>OZ038401.1:2451427-3898927 GCA_964036045.1 Eutreptiella sp. 'Long Island Sound 2002'
CCCGCCAAAATTGTCCCCACTCGAAATTTCCTTTCGGAGTGTCTATTTTTTTTCGCTGATGAGGACCTAAGTCGGGTCGAAACTAGTACATGTTCACTGGGATTGTATTGTGATTGAGTTGCTTGAGTTCAGCTGCAAGGGCATCATCGAAAACGAGCAGTTTTTTGATTCCCAAATTGCAAGGATTGGTTTTTATTGGCAAAAGCAAGTGTCAAAACATCACCCCCCCGCCCTGTCGGCTGGGTATCGAACCTGTGGCGAGATGCCCGCAATGCTACCCCGCTGGCCCTTTGGTCAATCGGTCTCTTCTGGTCGCTGCAATGCCATCCTTCCCGCTTTGCAGTTGGACAACCCCTACGCCTTTCGTGACAGCTTCAACAAAGCCAGTGCTGGGCCTGACCGTGCGCCGCGACATCCGTTCGCTCAACACCAGGGGCTCTCGCACTACTTCGTGATGAAGGTGTGATGGTCATGGCGTCTGGCCCGATCGGGCGCAACGAGGGCCGTCCCTCTTCCACTGCCCAATAGCGTCCAGACCCCGTCACGAGGGGTGAGAACAGGGTAAGGGATGTGGAGGTGTCAGGGGAGTACAGTCGTAGGTATTCTGTAGGTCTAGGGCACCGTGTGCGTAGATCGGCTGGCCCGCGGTATGCGGGTGTAGACCGTCGGTGGCGACCTGTGAGGTGGCGGTCAGGGTGGTGACTGATGGCGAGTCTATTAATGCGATCCTTAATGCACCCGCCGTGGTGGTGTCGTCTATAGTCACGTTGGTGCCGGCCACGAGTTTCCTGAGGGTGTAGTCGGGACCCACGGTGTCCTGTATGAGCGAGTAGTCACCGTTAGGATTGTCCCCCAGGGTGGGACCCGCAATGGTCAGTGTACCTGCGGTAGTGGTGTCGTCGATACTCACGTTGGTGCCGGCCTTGAGTGCCTCGACGCCGTTGCTCTGGCCTGCCACACGATACTGTACTGGTCCTTCCGTCTTGCCGCCCCATGCCGCTGCTCGAAAGCGTCACTCTGTGCTGTCACTCACCGTAGCACGGGTCATTCGGAGGGGCATGTCCTTGCAGCCCCGACCCCCCAGCCCCTTTCAGTTGAAGGCCAAACGCAGAGCGACGCTCGAAGCAGATGCATCCGGCGTGGTGTACCGCCCCACGTCCACCGCCATCCGTTTGGAGGTCAGCTCCGCAGCAATCGAAGGGGTGTTCATGCACCGCATGTGTCGGCCGCAAGGGGCTGGACGGGGGTTGGAGGGCTGCCCCCCCCCCCTCCCCCCCTCATAAATAAGACCGTCAGGCGGGGGCTGGGCTCAGTGAACACCAATCACCGCATCCGGTGAAAAAGTTGCTGCTGGGGGGCCACCGGCCCATCCCACTTCACAGAGCGGTCCGCGGCCCCGTTGCGGCCGGAGTGTCTCACTCCAGCTCCTTCTGTGTTCTGTTCCCACTGCTGCGCCCCCCTCCCCCCCCTGTCACTCTGTACGATGACTGTGCAGTGCCGCTCTGAAATGTCAGGGAAGACTGACAGAAGAGACTCAGTGCAAAGGTATTGAGTGACAGTACGGAGCAGACATGCCACTAGCGTTTGGCAGGGAAACTGGTTCTCGGTAGGAATTGGCCCCGTATGAGAGGCCACTGAGTAATATCCGCCCCCTGCACCACCAAAACTCAGTAGGAACGTGCTGCGTCCAGCGTGTGGCTCAGTAGGACCCTGCTCCATCTGATCGTGTCTGAGCTGGCAGACGCTAGTGGCAAGTCTGGTATGGAGCAAGACTGCCTAGTGGCAGTACACCGTGACATTATGGAGTCACATTTTGGAATGGCAGTGTCGCGGGCGACAGCACGGAGTGACTGTCTACAGCGGCCTGCAACAGGGCAGCTGCCCCGGAGCCCCTGCCATCACCTCGTTTCGCCTCAGAGTCAGCCTCTCGGCCTCAACGTCGTCTTCCGGGAGTACACCGTATTGTGGACGTATGTGCTGTGGGGATGGGGTGGGGTTGGAGCCGTGTGCGGCAGTCTGATGGATGTGCATGTTTGTGCCGTGAGGTTGTGCGCGCGCGCACGTGTGTGCGTGTGTGTCTGTGTGTGTGCGTGTGGTTGTTGTGGTGGATCTTTTTTCGTAGTGTGTGTTTGACGATCCAACTGACGAGGCTTTCCACTCAGCCGCCATTGTTGTGCTGTGTTTATGTGTTTATGTGTCGGTGTGTATGTGTGTGCGTATATGTGTGTCTATTTATTTCTGAGTTTGGGGACAGTGGCTGGGTATTGCAGGATCGCATCGTTTCCCCTGGCACATCTGTGTTGCAATTTCTGACAAGCACCCACTGCCTATGGCGTGTTCTGCACAGCGGTGAACTGTTGTTCCACGTTTGGCCTATGATGGGAGGGCGGGATGTTGTGTTGTCTTTGCTTCTGCCATGAATTCTGAAACGTCCCAACAATGACAACATCCGTTCTCAGATGTCGAGGGAGTAGCAACATTATCATAGAGCAAGGGCATTGATTGCCAAAAATATTCCGGTGTCCACCGAAGCCGCCTCATCTCAAAACAGTTCACCAATGGGGGCTCTCCTAAGGGGCAGCGGGGGTTTACCATGAGATGGGAGCCCCCCCCCCCCCCTCTGACCAAATTAAAGCGGTGGATGGCCTTGTGTGTGAGTGTGACTGTGAGTGTGTGGACGCGTTGCTGTGTTTGTGCGTGTGTGTGGTGATGTCTCTGTCCTTGTGTGCGTGTGTGACTGGGTAGGTGCACCCAACACAGGTAGGCAAATGCGGACTCCCATCGGGATGAATAGCTCTGTGAGTGGGAGGGAAGGGAAGGCCTGACCTGGGCATAGCACTTTGCCGCGCCCACGCCAGGACAACGCACACACTCTGTCCACTCTTCGACAGACCAAAACACGTCTCGGGCTGCTCTGCAGCTCCAAGGGATTTCTCTCCAACAGCTTTTTCTGTGCCCTTGCTTTGTCTTTGCGGTTGCCAATGTGTGTGTGTGTGTGTGTGTGTGTGTGTGTGTGTGTGGTTGCATCCAACACATGCATACATATATCTCTATATATATCTCTTGCTTGCGCTGTGACTGATCTGCGCTGGCCTGTGAGACCTGCTGTCCTGTGACTGGACCCTTGGTGCAGCGGCTGGCCTC
The DNA here is from genome assembly GCA_964036045.1 of Eutreptiella sp. 'Long Island Sound 2002'. Taxonomy (NCBI): domain Eukaryota; phylum Euglenozoa; class Euglenophyceae; order Eutreptiales; family Eutreptiaceae; genus Eutreptiella; species Eutreptiella sp. 'Long Island Sound 2002'. Next base: position 2,454,572 of record OZ038401.1, read on the forward strand.
CCGTAGAAGTCAGCGATGACAGTGAGACGTCACACCGAAGGTGCTCGCTGATGGAGAGAGATAACTTGGTAAATCCAAGTTGCAGCTGCCCCAGAGCACCAGTCACCTGCTGTCTGTTGCTTGCTTACCTGCTGGCTGCTTCCCGCAGGTTAGGCCTGCAGAGGGCTCTGAACACCCTTCCGGACATGGTTTGCACATGTTTCTTAACCACTTTTCTTGCTCCGTTCTTGTTTCGTGGTTCTCCAACGTTTGTGTGTGTGTGTGTGTCTTGTCGCTGATTAAGTGTCTCGTCCGGTTTGTTAGCCGCCGGCAGTCAGTGCATGTATGTGTGTGTGTTCGGAGTGCTGAGCCTTACCCTGTTCTCCCCTCCCCTCCCCTCCCCTCCCTTTCCATTCCCTCCCCTCATGTTGCCCCCAACCTCCGCCCCCCTGGCGTCTCCTTGCCCTCCGTGCACTATTCTCCGCTGTCCTGCACTCCGCTCCTTCCTCCCATGCCCTGGGCGGTGTCACTCCACACTGGCCCAGGCTCTTCAGCTGCACCACTGCCCTGCTGCACCCCAACCTCATTTTTGAATTTTTGGTTGGGTTATACAAAAATGAAGTGGTATATCTGCCGGGGTCGCAGAAGGGCTATGGGTTGTGTGTTCATTGGGTGGGGGGGGGGCGGAGGGAAGGGGAGGGAAAGGGAGGAAAGAGGAGGGAAACGGAGGGGAGGGGAGGGGAGGGGAGGGGAGGGGAGGGATGGATGTGAAAGGGAGACCTGCCGGGGGCGGGGGGTATTTGGTGGGCCACAAATTTGGCGTGGGAAATTTGGCGTTTCAATTTGGCCGCCATATTTCCCACGCCGAATCCCGGGGCTTCCCATGCTCCATGTGCCATGGAGGCGCACCGTGTGCTGTGCGAAAAGTCGGCTGTTTTCCACCACCTGTAGCCAGGGCCCTGCATTCTGCACCCCCGATGCCGTTTTGAATGGATCATGCACGCCTCTGTAGGGGGGTGGTTTGCAGGGGTGTTCCCGGGATGAACAACGCAATAATCGGCGCTGTCCGAAAACGCCCCCCATGTGTCATTCCGTTTTCCTCGCACCAAATCTCCCGCAGCCAAAGTTACCCCCTTCAAATTTACCGAGCGCCACCCCCCCCCCCCCCTCCCCTTGTCCTCTGGTGCCCTGTTCTTTGGTTGCGGAAGGGGCCGACCCGACCCAATGTCTGGGCCGTGCGGTGCTGCGGAGGTGGTGGCGGAAGCCGCGCGCTCGGCCCTCGGTCGTGCTCCAGGTCGCTGCTCAAGCGGTACACGAACGGGCACTTCGTGGCGTATTTCAGCGGCACTCAGGCCAAGTTGTCCCCGTTCCCGCAGCTGGGGCCCGTCGATGCAGAGGCCACCAGCGCGCCGGCCGCGGCCCTGGCCCCAGGTCCGTGCGTGCGGGCGTGTCAGGGCCGTCGTCACAACGTCCACCACAGCGGACCGCCAGCGCACTGCCAGCGCCAGTGGTACAGTGCACCGGCCACTGGCCTGCGGGAGCTGGGGTCCGAGGTTGGGTCGGGTGTTGGTGGTTTTCGATGGTGTGCGTTTGGGTTGGCGTTTGGGATTGGGGTACGGGTTGGGGTTGGGGTACGGGTTGGGGTTGGAGTAGCGATTTGGGGCTGGTGTAGGGGTAGAGGGTGCGGTGGAGGGTTTGGGGTGGGGGTGGGGACCGCTATTTGGAATTTTCGATTTGAAGGTCAATCTTGAGGTCGGCCGTCGGGGCACCCGAAGAGGGAACTACACTTGGCGGGCCTCCGCGTCCAACGACCTTAGGCACCCCTACAAAGCAGGAGACAGAGGCCGGGACACCTTCCATGTGCGCCGCGGCCATGGGTGCCCAGACGGGTAACTCTGGGTCCTTGGCACCATCCGACGTGACCTGTATCACGAAGGGTGTCGCACGTTCGCCGGTTGCTGGGCCTCCGTCTTGCCTCCCGTGCAAGAACGGCCGGACATCCACCGCCGGGTCAGAGACCATAGTGGCACTCTATTGTCTCACTCTGCGCTGTCACTCTGCACTGGGCGACCTGAAAATTGCCCCAGGGGGGGGGGGGGGGGTTGGCCCGGAGGCCCGCCGAAGGGTGGAGGGGAGGGGGTTGGAGACATGGGCTTTCGTGCCGGGCCCTTTGTTTTGTGTAACAATGGATGTTGGCGCCGAAGAACACAAATTTTGGACCGAAAAAGCTTTTTCCACCAAAAGTTTTCCCCCGACATATGTGTAGTCAAAATAATGATCAGCGCGATGTGGGGGAGTCATATATGTTGAGGTCGACCCCCCCGCCCCCCGGCACGACAGGTAGGGCACCCCCCGCGCCGAACCCCCATCTCCCGGCCCGGCGGGCAAGGAGGGGGGGAGTTGGGAAATGGGCCTCCGTGCCCACCCCCCACCCGACCCCTTGAAGCAAATTTCTTCCCGCCCTGTCTCTTCATATTGCCTCTCTTGCACTGCCGTCACTCTGCACTGGCACTGCGCAACTATCCCTCTATATCATGCCACTCAATCCCGTCACTGCACAGAGCCCCATCCTGCGACTCTGTTACTCATACCACTAGTCTGGACTGTCACTCGATACTCTTCCCTGTCACTCTTCGCTGCCGCTCTACATCGTCACTCGACGTAGTGTTGCCCAACACCGCCGTTCCATATCAGTCTGCCATCCGGTGACTCTGGGGGCGCACCGCGCGCTGTGCCGGCGCTGTGCGAAAAGTAGGTCATATTTGGGCCCATTTCCCCCGATGGCTGGTGACACAGTAACTACCGTGTTCCCACACACAGGACTGCCCCAGACCCCTGGTTAGAAGCGTGCGCACAGACCAGGGGTAAGCGTGCGCAAGCGTGCGCAGTGTTGGGTGGTACGTGTGCGTAAGTGTGCGCCATCTCCCCGTCCAAGCGGGCGCAAGCGTGCACATTTTTTTTGTTGACCGGAAAGCCCCCTAAGTGCTTTGTCAGCACACAGTGCTCTTCAACAAAAATTCCACCAGCCCCAATGTTTTCCTGCAGAGAACCTGTGCATGACTACACAGGAGGTCCCCCTCCGTGTCCCCGAGCCCAAGCAGTGCGGAGGGTTGGGGTGTAAGCGTGCGTAAGCGTGCATACCCATGGAAAGTAAGCGTGTGCAAGCGTACACGCACGCTTCTAACCACGGGTCTGGACTGCCCAGAGTCTTACTCAGTCCAAAAACTCAGATATGAATTAAAACACATTATATTTCCCAGTAACAATCCGGATTCCTGTCTAAACCTGCCGTTTCTGCCCCGTTGACGTAGCACCCCCTGTGGTGGGTGGTGTTCAGGGTGGCCACGGAGAAGCTGACTTACTATTGGGCGCCGTGAGCGCGCTGTGCGCGTGCTGTGCCTGCGCTGCGCGAGCGCTATGCAGACACGGCCCCTGTATGCTCTCACCCTCCTCCGTACTCCATACGGCTACTCTTGGGGGTGTCCTGCCACACTACCGTGTGGAGTGTCACTCCCTGTCAATCAGCGGACGGAGGCACTTCCGTGGGACGGCCTGAGGGATGCATCAGAAGGGGAGGGACCTCAGAGGCGGCCCCAGCAGCGGTCGGACAGGCGGTTGGAGGAGGTTGCCAAAGCGGTTGGGGGCGGTTACTGTCAGTTACAAATGCCGGTGCAGCCGGCACTTGCCGTCAGGGGGACAGTGGCTGGGCATTCCCTGGGCGCCCTGGAGTGGGGGGGGAGGGGGGCTACCTCCCTCCTCCTTCCAATGCATCCCTGGGGGGCCTTCACCATCGCTACACTCCCTCTTCGCACAGACATCAACTCCTCAAGAACGTCGTCCGCAAGCCTGTCCCCCGTCGGGCACTCGCTCTCGCCTCCGGTGCATCTGCCCGTGGCCCCTCCGTTGTCTCCGCCGGGGCAAGTGCACGTGCCGAAGCTCATCGGCCAAGGGCAACTCAATGCGGCGCTGCGCCACCGCCGGCCCATCCCCAGCGACAGCACCGAGTAGTGGGCGGAGGTCTTCACGCAAAAGGGGGGCTCAGAGCTGAGAGGAGGGGCACGGTTTTATGTGTGTGGGGGGGGGGGCGCAGCGATGCATTAGAAAGGAGAGGGCCTCCGAGGCGGCCCCAGAAGCGGATGGACAGGCGGTTGGAGGAGGTTGCCATAGCGATTGGGGGCGGTTACTGTCGGTTACAAATGCCATTGAGGCTGGCACTTGGCGTCACGGAGGACAGTGGCTGGGCATAGGTAGGGCGCCCTGGAGGGGGGGTTTTTCCCCCCCCTCCAATGCATCCCTGGGGGGGGGGGGGGGCGTGGGGAGTGGGTGTGGGTGTGTGTGTGTGCACAAAGGGAGGGACTGGGCCAGTGCGGTCCCTCAGGCCTTGGGCGGGTCTCTACACCGGCGGTTCCCGGTTTACCACCGGCGCATGACCATGTTTGGGGGTGGGGGGTGCATGGGTCACCGTGTCTGGGGGGGCGGGGGGCAACAACCGCAACAACCAGCACAACCCCCAATACGCCAACTACTGGGCGCCGCTGACGCGCAAACAGCCCATAATGCCACAACCAGCACAGCCCCAACACACCAACCACTGGGCTCCGCGAACGCGGAAACGACACCGGCAGGAGCACCGGCCGCAGCGGCCGACAGAACGCAGCGACCCGACGCAACATGCGAAGGGAAGAACGGGTGACTGTCCAGGGCCCCGTAAAGGAGCAACAACCCGACGGAATGTCACACAGGGGGTTGCATGGGACTCCGGGTGTGGCAAACAACCGCGGATCTGCCATCGTGTTTGCCGCAGCCAAAGGCGCCTGTGCCATGTCACTGAAGGGCTGTCTTCTTCGACTTTTGCTTTGCACTTCTGCTTTTTGCCGGACGGTACCGGTTGTGCACACGCATCTGTGCCCCATTGCGGTGTGTGTGTGTGTGTGTGTTGATCTCACCTCACGCAGTGTGTGTGTGTGCGTAAGACACGACCTCCTCCGTAGGTGAATTATGGTCCGTTGGTGGTGCAGCACAGATTCGGAAACAGGGCAGGGAGCAGAACTGTGACCGAACCCAATGCTGCACATTACTGCATTTGTCAACAGACGGAAAGACGTCTAGGACAGCTCTGCTGTCCCTGAGGAGTTTTCTTTCACCGCTTTTCTTGCTCTGTTCTTGTTCTCATTGTGTGTGTGTGTGTGGTCCTATTTTGTCTGCGCTAACGCCCCTGTTGAACCCGTCCACCAAAATTCCAGTGGGGCTCAGCCCCTGGGGGGGGAAGGTCCATCAGGCTTTCCTACGATTTGCACATGAACTCAGAGTTGTGTTGGATGAACAAGTCCGGTGGTTATAGCTGAGCGACGGCCTTTGGCGTACCGCTGCATGTCCACTGCTTGCACGTGTCTGTGGCCCTTTCTGAGTGTCTATTTTTTTTCAAAAGGCGCCTAGCCTTCAAACAACCATGACTGCTTTGTTTTGATTGGCCTGACGAGTTGTTGACGACCAGTGCCCTGCCCTGCCTGCCTGTCAATCCACAGTGGGTTTGTGCTCGGTTCTTTGGTCACCTCACGCCGTGTGTGTGGCCCAGCCACGGGAATCTTCGTGTCCCATATTTTGTGACAGAAAGGTGCCTATGGTCCTCTAGGCGACTGACGGGCCTATCTTGTCTGCGCTTTGTGCTGCCTGCCGCCTGTGCACACGTGCCTTAGCCCAGAGTTCCTTCGGGGGGTGGCGGGGGCTGGCACACACCGGGGGCGTGGTGGGGGGGGGGGAGGGAGGCGTTGAAGGGGAGAACGGGACACAAAATCCACATGTTTTGGCGATCAGCCGACAGCCCTCGCCGGTCGGGCGGTTACTTTCGGTTACAACTGCCATTGAGGCTGGCACTTGGCGTCAGGGAGACAGTGGCTGGGCAGAGGCTGGGCGCCTTGGAGGGGGCGGGTGGGGGGGCGGGGGTGGTGCCTCCCCCCCTTTCAATGCATCCGGGCCAGGGGGGGGGGTCGTGCCAACAGGCACCCCCTCCAGCCGAACAGCCCAGGGCCCTGCCCCTGCCCTTAGGGGCAGAGCCAAGGCCGCCTTCCAGGCCGCGCCTCGCCCCGCTTGCCGTTGAGGCCGGGGTGTATCGGAATGCCTGCCTCCCCCCTCCCCCCCCTCACAGACCCCGTCCCCCCCCCCCCCCGACCCAGACCCCAGACCCCCCTTCCCTCCTCCTCCAATGCCCGGTCCAGCCCAGAGATGTTCCGTGCCCCACCAACACCCCTTCGCCCCCTCCCTCCTCTCCTCCAAGACATCCCGGTGTTGCGGTTACAAGCGGTTGACCCCCCCGTCTCGCGGTTGGGCAGGCAACCCCCGGCGGTTAGACCGCCACCCGCCGGCAAACACCGGTGGGCCGCAGGGGTTCGCCTACCAAGTCTCGCCGGTCCGGGGCCGTTGCGCTACGTACCGCCGCCCCCCGACCGCCGCCGGTCGTCCACGGCCGCGGGGGCTCGACCCCCCGCCGTCGGTCAGTGGCCGTCCAGCCTTTCGCACATGCCCGGGCCCTGTAAACCCCCCGCAACGCCTTCGCGGATGGCCCGATGCCGCAATGCCGCGGTATGACCGCGGACGCGCGCGCGTCCTCCGCCGGAGGTTTGTGTGCGGCAGGCGACGCTGTCCGCGCGGCGAATCGAATCGGACGGACACGGGGGGGGGGACCAGAGGGCGGACACCCGAGAGTACCCACCGACAAACTGACTGAGCCTTCATGGTTAGGCGTGGTTAGGCATGGTTAGGGGGCATACTCCCCCCCCCCGGGGGGGGCACTCGAAGGGAAAGGACCTCAGAGGCGGTCGTGGGGGGTTGTGGAGCAGAAACTAGAGAACACAGTGAGCCTGGTGGCGACAACCAGCGCTGTTGGACAGGGATGCATTAGAAGACAAGGGACCTCGCAGGCGGCCCCAGCAGCGGTTAGACAGGCGGTTGGAGGGGGTTGCTCAAGCGGTTGGGGGCGGTTACTGTCGGTTACAAATGCCCTTGAAGCCTGGCAGTTGCTATCAGCGAGACAGTGGCTGGGCATGCGCTGATACATACGCCCCCCCCGGGGGGCGGGGGTACTTCTCCTCCTTCCAATGCATCCCTGTGGCTGACCCCCCCCCCCCCCCTGTGACCTCCGTTTCCACTGGCCGAGACCATCGGATTTCCCCAGACGACCCGCGGACCCCCTGTCCGTCGCGGTCTCCGCGGTTTTGCCGCGTGTTGTCCCCCCGGGCGGTGGGGGTCACTCCGGACTCATCGATGCGCTGCTCTGCTGCTTGGGGTTCGGGGGGGGGGGGGGGGGCGTTGGGGGAGTTTGGGCGTAGGGGGGGGCATAGAGTGTGTGCAACAGGGCCTTCGCCCCCGGTGACCCGTCGTCTGCCCTTCCCAGAGGCCTGGGGCCCGGCAGTGCGTGGGCCGCGCCGCCCACACCGCAGGCGCCCAGCACCGCCCCCCCCAATGCGCTCCATCTCCGACGCGGCCTTGCGGTCTCTAACCGTCGCTAACCGTTCCCCGTCTCCGCCCTCCCCTCGAAACAGTTGCGACCCGTCCCACCCGCGGCCCCGTCTTCGGGCCTTAGATATCGTGACCCTGACCCCCCCCTAACCCTGACCCTCCCTGTTCACGCCGCTCCCCGGGCCCTAACCCGCTTTTCACTGCCCCCCCCCCCCCCGCGAAGGTAAACTGTAGACTGATGGTATGATTAACTGTAGTCAGACATGATGTTCTGTCTTCTGTTTCAGACACAGTGTTTGTCTTGAGGGTTAACCGGGTTTGGCATAGACAATACAGATGCACTTGTGGATTACTGAGGAGTGCATTACCTCTGGTTTGCATTGGTCTGGTTTTTCATTAGGTCTCGCCTCCCCCCCCCGTAAGCCCGGCCAAGATTGCAGGGCTTTGTGCCAACCCCCCCCTCCCCCCGGTCCAGACGCATGCACAACGGGTACGTGGGCCCAGGGGCAGCCTGCCCCTGCCCCTGCCCCTGTCCATCGCTCCCACGCAGTCTCGCTGCCGCTCTGCTTCTCCTCCCCTTGTAGATCCGCTGTTCCTGCCCCCCCCCCCTCCCCTACCGCGAGACCAACGCCGCGTGTCAGACCCGCACGAGGCGTTGTTGCCGCGACGCTTGGACCCGTGGAGTTTGGCAGTTCCTTTGTGGTGGTCCGTGAAGGTACCGTTATATCTGTGGTTTGGGGCCGGGGATCGTTTTGCAGGGCTGCGGATGACGGTCCTGCCACTTGCTGCCCCCCCCCCCCCCTCCGCATGTGACTTGGGTGCACCCCCATAGACACGGCCGTCAGGGCCTTCATGGTGCAGCGCTTTGCTGCGGATGTGTTCCCGCGGCGCGCGCGACCAACGCCCCGAATCAGAACAACGGGAGGTGCCGGTTCCGTCATTTTCAGTGCTTTTGCCCTTCTTCTCGCGAAGGGACCCCCCCCCCCCCCGCACGAGGCTGCGTGTTCTGTGGCCTTGGGTCTGTCCTGCTCATCGCCCCATTTGCACAAGGTCTGTCCGTTGGTTTGTCCGAGAAACAAGGCCCGTTTCTGTGCCGGGCCGTGCGGGAGGGGGGCACGATGGGCTGCCGTGAAGGAAAACGATGGAGACGGAGGATCGGGCGTGCCACTGGCGTCCGCCGGGTCCGACGCGATCCGAAGGGACTGGGTCCTAACGAGTCAGACACGGGACGCAGCCCGTTCCTACCGAGTTCCGGATGCAACGGCCGCGGGCATCAGTGGCCGGCGCACTGGTACGGGGCTGGAATTCACTTCCCCCGCCGGACACTCGTGGCCATGTTGGCGATGGCACCGGCGGGTGTACCCCCCCCCCCAGCGTAGCCCTTGCCGTTCCCCCATCGATGGGCCGTCGCTGCGGTCCCATGACCCCCCTTTTTGGATGGCTCCGTCGGTTGCCTCTCATGCCCGTTGCTCTGGGGCGCGGCATCACAACGAATGGCCCTTCGCCGGTGTGGCCGGTGGTGCCCAGCGCCTTCTTTCTGCAGAGCCCAAACACGCGGTTTCCTGCCCCTTTTCTGGCCCCTTCTGTGCCAGCGACGGCGGGGGACCGGCTGCGTCTCCCGTGGAACGCGGTGCATGCGGCGCACGGCTCTGGTCGCGCGGCCGCGGGTGCCCCCAGGGCGCGAGTTTGGACGCCTTTGTACATACGAACCGGGGTTTCTGGGGCTCCGAAGACCCTTTGAACTGGGCCATGTTTCGGCACATTTGACCGCAGTTTGTTGGCATGGGCTTTGTGGAAGGGGCGATGGGCGACGGAGGTGTGTAGGGGGATGCGAGGGGCAGGGGTGTACAAGAACGGCCGTACACCGTAGGGGGAGGGGGGGGGTAACCCCCCCCTGGACCCCAAAACCCTCCTTCGGCAGGGACTATAGGGGGACCCAAGGAGGAGGGGGGTCCCGGCCACCCCCCCCCCCCCCTTCAGACCCCCCCTCCCCCCCCCGTCCCCCCCTTCTAATGCATCTCTGGCCGGGGGGCTACCTTTTGAGGAGGTTTGGGGACGCGGGGATTGCAGGACACCTTGATGCCGTCCAAAACCAGTTGCATGCACCATGCCCTGATCCCCTGCAGTATCCACCGCAGACAGTGTAGCGCCCTCTCTGCCAGGGACCGGCCTGCGTTAGGGATACTATATTGATCCTGGTCTGGCACCACAATTTATCAGACACCACAGCCATCAGCTCACACTTTAGCACCCCGGGGGTTTGGCATGCTGCGTACGAAAAAAGCATCATGTCCTAATCCATTTATCACTTTTCAGCAAGTTCATAGGATTTCCAAAAGCACTTGCAAGAGCACCTTGAATGAGATGGAGAAAGAGGATCGGGCGTGCCACTAGCGTCCGCCGGGTCCGACGCGATCTGAAGGAGCGGGGTCCTACCGAGTCAGACACGGGACGCAGCTGGTTCCTACCGAGTTCCGGATGCAACGGCTGCGGGCATCAGTGGCCGGCGCACTGGTACGGGGCTGGAATTCACTTCCGCGCCGGACACTCGTGGCATGTCTGCAGAGGATACACACAAGGCGGGGGCATTAGCAGAGGAGTTGCATTGGCAATAAGCGACACGACCACTCAAAGCTGTGGATATAGCCAGATGGAGAAGTTGGCGGAAGTTTCGTAAAGATGCGGAATAATTTCGTCGCATACATTGGAAAGGGGTGCATTCATAACCCTGTAGGGGGACTGGCATTGCTTGTTCATTCCTGTACCTAGGCTCAAGAGCACATATCATGAGGCTTGGCCCTCTTAGGAGAGACTGAGTTTTTTTGATTTAATCATGTTTGATGATGAAATGGAAACTTTCAGAATTGAGATTGCTCTCGTATCAACAGAGCCATGTTAACCCCTCAAGAGTCTGTGGCTGAACAGTGGCACAAACTAATGGTAAATGGGCCCAAGACGTGCTGCCGTGGACGACGATGGGTAAGCATGCCGCGGCCGGTTCACTGAGTGGGTGGCATCACTTGGTACACGTTTCACATGACAGAGCACTCGAATGGACCGCAATTGTGTGTGTGTGTGGGGGGGGGGGGGGCACTGGCACGCCCTATACCATGTGGCCTGACGAACATCCCCTCCCCCTCTGGTACCCCTGTGGTCCCCAAAGAAGGCGGGAATTTTTGAAATCCTCTTGGCGCCAAAGGTGCCAAAGCAAAATTTTGGCTGTCAGCCGCAAACATTGGCAGGGGAGGAGGAGGGGGGGGGGTCCAAGGGGGGGGGGTATCCCCCCCTCCTCCTACGGTGTACGGCCGGTCTAACCCTGCAAAACTCCTGGTTTTGATGGGTTTCCCCTTGTCCCCTTGTGGACCGTGCATGGTGGTTGAGAAATAGAAATTTTGGTGAGGTCTCCAATTAAGACGGGATGTTGACTGGTCTAATCTTGTTGTATGGTAAACCCCTTTGCCTTGAAAGCCTGATGGCAATGGGGGAATATGCTTGCCCCCAAAAAGCAAACAGCAGTTTCCCCAAAAAGTTTAGTTTTGCAACCTGCTCTCCGTTAGTCTATTTCATTTGTATTGGGTGTGCAGGTGCCGGCAGTGACAAACCCATGGCTTCCGTCCAAATTTCTGGTGCACAGCCTTGAGTTTGTGCCCGTGCGCAGGAGGGAGCAGTGACAGGGAGCACCGGGGAGTGCAGCGGCGGCCACATCCGCAAAACTGAAGGTGAAAAAGTGTGACCACCAAGGCGAATAACAGCAACTAGCAATGCCCACAGTCAACAACAATATGGGTATTCCAAGCCATTTTTCTTGAAACGCAACAGGACTACAGTAGGTACAGCTGTGGTTATACTTTGAACAAGGTTGCAGAGCAGGCCATTGCTTTGTGGCAAGGGCTGGTGTTTAGGGGGAGGGACAATTATGGGAGGAGAGAATTTTCTTCATGAAAATTCCGCGGTTGCGACAGGTGGCAACATTGGGGGCGCTTTAAGCGCAGTGCGCGCGCGGTGCAACTATTTGGGCGTCTGGCCGTATTGGAGACCCATGCTTTGAGATACTAGGGGCATCATTGTTGCCCCTTGCGTAGGTTTTGATGCTTTTTCCACATTGGGGATATGGCATTTTTGGATTTTCACGCAATTTCACCCATTTCCACCCCTTTTTACACTTTTTTGCTCATCTCCACCACATCCACTCTTTTCTAGGAGGGAGCGTTAGGCGCACACAGGGCATGTTTTTTTTGGCCATTTCGGAGCCCTACCTCTATGGGATCCCTCAGAAGGTGGCGGTTATGAGGGGTGATGTAGCCAACCTTCCGGTGCTATTGAGGAAACCGGGCCAATTATCCAATCCACGCTTTGTTGCGTGGCCCCTCGAGTTGGGGTTAGGGACTCACACTACACGCTTTGTTGTGTGGCCCCTCGAGTTGGGGTTAGGGACTCACAATCCAGGCTCTGTTGCGTGGCCCCTCGAGTTGGAGTTAGGGACTCACCATCCACGCTGTGTTGCGTGGCCCCTCGAGTTGGGGTTCGGGACTCACAATACACGCTTTGTTGTGTGGCCCCTCGAGTTGGGGTTAGGGACTCACAATCCATGTCCTATTTAATCCTAAATACGCCGGGTGCGTATTTAGGATTAAATAGGACATGGATTGCTATTGAGGAAACCGGGACAATCCCTGAATCCACGCTTTGTTGCGTGGCCCCTCGAGTTGGGGTTAGGGACTCACAATACACGCTTTGTTGTGTGGCCCCTCGAGTTGGGGTTAGGGACTCACAATGCACGCTCTGTTGCGTGGCCCCTGGAGTTGGGGTTAGGGACTCACAATCCACGCTGTGTTGCGTGGCCCCTCGAGTTGGGGTTAGGGACTCACAATCCACACTTTGTTGCGTGGCCCCTCGAGTTGGAGTTAGGGACTCACAATACATGTCCTGTTTAATCCTAAATACGCCGGGTGCATATTTAAAGTTACGGTTGCCATTGACAGCCTTGGCAACATTGTGTGGATTTGTTTGTTGGCCCCGGGACATCGGCGGATGTTCTCATTTGGGATCGCGAAGGGCCGAAAAGGAGCAAGGGGCATTATATGGATTATGAGATTGACTCCATGGATGGTGCATACAAGGGGCGCCTCCATGTGGCATGGCCATTTATCGTGGTCGAAAGACATCGACCGAGCGACAAAAGGAGTACAATGATGTTCATGGTTTCTATAGGGCACGTATTGAGCAATTGTTTGCACGCATGTGCACTGGGACATCGTAAGAAACATATGGAGGGGATCCGGTACGAAGTTGCATGAGTATGTGCATGTACTCTTGCATTTGCAGCAACTTTTGATTCGAACACAGGTACGGTACCCTCCATTTGGTCCGTGGGAACACGTACCTGCACATGTATGGACCGCACCTACACAGGAGGACAATGATGATGAGGATGTTGTGGGTGATGATGGGGATGTATGTGCCCTTTGTTGCACCAAGCCTGACCCTGAAAAGATGTCCATGTGTGACAAGTGTGAGCTGCAATATTGTATGGATTGCATTGACACACACACATATGACAATGTGACATTTCTTTAATTTTGCAAATGTGTACCCTCGTGAACGGGGGTTAAGCGGCCGTTTGAATGGCAGATTCGATTCACGTGAATCTGACCCATTTTTTGTGTTTTTTTTTAGAAAACACTTCATTTTGGCTTCAATATGATGTATCTGATGGGGTAAACCTCAGGCGCTATTTTCAGTCCCCATGATTCAGTGAAAGTCCCTAGCGGACCCATAACGCCCAAACGGCGCCAAAAAAAAAATATCTCGGCAACATTTTACGATAGCCTCGGGCCCGAATTTGCAAAATTCGGACCAAATTCGTACGAAATTCGTGCGAATTTGGTAGATTTGTACAAATTTCATGTGAATGTCGCGCGCGCTTCCTGCGAATTTCACCAGAATCGCCAGATTCGTACGAAATTCGCACGAATTTCCAAGAAGGCCAAATTTCAGCAAAAACTCACCCAAATTCCCGTGAATTCGTGCATGCGTGAATTTCGTAAATTCGTGGTGCGTTTACGGTAACTGAGCCGAATATTCGCAACCTACCAACAAAGTAAAACATCAACTTTCAAGACATTTCTAGCGACAACATTTTGGCGGAGATACCACAAGAAACACACACAATGGCGCCAAGATACAAGCCAAACACAACAAAAAGTTCTCAAATTCGCGCCTCCGTAAATCTCCCATTCAAACGGCCGCTTCACGAAGGGTACATGTGTCATGTTGTGCACACAAGTTGCGTATTCTCAATGTGTACTTAGTTGACAATGGAACAGAAAGACCGTTGTGTGTTGTTGAGGGTGGCGACCAATGCGCTGTTCATGGCTTTTCCAGTTGTGCATGATGTGTGTTATGTGAAGGGAAGGTAGTTTGCAACTTTCTTGAGCTGGGGCAGTTTGGGTCACTTAATTCTAAGGGCGTTTCCAAGGGGTGTGCCTGGGGGCTCTTCGGGGGGAACATAGTCTAAAAGTAGCGCGCAGTGCAAGGATTCCCCCACTGTCCCCTTGCCAAGTGTAGAGCTTGGGTCCGCTGAGCCAGTGACATGTGTGGGCCTCTAAGTTCATGCGCCTTGGCAAGGAATGGTTGGGTTGGGTTGGGTTTGTCGGTGCACTTGGCTCCGGGAACACCCGCCTATGACCATGTTGTTCCAGTGATTTTCTGGACGGATGTCGAATTTGGTCTTGTGCACACTATCACAGTGTCAGAGGCGTGATTGCGGGCTCGCCCATGGGCGCCTGTAGCAATCTGAGCCGGGGGATTGTCAGGGAAGGCGAAATGGACCTCGAGTCAAATTTGGAACAATGGTCCCCGAACAAATTCCCCCCGTCCTGTTCTGCTTCCGCAGCAGCTGTACATAATGCCGGCGTCCCGCTGTTTAGTTATGTTTGGCTAATTCTGCACCTTTTGTGCCCTGCTCCCCTTCCACAGGCACTGGCATGCTCTTGTCCCATCCATTAACGGGCGGCAGCGCGCGGCCTCGCCCTGGGATTGTGTCTGATTATGTGTCGTCCATCGAAGCTCTGGTTCGCTGCATTGAACGATGTCATGGTCATTTGGTAGAGCAAAGGACGGCGTTCGCCGAGCGCCGTCGACAAGCAGCATATCTCAACCGAAACCAGACTCAGATGGCCTGCCTGGACGTTGGAGGCACGCGGTTCCACACACAGCGCGCCGTGCTAACGGGTGCCGGTGGTGGGCAGCACGGGGGCGAGGAGCACTTCTTCGGTGCGTTGATGGCAGGCTGCTTCGCGTGCGAGGAAGACGACAACGGGTACATTTTCATCGACCGTGATCCAACGCTCTTCGTCCCGCTGCTGGAGTACCTGCGTGACGGAGAGCTCTGGGTCCCCCGGGACCGGAGGCTGGCACTCCTGCGGGAGGCCCGGTACTTTGGTATGAAAAGGCTTGGGGGTCACATGAGGAGGCCCACACGGCAGTACCTGTGCACTGCATCCTCCGCGGTCCTCGCCGCATCCTTCCCGATCCTCCCCGCATCCTCCCCGATCCTCCCCGCATCCTCCCCGATCCTCCCCGCCTCCTCCCCGATCCTCCCCGCATCCTCCCCGATCCACCCCGCATCCTCCCAGGTCCTCCCCGCATCCTCCCCGGTCCTCCCCGCATCCTCCCCGCTCCTCCCCGCATCCTCCCCGGTCCTCCCCGCGTCCTCCCCGGTACTCCCCGCATCCTGTCCTGACCCTCAAGAGTGGCAGCATCCAAGTCTACAACGGCGAGCGTTGGAGGACTCTGCAAACAACCGCGGGCCAGTGCAAGTGGCTAATGACGTGGCGTGGGCGCCTGTTTGCCATCAAAAAGACAGATGAAGGCACGGTCGTCGAGGAAATGAGTGCTGTGTCAGGGGAGTGGACGAGGATCTGCTACTGGCCCTGGCCATGCGACCGCCGTAAGCCGCTTGTCATTGTTGGCAACAGTGCGCTGAGCGATGGTGAAGGAGAGCGCTGTGAAATGTACGCGGCCTTGAGCTTTAGCTTGTCTGTGCGTCTCGTCCACTGGGATGGACAACGTTGGCGATGGCTGGCCTCCTCCCCCAGGCCCATTGGTGGATTGGGCGCTGCATGGGGCGATCGTATTCTTGCAGTGGGAGGCCCTTCCTTTGATTCTCATTCATCCGTCCAGATATACTCACCGCAGAGCGGACGGTGGGAGCTTCTGCCTGCCCAAATGTCCTGCGCACGAGTGAATCCTGCGGTGGTCATGTGGCGCAGCAAGTTGGTGGTGGCGGGCGGCGGAAAGGAGGGGCCGTCGGCGTCTGTGGAGGCTTTCAATGTGAGCTTGGGACAGTGGGAGGCCATGCCGGCATTGCAACACGAAATGGTCCCTGAGGAGCTCGTGGTGTATGAGGGCCGGCTCATGGCCATTGGTCGGTGTGTGACAAGCGGTGAGATTCCATTGAATTGCGCATGTGATCTGGTGGTTCAAGAGTACGATTTGGCCGCAGCGCGGTGGATTACCTTCCAGAGGTTCTCGAGGTGTGTTAACATGAGCCACAATGTATCTACATGTGATGATGATGTTGTATCTGCAGCTGTGTTGGAGTTACCTGTGGAGTTACCTTTGGCAGTCTGAGTGGAGGATGCAGATTGAAGATTGGAGTGTCTTTAGCAATGGTCATGCTGCATCGCACACCTCGCATTGCAATGATGTACCCACGCTACTTCTTGCCAAGGCTTGGACTTTTCTGGGATGAGGTTGTGCACGGCTGTGTGTGACAATTTTTGTAAGTCTCATCATTTTGCACCCGGAATTCCAGGATCGCAACAGCAATGCTATGCATTGTACTCATCCCTGACGTTTTGTGGATGCAATCTGTGTACATAGCAGCCGTCATCCTTGACAGTCGGATTATTTGCAGTGTGCATCAAGCTTGTGCCCTGGCAAGCCTGGCGTTGTCGGAGCACAGGGAACGTGGGAACGAGGGACTCAGTCATGTGTGTGACGGTCGTGTTACCTTCGAGGGAAAGTGAGTGGTGCCACCAGCACTGCTGCAGTGGAGATGGGGTGCGGCCGCAGGTGTGGAGGCCTTCAAGTGGTGCTGGTGTGGAGCTTGTGACGCAGGGCCCCCTTCTAGCACGGCATCCACATGTTTCCTTTTGGGTCCAGTCAAGGCGGGATTTTCACTGGGAAGCGTTCCCATGTCTGTTTGCACCGCCAGAAACGCGGCACCCACGCCGGTGCCCAAGGCGGAGAGGGAGAAGCAAAACGGGCACGTTCCACCGCATATGTGCAACCCACGCATCCAGCGAAGCTGGCGGTTGTGAATGCGGCCGATCAGGTGCGCACACTTCAAAAGGCAGGTAAACTTTCCCATATACGACACGTGTTTGTGTGAGAACACATCGTGGGAACACGGCTATTGTGGAATGAAGCAAGCGCTATGGGTGCAGCCAACAGATAGAGGGTGCATAGAGGGCGCATAGTGGCGCATAGAGGGCGTATAGTGGGCGCATAGTGGGCGCATAGAGGGCGCATAGAGGGCGCATAGAGGGCGCACAGAGGGCACAAAGTGGGCATTTGTGCAAATGCGGTGGCCATCTGCGCACGTTCTGATGTGTGATCCGCCAAATCTCTGCGATCGACCGTCTGAGGGGGGGGCAATCTATTATTCCTGATCCGTTGTCTGCGCCGTCTGCCCCATACGATCACGCGTCCATCTACTCATGGTGGGGGACATCTTCCGGTTCCAACGCAACTGTTACATCTACATCAGCTGCCACAATGTGCTGCATCAAGTCCACGACAGAGGGGGGAGCACCTGACACAGCGCTGAGGCGGCACAGCGAAACTGTGGATTCATCTCCTCTTGCGCCCTGCATGTGCCCTCTATGCGCCCTCTATGCTCAACAACGTCGCTCTTATTCAACTTCTCGCCCTACGCTGACAGAAGGCAAGCCCCCATGGCTGTGTCTTTGATCTCATCCGATGGGCTCAGCGAGTTCTCTGCAAAACTGGACCTCTTGCATAGGAAAGCACTGACCTTGTCGTGGGCAGTACCCCCTGTACTGCAATCCCACGATGCGGCTTGTGCCCGCTTTGGAGTGGATGTTTGGAAGACTACTGATGTAACCAACACAAATGCCGTGCAAGATGATGGTGGGGCTGAGGTTCATGCCTGCGCTGTGTGCGGTCAGAGGCACACCACCACAATGTGTGGTGCCTCAAGAAAACTATTGTGCAGAATGTATTGGCCCACACAACTCTATTTTGAGCATCACATTTCTGCTGCAATTTGAATTGATAACTAAATGGTTGTGCCCTGAGTACTTCAATACTGTTTGCAACAGCGATACTTTTCCAACTCTCCCCAGACGAGATTTTGGACGCCCAAGGTACCTCCCGCTGGAGGTGCATCAAAGCAAGCACAGGTGCGTCAAACAAGCAACACAGAAGAACTCTATGCAGCAATTGAGGCATTGGCACAGGGAAAGGATGAAAGCGTTAGTGGTTTCGGACTTGGAATAATTGGTTTTTGGGGCACTGAGAAGCGCATTCAATCGGGAATCCCACAACCCATAAGCACACAGCGATGCTACTGTACGCACCAGAACCATGTACGGCTCTCGGGATTGTTCTTTTATGGCAGGCCCCATGCCATCCCTTCCCTTCCCTTCCTTGCCTTGCCTTGCTCCCTCGTTTTTTCTTTTTGGTGTTTTCTGTTGTTCAGGGGTCTTTGTTCTTTCCGTTGTTTTCTTTTCTGTGGACTTGTCTTGTTGTCCTCGGTCACAGGGGGGCCGACTCCTCAGAAATGACAAGGTACCCCCCAAGACTAACTTTCGGCGGGAGGCCCCTGTCTTTTTATGGGGGCTCTTCTTGATGAAGCAACAGCGTCACCAGAGGGGGGGTGGGGGGTGGGGGGTGCTCTGGGAGTGTCCTCGGCTGCTGTAGGCTACCTGCCGGTGATTATGCCTTTCCCTACACCTCCTCTTGGTCCCTATGCCCTTGCTTTGCTAGTCCTCCTGCTGATGCTGAAGTCCCGGTGTTTGCTGTGCGCCTGTGCACTGCTGGTGGAACTGATTTGTGTTCTTTTGGATTCGGGGGCGGGGCTGAGGTGGGTGATTGGGTGTGTGGGCAGGTGTGTTGGTGGGGTCCGGTAGGCTGACCCCACCAACCATCGACCCGCAGAGCTAACCGCAAGAAACGCCTCACTGTACTTTACATAGTGGAGCACCCCAACCAAGAAGGGGACACGTGCATTGATTGGACTTCGCAGTACTGCTGGACTAATGGCTGGAATTGTCTATGGCGGGGACATTCAGTCTATCGGAACCGACCATTGATCCCCCCACCAACCATCCACCCTCCGGGATCAATAAGCAATGCCCTGTACCAGGCGGGCGTTTATGTGTGCGCGGTCGCAGCCGCAGTCTGGCCGCCGGTTTCCGTGATCCTGGCCGGGCTTGTGCAATGGTGCCGGCGGTGACACAACGACACGCCATTCGGTGTCCTGGATGCTGGTGGGGATGTGCGATACGCAAAAAAAGCACAGCACGTGTACCCCCCTCCCGCCCTTGGGCCAAGCCACGCCTATGTCCAGGCAACACTGTTCATGTTTTGTGTCAAGGAAGCTGATGTGGGCATGATGGCTTTCGTAGCATATTTTGCCCCTTGGTTTTCAGAATAGTACTGCACAGCGTACCGCCTCAGCAGCACCGTTGTCCAAGCAACACTGGGTTCGAATCCCGGTGGGCAGGCCGCAGGGGGTTCATCGTAGCGGTCGACACGGGGGGCGGTTTTTCCTTTCGGAGGTTCCAGCCAGCTCAACCCGGTTCCTGCTGAGGGTTAGGGAGGGCGACCTGACCTATCCTGACGAACTGTGGCGGCGCCTCTGGCGCCGTATCCAAGGATGAGCTGTGGCGCTTCGCTGGACAGATGGGACAATGTGTGTCGCGGCTCCGCCGCGTGATACTTGCTGATTGAGGGCATGGTCTGTCGGTGGGGACCTATTGCTGAACTTTCCACTGTTCTATGGCCAAGCAACACTGGGCGTTGGTTCCGTGGGTTTCTGGTCATTTACCGTTGCTTGGACAAGGGGGCGGGGGGTACAGCACGCGCACTATGTCCAGCCACTTCACGCTGCTTCGTTGACTTTGGACTGAGCTGCCGTGAATTGGCAGTGAATTGGCCAGACTGCCCTGCAGCTGCTTCCCTCGGCGCGTCCTACTCCCTCTCTCAGGCGCATGTGGGCCCTGCTGTGTTTGCTTTTGGGGCATCACACGAGACTTTGCCCCGCCTTCGATGTGTCCCTTTCGGTCGAGGCCACGCACGTTGAGCCTTTCATTTCGTTCGGCGGGCCCCCGGATCCCCAGCCCAACCGCCTGTTTTGCCTGAACGAGGGGCGCAAGGGGGAGGCCCTGGGCCTCATCCGCGCCGACGACCTCCACAGCACCGCGCTGGCCGCGACCCTGGGCGCGACCCCGCGCAGCAGCATGGCCCCGCACTTCGTCAACGAGACCCACCTGGCGTACGTCGAGGGGCACAGCCACTTCGACACCGACGCGCCCCTCCCGGCGGGGGAGCGCCGGACCCTCGTGCTGCTGAACGTCCCGGACGGCACCCGGCGGACCGTCGACCTGGCCCACACCCTCCACCACGACGCCCGCTTCTACCCCGAGACGGAGACCTTCTTCGTCCTGATCCGGTCCGAGGCCGCGGCGGGCGCCGCCGCGGAGTCGCGGGACACCGTCGTGCGCGCCGCGGAGTCGCGCGACACCGGCGTGCGCGCCGCGGAGTCGCGGGACACCGTCGCGCGCGCCGCGGAGTCGCGGGACACCGTCGCGGAGGTCGGCCTGGACGGGGCGGTGGTGTGGGCGTGGCGCCCGGCGGAGGCCCCGGACCTGCCGCGCTGCATGGGCTTCGCCGTCCCGTGGGGCGGCGCCGTCGACTGCCACCACATCAACGCCGTGCACTACGTCGCCCGCGCGGCGGCGGTGTACGTCTCCATGCGGAGCCTCGCGGGCTTCGCGGCGGTCCACAGGCCGACCGGGGCGGTGCTGTGGGTGTTCTCGAACATCGAGCCGCCCGAGGGCTTCCAGAGGACCCCCCGGTGGATCGACGTGTGCCCGGGCCACCGCGTCCCCTGGCCCCGCGACACGTGCAAAATGTACGGGTTCCACCACCTGACCGAACTGGAGCCGAACCTGTTCCACGTCTTCGCCAACTGCGACTCGAGCGTGCGACTCTTCAGTATTGCCCGGGACCGCGCCGACAAGCGCTGCCTGAACCCGGTCCTCTACGTGTCGGGCCCGAAACTCGCGATGCGACGGAATCAGGGGTTCGGCCCGACGGCGTCATGTTCAGCTCGGTCCCGAACAACATCACCGTCTGGCGCCGGGGCGCGGCGCTCGCCGTGCTCCGGCGGGCGTCCGGGCTTTGGTGCGACCCGGTCTACCCGGCCCCGTTCCTCGCGGCGACGGTCCAGGGCGCCGTTGTGCAGGTCCGCGCGGCCCACTACCTCTGGGTCCACTCTTCCGTCACCGCACACTTTACCCGTTCCTCCACCAACCCCGACAGCATTGTGTGCCCCGTGGGCGGCGAGGTGACATTACTGCCGTGGATGCGACCCACCGTGTACCTCGTCCGCATTCTTGCCCCAGTCAGCAACGTCTCGCTACGTCTCGGGCTGCGTGTCCGCAACGCCTCCACGCAGCTGAGCCTAACTCTGCGGGTCCTGTAACCCCGTGCCGGTGCTCCAGGCACCACGCGAGCTAACCAGACACTCTCAGGCGGTGCCAGGGCTGGCACGCATTGTTGGGGGGCCTCCCTTCCGCACCTTTTGCACACAGCACCGCATGATGGTGTGCAGCATGGGGCCCCTGCACAGGAGACGCCCAGCCACAGCACCCAGCAGGAATGCAATGGCAGGATCAAGCGTCCTCACGCCCAAGATCTATGCTCCTTAAAATGCTTTCCTTCCTGAGGCTGACTCTGCAAATCAAGTGATCTGTGCCTCGACAAGATCATCATGCGTGCGCCATCTGCCCACAGAATGCTGCCTGTGCCATCGGCAGCACAACCATGTGGAGCCCCCCAGCCCCTCTCCTTTGATCGACGGCCACTGCTGAGTAGACGATCATCAGCGCTACAACGACCACATCTATCGTTCGGCTTATGGGCCTCTTGGAATTCTGCCCTATTGGGACCACGTCATGTACACATTCCAATTTCACTCCGAAGACTGTTGCAGATGATTGTCCCTTTCCGCCTCTGTGGCTGCCGGCATTGGTGGTGTCAGATTCGGAGTACAGAAGAGACGTCTGCGGTACAAGGGACCAGAGACGGTGGAGGGCTCTTCACGAAATCTGGTGGAAACCATGATGGCGCCAAAAGGTGCCTTTGGATAGTCGCCAGGCGCCTTCGGCGCCGATCTGCATGTGCATGGCATGATGCGACCTCTGGTACTGAGTTTGTGCCTTCTGAGCCTCGCTCAAAGGCACTAGTCAAGGGAAAAGGCAAAGTGGTGGGGAAGGCTCAGGGCAAGGGCCAACGAAAAAGGACAAAGCAGGTCTCCAAGAGGGCCCCACAAAGAAAAAGGCCAAAGCAGAAGGCTCTTGCGTAAAAGAGAAACCCTGCAACAGATAGTGAAAAGATAGTGATAGTGATAGTGCGAGGAGCAGCACCAGCACCAGCAGGCGTAGCACCACCAGCAGCAACAGCTCCAGCCACATCGGCATCTCTAGTGGCTGATTTGCTGCGAAGCCGTGCGGCTCTATCAACCACTGCAATCAGTTCCACCTGTTTTGCATGGATAGCATTCCCCTTCAGACCTGTGGCGCTCAGCTAGGCGGATTTACTGCCGGATTGTGCGGCTCTATCAACCACTGCAATCAGTTCCACCTGTTTTGCATGGATAGCATTCCCCTTCAGACCTGTGGCGCTCAGCTAGGCGGATTTACTGCCAGATTGTGCGGCTCTGTCAACCACTGCAATCATTTCTATGTTGTTCGGCTGCAAACTGTCAGCTCACGATTCACATGTCTTGCCATGACACATTCCCATTTTCGACCTGTTTTGCATGGATACCATTGCTCTTCAGACCTGTGGCACCCAGCCACCGTCCGTCGGAATGTATTCGGTGCACATGATCCACGGCACTGTTCCGGTCCTGGTAAACTTTCCAGTGGTTCATTTGCTGTGGAATTGTTGCCACCAGCAAGTGAAGGAAGGGTGCGTTGAAGGCATGTGGGCTTAAGCTTTGTGCGTGGCAACAGTCAAAGTTTTCAACTGCTGGGCATTTATGAGTGCAATCCGCATGAGTATAGACAAACAATGGTATTAGCTTCCATTTTTGATTTCGGCAATCAAGGCATGTGGACCCACCCCACACCACCCCGTTTCAAGGGGGGATGGGCTTAGAGGCGGGGGGGGGGGGTGTTGGGGTGGGTTGGAATGCCCGCCCCCCCCCCACCTCAAGTGAAATTGGAACCGGCCATGGAAGGGCCGTTTGTGGGGCGGCATCACCACTTTTCTGCCGACATTTGCTGGACATCCGTGGGCATGTACTTTACTGATGCAGATGTATGGAAGCTGCGATGCCCTGGGGGTGACAACTGCGGTCTACGGCCAACGCCACGCGTGTCCAACAACAAGGACCCAATGGCACTGAGCTTTTGAGCACCGTTGGGTCCGCGGCCCCCTGGCGCAGGCACATCCCACCTGCCAATATGCCTGGACACACCGCAAGCGGCAGACATACGCATCGCACGCGCCACTGTTTTCAACAAACAATACTGAATCAACACGGGTCATTCATACCGGTCCCAGACCACGGGGGGGGGGCGGCCAGGCCCGGTCCTTGTATGCGACACCCCCCAGCCCCCCCCCCCCCTGGGTTTTGGGAGATAGTGGGCTGGGGGGCATGGCGCCAACAGCGCCCCTTTTTCTTTTGTATGGCGCCAACGGAGCCCCCCCCCCCTTTTTTTAATGCTTCTTTTTTATCAAGCCATCAGTGCTTTTGAGCGCCAGATTAGCAAGACGAGGCGCTATACAAATTTCGTTTGTTGCAAAGTGCTTTCCAGCGGAAGATTAGCAAGACGGGCCGCTATACAAATGTCGTTTGTGGTGAAGTGAAGATCCTGCATTCGGAGCAAAGGACCCGGCCCAAGTGCAGCGCGAAATTCTTTCGGGGTGAGCGCAGTTACTGCATTCTTTCTTTCCTCTTCTTGTCTTTCTTTCCCACCCTTTGGCGTGGCCCCTTGAGTTGGGGATACGGACTCCCACGCTTTGGCGTGGCCCCTCGAGTTGGGGATACGGACTCCCACGCTTTGGCGTGGCCCCTCGAGTTGGGGATGCGGACTCCCCCCTACACCCTCCAGCCGACCCCCCCAAACTGCCCCCCCAGCCCCCCCCCCCCCCCAGGTTTTGACAGATAGCGGGGGGGGTGTCGCATCAGGACCGCTAGTAGTCCCCCCCCCCCCCGTGTCCCAGACCCAGTCTCTGTGGCACATTCCCCCCCCCCTCCCCCCCATCTAAGCACAGATCCCAGATTTTATGGTACTACGACCTCCCGTCGCCAAGCACGCTGGCATTGGAACTACCGGGGACACTTTGCATCGGCTTTTCACCCTTTGTGGGGGCGCACCGTGCTCTGTGCCCGCGCTGTGTGAAAAGTCGGCTGTTTTCCACCACCGATAGCCACGGGTACCAGGGTCCTGAATTCCGCACCCTACAGCCCCTGCTGGCACACCAAGGGTTTTTTTTTTTAAGTCTGATGCTTGCCACGGGTCCCAGGGTCCTGAATTCTGCACCCCCTATGCTGTTTTGAATGGATCATGCGTGCTTCTGTCGGTGGGTGGTTTTCAGGGTTGTTCCCGGGATAAACACCGTAATTATCCGGGCTGTGCCCGCGCTGTGCGAAAACGCCCCATATCCATGCATGTGAGAAAGTTTGCATTGGGTTTTTCACCGTTTATATCTGCACGGGACATTGATCTCCACCGTTGATACCTGAGCGGGGACATCTTGCATTGAGTTTTTCACCGATGGTCTTGGATTTTGGCCCATGTGGGGGGTGGCCGCAGCTTACTGCTGTCCTCAGCGTTCCTTGGCCCAAGCTCATACCGTTCCCTGACATCGGGCAATGGCTGCCGCTTGGATGCGATCACCCCCGGGCGCGATCACAGCGTTTGGTAGAACGTGTGAAGAGTGACTGACGGGGTCACAGCCCAATTGCAAAGCATTGCATCGCCGATGCCTCTGCCCTCCAAACGGACGAGCGATCCGGCGATTTTTGTCACAGGACCCACCGCATGGCCCCCCGCTTTGGTTTGGCCACCAGCGTTTTCGGACACACTTGTCCCCCAACGGAGACATGGGGGGCATGGGAGGCCGGACCCCCCCTCCCTGCTCACCCCCCCAAGCCCACCGCCCCTTTCTGCGCAGATAGCGCCCCAAGGGCGGCCAAGGGCGGCTTTGGACTGCATTTGTGTGTCACTCAAAACGCTCATCATTTTGCGGAACGTTCAAATATGCCCGAAAGAAGTTGTAGAAGAAATTTCGACGACCCGCCCCCCCCCCCCCCCTCGCCGCACTTGGGCCATATATCCAACAATTTGGAGGTGGCCCGCACCCTTGCAGCCCTCACCACAGTTGAGAGTGACTACCAACAGAGTGAACACTACCCAGCCCTGTACCCCCCCCCTTTGTAATAGCCACGCCCTTGTCCAAGCTACAGTAGGCGTAGGGACCGTATTAATTTGGTACCTTTACTGTACTTTACAAGAGACCACATGCAAGGGAATTTCATTACCAAGAACTTGAAGTTGCCTGAGCCCAAACAAGCCCCTAAACCTTGGGCAAAGGCATCTTCAAAGGCATCTTCAAGTAGTGAGCATGTGGAGTTGTTCCGCATGGTGTATGATCTCAAGAAGGGTTTCCAAGCCGAACATTTGTAGGCTTCTCAGGCCTCATTGCTTGTAGGAACATGGGTGTGAACCTGAAGTTTGATGTTTCAAACACTTTCTTGTGTTTACATGCCTTTGGGAATGTGGGCGGAGGTTAAGGTGCACTCATACCATGCACTCACTCACTTGTGTGTCGGTAGTTGTATGTGTTGTGCACAAGCCACGCCCTTGTCTAAGCTACAGTCGGCGTAGGGACCGTATTACCCCCCCCCCATTGCAACCCCCCCCCCCCCCCTTGCAATCTCCCCCCCCCCCCACCCGGGAGACCGTCACTTCCATGTTTTTCTAGTTAACATGTATTGTGCTGGTTTGTGTTGCCCATCTGCTTTACGCATGGCCTTGCATTGCTTTCCCATTACTTCAAATCAAGCACCTGTGTGTGTTCTGTGATATTCTCTCTCCATGCGTTGTATGGGTGTGTTGTGTTGCTACTTCAGACCCAAGATGTTTTCTCCCGGTGACCATGTACGGTACCACTCACGCACACTTGGTGCACATGTGTTGGCCACTGTTGTGGGGCCTTCGCCAAATGGGCCACAGTTTTGCCACATTTGGTACATACGCCCTGGTGGGGTCACTCCGGTGGATCATGAGAGTGCTCAACTCTCAAGGCTCGAGGCTGTGGCGGTTGAATCACCCAAGTCTCCAGAGTCACCGGATGTTACCCCCATGGCTCCGCAACCCCAAACACCGGCACAGCCCACACACGTATCCAGAAGTTCTTTACCGTTCCTTTGGGTCCTCAATAACATTTGTGTTGGATGAAGCACATTGGCATCAACGCGAAAGTCGCTTCACATGTGTTCTCTTTGCTTGCACCAGTGGAGGGTATCACAGTTTGCCTTGAAATACCCTTGCAATCCCCCCCCCCCCCCCGGGAGACCGTCACTTGGCGACCGTCTCCCCCCCCCACCCGGGAGACCGTTGCGCGCTAACGCGGGAGTTTGCAAGGGGGGCGGGGGGTAATTTGGTACTTTTGCGTAGCTATTACAAAAGGGCGGGGGTACAAATCACGCACACAGCCCAACTACCCGCAGGCAACTGAACCGTGCAGCGGAGCAGCGGTACATCTACAGCACCACATTCTGCAGTTGACAGAGCACAGACGTGATGAGCCCTCAAAGGACAGGCGTATTGCAACGCACCGATTTGACAAAGTGCCCCATGCCTGCCCCCTGGTCAATCGGTGGCATGTGGGTGGTATGAACTGACAGTCCACCTCGCGTCAGACCTGCGCACACAGTACTGGTCACAGCCGCTCAAAAAAGTCCCCCATGTTTTGGCGTAAGTGTCCACAGACCTGCCAACAGCAGTGAACTGGGTATGCCTATGCCATGGCAATTGGATGCTTCGTACACATAATCTGTGTCTCCCACCTCTTGCCTCCTGTTGCACGGTTGCCATCGTGCAAACAGACAGGCGTCAAGAATGCCATTGGAAGTGCATTTCTGCATCTCCTGATTCCAGTTTTGCCCTACTGTTGTATGTAGCAGGGATTGCACGGGCTTCGCCGGTTTGCCTGTGCACGGTGTCAGTTTGCCCTCTGTTCAGCGTTGTTGTCCAACGACCTGTACATGCACCTGCACCCCTGCCATATTGATCGATGTATTCCTCAGTCTGCCTGGATATTGTATCCGCAGCCTGCACAGGGGACAATGTGAAACGCGCGATTGAGGACATTGAGAATGATGATTGTCTGCAAGTCACCATGGTTTGAAATGATAGTGAGGTCACGCATATCAATGAAACAGATACACACACCAGCGTGCTTTCATTTGCTGTTTAACAGGGGGGGGGAGGCGACTCCGCGGGTCCTAGGACTACCCCCCCTCCGCTCGGGAGGGGGGGGTAGTCGGCGTCCTAGGACCCGCGGAGTCGCCCCCCCCCCCCCCCCTTAGGGGGCCTCCGGCCAACGGTTAGTTGCCAAAGGTGTCGCCCTCAGGCGTCCATGGGCGCCAAAGGCGTCCGACGCTCCATGAACACCAAAGGTGCCCTAGGGAAAATTTCGTCCACTTTGCACCCCAACATTTTCCTGAAACCCAATCTTGACTCCAACGCCCACCCCAACCCTCAGCCTACTTGTAATCCTATACCCAACCCTACCCCTAACCCTAACCCAAACCCTAGCCCTGACCCTAGCCCTAGCTCTCACCCTGGGCTAGGGCCTGAGTGAGTGTTGGGGTCCAAAGTGGAGACCTCTGTGTGCGTATATCAACCCGGTACCAGGTTGGTCAGGCGATACTATGCTCTCCGCAATGACGACTGCTGCTGTTTCTGGCTCGTCCGCATCTTTCAACAAGGGGCTGGTGGGCAGGGTGAACTCTGACCCGGTTCGTGGTTCTGTGCCGGAACACAACGTTGCCTGCACTTCGCAGCGCTGCACCGAGGGGCCGTCCGTCTGAAGGAGGGCCTGTACCACGGAGTGTGGCACGAGAAATCGAGTGCAGAGCCATTCCTCGTTGTCCGTGGCTGTGGGAAGCCAGTTATGGGCCGCCGGGCTCTAGTCGTTTCACAGGGAGCTCCAGTCGGACCAACATTTGAACTAGGACGCAGAGTCTCATTTGTACGGATCCGCTGTGGCGTTGGCAGTGTTGGTGGGGAGTGTTAGCACGCCGGGTACGCGCCTGGCATCTTTTTTTTACCATTCCCCACCCGTGCCTGTTTTGCCCCCACCTCACCAAATAATTTGGAGCACCTTCTCGCCATGTCTAAGAATTTGGCCCATCCTTTGCACCTGGTTTATGACGATGGCAAAGGTGGTGGTTGGAAGTGGTGGGAGTGACACTTTGTGTTGTTGAATTCTCATATTTCGGCTTATGCAAGGTGCCTTGCAGGGGAGGTTTGCGGTCTAGTGCGGTCTACTCGGGGGACTTCCCAAGGTGAGGATAAACTTGGGGCTAGAGATAAGATACTTAATACAAAGGTAGCGCGCCGGGCACGCGCCGGGCGCACACCGAGTGCGCGCCAGGCAAATATCCCCCCTGGGAGGCGTTCCCAGGGTTCGCCAACACCCCATCACCTCACCTGCCCCCACAGCTAGGAGAGCCAAGTGGGCCCTCGTCGGTGGTGTGTTAGTGGGATGGAGCTGATCCAGTGTACCTCGGCTGTGAGTTCATGAGTGGTCGGCTTGCTCCAATTCAGGGGGTACAGGGGGCGCACCACGTGCTGTGCGAAACGTCGGCTGTTGGCCACCACCGGTAGGTTGATGCTTGCTGCAGATACCAGGGTCCTGAATTCTGCACCCCGCAGCGCCTGCTGGTACACCAGGGATTTTGTTTTGAGTCTGATGCTTGCCACGGGTCCAGGGTCCTGAATTTCACAGTTTTGAGTTGATCATGCACGCTTCTGTAGGTGAGTGGTTTTCGGGGGTGTTCCCGGGACAAACACCGTCATAATTGGCGCTGTGCCTGCACTGTGCGAAAATGCCCCCCACGGGCCCTCTGATGATAGTCGATCGAACTGCACTGGACCAGCCCATTTCACCACTCTGGTTGACGTGCTTTGCAGCCCCTAGCCATCCCCCACGGGAAACAGCACGAATCTGAGGGACCAAGTGGGCCCGCCCTTGCACCAAAGCAGAAAACATGCCAGGTCTGCTCCCATATGGGCAACCCCCGTTGACGCTAACACTTGGCTGCATGTAAGCAAGCCAAGCACGGGACGAGGAAGCATTGCAGTGGTTCACCAGAAGTATCCTCAGAGCGCCCACAACCCCCGAGAAGTCAGTATTTGAGACACTTGAAGTGGCATTTTGTCAACGAAGAGCTTCGAAAATTTTAACACATCTGAACCTGTCATCGCTGGTCCAAGGTTGGTCCTTCCTTCCGCAGTTGCTGACGGGCTTGTGCTCCCCGCATACCCCAAGGGACCACGACTCGACCTCCACTCCAGATGGGCCTCATGGTACAACACTATCGAGGAGGCAACAAGACACCACCCGAGCACATCAAAAAGCGGGCTTACCATCTTGCTTGTGTTGTGCAACATACAATGATGCACATATGAGACCTCAAAACAATGTACACGCACGCCAACGATGGCAACTACCCCTACTATAGCCTAATCACCGGACTGCATGAAATTCGACTGCAGCAGCAGCTACTCCACGGCAAGTATTAGAGGGATACCAACGAGCAGTACGAGCCATCCAAGCAAGGAACACACAAGCCTGTGTTAGTGTCTCACGGACGGTAGCTAGTGTTTGACTGACGATATTTCATGTTTGACTGACGGGGATTAGTGTTTGAGTGACAGCGGTTAGTGAGAAAGTCCTCCTGTGCGGGCGCACGGGGTGACCATAGGGGGCCATAGGAGAAGGGGGGTCCCAGCCAACCCCCCCCCCCTCCAGACCCCCCCCCTCCCCCCCTTCTGATACATCCCTGGCGATGTGCCACAAGGAGCACACACCCGCCCGAACAGCACCCAACGTGACGCACAGGGCCCGTGGTGGTCGGTGAGTGACCAGTGACTCACTTTCCGGGCGTCTTTTTTGTCCCTCCCGCATGTTGCACGATGGGGCCGCCTTGCGCGTGGCCCTGTGCCTCCTCACTCTCCTGCTCGCGGCCCGGAGTGCCGCCGCGTGTGCACAGCAAGGCCCGCGGTACTGCGGCACCGGCTTCTGCGACACCAGCGAGAGCGCCGCGGGCGTGTGCTCCTACGTCACGCGCGACGCCGAGTTCGTAGCGCGACGGCAGTACGACTACATCATCGTCGGGGGCGGCGCTAGCGGCTGCCCCCTGGCCGCCAGCCTCGCGGCGCACCACCGCGTGCTGCTCGTCGAGCGGGGCCCCGCCACCAAGCACGTCCCGAGCACGCGCGACTGGCTCGGGTACCCGGCGGCGATCCGGGACGCCGCCGTCTTCCAGCGCAGCGCGGACGGGGTGTGGCTGGCGGACCCCCACGTCCTTGGGGGCGGCACCAGCCTCAACCTCGGCCTGTACTCCCGCGAGCCCCCCGGCGGCGCGTTCGCGGAGCTCGGGTGGAACGCCTCCGCCGTCGTCGCGGCCTACGAGTGGGTCGAGGCGGTCCTCCGCCCCACGAACACGTCCGCGGCCGAAGGCACCCACCCCCTGACCCCGTTCCTGCACGCGTACACGGAGGCGCTCGCGGGCGCCGGGATGCCGTACCGGGGGGCCGCCCTCGAGCTCCGCGAGGGTGCGACTCGCGGCTTCCAGACGCTGGCCCCCGAGGGCCTCCGCCGCGGGGCCGAGGCCTTCCTGCAGGAGCCCGGCCTCACCCTCACGGTGCTGACCGCCGCCACTGTCCACAACGTCGTCCTGTCGGTCGCCACCGGGCGCGCCCCCGTGGCTGTCGGGGTGGATGTGGAGGGGGGCGGGGGCGGACCGCGGCGGCGGATCCGCGTCGCGGAGGGCGGCGGGGAGGTCTCTCCCTCTCCCTCTCCCTCTCCCTCTCCCTCTCCCTCTCCCTCTCCCTCTCCCTCTCCCTCTCCCTCTCCCTCTCTCTCTCCCCCCCTCTTCCCCTCTCCGTCTCCGGGGGAACGTTAGCGCGCCGGGCGCGCGCCGGGCATCTTTTGTGACCCGTGCCCTACCGGTGGACTGTTGCCGTTGATATGTTGGGCAACATTATATGGATTTGCCCCTTGGCCCCCGGGACATCAGCAGATGTTTTGATTTGGGATGGGTATGGACCTTCTCGTACCCGAGGTGATTTCTTTGATTTTGAAGTTGGGGGCCATGATGGTGCTTATAAAGGCCAAATTCATGTCATTGTGCCATTCATTGGAAGAAAGAATGGCACTTTGACAGCCCGCCAACAATGTTACAATGACGTGCACGGGTGGTATAGGGCACGCATTGAGCAGCTGTTTACTCGGTTGTGGCACGCAAGATGAGGCAGAGGATGAGGCAGAAGTGTGTGTGTTGTGTTGCCAGAACGCTCCACCGTCGCAGTTTGTGATGAGTGTAAGAAGCACTATTGTACTGAATGTATTGACACCCACACTTGTGGGACCAATGTTATTATGCAGCTCTACTGTTCGCGATACCTCAATAACGCCTATCGCTTCTACTGGAGATCGATGCGGTTGTGCTATCCTAACCCCCCATTCTCCCAACTTGCTAAGGTGTTGACCAAGATTGCCCTTAAAGGAGCGAGAGTGGTACTGTGTACCCCAATTTGCAACTTTCTTGAGCTGGGGCAGTTTTGGTCACCTAATTCTAAGAGCGTTTCCAAGGGGTGTGCTTGGGGGCTCTTCGGGGGGAACATAGTCTAAAAGTAGCGCGCAGTGCAAGGATTCCCCCATTGTCCCCTTGCCCTCCATATGGTCCATGGGAACACGTACCTGCACATGTATGGACCGCACCTACACAGGAGGACAATGATGATGAGGATGTTGTGGGTGATGATGGGGATGTTTGTGCCCTTTGTTGCACCAAGTTTGACCCTGAAAAGATGTCCATGTATGACAAGTGTGAATTGCAATATTGTACGGATTGCATTGACACACACACATGTGACAGTGTGACATTTCTTTGATTTTGCAACTGTGTCATGTTGTGCACACAAGTTGCGTATTCTCAATGTGTACTTAGTTGACAATGGAACAGAAAGACAGTTGTGTGTTCTTGAGGGTGGCGACCAATGCGCTGTTCATGGCCTTTCCAGATGTGCATGATGTGTGTTATGTTCAGGGAAGGTGGTTTGCAACTTTCTTGAGCTGGGGCAGTTTGGGTCACCTAATTCTAAGGGCGTTTCCAAGGGGTGTGCTTGGGGGCTCTTCCGGGGGAACATAGTCTAAAAGTAGCGCGCAGTGCGCGCGCAGTGCAAAGATTCCCCCTAAAAGTAGCGCGCCGGGCGCGCGCCGGGCAAACATTCCCCCTCCCTCTCCCTCTCCTCTCCCTCTCCCTCTCCCTCTCCCTCTCCCTCTCTCCCTCTCCCCCCCTCTTCCCCTCTCCCTCTCCCTCTCCCTCTCCCTTTCCCTCTCCCTTTCCCTCTCCCTCTCCCTCTCCCTCTCCCTCTCCCTCTCCCTCTCCCTCTCCCTCTCCCTCTCCACCCCTCTTCCCCTCTCCCTCTCCCTCCCGAGCCTCCTCTCCCTCTCCCACTCCCATAGCGTCTCCATTTCCCCCCTTCTTCGTCTCCCTCTTCCTCTCCCTCCTCGTCTCACTCTCACTCACTCACTCACTCACTCTCCCTCCCCAGTGTCACCCTCCCGGCGGGCATCCGCACGCCAACGGGAGGCACCCTCCTCTGAGCAGGCTCAGCCTCGGGGATGAGACGGGCATCCGTCACCCTCCTGGAGCGAGGAAACCGAGCACACGGGCATCCGTGTGCACATGGGCCCGCTCAAGAGTCCTATCAACACAGGGCCCGGGAGGCCATAATCACTCACCAAATGGCAGCCACGTGCACCCCACAAGTGGCACTCTGCAAGCGCTCTGCAAGCCCCAAACCCCGCGGCGGGCAGCACCATGATAACATGTAGGGTAGCTAGGGCCTAATAGCTGCTGGGCATCCAGTGCTGAGCCAGCACCCACTGGAACGGAGGGCATCCTCCAAGCATGGCCCCACAACCAAACCACCAGCCACCACACAAGGGGCCGGCACCGGTGAGGTGTACGTGAGCAGGCGACACACCGCGCACAGCGAACCACCCGCCAGCTGCGCGCACCCCTCGCAGTGCGCGCCATGAGCAAGCCCGGTGCCATGCACCAGCCAAAGAATCACAACCGCAGGTGCAGCACCCCCATAGTCCGTGGATTGGTAACGGGACGAGGGATGGCTGCGGAGAGCTGCAGCACAACATCGAGAGACTGCTGCATAGCAGTCACTGCAGGCAGGCGACCGCTGCAAAGCGGTCACTGAGTCACTGCAGACCGGCGACTGCTGTGTAGCGGTTGCTGCACGGCAGAGACTGCCGCATGGCAGCCACCGCAGGTGCAGCACCCCCATAGTCCGTGGATTGGTAACGGGACGGGGGATGGCTGCACAGAGCTGCAGCACAGCAGCGAGAGACTGCTGCATGGCATCGCTGCAGAGTGGCAGCTGCTGCATGGCGGCTGCTGTAGAGCAGAGACTGCTGCATAGCGGTCACTGCCGGGCGGCGACTGCTGCATCGCGGTTGCTGCAGAGCAGGGCTGCGACTGCCGCAAAGTATGGGAGCAGGGGCATCAGGGCAATGGCCACAAAGCGGAATTTGGCGAACCTGAGGCCAGGCAGAGGCGGATGCGGCGCGTACGGTGCGACCCAGAGCACGTGGACAGCTGCTAACGCACCGCAGCGTGTTGAGGGGCCCATGGGTGTAAGGCCCCCCTAGCGCTCGACGGAGACCGCCATCAACCGTCAAGGTGTGAGGCGGCCGCAGAGGTACGCCAATATCGTACGGTCATACTAATCCTAATCCTAATCCCTCCCTCCCTCCCTCCCTCCCTCCCTCCCTCCCTCCCTCCCTCCCTCCCTCCCTCCCTCCCTCCCTCTCTCTGTCTCTCTCTCCCTCCCTCCCTCCCTCCCTCCCTCCCTCCCTCCCTCCCTCTCTCTCTCTCTCTCTCTCCCTCTCTCTCTCTCTCTCTCTCTCTCTCTCTCTCCCTGTCTGTCTCTCGCTCGCTTGCTCACCTGCTCCCACTTCCTCCCCCTGCCCCTCTCCAGGTCGTGCTCAGCGCCGGCGCGCTCAACACCCCGAAGCTCCTCATGCTCAGTGGCCTCGGCCCCGCGGCGCACCTGCGGGGCCTTGGCATCCCGGTCCACCGCGACCTCCCGCGAGTGGGGCAGGGGCTGAAGGACACGCCGTTCATGTTCACGGGGCTGCTGACGGACCTGAACGCCACGCGCGGCTATGGCATCTCCCTCCTCGGCGTCCCCCCTGGCCGCCGGTTCGTGGTGGAGACCGTCGCGCGCGCGGGGATGGCGCGGAAGTTAATTGCGCTCTTCGGGGGGCAGCTGCCGCCGCGGGAGCGCAACCCGGCGAGCCGCCAGCGGCTGCTCGACGCCCTGTGGGACGGGGAGGCCGCGGAGCAGTTGGCCGGGGACCTGGACGGGCTGATGATCGTGATGACGAAGTTCCTGCGGGCGGTGTCGGAGGGCTCGGTGCGGCTGGCGTCGCGCGACGCGCGCGCGGCCCCGGTCGCGGCCTTCAACTACTTCGCGGCTCCCGAGGACGCGCGCACGTGCGTCGACCTCCACGCGCTGGTCGCGCGGGTGCTGCGCCACAAGGCCCTTGTCCCGTTCGGCGCGGCGCGCATCACGTCGATGCTGCAGCTGCTGCGCGGCGCCGTGAGCACCCCCGTCGCCGTGGACGGCGACGTCCTGGACGTGCCCGGGGTGTTCCCGCCGCTGCCGTCGGGGGCCTCCGAGGCGGCGGTGGTGCAGTGGTGCCGGGACATCGTCGTGGCCTCGCACCACTTCCACAACTCCTGCGCGCTCGGCGCCGTCCTCGACGAGGCCTTCCGGGTGGACGGCGTGGCGCGGCTCCGGGTCGTAGACGCGTCGGCGCTGCCGCTGGCGGCCGGCACCCACCCCCAGGCGTCGCTCATGATGATGGGCCGCTACGCCGCGCTGCGGATCCGGAGCACCGCGTCGCGCGCGCGGCGGGCCCGCGACGCCGGGGCGCAGGAGGTCCCGGTCCTGGAGACCGGCGACGACGCGGGCCCCGGTGCGGCCGCGGTCGTGGCCATCGTCCTCGGGGACGTTGCCGCCGCGGTGCTGGGCCTGGGCGGTCTGCTCTGGCTCCGCCGCCGGGCGCGGTCTGGGCGCGGCAAACCGAGTTCGTTGGAGCGGTCTGTCAGTTCGGTGCTGTCGGTCGCGGACTCCCTCCGACGGCAGCTTTCGGACGCGCATGACTCCGGGTCCGAGTCTGAGGCGGAGGATGACTCCCCGGAGCTGCACCAGCGCCGGCTCTCGACCCTCATGACCGCCGTGGCGAACTTCTCCCACAGCCGCTGGGAGAGCGGCTCGAGCGTCCTGGTCCGGGAGCTCTCGGCGTTCTACCCGGACGCGGCCCGGGACCCTCGGCCTGGCCGCGTGCCGCGCGCGCTGGCCCGCGCCTGCGCCCGGTACCGGGCGCGGCACACTGCGAAGCAGGTTCTCAGGGTTGCAGTAGAAGGGAAGGGACCTCAGAGGCGGCCCCAGAAGCGGTTAGACAGGCGGTTGGAGGAGGTTGCCAAAGCGGTTGGGGGCGGTTACTGTCGGTTACAAATGCCGTGGAAGCTGGCACTTGCCGTGAGGGGGACAGTGGCTGGGCATAGGCTGGACGCCCTGGAGGTGGGGCGGGGTTGGTACCTCCCTCCCTTCCAATGCATCCCTGCAGGTGCTCTTCAATGTCTCCACGGAATTCCCCTGCGGGCAGATCTCCGCCGTCCTCGGGGGGTCGGGGGCCGGCAAGACGCTGCTGACGGAGTACCTCGCGACCGGGGCGTCGCATGCGCACTTCCGCGGCTCCGCGTACTACGAGGGCCGCCCGCACCGCGCCGCCCTCGACGCCGGCCGGTTCGGCTACGTCCCGCAGGAGCCTCACCTGTACCCGATGCTGCGGGCGCGCGAGCACCTGGAGTTCTACGCGCGGCTGCATGGCGGGTCCCGGGCAGATCAGGAGGCCAGCGTGTCGCACGTGCTCAACATGATGGGCCTGGCCTCGCACGCCGCGATCAAGTGCGGCGGCGACCTGCCCGGCGGGCTGCACGTGCCGGGCCTCTCCGGGGGCCAGAAGCGGCGGCTGGTCATCGGCGCGGCCATCCTAAGGAACCCCCGGGTGATCTTCCTGGACGAGCCCACGTCAGGTTTGGAGGCCACGGGGTGATGGCCAGGGCTTAATTAGAAGCGAAGGCAACTCAGGGGCGGTCCCAGAAGCCGTTACACAGGCGGTTGGAGGAGGTCGCTGAAGCGGTTGGGGGCGGTTACTGTCGGTTGCAGATGCTATTGAAGCCGGCCCCTGCCGTGAGGGGGACAGTGGCTGGGCATGGGCTGGGCGCTCTGGAGGGCGGGAGGGGGGGGGCGGTATACTTGGGAAGGACGCGGGGTTGAATGCAAAAATGGTGTAATCTGTTGTGTGGTGTTTACGACAATCTCCAGCAAGGGGTGGGGCGCATGTGACAGTGCATCACGAAGGGTGGGGTGGCCTTGTACGCTTGGTGGTGGTGCAGTCTGAGGCAAACACATCAAGAAGGGGACCTTATCCTGCACCCTCCGGTTGCCGGTGTGGCTCGGGCTAGCCAACGAGGTGTCTGCAGAGACGCAACCCACATCGTCAGGAATCAGAGCCCTTGTAGTGGTAATTGGGTCGCGGCCCCTGACGTACAAATTGAGCTGACGGCGAAACTCAGGGAGTAAGAGCGCAATGCACGGGGCGATGCCCAGACATCTGACCGCAGTGTACATGGCTGGCTGATTTTGTGATTGGGAGCAGAGCACGGATGCAGTAGAAGGGAAGGGACCTCAGAGGCGACCCCAGAAGCGGTTGGATAGACGGTTGGGGGAGGCTGTCAAAGCGGTTGGGGGCGTTTGCTGTCGGTTACAACTGCTATTGAAGCTGGCACTTGCCGCCAGGGAGGCCGTGGCTGGGCATAGGCTGGATGCCCTAAAGGGAGGGTGTTGCCCCCATCCCCCCTTCCAATGCTTTCCTGGAGCACAGGCTGCAAGGGGGCTGAGCACCTGCAGTTCGCGACCGCAATGGCCCTCCTGAGTCCTCCCCGAGGTGCTGAATCACGGGGTGGTGCCAACCCCCAGGCAAGAGCCAGGGGAGGAGCGGCCCACGGCACGGTGCCCCAGGAGATCTGCGTGGACGTACCCCCTCCCCCCCCGCCCCCTTGTCCGAGCAACAATGCTAATTGGGGCCAGTGGGGGGCGAGTGGAGGTACCCAAGTCGGCCCAAGAAACATTCGATAGCCAGATGGCGAACTCAAGGCAACATTTGGTACCGATTTGGAACAGTGTGGGCAATGGCCTGTGGCCTGTAACGCAGGGGTCATATGGTAGCCAAGTATCCCTGCTCCATCCCCCCCCCTTGCCCGAGCAACACCTGTTGTTGAGGCATGTTGAGGCATGGAGTACTGTTGTGGATGTGTGAGGGAGGCCGGAGGGTGGGGACCGTCGTCGTTTTATGGCCCAGGAACGCCTATCATCAGGGGGCCCCCTGGAAAAAAAATTCGCAGAAAATTTTTTAGCCGTACCCCCTCCCCCCCCTTCCTCACCCAGGAACTGATCCTCCGACTGACCTGTGGCCGATTGGGTGCCAGCCTCTGAGCAAGGTCATAGTAGGCAGTACCTGGCCTTCCCCTGTGGTAGCATTGCAGACCAGTGGTGTTGGTCGACAACACATGGCAACACAAGTGATTGAGCGGTCTGACACTGTACATACGGCAAGCGGTGCACTCTCTGGATCATTGAACTGCCAAACATTCCTGCCCCGACCAACACATTGCCTCGACCAACACATTGCCTCAGCCCGTGAATCTGCCAAACACAAACGTCACCACGAAATCCTACAACAAACGGACACACCGCCACAAACATCCCCAAACGGACTGGAAATCAACTCCTTTCAAAAGAGACCCAAAGCAGCGCCAAAGTGTGGCCCCGCAACGCCCGTGTCCAGGCAACTCGAGGAGTTGGTTCCGTCAATTTTCGCACTGTGGGTTTCGGCGGTGCATTTTTCAACTGGTCCTACTGTGTGCTATGTGTGCTGTCCGATACCTTTGAGATGCAGGATGTTCATGTTTTGTGTCAAGGAAGCCGATTGGGGCCTGAGGGCCTTGGGAGCATATCTTGCCCCTTGGTTTACAGAATGGTACACCACGTGCAGGGATGCATTAGAACGTACGCCGCAGGAGGGGGGGGGGGTAGCCCCCCCCCCTGGAACCCCCCTCCCCCCCCTTCTAATACATTGTTCATCAGAGTCAGCAGAAAGGACAAGCACTCAAGTGACCCGCAGAGCTAACCGCAAGAAACGCCTCACTGTACTTTACATAGTGGAGCACCCCAACCAAGAAGGGGACACGTGCATTGATTGGACTTCGCAGTACTGCTGGACTAATGGCTGGAATTGTCTATGGCGGGGACATTCAGTCTATCGGAACCGACCATTGATCCCCCCCCCCCTTCTAATACATCCCTGACCCACGTGCTTCCGCATGCACCGTGCACAGTGTAACACGTCAGCCACACCCTTGTCCAAGCAACACCCGGCATTGGTTCCGTCCATTTCTGGTCATTTTCCGTTGCTTGGACACGGGGGGGGGGGGGGGGTACCCGGGCGGGCGCCGACGTGGGCGCCCGGACAGCCCCGACGCACTTTGCCGACCCGACAACCGGCCGCAGGCCGCCCCCGCGCTCCGCCCCACGGCAGGTCTGGACTCCTTCAACGCGCAGATGGTGATGCTGTCCCTCAAGGCCATGTCCAAACTGGGGTACACCGTCGTCACCGTCATCCACCAGCCCTCGCCCGTCGTCTGGGGCTTCTTTGACCACGTGCTGCTGCTGTCGCTGGGCCACCTCATGTACAGCGGCCCCCCCCGGGCCATGGTCCCGTGGCTGTGCGGGGGCCTGGGCGAGGGCTACGTCTGCCCCCGGCACGTCAGCCCCTGCGACTACGCCCTGCAGCTCGTCACCGTCGGGCACCGCAAGCCGGACTTCCTGTTCGGCCGCCGCACGATGCGCAGCCCCGCCGACGTCGCGCGGGCCAGCGCCAAGTGGGCGGAGCGGGAGCGCCCGGGGGCCCGGCGCTGGGCCCTGGTCCGGCAGGCGGTGCGGTCCGGGCGGCTCCCGGGCGCGCCCGCGGCCGCGCCCGGCGGCGGGGCGCGCGCGCGCGCGGCGCTGCGGGCGGAGCTGCCGCCGCTGCTCCGGCGCACGCTGCGGGTGGCGGCGCGGAGCCCGAGCATCCTCCTGGCGCGGGTCGTGACGTACGCCCTCTTCGGGCTCCTCGTCGGCCTGTTCTTCGGCGAGACGGCGACCGCGGACGCCCGGCTCGGGGAGCTCTTCCTGGTGTACAACGCGCTGTTCCTGCTGCCCTTCACGAGCATCTCCCTCTACCAGGACGACCGCCACCACTACCGCGCGGAGCGCAGCATGGGCGTGTGCGGCGTCCCGGCGTACTACCTCGTGCACACGTGCCTCGACGTCGTCCTGGGGGTGATCTCGGCGGTCTGCGCGGCGCTCCCCTTCTACTTCCTGTGCGCGCTGGAGGGCCACTTCGGCCAGTTTCTCCTGCCGTTCCTGCTCGCGGCCTGCGTCGGCACGCAGCTCATCCAGGTACCGGGGGCGGGGCCGGGTGTGTCGTGTTCCCTAGGATTCACCTTTTTTTTTAATTTAAATAAGTTTCTAAAACAAAAAAAAGGTTTGCTCTTGATTCCTCCCCCGCTCTAGAGATCCCGAGACCATATCCGGTGATGTAGCCTGTTTTTTTTCTTTTCAATTTTTCTTTGAAACAACAATTTCTTACTTCATTTGTACTCAGTTTTACTACATTTTATCAAGTTTGCTGCATCTCCCGCTAAGTCTTACCCAACGATCCTAACAAGCCGCGGCATCGCCGCAAACCGCATCGCCGAAGCACCCCCCCCCCCCTGCCACCCCCCCCCCGCCCCCCTCTATCCAGGCCATCTGCATCCTCGCCCCCAACGGCGACGTGGCGTTCGCCGTCGGCACGTCCGTCGTCAGCCTGTTCCAGCTGAGCGCCGGCTTCTTCGTCAAGCTGCGCGACCTCCCCGCCCTCCCCCGGGCCGTGCAGTGGGTCAACCCCCAGCGCTACGCGTACTCCGCGGCGGTCGTGGCGGAGCTGGACGGGCACCAGTACGCCGTGGGCTCGACCCTCGTGCCGCAGCCGTTGCAGCCGTTGGGCGCCCTGATGCCGCTCGAGGGCGCGGACATCATCGCGGACCTGCAGTACGACGTCCCGGGGTACGCGGCGTCGTGCGGCGTCCTGCTGGGGTTCTACGCCGCGCTGCAGGGCCTCACGTACGTGTTCTTGACGATCTCCGGCCGGCCCAAGACGCCGCGCGCGCTGACGGAGGGGGCGATGGACGCCGCGGAGGCGCGCGCGACGCTGCTCCCGCCGGAGCCCGGGCGGCCGCCGGAGGCCGCCCCCCCGACCGGCCCCTCCCCCGCGCCCTCCCCCGCCCCGTGCCCCGCGGCGGACAGGGAGCTGTGGGAGTCGGAGTGGGACCCGCGGCCGTCGGTGGCGTCGTCCGACGCGTCGCTCGGCAACGGCTCCTTTCGGGTGCGGGTCGACGGCTCGTTTCGGGTGCCGTGGCCGCGGCGCTG
This sequence comes from Eutreptiella sp. 'Long Island Sound 2002', assembly GCA_964036045.1. Classification (NCBI taxonomy): domain Eukaryota; phylum Euglenozoa; class Euglenophyceae; order Eutreptiales; family Eutreptiaceae; genus Eutreptiella; species Eutreptiella sp. 'Long Island Sound 2002'. The sequence continues at coordinate 2,495,173 of OZ038401.1, forward strand.
CAGAGCGGACTCGACCGTGAGCTCCCGCGGGGGCACCCGGGCCCCGTACTCGGCCGGCGGCAAGCCACTCGAGGGTCGGGGGAATGAGGAAGAGGAGGAGGTGCGGTTCCTCTGGTGAACCGCGATTTGACCTCCACCACCGCTCCGCCCTCACACTCGCTCTCGGGCATCCCACGGGGTTGCCTTGCCGGCCTCCGTGTGGATTGCACCGCCGCCGCTCTTCAAGCCTCTCTTGCGGCGTTTTGCCGTGCGATCGGCCATTTTGACATGCCCCAGCCACGTCATGTACCGGGTGTGACCTCAGCATTGGAGGGACGGCTCGCCGCACTTTTGTGTCTGGGTACAGGCACCCCGACCTTCTGGCCACATTTTGGGTGTGCCCTATCCATCGGCATTGGGTCGGTAGACGCGTGTGCACAGTTGGAACCGTAGCCACCGTTTCGGACCACCACGTCAACAATGTCCCGATCATGAGTGCCGTCACTGGGCCGTATGGTCAGGTAACCGGCAGTGACCGCTTCCGAACCGTTTTTGGCAACAGCCGCTAACCTCCAACCGCCCAACCCTCCCAATCCCCTATTTGTGCCCCTTTCCCTGTCCAATGCCCCCCCTGCTTGACGTGATCTACCCACGATGCTGACCGGTACCGGGAACCACCCAGATCTGATACCCTGCCTATCCATCGGCACTGGGTCGGTAGACGCGTGCGCACAGTGGTGTTGACCGGGCCCAGCAGCAGGGCGCCCGTACAAGTGACCGGTGGTGTGTCGCATTCCGTTGAGGGCCCCGCAACACTCTGTCAATAGATCGGGGGCTTGGGTTCGAGTCCCAAAAGGGGCGGCAGTTGTTGACGGTTGGGGGGCGTTGAAGTTCCCCGCGTCCGATGGCCCCGCACCAACACATCGGAGCTGTGCCGGAACTGTCCCCTCACGAAGGTGTCCCCAGCCTAACCCCCCCCCCCCTCCTCCACTCAAATTGGCGGCCGAATTCGCCGATTTTTTCTGCGATTTGTTGGGTGTCTGGATTTTGCCGATTTGTTCTGCCAACTTCCAAACAGCTGGAACACTGATCACCGATTGACTTAACACCTATGGCTCACCATGGTCTGCCTTGAGGGACATTACGTACACATGGGAGTGCAGCCCCAGTGGTGTGCAGATTGGTATATCCCCATTCAGTGTTTGAGCCGAGTCCAGTGCTGATTCTTGCATGGTCAGGGGTGGGGTGCCTGGACTTTTGTATGTGTCGTGTGCTGTTGCACTTCATTGTACAGGCGGTGGGGGGGGAACACAGGCAAAACCATGACTGGACTCTCCCCCCCCCCCCCGTACGCAGCATAGCTGTTCTCCACAGCTCGGGTCGGTCGCCCAGCCCCAGAGGACGGGGCAGAACAGATGTCCTGTGATACATGGGGGAGGTGCCTGCACAGTCTGTGCACAGTGTAGACGTGGCAGAGGTCTTGCAAATCTTGTCCGCCGGTGACAGCTCTGCTCCCGGCATGCCACTCGGTGTGTCAGCTTCGCTATTTCGAGTGATAACATAGCGATTTTGGATTCTACAGCAGCACATGGGCAGCCTTTGTTGGTGCCCCTGCCCCCCCCTCCCCCCCTTTTAACCCGCAGCATTCAACTGCGGCACTAGTGCACTGACCACCAGGGTATTGACTGTGCCAGATATGCAACTGTTCAAGGACCAGGTACAGACCGAGGGGTGAATTTATTGTTCGAAAATTGAGAGGCACTTTGAGTTTCCACATGACTCTAATTGCACAACAAACCAAAGGGAAGGTGTGTTTGGGGCCTGGAACCGCGATCCAGGTCAGTGGGAAGCTGTTTTGTTGAAAAATCGGTCCGCCGACGTGTTCCGCCGATTTGTTGGGATTTCTTCGCCGATTTTTTTTTTTGGGGGGGGTTGCCAGCCCATCCCCCCCCCCCCCCCAAATATGTGCGCCTGACCCGATCGAGTCCAATGATCGAAGGCCGACCGCGGAATCATGGGACGGGGCCCGAACAAGAGATCGCACGTGCGGTGACCGCACTGGCGGCCGATGGACTGAAGGCAGAGTGGCGGGGCGCGAGGGCGGTGAAGGCCGTGGGGGAGGGTTGGCGCGGCCGGAGCCTCACACGGACATTGCAATCCGACCCTATTGCTGCCCCTTCTAAGCGCCGGCGTGGGGGGAGATGCCATTGAAACTGGTGCTTGGCGTCAGGGGGACAGTGGCTGGGCATAGGCTGGTCGCCCTGGAAAGGGGGGGGGTACCCCCCCCCCTTTCCAGCGCATCGCTGCCCCCCCCTCCCCCAGCCCCCAACCCACACACCTCTGGGCTGTGGAGGCGGCCTCTGCAGGACCGCCTCCGCCCGTCGAATGCGTTTGCCAGAGAAATCATGACCGAGCGGATGAATGGGAGGGAGGGGGGGGGAGTTCATGAAGGGGTCGGGGGGGGGGGGTGATCGACGGCTGCAACGCAGGGTCACGCCTTGTGAAGGAAAGGGGTGAGCTCCTGGCCGATGCTGGACCTGCAACCTACGCCAACGGGGAACCGCCGTTTTGGCAATGGGGCACCGTGCACGGGGCATCGCCGGGGGCCTTCGCGGGTTCAGATTCGTGCGGCTGCTGGACTGCCCCGCTGTCTTTTCACTCGTGGTTAACCGGGGAATGGGATGGTAAGCCCCACCTCGTCGCCATTCAGACTCCAAAGACTGAAGCAGGGAGTTCAAGAGTGGCCCCAAAGAACCTTCCCCCCCCAAGCCCTCCACCCCCTCCGAACCCCCCTGCTCACGCCGCAGAGGTTCGGATCCAGAACTTCACTGAGGTAACAGCCGTGCGCGCCTTCTCCCTGCCGGCCTGTCTTTCCCCGCAAAGCATGTGCCTCTACACGCAGTTGGAACCGTAGCCACCGTTTCGGACCACCACGTCAACAATGTCCCGATCATGAGTGCCGTTACTGGGCCGTATGGCCAGGTAACCGGCAGTAACCGCTTCCGAACCGTTTTTGGCAACAGCCGCTAACCTCCAACCCCCAATCCCCTATTTGTGCCCCTTTCCCTGTCCAATGCCCCCCCTGCTTGACGTGATCTACCCACGATGCTGACCGGTACCGGGAACCACCCAGATCTGATACCCTGCCTGAGCGACATGGCATCAGTGGGTGGCAAAGTACCCCCCCGCCCCTTGTAAAATCTACGCCCTTGTCCAAGCTGCAGCGCGCAGGGACCATATTAATTTGGTACCTCATTTGATTCGGTGCAAATGTAGTGCGGCCACATAAGACATGGGTTTGGTGACAAATTTGCCAGTTACATGGAGTCATGGACGCATTTGTTGTGAGGGTTTGCCCACTTGAACCCACAGAGCTCTGATTTTTGGGTTATTTGTGCATTATGTTCCCCTTTCTGGCACCAGCTCACCGTGCAATCTTCCTCTTTGAACCTGGGTGTCTATGGCCTTGTCCAAGCTACCGCAGGCGTAGGGACCACATTAATGTGGGACTTTTGCGTAGCTATTACCCCCCCCCCCCCCTTTGTCCTTCCCGGGGGCTGGGGGGGGGGGGTGGCACAAGGCCTTGGTGGTTGGCTCTGTTAGCCTGTGGTGGCGCCTATTGGCCTCTTGCCTTTGAACCTTCTGCCATGACAAGCAGGCATCCGTACTACTGCAGGCATCCGCACTGCCGCGGGCATCCCCCTGCCTTGAGGGGGGGGGAATCCAGAATGCAACTTCTGCCCATGGCGTCCTTCCCTGACGGCCTGATCAGTGTCATATGCGGTCATCACGAGGAGGGGGGGGGGGCGTTCGGCCCCAGAATTTCACTGGGGTAACAGTGATACCCCCCCCCCCCCCCCTGTCGTTCCCCACCCCTTGTCGTTCCCCGGGGGGGGGGGGGGTCACTTGGTCAACTTGGCTCATTGTGTTGTTGTCTGGGTGGCTGTGTTGTGGGGCACTGCCACTTGTATCCCTTGCACTCATGGCGGGACATTTTGCTCACTTTCGCTGAAATGGAACTTGACAACACAACCATGTTTCCCCCCGGAAGTTGTGTGGATGAAGAGTGCCCGTGGTGTGTGGGGCATGGGACACATTTTTGGGAACAAGTTGTCTTTTACAAGGGACATTCCTGAAGGGAAATGGGTTCCCAAAAACCTGCTTGCCCCTGCCAAGCCTCCTCCCAAGAAGGCAAAACCACCACCCAAGAGCGCTGCCCAAAGCATTCCAGTGGAAAGTGGTGAGCATGTGCAAGAGTTTAAGGTGAAGTGGAGCAGGACCAAGAAATTTTACACCGAGCCGGTCAAGGAGTAGGTCTCCGTATATTGGCAGCCCTTTGAACGTATCCTATGCTGAACTCTTTCGTTTTATGCTGCAATTTCTGTGCCTGCAAATGTGCGTGTACGGTGGGGGTGTGGTCCCCCAGGGGGGGGTGGGGGACCGTCACTTGGTGACCATCCCCAAGGGGGTGGTGGGGGACCGTCTTCCCTGGGGTGGGGAACGACAAGGGGGGGGGGTATGAACTCTGACACAGAGATTGTGTGGGCAAAAAGTGCCCGCGCTGTTTGGGGTAGGGAGTAAATTTCACTATATTGGCAGCCCGTTGAGTGCATGCATGATTCCCATGTTGTTCCATGACCCGGTTCCATTTGTCATTGCGTTTTGACCGTGACAAGCTCGGCACACCAACATTCCTTATGCTTTGTTATTTCAAATTTGTACATAGGGTTGGGAAAGTATGAACACGTGCCACCCTTACCGGGAGATTGGTCCTCATGGCAAAGGCACAGAAGGCGCTGTGGTGCTGCAGTCCATGATTTGCCTGTGCCCAACCTCCGCAGAGTAAAGTGGTGATGCAAATGTCGGCCCATTCGTCTGCAGTGCTGAATGGGGCAGTTGTTGGCAGATGGGTGAATCCTCTGGACGAGTTTCCATCATTGCCATGACCTCATTGATGGCCATGGCGTGAGTTCTCACCAACGGGACTTTTCCCTCTGCCTTTGTAGAGCAGGCATGGGAGAAATTGGCCAAACCCTCCAGCCCCTCCAACGAAATGCCCCTCCCTCCGCCCTGAAGTACCAGTCGCCAATGCACAGCCTTCTGTTTCACAAGCAGACTTATCATTATTATCATTATCACCCCCACCACCACCACCACCACCACCATCATCATCATCATCATCATCATCATCATCATCATCATTATCATCATCATCACCACCACCACCACCACCAGCACCACCACCACCACCAGCACCACCACCACCACCACCATCATCATCATCATCATCATCATCATAATCACCACCACCACCACCACCACCACCACCACCACCACCACCACCACCGCCACCGCCACCGCCACCGCCGCCGCCACCACCACCACCACCACCACCACCACCACCACCACCATCACCATCATCATCATCGTTCTCGCCGTCGTCGTCGTCATCATCATCATAGTCGTTGTCGGCGTTATCCTGGTGTGACCTCACATTGGTCCCCCTCTACTGAAGCATACAGCACCTATGGCAGTAACACGTGGTCCAGGGACCGCCGCAAATAACAACAGTTCCCAGCATGCAGCAAGCGGTCCTGCCAAACGTTTTCCCAGTGATTGGGCCTACCAAATGTTGACCAGTGGACCAAGTGGAAGGATGGCAAGCAGCTGAAAAGGTGAGTGGCAATTCTAGTTCTCTTGCCCCATCTTTGTTGTTTATCATCATCATTATCATTTGCTTGTTTGTTGATTGCAACGGTGTTGCAACAGTGTGCGATCGCATGCATTTTGCAATCATATGTCTGCCAAATGGCATGCCTGATGGCATGATTGGCATGATGTGCATGAATTCCCCTGTGACCCTTTCGGTGACCGCGGATATGCTATGATTGCTTTTCATTGACATTTGATGTGCTATTGCACGTACACTGGTGTTGCCTGCGTTAAGGACAACTTGGGTTAATGGGGGGGGGTTTTGGCAAAAGGGACAGTGTTGTAATGCAATAGGGGTCCATTGGGGACCCCCCTTCATTGTGCCGTTGTGGGACCTCCGAGACGGCAGGGGTGATGTAGCCACCTTTCCCATACGTGGGCCCCCGAGACGGTAGGGGTGAGGCAGGTAGCGGAACGACCCATTTTTTTTTTTGCAATTTCTGATTTTAGAGATGTGTCTGTGACAGTTTCACTTTGGCGCTGCTTTGGGTCTCTTTTGAAAGAATTTCCAGTCCGTTTGGGGATGTTTGGGGCAGTGTGTCCGTTTGTTGTAGGATTTCATGGTGACGTTTGTGTTTGGCAGATTCACGGGATGAGGCAATGTGTTGGTGGGGGAGGTGTGCAGGTTACATCCTGGCCGCCAGTGGAACCACTGCAACTACGGCAATTACCAAACATGTGTCCACCAAAAAGCCACAAGTGAACGATGTGCAGATGAAGATGCCGCACTGGTCAATGACAACATGATATGAATGGACCCAAATGCACATAACCAACAATATCAAGCTCCATCTGGCAGGCAGGACTCCCATTGTTTGGGATGCCCCAGTGCCCCTCTCCACAAGTGGCAGAAGAGGTTCGGGGAGAAGTTTCGGCATAGGTCAGAGCTGTGCACACCTGACCATCGATGGGGTGGCAGTTCCAGGACGTTTTCGCACAAATCAATGCACTCATCCCCTGAACGTTGCAGATCCCGAGGCCCCATGTCCCAATTCCCTCCTCTTCTCTCCGTCCCCTCGACGACCCATCGCCCCCACTCGCCTTGACACGCTGATGCCACGGGGGTGGGATCATAAAAGGCACTGTGCTAGAACGGATATTCACACTGGGTACAAGGCAACCGCATTTCTCTATGTAGATGATGGGTGTAGGTTACAGCAACTGCCAGTCTCGGATAAGGGGCAGGCTTTTCTCATCAGTTATCCAATCATCTGGACCAGCTGGATCAAGCCAGTGGCTCTTGTACAAGAAACTGGTTGTGTGCAGTGACGTATGTGTGGTTGTGTGCCTGCACTGCGGGCCGCGCCAGGGGGAGGGTCACTGCATCTCAATGGCAAAAAGATTTCTTTCGTCACCATTTCCGTGCCCCAGCAGTGTGCTCTTGCCCCATGGCAGGGGAGAAGGGGAAGGGCGGTCGTCCATCACAGGGCTGTGGTACACACTGCAAGGCAGTAGTACCCTTCCTTATGTACAAGGTCGCCCCTCCACAAAGGTGCCGCAGGGATGGAAATCAGCATACAGCTGAGCATGTTGTGCTATTCCCACCAAGGCAAGGCACTCTTTTGCACAGATGCGTCAAGAACACATCCAGTTTTGTGTGCAAGGGTGGTCCTGGTTGATGGAAGTTGGGGTAGGTACCTCTGTTTGACGGGATGCATTGAGGTGTGGTGCATTTGTGATTTGTTGCGCTGGGTGCACATATCTAGCACCTCTTGAGGCGGTGGCTTGCCTACTCAAGCAGGTGGTCCATCACAGAATTGTGGCATATACTTTGTCTGAAAATTGTGTAGCGTAGTGCTCCAGAGGCAGTGGACCCCGGGGGGCGACTCCGCGGGTCCGAGGACGCCAACTACCCCCCCCCCCCTCCAAGGGGCCTCTGGCTGACAGTTAGTTGTCAGAGGTGTGAGCCCAAGGAGCCAACGGGCGCCGAAGGCGGCCCGCGCACCAAAAGGCGCCCATTGGGGTTATGTAGCCACCTTGCCCACTTGTGGGCCTTTTCTGATTCTGCCCCCCGCTCTGAGGCAGTTGGGATCCCCCCAGGCGGCAGGGGTTATGTAGCCACCTTGCCCACTTGTGGGCCACTTCTGATTCTGCCCCCCGCTCTCAGGCGGTGGGGATCCCCCAGGCGGCAGGGGTTATGTAGCCACCTTGCCCACAAGTGGGTCACTTCTGATTCACGCCCCCGCTCTGAGGCGGTGAGGAACCCCCAGGCGGCAGGGGTTATGTAGCCACTTTGGCCACTTGTCGGCCACTTCTGATTCTGCCCCCCGCTCCGAGGCGGTGGGGATCCCCCAGGCGGCAGGGGTTATGTAGCCACCTTGCCCACACGTGGGCCACTTCTGATTCTGCCCCCCGCTCTGAGGCGGTGGGGATCCCCCAGGCGGCAGGGGTTATGTAGCCACCTTGCCCACAAGTGGGCCACTTGTGATTCACGTCCCCGCTCTGAGGCGGTGAGGAACCCCCAGGCGGCAGGGGTTGTGTAGCCCCCTTGGCCACTTGTCGACCACTTCTGATTCTGCCCCCCGCTCCGAGGCGGTGGGGCTCCCCCAGGCGGCAGGGGTTATGTAGCCACCTTGCCCACTTGTGGGCCACTTCTGATTCTGCCCCCCGCTGTAAGGCGGTGGGGATCCCCCAGGCGGCAGGGGTTATGTAGCCACCTTGCCCAAAAATGGGCCACTTCTGATTCTGCTCCCCGCTCTAAGGCGGTGGGGACCCCCACGGCGGGAGGGGTTATGTAGCCACCTTGCCCACCAGTGGGCCACTTCTCATTTTGTCCCCCGCTCTGAAGCGGAGGGGATCCCCTAGGCGGCAGGGGTTATGTCGCCACCTTGCCCAACAATGCGCCACTTCTGATTCTGCCCCTTGCTCTGAGGGGGTGGCGATGCTCTCGGCGGCAGGGATTATGTAGCCACCTTGCCCACTTGTGGGCCACTTCTGATTCTGCCCCCCGCCCTGAGCCGGTGGGGATCCCCTAGGCGGCATGGGTTATGTGGCCACCTTGCCCACTTCTGGGCCACTTCTGATACTGCCCCCTCGCCGTGAATCGGAGGGGATCCCCAAGGCGGCTGGGGTGATGTAGCCACCTTGCCCACAAGTGGGCCACTTCTGATTCTGCCCCCCCCGCTCTAAGCCGAGTCAGCCCAGGGCCCATCCCTGCCACCCCCCGAGGGCACCCCCCGAGGGTGATCGGTGCAGTGCTGTGAGGGACAGGCACTCTCCCCTGTCGTGCGCCCAGTCGCCCCGGCTCCACCATGCATTCATCCCACAGGGTTGCTCCCCCGCCGCACAGCAATGCCCCGACGCGTACCCGCACTCGATCGTGCGTTGTCGACCTGGCCACCAGCGCCCCCAGTGCGCCCGCAGTGCAGTGCGTGTGTGCTGACCGTCAACCCCGAGGAGGTGTAGACGTGCTGATGGGGCGGCTGCTGCAGCGTGTGTCCTGTGCGCCAGCCGGCGTGTTCACTCCTCGTGGACAACCGCCGGAACGAGTGCCTGGTGCATGGAACTGTGCTGGAGTCCAACGGGGTAGTGCCTAGTTGCCCGCAGTATAGTGCCTGCGTGCTGACCGAAGATCCCGAGGAGGCGACGATGTGCTGTTGGAGCGCTTGTGCGTCAGCCAATGTGTCTGCTCCCCGAGGTCATCAGCCAGAACATGTGCCGGGTGCGTGGAGCAGTGCTGGAGCCTGTGGATGCGGTGCCTGATCGCCCTGTGCGGTCGGTCGTGATCGAGCAGGAGGCTGTGTGTGCTGTTGGCGGCCAGACAGGCCGTTTGTGCCCAGAGATGCTGCGTGCAGACACCGGACCGCCGCATTACCTGCTGGTCGTGATGGTCTTGTCGGCGCGTACAAAGTGCTGTGCTGAGCTGACCCCGGGTCAGCTGGACACATTCATGATGATGCTGGCCACATGGCCCGTGCGCTGGTAGAGCTTTGCCTTCCCCATCTCACCTGTGTGCAGCTCTACTATGCCCCCCAAGTCGTTTGCCGAGCTCAGCCTGGCGCAGCAACAGGCGCAGCTGAAGTCCGCAGATCTGTGGAATGTCACGAGAGCTATGGGCGACCGAGAATCAGATGGCGTGCTGCTTGTGGCTGAGCACGGGCCGTCGGGCACAGAAGTATCTCGCTGGCCCATGCCCCCAGACGCGGAGTCGTCCATGGCGCTGTACCTGGCACGGGTGACAGGTACCCTGGGCGAGGTCGACCGCAGCATTCTGGCCTCCAAGTGTCCATCTGTCTCGTGGGATACTTTCGCGGAAGTGCTGGCTGAAGTGTCGGACTTCCTCGACAAGTGCACGCGCAAAGACGAAATTGCGCTGATGGCGGACGTGGTCACGCAACACCGCTGGCCCAAAGGCCAGGAGGAGCTCCGTCTAGCCTTCGACAAGGAGCCAGCCAGCTTCAGGCGCCTGCTGAATCAAGCCCAGAATCCTGTGGCGGCCGGCCGAGTGATGATGAGTTGGCTTTGGTTCTGGCAGGCAGTGGACGCCGCCTGGGCGAGGCGCAAGGGACTCAAGGTGTCGTGGCTCAGCTCCCCCGCGGACGCTAGTGGCCTGCCTCTGGACAACCCCGTGTCCGACACCAAGCTGTCGCAGGCCATAAAATCTGCCATGCCATCGATGCTGCCACACCCTCGAGTGCCGGAACGCAGAGCCGATGACCCGCCGCCCTCAGCCCCCGACCGCGCGAAGCGGATGGCAGGGCCGGGATCGGTCGCTCAGCCAACGAGGCTCCCAACGGCACTGCCCCACTTCGACGACAACCAGAGACTCGCGTCGGAGCTGCAGTCCGCCTGGGACACGTGTCAGGGCATACCTCCTGAGCACATCCGGGCAGCGGCGACGAATCTGCAGCTGCGGATGGCCCCCCTCCCCTCCATGGCGGCAGCACTCCGCACGCTGGCCCAGGCCTCAACCGGCAAGCAGCTGGGGACCATCCTCACGTCGCAGGCCGGGCACTTTGGCGCTGACTCGGGGGCGGCGGCCACGGCAATAGCAGAGTGGCGCGCATATCTGGAGGACAAGCGCCTGCTGCAGGCAACGCCCACCACCAAGCAGGAGCTCCTGGAAGAGGCAGAGGAGATCTTGGCGGCGCAGTCAGCCGACTGGGAGTGGAAGACCCTGGGTGCGCATGTGGCAGTGGCTGGAGCGAGACAAGGCCTGCCGGGACCATTTGTCGACGCCCTGATGCAGGCCGATACCTTGGACACCTTCTGGCATGCGTACGTTCAGTTCGTAGTTCATGTGCCCGACGTCTCCACCATCCGTGACACCAATGATCACCTGCGCACGAACGCTGGGGCCCATCTCGTACCACACTGGGCAGCGCGGTACTACGATCGGGTACCAGGCGCACCACGAGGTCATCGCGACAGCAGCCCATCGCCAGAGCGTACGGCCAGGGGCAGTCGGGAACGAGACCGGCCATCATCTCGATCAAACCGAAAGCGGACCAGCCCAAGCCCGGAGGAGCGGTATGTCAGCCTGCGGCTGGAAGGCTTGCTGGGGCTGCCCCCGGCGGAAGTGGCAGCGGCGGTGTCCGCAGCTCTGGCGCACCCCACGACGGTCCCGGACTGGGCCCCGCACGAGGGGTCGTGTAGTGTGGTTGTACCGCACGAGGCGTGGCGGCGCGCAGCCCGCGGCTCAGACTCTCACCCGGCCGAGACGGCCTCCGGGGCGTACGTGCTCATTCGCCGTGAGGCACACGACGACTCACCACTCGCGCCGTACGGAGGCAGCCGTCATAGGGGTCGCTGGCGCGGCGGCTCCGACGAAGACGACGACGACGAGCCCCCGTCGCTCAGCAGGGACCTCAGGTCGGGCTACCACCGCCAACTCGGTCGAAGGCGCTCATACGACAGCCCCGAGCATACCACCTACCACTGCCAACCGTATGCCACGTACCGGGACCGGGCATACCGGTCCCCGCCAAGCCGGGAGCGCTCACCTCGTGGCGGCTTCCCGCCGCCGCCCCCCGGGCCACCTCCCGCCGGAAGACGGCAGCATAGGGACGGAACGCCGCCCCTCACCACGGCGGCCATCAGTCCGGGGAGTCGAGGCAGAAAGGCCTCGCGGAGCGGACAGTCAGTCCGCAGTAGGCGTGAGACCGCGGCGCCAGGCCCGCGGCGAGAGTCGTCGGGGCAAGCTTGGGGGGCAGGCCCAGATAAGGCCACAGCGCGTGCCGTGCGGGTCGAAAGCGTGCCGGGGAAGAAGGGCAAGAGCCAATGACTGCCCCAGCACCTCCCCGTGCCTGCCCTGGTTCCCGAAGTGCCGGCGGCGATGCTGCACTCGGTGCTGGGGGGCAGCAGGCGTGGCTCTGCCCTGCAGGCCGCTGTAGGAAACCTGCACTGGAACCTGCAGCACATTCGCGGGCGGCTGCGCGATCCGGCAGCAGACGGAGACCCCATAGCCTCGGCCATTGAGGACGTCCTGGGTCGGGCAGAGCCCCCGGGGGACGAGGAGGCGGTGACCGCTTGCCTCCTGTGCCGCACCATTGGCCCGTGCCTCTCCGTCGAGTGCCCCCGGACCCACAGCTTTCGAGTCCCCGTCACAGGCCAGGTGCCTGTAATACTGACCACCCTCAAGAAGGCGCTGTGCGCGGCTCTGCCCGATCAGGCCAGCCTACTTAACCCCGTGCCCGAACTGCCCCTAGCGCAGGCCTTCATCATTGTGGAGCTCTGGGTGTCTGCCCTTCTGGATCACAAGCACCGGCTGAAGGATGACGTGCTGGTCTCCCCGCCAATCTGGACCGGTTGTGATCTGCTGGTCCTGCTCACGTCGTACAGGGACCCAGCAGTCGTCCCAGCGGGTCGCGTGGGCGTTCTCCTTAGCTCCCGGCAATCCAGCATACCTGAAGCTGCAGCGGTACCGCTCCCACGACTCAAGGAAGAATGGTGCGCGGACCCCTGGCTCAGCTTCGACCTCTGCCCCCGCTGCGACCGGCCCCGGTTGCAGCGCCTAGTCCTGACCCAACCGTGTGACCCAGCTCGTCCGCCGGTGATGCCAGTATGCGGCGCCCTGCCCAAGGGGTCCACCGTTACCCGGCGTATGGCGAGGTGCAGCAACATCCGCGTATCCGGCCTCAGCGGTGCATCTGCCTTCTCTTTGTCCACAGCGGCCTGCCACCTGTGCTCCCCAGGCGTCTGCGACCTCCAGCCACCGGGAGACGACAATCTATATCGGCAATTGCGTGCTCGGCACGATGGCAGCTACATCCCCAAGTTCGACGCCCTGCCCACCGGCATCACGCGGCTTCTGGTCTTCACCATCAATGCAGGAGGTCTGGCCTCCAAGATGCGGATGTTGCTGGCGCTTTTGGTGGATTTCGAGCCGGACGTGGTGTGTCTGCAGGAGGCGGGCCCCCTATTTGTCGACGACAGTCTCAAAGGGGTCCCCTATCGAGTCATCCTGGGCCCCGTGGTGCCGGGTGGAGGCCTGGCAATTCTCATCCATCACCGGCTGCAGACACGGGCTCCGCTACAGTCCGACAAGGATGAGCATGCCCTCAGTGTGGCCAACCCCGTCTCAGAGAAGGTCCCCGTCGTGGTCACGAATGTGCACTTTCCGCCAGGGATGAAGGCCGCAAACAGGCGGCTCAGTATTCTCCGGAGCGCTGCGTTCCAGGCCAGGCATCCCGGCGGGGTGAAGTTAGTCGCGGGCGACATGAACGCTGACCTGGCGGATGATTCAGGAGCCTGGCTGCGCAAGGCGTGCACTGACAACAGATACTGGGGGGGCTTTACCCACCTCTATCGCCCCGGGGAGGCCACCAACATCGTCGCCAACAGAGCAGGGGTGTCCCGGAGGGAGCTGGACTGGGTCCTCGTGAGTGCTCAGTCACCAGTTCATGCCTGCGAAAAGTTCCTGCTGCCTGGCTTGAGCACCCATCTAGCAGTGGCCTGCGACCTCAGCGTGCGCTCCGAGTACCTGTCGCAGGCCAATCCGGCGGGCCGTCTGTTCCGCTTTCGGAGAGCAGAACCATCGCACATGGCCACAGCGGCCGCCATGGCCAGCCTGGCATTCTGGTGGGCCTGGTGTGCCCGCCTGTCGCCCGATGGCGCGTTCACATGGTACTGGGAGTGCATCAGCGGCATTATCCCATCATCCTCCAGTGGGTTTCGATTGGCCGCAGAAGCAGCCGCCAAGCTGTTTGAGGGCACCCAGCTGGCCGCCCGGGATCGCCTGACAGCGTGGTGGGCAGACCGGCAGGACGCGGCGTTCCTCAGAGCGGTCCAGCTGACAGAGGGCAAGCTGCAGGGGACAGGGGTTACTTCAGTCACCGCCGCGGCCCTGAAGATCCGCAAAGCTCGATTTCAGCAATTGTCGTCTGTCAGCCCTGATGGTGAGTACTTCCCGACCGAGCCGGATGCCTTCAAGGAGGAGCTGTTGCGTCAAGCGATGGAACTGCACTGTGGCCGCCACATTGGCTCAGATGCAGGGTGGCTCCGGCGGCTTGCAGATCAGTACCGCCCACGCATGTCAGATCGGCCGGACATCACCGCGGCTACCCGATTGGCCCACGCACAGCGTGGTGAGCGTGCAGTGGATCCCAGAGCACCAGCCACCCCAGGTTCCCCGCCCAGCTTTCAGGAGATGCACTTCGAAATCCGACGATCAGGGTCAGAGGCGGCGGCGTTTGGGGAGCTGGTGCAGTCGCTGCAAAGCCGGCTGTCAGGCACCGCCATCGGAGTCCTGGTGGAGCTATTGCACGCCACACACAGCGGGGCTCCAGCCCGCATCCTCAATGCGGTTCTGCACCTGTGCCTCCTGAAAAAGGAGCCGCAATGGCTGGTGCGCATGAGCCGGCCAGTCATGCTGGAGGAGCCGGTGCGGCGGAAGGAGTCGACAGCGATATTCCACCGCCTCCAGATGGTGTCCACAGTGCAGGGACTCGACCCGCCCTCAGCCTTCGCCTACCGCAAAGAGTTTAGTAGCCAGCTGGTGGCCATCTTCTGTCGCTGGGCCATTCCGGTATGGATACGGGAGCGCGGCCGTCTGTGGGTATTCGACTGGGACGAGAGCAACGCGTTCTGTAACGTGCAGCGCGAATCGCTGCAGCAGGTGTGCCCTGACGGCATCCGTGTAGACCCGTGGTACCAGTCCTTCTACGGCAGGCTGAGCATCTACGTGCAGTCGCCGTACGGGCTGGTGGGCCCCTACCGCATGCTCCACGGTGGGGCCCAGGGTGACAGCATGGGTGTCGGAGGGTTCAAAGAACTGGGCTCCGTGCGCTCCAGGGCGAACGCGGCCATCGTGGCCAACGCGCTACGCCCAGAAACTGGCGGTCCAGGGGGGCCTGACCCAGCCGACTGGTGTCCCGTGCATCCGGCGTGTGCAGCAGAGTACGTCCCAGAAGTATCCTCCAGCGACGACAGGCGCATCTTCGCATACACAGACGCAGGAGCAGCCCACGTACTGCGGGTCAGCCAGAAAACATGTCTGGCCGGAGGTGGGGCCATCAACCGGTCCAAGTTGAAGGGGTACCTCCTGGTCGACAAAGGGGGCGCCCTGGGCTACGCCGCCGGCCAACTGTCGACCGTCCTCGGCGTCATCAAAACGGACTCAGCCGACCTCGCCATGGTGAAGATTCCCGTCGTCATGGGTGAACCACCCAGAGCAGTACTGGTCAAATACGAGGAGGCACTGCGCCACCTGCACTGGGCAGTGCCGCGGACGGAGCCGGTGTATGCCTTAGCTCTGCGAGTGGTGACCACCTTCGCGCTGACCAAGGCAGATTTCGTCCTGGACGTGGTCCCAGCAGTGGGTCTCAATCTGGAGGCATGCCAGCGGCTGTCGGATGGCATCCACAGGCGCGCTCTGGGGCTGCCCCGCAGCTTCCCCAGAACCCTGCTCTATCGACCGCTACGTATGCTGGGCCTGCATGCGCCCAGGCTGCAGGACCGTCACGCGGTCCGGTTTGTGCACACTGTATTGGGCGCCCTCAACTGCCGCAGTAGCTATGTCGCTGACCTTCTGCGACATGAGCTGGGCCATAAGGCGTGGGTCCCGCAAGCGTACTCCGACGCCCACGTGCTGCACTCACTCCTCGAGGCGTGGCAGCTGCAGCTGGTCCTGCTACCGGCAGCACACGTGCCGCCAGCAGCCATGCATGTGAGCCTGCACCGGGCCCCGGAAGGCCCTCAAGTCGTGGTGGCTTCTGATGGGGCATGCGGCCAGCGATCGCTGGCGTATGCGGCAGTCCTTGCAGACGCCCGCGGGGTGTTTGCTGAGGCGTGGTCTGCAGTGGCAGTAGAGGACCCGTACCCATGGGCAGCGGAATGGTTCGGTAGATACCTGGGGCTCGCTGTACTCCGCGAGATGCGCCTTCCTCTGGCCACGCGAGTGCTGGCCCTGGCGGACAACACCCACGTCACCACCGAAGGGGAGGATCACACCGTGTCGGACAGCCCGTATGTCGATAACCTGCGGGTCCAGTACGCGGCCGGACTGCACCTCTGGCAAGCAGACGAAGTGTACGTGCCAGCTCAGCAGGACTTCGCGAGCGGTGCTCCTAGCCCCGCGCCGGGGCTAGCCGGCCTTCAGCACAGGGCGCACAGTCTGGCGACGTCGCGGATGTCGGACGTGGAAGAGGGCCCCATGCCATTTGCAGCGGACGTCGGAGGCGTGGCGGTACTCACGACGGGGGGCGTGCCGTATCTGCGTCACTCTGTGGCCATGGAGCGCCGGTACGAGCAGTTAGCACCAGCGATGCCGCACCTGGATGCCCTCTTGCACCGCGACCCGGCGGCTGGGACGTCATGGGAGCGAGTGGTTCAGGAGGCCCGTTTGTCCAAGGACGCCCTCAACGTGGCCACGTGGCTTCGGGCAGCCCGGACGATGGCGACAGCCCCAGACAACGTCTTCAACTGCCCGTTCTGCGAACAGTCGTGTGCCGGATGGGGCCAGCACCTACTGGCAGCATGTGGCAAAGTGGCTCTGGCCGTACAAGCTGGCTTTCGTGCGCTGGTACTCGCGGCAGCGCCCGGTGCAACAGTGCCAGAGTGGGTGACCACCACGTGGGTACGCCTGGGGCGTCCCAGTGGTGACAGCCTGCACCTGGTCCTGCGGGCCGACCATGAGGTGACAGCGACATGGCCACCAGCGCGCCCCCACACAGTATACGTCACGTGGTCGGGGATGCTCATGGGCACATGCGCGGGAGCGTCACGCTGGCTTACGGCAGCTCGTCGAGACAGCCTGGCCAGCGTCTACCTGGAGGCACTGGCCACATATGCCCGGTCAGCAGCCTGGGATCTGTTCTGGACTACATCCAATGGTCCAGTGAGCGGGTGGACGCATGGGCTGTCGTGGCAACACGCCGCGTGCCTGTCCGCATTGCTGCACCTGTACGACCGCGCTGTCACAGCGCTGGCGGAGTCCCCAGGCCTGGGCGTGGCAGCCCTGGCGGAACCAGAGTTCCCTCTGGGTTCAGACGGGCAGCACTGTTCAGTGCTTGTCGTGATTGGTGGCGGACAGGCGCCTGCCTGGGAAGGAGCCGCTGTACACCGCTGGAGCCTGGCGCGGCTGGACGCCCGGCCAGAACATGTGCATGTTCGTGTTGGAGACCGAT
The DNA here is from genome assembly GCA_964036045.1 of Eutreptiella sp. 'Long Island Sound 2002'. Lineage (NCBI taxonomy): Eukaryota > Euglenozoa > Euglenophyceae > Eutreptiales > Eutreptiaceae > Eutreptiella > Eutreptiella sp. 'Long Island Sound 2002'. Next base: position 2,512,428 of record OZ038401.1, read on the forward strand.
TCTGGATGTCTGCGCCGGAAGGAACAGTGCCGCAGGGGCTGGCGGAGGCGCTAATGGCCCTGTCAGCAGTGGTGCCAGGCAGCTCCACAGTGGTCCGCGCCAGGGGAGACCCCGATGCCCCTCCCGGGGGTTCGGGCCCGGCGGCGTCGGAGTGATCCCGCGAGCGTCGAGAGCGGCGGCCCAGCCGTGTGGGCGCCGCCCTCAGGGCGCGGTGGGGCTGCCCCGGGCCAGCAGAGGCTGGCCAAGGAGCGATGCAGGCGGTATGCGCCAAGTGCAGCAGGCTGATGTGTCGTGCGGTCGTCCTCTTTCTGGTGGCGGAGTGTGCTCAGACTACTCCGATGATTGCGCCGCTCCCGGGGGACCCAAATTTTTCAATTGACGGGTCCGTCGCGTTTTTCAAGTCGGGAGAGTCCAACCCAACCCAACCCAACCCCCCCGCTCTAAGGCGGTGTCGATCCCCAAGGCGGCAGGGGTTATGTAGCCACCTTGCGCACAAGTGGGCCACTTCTGACCCCCCGGGCGGCAGGGGTTGTGTAGCCACCTTGCCAATTTTTGGGCCACTTCTTATTTTGCCCCCCGTTGTGACTCGGAGGGGATCCCCTAGGCGGCAGGGGTTATATAGCCACCTTGCCCACTTGTGGGCCTCTTCCTACTCTGCCCCCCGCTATGAGGCATCGGGGATCCCCGAGGCGGCAGGGGTTATGTAGCCACCTTGCCCACAAGTGGGCCACTTCTGATTCTGCCCCCCGCTTTGAAGCAGAGGGGACCCCCCGGGTGGCTGGGGTTGTATAGCCACCTTGCCCACAAATGGGCCACTTCTCATTTTATTCCCCGCTCTAAAGCGGGGAGAATCCCCAAGGCGGCAGGGGTTATGTAGCCACCTTGCCCACAAAGGGGCCACTTCTAATTTTGCCCCCCGCTCTGAAGAGGAAGGGACCCCCCGGGCGGCAGGCGTTGTGTAGCCACCTTGCCCACAAATGGGCCACTTGTGATTCCGCCCCTGGCTATGAGGCGGTGGGGACCCTCCAGGCGGCAGGTGTTATGCAGCCACCTTGCCCACAATTTGGCCACTTCTCATTTTATTCCCCGATGTGAAGCGGAGGGAATCCCCAAGGCGGCAGGGGTTATGTAGCCACCTTGCCCACTTGTGGGCCACTTCTGATTTTATTGCCCGCTCTGAAGCGGTGGGGATCCCTCAGGCGGTAGGGGTTATGTAGCCACCTTGCCCACAAGTGGGCCACTTCTGATTCTGCCCCCCGCTCTGAAGCGGAGGGGACACCCCAGGTGGCAGGGGTTATGTAGCCACCTTGCCCACAAGTGGCCCACTTCTGATTTTGCCCCCCGCTCTAAAGCGGAGGGGACCACCCGGGCGGCAGGCGTTGTGTAGCCACCTTGCCCACAAATGGGCCACTTGTGATTCCGCCCCCGGCTATGAGGCGGTGGGGACCCTCCAGGCGGCAGGTGTTATGCAGCCACCTTGCCCACAATTTGGCCACTTCTCATTTTATTCCCCGATGTGAAGCGGAGGGAATCCCCAGGCGGCAGGGGTTATCTAGCCACCTTGCCCACAAGTGGGCCACTTCTGATTTTGTCGCCCGCTCTGAAGCGGAGGGGGCCCCCTGGGCGGCAGGAGTTGTGCAGCCACCTTGCCCACAAATGGGCCACTTCTGATTCCGCCCCCGGCTATGAGGCGGTGGGGACCCTCTAGGCGGCAGGGGTTATGGAGCCACCTTGCCCACAATTTGGCCACTTCTCATTTTATTCCCCGCTCTGAAGCGGTGGGGATCCCTCGGGCGGCAGGGGTTATGTAGCCACCTTGCCCACAAATGGGCCACGTCGGATTCTGCCCCCCGCTATGAGGCGGTGGGGACCTCCCAGGCGGCAGGGGTTATGTAGCCACCTTGCCCACCATTGGGCCACCTCTCATTTTATTCCCCGCTCTGAAGCGGTGGGGATCCCTCAGGCGGTAGGGGTTATGTAGCCACCTTGCCCACTTGTGGGCCACTTCTGATTCTGCCCCCCGCTCTGAAGCGGAGGGGATCCCCTAGGCGGAAGGGGGTATGTAGCCACCTTGCCCACAATTGGGCCACTTCTCATTTTATTCCCCGCTCTGAAGCGGAGGGAATCCCCAAGGCGGCAGGGGTTATGTAGCCACCTTGCCCACAAATGGGCCATTTCCGATTTTGACCCCCGCATCGAAGCGGAAGGGACCCCCCGGGCAGCGGCGGTTGTGTAGCCACCTTGCCCACAAATGGGCCACTTCTGATTCCGCCCCTGGCTATGAGGCGGTGGGGACCCTCCAGGCGGCAGGGGTTATGCAGCCACCTTGCCCACAATTTGGCCACTTCTCATTTTATTCCCCGATGTGAAGCGGTGGGGATCCCGTGGGCGACAGGGGTTATGTAACCACCTTGCCCACAAGTGGGCCATTTCTAATTTTGCCCCCCGCTCTGAAGCGGAGGCCCCCCCCCCGGGCGTCAGGGGTTAGGTAGCCACTTTGCCCACAATTTGGCCACTTCTCATTTTATGCCCCGCCCTGAAGCGGACGGAATCCCCAAGGCGGCAGAAATTATATAGGCACCTTGCCCACAAATGGGCCACGTCTGATTCTGCCCCCCGCTATGAGGCGGTGGGGACCCCCCAGGCGGCAGGGGTTATGTAGCCACCTTGCCCACCATTGGGCCACTTCTCATTTTATTCCCCGCTCTGAAGCGGTGGGGATCCCTCAGGCGGCAGGGGTTATGTAGCCACCTTGCCCACAAGTGGGCCACTTGTGATTCTGCCCCCCGCTCTGAAGCGGAGGGGATCCCCTAGGCGGGAGGGGTTTTGTAGCCACCTTGCCCACAAGTGGGCCACTTCTGATTCTGCCCCCTGCTGTGAAGCGGAGGGGATCCCCTAGGCCGCAGGGGTTATGTAGTCACCTTGCCCACTTGTGGGCCACTTCTGATTCTGCCCCCCGCTCTGAAGCGGAGGGGACCCCCCGGGCAGCAGGGGTTGTGTAGCCACCTTGCCCACACATGGGCCACCTCTTATTCTGCCCCCCGCTATGAAGCGGTGGGGACCCCCCAGGTGGCAGGGGTTATGTAGCCACATGCCCTCAATTGGGCCACTTGTGATTCTGTCCCCCGCTCTGAGGCGGTGGGGATCCCCCAGGCGGCAGGGGTTATGTAGCCACCTTGCCCACTTGTGGGCCACTTTTGATTGTGCCGCCCGCTCTGAATTGGAGGGGACCCCTCCGGCGACAGGGGTTATGTAGCTACCTTGCCCACTTGTGGGCCACTTCTGATTCCGCCCCACGCTCTGAATGGGAGGGAATCCCCCAGGCGGCAGGGGTTATGTAGCCACCTTGTCCACTTGTGGGCCTCTTCTGATTCTTCCCCCCGCTCCGAAGCGAAGGGGATCCCCTAGGCGGCTTGGGTTTTGTAGCCACCTTGCCCACAATTGGGCCACCTCTCATTTTATTCCCCGCTTTGAACCGGAGGGGATCCCCAAGGCGGCAAGGGTTAGGTAGCCACCTTGCCCACAAGTGGGCCACTTCTGATTCTGCCCCCCGCTGTGAAGCGGAGGGGATCCCCTAGGCCGCAGGGGTGATGTAGCCACCTTGCCCACAAATGGGCCACTTCTGATTTTGCCCCCTGCTCTGAAGCGGAGGGGACCCCCCGGGCGGCAGGGGTTGTGTAGCCCCCTTGCCCACAAATGGGCCACTTCTTATTCTGCCCCCAGCTATGAGGCGGTGGGGATCCCCCAGGCGGCAGGGGTTATGTAGCCACCTTGCCCACTTGTGGCCACTTTTGATTCTGCCCCCCGCTCTAAGGCGGTGGGGACCCCCCCGGCGGGAGGGGTTATGTAGCCACTTTGCCCACAATTTGGCCACTTCTCATTTCATTCCCCGCTCTGAAGCGGAGGGGATCCCCAAGGCGGCAGGGGTTATGGAGCCACCTTGCCCACAAGTGGGCCACTTCTGATTCTGCCCCACGCTCTGAATCGGAGGGGATCCCCTCGGGGGCAGGGGTTATGTAGCCACCTTGCCCACAATTGGGCCACTTCTGATTGTGCCCCCCGCTCTGAAGCGGAGGGGACCCCCCAGGTGGCAGGGGTTATGTAGCCACCTTGCCCACAAGTGGCCCACTTCTGATTCTGCCCCCCGCTATGAGGCGGTGGGGACCCCCCAGGCGGCAGGGGTTATGTAGCCACGTTGCCCACAATTAGGCCTCTTCTCATTTTATTCTCCCCTCTGAAGCGGAGGGAGTCCCCAAGGCGGCAGGGGTTATGTAGCCACCTGGCCCACAACTGGGCCATTTCTGATTCTGCCCCCCGCTCTGAAGCGGAAGGGACCCCCCGGGCGGCAGGCGTTGTGTAGCCACCTTGCCCACAAATGGGCCACTTCTGATTCCGCCCCCCGCAATGAGGCGGTGGGGACTATCCAGGCGGCAGGGGTTATGCAGCCACTTTGCCCATAATTTGGCCACTTCTCATTTTATTCCCTGCTATGAAGCGGTGGGGATCCCCTAGGCCACAGGGGTTATGTAGCCACCTTGCCCACAAGTGGGCCACTTCTGATTCTGCCCCCCGCTCTGATGCGGAGGGGACCCCCCGGGCGGCAGGAGTTTTGTAGCCACCTTGCCCACAAATTGGCCACTTCTGATTATGCCCCCCGCTCTCAATCGGAGGGAATCTCCAAAGCGGCAGGGGTTGTGTAGCCGCTTTGCCCACAAATGGGCCACTTCTGATTCTGCCCCCCGCTATGAGGCGGTGGGGACCCTCCAGGCGGCAGGGGTTGTGTAGGCTCCTTGCCCACTTGTGGGCCACTTCCGATTCTGCCCCCCGCTCTCAATCGGAGGGAATCTCCAAGGCGGCAGGGGTTATGTAGCCACCTTGCCCACAAATGGGCCACTTCTGATGCTGCCCCCCGCTATGAGGCGGTGGGGACCCTCCAGGCGGCAGGGGTTATGTAGCCACCTTGCCCACAAATGGGCCACTTCTAATTCTGTCCCCCGCTCTGAAGCGGGGAGAATCCCCAAGGCGGCAGGGGTTATGTAGCCACCTTGCCCACAAGTGGGCCACTTGTGATTCTACCCCCCGCTCTGAAGCGGAGGGGATCCCCAAGGCGGCACGGGTTATGTAGCCACCTTGCCCACAAGCGGGCCATTTCTGTATCTGCCCCTCGCCGTGAATCCGAGGGGATCTCGTAGGCGGGAGGGGTTTTGTAGCCACCTTGCCCACTTGTGGGCCACTTCTGATTCTGCCCCCTGCTCTCAATCGGAGGGAATCTCCAAGGCGGCAGGGGTTGTGTAGCCACTTTGCCCACAAATGGGCCACTTCTGATGCTGCCCCCCGCTCTGAGGCGGTGGGGACCCTCCAGGCGGCAGGGGTTATGTAGCCACCTTGCCCACAAATGGGCCACTTCTAATTCTGTCCCCTGCTCTGAAGCGGGAATAATCCCCAAGGCGGCAGGGGTTATGTAGCCACCTTGCCCACAAGTGGGCCACTTGTGATTCTCCCCCCCGCTCTGAGGCAGTGGGCACCCCCCAGGCAGCATGGGTTATGCAGCCACCTTGCCCACAATTGGGCCACTTCTCATTTTATTCCCCGCTCTGAAGCGGAGGGGATCCCCAAGGCGGCACGGGTTACGTAGCCACCTTGCCCACAAGCGGGCCATTTCTGATTCTGCCCCTCGCCATGAATCGGAGGGGATCTCGTAGGCGGCAGGGGTTATGTAGCCACCTTGCCCACTTGTGGGCCTATTTTAACCCTCCCCCCCCCTCTAAGGCGGAGGGGCCACCTCAGGCGGCAAGGGTTATGTAGCCACCTTGCCCACAAGTGGGCCACTTCTGATTCCGCCCCCCGCTCTGAAGCGGAGGGGACCCCCCAGGCGGCAGGCGTTGTGTAGCCACCTTCCCCACAAATGGGCCACTTGTGATTCTGCCCCCCGCTCTGAGGCGGTGGGGAACCCTCAGGCGGCGGGGGTTATGTAGCCACTTTGCCAACAAGTGGGCCACTTCTCATTTTATTCCCCGCTCTGAAGCGGTGGGGATCCCCGAGGCGGCAGGGGTTGTGTAGCCACCTTGCCCACAAGTTGGCCTTTTCTGATTCTACACCCCGCTCTGAGTCGGTGGGGACCCCCCTAGGCGGCAAGGGTTATGTAGCCACCTTGCCCACTTGTGGGCCACTTCTGATTTTGCCCCCCGCTCTGAAGCGGAGGGGGCCGCCAAGGCGGCTTGGGTTATGTAGCCACCTTACCCACAAATGGGCCACTTCTTCTCTCAGAGCGTGGCCACAATGTGAATGGTTTGTCGGCAGCTCAAGTTGAGAGCTCCAGTGTGGTCATGTGCCATGGACAACTCATGTCCACGCAAGAGTACCCTTTCCCAAAACTATATGCTTGGAACGGGAGGTTGATACAGAAAGTACTAAAATTCAAAGGGCAAGATTGCCAGTTCGCCCCCTGCTTTGAGGCGGAGGGGATCCCCGAGGCCGCGAGGGTTATGTAGCCACCTTACCCACAACTGAGCCACTTCTCATTGTGCCCCCCGCTCTGAGGAGGTGGGGACCCCCTAGGCGGCATGGGTTATGTAGCCACCTTGCCCACAAGTGGGCCACTTCTGATTCTGCGCTCCGCTATGAGGCGGTGGGGATCCCCAAGGCGGCAGGGGTTGTCTAGCCACCTTGCCCAAAAGTGGGCCACTTCTGATTTCACCGCTCTGAAGTTGAGCGGATCCCCCACGCGTTTTTGCGTTGCCATTTTCCGCTTTCTTAGGTTAGCGCGTCAAGGGGCGGTTCCCTTTGCAAAAAGTCATTCACCCACCACCGTGTCCAAACCCAAACCGGTGTATGCCGAAACCTGGATCTTGAAGAGCAAGGGAGGTCCAAGCAGTACGTGCTCAACATATTGCACAAGGATGGCACCGCTGCACATCCACGAGACCGTTTGATGCGTGCTATCCAAGGCTCACGCCCAGGCCTCCCCATGCAGCCTACTCTAAATGCGGACCCTGAGTCCGGACCAATTGTTGGCGACCCTTTTGCCACATTGGTTTGGTACGCAGGAAAGTCGTCTCTTGGCCTATTTTACTTGCGGACACAAGCTGAGGTCCAATGTGGACCATATGAACAAGCAGACCGCGTCATTGCTTTGACGCAAGAGCAATTGCTCACACCACCGACAGTGCCCCAACACTTCGGATTGACCCGTACCCCAACCTCCCTTTCCTTGATCAGAACGATGAGGCATTTTCTGTTAAGGTTGGGAGTGCAGCACCAACATTAGGGTTGTGTGAAGTGTGTCAGAAGAGTGTACCCCTGCATTCCATGCGAACACATTGGTAGGCCCGTCCTCCTCGGAGAGTGCGCTCGCGATGTCTGTGGTTATTGTGGTGGCCATGATTGCACCACACAATTGTTGCGCAATACGCAAGGTAGGCTTGTGTCGGTCATCGTAACAAATTGTCCTTTGGAGCCCACAAATGTGCGGTATGGTGCAATGGCGTGTGCCTCTGCACGTAATCCGTGCACCAACCGGCCCATGCAGTGCGTGCTGTGCCGAGATACCGTTTGGTTGTATGGCATGGCCGATCATTTTGATTCAAAGCACGCCGGTTCTGCACCTCCGAGTGCCTTGTGCGTCAAGGCAGAGGAAAAGTAAATGGTGGTGAACTGGCCGGGAAAGCAGAACAACAGCAAGCGGTCTCATCATGAGATGGATGCTGAGGATGGAGAGGACGTGGCCGAGGGCCCTCCCCGTGCCAGCACAGCACCAGCCCCGCACCCCAAGAGGATCAAGTCCTCCGGCTCCTCCTCCTCCTCCTCCTCCTCCTCCTCCTCCTCCTCCTCCTCCGAGGCATCTTCTGGGGCGGAGCATTCTCGCCCGTTGCAGAGTGTAGGGAGGAGGAACCAGGTGCTTAGTTTGCAGCCAAAGAAGAGGTCGGCCACCACAGCATATGATTCTGATAGCTCATCAAGTTAAGGTGAGTTATTTGAATAAGAGCTTTTTCCTGTGCCCTTGTTTGCCGGTGCCTCCCCCCCCTACCCCTGTTAGGTCGATGCGTAGAAAGTGTTCCAAGGAGCCACTCTTGGTCTTAGGCCCCTCCCCCTGTTAGGTCGATGCGCAGAAAGTGTTCTAAGGAGCCACTCGTGGTTTTAGGCCCCTCCCCCCTTTGGTCGATCCGTAGAAAGTTCTCCAAGGAATCAATCTTGGTCTCAGGCCCTTCTTTTTCATTCCTCGAAACGTTTGGGGAGAACGCTGTTGCAAGTGTGGTGTAAGTGGGGAGGGGTGATGTACCATCATGGCGGTGTGGTCCGAGGCCACCGCCACGAGTTGATATGACCACACTTTTGCAGTTGCATTCCAACCCCTATACACACACACACACACTGGCCGTTGGGCGCCCACCCATGGACCCATGCAGGCCTTCCTCTATAATATGGCATCCCCCCTACACACACACACACACACACACACACACACAAAAGCATAAATTGGCCATATATATAAATTTAAGGGGAGATGGGTGTAGTAATATATATGGCTAATACGCCATTTCACCCCTCCCCCCCCACCCTGGGCCAACCGGTGCACTTTGGGCCAAGGTTAGGGACCCCCCCACCTATTTTGGGGTCGGGAAACACAAAGAAATGTATTAGAAGTGAATTGAATGGTTTTTAGTGGGTCCTTGCCCCTACAACGCGCTCACAATGGCTAAAAATAGGGTATGACATCACCAATGACATCATCCTACCAAAACTACTAAAATTAGCCACTTTACCCCTAAAAATCGCGCATCCCCACCTTTTAGCCCCCCCATACCATGAAGTTTCGAAACATTTGCCTTCCTTTTGTTGATTTTCATCATTCACAATCACTTTTAGGGGAGAATTGTGGCTCACATTACCAATTTTGTCCCTAGGTTGCCTATTTTTAGCAGTTTGGGTAGGAGATTGCCATAAGTGATGTCATACCCTATTTTTAGCTCTTCCAACCCCTACCCATCTAAATACCTTCCAAAACATGTTTTTTTGTGTTCCCCAACCTCAAAATAGGGGGGCGGGGTATCCTTACTTCCCATTGAAGACGCACCCAGTAGTGGGGGGGGGGGGCAAATGGCGTATTAGGCATACATACATACATACATATATATATATATATATATATTCATATATATATATATATATATATATATATATATATATATGGCCATATTATGCTTTTGCCCCCCCCCCCCCCACCCCGGCGGCACGTTTTGGGGGGGTAGAATTGGGGGGATATATATATATATATATATATATATATATATATATATATATATATATATATATATATATATATATATATATATATATACATATATATATATATATATATATATATATATATATATATATATATATATACATATATATATATATATATATATATACATACATATATATATATATATACATACATATATATATATATATATATATATATATATATATATATATATATATATATATATATATATATATATATATATATATATATATATATATATATATATATATATATATATATATATATATATATATATATATATATATATATATATATATATATATATATATATATATATATATATATATATATATATATATATATATATATATATATATATATATATATATATATATATATATGGCCATATTATGCTTTTGCCCCCCCCCCCCCCCAACCCCGGCGGCACGTTTTGGGGGGGTAGATCTACCCCCCCCCCCCTATTTTCAGGTTGGTGAGTTCAAAAAAAGATGTTTGGGGGAAGGATGGGACAGTGGAAGAGGTGCATGAGGGCAAAATTATGAAAAAATGGGGTATGACATCATTCTTGGTAGGATCTTACCAACAGTGCCAAAAATAGCCATTTTACCCCTAAAAATAGCCCAACCCTACCCTTTAACCCCCTGTGCCAAGGAAATTGGAATTATTCCCTTTCCTTTTGTTTGTTTCTTTTTCATCATCCATAGTCACTTTTCGACACTTGTGGGGGTAAATAATGGCTCACGTCACAAATTTTGTCCCTAGGTTGCCTATTTTTAGCAGTCTGGTTAGTAGTTTGTCATCAATGATGTCATACCCTATTTTTAGCCCTTCCAAGCCCCTATTAGGACACAAAGACCCACCCCAACCCATCTAAACACGTTTCAAAACATGTTTTTTTGACTTCCCCACCCCCAAAATAGGGGGGGGGGGTCCTTACTTCCCCTCCAATACCCACACGGTAGTGGGGCTGCCGAGGGGGGGGGGGCAAAAGCATAATATTGCCATATATATATATATATATATATATATATATATATATATATATATATATATATATATATATATATATATATATATATATATATATATATATATATATATATATATATATATATATATATATATATATATATATATATATATATATATAGGTGGTGTTACAGTATGCGGCCCGCCGCTACAATGCGAATGCGCCGGTGGCGACGCCGGCTTATCTACGGCTCCGGGATATCCTCCGCCGCTCTTCCCCGGAGTATGTGCCTTTGGCGGGTTTTGCGGCCCTTCGGGATGAGGGGCAGCGTCCAGGGACAATGCGTGATGCATATGTTGCACTAGTTAAAGCAGTGTCCGTACACCGGGGGCCGGAACAGTTAGAGCGCACGTACACGAGGGTGAGGGAGGCACTGCAAGACAAGCACCACCTCCAGGAGGTGCGCCGCTGGCGCGCCCGGGCGCTACACAGGCTAATGCACCAGGCCCAGGAGTCTCGTATCTATGGTGTTCTGAAAGCCCGATCGGGCCATCTGTTGCGCGATCGCCATGTGATCGCTAGGGAACTGGTAGCGTATAGGAGCACCATCATGCGTCCAGGTCAGCGATCAGAGGAGGAGTGCTACCAGTGGCTAGAGGCCAGGGGGTTGCCTGCGCAATCGCGCACGGCGGTCCCGCTGCTCTGGCAGGGCTGCTCGGAAGACCTGGTCTATGCGGCAGTATAGCAGATGGATCCCTCGTCCTCCCCTGGGGATGATGGCATACAGGCGGGAGTCTATAAGGCTTTCCCGGAGTTTTTTGTACGTAACATGTATCGCGCCTACCAGGAGATAGAGGTAGAGGGCTTACCGGATGAGTGGGTGACCGCCTTAGTTTGGTCGCTGCCTAAAGACCCGGGATCAGCCGCGGTGGACCGCCAACGGCCCATTGCGCTTCAGCAGGCTAGGCTGAAGTGGCTCATAGGAGTGCTGCTCCTGCAGCTGCAAGATGCTCTGTTTCAGCTGGTTCCATCCCAGCAGAAGGCCCACCTGAGGGGCCGCACGATGTTCGACCACTTGGCCTCAGTGCAACAGACCAGGCACACAGGCCCAGGCGATGAGGTGGCGGCTTGGCTTGTGGTAGATTACAGTAAGGCGTACGACTCAGTCAGCCACCCCATGATGGCTGCCCTCTTTCGCTTCATTTGTATCCCGACCCCTTGGGTATGCGTCCTGCTGCAGATCCTGCGGCGCCCAGTTCTGTTTCTGGTGATGGGGGGAGTGGTGAGGGAGCATTCCCTGACTCCGGCGTCGGGCATACGCCAAGGCGACCCACTGTCCCCTATATTATTCTCTCTGCTCACTTCTGTTATCTGTTTCATTTTGCGGCCCTATGGGGTCGACGTCTGGCTGTACTCGGATGATGCTCAGGTTCGGCTGTGCCGGCCGGGTGTGGGACTTGAGGCAGACCTCCAGTCATTGCTTGCCGAGTTTGCTGCTTTCGGCGAATACACTGGTCTGTGTCTGAACCTGGAGAAGACTCGCCTGCTTCTCCAAGGCCTGGATAGTGATAGGTTGGCTGGAATTAAGGTGGTGCCCCATGTGCGCTACCTGGGTGCCCAAGTGGGACATGTTTCCCCGGCAGTGGCTTACGAGCGGTGTGTGGCGTTGTTTGAGTCCCGCTGTACCAGGATCTCTCGCATGCCCCTCTCACGGGTGCAGAAGGTGGTGCTCCTGCACACGTGGTGCTACCTGGTGCTGCAGGTGACCGCCATTGCGCACTATCCACCCCACTTGGTAGTAAAGAGGCTCCGCAGAGCTCTGGTGATTGCTTTTCATGCCCAAAATTGGAAGGTGCCTTTGAACGTCTTGCACCTCAGTCCGTCTGAGGGAGGGATCGGTCTGTGGTCGCCGGAGGTATACCTCTGGACGACACATGCAGCAACCTTCACGCGCTATCTGCAGCAGCCGTCCCGGTATGGGCCTGGCGCCTACACCGTTTTCTCCAGCTGGTTGGAGCGTAAAGGCATAGTGCATACCCCCTCCCAGTTAGCCCTGTTGCAGCTATCACCGTGTTGCATTCGCAACGCGCCGTGGCTGGCGTCGTCGGTGAAAGCATTGTCCTCGCTGAACGCTGCCCAGAAGGGCCTGGGGCTGGAGTGGCAGGAGCTGGCAGCGGCCCCCCTGTGGAATAGCCGCCTGCTGACGGTCTCAGAAAAGTCCGTTACCTGTAAGTTTCTGATACGCAAGGGGATCTTACGCCTCTCTGACGTTGTGGACACCAGCGCCTGGGTTGCTATTGTCTCCCGGGACTGGCAGGGGAGTAGGAAATTGCAGCCGCACCAATATCAAGCCCTGCTTGCACTGGTACGTAGGTTGATCCCCGCTTGGGAGGGGCATCATTCGGTGCAAGGGTTACCTCCCCCCTCCCCATGGACCAGGGGCTATAGTTCACTCCGATTTCGGCGGCACTGGCGGCCCAGCGCCGTGCCGACAGGCGACAGTCCAAAGAGGTGTGGCAGGCGTTCCGCTGCCTGGCCCTTCCTCCGCAGGACCTGGATTTCATTCATACCTGCCTGTGGAAGAAACTGTCGGTGGGGGCCCGCCTTCGAGCGATCTGGCCCTCTGTTTCAGACAGGTGCCCTTTTGATTCCTCTCTGGAGGACATTTATCATTGCACGAAAGCGTGTTCCTGGCTCACCATACCTGTTCGGGCCCTACAGTGCACCTTCCCGCCTGTCTGGAGTTCGGGGGGGAGGGTACCGATTGGCCGTTTGTGTTCAGATTATCCCCAGTTGTCCCTCACCAGGGCGCCAGGGATTCTGCTGTGGAAGGCAGTGCGGGTTTTGTGGTCCTGCCGCTGTGAAGTGGTATTTCAGAAAGCCCGCCTGACTGTAAATGATTATCTGCGGGTGTTGCACTCGGAGGTTTCGAAGTGGCTGGCCATGCCAGACCTGTCCCTAGATCACGAGGCGGTGCGGATGTATGCAGGGGCCTTGCAGGGATGGCTGACGGACAGGAACATCCCAGTGTGTGAGGGTTCCGATGTAGCGGGTCAAAAGCGGCCGTGCCCCTCCCCGCAGCAACCGGACCGCTTTTTTCGGCGGCAGACGGCAGACAGAGTGAGCAGGAAGAGGGCACGGGTGGCGGCGGAGGGGCCGGATGACCCGGACTTCCTGCACACCCCTGAGGTGTATACAGATGGCTCCTTCGGGCTGGAGGCCCCGCGAACGGGTTTTGCAGGGTATGGGGTCTGGTTTGGGCCACTGGACCCCCGTAATATAGCTCAGCCCCCGGAGGGGGAGGTGCAGACGGTAAACAGGGCGGAGCTGTCTGCTTGCATTGCGGCACTCAGGGTAGTACCAAGGGGACAGGCGCTCCGGGTTGTCACATACAGCAAGTACGTGTATGATGGTATCCTGAAGCACCTCCGGCGTTGGAGGTTGCAGGGTCGTCCGTTTGTGAACTCAGACCTGTGGCTCCGGCTCCAGGTGGAGGTAGATGCGAGAACAGCCCCCACCCTCTGGCGCCATGTGTATAGTCATATTGGGGTGGCGGGGAATGAGCGTGCGGACGAGCTGGCCAACCAGGGCCGGCTGGCACACCCCGACGGCGCCAGTTCCTGCGTGACCAGGCGGAGGCAGCGGGCCGGCCATCAGTGGTGGTCCGCACGGCGCGTCGGGCTCCGTAGCCACTGTTTATTGGAGTTGCATCAGTGCCGTGGATGGGCGGAGTGTTAGAAAGGCACCGTGCCCGGGCACTGTATCTTGTCGTGGTACAGTGGGCAGCATGCCCTTCTTCCGTCCCGCAGAGGTGGGTTCGAACCCCAAGGAGGGTAGAGTGGCACTGAACGTCCCGAATCCCCCTGACTCTTTTGTTTGGTGGTGGTTTTGGTTTCTGGTGGTGGATAAGCATAGGGCGGGCATACCTGAAAGTGCACGGGGGCCCGGCCCCGCGTCGCGTTTCGACGCGCTGTCGTCCGTGGAGGCGACGGCGCCGGCGCGGCAGCAGCAGCAATAGCTGCTGTTCTTCGTTAGTGGTAGCGGCGGTGGTGGGCACACTTCAGCCGGCCAAGTGTACCGGGCGGGGTATAGTGGTGGGTTTAGTGGCGGTTACATAGCATATCGTCAGCGTAGCATACTGGAAGTGCACGGGTGCCTCGTCCCGGGGAGCGTAGGTTCCATGCCCGCCGCCGAGCGTGTAGGCGACGGTGCCGGCGGCAGGCTTCTCTGCACCCTCTCTTTTGGCACATCGTCTTCGTGCTATAGTGGACAGCCACCCGGCCTGGAGTAACCTGGGGGTAGGTTCGAATCCTGGGTGCTCGTAGCTGGCGGGTATGGCGACGTAGTCCATAGAAATCTCCCTCTCGTCAACCACCTTGCGTTCTTCTCTATTTTTTTCGACCTGGGTCACTCTGCACGGGACTGACTGGTTTGTTCGTTGCGGCGTTTCCGCGAACACCCGCGTTGGCACTCGTTTTGGCACAGGGAATGACCGCGGCACTCTCACGGCCTGGGGCTCCTCTGAGGCGTTTGTATGTTTGTTCGTTGCAGTGTTTCTGCACTTCCTCTGGTTTCACCAGTTTTGGGGGGTCAGCCTCACTGACCCGCTGACTCCGGCATAACCAGCCATATGAAGCCCATATGTCCATATGCAGGAGGGATGGAGTATTGTTCCTACGGTTAGGAAGCTGTGAATCAGTGTGCTAGGGGCTACTGCAAGGCCCACACATGAACTACGAACTCATGGTTATTGCAGCGACGTAGGAGTGTAGGAATGTTGTACCTCGCAGTTTGAGCAAGATTCGAATGGAAGCCTTGGTATATATATGTATATATATATATATTTGTGTGTATTTCCGTATGTCTTGTGGCATGGTGTAACTCTAATCCCATGGCCGCCTCAGGAGCTCACCCCCCTGAGGTTCCCAGTCTGGCTGGGAATACGCAAGCCGATGATACCCTACCCTCTATTGCGGAAAGGGGCGGTACTAGCTGTCGGATCACACCTGGGCCGCATACCCAATTGTTCGGAGGTGCCCCCCCCCCCCCCGGAGAACCGCCCTACCCGGCGCTCCTGCCAGAACCACCACCTCCCAGAACCCCCCCCCCCCCCAAGGGGCCTCCGGCCAACAGTTAGTTGGGGGGGGGGGGGGGTAGTTGGCGTCCAAAACCGAGGGGTCGCCCCCTCCGGGCAGTGGACCTCTCCATGTGCACAATTACTCAACACATGTATCTGTGTGGTGATAGAATAGTGAAGCAGGACGTGTTTTCTTTCTTTTTTTTCCCCTCTTAAGGAACATAGGTTGTAGGGTTACCTTGAACTATCTAGGACCGGCCCCAGGGGCTCTTTTCCAATGGACTGGTGAGGGGTGAGCCACTTTTTGGGGACCCCCAAGAATGCAGGGGTTACGTAGCAATTGCGCCCCCTTTTGGGCCCCCCGAGAAGGCAGGGGTTAGGTAGCCGCTTCTGATTTTGTACCCTTTGTTGACCCCCCCCCCCCGAGAATGCAGTAGTAACGAAGCAATTCCGCCTTCTTCAAAGCTCCCGAGAAGGCAGGGGTGAGGCAACCACTTCTGATTTTGTCCCCTTTGTTGCCCACCCCTAAGAATGCAAGCGTTGCACAGCAAATCCGCCCTCCTGTGGGCCCCCAACAAGGCAGGGGTGAGGTAGCCACTTCTGATTTTGTCCCCTTTGTTGGGGACCCCCGAGAATGCAGGGGTGTAGAGCAAGGATGTACATGAAGCGCAAACCGGTTGATGGTGGGTGGGTGAAGTGCAGAAAACCAACAACATCAACGTGCGTCTAGTAGGCAGGGCTCCCCATGTTCCACATGCCCCAGCAAGGAGGAGGCAAGGGGGGGGGGTGAGGTAGGGCTTCACCGAATTGGTGAAACCAGTGGGGTCATTATCACCCTCTTACTGCGTCGTGTGGAGGTACCCCTTTTAGCAAGCAGCAAGCAAGCAATCAAGCAGCAAGCAGCAAGCACCTGCGATGTCGGCCATAAATCAGACCCCTGTGTGGTTTTATTTCTAGCCACATTTTTGTGGATGAAACCTTGACGCAGGTCAAAGGACGCAAAGTTTGACTAATACCTCAATATTGGCGGTGGAAACATGGGGGCCGTTGGGTTCTCAGAACCGTCAGAAGTTGCCAGAAACGCGTTTTCTTGACGATTGTGGGTATAGAAGAGCTATGTGTTGGTTGCCATATGCATTCAGACCAACCTAACCGACGGGACAACACTTCCCCCCAACCTTTTCACCAACCACCCTGTTTTTGGACAAAGATGGCCAACAATGGTGCTAAAAGTGACCTGAAATGCCCAGTAATTCAAGGTTCACCTACCGGAGGCCACTTTGATGGCTATATCCACGACCTTGATGGTGGTGAATGATGATGAATAGAAATGCTGGGGGCCCTTTGTGCAGCACCAACACACATTGGCATGTTGGGGTGTTGGTGGTCCACATTGCATGTGCTAGGGTTAGGGTTACCGAGCAGTGTTTCCCAGAATTGGGTTGGCATTCCTTTTATTCCCAAGCCTGAGATGGAGCAAGCAGCAAGTGATAGCAAGAAGGCAATGGCAAGCCACAATGGACCAAAAGTCACCACTCAGTCTTTGGTGTTTTGATTTCAACCCAAATTTTGATGGCCCACATATGCCGAACGTTTCGGCCAACAACTCGGCACTAGTGCTGTCAATGGGTGGAACAAGGTTAAAACAGCTCATGTCCTCAGATGCCTCAAATGCCACCGGAAATGGCCTCAATGCACTGCACACCATTCAAATGGTGTGAGGTTTTGGGTTGCGGGGTGTGTGGACGTACCTTGCAGAGCACTTGACCGATGCCGCAAGTGTGGGGACAGGAGCAAGTAGAGTGTGCTTTAAATGATGATACGTGCTGATATGTTGTGTGCTGCCGCAAAACTGTGAACGCAGGTTGGGGCATCATCTCCCATTACCCTGAGTCATCGCTAACCTGTCACGCACAGTTTGTGGAGATACATTTTTACATTGTTGATAAACAGCCCCAAGGGTGTGGCACGAAGGGCCTACTAGGGTGTTCTCGGCCGTTCTAGCATTCTAGCGTTGTAGCCTTTCCTTTATTCGGCGTTCCAGTCCCATTTCGTCATTGATCTGAGCCAAAGCACCGGGACCATTGCCCCTACCACCGACTCCCGCTCTATCCACAGACGTGTTTGTGCTACCATGCAAGTGCCGAGTCCTCTACATCTTCTGACCTCCATTGTTGAGGCCCTGCAGGCGGCCGTTGCCCGGCGCCGGGAGCGTTTGGCCCTGCAGCAACAGCAGTTTGGGATGGTGCGGGCGGAGGTGGAGGCCCTCAACCGTTGGCAGGAGGAGGTGCAGTGCCTAGACGTAGGCGGGCAGCGCTTCCACGCCCGCAGTGCCGTGCTCTCCGGCCATGCAGACCACTACCTCTCGGCCCTGGTGTCGGGGAACTTCGCCGCCGCGCGGGAGGCCGACGACAGCCTCTTCATCGACCGGGACCCGCAGCACTTTGCGCTGATATTGCAGCATTTGCGCGAGGGCACCACCTCCGTGCCCCATGGTGCCGCTGCACGCGGGCAGTTGCGGCGCGAGGCGCAGTACTACGGTCTGAGCGAGTCTATGGGTCTGGTTGGCACGCGGACATATCTTTTTGTGGTGGGGGGGCAGTCGGCAGGGATCTATGACTCCAAGGGGCGTCAGTGGGTTGAGACTAGGAGACCGCAGCGACGTCCGGGACTTTGTGGCTTCAACGATTTCAGGCCGTGGGATGGGCGGTTGGTCCAGATTCTGTTTAATCCTGCATTTAACCCCCCTGAATGCTTTGTCGGCGTGCTCAACGCCGTGTCGTGGACGTGGGATGTACTGGATGCCATACCATACCGTTACCCAGTGCAGCTGGCATCGGTAGGGCGCCAGTTGTTTTGCCAACTTTGTCCGTTAGAGTTGCTAGAATATCAGGGCAATGGGCACTGGGAACGGCTTCCTGGAATGATAGTTGACCGGAGGCCACACAACTTTGGACTTTGCGCACTTGGGGATGGCCTTGTGGTTGTGGGAGGCTGCCATCCATCCCGCCTAATCGCCCTGGCATCGGTGGAGCAGTTCTCCCTGAGTGAGAGGAAGTGGGTGCAGTTGCCCGACATGTTGTGTGCACGCATTCACCCAAGCGTGACTGTGTGGCAGGGGAAGCTGATAGTGGGCGGGGGCCGGGATTCATCACACGAGCACATATCTTTGGTGGAATGCTTTGACCCAATCAGTGGCGTTTGGCAGCCAATGCCATCTTTGCCTCACACCGATCATGTCGTTCAACTGGTGGTATTTGAGGATACGCTGTTTGCCTTTGGCAGAAGACCAGGCCGGGGTTCGGTGGTTCACAAGTACAGCCTTGAGACACAATCATGGCAACCTTTCCCTGCCCCTGTCATGTTCTGGTCGTCAGCAGCAGTGGGAACCCTTCCCAATGAGGCGGTGAGCGCTCACAAAATCTGAGCGATTGCACGCCTGCAAGTGTACTATGCCACACATCCCAAACCGGTCAAAGCTGTGCTCGGGGATGGTCGGATTTTCAGACGTTGGGGAGGTGGGGTCACTGGGAGGGTCACTGGGGCAGATGAGCAGTCCGGACTTGTAATGCAATGCAACACGCTCAGTCCCGGTTTGTCGCGGTGCTACCCCGAGCCTTCGTTGCGCTGATTTCAACAAAACCATTTACAGAGGGCCTGGTCTGGCGACATGCAGATGTAGTTCAGCACGGGTCTGGGCCAAAGCAGAGGCTATGATCAGACAACACAGCGAGCAATGAGAGGATGGTATTGCGGTGGAGAGGGGGTTGGGTTGGTTTGGGTCGAGAGGACTACGAGAAGGTGCGGGGCTGGAGGGGAGGGGATTGAACGTTGTGGGAGTAGTGTGTTGCGCACATGAAGAATGGTATCGCTGTTGCACTGCTGCGCACACACGACGGGTGTTCGGCGTAGGATGTGGAATTGCAAGTGAAATTTGATTTTGCGGGCGGAGTGGAGTGTGCCATTCGGGCTCATGAACGTGGGGCCCAGATCAATGACGAAATGGGACTAGAACGCCTGATAAGAGAACAGCTACAACGCTATAACGCTAGGACGGCTGAGAACACCCCAGTAGGCCCTTCGTGCCACACCCTTGTGGGCTCTTTACCAACGATGTAAAAAT
This sequence comes from Eutreptiella sp. 'Long Island Sound 2002', assembly GCA_964036045.1. Lineage (NCBI taxonomy): Eukaryota > Euglenozoa > Euglenophyceae > Eutreptiales > Eutreptiaceae > Eutreptiella > Eutreptiella sp. 'Long Island Sound 2002'. The sequence continues at coordinate 2,531,890 of OZ038401.1, forward strand.
GTATCTTCACAGGCTGTGTGTGACAGGTCAGCGATGACTCCGGGTAATGAGAGATGATGCCCCAACCTGCGTTCACAGTTTTGCGGCAGCACACAACATATCAGCACGTATCATCATGTTAAAGCACACTCTACCTGCTCCTGTCCCCACACTTGCGGGCATCGGTCTAGTGCTCTGCAAGGTACGTCCACAACCCCCGCAATCCAAAACCTCGCACGATATGAATGGTGTGCAGTGCACTGAGGCCATTCTGGTGGGATCTGAGGCATCTGAGGACATGAGCTTTGTTGACTCTTTTCCACCCATTGACAGCACTAGTACCGAGTTGCTGACAGAAATGTTGGGCATCATGAAAAATTTTTGTCAAAATCAAAACATCAAAGAATCAGTGATGGCGTTTGGTCCATTTTGGCTTGCTGTTGCTTTGTTGCTATCGCTTGCTGCTTGCTCAATCTCAGGCTGGGGGATTAAAGGAATGCTAACCCAATTCTGGGAAGCACTGTTCGGTGCAATGTGGACCACTCCAACATGCCAATGGGTACTGGTGGTGCGCAAGCGGCCCCCCAGCTTTTCTATTCATCATCATTCACCACCATCAGTGTCGTAGATTCAATCTGTGGCCTTCAAAGTGGCTTCCAGCAGGTGAACCTTGAATTACTGGGCAGTTCAGGTCACTTTCAGGGTTGTAGGAGGGACGGCATAACCTACCCCAACTTCCATCAACCAGGACCACCCTTGCACACAAAACTGGAGGTTTTCTTGAGGCATCTGTGCAAAAGAGTGCCTTGCCTTGGCGGGAACAGCATAACATGCTCAGCTATATGCTGATTTCCATCCCTGCGGCACCTTTGTGGAGGGGCGACCTTGTACATAAGGAAGGGTACTACTGCCATGCAGTGTGTACCACAGCCCTGTGATGGACGACCGCCCTTCCCCTTCTCCCCTGCCATGGGGCAAGAGCAGCACACTGCTGGGCCATGGAAATGGTGACGAAAGAAATCTTTTTGCCATTGAGATGCAGCGGCCCTGCCGCTGGGGCGGCACGCAGGCACACAACCACAAATACCTCACTGCACACAACCAGTTTCTTGTACAAGAGCCACTGGTTTTATCCAGCTGGTCAAGATGATTGGATAACTGGTGAGAAAAGCCTGACCCTTATCCGAGACCAGCGGTTGCTGTAACCTACACCCATCCATCCATCATCTACATAGAGAAATGCGGTTGCCTTGTACCCAGTCTGAACAACACCTGACCATAGATGGGGTGGCAGTTACAGGACGTTTGCGCACAAATCAATGCACTCATTACCTGAACGGTGCAGATCCCGAGGCCCCATGTCCCAATTCCACCATCTTCTCTCCGTCCCCGCGACAACCCATCGCTCCCACTCGCCTTCATGCGCTGACGCCATGGGGGTCTGACCTGAGGCACTGGGCCATCCCAAACAACGGCAGTGCTGCCTGCCAGATGCAGCTTGATATTGTTGGTTATGTGCATTTGGATCCATTCATATCATGTTGTCATCTACCAGTGCAGCATCTTCATCTGCACATTATTCACTTGTGGCTTTTTAATGGACAAATTTTTCTTAATTGCCGTAGTTGCAGTGGTTCCACTGGCGGCTATGGAATACGCTGCCTCAGCATTACAATGGCTCTCTCCTAGGGTTCGTCACTAATTCGGAATGGGGAAAAATGTTTTGTTTTGGAAATATTCGGAAATCTTGGAAATTTTTTGCAATGATGAAGAAACACTTTTGTGCCCTTCCCAGCGGTGTCTAGATGCTTGCTGTTCATTCCTGGTGCCTTCTATACAATTCCTGTTCAGTCCTGGTGCCTTCTAGATGCTTTGTTCAATCAATTGCAACCCTCGAATGAGCACAAGGCATGGTTGATGACACAAGCGTACAGCAAGCAGTCCGCAATGATGTTCTATCACCCACAAACCTTTCCTCCAGGGCACCGTTGCAAAACATGGCAACAGCAATAGCCCTGAAACCAGGGCTCATCTTCTGCCTAATCAAGACATCAAAGAAGCCTCCCAAGCTGACTGAACGCTCCACAAGAGCAGCGGCAGTTGGAAAGCAGTTTTCATTGAACTGTACAATGACACGACAATGGTTGCACCACATCTGGCTAACCGTTGTTGTGGGCCACCATGTCATCTGGAGACTGTGATGTGTTTCTTCTGCTTGCTTTGCTTGCTCAAGTTGTTCAGAAGGAAACTCACTATTGTTTGGAGACATGTCAGGGATGACTGTATATAGAAGGCTGCAAACTGAAAAGGGGAAGCAGTAGTTTTGACAAGTGATTGCAAACAGGAAGAGAACAGGGCACAAACCAGACCCTTAAAAACCAAAAACCTAAACCCAAACTGTTGCTATTCAGAAATATCAGGAAAAATTCGGAATTCCCAGAGGTGCCCTGATTCGGAAACAGTCCGAAATATTCGGTGCCGAATTGGCGAGAAACGCTGCCCTCTCCTCAAGAGAACAGCGCAATGTGCCGTGGGAATGAGGGCCCTGGACATGCCACAGCGGAGCATGTTGTCGGGGTACATCCTCCAGGGCCCCCTCATTGGGCACTGCACATCGCGCTCGTGCCCTTTTCGGGTTGTAGGGGGCGGGGGGGGGGGGGGTGCTACCCCTGCATCAGTCGCAGGGCCCTCCTCTTTTCCACATGGAGACCCGATCGGTGGCTTCACATGGAGCGGCAGGCCCTGTGCCTACAACGCCCGTGCACCGGGGGTCCGAAAGAGGCCTTTCCTTCGGTCTGCCGGCCAACGGCGGTGCTGGGGCACGGGGCACGGCACCCGTATGCACTGACCCACCAAGTGTCCCCACCGCTGCCAGGGAGCAGTTGCCCCGGATGGTACCTGCACACCTCACCTCCCCCCCACCAACACATTGCCTCATCCCGTGAATCTGCCAAACACAAACGTCACCACGAAATCCTACAACAAACGGACACACCGCCCCAAACATCCCCAAACGGACTGGAAATCACCTCCGTTCAAAAGAGACCCAAAGCAGCGCCAAAGTGAAACTGCCACAGACACAACTCTAAAATCTGAACTTGCCAAAAAAAAAGGGGATGTTTAAGGCAGGTTCACGTTTTGTTTCCGAAAGATCGCGAGTTTGCCACAGAGGTCGTGTTTCGAGATGGGGGGGGTGCACAGGGCCTCGTGCTCAGTCAGTCCTCGAGAAGGCGAAAAGGGTGTTCCAAGACCCGGTAGCGCGTGAGTTGACCCAAGTAACTCCGAAAACACGGCAGACGGACCACCCAGTGGCTGTTGGGGTCCCCGCAAACTAAACGAAATTGGACGGAATGCCACACGAGGGGGAAGGAGGAAGAGAACACCATTCGGGGGTTGATGGGTTGCTGGACCACACGTAAACACCACCGGTGAGGCAAAGCACAAGAGGATGACTGGATTGCACTGTATTTGGTCTGGCGCACCGTGTGTCCAGCTGAGCTCTCAGGACAACGCGGGAGCAGACGTCAGTAGAGACAGTACGGGCCAAGGGTTCCAAAATGTGACTCCAGGCCTGATTTATCAGAGGTCCCATACGCTACAACCCACAATATCTTACGCTTGCGCACACACACTGTGAGCACCACACCAGGGGCAGTGCATTTGACAACAACCTCCGTGAGCCATCTGAGTCTCCCGGCCAAAGCACCGGGACCATCGTCCCTACCACCGACTCCTGCTCTATCCACAGACGTGTTTGTGCTGCCATGCAAATGCCCCGCCCTCTACATCTTCTGACCTCCATTGTTGAGGCCCTGCAGGCGGCCGTTGCGCGGCGCCGGGAGCGTTTGGCCCTTCAGCAACAACAGTTTGGGATGGTGCGGGCGGAGGTGGAGGTCCTGAACCGTTCGCAGGAGGAGGTGGAGTGCCTAGACGTAGGCGGGCAGCGCTTCCACGCCCGCAGTGCCGTGCTCTCCGGCCATGCAGACCATTACCTCTCGGCCCTGGTGTCGGGGAACTTCGCCGCCGCGCGGGAGGCCGACGACAGCCTCTTCATCGACCGGGACCCGCAGCACTTTGCGCTGATATTGCAGCATTTGCGCGAGGGCACCACCTCCGTGCCCCACGGCGCCGCTGCACGCGGGCAGTTGCGGCGCGAGGCGCAGTACTACGGTCTGAGCGAGTCTATGGGTCTGGTTGGCACGCGGACATGTCTTTTTGCGGTGGGCGGGTGGACGGCAGAGATCTATGACTCCAAGACGCGTCAGTGGGTTGAGGTTGGCAAACCGCAGCCTTGTGGGGGACTAGGTAGCTTTGACGATTTCAGGCCGTGGGGTGGGCGGTTGCTCCAGATTCTCTTTCATCCTACATCTGACATCCCTCAATACTTTGTCGGCGTGCTCAACGCCGTGTCGTGGACGTGGGATGTACTGGATGCCATACCATACCGTTACCCAGTGCAGCTGGCATCGGTAGGGTCCCGATTGTTTTGCTGACTTTGTCCGTTACAGTTGCTAGAATATCAGGGCAATGGGCAGTGGGAACGGCTTCCTGGAATGATAGTTGACCGGAACCCGCTCAACTTTGGACTGTGCGCTCTTGGGAATAGCCTTGTGGTTGTGGGAGGCTGCCATCCATCCCGCCGGATGGCCCTGGCATCCGTGGAGCAGTTCTTCCTGAGTGAGAGGAAGTGGGTGCATTTGCCCGACATGTTGTGTGCACGCATGGTCCCATGCGTGGCTGTGTGGCAGGGGAAGTTGATAGTGGCCGGGGGCCAGGATTCATCAGGCGAGGTCATGTCCTCCATGGAATCCTTTGACCCGACCAGTGGCGTTTGGCAGCCAATGCCATCTTTGTCTCACGATGATCTTGTCCTTCGACTGGTGGTATTTGAGGATACGCTGGTTGCCTTTGCTAGAAGACAAGGCCGGGGTCCGGTGGTGCACAAGTACAGCCTTGATACGCAATCGTGGCAACCTTTCCCTGCCCCCTTCTGGTCATGGTCTTCGGCAGCAGTGGTAACCCTTCCCAATGAGGCGGTGAGTGCTCACAAAATCTGAGCGATTGCACGATTGCAAGTGTACTATGACATACATCCCAAATCGGATAAGGCTCTCCTCATTGACGGTCGGATTTTCAGACGTTGGGGAGGCGGAGTTGCTGGCACGACTGATGAGGTTCCTTCTGATCCACTTGAGCAAGCAAAGCAAGCAGAACAATCACATCACAGTCTCCAGATGACATGGTGACACACAACAATGGTGGCGAAATGTGGTTGAACCACGGGGGGGGCGACTCCGCGGGTCCCAGGACGCCAACTACCCCTGCCCCCCCCCCCCCCCCAGGGGCCTTCGGCCAATAGTTAGTTGCCAAAGGTGTCGCCCTCAGGCGTCCATGGGCGCCAAAGGCGCCCGATGCTCCATGAACACCAAAGGTGCCCTAAGGAAAATTTCGTCCAATTTGCACCCCAACATTATCCTTAAACCCAACCTTGACTCTAACACCCACCCCCAACCCTCAGCCTACTCCTATCCCTACACCTAACCCTAATCAAGACTGAATATTGGGACCGAGCTGGTGGGGGAGGGAACATCAGCTATGATTGGTGAAGGACATCAAGAATGATTCACACATTGATGGCTCTTGACAAAGTGAAATCAGCTTGCAAGTGAACCCCATCACCATGAGGCCCACTTTCAAGGCTTTTTGGACTTCTGAGGGGCCAAAATGCCCCAAAATGGGCTCAAAATGGGCTCATTTCACCCGTTTGTGCACCCCAAATGGTCTAGGATGAGGTTTGGAAAAATGCGTTTTTGACCCATTTTTGACCCATTTTTGGTCCCAAAAGAGCCCATTTTCAAGGCATTTTGGGATTCTCGGAGGACCAAAATGGGCCACCACAAGCTCAAAACGGTCCAAAAACACTTGTTTTAGCGTCGCACATGGTCTAGGATCATTTTTGAGAAAAGTGATCTTTTTGCCCCTATTGGACGTTGTTGACCCATTTGGGCACCCACCTGTTTGGGCTTGAGCTTGCAGCTTGCTGCAGCCGAGTGCGCCTAGGTATTGGGGTCTAGGTGTCCGTTTGGGCAATTCTGAGGGGTGGAAACCACAAAAAGTGGGGGGTTGCGGGTGGAGTAGGTGCCCTCGGAATCGCATTTTGAGCCATGTAGCCAAAGATATGGCCTATTCTTGGTTTTTGGCTGTCGGCATTTGGAGCTTCTGGGGGCCTTTTTGGGCCGTTTCCGGGACATATCATGGAGTTAGAGGGCCGCAAAGAGCTCGTTGACACGGGGAAGTCAAGCCGCAGGTGCAGTGTACCCACCGTTTCCCTTCGTTTGGCCGTTTTGAATGTGTTCCAGGGCTTTTTTGGCCCAAAAATGGCTGTTTTTGGCCCTAAACTGCAGTTTTTGAAACTGAGGTCCGCCACTTGCGAATCCCGTTCCCGGCCGCCACCGTTGAGTTTCTGGCTCAAACTTTGTGTGATTGTACTTCACACCCATAGGTATCATCCACCAAAATTTCACTGAAATCCAAAGCACCACGACGGAGTTCTGATTTTTACCCATTTCGCGCGTGCTGTTGCTTGCTGCTTGCTGCTGTTGCTTGCTGCTAAACTAGCTCTCACCCTAGGCTAGGGTCAGAGAGAGTGTTGGGGTCCAAAATGGAGAGCAATGATGTGGCAAAAGGAGCCATGAACGAAATTGGGGGGATCTTGTTCAGCCCAATCAACATGGCTGGCATGGCCAAACCAGCTGGCTGCAAAGGTTGGGGTTAGGTTTATGGTGATGCTATGGTTAGAGGGAGGGCAAGGGGAGGTAAGGGGAGCCTGTGCCCCCCCCCCCCCCCCTCCACACCCCAAATCGCCCCACCTGGACCCCCCCCCCCCCAACCGACCCTCCCGGAGTCCCCCCCCCCCCATCGCCCCTCCTAGACCCCCCCCTCCAATGCCCCCCCCCCCCCCCCCCCCCCCCCCCCCCCCCAAGGGGCCTCCGGCCAACAGTTAGTTGGGGGGGTAGTTGGCGTCCAAAACCGAGGGGTTGCCCCCCCCGGGGGTTGAACCATTGTTGTGTCATTGTACGGTCGAAGTACAAAAACTGGTTTTGCAACTGCCGCTGCTCTTGTGGAGCGTGCAGTCAACTTGGGAGGCTTCTTTGACGCCCCGATCAGGCAGAAGATGAGCCCTGATTTCAGGGCTATTGCTGTCGCAATTTTTTCAATGGTGCCCCGCGGAAAGGTTTGTGGGTGATAGATCATCATTGCGGACTGCTTGCTGTACGCTTCCGTCATGAACCACGCTTTTTGCTCATTCCAATGTTGCAATTAATTGCAAGAAGGCATCCAGAAGGCACCAGGACTGAACAGCAAGCATCCAGACACCGCAGGGGAACGGCAGAAAAGTGTCTCTTCATCATTTCAAAAATTTACCAACATTTCCAAATATTTCCAAAACGAAACATTTCTCCCCATTCCGAATCACTGATGAACCCGAGGAGAGAGCCATTGTAATGCTAGGCAGCGTTTTCCAGGGCCACAAGTGGAACCACTGCAACTACGGCAATTAACAAACATGTGTCCACCAAAAAGCCGCAAGTAAACAATCAGCGGATGAAGACATTGGTAGATGACAACGTGATATGAATGGATCCAAATGCACAAAACCAACAAATATCAAGCTGCATCTGACAGGCAGGACTCCCATTGTTTGGGATGGCCCAGTGCCCCTCTGCACAAGGGGCGGAAGACGGAGGGGGAGGGGGGTTAGGCAGGGCTTCCTTGGAATAATTAAATACCAAGGGGAGGGGGGGGAGGGGGTGCAAACCCCCCCCCCCATTCCAATTCTGCAAAAGTTCAGTTTTGTGGTTTCTGACAGTGCATACTTACTGGGGGTACCCCCTTCATCGTTGGGGACCAAATCTGCTGTCTACCCCCCTCTCCTTGCTCTCGACTCTTCCCACCCTCCGTTAAACAGAGCATTGGGGGCCTGAGATTGCGTCACTTCCAAAACTTTTGTTTCTCTTTTTTTTTTTATCTTTTCTTTCCTGTCAGTTAAACGACGCTGTGTGCAGGTCTGGTGCCAAAGGAGGCCAAGGGGTTCTTTGGCCGGGTGTGGGGGGCCGAGAGGACGCCTTGTCACCAGGGAGGTCAGGAGAGCAAGGCAGAGGGTTACCTTAATACTGTAAATAATGCCCCTACGAGACTCTCGGCCCCTTTTAAAGGTGTTGGTTAGGGAACAATCAGTGTAGGACACTGAGGACAGAATCATTGGGATGCTACACTGTCCGCCCCCCCCCCCCCTTTTTGCCGTTGTGTTGTGTTCAAAGTATGTGCTCTGTCTGCATATGTGTGCACATTTCTGCTCTATCTGCACATGCATCTGCTTCAATTAGACACTCATCCATGGCAAAACGCTTTTTTACTCCACATGCTCCCCGGGCAATGGAAAGCAAGGAACTTGTTCCTGCTGTTCTGTTTTTCTGCTATCATGATTTTAAGAAGGTTCCTGCTAAGAAGGAGGCATGGAACGCAGCACAGAAGATAGCCTCCCGCGTCATGACCTACCCTCTGCCTCTTCGCAAGCAATTCATCGACGAGGCAAAAAGGCAGGCAGATTCAGAATTTTGACTATTGCCCTTTGGCTTGAAGACCCTGCAGCCCATTAGGTTAGGCATAGGTCAGAGCTGTGCACACCTGACCACAGTTGGGGTGGCAGTTCCAGGACGTTTTTGGACAAATCAAAGCACTCATACCCCGAACGGTGCAGATCCCCAGGCGCCATGTCCCAATTCCGCCCTCTTCTCTCCGTCCCCTCGAGGACGCATCGCTCCCACTCGCCTTGACGCGCTGATGCCATGGAGGTGGGATTCGGCCATCAAAGGCACTGTACCAGAATGGATATGCACACTGGGTACAAGGCAACCGCATTTCTCTCTGTAGATGATGGACGGATGGGTTTAGGTTACAGCCTCCGCTGATCTCGGATAAGGGTCAGGCTTTTCTCATCAGTTATCCAAACCTCTGGACCAGCTGGATGAAGCCAGTGGCTCTAGTACAAGAAACTGGTTGTGTGCAGTGAAGTATGTGTGGTTGTGTGCCTGCACTGAGGGCCGCGCCAGGGGGAGGGTCAGTGCATCTCAATGGCAAAAATATTTCTTTCGCCACCATTTCCATGGCCCAGCAGTGTGCTCTTGCCCCATGGCAGGGGAGAAAGGGAAGGGCAGTCGTCAATCACAGGGCTGTGGTACACACTGCAAGGCAGTAGTATCCTTCCTTATGTACAAGATCGCCCCTCCACAAAGGTGCTGTAGGGATGGAAATCAGCAACTTGCTGAGCATGTTGTGCTGTTCCCACCAAGGCAAGGCACTCTTTTGCACAGATGCCTCAAGAAAAACTCTAGTTTTGTGTGCAATGGTGGTCCTGGTTGATGGAAGCTGGGGTAGGCTATGCCGTTCCTCCTACAACCCTGATATGACAGGATATGTTGAGCGAGCTGTGGTGCATTTGTGATTTGCTGCGCTGGGTGCGCATATCTAGGACCTCTTGTGGCAGTGGCTTGCCTACACGTGTTGTCCATCACAGAATTGCGGCCTGCACTTTCTTTGCAAGTCGTGGAGCCCAGTGCTCCAGAGGCAGTCGACCTCTCCATATGCAAAATTGCAGTCTGAGTTATGGTGCAATGTGTTCCTACCCCCTTGGCAAACAGCAACTTGCTGAGCATGTTGTGCTGTTCCCACCATGGCAAGGCACTCTTTTGCACAGATGCCGCAAGAAAAACTATAGTTTTGTGTGCAAGGGTGGTCCTGGTTGATGGAAGCTGGGGTAGGCTATGCCGTCTCTCCTACAACCTTGATATGACAGGATATGCTGAGCGAGCTGTGGTGCATTTGTGATTTGCTGCGCTGGGTGCGCATATCTAGCACCTCTTGTGGCAGTGGCTTGCCTACACGTGTTGTCCATCACAGAATTGCGGCCTGCACTTTCTTTGCAAGTTGTGGAGCCCAGTGCTCCAGAGGCAGTCGACCTCTCCATATGCAAAATTGCCCAACACATGTGTTCCTGTGTTGATAGAATAGTGAAGTACACAAACCCGATAACATCAGGCTGCATATGGCAGGCCGGGCTCCCCATGTTACAGATCCCTCAGGAGGAGGTAGCGGGGGAGGTTAGGTACAAGTTCACCCAGCTGGTGCACCCAGTGAGGTTTTTATCACCCTCTTTACTGTGCCAGGTGGTGGTACCCATTTTAGCAAGCAGCAAGCAAGCAAGCAAGCAAGCAAGCAGCAAGCACGTGCGATGTAGGACAAAAATCAGACCCCTAGGTGGTTTGTTTTCCAGCCACGTTTTCGTGGATGAAACCTTGACATATGAAGGTAAATGACACAACGTTTGACTAAATACCTCAACAGTGATGGTGGGGCACACATGCGGCAACATGGGGGCCGTTGGGTTCTCAGAACTGTCAAAAGTTGCCAGAAACGCCTTTTCTTTTTCATCGTTCGTGGGTGTGGAAGAGGTCTGTGGTGGGTGCCATATGCATTCAGACCAACCTAACTGATGGGGCAGCAGTTCTCCCCACCTTTTGGTTACTCTTTGCCCTGGTTAGTGACCCCAACAACCCTGTTTTTTGACAAAGACAGTGGTGGTGAAAGTGACCTGAAATGCCCACGGTTTCAAGGTTCACCTGCTGGAGGCCACTTTGTAGATTGAATCCACGACCTTGATGGTGGTGAATGATGATGAATAGAAATGCTGGGGGGGCCCTTGTGCACCACCAACACACATTGGCATGTTGGAGTGGTCCACATTGCATGTGCTAGAGTACGGGTCACTGAGCAGTGTTTCCCAAAAATGGGTTAGGGTTTCGTTTATTCCCCAGCCTGAGATGGAGCAAGGAGCAAGCGATAGCAAGAAGGCAACAGCAAGCCACAATGGACCAAAAGTCATCATTCTTTGGTGCCTTAATTTCGAGCCATATTTTGATTGCCCACATATGCCCAAAGCTTGGGCCAACAACTCAACACCACTGCTGTCACTGGGTGGACCCACGTCAACAAAGCCCATGTCCTCAGATGCCTCAGATGCCACGAGAATGGCCCCAGTGCACTGCACACCATTCAAATTGTGTGGGGATTTGGGTTGCGGGGCCATTGCCCCTACAACCGACTCCCGCTCTATCCACAGCCGTGTTTGTGCTGCCATGCAAGTGGCCCGTCCTCTACATCTTCTGACCTCCATAGTTGAGGCCCTGCAGGCGGCCGTTGCCCGGCGCCAGGAGCGTTTGGCCCTGCAGCAACAGCAGTTTGGGATGGTGCGGGCGGAGGTGGATGCCCTGAACCGTTGGCAGGAGGAGGTGGAGTGCCTAGACGTAGGCGGGCAGCGCTTCCACGCCCGCAGTGGCGTGCTCTCCGGCCATGCAGACCATTACCTCTCGGCCCTGGTGTCGGGGAACTTCGCCGCCGCGCGGGAGGCCGACGACAGCCTCTTCATCGACCGGGACCCGCAGCACTTTGCGCTGATATTGCAGCATTTGCGCGAGGGCACCACCTCCGTGCCCCATGGTGCCGCTGCACGCGGGCAGTTGCGGCGCGAGGCGCAGTACTACGGTCTGAGCGAGTCTATGGGTCTGAGTGGCACGCGGACATGTCTTTTTGCGGTGGGCGGGTGGACGGCAGAGATCTATGACTCAAAGACGCGTCAGTGGGTTGAGGTTGACAAACCGCAGCCTTGTGGGGGACTAGGTGGTTTTGACGATTTCAGGCTGTGGGGTGGGCGCTTGCTCCAGATTTTCTTTGAGCCTGCATTTAACCCCCCTGAATACTTTGTCGGGGTGTTCAACGCCGTGTCGTGGAGGTGGGATGTACTAGACGTCATACCGTCCTGTGAACCAGAGAAGCTAGCAACGGTAGGGTCCCGATTGTTTTGCCAAGTTTGTCCCATAGAGTTGCTGGAATATCAGGGCAATGGGCAGTGGGAACGGCTTCCTGGCATGATAGTTGACCGGGATTCAGCATCTTTTGGTTTATGCGCTCTTGGGGATAGCCTTGTGGTTGTGGGAGGCTGCCATCCATCCCGCCGGATGGCCCTGGCATCGGTGGAGCAGTTCTCCCTGAGTGAGAGGAAGTGGGTGCAGTTGCCTGACATGGTGCGTGCACGCATGCACCCATGCCTGACTGTGTGGCAGGGGAAGTTGATAGTGGGCGGGGGGCTGGGATTTATCAAACAAGGACATATCTTCCATGGAATCCTTTGACCCGATCAGTGGCGTTTGGCAGCCAATGCCATCTTTGTCTCACGATGATTTTGTCCTTCGACTGGTGGTATTTGAGGATACGCTGGTTGCCTTTGCCAGAAGACCAGGCCTGGGTTTCATGGTGCACAAGTACAACCCGGAGACGCAATTATGGCAACCTTTCCCTGCCCCTGGCATGTCATGGTTGTCGGCAGCAGTGGTAACCTTTTCCAATGAGGCGGTGAACGCTCACAAAATCTGAGCGATTGCACGATTGCAAGTGTACTATGCCACACATCCCAAATGAGATAAAGCCCTCCTCGTTGACGGTCGGATTTTCAGACCTTAGGGAGGTGGGGTCACTGGGAGGGCCGAGGAGTCCTCTGGGGCAGGTGAGTAGTCTAGATTTCTAATGCAATGCAACACGCTGAGGGGGAACGTTAGCACGCCAGGCGCGCGCCGGGCGTCTTTTGTGACCTGTGCCCCACCGGTGGCCTTCTAGGGGGTGCACTAAGGGGGCGCACTTAGCGCAGTGCAGCTGTTTGGGTGCCTAGCTATACTAGAGACCCATACTTTGAGATACTAGGAGCATCATGGCGACCCCTAGCGTAGGTTGTGACTTTTGATTTTGTCCCCTTTGTTGGGGACCCCGAGAATGCAGGGGTGACGTAACATTTCTGCCCTCTTTTGGGCCCCAGCCTTCCGGTGCTATTGAGGAAACCGGGACAATCTTTGAATCCACGCTTTGTTGCGTGGCCCCTTGAGTTGGGGTTAGGGACTCACAATCCGCGCTTTGTTGCGTGGCCCCTCGAGTTGGAGTTAGGGACTCACAATCCATGCTTTGTTGCGTGGCCCCTCGAGTTGGGGTTAGGGACTCACAACCCACGCTTTGTTGCGTGGCCCCTCGAGTTGGGGTTAGGGACTCTCAATCCACGCTTTGTTGCGTGGCCCCTTGAGTTGGGGTTAGGGACTTGCAATCCACAAGAATGTAGGGGTGACATAGCATTTCCACCCTGTCTTGGGCCCGCATTTCACAGACTCCGTGTCCATCAGTTCCATTGGCGGGATATGGAGTGCCGACCTGTGGAATCCTGGAAGTATGTGTCGCATGTTTACAAGGTGACTGTTGCCGTTGATATGTTGGGCAACATTATATGGATTTGCCCCTTGGCCCCCGGGACATCAACAGATGTTTTGAGTTGGGATGGTTATGGACCTTCTCATACCCGAGGTGATTTCTTTGATTTTGAACTTGGGGGCCATGATGGTGCTTATAAAGGCCAAATTCATGTCATTGTGCCATTCATCGGAAGAAAGAATGGCACTTTGACAGCCCGCCAACAATGTTACAATGACGTGCACGTGTGGTATAGGGCACACATTGAGCAGCCGCTGCTCGGTTGTGGCATTTGGGTTTGTTTAGGAACATCTGGTGTGGCGGCCCCAATGAGTTGCACTAGTCAATCCGTATTTTGTTGCATTTTACACGATTTTGCATCTGGAGGCACGTCCGTCACCCCCCCTATGGACCATGGGAGCATGTCCCACCTCATGTTTGGACTGACCAAAGCAACTCGGCCGCCACGCAAGATGAGGCAGAGGATGAGGCAGAAGTATGTGTGTTGTGTTGCGAACGGCGCTCCACCGTTGCAGTTTGTGATGAGTGTAAGGAGCACGATTGTACCGAATGTATTGACACCCACACTTGTGGCACCAATGTTGTTTGTTAAGTACCATACAAATGACAGTTGGAGTGGTTGAATTCACAGATATTGCGTTAATATGCAACGTGCTTTGTAGGGAAGGTGTGCAGTGCAACGTGGTCTACTTGGGGGGCTTCTCCATGAGAGGGTAACTCTGGGGCTGAAGTCGGGGTAGTTAATAGAAAAGTAGCGCGCCGGGCGCGCACCGGCCAAACATTCCCCCTGAGTCCCGGTTTGTTGCGGTGCTGGTTTCCGGTGCTGCGTTGAGCCTGTCAGCCTTTGAGGCTTTTTCTGAATCCCCTCGTTGCGCTGATTCCAACAAAACCATTCACAGAGGGCCTGCCCTGGCGACATGCACGTGCAGTTCAGCGCGGGTCTGGGGCAAGGCAGAGGCGCCGATCAGACAACACAACGAGCAATGAGAGGATGGTGTCGCGGTGGAGAGGGGGTTGGGTTGGTTTGGGTCGAGAGGAATAGGAGAAGGTAGGGGGCTGGAGGGGAGGGGATTGGACGTTGTGGGGGTAGTGTGTTGCGCACATGAAGAATGGTGCCACTGTTGCACTGCTGCGCACAAACGACGGGTACTCACCATAGAAAAAAACAGGTTGCTGCCTCTTGTTCTCATCGGCTACCTCCGTTTCTTGAGAAGGAACATGCGTGACGCACAATGTCCCATTGTTGGCAAGGTATATCCCGCCAGATTGGCCACATTGTACATGAATGTGACTAATTGTCAGTGGCGCTTTGATGGTGTCCGTGCTGTCCATGGTGTCTGTGTGTACTGCACTGCTGCCACTCTCCGAGCAAGAGGGGGGCGGCCGGGCATTGTATGCGACACCCCCAGCCCCCCCCACCCCCCCCCGGGTTTTGAGAGATAGTGGTGTCGGGGCTATGGTGCCAACGGCACCGAAGTTTTTTTTTTGTGCATGCTTCCCTTTCATCAAACCATATATGTTTTGAGCGCCACACTAGCAAGATGAGGCGCCCAACAAATATCGTTTGTTGCGAAGTGAAGATCACCACAACCACTGTGGACACACCTGCCCATCTGCAGGCCCTGCTTCACAACAGCCACCAGCAGCTTCCCCAAACCCACCCCAGACACACATCCCCCTGGGAGGTATGCATGTGGTAGTAGTGGGTCGCGCGTAGGCCCCCCCACCTTGGGAACCCCCCCCCCCAGGGCCGAACCCCCCCACCCACACCCTCCAGCCGACCCCCCCCCCACCACACCCTCCAGCCGACCCCCCCCCCCACCACACCCTCCAGCCGACCCCCTCCCAACTGGACCCCCCCCCCCAAGTTTTCACAGATAGCTTGGGGGGGTGTCGCATCTGGACCGGTTGTAGTTGCCCCCCCCTGTGTCTCTGATGCTCTCTTGCGCCAGGTGAACAACACTGTGCAAACTCGTCTACCAACCCAATGCTGATGGATAGGGCACACCAAAAATGAGCTCAGAAGGTCGGGATATCTGTACCCACACATAAAAATGTGGCGAGCCGTCCCTCCAATACCAAAGAACAACCCAGTACATGAACCATCTGAAGTGCATGCAAATGGCTGATCTGCTGGAAAACACGGCCCAGCAGCAGGGCGCCCGTACAAGTGAACAGTGGTGTGTCGCATTTGGTAAGGACCTCGCAACAACACATTGATCTTCGTAGGGGCATGGGGCATGGCGTACACTGTGAGGGCCACTCCCACACGGTGCTGGACACACATGTAGTCGCCCTGCACCGCAGGTTCGACCCGGGGAAGAAAATACTCTCACGCCCTCTGCCCATCAAGCTCTTGGCGCATGCTCCTTGCCCCCATGTTCCCTGCCGCTTGTAACCGCCATATGTGGAACAAAGGGGGCGCACCGTGCGCTGCGCGCGCGCTGTGCGAAAGTCGGCTGTTTTTCACCACCGGTAGCCACGGGTCCCAGGGTCCTCAATTCTGCACCCTACAGCCCCTGCTGGTACCCCAGGGATTTTTTTGTTTTAGTCTGGTGCTTGCCACGGGTCCCAGGGCCCTGAATTGTGCACGCCCGATGCCTGTTTTGAAGGGATCATGCACCCTTTTGTAGGGGGGTGGTTTTCAGGGATAAACAACATCATAATTCGCGGTGTGCCCACGCTGAGCGAAAAAGCCCCCAAATGCCGTACGGAGCGGCGGCTGAAGCATACCACAAGTTCGTTGAAGAGCCATGAGCGGCGGCCGACGGGTGTGGACCACGGCTGAAGGGGTACGGACTGCAGTTGATGGGCAACGGACGGTGGTCTGAGGGTAGTGCTCTGGTGCCCTGTTGCGACAATTGTGGTTGTGGGCAGGTGCTCGCCACATGCATCGTTTTGGTACTGCACGTCGGGCGCAAACACGGGCTTGTCTCAGCACAGGACCCTGTCTGACCGTAGTTTTCCTGACGTTCAGCGTTGCCAAGGGGGGGGGGGGGGGAGTACTGGGCCGCGGTTGAAGGTTCATGGACTGGGGCTGAAGGGTAATGGGCAAAGGGGTGTGGACGGCGGTTGAAGGGCAACGGACAGCAGCCGAGGGGCCATGGACGCCAGTTGAAGGGGAAGCAGACGACGGTTCAAGGATTATGGGCAGCGGTTGAAGGGTACTGGGCGACCTGAAAATTGCTCTGCGGGGGGGGGGGGGGGGATGGGGGTGACATGGACGCCCGCCGAAGGAGGGGGGGGGGGGGTGGAGAAATGGGGTTCCGTGTCGGGCCCTTTGTTTTGTTTAAGAACGGATGTTGGCACCGAAGGCGCAGGAACACAAATTTTGGCCGAAAAAGTTTTTTCTCCCAATAATCCCCCCCCCCCCACATTTGAGTAGTCAAAATGATCAGCGCGACGTGGGTATCATTTTGAGCCATAGATGTTGGGTTGACCCCCTCCCCCCCCGCACGGCAGGTCGGGCACCCCCGCCCTGAACGCCCCCTCCCGTCACGGCGGCCAAGGAGGGGGGGGGGGGTTGGGAAAATGGGCGTCCGTGTCACCCCCCCCCCCCCCCGCAGAGCAACTTTCTTCCCGCCCTGGGCCGCAGCTGAAGGCGTGTTGTCGGTCGGAGGGGTCTGTGCTTGACAAGCGTGGGGCGTCACAACCCTGACCCCCCCCCCCCCTGCACACGTGCATGACGCAGCCATTCAAATCTTTTGGCCATTCCATTGGTCTTGTTGTCCCCAGTTTTCTCGGCCCTTTTCTTGTTTCCAATGGGTGGCAAAGGCAGCAAACCCAAGGATATGGCGCCCTCAGGGGCTGCGGAGGGCGCTCAGGTAGCTCCTCCTGAGGCTGTTGCACTAGTACAAGCGGATACGCAGGCGATGATGAAGGCGTCGCCTGACCTCATAGGTATGAATCGCCTTTCCCACCAGATGTCATGCGTGCCTCTGCAGGCATTGCATGTTGGAGCACCTGTCCACAATACTCGACAGTGCATGTGTATCCCTTGCGGACCCTGACCCATCCTGGACGCTACCGTATTCTTGCGCTATTTCCCGCTATAAAAAAATACGGTAGCGTCCAGGACCTTAATTCGCGTCCAGGACTGTAATCGGCCTTTACCCTCTTTAATACCGTGTTTCCCCAGCGTATGCGTACCCCACCAGACACACGCGGAAGCCTGGACACCATGCTTCAGGCTTCCTCCCCCGGCGGCCATGATGGCAGGCACCCCCCCACCCTGCGGCATGAACTCCAAGGGGGTGTGGCCGTGCTAACACAGAGAGGTCCAGTTTCTGCTCGTGGTCATGCTGGTGGAAGGGCTGATATGCTGCTGCTCACCCTTGGCCGGCGAGCCTGACGGCACGTGAGCCAGCAGGGGGAGGGCTTGTGTAGGGCAGCATATGCCAGTGCGAGGCATGGGATGCACAGCTGCCTAGCCACGCTCGCATGTCCGTGTCCTACAGATCGCGAGGCAGCCCCGTTACTCCTCTCGGATTTGGACGCCCCCATATGGCAGGGTTACTGCAGCCAAATCACTGCCTCCCCTTGTGGCACAGGGCACGCTTACGTGATGGGCCGGACCCTCCCCCTCCCCCTCTAGACCAAGCATGTCCTCAGGAGCACTGGCCGGATGGGGCCAGCAGTATGCAGGTGCACCGCGGGACCACTCACTCGGTAGAGCCAGAACCACGGCCACCAGAGTAAACGGCATTGTGATGGACCAGTGTACATAAGGGAGGACGGCAAGAGAGCAAGGGCGGAAACACCAGGACAGCCGCCTACCCGGACGCACTGCGATGTTGCTGAGAACTTGCTGAGAACAATGGCTGGAATTGTCTTTGGTGGGGACATCCAGTTCAGCTGACCGACCATTTGAAGCCCTCTAGACTCGTACCCACACCAATTTGCTGCAATGGGGAACAGCCAATCTGGGCACCACCGGCGCCCGGAAAAGTTTTTTGGACTTTTATGAAAGAGTCGAAAAATTGGTGCCACCCAATGTGTTTATACCCAAACCGCTCCAATTGGAATGGTCAGTTCAAGCCTTTCATTTCCCTCCATCACCTTGGCTTACCGTTTTGTAGCCACATGGATTTCCCCCCACGATTGGGACCTGGAGAAGGCAGGGGTTATGTAGCCATATTTATCTTGCTTTGTGGATTCACTGATAAATGAGGTCAGGGATGGTGTGAAACTTGCAGAGAAAAGAGCGCGGGCAATTCGGAGCATTCCCCTCCCCTTCCAATACCAAACCATTGTGAACGCCACAGGGGACATGCTTGGCTGCATGCCTGCACGCAGGGGGGGGGGAGAGGCACGGAACCTCCACCCCTTCCCCTGTTTCTTGCCACCCCCTGGGGGCCCTGTCCCACCTGTACTGAGAAGAGAGCGCCCTGTACGGGTGGCTCGGCCCTTCTGCTGTTGAGGCACCGCCCATATGTGTCCAGGTGCATGTTATGTGCCCGCACAGCCATGTCTGGCCATGGCTCTCACCGGAATTGTGTGTGCGCCGGTGGTGGCAGGGCGGTCTTTGAGGAACCCTTTTTTTTTTTGCTAAGGATGCCCTTAAGGACCGCCCCAAGGGACCACCAATCACCAACCACCAACCACCGCCAACCCCCACCAACCGCCACCAACCGCAAGTCGTCAATCACCAACCGCCAATCGCCAATTGCCACCAACCATGGTTGAACATATGAGCTACACGTGGTCGTTTTGCAACACTGCTATTTCGGAACAACTTTTTTTTTCCTCTTAAGGACCCCCCTCGGTGGTGGTGCTGCGGGACTGGTGGTGGCTCAGGGAAACCAGAGTTTACCTGACCCTGCCCGGGGCGCGGGGGGGGAGGGGGGATGTCAGAGTTGTAGGGTCAGGTGGGGTTGGTGTCCTAGTGGCGAAGGGTGGTGCTGGAGTTAAGCCCCTACGCATTCTTGCTCAGGGTGGTATACCATTACTCCAGACTGTTGCTCTATACCATTACTCTACCTCATACTTCATACCCCATACCCCGTCATACCGTTATACCGCTACTCTGTACAGTTGCTCTGTACCGTTTCTCCATACCATTCCGCCATACAGTTTCTCTGCACTATTACTCACTGTTGCTGTATACTGCTACTCTACAGCAATACTGTTACTCTGCACATTACTCTTTACCGTTACTCCATACCATTCTGCCATACTGTTTCTCTGCACTATTACTCACTGTTGCTGTATACTGCTACTCTACAGCAATACTGTTACTCTGCACATTACTCTTTACCGTTACTCCATACCATTCTGCCATACCATTTCTCTGCACTATTACTCACTGTTGCTGTATACTCTTACTCTATAACAAAACTACTACTCTGTACATTACTCTGTACCGTTACTCCATACCATTCTGCCATACCGTTTCTCTGCACTATTACTCACTGTTGCTGTATACCGTTACTCTATAACAATACTATTACTCTGTTCATTACTCTTTACCGTTACTCCATACCATTACTGTATATATCGATACTCTCTGACATGACTGTTACTCTTTTCCATAACTGTACACCGTTGCTCTATACCAAGATCCCATAGTGTCTCTGTATCCTTACTCTTTACCCGTGACAATGGCGCGGAGGTTCAGTGTGGCGGCGGGAGGGGGGGGGGGGTCCCGCCTAGTCTCTGCTGCCCGTACTTGCACAACGGTGAAGGGTGAGCCATCGGTCGGGGCCTTCAAGTGGCCGCCGGTCCTTCTGCGGTGGGTCTTGCCGTTTTTTCGTCAGCACTGCCGCCGACGGAGGCCGTTGAACTGGCGGTGGGGATGCTGACAGAGAAGCTGTACTGCCCGGAGCCCGCCATGAAATTCTACAAGTGCTTTGTGGATTCGGGCCGCAGCGACGCGTACTCCGCGGCCCAAGACGTCTGCAAGAAGGAGCATGAGGGCCTCATGGAGTGTGTGCGGGAGCGCGACATCAATGATGTGTGTCAAAGGTACCCACTGCCTGAGTGACGCGTTGCGGCTCCGATCCAGAGGCTCAAAGAGACCCCATCCCCCAGGGGAGCGTTAGCGCGCCGGGCGCAGGCCAGGCATCTTTTTGGGCCCATTTCCCACCCATGACCATTTTTCGGCTGGTCCTCACCCCCGTATCCACACCAGACAATCCACAAACTGCACAACCTGGTTTCAGACTCAGCCAATCCTCTCACTACGTGTCAGATCCGCTACTGCAGCCACTGTGGGATCATCGTAGCACTGGACAGCTCTGAACCCTGATTCCGAGAGGTTACCTGTACTGTAAAGTACTGTAAAGTGAGCGGGCTACGGCAGCTCATCTTAGTTTGAGCCAAAACAAAAAGAATCCACAAATTGAGTGGCTTCTCTTGAGTTGGGGATATGGACTCACAATGCACAAATTTCTGTGGCCCCTTGAGGATATGGTATCTTGGACTTTGAGGCTGGTGGCTACGATGGTGCCCATAAAGGCCGAGTGCATGTCACTGTGCCATTCATTTGAAGAAAGAAGGGAACGTTGATGGCCCAGCAGCAGTCGTACAATGATTTACATGGGTGGTATAGGGCACACATTGAGCATTTGTTTGGACAGTTGTGGCATTGGGGTTTGGTGAAGAACATCTGGCGTGGCGGCTCTGAGGAGTTGCACCAGTCCCTGCCTGCTTTGTTGCATTTTGATCGATTTTGCATTTGGAGGCAGGTCTGTCACCCTCCTTATGGACCATGGGACCATGTCTCGCCTTTGCAGTCCACCGTGGTCTACTTGGGGGGCTTCTCGAGAGGAGGGCAAATCTGGGGTTAATGTCATGATTGCCAGTACAACAGTAACGCGCCGGGCACGCGCCGGGCAGGCAATCCCCCCTCAACCCACTCAGTTTCGCAGGTGCCTTAGGGATATCGGTTGGTGTCCTGCCATCCGCCTTCACCCCTTCTTGTCCTTCGGAGTTGCAGATTCGGGAATCACCTGACGACTGGTACATTCACTACACAGCGGTCACCGCTTATGTCTTCTGCCCATGCCCATGCCCATGCCCATGCCTGTGCCCCTGCCCCTGTCCATGTCCACAGGTTCTTGGGCTTCTTCGCCACGCAAAAGTGTCCCAAAGAAACGCAGGTGGCACAGGCGTGCGCTGACAAGGGCGGCGCCTGCCAGACGGAGATCGAGGCGGCCTACGGGTGCGGGGCAAAGCACGTGTTGGCCTTGATGGCCATGGAGGCCGAAGCCCAGAAGCAGTGATAGGGCGTGCCGGTCGGCAGAGTTGAGCTCCTCCGGACAGAAGCAGACGCAGGCAGACGCAGGGGGGTCCTTAGGGAACCAGATTCTTTCTTGTTAAGGACCGCCCCCAGGGGCCTCTTTCCACCGCGGGCTTTTTTGGGGAAAACTGTGTACAGGAACACTGTTTTTTTTCTTGTTAAGGACCGCCCTGGAAGCGGATGCGCACTGTTCGTGAACGGAGAGGGCGATGAAGGCCGTGTGAAAGCAGGCGCGGCTGGAGCACAAGCGGCGGGGCCGCACCTGACTTTTCGTGGCCTGTTACTGACCGTCGCCGCGGTGCTCGCAGATGTCGGAGGGGGCGGTGAGCAGCGACTTAGGGGTCTGGTCTGCGGCGGTCGTGTCTTAAGCCCACGGGTACCACACCGATTTGATACCACTACCATTGCCACCACCGGACAACGCTTTGTGGGGCGGCGTTTCTGCATTCTGCTCCGCGCACGGAGGTAGTTTTTGGGGGGTTGGTTTTGCTGGTTGGGGATGTTTGTATTCCCTGTGCCCGCCTAACCCCCTCCGCCCGACGTCATGGTTCTTCAACCCGAGCTGATGGCCTTGCCCAGTTCGAGGAAACGTCGCGCGAAGGCAACGCCCGCGTGCAAACAACATGCAGTGTTGTTGCCGCAGTCCTCAGTGCATCGTGCTGTTGTTGGCATAGGGGCGGGGCAGATGGAGTAGTGGTGTTGCCCATGTGCCCCGCACCAGTGCCAAGGCATCGATCGCGCACCCCCACAGTGGTGGCAGTGGTCGTGGTAGTGGTAGTGGTAGTGGTAGTGGTAGTGGTAGTGGTAGTGGTAGTGGTAGTGGTAGTGGTAGTGGTAGTGGTAGTGGTAGTGGTAGTGGTAGTGGTAGTGGTGGTGGTGGTGGTAGTGGTAGTGGTAGTGGTAGTGGTAGTGGTAGTGGTAGTGGTAGTGGTAGTGGTAGTGGTAGTGGTAGTGGTGGTGGTGGTGGTAGTGGTAGTGGTAGTGGTAGTGGCAGTGGTAACGGTAGTGGTAGTGGTAGTGGTAGTGGTAGTGGTAGTGGTAGTGGTAGTGGTAGTGGTAGTGGTAGTGGTAGTGGTAGTGGTAGTGGTAGTGGTAGTGGTAGTGGTAGTGGTAGTGGTAGTGGTAGTGGTGGTGTTGGTGGTGGTGGTGGTGGTGGGGGTGGTTGCATCCTCCCTCACCCCTCCCCCCCGCCCACGTCGCGTTGGTACCCTTTTGTGGACAAGTACTCCAAATGGCTCTTGAATAGTGGTGGTTTCTTCTTCTTGTGGGTTATGGTGTTTCGGTGTTTCAAGGGCATTGTTCCCGGCCTGCAGCCCGCGACAGGGACCCCGTATGGCAGAGGAGCCAGCGGAGGAGAACATGCGGTGGAAATGCATGACGGAGTCGGATGAAAGGTGTCCAGAAGTTTGGGAGAGTACGGGCTGCAACAGTTCGGAGGTCCCGGCCCTTTGCACGGGGTGTCTTGAGGGGGTTGGTGGTCTTGGGCAGTCCCCAAGATCGCCGTCGGTGGTCCCCAAGATCGCCGTCGGTGGTCCCCAAGATCGCCTGCCACCATCGTTGGTCCTTCTACGCGGTTGGAAAGGGTTTCTATTCCGTACCCGTTGATGGGCAGTAAGGACATGAGGACCATGCTGAATTTTGTCTACACGTTGTGTTCTAGTGCCATGTTTGTGAGTGATGTGCTTGGTGTGGGGTACGGGTAGGTTTTCTGTGTGCAGTGTCTCTTTGTGTTGCGCGTCGCGCGCAAGCACGGGCTTGTCTAAGCACAGGGACCCTGTGTGACCGTTGTTTTTCTGACCTTGGCCGTGCTTGCGCAAGGGGGGGTGGGTACAGTGGACACCGATCATTTTCAGTGGTGTATTGCTTTCTCTTTAGGTACTGGTTTCTCTGTGCCTCGCACAGCGATCACAAAGTTGTTTCTCATCCTCCCCTCGACCGTGTGCAGTACGCCAGGATGCCTACGGGCCTGGCAACTCCCGCAGCGTTTCCTGGCATCAGATTGAACTCATCGTCCCTGCGTGTTACGTCCGCCACCACATTGCTCTGTGGCACAGTCGTGGCATTGGACAGCTCTCATCGTTTTGAGGGATTCTCATGTGCTATCTGCTGAGAGGGCTTCGCCAGCTTGCCACGGTGTTCAACCCCCCCCCCCCCCCCGGCCCCCGCAATAAGAGGTCTGGGGCTCACAAGTTCTGCATGTTTAAGGCCCTTCTTTTGTCGTCAGACCTGTAAACGCGCAAGAATGGCGTTACCCCTGGACGCCCACGCACGCCCACACAGACACATCACCGCACAGCATCCCGCATCTGCGTTGTCGTTACCGCATAGTTCCGGCGGTCCGGCGCAGGATGATAGTGGTCTGGCTCGATGATGTGTCAGCACGTCACGTGTGCATGCGCATCCCCACCCGTGACCACCAGTCCTTGTTTCGTGATGAAACAACAGCCTCACCAAAAAGGGGATACAAGTCATTGTCAAGGGCGGGCGATAGCCAACGCAGGAATGGCAGCGCTGCGCCGTGCTCGCTGGTTAGCCAGAGTCACCCCTAACCCCAAAGTGGTGTTTGCTGGTTGGAAAGGGGGGTATTATTTGGTGCATTGCTGTGTACTTCAAATTTCTTGCATCCAAGACACTGCACTGTACCCCGCATCATGCAGGACACTCAGTTTTTCGCAATTTCAGCCGTGGATGTCCATTCCAGTGGCCTCTGTTGAGCATGTGCTGCTCTTCAAGGTCCAATACTCCCAAAACAAGTGGCACACAGAGTCTCTCAGCAGAGCGGAACATGCATCCCTACAGACGGTTTCCGGGTCGTTTTGTGGTTCATATGCCCTTGTGCTTGCATGTTCTGCTTCCTGTCACGCGTCCTTGGTGTTCCCTCAGGGGGAAGGGGGGGGCGAGGGAGCGAGGCAGGCTATGGACGGCCTGTGGGCAGAGGTGTGTGGACAGCAAAAACAGTCAAACGACCCTGGCAACAACCAGCACATCCTCAATACGCCAATTATTGGGCGCCGCTGACGCGCAACCGGCCCATAACGCCACATTCAGCACAGCCCCAACACACCAACCACTGGGCTCCGCGAACGCGGAAACGACACCAGCAAGAGCACCGGCCGCAGCGGCCGACAGAATGCAGCGACCCGACGCAACATGCGAAGGGAAGAACGGGTGACTGTCCAGGGCCCCGTAAAGAAACAACAACCCGACGGAATGTCACACAGGGGGCGAGGGAACCGTCACTTTGGGTATGTTCCCCCGGGGGTGTGAGAACGCCGTCGCGCACGGGGCGGTTACTATTCACGGAGGGGTGCCCACTGAGCCAGCGCTGCTGGTTTGCAGCGCTGCCGGTCAGGTCAGGTCAGGTATTGTCAGCTACCACCGTCCGCCAGCCCGCGATTCAGCGTCCGACGGCAAGACGTCTGGCCGACACACGCGCACTCAGAGGCGCAGGGGGCGTACCGTGCGCTGTGCGTGCGCTGTGCGAAAAGTTGGCTGTTCTCCACCACCGGGAGTTCGGTAAGTTCAGAAGGTTGAAAGGACGTCATTGAATGGCTGCTGCATTGGACGGGGCTATAGGGGGCAGATTTTAGGTCCCTGGTACCCATGGCAAGCATCAGAGGTTTGAATTTTTGAGTTTGGAATTGATTGTGCATGATTCCGCAGGTGGGTGGTTTTCAGGGTTGTTACCTGGATAATCACCGTACTAATTGGCGCTGTGCGCGCCCTGTGCGCGCGCTGTGCGAAAACGCCCCCCCAGAGAGGGCACCAGCCGGTAGAGAAGCTACCTGACCCAGACGGGGCTTGAGCTGGGGAACTTGGTATGGCAGTGGCACCTCTGCCTCATCCGGATAGCACCGTCCCCCGGGAGGAGCGCCCCGTATTGGCTGATCCCGGTGGTGGGGGCCCGCTCCGGCCCTCGACAGCGCTGCGGGTGTCCCTTTGAGTTGCTTCTTCCAGACAGCCACCCCCGGTTTTCTTCGCCACAAATGCTGGCACCTCGCCTGGGCTGCATGTGTCCTGCGTGTGCACTTGAGGGGGGAAGGAGTGGTGTCAGTGGCCCAAGAGGGTCTCGAGGGGTCCAAGGGAACCCCTGCCATCTGCTTCAGCGTAGTCCATTTGTGGGGCCGTGTGCGGCAATACGTCT
Organism: Eutreptiella sp. 'Long Island Sound 2002'; assembly: GCA_964036045.1. Taxonomy (NCBI): domain Eukaryota; phylum Euglenozoa; class Euglenophyceae; order Eutreptiales; family Eutreptiaceae; genus Eutreptiella; species Eutreptiella sp. 'Long Island Sound 2002'. Next base: position 2,557,617 of record OZ038401.1, read on the forward strand.
GTTGGATGGAGGGTGTAGCGTTTGGGGTGGGTTTGGTCGTGTTTGGCAACGCCGGCACTATAGGCATATACGGCACGAAGTCGCCCCCCCGTACCTCAGAGGTATGGGGGGGAGGTACGGGGGGTACGGGGGGGGGGGGTATGGGGGGGAGGTACGGGGGGGGGGTACGGGGGGGGGGGGGGTATTGGGGGGGCAACTTCGTGCCGACTACACTATAGGACCGCAGTGTGGCGGTCCACAGACACACAAGAGCACAGAAGAGCTACAGGAGGTCCATCAAGAGTTGATGGACCGTGGCCTCCCCCTTTTCTACACTGATGGCTCGTTTGCCATTGAGGAAAGTCACGTAGGCTAGCAGGTTACGGCATCTATTGTGAAGGGCACGCTGCCATTGCAGCGCATGTCTTTACTAAGTACCGCGAAACCAACACCACGGCAGAACTCTTGGCGGTCATCAGGGCGCTTCGCATTTTTGCGGTGGGAGACATTGGAATATGCACTGATTTGCAGTACGTTCTCCTGGGCGCGGCAGGCGCCGCAGGGCAGTGGAAACTCCGTGCCTGGGTTGGATCCTTGGGACCGGTTTCCAACGTTCCCCTTTGGGAACAACTGCTGGACGAACTAGACTGCACACAACGCACTGTACACTGGATTAAAGTCCCGTCGCACGTCACCATTGAAGGCAACAACAAAGCTGATCGTTGAGCGGAGTAGGGTAGGCACATGCATCCCCGCTTCCCACACCCCCGCACACCATATGCTCACACTAAAAGGTGCTGAATCGTGGCCAGTGTGCACTGTATGCAATGGTAGGGTGATGCTATTGGTGCGCATGGGTAAAACACACTTTGGGTGCATTATCTGGGGGGAAGTGGTGGTCATGCATGCCCCATTTCAATGTATTTTCTCCGTGCCCCTGCCCACCTTCCAAAAGGTTGTACATTGCACTGAAGCGTTGCATACTCTGACGCGTGCGGTGCACGTGGTGCAGTGCGCGGTGCGTTTCAGCACCCTCCAACACACCAACTACCAGGATCTGTGAACGCGGAAACAACACCAGCTTCAGCACCGGCCGCAGCAGCCGACAGAAAGCAGCAACCCCACACAACATGCGAAGGGAAGAACGGGTGACTGTCTAGGGACCCGTAAAGGAGCAACAACCAAGCGGCATGTCACACAGAGGGGGGGCTGTCGAAAGCAGAATGAATTACAAGGGCCGGAACGGTCGCCGGTGGTCCCATGTCTTCCAGGTCATTCAAAAAGGCTGTCGCATGCACAAAGACGGTGCCTTGTTGGCCCCAAAATGGTCTGTCAGTGTGGGGAGAGTATGGCGTGCGATTGTTAGTCGACTTTCATCTGTAGAATCGCTGTCAGATTCGGTAGCAACTTTTTTAATGCACCACCACATTGCTTCCTCTCCACAATGGAGAAGCCGTAAAGCCAGGGTGTCTGGTGTCTGCTTTGCCTAGAACCCACGCACTGGATACGCTGCCCTGGCCGGGCTGGGCTGGACGGCGCCACACCGCAACGGGTGCAACGTCCATGGCGTCGCTCTTGTCCCCCCCCACGGCCCCTCCCCCCTTCCTCCCGTTGCCCCCTGTGGCGCCCTCCCCATGCTCCCCGGACTGGGTGCCACACGGCCCCCGCCACGGGGGGGGGGGGGGGCGCCGGCCTGGGCTGGCCGGAACGCCGTGAAGGCAGGGGTTATGTCGCCGTATTGATTCCTCGTGAGGGCGTGGGGCACATTGCGGCCAGGGGCTGTAGACTACTGAGTCAATCTTTTGCACCATGGTGTGCCCGATCCTTAACTCACAAGCGACACACGATACTAAAGGTGGCCAAACTGCTTACGCTTTTACATGGGAGGGAGCGAGCGGATCCCGCAGACAAGAGAAAGACAAATGGTACTCCCACATACCCCCAAGGCAGATGGGCCTAGATTGGGCCTCGACGGGGCCCGGTTCGTTCTGATTTCCTTCCCTCACTGGGCATTGGGGTTCGGTCGCCATTTCTCATTTTCTCCCATGGTGAGCGTTGGGGATCCCCCGAAACCGCAAGGGTGACGTAGCCACTTTGCCTACATGTAGGCCGGGCTGCCATTTTTGATTTTCGTGTTTGCTTTGAGCAATGGGCACCCCCGAGACGGCATGGGAGATATGACCACTTTGCCCACATGGTAACCATTTCTGTTTTTTCTTCCCGTATTGAGCATTGGGAATCCCCAAGACCGCAGGGTTGATGTAGCCATTTTGCCCACTGGTGGGCTGAGTAGCCATTTTCGATTTTTGAGCCCGCGTTGCGTGTTGGGGACCCCCGAGGCGGCAAGGGTGATGTAGCCAGTCTGCCCACAAGTGGGCCATCTAGCATGTTTTCGACTTTTGTCCCACGTTGAGTGTTGGGGACCCCCAACACGGCAAGGCCAGTCAGGTTTTCAACAAGGCGAGGGGCGGGATCAATCGGGCCCCCAATATCTAAGGGGGGTGGGGGGTTGGGAAAGCGGCTCAATTGATAGTCACCATTGTTGCATGGAGAAGAGGCACCGCTTTGTCTCTTGTCCATGTGTCCCCACTATGGGAACCCCTAGAAAGCAGGGGTTATGTAGCCACTTTGAACCCTCCCAAGGAGGCAGCCCACTTGTGAATTTGTCCCCTCTTGGGGACCCCGAGAATGCAGGGGTTAGGTAGCAACTCCGCCCACTTGTGGGCCCTTGAGAAGGCATAGCTGATGTAGCTACTTGTGATTTTGTACCCTCTTTCAGGGATCCCTGAGAATGCAAGGGTTACATAGCAATTCCGCTCATTTGTGCCCCCCCCATGGGTTATGTAGCCCCTTTGATTCTTGTCCACTGTGAGGGACCTCCGAGTAGGTAGCAGTGATGCAACCACTTTCCATTTTGTCTAGTCTTTTGGGGAACCCCGACAACACAGGGGTTACGTAGCAATTTTGCCCATTTGTGGGCCCCTAAGAAGGATGGGGTGATGTAGCCACTGATTTTCTGATTTCTGATTTTGTCCCCTCTTTTGGGGACTCCCCGGGAACGTGGCGGTTGCTAAGCAATTCCGCACACTCCAGGGCCATCTCAGAAGGCAGGGATGAGGTAGCCAATTGTGATTTTGTCCCCTCTTTTGGGGACCCCCAAGAACACAGGGGTTACGTAGCAATTCCGCCCTCTTGTGGGCTTATGGGAAGGCAAGGGTGGTGTAGGTACTTTTGTTTCGGTCCCCTCTTCTGGGGACCCTCAAGACAGGGGTTACGCAGCAATTCCGCCCACTTCTGGGCCCGCTCAGGGGGTATGTAGCCCCTTTGAGCCTTCCCCACGATGCGGACCCCCGAGGAGGTAGCGGTGATGGAGCCACTTCTCATTTTGTCCCCTCTTTTTGGGGAACCCCGAGAATGCAGGAGTCACATAGCAATTCTGCCCCCTTGTGGGCCCCGAAGAAAGCAGGGGTGATGCAGGCACTTTTGAAGTTGTCCCCTCTTTCCGGGACCCCGGGAACACAATGGTTGCATAACAATTGCGCCCAGTCGTGGCCCCCAAGAAGTCAGCCGTAACATAGCCAATTCTTATTTGTCCCCTCTTTTGGTGACCCCCGAGAAGGGAGGTGTTACATAGCAATTCTGCCCATGTGTGGGCTGCCCACCCGGCAATGATGATGTAGTCACTTTCTGATTCTGCCCCCTCTGCTCGGGACTTCCCACAACGCAGGGGGTACGTAGCCATTCCACCCATTGGCCCCACAGAATGTGCGGGTGGCGGGTGATGTAGCCACTTGTGATTTTGACCCCTCTTCCGGGGACCTCCGAGAATGCAGGGATTAGGTAGCAATTCCACCGAATTGCAGGCCTCCGGGAAGGCAAGGGTGATGCAACCATTACTGATTTTGTCCCCCCTTCCGGGGAACCCCGAGAACACAAGGGCCCAGTAGCCATTTCTCCCAATCCCGGGCACTTGAGAAGGCAGGGTGATGTAGCCACTTTTGATCGAGTCCCTTCTTGTTGGGATCCCGGAGAGCGCACGGGTTGCGTGGCATTTCCGCCCTCTTTTGGGCCCGCTTTGATTTTGTCCCCCTTTGTTGGGGACCCCCGAGAATGCAGGGGCGGCGTAGCATTTCCGCCCTCTTTTGGGCCCGCTTTGATTTTGCCCCCCTTTGTTGGGGACCCCCGAGAATGCAGGGGTGATGTAGCAGGTCCGCCCTCTTTTGGGCCCGGTTTGATTTTCGTCCCCCTTTGTTGGGCACCCCTGAGAATGCGGGGGTGATATAGCATTTCCGCCCACCTTTGGGCTTGCTGTGATTTTGTCCCCCTTTGTTGGGGACCCCCGAGAATGCAGGGTTGATGTAGCATTTCCGCCCAGTTTTGGGCCTGCTTTGATTTTGTCCCCCTTTGTTGGTGACCCCCGAGAATGCAGGGGTGATGTAGCATTTCTGCCCTATTTTGGGCCCGCTTTGATTTTATACCCCCTTTGTTGGGGACCCCCGAGAATGCAGGGTGATGTAGCATTTCTGCCCTCTTTTAGGCCCGTTGTGATATTGTCCCCCTTTCTTGGGAACCCCCAAGAATGCAGGAGTGATGTAGCATTTTTGACCTCTTTTGGGCCCGCTTTGATTTTGTCCCCCTTGTTGGGGACCCCCGAGAATGCAGGGGTGATGTAGCATTTCCGCCCAGTTTTGGGCCCGCTTTGATTTTGTCCCCCTTTGTTGGGGACCCCCGAGAATGCCAGTGTGATGTAGCATTTCCGCCCTCTTTTGGGCCCGCTTTGATTTTGTCCCCCTTTGTTGGGAACCCCCAAGAATGTAGGGGCGATGTACCATTTTCGCCCTCTTTTGGGCCCGATGTGATTCTTTCCCCCTTTGTTGGCGACCCCCGAGATTGCAGGGGTGATGTAGCATTTCCGCCCTGTTTTGGGCCCGCTGTGTTTTTGTCCCCCTTTGTTGGGGACCCCCGAGAATGCAGGGATGATGTAGCATTTCCGCCCTCTTTTGGGCCCGCTTTGATTTCGTCCCCTTTTGTTGGGCACCCGCAAGAATGCAAGGGTGCTGTAGCATTCCTGCCCACTTTTGCACCCGATGTGATTTTGCCCCCCTTTGTTGGGGACCCCCGAGAATGCTGGGGCGATGTAGCATTTCCGCCCACTTTTCGACCTATTGTGAGTTTGCCCCCCTTTGTTGGGGACCCATGAGAATGCAGGGGTGATGTAGCATTTCCGCCCTCTTTTGGGCCCGCTTTGATTTTGTCCCCCTTTGTTGGGGACCCCCGAGAATGCAGGGGTGATGTAGCATTTCCGCCCACTTTTGGGCCCGCTTTGATTTTGTCCCCCTGATTGGGGACATCCGAGAATGCAGGGGTGATGTAGCATTTCCGCCCACTTTTGGGCCCGCTTTGATTTTGTCCCCCTTTGTTGGGAACCCCCGCGACTGCAAGGGTGATGTAGCATTTCTGCACTGTTTTGGGCCCGCTGTGTTTTTGTCCCCCTTTGTTGGGGATCCCCAAGAATGCAGGGGTGATGTAGCATTTTCGCCCACTTTTGGGCCCGCTTTGATATTGCCCTCCTTACTTGGGCACCCCCGAGAATGCAGGGGTGATGTAGCATTTCCGCCCTCTTTTGGGCCCGCTTTGATTTTGTCCCCCTTTGTTGGGGAGCCCCAAGAATGCAGGGGTGATGTAGCATTTCCGCCCTCTTTTGGGCCCGCTTTGATTTGGTCTCCCTTTGTTGAGGACCCCTGACAATGCAGGGGTGATGTAGCATTTCCGCCCTCTTTTAAGCCCGCTTTGATTTCTTCCCCCTTTGTTGGGGACCCCCGAGAATGCAGGGGTGATGTAGCATTTCCGCCCTCTTTTGGGCCCGCTGTTTTTTTGTCTGCCTTGTTGGGGACCCCCGAGAATGCAGGGGTGATGTAGCGTTTCCGCCTAGTTTCGGGCCTGCTTTGATTTTGTCCCCCTTTGTTGGGGACCCCCGAGAATGCAGGGGCGATGTAGCATTTCCGCCCTCTTTTGGGCCCGCTTTGATATTCTCTTCCTTTGTTGGGCACCCACGAGAATGCAGGGGTGATGTAGCATTCCCGCCCACTTCTGGGCCTGTTGTGCTTTTGCCCCCCTTTGTTGGGGACCCCGGAGATTGCAGGGGTGACATAGCATTTCCGCCCTCTTTTGGGCCCGCTGTGGTTTTGTCCCCGTTTGTTGGGCACCGGCGAGAATGCAGGGGTGCTGTAGCATTTCCACCCTCTTTTGGGCCCGCTTTGATTTTGTCCCCCTTTGTTGGGGACCCCCAAGAATGCAGGGGTGATGTATCATTTCCGCCCACCTTTGGGCCCGCTTTGATATTGCCCCCCTTTGTTGGGGACCCCCGAGAATGCAGGGGTGATGTAGCATTTCCGCCCCCTTTTGGGGCCGCTTGGATTTCGTCTTCTTTTGTTGGGCACCCGCGAGAATGCAGGGGTGATGTAGCATTCCCGCCCACTTTTGGGCCCGTTGTGATTTTGCCCCCCTTTGTTGGGGACTCCCGAGATTGCAGGGGTGACATAGCATTTCCGCCCTCTTTTGGGCCCGCTGTGGTTTTGCCCCCCTTTGTAGGGCACCCGCAAGAATGCAGGGGTGTTATAGCATTTCCGCCCACTTTTGGACCCGTTGTGAGTTTGCCCCCGTTTGTTGGGGACCCCCGAGAATGCAGGGGTGATGTAGCATTTCCGCCCTCTTTTGGGCCCGCTTTGCTTTTGTCCGCCTTTGTTGGGGAGGCCCGAGAATGCAGGGGTGATGTGGCATTTCCGCCCAACTTTCGGCCGCTTTGATTTTGTACCCCTTTGTTGGGGAGCCCCGAGAATGCAGGGGTGATGTAGCATTTCCGCCCTCTTTTGGGCCCGCTTCAATTTTGTACCCTCTTTGTTGGGGAGCCCCGAGAATGCAGGGGTGATGTAGCATTTCCGCCCTCTTTTGGGCCCGCTTTGATTTTGTACCCCCTTTGTTGGGGACCCCCGAGAATGTAGGGGTGATGTAGCATTTCCGCCCTCTTTTCGGCCCGAGGTGATTTTGCCCTCCTTTGTTGGGCACCCGCGAGATTGCAGGGTTGCTGTAGCATTTCTGCCCTCTTTTGTGCCCGTTGTGATTTTGCGCCCCTTTGTTGGGGACCCCCGAGAATGCAGGGGTGATGTAGCATTTCCGCCCTCTTTTGGGCCCGCTTTGATATTGTCCCCCTTTGTTGGGCACCCGCGAGAATGCAGGGGTGATGTAGCATTCCCGCCCACTTCCGGGCCTTTTGTGATTTTGCCCCCCTTTGTTGGGGACCCCCGAGATTGCAGGGGTGACATAGCATTTCCGCCCTCTTTTGGGCCCGCTGTGGTTTTGCCCCCGTTTGTTGGGCACCGGCGAGAATGCATGGGTGCTGTAGCATTTCTTCCCAATTTTGGACTCGCTTTGATTTTGCCCCCCTTTGCTGGGGACCCCCGAGAATGCAAGGGTGATGTAGCATTTCCGCCGTCTTTTGGGCCCGCTGTGTTTTTGTCCCCCTTTGTTGGGGACCCCCGAGAATGCAGGGGTGATGTAGCATTTCCGCCCAACTTTGGGCCGCTTTGATTTTGTACCCCCTTTGTTGGGGACCCCCGAGAATGCAGGGGTGACGTAGCATTTCCGCCCACTTTTGGGTCCGCTTTGATATTCCCCCCCTTTGTTGGGGACCCCTGAGAATGCAGGGGTGATGTAGTATTTTCGCCCCCATTTGCTCCCTGTGATTTTGTCCCCCTTGTTGGGGACCCCCGAGAATGCAGGGGTGATGTAGCATTTCCGCCCAACTTTCGGCCGCTTTGATTTCGTACCCCTTTGTTGGGGAGCCCCGAGAATGCAGGGGTGATGTAGCATTTCCGCCCTCTTTTGGGCCCGCTTCAATTTTGTACCCTCTTTGTTGGGGAGCCCCGAGAATGCAGGGGTGATGTAGCATTTCCGCCCTCTTTTGGGCCCGCTTTGATTTTGTACCCCCTTTGTTGGGGACCCCCGAGAATGCAGGGGTGATGTAGCATTTCCGCCCTCTTTTCGGCCCGAGGTGATTTTGCCTTCCTTTGTTGGGCACCCGCGAGATTGCAGGGTTGCTGTAGCATTTCTGCCCTCTTTTGTGCCCGTTGTGATTTTGCGCCCCTTTGTTGGGGACCCCCGAGAATGCAGGGGTGATGTAGCATTTCCGCCCTCTTTTGGGCCCGCTTTGATATTGTCCCCCTTTGTTGGGCACCCGCGAGAATGCAGGGGTGATGTAGCATTCCCGCCCACTTCCGGGCCTTTTGTGATTTTGCCCCCCTTTGTTGGGGACCCCCGAGATTGCAGGGGTGACATAGCATTTCCGCCCTCTTTTGGGCCCGCTGTGGTTTTGTCCCCGTTTGTTGGGCACCGGCGAGAATGCAGGGGTGCTGTAGCATTTCTTCCCAATTTTGGACTCGCTTTGATTTTGCCCCCCTTTGCTGGGGACCCCCGAGAATGCAAGGGTGATGTAGCATTTCCGCCGTCTTTTGGGCCCGCTGTGTTTTTGTCCCCCTTTTTTGGGGACCCCCGAGAATGCAGGGGTGATGTAGCATTTCCGCCCAACTTTGGGCCGCTTTGATTTTGTACCCCCTTTGTTGGGGAACCCCGAGAATGCAGGGGTGATGTAGCATTTCCGCCCTCTTTTGGGCCCGCTTTGATTTTGTACCCCCTTTGTTGGGGACCCCCGAGAATGCAGGGGTGACGTAGCATTTCCGCCCCTCTTTTGGGCCTGCTTTGATTTTGTACCCCCTTTGTTGGGGAGCCCCGAGAATGCAGGGGTGATGTAGCATATCCGCCCACTTTTGGGTCCGCTTTGATATTCCCCCCCTTTGTTGGGGACCCCTGAGAATGCAGGGGTGATGTAGTATTTTCGCCCCCATTTGCTCGCTGTGATTTTGTCCCCCTTGTTGGGGACCCCCGAGAATGCAGGGGTGATGTAGCATTTCCGCCCTCTTTTGGGCCCGCTTTGATTTTGTCCCCCTTTGTTGGGGACCCCCAAGAATGCAGGGGTGATGAAGCATTTCCGCCCACCTTTGGGCCCGCTTTGATATTGCCCCCCTTTGTTGGGGACCCCCGAGAATGCAGGGGTGATGTAGCATTTCCAGCCTCTTTTGGGCCCGCTTGGATTTCGTCCCCTTTTGTTGGGCGCCCTCTTTTCGGCCCGCGGTGATTTTGCCCTCCTTTGTTGGGCACCCGCGAGATTGCAGGGTGGCTGTAGCATTTCTGCCCTCTCTTGTGCCCGTTGTGATTTTGCGCCCCTTTGTTGGGGACCCCCGAGAATGCAGGGGTGATGTAGCATTTCCGCCCAATTTTGGGCCCGCTTAGATTTTGCCCCTTTTTTGGGGACCCTTGAGAATGCAGGGGTGATGTAGCATATCCGCCCTCTTTGGGGCCCGCTTTGATTTTCCCCCCCTTTGTTGGGGAGGCCCGAGAATGCAGGGGTGATGTAGCATTTCCGCCCTCTTTTGGGCCCGCTTTGATATTGCCCCCCTTTGTTGCGGACCCCCGAGAATGCAGGGGTGCTGTAGCATTTCCGGCCTCTTTTGGGCCCGCTTTGATTTTGCCCCCCTTTGTTGGGGACCCTTGAGAATGCAGGGGTGATGTAGCATTTCCGCCCTCTTTTGGGCCTGCTTTGATTTTGCCCCCCTTTGTTGGGGACCCCCGAGAATGCAGGGGTCATGTAGCATTTCCGCCCACTTTTGGGCCTGCTTTGATTTTGCCCTTCTTTGTTGGAGACCCCCGAGAATGCAGGGGTGATGTAGCGTTTCCGCCCTCTTCTGGGCCCGCTTTGATTTTATTTGCCTTTGTTGGGGACCCCCGAGAATGCAAGGGTGATTTAGCATTTCCGCCCTCTTTTGGGCCCGCTTTGATATTGCCCTCCTTACTTGGGCACCCCCGAGAATGCAGGGGTGATGTAGCATTTGCGGCCTCGTTTGGGCCCGCTTTGATTTTGCCCCCCTTCGTTGGGGACCCTTGAGCATGCAGGGGTGGTGTAGCATTTCCGCCCTCTTTTGGGCCTGCTTTGATTTTGCCCCCCTTTGTTGGGGACCCCCGAGAATGCACGGGTGATGTAGCATTTCCGCCCACTTTTGGGCCCGCTTTGGTTTTGCCCTTCTTCGTTGGGGACCCCCGAGAATGCAGGGGTAATGCAGCATTTCTGCCCTCTTGTGGGCCCGCTTTGATTTTATCTGCCTTTGTTGGGGACCCCCGAGAATGCAGGGGTGATGTACCATTTCCTCCCCTTTTTGGGCCCGCTTTGATATTGTCCCCCTTTGTTGGGTGCCCCCGAGAATGCAGGGGTGATGCAGCATTTCTGCCCTCTTTTGGGCCCGCTTTGATTTTGTCGTGCTTTGTTGGGGAACCCCGAGAAGGAAGAGGTGATGTAGCATTTCCGCCCGCTTTTGGGCCCGCTTTGATTTTGTCCCCCTTGGTTGGGGACCCCCGAGAATGGAGGGATGATGTAGCATTTTCGCCCACTTTCGGGCCCGCTTTGATTTTGCCCCCCTTTGTTGGGGATCCCCGAGAAGGCAGGGGTGATGTAGCATTTCCGCCCTCTTTTGGGCCCGCTTTGACTTTGTCCCCATTTGTAGGGGACGCCCGAGAATGCAGGGGTGATGTAGCATTTCCGCCGTCTTTTGGGCCCGCTTGGATTTTGTCCCCCTTTGTTGGGGACGCCCGAGAGAAAAAGGGTTGATGTAGCATTTCCGCCCTCTTTTCGGCCCGCTGTGATTTTGCCCCCCTTTGAGGGGCACCCGCGAGATTGCAGGGGTGCTGTAGCATTTCTGCCCACTTTTGCGCCCGTTGTGATTTTGCCCCCCTTTGTTGGGGACCCCCGAGAATGCAGGGGTGATGTAGCATTTCCGCCCGCGTTTGGACCCGTTGTGATTTTGCCCCCCTTTGTTGGGGACCCCCGTATTGCAGGGGTGATGTAGCATTTCCGCCCTCTTTTGGGCCCGCTTTGATTTTGTACCCCCTTTTTTGGGGACCCCCGAGAATGCAGGGGTGATGTAGCATTTCTGCCCAATTTGGGGCCCGCTTGGATTTTGCCCCTTTGTTGGGGACCCCTGAGAATGCAGTTATGATGTAGCATTTCCGCCCTCTTTTGGGCCCGCTTTGATTTGGTCTCTCTTTTTTGGGGACCCTTGAGAATGTAGGGGTGATGTAGCATTTCCGCACTCTTTTGGGCCCGCTTTGATATTGTCCCCCTTTCTTGGGCACCCCCGAGAATGCAGGGGTGATGTAGCATTTGCTGCCTCTTTTGGGCCCGCTTTGATTTTGCCCCCCTTCGTTGGGGACCCTTGACATTGCAGGGGTGATGTAGCATTTCCGCCCTCTTTTGGACCTGCTTTGATTTTGCCCTCCTTCGTTGGGGACCCTTGACATTGCAGGGGTGATGTAGCATTTCCGCGCTCTTTTGGACCTGCTTTGATTTTGCCCCCCTTTGTTGGGGACCCCCGAGAATGCACGGGTGATGTAGCATTTCCGCCCACTTTTGGGCCCGCTTTGATTTTGCCCTTCTTTGTTGGGGACTCCCGAGAATGCAGGGGTGATGTAGCATTTCCGCCCTCTTTTGGGCCCGCTTTGATTTTGTCCCCCTTTGTTGGGGACCCCCAAGAATGCAGGGGTGATGAAGCATTTCCGCCCACCTTTGGGCCCGCTTTGATATTGCCCCCCTTTGTTGGGGACCCCCGAGAATGCAGGGGTGATGTAGCATTTCCAGCCTCTTTTGGGCCCGCTTGGATTTCGTCCACTTTTGTTGGGCGCCCTCTTTTCGGCCCGCGGTGATTTTGCCCTCCTTTGTTGGGCACCCGCGAGATTGCAGGGTGGCTGTAGCATTTCTGCCCTCTCTTGTGCCCGTTGTGATTTTGCGCCCCTTTGTTGGGGACCCCCGAGAATGCAGGGGTGATGTAGCATTTCCGCCCAATTTTGGGCCCGCTTGGATTTTGCCCCTTTTTTGGGGACCCTTGAGAATGCAGGGGTGATGTAGCATATCCGCCCTCTTTGGGGCCCGCTTTGATTTTCCCCCCCTTTGTTGGGGAGGCCCGAGAATGCAGGGGTGATGTAGCATTTCCGCCCTCTTTTGGGCCCGCTTTGATTTTGCCCCCCTTTGTTGCGGACCCCCGAGAATGCAGGGGTGATGTAGCATTTCCGCCCTCTTTTGGGCCTGCTTTGATTTTGCCCCCCTTTGTTGGGGACCCCCGAGAATGCAGGGGTCATGTAGCATTTCCGCCCACTTTTGGGCCTGCTTTGATTTTGCCCTTCTTTGTTGGAGACCCCCGAGAATGCAGGGGTGATGTAGCGTTTCCGCCCTCTTCTGGGCCCGCTTTGATTTTATTTGCCTTTGTTGGGGACCCCCGAGAATGCAAGGGTGATTTAGCATTTCCGCCCTCTTTTGGGCCCGCTTTGATATTGCCCTCCTTACTTGGGCACCCCCGAGAATGCAGGGGTGATGTAGCATTTGCGGCCTCGTTTGGGCCCGCTTTGATTTTGCCCCCCTTCGTTGGGGACCCTTGAGCATGCAGGGGTGATGTAGCATTTCCGCCCACTTTTGGGCCCGCTTTGGTTTTGCCCTTCTTCGTTGGGGACCCCCGAGAATGCAGGGGTAATGCAGCATTTCTGCCCTCTTGTGGGCCCGCTTTGATTTTATCTGCCTTTGTTGGGGACCCCCGAGAATGCAGGGGTGATGTACCATTTCCGCCCCTTTTTGGGCCCGCTTTGATATTGTCCCCCTTTGTTGGGTGCCCCCGAGAATGCAGGGGTGATGCAACATTTCTGCCCTCTTTTGGGCCCGCTTTGATTTTGTCGTGCTTTGTTGGGGAACCCCGAGAAGGAAGAGGTGATGTAGCATTTCCGCCCGCTTTTGGGCCCGCTTTGATTTTGTCCCCCTTGGTTGGGGACCCCCGAGAATCGAGGGATGATGTAGCATTTTCGCCCACTTTCGGGCCCGCTTTGATTTTGCCCCCCTTTGTTGGGGATCCCCGAGAAGGCAGGGGTGATGTAGCATTTCCGCCCTCTTTTGGGCCCGCTTTGACTTTGTCCCCATTTGTAGGGGACGCCCGAGAATGCAAGGGTGATGGAGCATTTCCGCCGTCTGTTGGGCCCGCTTGGATTTTGTCCCCCTTTGTTGGGGACGCCCGAGAATACAGGGGTGATGTAGCATTTCCGCCCTCTTTTGGGCCTGCTTTGATTTTGCCCCCCTTTGTTGGGGACCCCCGAGAATGCAGGGGTCATGTAGCATTTCCGCCCACTTTTGGGCCTGCTTTGATTTTGCCCTTCTTTGTTGGAGACCCCCGAGAATGCAGGGGTGATGTAGCGTTTCCGCCCTCTTCTGGGCCCGCTTTGATTTTATTTGCCTTTGTTGGGGACCCCCGAGAATGCAAGGGTGATTTAGCATTTCCGCCCTCTTTTGGGCCCGCTTTGATATTGCCCTCCTTACTTGGGCACCCCCGAGAATGCAGGGGTGATGTAGCATTTGCGGCCTCGTTTGGGCCCGCTTTGATTTTGCTCCCCTTCGTTGGGGACCCTTGAGCATGCAGGGGTGGTGTAGCATTTCCGCCCTCTTTTGGGCCTGCTTTGATTTTGCCCCCCTTTGTTGGGGACCCCCGAGAATGCAGGGGTCATGTAGCATTTCCGCCCACTTTTGGGCCTGCTTTGATTTTGCCCTTCTTTGTTGGAGACCCCCGAGAATGCAGGGGTGATGTAGCGTTTCCGCCCTCTTCTGGGCCCGCTTTGATTTTATTTGCCTTTGTTGGGGACCCCCGAGAATGCAAGGGTGATTTAGCATTTCCGCCCTCTTTTGGGCCCGCTTTGATATTGCCCTCCTTACTTGGGCACCCCCGAGAATGCAGGGGTGATGTAGCATTTGCGGCCTCGTTTGGGCCCGCTTTGATTTTGCCCCCCTTCGTTGGGGACCCTTGAGCATGCACGGGTGGTGTAGCATTTCCGCCCTCTTTTGGGCCTGCTTTGATTTTGCCCCCCTTTGTTGGGGACCCCCGAGAATGCACGGGTGATGTAGCATTTCCGCCCACTTTTGGGCCCGCTTTGGTTTTGCCCTTCTTCGTTGGGGACCCCCGAGAATGCAGGGGTAATGCAGCATTTCTGCCCTCTTGTGGGCCCGCTTTGATTTTATCTGCCTTTGTTGGGGACCCCCGAGAATGCAGGGGTGATGTACCATTTCCGCCCCTTTTTGGGCCCGCGTTGACCTTGTCCCCCTTTGTTGGGTGCCCCCGAGAATGCAGGGGTGATGCAGCATTTCTGCCCTCTTTTGGGCCCGCTTTGATTTTGTCGTGCTTTGTTGGGGAACCCCGAGAAGGAAGAGGTGATGTAGCATTTCCGCCCGCTTTTGGGCCCGCTTTGATTTTGTCCCCCTTGGTTGGGGACCCCCGAGAATCGAGGGATGATGTAGCATTTTCGCCCACTATCGGGCCCGCTTTGATTTTGCCCCCCTTTGTTGGGGATCCCCGAGAAGGCAGGGGTGATGTAGCATTTCCGCCCTCTTTTGGGCCCGCTTTGACTTTGTCCCCATTTGTAGGGGACGCCCGAGAATGCAGGGGTGATGTAGCATTTCCGCCGTCTTTTCGGCCCGCTGTGATTTTGCCCCCCTTTGAGGGGCACCCGCGAGATTGCAGGGGTGCTGTAGCATTTCTGCCCACTTTTGCGCCCGTTGTGATTTTGCCCCCCTTTGTTGGGGACCCCCGAGAATGCAGGGGTGATGTAGCATTTCCGCCCGCGTTTGGACCCGTTGTGATTTTGCCCCCCTTTGTTGGGGACCCCCGTATTGCAGGGGTGATGTAGCATTTCCGCCCTCTTTTGGGCCCGCTTTGATTTTGTACCCCCTTTTTTGGGGACCCCCGAGAATGCAGGGGTGATGTAGCATTTCTGCCCAATTTGGGGCCCGCTTGGATTTTGCCCCTTTGTTGGGGACCCCTGAGAATGCAGTTATGATGTCGCATTTTCGCCCTCTTTTGGGCCCGCTTTGATTTGGTCTCTCTTTTTTGGGGACCCTTGAGAATGTAGGGGTGATGTAGCATTTCCGCACTCTTTTGGGCCCGCTTTGATATTGTCCCCCTTTCTTGGGCACCCCCGAGAATGCAGGGGTGATGTAGCATTTGCTGCCTCTTTTGGGCCCGCTTTGATTTTGCCCCCCTTCGTTGGGGACCCTTGACATTGCAGGGGTGATGTAGCATTTCCGCCCTCTTTTGGACCTGCTTTGATTTTGCCCTCCTTTGTTGGGGACCCTTGACATTGCAGGGGTGATGTAGCATTCCCGCGCTCTTTTGGACCTGCTTTGATTTTGCCCCCCTTTGTTGGGGACCCCCGAGAATGCACGGGTGATGTAGCATTTCCGCCCACTTTTGGGCCCGCTTTGATTTTGCCCTTCTTTGTTGGGGACCCGCGAGAATGCAGGGGTGATGTAGCATTTCCGCCCTCTTGTGGGCCCGCTTTGCTTTTTTCTTCGTTTGTTGGGGACCCCCGAGAATGCAGGAGTGATGTAGCATTTCCGCCCTCTTTTGGGCCCGCTTTGATATTGTCCTCCTTTGTTGGGGACCCCGAGAATGCAGGGGTGATGTAGCATTTCCGCCCACTTTTGGGCCCGCTTGGATTTTGTTCCCCTTTGTTGGGGACCCCCGAGAAGGCAGGGGTGATGTAGCATTTCCGCCCTCTTTTGGGCCCGCGTTGACCTTGTCCCCCTTTGTTGGGGACTCCCGAGAATGCAGGGGTGATGTAGCATTTCCGCCTAGTTTCGGGACCGCTTGGATTTTGTCCCCCTTTGTTGGGGACGCCCGAGAATGCAGGGGTGATGTAGCATTTCCGCCCTCTTTTGGGCCTGCTTTGATTTTGTCCCCCTTTGTTGGGGAGCCCCGAGAATGCAGGGGTGATGTAGCATTTCCGCCTAGTTTCGGGCCCGCTTTGATTTTGTCCCCCTTCGTTGGGGAGCCCCAAGAATGCAGGGGTGATGTAACATTTCCGCCCTCTTTTAGGCCCGTTGTGATATTGTCCCCCTTTGTTGGGGACCCCCGAGAATGCAGGGGTGATGTAGCATTTCCAGCCTCTTTTGGGCCCGCTTGGATTTTGTCCGCCTTTGTTGGGGACCCCCGAGAATGCAGGGGTGATGTAGCATTTCCGCCCTCTTTTGGGCCCGCTTTGATTTTGTCCGCCTTTGTTGGGGACTCCCGAGAATGCAGGGGTGATGTAGCATTTCCGCCCTCTTTTGGGCCCGCTTTGATATTGTCCCCCTTTGATGGGGACCCCCGAGAAGGCAGGGGCGATGTACCATTTCCGCCCTCTTTTGGGCCCGCTTTGATATTGTCCCCCTTTGTTGGGGACTCCCGAGAATGCAGGGGTGATGTAGCATTTCCGCCCTCTTTTGGGCCCACTTTGATTTTGTCCCCCTTTGTTGGGGACCCCCGAGAATGCGGTTATGATGTAGCATTTCTTGCCTCTGTTGGGCCATCCACTTTTGGGCCCGCTTTGATTTTGTACCCCCTTTGTTGGGAAGCCCCAAGAATGCAGGGGTGATGCAGCCTTTCCGCCCTCTTTTCGGCCCGCTGTGATTTTGCCCCCCTTTGTTGGGCACCCGCCGGATTGCAGGGGTGCTGTAGCATTTCTGCCCACTTTTGCGCTCGTTGTGATTTTGCCCCCCTTTGTTGGCAACCCCCGAGAATGCAGGGGTGATGTAGCATTTTCGCCCACTTTTGGACCCGTTGTGATTTTGCCCCCCTTTGTTGGCAATCCCCGAGAATGCAGGGGTGATGTAGCATTTCCGCCCTCTTTTGGGCTCGCTTTGATTTTGTACCCCGTTTTTTGGGGACCCCCGAGAATGCAGGGGTGATGTAGCATTTTCGCTTTCCTCTGGGCCCGCTTTGATTTTGTACCCCGTTTTTTGGGGAGGCCCGAGAATGCAGGGGTGATGTAGCATTTTCGCTATCTTTTGGGCCCGCTTTGATTTTGCCCCCCTTTGTTGGGGACCCCCGAGAATGCAGGGGTGATGTAGCATTTCTGCCCAATTCGGGGCCCGCTTGGATTTTGCCCCGTTGTTGGGGACCCCTGAGAATGCAGTTATGATGTAGCATTTCCGCCCTCTTTTGGGCCCGCTTTGATTTGGTCTCTCTTTTTTGGGGACCCTTGAGAATGCAGGGGTGATGTAGCATTTCCGCCCTCTTTTGGGCCCGCTTTGATTTTGCCCCCCTTTGTTGGGGCCCTCCGCGTTGAGGATTAGCGCCTGAAACGAGCTCGCTCAACCATCCTCCAAAAACTCTCAGTCGAGGGCTCTAGCAGCGCGGTGCGAGGGATTTTGCCGAAAAGAACTCGAGGGAGAACGTCGGTGGACGCAAGATGCGGAGGATCAAGGCAGCGAGGGCAGGCCGCCATGCAGGGTCTGCTGGGCACTTCTAGATCAAGTTTATTCATAAGGATTAAGGACTCACTCTCTAGACTACCAGACTAGGCAGACTAGGCATGTTTCGCGGCAAGCTTTTGAAATCACCTTATGCAACCCTCTTGCTCTTCATGATCATCAGACGTCGTGACCATGGGAGCCGCCTCGGCGAAGCCAAAGCCCTGCCGGCTCGTGATGATAGGGCTTGTTCCTGCAGAAAACTTGCGTGTCTGTCTCGACAGCATCGGCAGACCGGAGGTGGTGGACCATTGGACCGGCGAGAGCTTTACGCAGGGTGGGCATGTAACGCACTCGATGATGAGACTGCCCGACGAAAGGCCATTTCTGCTGAAGTTGCGACGGCACGGACTCCACATTGATGCGGTGACTGCATTAGAGGCCTTGCCGTCTTCAGTGCCTTCCAGGGTCCGTGCCGAAAAGTATCTGGGCCTCATCCTGGTCGTAGACGCCGCAAGTACAGAGCCAGCTCTGGCGTCGGTGGAGGCACGGCAAGACGCACGCAAGATGATGGAGGCAATTCTCCAGGAGATCGACACTGGCTCACAGTCGAACAAGGTGCCCGTGGTGGTTCTGGTCACTAATTGCAAGGGACGGGTGACGGAAACAATTTGCAGGAGCGTTGACGAATACCTCGGCCTCGGGGAGCTGCCAGCTATCTCGACACACAATGTGCCCGCAAAGGACGATGCCAGGATGGAGATCTACGAAGCACTTGATTGGCTCAGCGCACGGCTGCAGCAACGGCAGTAATAGACCTCTCCTTCACGCTGAACTCAGCGCGCAGTGCGAAGTCGCTTGTGAAAAGACTGCAAACACACACACACACACACACACACACACACACACACACACACACACACACACACACACACACACACACACACACACACACCTTATCGCTTTTCAAGGCAGCAGCTATGAATGTGTGACTCGCCTTCCTGGCAAGCCACCTGTTCCTTGGAACAGGTGGTCCACGCGAACTGCAGCTAAAGGCAAGCGAAGTCTTTGCGCGCGGGCTGCACACAGCTGCGCTCGCAGCCCATATCCATGCCAAATGAGAAGCAAGCCCGCTATTCCTATCCACAAGGGCTGGGCAAGCACACCTTGCCGCCCGTGCTCTTGCGTGCAGTCTGCTTCGTCCTCGCCATGCCGATGATCGGGACAGTGAAGGAGCAAATAGGCGCGCTACTGTAAGGCCTTGGAGTTCCTGCTCTCGGTTCGGGCAGACCCCAATGCCAAGTCCGACAAGGCCAAAGGCGACGTGCTGGCCCCGCGCGCGCACGCATCCGCGCTCCACCAGGCGCTTGCAATCCGCGATGTGGCCGTCGCGAAGAAGACCTGCTTGCTCCTCCTCCTGCACAAGGCCAACCCCCACGCCACCTACGCGCCCTATGTCCACGGGCGACAGCGCCTGTGTCTTGCGTACGAGGACTCACAAACCGAGGGGATGTCGGTGCATGCGCAGCTCCAGCGCGCGGGGAGCGCGCTGCCTTCGGGGCTCAGGCACGCCGTGTCGATGCTCATCTCACAATACCGGAACGTGCAGCGACCTGTACATCGGAGCCCGTGCGGCTCGCAGGACGAGTACGCACGGTGCCACGGAGCGTTGATGGGCGCAGCGTTGCACCCGAAATCTCGATGTCCGTGCAAGGGGCCAAAGGGCAAGGCGTTTGGCAAGTGCTGTATGAAGCTCGGCCCGGGCTTCTGGCGCGCGCCGCTGGGCTCGTTCGTGCAGAGGCGCAAGGTAGACGGGCTGTCGGAGCGCTCGAGGATCTTGATGGAGCAGATGAACAAGAATATGTTCGGGAAGCCGAATGGCTTCCCGCAGATGGACAAGGAGATGTTTGACAAGCTCCAGCTCCAGCTCGTGTATTCGCTCGTGGTCTCGGGGGAGGTGGACCCGGCATTTGCGTTTGCGAGCTTGCGCTGCGACTTCCCATACGCGCACCCGTGGCGCAGTAACAACGTCGCCATCATCGACAGAAGCGAGATGAACCTTCGCCAGCGCGAGTGGAACGACTTTGTCGACGAGTATGTGGCATGCAGGGACTCCCCCACGCCCCTCTGCGCGGAATGCAAGGACGCCGAGGGCAAGGAGGTGGCGAGCGGCATCTACAAAGGCCGAAGGATTGTCAAGGAGGTGGGCGCATGCCGGTTCGGCGCGGATGCGCGAAGTGTGCTCGAAACTGCCAAGGCCGCGAAAATCTCGTGGACAGGTGGCCCGCTCTATTCGACTTGCGGCAACCCTGCGTGTGGCAAACAGGAGGAGGAGCCGTCGGAGTTCCAGCTGTGCAGCAAATGCAAGCAGACTCGCTTCTGCTCGACCGCGTGCTTCAAGGCCGCCTGGAAGCCGGTGCACAAGCAGGTCTGCGGCACCAGCCCTAAACCCTAAACCCTATCCCAAACCCTAAACCTCAAACCCTAAACCCTAACCCGGTGCACAAGCAGGTCTGCGGCACCAGCGAGGCAGAGCCGAGGCTGCCGAGCCAGGTGGCTTACAAGCGGGCGGTTGACGAGATGGCGCGCCACATGGTGCAAGGCATCCCCTGGGATCCCATGTCCAAGCTTTACGCAGAGTGCAGGTCATCGGGCTATCTTTAGGGTTTCTGGTATCTGTCAAGTCGGCGGCATCTTGTCTGAGAAGAGAAGCACACTTTGAGTACTTTGGGTCTTGGTTTTCGAGGGACGCACAGGGACCCTGCGGGTGGGTTGCGCCTGGTGCGGCGCTCATGTTGCCGACGGGTACAGTCTGCTGCTGGGCACATGTCATTGACGCGATGAGACCGGCGTGTTGTAGACCAGTGCGTTGTATTCGTCCCTCACTAAGCAACACTGTGAGCTGCGGAACCACAACACACCAATGCCCCTGTCCACCCCCTTCCCCTTATTCTTTGCCCGAGTGTGTGCACTCGCCACGCAGCAACAGCAAGGCAGGGCGTTGGTTGAGGCAGCAGGGTTTTGCAGAGGGTTGTGCTACCACGTATGGACGTCTGATCTCGTTAGGTGTGTGGGCCTATGTCATCCCTGCGCTTTCCAGTCTGTTGTGGTGGTGCCTGCACACTTGATCGCTTCCCAGTGCATCAACAAGCGAACCGACCCATACCATGACAGTGTGTCTATCAGTGGGTGTCTCCATTGTGCATTTGCCAAAGGTACGAGCCATGCATTGGTACCCCCCCTGTCCAAGCAACGCATATGTGCCGGCAGCATGGCTGGTGGACATCCTCTCAGGGGGTGGGGCATCGTGATCTGGGACCCCACGGGGCCCGCCGCAACGGCAACCACGCCAATCTTGGATATACCCCCCGGCCTGATGTGCTGGTCCCGTGCGGACATGCCGCACGACGGTATGCCGTGAACGCACAAGGAACTGTGTCCCGGTGCAACCGCGGTGAGAGCGTTCAGCCCGCAAGGGCCGCCGCTTGCCGGCTCGTCACTAACGGCCCGCTGCCGGGTTGCCACATGGTACACGGCCATGTGACGAAGCCCATGCACCAGGTCGGTAGCCCGGCAGGGGAATGGATAATGTATGTGGGGCCGAGTGCGTTGCCAGCTCATGTCTTAGGGGAAGAGTATGTAGTGTGGGTGATACATTACCTGACAGTTGGGGAGGCGTGTACGCGTAGGGCAGGGAAGCACGTACACGCCAGATGGATCCAAGAACGCATGTAGGGGAGGGACGCACATACACACCAGAAAAATCCATGGACAGACAGGGTACAAAGCGGCACACGCAAGGAAGGCCAGTACATGCACGGATGGGTATCCGAAGGTCCTAGAAGTGTGAGGGAACATTACGACTAGGGGCATCAGACAAACCACAGTGTGCACAAGATGATGGAGTATAGTTAGAACATGTGTTTGCCTATCAATGTTTATCATTAGCAGTGTTCCTAGCCTAGAGACCTACCTTAAAACCAATATGGTTAATTTTAATTTTTAATATATGAAAGGGGGTAAAAATTAACCTGCCAAATATTAACACGTTAACCCAATTTTGGGTCATTTGCACCGCTTTGCTTGTGTGCGTACCATGCCCACTTGAAGTGTTTGGGTGGTCAAAGGGTGCCCCACGGGATGTTACAGGGGTTGCATAGTCCTATAGGTGGTTATGTAGCCCCACACATCCCTCTCCGGTCCCCCCACTCACCCCACTCCCAACCTCCATTTTCCCTTGTGTAGCTCTTGTTATGCCTTTCTCTCGGGACACCCTTCTGGAGCCTAGTATGACGCTCACGCGTTTGAGTGGAGCCAAGAGTTTGCAGGACCCTTTGGTCTCCCAACTCCTTGGTGAATGGGTGGCCTCATCCCCTTTGGCCAAGGCCCAGTGGTACGAAGCCACCGAGGTTGCCCAACTCCCGCTCATCCGCAACAAGCAAATAGACGCCGTGAAGCAATATGCCTCCGTCCTCTTCCCGGCGCCTGAATTGATCGGGTTACTTCTGTGTACCCACTGTGAACAGAACTTTTGAATGAGTGCGCTCACTTTGCTGATTTATAGCCCGTTTTGCCCGTTGTGCCCTGTCTTTGTGCCCGTTTGCGGTGCTTACTTCACCTAAAATTCATAAAAATTCGTACCGCGCTATTTGTAGCTCGAATAGGTCATAATGTAGCTTAAATTCGCAAATAAAATTCAAATTCGCGTTCGCATTCGCAACCTAAATTTGCCACTAAATTTGCATTCATATGTGCCTTCACATTCGCCGAATATCCTTTGCTTTTCGCGCCTTTTGTTCAGACCTTCGGCAGACGTGTCTCTACGTACCAGGCGGCTTCTCCCAAACACTCCCCAGGGACGAAGCCTCCTGCGGGGGGCACAATTTCCCATCCGCACAATGAGGACGTGTCTGCATGATTGCAAACATACCAAAAATGCAACTCTGACTTGGCCCAATCAAAGGTAGGCTAATCCATCATAGTAAATAGCCAGGTCGCAAAGTTGATCTCTTCCGGAGTCTAGTCATCACACTCGTCGAAGTAATAAAAAAAACGTTGCCTCCACAAAACCAAAGCCTTCTGGACGTCCTCCCATTTTTTGCTACCGTACATGTTGCAGAAATCAACAGATGTGCACGAATACAGAAACCTAGGCTACCGCTCATAAAAGGCATTACGTGATAAACTCTAAACTATCGCCAAGGGGAGAATGCCATAGGTTGAATGATTTGTCAATGCGTAAGACAATTGTACCCAAAATATTCAGTGGCGCTGACGCTGATGTTGTAGCCCAACTAAACAAACCACAGATAGGTCGATTTTTCTAACAGGATCTACCCATTTGCAGCGATTTGTGACTCTTGACGAGGAGATGGAATGTAGGGAACTGCAACGATCTCTGCAAGTCACCAAAGTCCTGGATGACGTTTTCTGAGTGTCTTTTTTTTTTCCGACTCTGTCAAGACGTGGTTGGATGCAGCGGAGGACCTGCTGATGATGGACAATGATCAGCACACTGCAAGTCACGCAGAGGACG
Source organism: Eutreptiella sp. 'Long Island Sound 2002' (assembly GCA_964036045.1). Taxonomy (NCBI): domain Eukaryota; phylum Euglenozoa; class Euglenophyceae; order Eutreptiales; family Eutreptiaceae; genus Eutreptiella; species Eutreptiella sp. 'Long Island Sound 2002'. The sequence continues at coordinate 2,580,488 of OZ038401.1, forward strand.
AAGATGAGGAAGATGAGGAGGAGGAGGGGGATGATGTTGTAATGCAGCCAGATCCAGCAGGTGCACCTGAGGCTGACAACCTCGAGATCCCCCCAACCTTTTCGCTGTAATATGACCGTTCAGACAAGTGTCCTGTGTACCCGATGACGGCACTATTTTGGGGGCACAAAACTGGGGTGGATCAACAGGACCAGCAAGATGCTAATTCTTGGCCCACTCGTGACCTGTCTGCAGATTACAGTCCAAGTCTTGGGATGCACAGCGGCTCAAACCCTGATTACGGTTCTAGCAGCAGCATCAGCAGCAGCAGTAGAACTAGCAGCAGCATCAGCAGCAGTAGAACTAGCAGTAGCATCAGCAGCAGTAGAAATAGCAGCAGCATCAGCAGCAGTAGAAATAGCAGCAGCATCAGCAGCAGTAGAACTAGCAGCAGCATCAGCAACAGTAGCAGTAGCAGAGGGTGTGCCCTCACGAGTTGGATGGGTTGGGCAGGGGCGGTGCATCATCCCCACCGCAAAGATTTGGCGCCAACACGGCCGCTCGGCGCCCCAGGGCCTCACCATGGCTCTGCGGCCCCAGATACGAGGCGCGCAGCAGTAACAGCAGCATGCTGGACGCCAGCAACTTGCAGTTGCCAGACAGTCTGCTGGATGGCGTCTTGTCACTTGGCGACCATCGAGTGCAAAGACGTGTGCGGGCTGGTGTGCTGCAGGTGGGCATGGGCTTTGCACAGCCGCCAGAGTCCGCCAGCGGCATCCCCGCCTTCGAGGGTGCACGAGCGGCAGGTCCCGTTCGACACCGTGCGCCACTCTCTGGCCACCGCAGACCATCACAGGGGTATCTCTGAGTGGGTGCCTCCTTGGCCCACCAACGACGTGTTCCGCACACTGTCTTCGGCGGGGACCACAGGGGGACCCTAGGAGGCAGGGGGTCAGCCACCCCCCCCCCCCCCTTTCAGAGCCCCCTCCCTCCCCCCCAGTTCTACTACACCCCTGGCCAGGGCTTGTGAGACGAGGTTAGGAAGCAGAGGAGGATCTCTCAAGCACAGTCCCACTGTTCAAGCAGCACGTCTGCCCATGTGCACTGCGCTCAGAGGCTGGGGTTAGTGGGGTCATGTAGAGTGGGCCTGGGGTTACCTGCGTTGTGAGGCGGAAAGCCTATGGGGTGTGTTGGGGGCAGTCGTTTGCTTCAGGTGGGGTCTACCTCACGGGCTGGAGGGGGTACGAGCCATCGTGGGTCGGTCTGTAGATGTTTTCGATGGATTGCAGGTAAGTTGTCTACTCCCCACTGAGGGGGGGCGGGGGGGCTGTTAGTGTGGCTGGGTGGGGCACGCTCGTTGTCATCAGCGTCCGGGTCACAAGCCTCCGATATACCCGAATCCGGAATTGCAGAGTACCCAAATGGCCTTTGGGAAATGGCGGGAAATGGGAAACTGGGGGGAGGCAATGGGGAAACGGTTCCAAAATGGGCGGAAATGGGGGGGCATTGGGGTTTTCAATCCCACCTGGGGGGTGCTCTGAGGATTGCAAGGCAAGGCTGGGGCAAGCAGTTGCTAGCTGGAGCAGGGCGCAATGGGGTTGGACACGTCCATGCACAGTCACTGCCAGAGATGCACTTTGTTTTGTTTTAATTTTTTGAGCCTATGAAGTTTGGGCGCCGATGCACTTCCTCAGCGCTTGCGATCATCGTAGTCCGGGTTTGCGTCCGGGTTATCGCTGAGAATCAAGGGGGAGTTGGTTTTCTTTGGGAGGGAGGCCGCCTCTGCACCAACATGTCGCGCAGCGATCATGTGCCTGCCCCATGCGGCTGCCTCGGATCGTGCCCATCACCGTGGTCCTCACGGTGTTGCTCCTCAGCGAAGGGCCTGTGCTGCGCCGCCCGCCGCACCCCCAGGCCCCCGCCGTTGCGCCCCCCGGACGGAACACGTCCGCGCACGCGGCCCCGGGCCCTAAGTCCCCCGCGGTGGAGGGCGTGGGGGCTGGGGCAGGACGTCTTCCCGGCGGTGCGGAGGTTGCGAGGGCCGTCCCCGCCTCCAGCCCCGGCGCCGCGGTGGGAACGCCCGGTGTTCGGCAGGCGACGGACCCCGGCGCCGATGGCACTGCCTGCGCGGGGGCGCCGCGACTGACCCTTGACCCCTTCTTCACGGACGGGCTCGTGTTGCAGCACACCGCCCCGTGCCTCAGCGGCCGCGCGCGCACGCTTGTCACGCTGCGTGCCTGGGGCCTCACCGCGAACGCCACCCCACAACCGCCGGACTGCCGCTTCACCGTCTGCCTCCCGCCGCAGGTGTGGGTGCACGTCACTAATGGTAGGTGCAGCCTGAACCGAGGTGGAACCTTCGAATAGGAGCCCCAACTTCAAAAGCCTTCGAAAAAACTTCCCACGATTTCCAAAACAACTTCCCAAAAACAATCTGCAAAAAGTTCATCTTCACCGGTTTTTTTGAACGTTTTCCCAACCTTTCCCAACTAACTATCAGCCCAAATTTGCCAGACAAAGACCTTTTCCCAGCCAAAGATTTTCCAACATGTGTTATTCCATCCAGAAAGTCACAATTGCACACTACGTAGCGTCGGCCCTTCTTGCCAGGGGACCCCCCCTCCGATCTTCCCTCTGGCATGAGACTCAAGACCCGCAGAAATGCATCGGCAACACCCACTCCAACACTCACTGGCCACTTGCCCACCACTAGCGCACCTCCTTGGCAAGCCGGGCTTTCACTTGCAGGGGGGGGGGGGGGTCGATAGAGCCCCCAACAACTGGGGGGGGGTTGGGAAAAGGGCTCAAGTGACAGACACCATTATCACTGTTGAAAAGAAGCTTAGGATCCACTTTTGGTAGGGGTTATGCACTTCTTGTTTTGTCCCCTTGTTGGGGACCCCCCAGACGGCAGGGGTTGCGTAGCCAATCTGCCCACTTGTGGGCCACTTCTGATTTGGCTCCCCGCTCTGCGGCGTTGGGGACGCCCCAGACAGCAGGGGTTATGTAGCCAATCTGTCCTTTTGTGGGCCTTCACATTTGTTCAACCTTCCGGTGCTATGGAGGACAACCGGTTCGCAGTATGTGGTTCGCATGGGAGGCCATGTTGGGGCGCTACATACATGTGTAGCTGGAATCAACCGGGGGCCTTGTGTCCTTAAACACAAATACCACCGCCTTTGGAAGCAGGGACGTCCCCGGGTCGGTTTTTGGGGGGTCCCGTCGATTGAACCCTTTTTGGTGTGTGGGGGGGCTCCGCCTGGAGGGCTCTATCGAACCCCCTCCCCCCCCCCCCAGTGAAAGCCCGCCTTGCCCTTTAAAACAGGGGAAGGCGCTGGTCCATGGGGACCAGGGAGCAGGGGCCTGACATGGCCCTTGGAATTGCCATTTGCAGTTCAGACCCTCGGAAAAATGTGAAAAACTGGAACTGAGGCCCGTAAAAACAGTGGTCGCCTCCCCCCAGGTCCCCATTCCCCGCCATTTCCCAAAGGCCGTTCGGGTACTTCACGATTCCGGATTCGGGTGCATCGGAGGCCTGTGACCCGGACGCTGACGACGGCGATGATGACGATGCCCCGGATGGGCCCACGGCAATCGGCCGACTGGGGGCCGAACGGCCGGGGCCGTGCCTTGGCCTGCGAGATGCGGCAGTGCGCTCGTCCACACGGACGCCCACCCCCCCCACACACCGCGCGCCGCACGACGGCGTCCGGTTTCGGAAGTGAGGTCTGTGGCTCTGTGGCTTTGGAGGACCGCTTGGCAATGCCCGAGGCAGTCACGAAGAAGCGTCTGGACGGCAGTCTCAGGGGCTTGGGGTGGCCCAGGGACGGGGGGGGGGGGGGGCGCTATGCTTCCCGTCAGGGCGCTGCAGGTCCACTGCCTACAGCCACATCATTGCCAGGATTAGGATTAGGTTTAGCGTTAGGGTTAGCGTTAGGGTACATCATTGGGGGGGGAGCATACCGTATAGGTACCCTCTCCCTCCATCAAAGCCTGCCGCTCCCAAATCCCCCCCTCCTCAGCCCCCCAGCCCCCGAGAGTTTTGCTTAACCGGTCAGCATCTCCTGCAGGGGTGGGGCTGGGGGGTGTAACCCCCCCCCCCCTCCGACCCGGATTTCATCGCGGGAAACAATGAAATGTTACAAAAGGAAATATCGATTTGGGCTATTTTTGGTGCACAAAAATTTGGGCTTTTGGGTTTCAGACCCCCCCCCCCCCCCAGGGGCCACCACAAGTGCAGTATGTTCTCCCTCTGACTCGGACTAATTTGCATCGTCTTTTATTCCCGCTCCTCTTTGGAGTGATGTGCCTTGACTCGTTGCAGTCCAGTGGCTCTCGGGAAGTAGCGGGGGTGTTCCACAGCGTTAGTCTACCGCAGGTCCCAGGCACACCTTCGCTTAGTTGACCTTAGTTAGGTCTGCCCCCCCCACCCCCCACCCCCCTGCCACGGGGTCTCCGGCCAGCAGTCAGTCTGGGAGGTCCTTCGCGTCATCACTGATCGGTCGCCAGCCCCTTCCGCCGGTGCTGAGGGGTAGATGCAGATCCACTGCAGTCTTTAGATCTTTGGCCGTGTGCCCTGCGGCTGCAGTCGTCCTACTCTCCGCCCCCGGCACAGGCCCCGACCGCCGCGCCGACGGATCTGGCCGTGACCTCCGGCCGCGCGGCGCGCCGCCTGCGCAACGTCATCCTCGGGGACGTGTTCTACTGCACCGGCCAGTCCAACATGGCGCTCCCCATCGCGCTCCACAGCGCGCGCGACGCGCCCCCGGTCGCCCAGGCCATGGCCGCGCAGGCGCGGCGGACCCTGGCCCTCCGCCCCGCGATCCGCCTCGCGGCGCAGGACCTGCGCGGGAATGGCACCGCGCCGGAGCCCTGGCGCCGCGCGGACGAGGCCGCGCTCGACGGCTTCTCGGCCGTGTGCTGGTTTTTCGGGGCCGCGCTGTACGCGGCGCTGCAGCCGCAGGGGCCGGGGGAGGGCCGCGCGCACCCGATCGGGCTCATCTCCGCCGCGTGGCCCGCCACTGCCATCCACTGCTGGCTCCGGGACCGCCACGCCATCGCCCGGTGCCAGGCCGCGGCCGCCCCCCCGCCCAGCCCTCCGCCCCCCCGCAGAGGGGCCGCCGAACCCCCGCGGCGGCCGCACAAGCGACACGCGATGCTCGGCCTGTGCCGGTCGGTGGAGGGGCCGCCGGGCTGCAAGCGCTTCCTCGGCAACCCGGAGCACTTCATAGGGTGGATGGGGTACTCTTTTCTGTACAACCAGGGGGCCCTGCGGGTATGCGGTGGTGGGACCGCCAGGGACGCATTGGAAGGGGAGGGACCTTCGAGGCGGCCCCAGAAGAGGTTGGATGGGCGGTTGGAGAAGGTTGCTGAAGCGGTGGGGGGGGCGGTTGGAGAAGGTTGCCGAAGCGGTTGGGGGGCGGTTGCTGCCGGTTATAAATGCCGTTCAAACCTTTATGGCCAAGATGGATTCTGCTATTGCCCTCAGGACTTGCTTTTGGTCGTTAGGATAACAAGCCCAGTGGGTTCAGGTCAGACATGTCACTAGCGTCTGGCAGGGAAACCGGTTCTCGCTAGGAATCGGCCCCGTATGAAAGGCCACTCAGTAATACCCGCCCCCTGCACCACCAGAACTCTGTAGGAACGTGCCGCATTCAGCGTGTGGCTCAGTAGGACCCTGCTCCATTTGATCATGTCTGAGCTGGCAGACGCTGGTGGCAAGTCTGGTTCAGGTTCGGTTAAGGTCATCGGGTTCGTCACACACAGCCATACGGACGGGTTGGGTTGGGGTGTCCTTACAGCATTCTGCGGGGCGTGGAGGATCGGGATCTTTCTGTGCTGCACGTGATGGCGGACGCTGTGTCCTCATCGTCTCCGGATTGGTCCTCCCTCTCACTTTCTTTCATTTCGGACGGGGGGCTCAGCTCCATGGGCACTAGTTGTAGAGCATCCAGTGACCATACCGACGCGTGGGGGGACATTGGTGACCCCACCACTGGCGTGTTAAACGACTGTCGATGTGTCCCCACCTCATAGGGTCCTGCCCTTCGTACCAGTGTCACACTGGTCGTGCCTGGCACTGATGCCCGCACGCTGTAAACTGGTTCCAAAGCCTGGGGCGGGCGGGAGCATGGCTTGTTTTCCCAGAATACATGCAACACAAATCCACATCCATCATTATGCAGGGGTACTGGCTGCATGGGGCCAGCCTGGGGCAGCTACACCACGGGAATGACCTCTGACCGGCATGTACGCCACTAAACTGGTAGCGTCTGGACCAGACCCAGGGCGAGGACAGGGCAGGCCCAAAGCGGAGTAGAAGCTCTGCAGTGCAGAAGAGGGTAATACCCACAGAAAGGTCAAAAGAAGGAACACACAATTGTACCCCCGCTTTGCGCAAGCACCGCCTTGTCTAGGCACCGTGACGCGGTCTGACGATCTCTTTTACCGAATTTTCGGACCACGGGTTTTAAGGTCAGAAATTAGGCAAAGTGCTTGTGATGAGTCCTCCTGCTCATACCAACATTCTGCTTGGTACTGCACCCCACTGCTCTTTGTTTTGGTGTGATTTTCAGTGCCTAATGTCTAATGCCTAATGTCATTACTTCTGGCATAAGGGAGGAGGGCAGCAGCAAACTCAGGCGGAAGCACCGGGAACGTTGCCCAGCAAAACCCCGGATGTGATGCCTTGCTGTTGAACAATGACCGGGAATTGTGTGTGTGTGTGTGGCGGGGACATCCACTTCAGCCTTACCAATCATTTGATGCCTCCTTCCCTCTTGGGCTGGTGAAAATTTTACATGGGGACGAGGGGGGCCCTTGGAGCCTCGGCCAATTTTCTTGTGGGGGTGGCGGAAAGGGGCTCCAAGGGCCACACACTTATTTCCCCAACAAAAATGTTTGAAATCTTGCCTCCAACGATTTCGAAGGCGGGGGAGTGGATATTCACAACCCCCCCCCCCCTCTCGGAAATGCCGGAACATTGTGGGAGGCTCAATGTTTTTCAGGGACAACCCTTGCCGTTGATGTCTTGATCTTGTTGCATGGGAATGGGGGCCCTTTACTGGGGGGGGGGGGGGGGGGGCGTTGTGGAGATTTGAAATACGCATGAAAAATATGGCCGGCCCTTGAAGCCACCTCCGGGGGGGGGGGGGGCGTTGGAAAAGGGGTTCCAAGCCCCACCCCCCCAACCTCCACGTAAATTGTTCGGGAGTGTTGCTCCACTCGGGGGTGAGACCCGGCATGCCCCCCCCCCCCCCCCGAGGGGGGGGGGTGCGCGGCCAACACGCACTGGCACGGCGGTATGTTCCTCCCACCAACGTCCCATCGGGGCTCGGGATCGCCGGCAGTCTGGGCGGCTGTGAGACCAGGCAACCGGAGGTTGGGATCCAATTCTGCCAGTCACACTGGCCGCGGGACACTGCCTTTGGCGCAGGCTGAGACGCACCCAACCCAACCTTCGCACAGAAGAAGGCGCCGATGAACACATTTAGAGTTGGATTGGAAAGGGCAGATTCTCCTCCCGGAGCGGGGGGGGCGGGGGGGGGGCATTTGGGGATCGCCCCCCCCGGGGGTTGGGGGAACGCATCCCTGGTCAGGGCACAGGGGGCGGAAGGTGCAGCGCCCTCGCACGGCCCCTCGGTTGCAGGCGGTGGAGCAGTTCCCGCTCCGGTCCATCATCTTCTACCAAGGGGAATCCGACAGCGGCTTTTCGCGGCAGTACGGCTGCCTCCTCCGCGCCCTCATCGAGCAGAGCCTCGGGGGCGCGGCCCACCGGCGCAACACCAGCTTCGTGTACACCATCATCGCCGGCCGGGAGAAGCACACGCCGGGGGACGGGACCCTGCCGTACCTGCGCGAGGCGCAGCTGCAGGTGTACGGAGACATGGCGGCAACGTATGCCCTGCACCCCGGGACGCATTTGAAGGGAAGGGGCCACCGAGGCGGCCCCAGATGCGGGTAGACAGGCGGTTGGAGGAGGTTGCCAAAGCGGTTGGGGCCGGTTACTGTCGGTTACAAATGCCGTTGAGGCTGGCACTTGGCGTCAGGGGGACAGTGGCTGGGCATAGGCTGGGCGCCCTGGGAGGGGGGGGGTACCTCCCCCCTTCCAATGCATCCCTGCCTGCGGCCCCTTTGGCACGAACATGGTCGGTCACAGGTGCTGGATGCCCCCGCCGAGGCACTTCCAGCGAATGTCCTCTCGGTTCTGCTATCCTCCAGGGGCTACCTCATTTCATGACGAGGCCAGGGCTGTCCTTAAGAAGATTTTGTTTGTTTTTTGCTGAAGGACAGCCTTAAGGACAGCCTTAAGGACAGCCCTCAGGGACCACCAACCACCAACCGCCAACCGCCAACTGCCGCCAAGCGCCGCCTGCCACCAGCTGCCAACCGCCAACCGCCGCCAACCGCCACCAACCGCCACTCGCCAACCTTTGAAGTAGAGAAGGTCCCATGGCCACGAAGCAGAGTGTGTCTCCGTTGGCGTTACGAAGGTCATTTTTTCCTCCTTAAGAAGCCAGGCAAATCCAGGTTGACACCCGGCAGAGAGCCGGGGCTGCCTGAGATGCGCAGTCGGGCCCCATGCGGCGCAGGAGACGCCTGCGTGAAATGCGATACGCCCGTCCTTTTGCATACAACAGCACATCAAAGCGCATCCCTCTGTGGATTCGTGGGTGGGGACAGAGGGCGGGGGGATTGTGGGGGGTGATGGGGGGTGGTCCTACGTGGGCTGCCCACCCGTCTGGACTGTCGTTGTGGCGGCGGAAGGGGGAGGCGGGGGGGGCGGGCTGCAAGGCTGAGGAAGATTGTGGAGGTGGAGGCTGGGGAGGCATGTGGAGGTGCAGAGCGGTGGAGGGCGGTGGAAGCGCAGGGCGGTGAGGTGCACGTGCTGCAGGGCACTGCAGGCGTTGGACGGCAGTGCATGCACCTCGGGGCTTTCCCCGAGGGGCTGTACTGCCACACAACAGATGGCTACGAGGGTATGAGACCAGCAGCAAAACCACGATAGAGGGAGAGAGGGAGAAGGGAGAGGGTGCATTCCGCGACAATGAGGGTGATATGATTCGTGTTGCTGTTTGGTGGCAGGCCAAACCCAAGAAGAGTCGCAGGAACTCATTAGTCTGAGCGTTTCGATGGTGCAGGGCTGCAGTGCGTTGCAGAAACCAACGTTTGGAACGCAAACACACGTCAGCTTTGTTCTTCACTCGCTTATCAGAACAGGAGTTTGTGGGACGCCGTCAAGGCGTGGCTGTCACATCCCGCTGCCTCCGCTGTTGACGGGTTACAAGGTTCAAATCTGCATCCCACCGTTGTCTGATGGCACGTGGATCCTCCGCACGCGATAATATATGTCGACCCCCATATGCGCACCGGTCTGTGTGACGGAGCCCTTACCGGCACACGTAAGTCTGAGCCAAAAACAAAAAGCCAAGTTTGGAAAGCAAATGCACTTTTACTTACAACGCAACGGATGTAACGCTCGCCCGGGAGTTGTGTTGGCTTGCTGGCTTCGAACGAGTATTCAGTGGTCAGATGGATGGGCCTGTGATAAAACTGCGTAAGAATTTTTCAAAAAATTCTCCAAAACTGTCTTGAGTAAAAGTATCTTGAACACTTCGACACAGCCCCCCCCCCCCAAAAAAATATTTTTTTTTCAAAGAAAAATTGTTCACTAAGTTGTGAGCACAGGCGTCGATAGACGTGAGCGCAGGCGGCGTAGCAGCGCAGCGCACCGCCCCACGCACACAGGGGCCGCGTTGGCATCGCCACCGCCCACGACTTGGGGTACGCCTCGGACATCCACCCGCCCAACAAAATGGAGGTGGGCCGCCGCTTGGCCCTGAGCGTGCGCCACACCGCCTTCGACGACCCCGACGCGCTGCACATGGGCCCCGCCCCGACGGCCGCCCGCCTGCAGAGCCCCGGGGGCCGCGCCAGTGGGCCGCACGGCGTCGTCCTGGAGTTCGCGCACCCGCGGGGCAGCACGGGCCTCGCGCTGCGGGGCACCGCGAATTGCACGAGCTGCTGCGCCCGCCCGGACTTCGAGATCAGGTGCGCGGGGCTTTGGGGGCGTGGCGCCCCCGGCCCTTTGGAAGGAGACTGCCCCACTCGCCTTTTGGGGATGCGCTGGAGGGGGACCGGGCCCAAAGGGGACTGCAGGAGCGGTTGCAACGGCGGTTACCGGCGGTTTGGGACAGAGGTTGGGAGGCGATGTCCACTGGGTGCACGTGCTTGTTGGTGCTTGCCTAGCACCCCGGGTCTTTTCCACTGGCACAAGAATGAATGAACCATAACCCCCCCCCCCCAAAAAAAGGAGGCCAAACGCAAAGAAAAGCGCAACAATTAAAACAAATGGATTGAGTCAACCAAAAAAAGCTCCGCAAAACTGATTTCCCCGGGAAAACCGCAAACTTATAATGATTACCCCCTATTGTTGGTGCTGTTGCAAAGATTTCACGCAAATACAATGAAAAACACCCAACGCAAACATTAGGATTCACCCAATTGTCAGGGTTTGTACGGTAGAAAGCGGGGTGAGCCATTCGGGGCGGAAAGAAGCGACTGATTTGAAGTGTGGACCCCTTTGACGGTTCGGGACAGGGCAGTGGGCGTGCGCATTGTGGTACTTCCCCCCGTCACAGGGCCTGCCCTGCGGTACAGTTCGGCCCAGGCCCAGTCGCACGGCCTCACAGTCGTTGTCGCACCGTTCGCTGCCCCGAACCCGGTGGCCGGGGTCAGGGCATTGCTTCCGGTTTTCGGGGGCTGTTCGTCACTAGGCCTGGGGTTTCACGAACACGGGCACTGGTCGTTGGAGGTAACGACACCCACACCCACAAAGGGGGCAGGGGGGGGACAAGGGGTGTGTGAGTCACAGCGCCGGGGTGCTGCACCCGGAGTTTTCGGTGCTGCAGGCAGTCGTGGATGCGGCGTGGGAGGAGGCCGGATGGACGGGAATGAACGGGCCGACGCCGCGGGGGCGGGGCGCTGCACGGTCATGACACATGACACGCTGACGGAGGACACGGCAGCGGTGCCTTGCACACGGCACAGGGACAACACTTACGCAGCGCTCAGCAACGTGCCTGCAAGTCTGCATGCACCCATCCGACATCCTCTCGTTGTGTCCAAGGCATATTTTACCGGAACCCCTTCACGTGGGAGGCTGAGGGCCCATATTGCAAATGGGGGGCGGCTGGTGGCGGCTGGTCCACACCTTTTGAGCGCCCCCCCCCCCCCCCCCACCAGTGGCGAACGCAAGGCAACATTCGGCACTGTACTGGTCTGCGCTGCAGTGCAGCAAGGCAAAACATTGAACTGAGTGATGACCATGCGCCTGTGACACGGGGGCGTATGCGAGCCCAGTATCCGTTGCCTCATGGCCGCCCACCGGCACACCCCCTGGGCCTTGATGGCAGCCCCCTAAACCCATGTGATGCACTGCGAGGGTGGCAAGGCAAAGGACACTGCGTCACGTTGCACAGCATTGCACTGAGTACGTCCGCAATGAGGTCAGAATCATGCGGGTCATGTCAAAGCCTTTGGGGCCTTTGCCACAACCATTAAACCCGTCATCACTGCCTGACCCCACGTGCGCCGGACGCTGGGGTGCAGTACATCTGCACTCCGACGGTGCGTGTGTGCGGTGCGTATTTCACACACCAACTTCGCATTGCCCCTCCCTCCCACTCCTCTTTGAAGTCACCAGTGGTTCCCCCTACCGCTTCGCCCAGCGCACCTCACGGAGGTCCCACGCCCCCACCCCCCTAACCAACCAGCCCCAGGCATGTGCCCAGCGCACTGCACTGCCCTTTTCTCCCGCGCAGTGACCACCCGGACGCCGACGCCGCGGATGAATGGCAAATGGCCGACGCCCAAACGTATGGCCAGTGCCCGGAGCGGGTGGCAGGGGGTCAGGGGCGGGGGCGCGGGCTGCGGGTGATGTGCTGCGCTCCGGTGGTTTCGGTGCAAACGTGGGGCCCTGGAGGGGGCTGTCAGCGGGTGTATCGTGACCGCTCGCTCAACGTCGACGGTGCCGTACTCTGCAACAAGCCTGTCAATTGAACCCTTTTCCCAACCCCCCTCCCCCAGATTTTGGGGGCTCTATTGACCCCCCCCCCCCCTCACTTGCAAGCCCGACATGCCCAGCGCTCCGCGTGCAGACACCCGCGGTTCGATTCCCGGGGACGGAGCACAGATTCCAGGTCTGCTGGCAGTGACCATTTGTGGGTCTGAATGCCTGGGGAGGACCGTGTTACAGTGTTGTGCCTGTGGCGTTCTGGTTGTTGTTGTTCGTGGGAGTGTGTTCTTGCCCGGTTCTTGTCTTTTGAGCAAAACCACCTGCGGTCATTTCGGATAGTGCAGCGAGTGCTGTCCCCTGCCCTCCGTGAGTTGCAGGCCCAACAATAGTGTGTCGTGGAGGCTCCGAGGCGCTGCAGCACATGCAAAAGAAACGAAAACCACAAGTTCCGAGCGGTGGCCCCCACAAGGCAGGTCTTTTTTGACCATTTCGGCAGTTTTGAACCCGTTTTTCCCCCCTTCGTGGTGGCCGCCTGTGCAGTGCCGCGTCTGGTGGGTGCCCTGGTCGTCTCGCTCCTGTCGGAGCCTCTGACAGCGCTGCTGCACGCGGTCCCTCTTATGGCGCATGTCCATTCAGTGAGCACTGGGCCCCGCTACGTGCCGGAGCGGTGCCCGCGAGGTGTGGAGGTAGATGTGCGGTGTCCGTAGGGCAAGTGGACGACTTCTGTTTCAGAGGGAGCGGGCGTTCCAGCGGGTTGTCACAGCCTCGCTGTGGTGAACCCTGTGCTCCGTCCCCGGGATTCGAACCGCGGGTGTGTGGCGCGGAGCACTGGGCATGTCGGGCTTGCAAGTAAAGGGGGGGCGGTCAATGGAGCCCCCAAAATCTGGGGGAGGGGGGGTTCGGGAAAAGGGCTCAATTGACAGGCACCATTAATCAGTTGTTATGAACTCTGGCTCCGAAGGCGCCGAAATTTTTTTTGAGCATTAAATTTGGTCAATTTTTTCCACCAAATATATGGCAAATGATGACTTTTCTGAACCCCCTCGACGCGCTGATTCCAAAAATCCCATTTTCATTTTTTTCTGATTTTCGGGTCTGGGTCGCCTCCGAGGCCCGGGGGTCAGTCTCGGGAGGATTTTGGGGGTCCTGTCAATTGAGCCCTTTTTGGGGGAAGGGGGGGGGGTCTAGCCAGGGGACTCAATCGAACCCCCCCCCTCCTCAATTGCAAGCCCGATTGCCCCTGTCTCGGCGGGTCTACTTGCGGGTCGTACGCCGATGTGGGGGGGGGGGGGCGGACGCCCGGGACGTGCGGCGATGCCACTTCGCAGAGGACCCCGAGTCCGAGGCAGGGCCCACCCCGAAAAGTGGGGTCCCCGGAAACGGAGATCCCGTGACCCACCCCATGATTTGACCGAGAAAACCTGCTGGAGATCCGGCCGCCAAAGCGCCCCCTGGCGGACCGGACAGGGAATGCTGGGGATACAAAAGGAGCTGCGCCCGGGGACCCATTGGAACAAAAAACAATAAGAGGGAGGTACCCCCCCTTGTCCAACCGCCAGTCGAACACGCAATGTACTGAGATGGCGATGAAGGCCGTGTGAAGGCAGGCGCGGCTGGGGCTAAGTGGCGGGTCCGCACCTGACCTTTGGAGGCCCTGTCCAACCCCCCCTCCCCCCCCTGCTCACCTTTCAAGCCACCTGGAACCTCTTTCCTTCCGCGCCTGCTGCGCCTATGTACCGCACTGTGTGTTCTTCACTGTGAGTCAGCTGTTCACATTGAACGGTATGTCTCTATGAGAATGGACTGCCATGAAGTGACGCTGTCTTATTGGGGACACGGATTTTGCCACAAATTTATTGCTTTGCATTTGCACTGTGACCTTTGTTGACCAGGAGGAGGCAGCCAAGTATGGGCCTTTGTTGTACAAAAGAAATTTTTCGAATCTGTTTGGGAGTGTTGGCAAGGAGGAGGGCCAACCCTCCCTCCCCTCCTCCGTTCCAACGCGGCCCTGCTGGACCCACCCACCCACCCGCCCACCAGCCCCGTAGACCCAGCCCCCCCCCCCCCCCCCTGGAGCAAGCTCCCCATCCCCTTTTCGGGGGAACGTGCTGTTGTGCAGTCGGTGGCCCACATTTCCTGGCCATTCCTCTTGCGCAGGGTCGAGAGTGTCCACGCAGTTCTGGTGACCGTCACGATGCCCCGGAGACCGCAGTGGGTCCGATTTCAGTACCGGGATTTCCCGCAGTGCGGCCTCTACAACGCGCAAGGCCTTCCGGTTCTGCCGTTCCTGCAGCCGGTCGACGCGCTCGTCCGCGCGCGGGCGACGGACGGCGGGGCGGGCGGGGCGTGATGCTGGAAGGAGGGCTGTGGGCCGCGCGTGTCCCGGAGGCAGAGCGGTAGGACAACCCGTGCCCAGTGCCACGCCTCCCGACCTGCTGACAGGCTGGTTGGTCGAGGGGGGGGGGGGGGGGCGGCATGCACGAGTCTGTTTTCATTCCCCAGGCTCAAAACGTTTAAAAAATCTTTCAGAAAATTCGACAAAAAATTCAAAAAAAAATTGCGAAAGGCTTTTCTTCACAGAATTTTTTCAACGCATTTCCAACCGGAAACTTTTCTTGCCCCGTCTTTCCAACAAAAACCTTTCCCGGCGGAAACCTTTTGCAACACTTGGTTTGCCAACCAGAAACTCAGAATCGCACCCCCGCGCTCTGGAGACCTCACAGGAAGGGCACCCACAAGACGTGCCATGGACACGAGCGCAGTACTGGAGCGTGAGCGGCAAGGGGTGGTGCCGTGGGTCTCTGAGAATGATGATGTTGTCTTCGGTGGGGGGGGGGGGCGGCATGTCGTCCCAGGCTCACTCCTTGACGAGCCCATCCGTCTTTCTTGTGGTGCCGGTTCCATGGCTCCTCCCTGAATGGCCGGCATTGTGCAATCGCAGCGAGGGGGTCCGCAGTGCTTGAAATACAATGGCTGCAATCAGGAGTGCTCTGCTGAAGGAGGACTGCAAACATGTAAACATGTAAACATCGTGTAAACATCGTGATGCATCTTCATGACGAATCTGCGAAAACAGAGAGTGAAAGTGCAAGTCCCGGGCTCACCCATCCGTCTTTCTTGTGGTGCCGGTTCCATGGCTCCTCCCTGAATCGATGGCATCCTGCAATCGCAGCGAGCCGGTCCACGGCGCTCGCAGTACGGAGGGGACGGGGTGCGGGGGGATACGCCCGCGAGGCGTCCGCATGCCCTGTGTTCGGAGGCCCTGGGCCACCGGGTGATGACCGCCGCGAGGCACGTGGGCCGGCGGTGCGCGTTGCCGTGGAAAGCGGACAAACTAGGCCATTCTCCACCACTGGTAGGCAGTTTTTTGGGTGTAGGATTGCCGCAGGGTACTATTGCCATTGTGTATCCGTGTAGCATCAACCCCCCCCCTTCTTGCGTGTATGTACCCTTCGCCGCCGCTTGGCGATCGGGGAAGGGGGGTGGGCCATCCGCGTCGCTTCGTGATGGCGAAGGTCCGAGTGGCTGCCTGAGCGCAGTGGTCCTGCGCAGGGGCGTGAGGCGCCCGTGGACGGTGGGGTCCTGCCGTGCGGCCTCGGCTTTGGCACGGGTTTGTGGTACCAAACGTGCGCCGGAAGACGGGTCACACGCAGGCCCGCCTCTGTCTAATCCCCGTAACCCGCGGCGTTAAGACGGCTCTTTGTGACCTGGCCTGGGCTGCCCGCAGCCGCTGGCGGATTGTTAGCGGGGGCAGGGGGTGCCATAAGGACGCTCACCCTTTTTTTTTTACTATGGCATCCACTCTCTGATGTTTGGTGGCTACCCACCAACCGCCATCGGTTACAGACCAACCGCCATCGGTTACACACCAACCGCCATCGGTTACACACCAACCGCCATCGGTTACACACCAACCGCCATCGGTTACCCAGTTACACACCAACCGCCATCGGTTACCCACCAACTGCCATCGGTTACACACCGATGGCCATCGGTTACCCACCAACCGCCATCGGTTACCCACCGGCCGCCATCGTAGGGCGTATTGGACACTCCGAGTTTTTTTTTCTTTTCATTACGGCACCCCCTGAGCGGAAGTCGCGATGGCGCACAGCGCAGAAGTTCAGGATTTGTAGCTCACGGTTTTATTTTCAAAGTGAGACTGTGTTATTGTGGATTGTTGTGCCGTTGTACTTTGGGTATTTTGGGCCACGGAGGAGGACCACTATTTCAATGATCAAAATCCGTGAAGTTGGAGTTTGTGCATTGCACATTCTTCGCCGTTAATCCCACTTAATCCCACTTTCCCTTGGCGCGGACCAGGGCGCCCCCCCCCCCCCCCCCAAACACGGGCACGTGCCACTGAGAACACGCACGCAAATTCCCTTGACCTGCAGGCGCTTTGAGGAGAAAGGACGTGGTCCGTGGGGCGGCGCTTTCTCTCTTCAGCTCAAAGATGATGTTTTTCCTTGTCCTATTCGACGGCCGGCGCGGGTGGGGGGGCTCTCCCCGGGGAGGCACCATTAGAACACGCGGACGTTCTCGTTGGGGGCGGGAGTCTTCCGCCCCAACGCCAACCCCCCCCCCCCTTGTCTAAGCTATGTCTATACCCAACCTGGTGTGGCCAAGTGGGGCCAGCGACCAATGCAGCCCGGGGAGGGAGTGACCTTTGACCGGCAGGTACGCATAACCCTATAGAGTCCAGTAGGCAAGTGCAGCGAGAGGTCACAGGGTCGGGGATTGGACATGACATTTGATGACAGTCGTGGGGCAGGCGCGACCAGAGCCTAATGCGGACACTGCTACCTGACCATTTGAGGCCCTTGTCTAAGCTACAGCCTTGTCCAAGCTACAGCGGGCGTAGGGACCGGATTAATTCCGTACCTAATTCAATTCGGTACCAAGTGTAGTGCAACCGCATAAGACATGGTTTTGGTGACAAATCTACCAAGTACATGGAGTCATGGACACATTTGTTGTGATTGTTTGCCCACTTGAACCCACAGAGCTCTGATTTGTGCATTGTCTTCCCCTTTCTTGGTGGTGGCGTGATTGCCGGATGATGTATGTGCGGCGTGCAAGCTACGGCCCTGCCTAAGCTGCAGTAGGCGTAGGGACCGTATTACTTCCGTACTTTTGCGTAGCTTAATCAAGGGGGGGGGGGTTACTGCCCCCCACAGCGGTCATCACAGACACAGACACACACAAACTTGAATGGATCCCTCGGTACACACACACACACACACACACTCACTCACTCACGCCGCACTCAAAGGGCACTTGGGGTTGGGTACAACAGCAGCACCGCTGAGGCCACGTGGAGGGGGCTTCGCGGTCCAACGCGCCTGTACCCCAGCGACGGTTCCTCGTGGGGCATACGGCGCCGAACGGAAAGGGAACAGAAGGAGGCGCTGTGGTTGTCTCTGGTGCGAGGGGCCGAGGGCGGAGGTGGCCAAGTAGTCTCGTGCTGCCGATCGCTGCTCCGTGTTCCGAAGTGCTCTGCTGCCTTTGCCGTGCGCATTGGGTGGGGACCAGTACTGCCTCCCCCGCCCACGAGGGACGTCGGAGCACTGAAGCCGCGGGTTCTCGCAGGAAACAGCCGCGGCTGAATGTGGAATGTGTCTGCGATGGACAGCCGTCGTCGGACCGCTCGATGCAGCCCCCGATCGAAGCGTCTGTAGTATGGGCGGCGGGTCCACAGGGACCCGCCTTCTCGTAATGCCCCTGAAGCCAATGGGACAGTTGGGCTCACCACCAGGGCATGTCAAGATTTGGAACCGAGACCTGCAAAGGGGGTTAATGTGTTCAGGTATCGCAACTGTTATGGAATGTACACGAAACTAGTTTTTTTTGTGGGGGTTGGTTGAGTTACTGATCTGCAGTACTCCACCAGAAACATATTCAAAGGCAAAGTCAATTTCTCTCGGGCCCCCTAACGACCTGTAGACCTGTAGACCACGTTCTTCCTTGACATTGTTCCAAGACCACTTGGGGTACATACACGACAAGTAGTTCTAAGCTGTTTTGAGTTGTCTTGACACATACTAGCCCACCCTGTCCCAAGAGGCCATAGAAGGGGCTGTAAATGGGCACCCTTAGAATGATAACAATGATGAATGCAAGTCATTTCCACGCTGCCCACACCCGCTCAATGCCCTGGCACTAATGAGAGGTGCACTGCGCATTTGCTAGGGGAGGGTTTGTGGGGGTCATATGTGGATCATAAAGTGGTGCAGAACGATTTTTTTTCGAAAGTTTTTCCTGGACCACTTGGGGTGCTCAAAGAAGTGGTCGTACTGTTTTGAGCTGGTTTTACCCCATATCACCTGATGCAAGTTCCCATAAAGCATTTTGCAAGGGCCAGAATTCGCCCAAATTAGCCTCGAAAGCTACATTGTATAAGCAGCACCTTCCTTCGACGTGGTTGATTGCCATTGAATATTTGCACCATATGACTGCTTTACATTTCAGTGAGGTAGGCTCTGTACGCCGGCTTGTCCATGTACAGCATTCCTCTTCAGACAAGATGCTGCCATCCAGGCAAGCTGGTTGGTAGAGTCCAGCAACCTATCCTCTTTCGGTGGGCAGCCAGTAGCGCAAGAGAGCCAGGCGACTGTTTAGCTAGCTAACCAACACGGTACTGTTTGATAGTTGCGGTGTTTCCGCGCGCTGACTGGTTATGCTTCACGTCTTGCTGGCAGGGACGGATGAGGAACGCCGGGGCTAGCATGCTCTCTGCCTTGCCAAACCTCTTCCATACCCAGAAGCTGTGAATCGCTGTGCTAGTCAATGGCCTGCCCGTGAGGCCGCTCGAACTTCGAACTCATGGTTTCGCTGATGATTTGAAGGATGTGTAGGCATGCCGAACCTCGCAGTTTGAGCATGATTTTACTTGAATGGGCGGCATCCACACACACAGACGTGCACACACGCTTATGGGGAGTAAGCGTGTTCTTGTCAACGTTCTGATTCAAAAGCAGATCTGTAGATAGGCATCATACAACAGTAGAAACAGAACGTTGTGGATGGCAGGCTGACCCTGTCTGACAAAGCCATCATCATACACACACACACACACCCCACTGCGCCGCCTGGGGCTGCGCAGAGCCAGCCAGAGGACTCCAGGTCGGGGGGAGGGGGGACAACCCCCGGCCCCCAAAAAGGCGCGTAACCCACACACCGGTGAGAGGGGGGCAGCACACACAGGGGCGCCCGGCGCCCAGAGCCAGATCTACCCCCGGTGCGCGGGGACGAAGCGACGGAGGGGAGGAACACCTCCCCAGGATGGCCCGCCGGCCAAACGAGCACGCCGGCCGGAGCGGCATGGGCGTGCAGGCACTGAGGTCTCATAACCTGCAGCCGCCAGAGGCTCTGGCCTAGGCGAGGGTGGCGACACTCAAGGGGGGCCAGTGCAATCATGATGGTTTCTCATCAAACATCCTTTTTGGCACAGGCCCCCTCCGCTGGGCGCCCACCCCTGGACCCATGCAGGCCTTCCTCTTTAATATGGTATTCCCCCCTACACACACACAAGGATCCCCGGCACACTCAACCGGGCTAAGCGTAGGTCTCGCAACCGTAAGGTCGTGGGTTCGATCCCCGGAGCGGGCATGTCTGGAGGCGGGCGGCGGCAGCCGTGCGTCAAGGGCATCTTTTCTGGGGAAATCGCCAAATGAGTAGGCCGTGGAGGCCGCCTCGCTGCCGCGAGCACCACCAGCTGTGGAAGCCCCAATACACATACAACACACGGGGCAACATGGCGATGACGGGCTCGTCGAACTCATGCCGTGGAGCTGGCCCGGCGGAAGCCACGGAGCCACCACCCCACTTCCAGGGTGGTCCTGGGGCAGCGAGCCAGGTTCTGGCCCAAGTGCATATCGCACTGGTCGAGGGGTAATACAGGGACGCACTCACACCCCTGGCCTGCACCGTGGGCCTGCTATGATAGGGTAAGCGACCCGACCCAAGGACGCCAGTGTGGCCTATACGGGCTCAACCGGGAGACCTGGTAAAAATGGCCCCCCTACACACACACACACACACACACACACACACACACACACACACACACACACACACACACACACACACACACACACACACACACACACACGGCACCCAACAGGACTGCTGAGGTCCCCACACCACCCAGTCACCCCTCCCGTCCCCAAGCGCGAGAGGCCCAAAACACCAGGCCACGGTCCCCCCAAGTGCCTATCCCACAGGGGTTGGAGGAGACCGCAGCCGAGGACGTCGCCCGCCCGCTTTTTCTGACGTGGCATGGGTGAGCAAACACTCCGGACACCTAACCAGCCAACCACAGAGGTTCTGATTCCGCAGAAGGGGGGGGTCCAACGTTCCACAGAGGCCTTAGCAGTCCTGAGCCAAATGGGGCGTCCTGCCCAGCGCTGCACAAGGATCTACCTCTAAAAGTACAGATCACACACACACACACACACACACAAACACACACACACACACACACACAGGGGGAACGTTAGTGTGCCGGGCTCGCGCCATGCATCTCTTTGGACCCGTGCCCCTCCAGTGGCCTCTTAGGGGGTGCACTAAGGGGGCGCACTTAGCGCAGTGCAGCTATTTGGGCGTCTGGCTGCACTAGAGACCCATACTTTGAGATACTAGGAGCATCATGGTGACCCCTAGTGTAGGTTTTGACTTCTGATTTCGTCCCCTTTGTTGGGGGTACCCGAGAATGCAGGGGTGACGTAACATTTCCGCCCTCTTTTGGGCCCCAACCTTCCGGTGCTATTGAGGAAACCGGGACAATCTTCATGCCCATCAGTTCCATTGGCGGGAT
Source organism: Eutreptiella sp. 'Long Island Sound 2002' (assembly GCA_964036045.1). Classification (NCBI taxonomy): domain Eukaryota; phylum Euglenozoa; class Euglenophyceae; order Eutreptiales; family Eutreptiaceae; genus Eutreptiella; species Eutreptiella sp. 'Long Island Sound 2002'. Next base: position 2,601,301 of record OZ038401.1, read on the forward strand.
TTGGAGTGCCGACCTGTGGAATCCTAAGTATGCGTCGCATGTTTACAAGGCGACTATTGCCGTTGATATGTTGGGCAACATTATATGGATTTGCCCCTTAGCCCCCGGGACATCAGCAGATGGTGTGATTTGGGATAGGTATGGACCTTCTCGTACCCGAGGTGATTTCTTTGATTTTGAAGTTGGGGGCCATGATGGTGCTTATAAAGGCCGGATTCATGTCATTGTGCCATTCATTGGAAGAAAGAATGGCACTTTGACAGCCCGCCAACAATGTTACAATGATGTGCATGGCTGGTATAGGGCACACATTGAGCAGTTGTTTGCTGGGCTGTGGCATTGGGGTTTGGTTAGGAACATTTGGCGTGGCGGCCCCAATGAGTTGCACCAGTCAGTCCGCATTTTGTTGCATTTTACGCAGTTTTGCATCTGGAGGCAAGTATGTCACCCCCCTACGGACCATGGGAGCATGTCCCACCTCATGTTTGGACTAACCAAGCAACTCGGCCGCCACGCAAGACGAGGCAGAGCATGAGGTAGAAGTGTGTGTGTTGTGTTGCCAGAAGCGCCCCACCGTTGCAGTTTGTGATGAGTGTAAGGAGCACTATTGTAATGAATGTATTGACACCCACACTTGTCGGACGAGTGTTGTTTGTTAAGTACAATACAAATGACAGTTGGAGTGGTTGAATTCACAGATCTTGCTTTATTATGCAACGTGCTTTGTAGGGAAGGTGTGCAGTGCAATGTGGTCTACTTGGGGGGCTTCTCCATGGGAGGGTAAAACTGGGGCTGAAGTCGGGATAGTTCATAGTAAAAAGCGCGCCGGGCGCGCGCCGGGCAAACGTTCCCCCCGGTATATTCAGGCTCATCACCAGTTTTACACGGCATCAAAGGAAAAGCACAGAAATGGGGGCACCTGCCGCTGGCACGTGGTGCGCACCCACGGCCAGTACGGCCCAACAATGCCGATCGGGATGGCACAAGGCGGTTGGCCATCGTGAATGTTTGCACCACAATTGCACAACAGGTGACGATTGATGTGGCAAAGAATAGGACGGTGGCAGGGTCCTTATCCCTTGCCCTAGCCTACCCATTGAATTTTCAGCGAATGAACAGAAACTGACACTCAACTGCCAGCAATGAAGGCCATGGAGGCAAGCACGGTTGGAGACAACCGTGGTGAAGCAATCCTGACCCTACCCTGTTTGCCCTTGGCTATTTAGACTCACACATTTAAACATAATGAGCGGAGAACGAGAGAGACGTTTCCTTGCTTGCAAGCCCTCTAGAGCCATAGCGGCAGCGTGCGTGGGACACATTTTTGTTCCCATCCCAGGCAAATCCAAGCCAATCCAATATAACGTGCCCGAAGCATGTTGTTCACTCAAGCATGACAGTGTAGGTTCCCGGCGGCAGCATGGGGCTCAAATTTGGAGCCGTTGCTTTTGTTATTGTGGGCTGACTGCGGTGAACTCAAGGCAACATTCGGCCCACGTTTGAGGTGTGCTGCAGAGCAGGCGGTCAAACATCGAACTGACGTTTGTGGCGATGACCATATCCCTGTGACACGGGGGCATATGTGAGCTCGGTATCCGTTGCTTTATGGCCCGTGCGCAAGCTTCTGGCTTGTCCAAGCATGGGACCCATCTGACCATCATCGTTTCCTGACTTTCAGCGCAATGGCACAAGGGGCGGGGGGGTTACACGAAGTCATCGTTGAGGTGTCACACACAGGGCTGCCTGTGAGGACGCAGTCGTTTGTTTCTTTGATTTTTTGCTGAATACCCCGGGGGGATGTCGCTGGAAGGGCCAAACCGGCCGGTTCCAAGCGTTGTTGTGCCATTCTGTCGAAGAAGGGGGACACTGCGACCTTTGCCTTTGACTGGTGCTGTACCACGGGGGTCTTTAAGGGACGAGATTTTTTGTCCCCCCTCGAGGACCGCCCCTAGAGGCCTTTTTGCCTCGGCCCAATGTGGGCCATGTCTATCCCCCCTTTTTGGGGATCGCCGAGAAGGCAGGGGTTACGTAGCAATTCCGCCATCTTTTGGGCACCTTTTCTGATTCTGCCCCCCGCTCTGAAGCGCTGGGGATCCCCGAGGCTGCAGGGGTTACGTAGCCACCTTGCCCACAAGTGGGCCAATTCTGATTTTGCCCCCCGCTATATAGCGGAGGGGATCCCCGAGGCGGCAGGGGTGATGTAGCCACCTTGCACACAAGTGGGCCAATCCTGATTTTGCCCCCCGCTCTCAAGCGGAGGGGATCCCTGAGGCGGCAGGGGTGATGTAGCCACCTTGCCCACAAGTGGGCCACTTCTGATTTTGTCCCGCGCTCTGAAGCGGAGGCGATTGCCGAGGCGGCAGGGGTTACGTAGCCACCTTGCCCACAAGTGGGCCACTTCTGATTTTGGCCCCCGCTGTGAAGCGGAGGGTATCCCCGAGGCGGCAGGGGTTACGTAGCCACCTTGCCCACATCTGGGCCACTTCTGATTTTGTCCCCCGCTCCGCAGCGCAGGGGATCCCCGAGTCGGCAGGGGTGATGTAGCCACTTTGCCCACATGTGGGCCACTTCTGATTCTGCCCCACGCTCTGAAGCGGAAGGGATCCCCGAGGTGGCAAGGATGATGTAGCCACCTTGCCCGCAAGTGGGCCACTTCTGATTTTGTCCCCCGCTCTGAAGCGGAGGGGATCCCCAAGGTGGCAAGGGTCACGTAGCCACCTTGCCCACAAGTGGGCCACTTTTGATTTTGCCCCCCGCTCTGATGCGGAGGGGATCTCCGAGGTGGCGGGGGTGAGGTAGCCACCTTGCCCACAAGTGGGTCACTTCTGATTTTGCCGCGCGCTATGTAGCGGAGGGGATCCCCGAGTCGGCAGGGGTGATGTAGCCACTTTGCCCACATGTGGGCCACTTCTGATTTTGCCCCCCGCTATGTAGCGGAGGGGATCCCCGAGGCGGTAGGGGAGATGTAGCCACCTTGCCCACAAGTGGGCCACTTCTGATTTCCCCCCCCGCTTTGAAGCGGAGGGGATCCCCGAAGCCGCACGGGTTACATAGCCACCTTACCCACAAGTGGGCCACTACTGATTCTGCCACCCGCTGTGAAGCGCAGGGGATCCCCGAGGCCGCAGGGGTTACGTAGCCAGTTTGCCCCCAAGTGGGCCACTTCTGATTTTGTCCCCCGCTCTGCAGCGGAGGGGATCGCCGACTCGGCAGGGCTGATGTAGCCACTTTGCCCACATGTGGGCCACTTCTGATTTTGCCCCCCGCTTTGAAGCGGAGGGGATCCCCAAGGCGGCAGGGGTCACGTAGCCACCTTCCCCACAAGTGGGCCACTTCTGATTCTGCCCCACGCTCTGAAGCGGAAGGGATCCCCGAGGTGGCAGGGGTGATGTAGCCACCTTGCCCGCAAGTGGGCCACTTCTGATTTTGTCCCCCGCTTTGAAGCGGAGGGGATCCCCAAGGCGGCAAGGGTCACGTAGCCACCTTGCCCACAAGTGGGCCACTTCTGATTTTGCCCCCCCCTCTGATGCGGAGGGGATCCCCAAGGTGGCGGGGGTGATGTAGCCACCTTGCCCACAAGTGGGCCACTTCTGATTTTGCCGCGCGCTATGTAGCGGAGGGGATCCCCGAGTCGGCAGGGGTGATGTACCCACTTTGCCCCCAAGTGGGCCACTTCTGATTTTGACCCCGCTATGTAGCGGAGGGGATCCCCGAGGCGGCAGGGGAGATGTAGCCACCTTGCCCACAAGTGGGCCACTTCTGATTTTGTCCCCCGCTTTGAAGCGGAGGGGATCCCCAAGGCGGCAGGGGGGATGTAGCCACCTTGCCCACAAGTGGGCCACTTCTGATTTCCCCCCCCTCTTTGAAGCGGAGGGGATCCCCGAAGCCGCACGGGTTACATAGCCACCTTACCCACAAGTGGGCCACTACTGATTCTGCCACCCGCTTTGAAGCGGAGGGGATCCCCAAGGCGGCAGGGCTGATGTAGCCACCTTGCCCACAAGTGGGCCACTTCTGATTTTGTCCCCCGCGTTGAAGCGGAGCGGATCCTCAAGGCGGCAAGGGTCACGTAGCCACCTTGCCCACAAGTGGGCCACTTCTGATTTTGCCCCCCGCTCTGAAGCGGAGGGGATCCCCGAGGCGGCAGGGGTTATGTAGCCACCTTGCCCACAAGTGGGCCACTTCTGATTTTGCCCCTCGCTACGTATCGGAGGGGATCCCAGAGGCGGCAGGGGTGACTTAGCCACCTTGCCAACAAGTGGGCCACTTCTGATTTTGCCCCCTGCTCTGAAGCGGTGGGGATCCCCCAGGCGGCACGGGTTATGTAGCCACCTTGCCCACAAGTGGGCCACTTCTGATTTTGTCCCCCGCTTTGAAGCGGAGCGGATCCCCAAGGCGGCAAGGGTCGCGTAGGCACATTGCCCAGAAGTGGGCCCCTTCTGATTTTGCCGCCCGCTATGAAGCGCAAGGGGTCCCCGAGGCGGCAGGGGTTACGTAGCCACCTTGCCCCCAAGTGGGCCACTTCTGATTTTGCCCCTCGCCACGTAGCGGAGCGGATCCTAGAGGCGGCAGGGGTGACATAGCCACCTTGCCCACAAGTGGGCCACTTTTGATTTTGCCCACCGCTTTGAAGCGGAGGGGATCCTCAAGGCGGCAGGGGATACGTAGCCAGCTTGCCCCCAAGTGGGCCACTTCTGATTTTGCCCCCCGCTTTGAGGGGATCCCCAAGGCGGCAGGGCTGATGTAGCCACCTTGCCCACAAGTGGGCCACTTCTGATTTTGCCCCCCGCTATGTATCGGAGGGGATCCCCGAGTCGGCAGGGGTGATGTAGCCACTTTGCCCACATGTGGGCCATTTGGGATTTTGCCCCCCGCTTTGTAGCGGAGGGGATCCCCAAGGCGGCAGAGGTGATGTAGCCACCTTGCCCACAAGTTGGCCAGTTCTGATTTTGCCCCACGCTCTGAAACGGAAGGGATCCCCAAGGCGGCAGGGGTCAGGTAGCCACCTTGCCCACAAGTGGGCCACTTTTGATTATGCCCCGCGCTATGTAGCGGAAGGGATCCCCAAGGCGGCAAGGGTCATGTAGCCACCTTGCCCACAAGCGGGCCACTTCTGATTTTGCCCCCCGCTCTAAAGCGGCAGGGATCCCCGAGGTGGTAGGGGTGATGTAGCCACCTTGCCCACAAGTGGGCCACTTCTGATTTTGCCCCGGGCTATGTAGCGGAGGGGATCCCCGAGGCGGCAGGGGTTACGTAGCCACCTTGCCCCCAAGTGGGCCACTTCTGATTTTGCCCCCCGCTTTGAAGCGGAGGGGATCCCCAAGGCGGCAGGGCTGATGTAGCCACCTTGCCCACAAGTGGGCCACTTCTGATTTCGCCCCCCGCGTTGAAGCGAACCGGATCCTCAAGGCGGCAAGGGTCACGTAGCCACCTTGCCCACAAGTGGGCCACTTCTGATTTCGCCCCCCGCTACGTATCGGAGGGGATACCCGAGGCGGCAGGGGTTACGTAGCCACCTCGCCCCCAAGTGGGCCACTTCTGACTTTGCCCCTCGCCACGTAGCGGAGGGGATCCCAGAGGCGGCAGGGGTGACGTAGCCACCTTGCCCACAAGTGGGCCACTTTTGATTTTGCCCACCGCTATGAAGCGGAGGGGATACCCGAGGCGGCAAGGGTGATGTAGCCACCTTGCCTGCAAGTGGGTCACTTGTGATTCTGCCCCCCGCTTTGAAGCGGAGGGGATCCTCAAGGCGGCAGGTGTTACGTAGCCAGCTTGCCCCCAAGTGGGCCACTTCTGATTTTGCCCCCCGCTTTGAGGGGATCCCCAAGGCGGCAGGGCTGATGTAGCCACCTTGCCCACAAGTGGGCCTCTTCTGATTTTGTCCCCCGCGTTGAAGCGGAGCGGATCCTCAAGGCGGCAAGGGTCACGTAGCCACCTTGCCCACAAGTGGGCCACTTCTGATTTTGCCCCCCGCTACGTAGCGGAGGGGATCCCCGAGTCGGCAGGGGTGATGTAGCCACTTTGCCCACATGTGGGCCAATTGGGATTCTGCCCCCCGCTTTGTAGCGGAGGGGATCCCCAAGGCGGCAGGGGTGATGTAGCCACCTTGCCCACAAGAGGGCAACTTCTGATTATGCCCCCCGCTCTGAAGCGGAAGGGATCCCCAAGGCGGCAGGGGTCACGTAGCCACCTTGCCCACAAGCGGGCCACTTCTGATTTTGCCCCCCGCTCTAAAGCGGAAGGGATCCCCGAGGTGGCAGGGGTGATGTAGCCACCTTGCCCACAAGTGGGCCACTTCTGATTTTGCCCCGCGCTATGAAGCGCAGGGGATCCCCGAGGCGGCACGGGTGATGTAGCCACCTTGCCCACAACTGGGCCACTTCTGATTATGCCCCCCGCTTTGAAGCGGAGGGAATCCCCGAGGCGGTAGGGGTGATGTAGCCACCTTGCCCACAAGTGGGCCACTTCTGATTTTGTCCCCCGCGTTGAAGCGGAGCGGATCCTCAAGGCGGCAAGGGTCACGTAGCCACCTTGCCCACAAGTGGGCCACTTCTGATTCTGCCCCCCGCTATGTAGCAGAGGGGATCCTCGAGGCGGCAGGGGTTATGTAGCCACCTTGCCCACAAGTGGGCCACTTCTGATTTTGCCCCTCGCTACGTAGCGGAGGGGATCCCAGAGGCGGCAGGGGTGACGTAGCCACCTTGCCAACAAGTGGGCCACTTCTGATTTTGCCCCGCGCTATGTAGCGGAGGGGATCCCCGAGGCGGCACGGGTGATGTAGCCACCTTGCCCACAACTGGGCCAGTTCTGATTTTGCCCCCCGCTTTGAAGCAGAGGGAATCCCCGAGGCGGTAGGGGTGATATAGCCACCTTGCCCACAAGTGGGCCACTTCTGATTTTGCCCCCCGCTATGAAGCGCAGGGGATCCCCGAGGCGGCAGGGGTTACGTAGCCACCTTGCCCCCAAGTGGGCCACTTCTGATTTTGCCCCCCGCTTTGAAGCGGAGGGGATCCCCAAGGCGGCAGGGCTGATGTAGCCACCTTGCCCACAAGTGGGCCACTTCTGATTTTGTCCCCCGCGTTGAAGCGGAGCGGATCCTCAAGGCGGCAAGGGTCACGTAGCCACCTTGCCCACAAGTGGGCCACTTCTGATTTTGCCCCCCGCTACGTAGCGGAGGGGATCCCCGAGTCGGCAGGGGTGATGTAGCCACTTTGCCCACATGTGGGCCAATTGGGATTTTGCCCCCCGCTTTGTAGCGGAGGGGATCCCCAAGGCGGCAGGGGTGATGTAGCCACCTTGCCCACAAGTTGGCCAGTTCTGATTTTGCCCCACGCTCTGAAGCGGAAGGGATCCCCAAGGCGGCAGGGGTCAGGTAGCCACCTTGCCCACAAGTGGGCCACTTCTGATTATGCCCCCCGCTCTGAACCGGAAGGGATCCCCAAGGCGGCAAGGGTCACGTAGCCACCTTGCCCACAAGCGGGCCACTTCTGATTTTGCCCCCCGCTCTAAAGCGGAAGGGATCCCCGTGGTGGCAGGGGTGATGTAGCCACCTTGCCCACAAGTGGGCCACTTCTGATTATGCCCCCCGCTCTGAAGCGGAAGGGATCCCCAAGGCGGCAAGGGTCACGTAGCCACCTTGCCCACAAGCGGGCCACTTCTGATTTTGCCCCCCGCTCTAAAGCGGAAGGGATCCCCGTGGCGGCACGGGTGATGTAGCCACCTTGCCCACAACTGGGCCAGTTCTGATTTTGCCCCCCGCTTCGAAGCAGAGGGAATCCCCGAGGCGGTAGGGGTGATATAGCCACCTTGCCCACAAGTGGGCCACCTCTGATTTTGCCCCCCGCTATGAAGCGCAGGGGATCCCCGAGGCGGCAAGGGTTACGTAGCCACCTTGCCCCCAAGTGGGCCACTTCTGATTTTGCCCCTCGCTACGTAGCGGAGGGGATCCTAGAGGCGGCAGGGGTGACGTAGCCACCTTGCCAACAAGTGGGCCACTTCTGATTTTGCCCCCCGCTATGAAGCGCAGGGGATCCCCGAGGCGGCAGGGGTTACGTAGCCACCTTGCCCCCAAGTGGGCCACTTCTGATTTTGCCCCCCGCTTTGAAGCGGAGGGCATCCCCAAGGCGGCAGGGCTGATGTAGCCACCTTGCCCACAAGTGGGCCACTTCTGATTTTGCCCCTCGCTACGTAGCGGAGGGGATCCCCCGCGTTGAAGCGGAGCGGATCCTGAAGGCGGCAAGGGTCACGTAGCCACCTTGCCCACAAGTGGGCCACTTCTGATTTTGCCCCCCGCTATGTAGCGGAGGGGATCCCCGACGCGGGAGGGGTTACATAGCCACCTTGCCCCCAAGTGGGCCACTTCTGATTTTGCCCCCCGCTCTGAAGCGGTGGGGATCCCCCAGGCGGCACGGGTTATGTAGCCACCTTGCCCACAAGTGGGCCACTTCTGATTTTGCCCCTCGCTACGTAGCGGAGGGGATCCCAGAGGTGGCAGGGGTGACGTAGCCACCTTGCCAACAAGTGGGCCACTTCTGATTTTGCCCCCCGCTCTGAAGCGGTGGGGATCCCCCAGGCGGCACGGGTTATGTAGCCACCTTGCCCCCTTCTGATTTTGCCCCCCGCTATGAAGCGCAGGGGATCCCCGAGGCGGCAGGGGTTACATAGCCACCTTGCCCCCAAGTGGGCCACTTCTGATTTTGCCCCTCGCCACGTAGCGTAGGGGATCCCAGAGGCGGCAGGGGTGACGTAGCCACCTTGCCCACAAGTGGGCCACTTTTGATTTTGCCCACCGCTATGAAGCGGAGGGGATACCCGAGGCGGCAGGGGTGATGTAGCCACCTTGCCCGCAAGTGGGTCACTTGTGATTCTGCCTGCCGCTTTGAAGCGGAGGGGATCCCCAAGGCGGCAGGACTGACGTAGCCACCTTGCCCACAAGTGGGCCACTTCTGATTCTGCCGCACGCTCTGAAGCGGGAGGTATCCCCGAGGTGGCAGGGGTGATGTAGCCACCTTGCCCACAAGTTGGCCAGTTCTGATTTTGCGCCACGCTCTGAAGCGGAAGGGATCCCCAAGGCGGCACGGGTGATGTAGCCACCTTGCCCACAAGTGGGCCCCTTCTGATTTTGCCCCCCGCTATGTAGCGGAGCGGATCCCCAAGGCGGCAAGGGTCACGTAGCCGCCTTACCCACAAGTGGGCCACTTCTGGTTTTGCCACCCGCTATGTAGCGGAGGGGATCCCCGAGGCGGCAGGGGTTACGTAGCCACCTTGCCCACAAGTGGGCCACTTCTGATTTTGTCCCCCGCTTCGAAGCGGAGGGGATCCCCGAGTCGGCAGGGGTGATATAGCCACTTTGCCCACATGTGGGCCAATTGGGATTTTGCTCCCCGCTATGTAGCGGAAGGCATCCCCGAGGCGGCACGGGTGATGTAGCCACCTTGCCCACAAGTTGGCCACTTCTGATTTCCCCCCCGATTTGAAGCGGAGGGGATCCCCAAGGCGGCAGGGGTTACGTAGCCACCTTGCCCACTTGTGGGCCGCTTGTGATTCTGCCCCACGCTCTGAAGCGGAAGGGATCCTCGAGGTGGCAGGGGTGATGTAGCCACTTTCCCCGCAAGTGGGCCACTTCTGATTTTGTCCCCCGCTTTCAAGCGGAGGGTATCCCCAAGGAGGCAGGGGGGATGTAGCCACCTTGCCCACAAGTGGGCCACTTCTGATTTCCCCCCCCGCTTTGAAGCGGAGGGGATCCCCGACACCGCACGGGTTACATAGCCACATTACCCACAAGTGGGCCACTTCTGATTTTGCCCCCCGCCTTGAAGCGGAGGGGATCCCCGAGGTGGCAGGGGTTACATAGCCACCTTGCCCACAAGTGGGCCACTTCTGATTTTGTCTCCCGCTCTGTAGCGGCGGGGATCCCCGAGGTGGCAGGGGTTACGTAGCCACCTTGCCCACAAGTGGGCCACTTCTGATTTTGTCTCCCGCTCTGTAGCGAGGGGATCCCCGAGGTAGCAGGGGTGATGTAGCCACCTTGCCCAGAAGTGGGCCACTTCTCATTTTGTCCCCCGCTTTGAAGCGGAGGGGATCCCCAAGGCGGCAGGGGTTACATAGCCACCTTCCCCACAAGTGGGCCACTTCTGATTCTGCCCCCCGCTCTGAAGCGGAAGGGATCCCCGAGGTGGCAGGAGTGATGTAGCCACCTTCCCCGCAAGTGGGCCACTTTTGATTTTGCCCACCGCTATGAAGCGGAGGGGATACCCGAGGTGGCAGGGGTGATGTAGCCACCTTGCCCGCAAGTGGGTCACTTGTGATTCTGCCCCCCGCTTTGAAGCGGAGGGGATCCCCAAGGCGGTAGGGGTGATGTAGCCACCTTGCCCACAAGTGGGCCACTTCTGATTTTGCCCCCCGCTCTGAAGCGGAAGGGACCCCCTATGTCGCAGGGGTGATGTAGCAACCTTGCCCGCAAGTGGGCCACTTCTGATTTTGTCCCCCGCTTTGAAGCGGTGGGGTTTCCAAAGGCGACAGGGGTGATGTAGCCACCTTGCCCACAAATGGGCCACTTCTGGTTTTGAAGCTGAGGGGATCCCCGAGGCGGCAGGGGTGATGTAGCCACCTTACCCACAAGTGGGCCACTTCTGATTTTGTCTCCTGCTTTGAAGCGGAGGGGATCTTCAGGGCGGCAGGGGTTGCGTAGCCACCTTGCCCACAACTGGGCCACTTCTGGTTTTGTCCCCTGCTCTGAAGCGGTGGGGATCCCCGAGGCGGTAGGGGTGATGTAGCGTCCTTGGCCACCTTGTGCGCACTCCGGAGGAAGAAATTTTTGTCGGCCCTGCTGACATGGTGCGACCCCAGTGGAGGGAGTGGGGGGGGGACGAGTGAAACCACCCATGATGACCCTGATGCGGCGAATGCTCAGCTGTACGATGACACCGTCCGGAAGGAGTTTGACCAGCTAGGCATTGAAACGACGGTGATCGAGGAGCGCATCATTGCAGTGGTCTTGGATGGTACCGTCACTCTAGGTGCCTATGTGGGTCTGCTGAACGATATAAGGGAGAAAGGACGTAAGGAACTCATTGGTTGGGTTAAGGATGCCGCCCGCTCCAAGCGCATGCGGGGGTTCTGGCGCAAAGGGGGGAAGTTTTGTTTCTCCCACCGCACTGGTGTGCGTTGGGTTGAAGCGATGTTCCACGAGTTGGATATTGTGCCTGAGAATCTGCCTGCTGTTCTGGAACACCTGCCCGAGTACATTAATCATGAGGCTGACTTGGGGCGGAGGGAGAAAGCCCAAGGCTTGTTCTATCCACTTTCGCACTCCCTCTTCAAGTTCACGGCGACCTTTTTTTGCGATGTTTTTGCTGTGGTTTGTGCCACAAGCAAGAAAGTTCAAGCGACCAAGGGGGCACGGGTCGCCGCCGTCCAGGGTTTGATGAACGTGATGTGCACACAACTGTTGCACACCATGCATCATGTCATTCCAGGGGGGTGGGAGGAATCGTTGGGTGTTGACATACGGAGTAGCCTCATCAAGGGTAGCCGGATAAAGTTTCTTCGCAGTTTGATTGAAGACGTGCAGACACGATTCAAGGGAACTGAGTGGGATGGTAGTGCTAAAGTGGAGGATTGGGTTGAGGCAAGCTCGTGTTCGTGTGAGAGAGTGTTTAGCTACGTGACGGCTACGGAGTTTGGCCAAAGCACGGAGCGCATGTGTGAGACACTGTTGGTCTGGTGCAATGGGGAGGCACCACAGGATTGGGGGCCCGTTGAGGTTTTTGATGATCTTCGCAAGATCCCTTTCCGCCCGCTCAAACGGAAGCACCTGCATGCGGTTGAGGTGGAAGATGGTGGTTTGCTTGGGTTTGCGGCTTTCAAGGATTTGGCAGTTTCTTTGGAAGAGGATGGCCAGGCAGAGGTTGAGTTGGACATTCAAGATTTTTGGGTTGTCCCCAAGAGGGCGACACGTCACGCCGACATTGGCGGTGTGTATGAGGTTGGGTTGGAGGGTGAGGACGAAGACAGTGAGGACGAGGATTTGGAGGGGGCAGGTGAAGTTGCCAGCACCTCCTCTTCTGACCTTTGCAACCCCTCATCTGTCCCCTCCACCTCTTCTAACCCTGCCGCGCAGTTGGTGTTTGCGTATGATGTGGATGAGGCGGTGTTGCAGCCAATGGAGAGGGGGAGGTTGCATGAGTGGACTAAAGTTGAGTTTAAGGCCATTTCTAGGAAGCATGGTTTGAGTGTGAGCGGGGGGCACGGGGGGGGGGGGGCGCCGGGACCGGACCCTTTACGCCGACCCCCCCCCCCTCCCTCCCTGCCAGGTTTTGGCCCGGAAGTGCCGGTCCATGGGCGCCGAAGGCGCCCTAAGGAAATTTTGCTTGACTTAGTACATGGTGAAAAATTGGGTTTTTGCCCCATGTGTCTATACTCAAAATACTCAGTTTTTTTAGGAGAACCCAATAGTGGATGAAGACCAAATTGGACCAAATATGAATACCACTCCTGTGCAGAGGTATGTCAGAGATGGGCCCTACCCTAGTGGTAAAGCAATGCCCTGCAACTTGAAGGTCCTGGGTTCAAACCCAGTGGGGTCAATCTGCAGGACCATGGGCGGGCTCAGGGGCACTATGGGAAAAAAAATTTTGCTTTTTTTTTGTTTGGGATCCCCGAGAATGCAGGATTTCTGCCCAGGTGTGGGCCTCTCAGAAGGCAGGGTTTAGGCATCCAATTCTGATTTTGTCCCCCTTGGTGATGTAGCATTTCGCCCACTTGTGGGCCCCACCTATTCTGATTTTGTCCCCCTCTCTTTGGGGATCCCCGAGAATGCAGGGGTGATGTAGCATTTCTCCCCACTTGTGGGCCCCACCTATTCTGATTTTGTCCCCCTCTCTTTGGGGATCCCCGAGAATGCAGGGGTGATGTAGCATTTCCGCCCACTTGTGGGCCCCACCTATTTTGATTTTGTCCCCCTCTCTTTGGGGATCCCCGAGAATGCAGGGGTGATGTAGCATTTCCGCCCACTTGTGGGCCCCACCTATTTTGATTTTGTCCCCCTCTCTTTGGGGACAACATACATGCTTCGAAGTGATTACCGCGTTGAGGCGGTCATCTTATGCCATGTTTGTCAGGCTATGAAGCCCCCCCCCCCCTTCTTGGCAGCCCCCCCCCCCCCCTGCCCCGAAAATGGTCCGAGAGTCGGAGGGAGTCGGCGTATGGCCCGTCGCTACGGCCCCCCCGTGGCCGGGGGGGGGGGTGAGCTTATGGAGCGTGTCAGGGTGCACTTCCAGAGGTTGTACCAGCTGTAGGGAGTTTGTTATCAGCTGTGCCACCAGCGATGGAACATTCGGGTGGTCGAACGCTGCATCACTGATCAAAAAAAGTATTGCTCTTGTTCATGTTGAATTGTGCAGGGTGTGAGGTAGGGTTCGGATGCTATCATGCAACACATGTGGGGCTAGGATCATATGGTTGTGTGCTTATACAAAGTTGGAGCTAGGGACTCATGGTTCAACAATTGGGAACACCGGGGTGAAGACATGTACTGTCCGTGGGTTCTTTTGAAAATACTAGGTTCTGGAACAACTTTTTTTTTCCGTTAAGGACCCCCCTGTGCTGTACCCACAGACGTGTTTGTGCAGCCATGCAAGTGCCCCGCCCTCTACATCTTCTGACCTCCATTGTTGAGGACCTGCAGGCGGCCGTTGCCCGGCGCTGTGAGCGTTTGGCTGTGCAGCAGCAGCAGTTTGGGATGGTGCGGGCGGACGTGGAGGCCCTGAACCGTTGGCAGGAGGAGGTGCAGTGCCTGGACGTAAGCGGGCAGCGCTTCCACGCCCGCCGTGCCGTGCTCTCCGGCCATGGAGACCATTACCTCTCGGCCCTGGTGTCGGGGAACTTCGCCGCCGCACGGGAGGCCGACGACAGCCTCTTCATCGACCGGGACCCGCAGCACTTTGCGCTGATATTGCAGCATTTGCGTGAGGGCACCACCTCCGTGCCCCGTGGTGCCGTTGCACGCGGGCAGTTGCGGCGCGAGGCGCAGTACTACGGTCTGAGCGAGTCTATGGGTCTGGTTGGCACGCGGACATGTCTCTTTGTGGAAGGGCCCTCGGCTGCGATCTATGACTCCAAGACGCGTCAATGGGTTGTGATTGAGAAACTGCTTCATCCTTGGGGAATATGTGGCCGTATCGATTTCAGCCTGTGGGATGGGCGGTTGGTCCGGATTCTCTTTCCTCCTGACCTGAACCGCAAGTTTTCTTTTGTCGGTGTGTTCAACGCCGTGTCGTGGAATTGGGACGTACTGGACGTCATACCTTCCCGTGCCCCAGTGCAGCTAGTAGCCGTAGGGTCCCGGTTGTTTTGCCACGTTTATCCCTTAGAGTTGCAGGAATATCAGGGCAACGGGCACTGGGAACGGCTTCCTGGAATGATAGTAGACCGGGACCCAATGGGCTTTGGATTGTGCGCTCTTGGGGATGGCCTTGTCGCTGTTGGAGGCCGGCATCCATCCCGCCGGATGGCCCTGGCATCCGTGGAGCAGTTCTCCCTGAGTGAGAGGAAGTGGGTTCGGTCGCCGGACATGTTGTGTGCACGCAATGCGCCATGCGTGACTGTGTGGCAGGGGAAGTTGATAGTGGCCGGGGGCCGGGATTCATCAGACGATGACATGTCGTCCGTGGAATCCTTTGACCCGATCAATGGCGTTTGGCAGCCAATGCCATCTTTGCCTCACACTGATTGTGTCCTTCGGCTTGTGGCGTTTGAGGATACGCTCTTTGCCCTTGCCAGAAGACCAGGCCTTTCAGTGGCGCACAAGTACAGCCTTGGGACGCAATCATGGCACCCTTTCCCTCTCCCTTTCCAGTCCTCCTTGTATGCAGCAGTGGTAACCCTTCCCAATGAGGCGGTGACCGCTCACAAAATCTGAGCGATTGCACGATTGCAAGTGTACTATGCCACACATCCCAAGTCGACGCGATTGCATGATTGCAAGTGCACCATGACATACATCCCAAATTGGATAACGCTCTCCTCGAGAACCGTCCGATTTTCAGCTCTTGGGAAGGCGGGGTCGCCGGGTGGAGGGAGGAGCCCCCTGGGGCAGGTGGGGATTGGAAGTTTTGGATGAGAGCGATACAAGCAGGGCCGATATGGTCCGCGAGACTTGCGGCGGCTTTTCTGGGCCGCCCCCGCGACAACTACTGACCCTCAAACAGTCCCGGCTCTTGCACTCCCTTTCAAGGCCCCAGTTGGTGCGATCGCTATTGTCCTTGAAGACAATTTACTTATGTGCACAGCTTCGCCTGCGGGTTGGCGCAGCGACAGGGGCATGGGTGGAGCTCCCTCGGCGGTGAACCGGCCCTGAGCAAGTCCTATGATTTGTTGTCTCAATTTTTCTGGCAATATCCCCATTTTGGGGGGGAGGGGGGGTGCGCTGAAGGTGAAATGGGCCCAAAGCACGTGCAAAGAGCGGATGCAAGGGCGGTTGGCTGAGGTTAGGACAGCGGTTGGGAGGCAATGTGTGGCACGTACAAACCGGTTGAAGAGACGTGGGCGGACGTGGTTGGCAGGGGGTGGGCCGGGGGGGTTGGGGACTCCCCACCAGCACAAGCCCTTTTGGGGGGGGGGGGGGGGGGCGCAACAGTGGGAACAGAACACAGAAGGAGCTGGACTGAGACACTCCGGCCGCAACGGGGCCGCGGACTGCTCTGTGAAGTAGGATGGGCCAGTGGCCCCCCAGCAGCAACTTTTTCACCGGATGCAGTGATTGGTGTTCACTGAGCCCAGCCCCCGCCTGACGGTCTTATTTATGAGGGGGGGGGGGGGAGCCCTCCAACCCCCTTCCAGCCCCTTGCGGCCGACACATGCGGTGGATACATGAACACCCCTTCAATTGCTGCGGAGCTGACCCTCCAAACGGATGGCGGTGGATGTGGGGCGGTACACGCCCGGTGCATCTGCTTCGAGCGTCGCTCTGCCTTTGGCCTTCAACTGAAAGGGGCTGGGGGGTCGGGACTGCAAGGACGTGCCCCTCCAAATGACCCGTGCGTTGCGGTGATCATTGTGAAGAGGATTTATTGGGGTGCCACCCAATCGGACCCCCGTTCCAACACCAATTTGGCTGCAGGACCCGGATGGTATTGAGCACTCCTTCGCAGTTTGCCGTTTCCATCACGACGCCAGCATCAGAAAGTCACAGTGGGAAAACATGACTGCTCTCAGTCATTTGATCCCGGCCGACACAATTTTCCTCTCTGATCACAATTCTGTGATCCTACCCACCCGTGATGTGTCCCTGCCTAGGTCCAGTCCAGAGCAGCGTGATGTCCTGGAGGCCAGGGAACAAGAAATATCTTTTCCGATACGACATGGGCTGATTGATGCTTTTGCAACCCTGCATGCCTACCGCACTGACAATTTCCCCCTTGCTGGCTGGACGTGGGGTTTCCCACCGGCGCAACCCAGTGGTACACCGACCCCTAATACCGAGCAACACGAGTTCGACCTGTCGGACACAAGCATAGACAGACAACGCCGGATTGACCGCGTTATGATTCCCTCCGCATTTATGTCCTCTCTGTGTGAATGTTTTCCATGTTTCCTTGCCTCATCTGACCATAAAGCTGTTGTATTGTCTTTACGTGCGATCGCTGTTGTCCTTGAAGACAATTTACTTATGTGCACAGCTTCGCCTGCGGGCTGGCACAGCGACAGGGGCATGGGTGGAGCTCCCTCGGCGGTGAACCGGCCCTGAGCAAGTCCTATGATTTGTTGTCTCAATTTTTCTGGCAATATCCCCTTTTTTGGGGGGAGGGGGGGTGCACTGAAGGTGAAATGGGCCCAAAGCACGTGCAAAGAGCGGATGCAAGGGCGGTTGGCTGAGGTTAGGACAGCGGTTGGGAGGCAATGTGTGGCAGGTACAAACCGGTTGAAGAGACATGGGCGGACGTGTTTGGCAGGGGGTGGGGTGGGGGGGGTTGGGGGGGCTCCCCGCCAGCGCAAGCCCATTTGGAGGGGGGGGGGGGGCAGCAGTGGGAACAGAACACAGAAGGAGCTGGACTGAGACACTCCGGCCGCAACGGGGCCGCGGACTGCTCTGTGAAGTGGGATGGGCCAGTGGCCCCCCAGCAGCAACTTTTTCACCGGATGCAGTGATTGGTGTCCACTGAGCCCAGCCCCCGCCTGACGGTCTTATTTATGAGGGGGGGAGGGGGGGGGCAGCCCTCCAACCCCCTTCCAGCCCCTTGCGGCCGACACATGCGATGCATGAACACCCCTTCGAGTGCTGCGAAGCTGACCCTCCAAACGGATGGCGGTGGACGTGGGGCGGTACACCACGCCGGGTGCATCTGCTTGGAGCGTCGCTCTGCCTTTGGCCTTCAACTGAAAGGGGCTGGGGGTCGGGACTGCAAGGACGTGCCCCTCCGAATGACCCGTGCGTTGTGGTGATCATTGTGAGGTGGATTTATTGGGGTGCCACCCAATCGGACCCCCGTTCCAACACCAATTTGGCTGCAGGACCCGGATGGTATTGAGCACTCCTTCGCAGTTTGCCGTTTCCATCACGACGCCAGCATCAGAAAGTCACAGTGGGAAAACATGACTGCTCTCAGTCATTTGATCCCGGCCGACACAATTTTCCTCTCTGATCACAATTCTGTGATCCTACCCACCCGTGATGTGTCCCTGCCTAGGTTCAGTCCAGAGCAGCGTGATGTCCTGGAGGCCAGGGAACAAGAAATATCTTTTCCGATACGACATGGGCTGATTGATGCTTTTGCAACCCTGCATGCCTACCGCACTGACAATTTCCCCCTTGCTGGCTGGACGTGGGGTTTCCCACCGGCGCAACCCAGTGGTACACCGACCCCTAATACCGAGCAACACGAGTTCGACCTGTCGGACACAAGCATAGACAGACAACGCCGGATTGACCGCGTTATGATTCCCTCCGCATTTATGTCCTCTCTGTGTGAATGTTTTCCATGTTTCCTTGCCTCATCTGACCATAAAGCTGTTGTATTGTCTTTACGTGCGATCGCTGTTGTCCTTGAAGACAATTTACTTATGTGCACAGCTTCGCCTGCGGGCTGGCACAGCCACAGGGGCATGGGCGGAGCTCCCTCGGCGGTGAACCGGCCCTGAGCAAGTCCTATGATTTGTTGTCTCAATTTTTCTGGCAATATCCCCTTTTTTTGGGGGAGGGGGGGTGCGCTGAAGGTGAAATGGGCCCAAAGCACGTGCAAAGAGCGGATGCAAGGGCGGTTGGCTGAGGTTAGGACAGCGGTTGGGAGGCAATGTGTGGCAGGTACAAACCGGTTGAAGAGACATGGGCGGACGTGTTTGGCAGGGGGTGGGGTGGGGGGGGTTGGGGGGGCTCCCCGCCAGCGCAAGCCCATTTGGAGGGGGGGGGGGGCAGCAGTGGGAACAGAACACAGAAGGAGCTGGACTGAGACACTCCGGCCGCAACGGGGCCGCGGACTGCTCTGTGAAGTGGGATGGGCCAGTGGCCCCCCAGCAGCAACTTTTTCACCGGATGCAGTGATTGGTGTCCACTGAGCCCAGCCCCCGCCTGACGGTCTTATTTATGAGGGGGGGAGGGGGGGGGCAGCCCTCCAACCCCCTTCCAGCCCCTTGCGGCCGACACATGCGATGCATGAACACCCCTTCGAGTGCTGCGAAGCTGACCCTCCAAACGGATGGCGGTGGACGTGGGGCGGTACACCACGCCGGGTGCATCTGCTTCGAGCGTCGCTCTGCCTTTGGCCTTCAACTGAAAGGGGCTGGGGGTCGGGACTGCAAGGACGTGCCCCTCCGAATGACCCGTGCGTTGTGGTGATCATTGTGAGGTGGATTTATTGGGGTGCCACCCAATCGGACCCCCGTTCCAACACCAATTTGGCTGCAGGACCCGGATGGTATTGAGCAATCCTTCGCAGTTTGCCGTTTCCATCACGACGCCAGCATCAGAAAGTCACAGTGGGAAAACATGACTGCTCTCAGTCATTTGATCCCGGCCGACACAATTTTCCTCTCTGATCACAATTCTGTGATCCTACCCACCCGTGATGTGTCCCTGCCTAGGTTCAGTCCAGAGCAGCGTGATGTCCTGGAGGCCAGGGAACAAGAAATATCTTTTCCGATACGACATGGGCTGATTGATGCTTTTGCAACCCTGCATGCCTACCGCACTGACAATTTCCCCCTTGCTGGCTGGACGTGGGGTTTCCCACCGGCGCAACCCAGTGGTACACCGACCCCTAATACCGAGCAACACGAGTTCGACCTGTCGGACACAAGCATAGACAGACAACGCCGGATTGACCGCGTTATGATTCCCTCCGCATTTATGTCCTCTCTGTGTGAATGTTTTCCATGTTTCCTTGCCTCATCTGACCATAAAGCTGTTGTATTGTCTTTACGTGCGATCGCTGTTGTCCTTGAAGACAATTTACTTATGTGCACAGCTTCGCCTGCGGGCTGGCACAGCCACAGGGGCATGGGCGGAGCTCCCTCGGCGGTGAACCGGCCCTGAGCAAGTCCTATGATTTGTTGTCTCAATTTTTCTGGCAATATCCCCTTTTTTTGGGGGAGGGGGGGTGCGCTGAAGGTGAAATGGGCCCAAAGCACGTGCAAAGAGCGGATGCAAGGGCGGTTGGCTGAGGTTAGGACAGCGGTTGGGAGGCAATGTGTGGCAGGTACAAACCGGTTGAAGAGACGTGGGCGGACGTGTTTGGCAGGGGGTGGGGTGGGGGGGGTTGGGGGGGCTCCCCGCCAGCGCAAGCCCATTTGGAGGGGGGGGGGGGCAGCAGTGGGAACAGAACACAGAAGGAGCTGGACTGAGACACTCCGGCCGCAACGGGGCCGCGGACTGCTCTGTGAAGTGGGATGGGCCAGTGGCCCCCCAGCAGCAACTTTTTCACCGGATGCAGTGATTGGTGTCCACTGAGCCCAGCCCCCGCCTGACGGTCTTATTTATGAGGGGGGGAGGGGGGGGGCAGCCCTCCAACCCCCTTCCAGCCCCTTGCGGCCGACACATGCGATGCATGAACACCCCTTCGAGTGCTGCGAAGCTGACCCTCCAAACGGATGGCGGTGGACGTGGGGCGGTACACCACGCCGGGTGCATCTGCTTCGAGCGTCGCTCTGCCTTTGGCCTTCAACTGAAAGGGGCTGGGGGTCGGGACTGCAAGGACGTGCCCCTCCGAATGACCCGTGCGTTGTGGTGATCATTGTGAGGTGGATTTATTGGGGTGCCACCCAATCGGACCCCCGTTCCAACACCAATTTGGCTGCAGGACCCGGATGGTATTGAGCAATCCTTCGCAGTTTGCCGTTTCCATCACGACGCCAGCATCAGAAAGTCACAGTGGGAAAACATGACTGCTCTCAGTCATTTGATCCCGGCCGACACAATTTTCCTCTCTGATCACAATTCTGTGATCCTACCCACCCGTGATGTGTCCCTGCCTAGGTTCAGTCCAGAGCAGCGTGATGTCCTGGAGGCCAGGGAACAAGAAATATCTTTTCCGATACGACATGGGCTGATTGATGCTTTTGCAACCCTGCATGCCTACCGCACTGACAATTTCCCCCTTGCTGGCTGGACGTGGGGTTTCCCACCGGCGCAACCCAGTGGTACACCGACCCCTAATACCGAGCAACACGAGTTCGACCTGTCGGACACAAGCATAGACAGACAACGCCGGATTGACCGCGTTATGATTCCCTCCGCATTTATGTCCTCTCTGTGTGAATGTTTTCCATGTTTCCTTGCCTCATCTGACCATAAAGCTGTTGTATTGTCTTTACGTGCGATCGCTGTTGTCCTTGAAGACAATTTACTTATGTGCACAGCTTCGCCTGCGGGCTGGCACAGCCACAGGGGCATGGCCGGAGCTCCCTCGGCGGTGAACCGGCCCTGAGCAAGTCCTATGATTTGTTGTCTCAATTTTTCTGGCAATATCCCCTTTTTTTGGGGGAGGGGGGGTGCGCTGAAGGTGAAATGGGCCCAAAGCACGTGCAAAGAGCGGATGCAAGGGCGGTTGGCTGAGGTTAGGACAGCGGTTGGGAGGCAATGTGTGGCAGGTACAAACCGGTTGAAGAGACATGGGCGGACGTGTTTGGCAGGGGGTGGGGTGGGGGGGGTTGGGGGGGCTCCCCACCAGCGCAAGCCCTTTTGGAGGGGGGGGGGGGGGCAGCAGTGGGAACAGAACACAGAAGGAGCTGGACTGAGACACTCCGGCCGCAACGGGGCCGCGGACTGCTCTGTGAAGTGGGATGGGCCAGTGGCCCCCCAGCAGCAACTTTTTCACCGGATGCAGTGATTGGTGTCCACTGAGCCCAGCCCCCGCCTGACGGTCTTATTTATGAGGGGGGGAGGGGGGGGGCAGCCCTCCAACCCCCTTCCAGCCCCTTGCGGCCGACACATGCGATGCATGAACACCCCTTCGAGTGCTGCGAAGCTGACCCTCCAAACGGATGGCGGTGGACGTGGGGCGGTACACCACGCCGGGTGCATCTGCTTGGAGTGTCGCTCTGCCTTTGGCCTTCAACTGAAAGGGGCTGGGGGTCGGGACTGCAAGGACGTGCCCCTCCGAATGACCCGTGCGTTGTGGTGATCATTGTGAGGTGGATTTATTGGGGTGCCACCCAATCGGACCCCCGTTCCAACACCAATTTGGCTGCAGGACCCGGATGGTATTGAGCACTCCTTCGCAGTTTGCCGTTTCCATCACGACGCCAGCATCAGAAAGTCACAGTGGGAAAACATGACTGCTCTCAGTCATTTGATCCCGGCCGACACAATTTTCCTCTCTGATCACAATTCTGTGATCCTACCCACCCGTGATGTGTCCCTGCCTAGGTTCAGTCCAGAGCAGCGTGATGTCCTGGAGGCCAGGGAACAAGAAATATCTTTTCCGATACGACATGGGCTGATTGATGCTTTTGCAACCCTGCATGCCTACCGCACTGACAATTTCCCCCTTGCTGGCTGGACGTGGGGTTTCCCACCGGCGCAACCCAGTGGTACACCGACCTCTAATACCGAGCAACACGAGTTCGACCTGTCGGACACAAGCATAGACAGACAACGCCGGATTGACCGCGTTATGATTCCCTCCGCATTTATGTCCTCTGTGTGTGAATGTTTTCCATGTTTCCTTGCCTCATCTGACCATAAAGCTGTTGTATTGTCTTTACGTGCGATCGCTGTTGTCCTTGAAGACAATTTACTTATGTGCACAGCTTCGCCTGCGTGCTGGCACAGCGACAGGGGCATGGGTGGAGCTCCCTCGGCGGTGAACCGGCCCTGAGCAAGTCCTATGATTTTTTGTCTCAATTTTTCTGGCAATATCCCCTTTTTTTGGGGGAGGGGGGGTGCGCTGAAGGTGAAATGGGCCCAAAGCACGTGCAAAGAGCGGATGCAAGGGCGGTTGGCTGAGGTTAGGACAGCGGTTGGGAGGCAATGTGTGGCAGGTACAAACCGGTTGAAGAGACGTGGGCGGACGTGTTTGGCAGGGGGTGGGGTGGGGGGGGTTGGGGGGGCTCCCCACCAGCGCAAGCCCTTTTGGAGGGGGGGGGGGGGGGGCAGCAGTGGGAACAGAACACAGAAGGAGCTGGACTGAGACACTCCGGCCGCAACGGGGCCGCGGACTGCTCTGTGAAGTGGGATGGGCCAGTGGCCCCCCAGCAGCAACTTTTTCACCGGATGCAGTGATTGGTGTCCACTGAGCCCAGCCCCCGCCTGACGGTCTTATTTATGAGGGGGGGAGGGGGGGGGCAGCCCTCCAACCCCCTTCCAGCCCCTTGCGGCCGACACATGCGATGCATGAACACCCCTTCGAGTGCTGCGAAGCTGACCCTCCAAACGGATGGCGGTGGACGTGGGGCGGTACACCACGCCGGGTGCATCTGCTTCGAGCGTCGCTCTGCCTTTGGCCTTCAACTGAAAGGGGCTGGGGGTCGGGACTGCAAGGACGTGCCCCTCCGAATGACCCGTGCGTTGTGGTGATCATTGTGAGGTGGATTTATTGGGGTGCCACCCAATCGGACCCCCGTTCCAACACCAATTTGGCTGCAGGACCCGGATGGTATTGAGCACTCCTTCGCAGTTTGCCGTTTCCATCACGACGCCAGCATCAGAAAGTCACAGTGGGAAAACATGACTGCTCTCAGTCATTTGATCCCGGCCGACACAATTTTCCTCTCTGATCACAATTCTGTGATCCTACCCACCCGTGATGTGTCCCTGCCTAGGTTCAGTCCAGAGCAGCGTGATGTCCTGGAGGCCAGGGAACAAGAAATATCTTTTCCGATACGACATGGGCTGATTGATGCTTTTGCAACCCTGCATGCCTACCGCACTGACAATTTCCCCCTTGCTGGCTGGACGTGGGGTTTCCCACCGGCGCAACCCAGTGGTACACCGACCCCTAATACCGAGCAACACGAGTTCGACCTGTCGGACACAAGCATAGACAGACAACGCCGGATTGACCGCGTTATGATTCCCTCCGCATTTATGTCCTCTGTGTGTGAATGTTTTCCATGTTTCCTTGCCTCATCTGACCATAAAGCTGTTGTATTGTCTTTACGTGCGATCGCTGTTGTCCTTGAAGACAATTTACTTATGTGCACAGCTTCGCCTTCATGCTGGCACAGCGACAGGGGCATGGGTGGAGCTCCCTCGGCGGTGAACCGGCCCTGAGCAAGTCCTATGATTTGTTGTCTCAATTTTTCTGGCAATATCCCCTTTTTTTGGGGGAGGGGGGGTGCGCTGAAGGTGAAATGGGCCCAAAGCCATCCTGCAGCTGGGCGACACTGAGCCCAACGTTGAAGAGCAAACGGCCAGCGCTGGTGGCCAGCACAGCTCTGCTGAGCAAGGGAAGAAGGGGGGCGGTGAATGGCTGGGCCAGGGAAGCGCCGCGGGCCGCTTGCTGGTGCGCTTCGCGCTGCAAAGCGGCCGCGGTGTGTGTGTGACCTGTGTTGTGTTGCACCTGCAACTAGTATTCCTGAAAACCCATTGTGGCCGAGACCACCTGGCGGAAAATGTGGTTGGTAATGGAGGATGGGGGGGGGGGGGCTTGGTGAAAGCACAGTGCATAGCCGCCGTGGCGTCAGCCAGGAAGTACGCACGACCCACCCAGGTCCGTAGTAGGTGCCTGGCCACCAGTTTGGGCAGCCACTCGGCGTCCGTGGAAGTGGCTTGGACGACCTGGAAGCCGAAATGAAAAGAGTGCTGGATACCCCAGCCAGGGTGATAAAAGACGATGCCTCCGCCAACGGCCGTGGCTGTCAGCGCCCCATCCGTGACTATCCACAGGACGTCAGGGAGCGGAGCGGTCGTGGTGAAGCTGCAGCTAATGCGCGCTTCCCAGAGGTGGGGGAACGGGTGCGTGTGTACGCGCGCGCGCGCAAGATGGCGAGCTAGTTGCGTAGGGCCAGGCCCTCTGAATACTGGGCCTGGGACTCCAGGAGGTATTTCGCTGAAGCCCGCGAAAGGGGGTTCCGGCTAAGGGAGGCCAAAAGGTACGTTTGGAAAAGCAACGAGATGTTGCGGGTGGGGAGGTGAGGGCAGTTGACGCCACCAGCGTGTAAGGGGAGGTGCAGAAAGGTGCTGCAGGTCCAAGGGGGGAGGGCAAATGCCGCCCGGTACGCCTTGTGCGCGTAAACTTGCAGGTCCTTGTGCCACTCCGGGAGGGCCAGGACTGCAGAAAACACATAGTCCCACCGGGACAGCGCGAAAGCCACAAAGGAACGTACCGCAAGCAGGGGAGAAACTGCTGTGTCGCGCACCGAGTGGTAAACTGTGCGGAATGTGGCCAGTAGGTCGGCCAGCTTGGCTGTGGGCACGAGATTGTGGAGGATGGGCACGCCCACGATGAGGGGGGGGCTGGTGAGGGTGCGGGTTTTAAAGCGGGGAACATCCTCTGCGACGAGGGCAGGATAGCCCCTGTCATTTAGTCTTATAAAGCTGAACTCCAGCTTGTCCATGTTGGGAACACCATTAGTGTGAAGGGTGGCCTGGACGCAAGCACTGGCCAGCTCAGAGACCAGCGCTATCGTGGGCTCGAAAAAGCCCTATCGTCGCTGTAGCACACGCGATTGATGGGGAGGGGTGACGGGCAGGGCCACGGAGGGATGTAAATGCGGCGGGGGAAGGGTAGGGTGGAGGAGGCCAGGACCGACGCACCTTGGTATCCATTGGCTGAGAAGGGGTTCCCTTGGGAGTACCCCTCGAAGGGTGTGTATCCATCTGTGAGGCCGTCGGACGAGACGACTCGGATCTGCAGTTGTGCATAGAACCCAGCTGCCCAAGGACCGTAGTCCCACATCGGGTGGAGGAGCGAGTTCATAGGGGAGATGAGGTCTCGCTGTTTGCGCAGATACGCATCGGACTCGTCCCACCCACAGCGGGCGACGGAACCATAGGTCTCGAGGGAGGAAGTGCAGGCAGCCCGGCTGGTCAGAGCTAGCTCAGCCGCCCGCAGTTCGCTTCTGTACGCAAAGTACTCTGGGGGGTATAGGCCTGACGCCTCCAGCGTGCAATCCTTTTTTCTCTTCGCCGAGTGTGCCTCAGACCCCGTGACGGGACTCTCGGCCACAACAGGGCGATATGAAGTCATCAGGTTGGGGGGTTTCTTCGCATCACGGGGCACCTTGCCCTTGTACAGTCCGTATTGCACAGGCATGGCGGACAGGGAAGGGGCACCCAGCCACGACTGCCTCCTGGACGCCAGGACGCCCGAGCAAACACCGAACCCTCCACACTGCAGCAGTCTGCGGGGCGTGTTGTCGCAGGCCGAGGCCCACGAGCCTTGCCGGGTTATGGACTGCACCATCTGGAGGTCAGAGAGCACGGGCTCAGCCGACACACGAGCGCAGTATGCGTCGCGGTCGCTCCGGCTGTAAGGCTGGAGATGACGCTGCAGGAACTGTAAAATCAGTCCTATGGGGAGGTCAAGGTCTTGGTCGAAAAACCGCTCCCAGCAACGGGGGTTCGCGTGGGCCCTGAGCTGGTCCAAGTCTAACCGCAGGTGCCGGTTCTGGACGTTGGCGGCCGCCTGCGCGTCTATTTCCGCTTTGCGATCCTCTGGATTGCGGAGGGACACGGTGGGGTTGGGGGCAATGAGGGAAAGGGGCTTGAGCGGCTGGGACTTGAGGCGCAGAGCGCCTCGCGTCGCCCCTGTGACCGTCACTCTGGCCAGTGTGACCGCCAGCCGTTCCCGGCCTCGCTCTGCTACTGTGTCTCGCAGCACCTGGGTCAACTGGCCCAGCTGTTCCCTCGACATGGGCGGGGCTAGGGCCTGCAGGCGCCGGATTACCACATCCGACGTTGGCGGGCGAGGGACCATGGCGGATGCATAATGCCACATGGCACGGGTGAACAGGTCCGGGGGTGAGGGGTACAGGGTCAGGAACGCCCATACTACGCCAACCAGGGACGACAGGAGCCGGGCTGCCGGGTCGTCCAGCAAACGCCAACGAAGGCGCTTCCAGTGGAATGGCTGTGCCGTGCTGTCGTGGACGTCGATGGTGACGATGAGCCCCATGTGGGTGCTGGAGGAGGGGAGGAGGGAGGAGTGGTGGGGGGGATGTTGGCTGAGGTGAGGATGTGGTCAATGCCCGTGCTGCGCTGCACACCGTCCACCACAGTCCAGTTTGTCAGCGTGCCAGGAGGGTGCGCCAGGTGGAAGGAGTGGAACAGGCTAGCGCTGCGCAGCGCATAGTACAGAGGGGAGGTGTCACCGTATGCCTCGCAATTAAAGTCCCCGCCTATTATGGTGGCCCGGGGCCGCAGGAGCTGGTGGAGGCTGTGTATGGCCCGCAAAACAGCCTTCTTCTCAGCGAAGCTGTAGTGCGGGCGTAGGTGAACGGAAACCAAGAGGAGGGCCCCGTACCGGGACGTTTCCAAGACGACCGCAAACCAATCGACCTCATCCATCACAACATAAGGGACGGAAGGGCCCTTCACCAACGACCAAGCCCACAGTATGAGGAACCCCGTGCCTACACCTTGCGTGCGACTGACGACATGACCGTATTGACGAGGTACGCACCGTCGAATGGCCGTACTCCCCCAGGTTTCCTGGTACAGACCGTACCCGATGTCCAAGGAGAGGAGGTGGTTCTCAAAGGCTTCACTCTTGGTCTCGAAGCCTCCCAGATTGTTGCAATACAGGAGAGTGGGCGTGGGGGGGGGGGGGGCGGGGGGGTCAGTGAGCCAACGAGCAACAGCTGTTGCTGGGGGGGGCTGCACTGGATGAACAGCCGAAGAAAAACAGCTTCCGGGCCCAGTGACGGAAGACACCGGGATGGCGTGCGGGACTAGTACTCCGGAGATGTCGCAGGCGGCACGCGCCGCCACTTCCGCTCGACAGTACGAGCTGGTGGGCCGGGGGGCTGTGCAGAACAGACTTGGGAAAATAAGCGGCCTGGGGTCACCATGGACCACCGCCGCAGGCCTCTCCGGGAGACCGCAGTCAGGACAGTGTGGGGACAGGACGAACACGCTGGAGGGGGGGGGGTACACAGCAAAGAAGCCATTCAGGGCCACTCCGGACGTACCCCGGGCTGCCCTAGGGTGCCGCGGGGAGAGGCCTGGCCGGGTCCCAGAACCAGAACAGGTCGCCTGAGGGGGTGAGCAGGGGGGGGGATATGAGGAGCTGGTGCGAGTCCGCCAGGGAGCCGCGACGCTGCACCAGCTCGGCTACCCCTGTTAGCCACTGGAGCAGGCACGACGCAACAGGGCGCCACAGGGTGGGGGGGGAAGCTTGGAGAGGACGCCACACGCTGGGGTGGAGGTACTCGCGGGCGTCCGCGCGCAGCCGGGTCTCAGCATGGGGCAGGAGGGGCGCAGGGGAAAGAAGGGTGAGGCCACCGAGAGAGGAGCAGTGCGGGCATGCTGGGGTCGGGGCTGGAGGTGCCAGGGAGTACAGGGCACCGTAGTTCCAGCAGGCCCACCACGCTGCATGGGTTCCAGGCGGTTCCACCCCATCCTTGGGGAAGGTCGAGAGGAAACGGAAAACCTGGTGGGGGTGGTGGGTGATCACATCGCGGAGGGAGTTGGACGTGGCCAACGAGACCGCAACGCGGATGAGGGGTTCGAAGGGGAGGACTGTGCGTGGCAGGATGCGGGGCAGGTGAAGTCAGCGACGAGCCACGCCATCAAAGGGGGCTGTTTCCACCCCGCGGGTATTGCCGGGGGCCGCTGGGGGCGCCATCGCGGGCCACGGGGCAGGCAGGGGAGGAGCCCACCGCCCAGGCACCCCCACGACCACCGAGTCGCTGGAGGGGTCCCATCGCTGTGGAGGCGGGCGACGAGCGTCAGGGAGCTCACCCAGAGGGGGGCGCTTGTTGCCCCGTTTGGCCTTGTCCCTAGGCGCAGCCGACGGGGCAGGGGGGGCCATAGAAGAGGCGTCGCAGGCGTCGCTCGTCAGAGTGACAGGGGAGCCGTCTGGCCTGGTGCTGGCTATGGTGACTGACCAGCGCGGGGGACCTGAGGCCGTGTCGAGGTAGGTGCGCTCCGTGCAAGACGAGAAGAGGGATGTCCATACGGACTCGTCAACGGACGCGACGCCGACCCGGCGTTTCACCATTATTGGGGTGAGGGTGATGGGGGTGAGCAGCTGGTGAGTGAGCTGCACACTGGCCGACATGAGGTTGGCTTCACCGACGGAGTCCAGGTCGCGGAGCATCAGGAAGCGACGCCCCGGGGGCGAGGCTCGGGGCTGGGAGGCGGCGGACGTCGTCGACGGGGGGAGGAGGGAGTCCTGTAGCCCCGGCCCGACGATGCGCTGAGTGGCGGGCGTGTGGGGTGGCGCGGGCTGGGTGGGGGTCGCCCCGCGTTGAAGGACCCAATCGAAGGCCGTGTCCGTCGCCTTATTCTTGAGCTCATGCTGGAGCGTCTGCGTCACCTGTGTGACGCCGGTCTTGGTCTCTATGCCCCGGTACGTGTGCACCAGGGCTAGGCGAAAGGAGTCCTCCGAGGATACCACTAGGAGGCTCTGCGAAGCTTTGTCGGAGACGGCCGCATGCATGGCGAGCTTGCGGGCCACGTCCCCGTACGGGATGCCGTGCGAGTCGTGCCGCTCAAGGAGCTTGACAACAGCCTCCAAGTACTTGGTTTTGAGGTCCTGGAGGTTGTTGTTCTCAAACTTCTCCTCGGTGATGTCGACGTAGCGGGACAGGTCCGCCCGGAGCATCGGCTGTCGGTAGGAGGGGCACGTGAGCCAGAGGGACTTGGCCACCCCCACCAGCGCCGCCGTGGTGCGGACCCCGTTGATATTCCCATACGCCTTGGAGCCCAGTTGGTGGGCCCTGGCTAGGGTCAGGAGGGGCTGGGCGTGCTCCTCGGCTTTGTTCTCCGGGACGGCTGCCAGCGAGTCTAGGCGGGTGAGAAAGTCGGAGGCGTCGGTGGAGGACAAGGACCGCAGTTGAAGCAGCCATGGGTCCTCGGCCGCGTCTTCCGCTGCCTCCTTGCGCTAGCGCTCCTTGGAAGCGTACAGGCGCATGAGCAGGCCTGGGTGGCAGAGCTTGCCATCGCCGTCGGGGCCGTGGGAGCGAAGCTCTTTGACCCACTGGTTGGAGGTGAGCACGCAGTTGGTAGGCACCGGTGAAGGCGGGTCCGCGGGGAGCAGATCTGGGCAGGCCAGAGCAAACCCAGCATGCTTTGCCGCCCAGCTCAGGAGCCAGAAGACCACCGGTAGGCGCATGGCTGGCGGTTTGATCTCATGCTCCCCAGAGAGGACCATCAGGAACTCGTCTTGAGACATGGTCCGTAAGCTCTGGTCCCCATAGCGGGCAACAAACAGTGCAGCCTCAGAGTGCAGGTCTGTCAGCTGGGCGGGAGTGGCTTGCGCGTGGAACGCCACGAGCGAGTCGAGGGCCATGCCGTATGTGATCCAGGCCGTCTGGTTCGCGTGATTTCGTAGCGACTCCATGTCGAGGTGTGCAAGGGAGTCGGTGGCGACAGCCCACATGAGACTGACTGAGGCCAGGAACGGGTCTTCCTCAGTGAGGCCCGTGCACAGCACCCCAGAGGGGTGGTGGTGCAGCGTGAGCAGCAGTTCACGCGCCAGCGGGTTCCAGGCCGCCCCTGTGCAATGAAAACTGTCCCTGGGAGTCAGGGCGTGGAGCCGATCGGCAGGAGAGAGTGCGCGGAACGCATCCGCGGTGACATCAGGAACGACGGCTGCTGCCGGAGGCATGTGGACTGTGGGGAAAGAGGGCAGGGTGTGAGGCTGGTGCGACTGGTCGGGGGCCCACGATGGGCCTTCCGGTTCGTCTAGGCTTGCACGTGTCGCCGCAGGCAGAGCCCTGAGACACAGGCGGGGTGTAAGGCACGTGGACAAGGAAAGGGTTGAGGTGCTTGGGACCGGAGGGCCCAGCGTAACATTCTCGGGTGCTGAGCCGCAGAGGGGAAGCATGCAGGACAGGCATGGAGGAAGGAGGGAGGGGACTGCTTCGTCGGATCGCCGACAGACAAGCAGGGAAGGGAGGACGGCACCGTCGGATCGCCGACCGTCGTGCTCGTGAGGAGGGGAAGATCAAGGGAAGCGCCGCAGGATCGCCTGCGGTCGCGACCCGGGAGGGGACTGCTTCGCCGGATCGCCGACAGACAAGCAGGGAAGGGAGGACGGCACCGTCGGATCGCCGACCGTCGTGCTCGTGAGGAGGGGAAGATCAAGGGAAGCGCCGCAGGATCGCCTGTGGTCGCGACCCGAGGAGGGAAAAGGCCATACCAGCCCTCACTGGCGTTTGTACACCCCTTCCCCTTAGGAACCCCTGAGGTTGACTCGCCATCTCAGAGGCGACAGGGCACTGCCGAGCGGGGCAAGTGTCCGCAGACAGCTTTTGGAGGGGGGGGGGGGGGGGGCAGCAGTGGGAACAGAACACAGAAGGAGCTGGACTGAGACACTCCGGCCGCAACGGGGCCGCGGACTGCTCTGTGAAGTGGGATGGGCCAGTGGCCCCCCAGCAGCAACTTTTTCACCGGATGCAGTGATTGGTGTCCACTGAGCCCAGCCCCCGCCTGACGGTCTTATTTATGAGGGGGGGAGGGGGGGGGGCAGCCCTCCAACCCCCTTCCAGCCCCTTGCGGCCGACACATGCGATGCATGAACACCCCTTCGAGTGCTGCGAAGCTGACCCTCCAAACGGATGGCGGTGGACGTGGGGCGGTACACCACGCCGGGTGCATCTGCTTGGAGCGTCGCTCTGCCTTTGGCCTTCAACTGAAAGGGGCTGGGGGTCGGGACTGCAAGGACGTGCCCCTCCGAATGACCCGTGCGTTGTGGTGATCATTGTGAGGTGGATTTATTGGGGTGCCACCCAATCGGACCCCCGTTCCAACACCAATTTGGCTGCAGGACCCGGATGGTATTGAGCACTCCTTCGCAGTTTGCCGTTTCCATCACGACGCCAGCATCAGAAAGTCACAGTGGGAAAACATGACTGCTCTCAGTCATTTGATCCCGGCCGACACAATTTTCCTCTCTGATCACAATTCTGTGATCCTACCCACCCGTGATGTGTCCCTGCCTAGGTTCAGTCCAGAGCAGCGTGATGTCCTGGAGGCCAGGGAACAAGAAATATCTTTTCCGATACGACATGGGCTGATTGATGCTTTTGCAACCCTGCATGCCTACCGCACTGACAATTTCCCCCTTGCTGGCTGGACGTGGGGTTTCCCACCGGCGCAACCCAGTGGTACACCGACCCCTAATACCGAGCAACACGAGTTCGACCTGTCGGACACAAGCATAGACAGACAACGCCGGATTGACCGCGTTATGATTCCCTCCGCATTTATGTCCTCTGTGTGTGAATGTTTTCCATGTTTCCTTGCCTCATCTGACCATAAAGCTGCTGTATTGTCTTTACGTGCGATCGCTGTTGTCCTTGAAGACAATTTACTTATGTGCACAGCTTCGCCTGCGGGCTGGCACAGCCACAGGGGCATGGGTGGAGCTCCCTCGGCGGTGAACCGGCCCTGAGCAAGTCCTATGATTTGTTGTCTCAATTTTTCTGGCAATATCCCCTTTTTTGGGGGGAGGGGGGGTGCGCTGAAGGTGAAATGGGCCCAAAGCACGTGCAAAGAGCGGATGCAAGGGCGGTTGGCTGAGGTTAGGACAGCGGTTGGGAGGCAATGTGTGGCACGTACAAACCGGTTGAAGAGACATGGGCGGACGTGTTTGGCAGGGGGTGGGGTGGCGGGGGTTGGGGCGGCTCCCCACCAGCGCAAGCCCTTTTGGAGGGGGGGGGGGGGGGGGGCAGCAGTGGGAACAGAACACAGAAGGAGCTGGACTGAGACACTCCGGCCGCAACGGGGCCGCGGACTGCTCTGTGAAGTAGGATGGGCCAGTGGCCCCCCAGCAGCAACTTTTTCACCGGATGCAGTGATTGGTGTCCACTGAGCCCAGCCCCCGCCTGACGGTCTTATTTATGAGGGGGGGAGGGGGGGGGCAGCCCTCCAACCCCCTTCCAGCCCCTTGCGGCCGACACATGCGATGCATGAACACCCCTTCGAGTGCTGCGAAGCTGACCCTCCAAACGGATGGCGGTGGACGTGGGGCGGTACACCACGCCGGGTGCATCTGCTTGGAGTGTCGCTCTGCCTTTGGCCTTCAACTGAAAGGGGCTGGGGGTCGGGACTGCAAGGACGTGCCCCTCCGAATGACCCGTGCGTTGTGGTGATCATTGTGAGGTGGATTTATTGGGGTGCCATTGGCGCAGCGACAGGGGCATGGGTGGAGCTCCCTCGGCGGTGAACCGGCCCTGAGCAAGTCCTATGATTTGTTGTCTCAATTTTTCTGGCAATGTCCTCTTTTTTGGGGGGAGGGGGGGTGCGCTGAAGGTGAAATGGGCCCAAAGCACGTGCAAAGAGCGGATGCAAGGGCGGTTGGCTGAGGTTAGGACAGCGGTTGGGAGGCAATGTGTGGCAGGTACAAACCGGTTGAAGAGACGTGGGCGGACGTGTTTGGCAGGGGGTGGGGTGGGGGGGGTTGGGGGGGCTCCCCACCAGCGCAAGCCCTCTCGGGGGGGGGGGGGGGCGTAGCAGTGGGAACAGAACACAGAAGGAGCTGGTGTGAGACACTCCGGCCGCAACGGGGCCGCGGACCGCTCTGTGAAGCGGGATGGGCCCTTACCTTGAACATTTTGTCCCACCCCCCTAGTCGGGGAGGGTACAGCCTGGCGCCGCCAGAGACTTTTCTCCATTGGCAGCACGCTTCTGCTTTTTACGTGCACGACCCTCTGAGTGTACCCAAGCTCCTGCATAAATACTTCCAGCCATTTGCCCAAGATCTGGGCATCTAGGTTTCGCCGGCCTCATTGCCTTTCTTTCAAATAGGATCCAACGTTATCAAAAATAATATGCCGTATCTGGGCTGGTGCGTGCGGGCTTTCTCCCTGGTTAAAAAAGACATTTGTTTTGAAGAGCCAGCCGTGTTTTCTTACCACGGTGGCACTCAACCCTTTTCCTGAATGATCAATGACTATCCCACTTTTCTCCGCGACTCATCTGATTGGGGGTACTTACCGTCGGCCAGTTGCTAGAGGACGACTCATTGTTTTTGCAGCTAGCCCCCACGTGGGAACCCATTTACAGGCGCCGCTTAGCAACCAGCCACCCCCCACCACCACCCGCTCCTACGCCCCACACCTCACTCCCTCTGCCGGACCTTACCTTCTGGTCTTGCTGGACCCGCTCACCAGTGGTAGACATGCTCTCACTACCCCACTCACTCACACCCCGTCAGCCTGACGCGGTGTGGCAGGCCTTTCATCGATGCAACCTTCCGCCTTCAAACAAAGATTTCATCCACAGGGCCCTATGGGCCAAGCTGCCTGTGGGCCAGTGCCAACAGCACTGGCAGCCTTTGGAGGTGTGGTGTCCTATAGACAACGAATTAGAATCAATCTCACATGCAATATTTCACTGCCGGTTCCTTGTAGGAGCCTTTGAGGTCGTCAATACCGCCTTTCGGTCCACTGGGCCGCATCCATTTGACGTTGTACATTTGCTGCAGGACGATAAGCCCGCATCTTTGGAAACACCAGCTGGCCTGATTAGCTGGTCTGCCATCATTACAAATTGGTCGCTCCGTTGTGCCAAAAAGCACAACTCCTTTTTTCGGATTACATGGGAATCGTTTTATGCCAAGTGGTTCCACACGTCGAATTCCTGGACCTCCTGCCCCCGCGACCTTCCCATCCCCGAAACAGTCCTAGCGTGGTTTCTGGAATTCCTTCAGCGGTCCTCACAGCCGCGACCCCCCCCTCCAACCACAGCACCCAAACCTTCCCCTCCCCCCAGCCCTTTCGCCAATACACCACCGACACCCCCCCCATCAAAGCGGCAAGCACGTAACACTGCGCGGAAACTCCGCAAACTGCAGAAGGCGGAGGAGCTACAAGAGGTGTTGCAGGATCTTTCAGACAGTGTTATCCCCCTTGTTTACACAGACGGCTCCTCAGCGGTGGAGGGCCACGCAGGCCGTCTGGCAAGATATGGCATATTTTGTGAAAAGCAAACGAGCATAGCGGCTTTTGTGCCGGATGAATACAGGCAGACAAACAACTCGGCAGAACTGCTGGCGGTCATCAGAGCGCTTCGCATATTTAGCACAGGGGACATTGCAATCTGCACGGACTCACAGTACGTGGTCCTGGGGGCAACCGGCGCGGCGCACCGCTGGCGCTTGCGTGGGTGGATAGGGTCGTGTGGCCCAGTCTCTAACGTTCCCCTATGGGAACAGCTCCTGGCTGCACTAGATGAGAATCCACGCACTGTTCATTGGGTCAAAGTACCTTTACACGTAACCATCGAAGGTAACAATGAGGCGGACCGCCTGGCTGACCAGGGCAGGCAACTGCACCCGCGGTTCCCTCACCCACGCACCCCATCCCTGCTGCTCTCTGTGGCTGGCACACCGCGTGCCCCAAAAAAGCCTAAGGGGGAACGTTAGTGCGCCGGGCGCGCGCCGGGCATCTTTTGTGACCCGTGCCCCACCGGTGGACTGTTGCCGTTGATATGTTGGGCAACATTATATGGATTTGCCCCTTAGCCCCCGGGACATCAGCTGATGTTTTGATTTGGGATGGGTATGGACCTTCTCGTACCCGAGGTGATTTCTTTTGATTTCGAAGTTGGGGGCTATGATGGTGCTTATAAAGGCCGGATTCATGTCATTGTGCCACTCATTGGAAGAAAGAATGGCACTTTGCCAGCCCGCCAACAATGTTACAATGACGTGCGCGGGTAGTATAGGGCACGCATTGAGCAGCTGTTGGCTCGGTTGTGGCACGCAAGATGAGGCAGAGGATGAGGTAGAAGTGTGTGTGTTGTGTTGCCAGAAGTGCTCCACCGTCGCAGTTTGTGTTGAGTGTAAGGAGCACTATTGTACTGATTGTATTGACACCCACACTTGTGGGACCAGTGTTGTTTATTAAGTACAATACAAATGACAGTTGGAGCTGCTGAATTCACAGATATTGCTTTATTATGCAACGTGCTTTGTAGGGAAGGTGCGCAGTCCATCATGGTCTATTTGGGGGGCCTTCTCCATGAGAGGGTAAGTCTGGGGCTGAAGTTGGGATAGTTAATAGAAAGGTAGCGCGCCGGGCACGCGCCGAGTGCGCGCCGGGCAATCATTCCCCCTAAGCCACTTACAGCTCTCCGCTTCCGGTGAAACGTCTTAATTTTGGCGCACAGGCATCACCTCCGCTCATTCACTCCATTGAAGGACAGGCGGTCCTCACTACACTCAACCTTACGCTCATGGCTGACGCTCTCTCGACAACATCTGACATCAGTCACTGTGACACTGATTCATGGAGTGCAGAAAACACTGACAGTGCAAACCAGCTCAGCTCTCGCACGTGCTCCACAGAAGGCAGTCGTGACTAACTGCTTTGTATCCACCGGCGCTGTTGTTTCCACGCCAGTTTACCACCCTCACACCTCACCTCACCTCCTCACCTCTTATTGTATGTTTCTCCCTGCTCTGTTTGAAACTAAACAGCAACTGAAGGGGACAGGCCGAATGAGTGCCATGCTGTGCAGCCCAATCAGTTTGCAAGTAGTACAATGAATGCAGTCCACACCTTATGGACGACTGCTATTTTATTGATCCTGGTTGTTCTTTAGAGTCGGCAGAAAGGAACAGCACTCAAGTGACCCGCAGAGCTAACCGCAAAAAACGCCTCACTGTACTTTACATAGTGGAGCACCCCAACCAAGAAGGGGACACGTGATTGATTGGACTTTGCAGTACTGCTGGACTAATGGCTGGAATTGTGTATGGCGGGGACATTCAGTCTATCGGAACCGACCATTGATCCCCCAATTTGGACGCTGCATTTCTGACA
Organism: Eutreptiella sp. 'Long Island Sound 2002'; assembly: GCA_964036045.1. Taxonomy (NCBI): domain Eukaryota; phylum Euglenozoa; class Euglenophyceae; order Eutreptiales; family Eutreptiaceae; genus Eutreptiella; species Eutreptiella sp. 'Long Island Sound 2002'. Next base: position 2,637,670 of record OZ038401.1, read on the forward strand.
TGGGAGCCCTGCCGCCTGGGGTGAAGGGTTCGAAGCAGGGCGCAAACCTTCAATGCCCCCCCGCCTGCGCGCAGTCACTAGAAATTTCGTTCACTGCACACAGCTCTGCACACACAGAGAGGGGAACGAATGTGCGGTGTGCGTGGTGCGCACGGTATCTGGTGCCATTTTATGAATGCACTGTTTTTTCTTTCAGTCACCACGGATCGCCCCCCCCCCCCCCCTTGTAAAAGCTACGCCCTTGTCCAAGTGACAGTGGGTGTAGGGACCGTATTAATTTGGTACCTAATTTGATTCGGTACAAATGTGCAGCCACATGAGACATGGGTTTGGTGACAAATTTGCCAGTTACATGGGGTGAAGGACACATTTGTTGTGAGTTTTTGGCCCCTTAAACCCACAGAGCTCTGATTTTGGGGTTATTTGTGCATTATATTCCCGTTTCTTGCACCAGCTCACTGTGCAATCTTCTCTTTTTGAACCTGGGCATCTACGGCCTTGTGCAAGCTACAGTAGGCGTAGGGACCATATTAATTTGGTACTTTATGGGGGTACCACCCTCCCACAAGCAGAAGCAGAGCTTTTGGGAGGGCAGCGGGATAGATAATTTGCGATCACCCACCTCCTTCGGCAAGGGGAACCTGGAGGCCCCCTGTGGGGCAGGGTACGGGAATGAGCACCCCGTGAGGTCCCAACCGCCAAACGTGTCGAAACAACGGCTCATCAGGCTTGGGCACCCTGTGGGGCACCCTCTTCATTGCGGGCCATGCCAAAGAGGTCTGTGCCCCCCCCCCCCCCCCGGCAGGTGGTGTGGGCGGCTACAACCACCATGACATTGGTAAGGAGGTAGAAGCCTCCGTTGTTGTATGCCAATCCCTTAGCCCACCGCCTCCGTGCCACCCGGGAAATCTGCCAAAAGTGTGTGAAACGGCAGGGCAGAACTAACGTGTGTGTGTGGAGGGGGTGCTGGTGCTATGCGCGGTGCGCACGGTGCGTTTGTTGGGGTGTGAGGCGATGGTGAGGGGGGGCGACCGGCAGCCAGGGTGTGGGGGGGGGGGTTGACCCATGAATGGCACGGTTGCCGCTTGGGGCTGTGTTGCTTTAGTGTATGCGCGGTGCGCACGGTGCGTTTGTTGGGGTGTGAGGCGATGGTGAGGGGGGGCGACCGGCAGCCAGGGGGTGGGGGGGGGGTTGACCCATGAATGGCACGGTTGCCGCTTGGGGCTGTGTTGCTTTAGTGTACACTTGGTGTATTCTTGGCAGTACTTGGCACTAGCAAGGGCTAGTGCACAGTATGAGCAGGGGGCCCAGCCTGGGTGCTGTAATGTCTAACCTCATCCACTGGTCTCTGTCAGAACCATTTCCACAGGTTGGTGTCATGCAGACAGTGAGGAGTGCGAGGCACTGGGTGATCCACTCCCACAAACATTGCCACAACACTCTGACCTTTACATTTTCGGAGTTTCTATACACAATGTTGGAGGATGATCTGCCTGGCGCAACACTTCAGAGGTCCTAGAGAGGATGCATCCCCCTCTTGCCACGGCACTGACACCATTCCGTTGAATGACTGTTGTGATTGCCTTGTGCTTGAAGGCATGTGCTGTCGGGAGGGGAGGGGAGGGGTGGGTCCACATGCACATACACACACACACACATCAGGGAAGCCTGGCGACCCATTAACATGCGATACGCGGACCGACCAGAGCCATCGGTGACGGCCTTCATGAACAAGTACAAGCAGCACATTCGGGGCTCACCGATGGAAGCGCGACGACTCGATGCGCAGACACTGCAGGCCAGAGCGAGGAAAATGGGAGAGAAGACCGCCAATGGCATAGACCTCTGGTCGATGTGGTTGCTGAAACGACTGCCCAGGGTTTTCTTGGACAAGCTCGTGGACCTCCTGCGCGCGGTGGAGGCCACAAGAAGGTGGCGGGACAGAGTGGCAGAGGGTTACACGTCGCTGGTGCCCAAGGGCGAAGGGGGCGGAGACCCCATGAAGCTGAGACCACTGACAGTCCTGTCGCAGATCTACCGGATATGGGCGGGAGTGCGTATGGAAGATGTCATGAAGTGGCAGGAAACATGGGCCCATGAGGAATCACATGCTTTTCGACCCCATAGGGGATCCCTGGATGCAGCAGCGGTCCTCACCCTCCTGATTGAGTTGTCCCACGTCCTGAAGACCCCCCTGGTGGGGGTGGGCAGAGACTACTCCAAATGCTTTGACTTAATACCCCAGGCCATATCGATAGCGATGCTGGACATTCAAGGAATGGAGAGGGGAGTCCTCAGAGCTTTCCATGGTATGTACGACCAATTACAGCGGGTCTTCAAAATAGGGGGATGCCTGGGTGCGTGGTGGAAAGCTACGAATGGAATCCTCCAAGGATGTCCGCTGAGCGTCATTGTAATCAACGCGCTGGCGTCCACATGGAAGAGGGTGATCGACGACGTGAACAGGCCCATCGTGATCAGCACCAAGCAGCTACCACCGCAACCGAAAGAACCAGAACTGCCAGCGTGCTGGTGGGCACGACGGGTCGAAGGCGTGGAGCAGAGATGGGTGTGGATATGCCAGACACTGTGCTGCTACTCGGAAATGGGCTGGAAGGTGGGTGATGAATGGCGCCTGCCACCAAACCCCGACAACTGGGGAGACACGCCCCCCCCCCCCCCCCCCAAGACCGCGGCCCAGAGACCCAGGGGAGCTGACGCCAGCGACTGTGGTGTGGGCACGGCTGGGACTGGAAAAGATGCAATCGCCGGAGCCCCTGTCGCCGCCGCAACACCGGGTACTGTTTGATGAGAGGGACGACTTGTCGGCGGCGTTAGAGATCGCAGGGCCAGGGGACAACGAGGCCGACCCAGGAGTGGAGGTGCACATCTCAGCGGAAGGGTATGCGGACAACACCTACATGCTAGCCATGTGCATCATGACGCTGCAAAAAAATGATGCTGCTAGCCACGGGACAGTGGGTCCAGGTGATGGGACAGGAGATGAATGTGAAGAAATCCATGCTTTTTGGGGTGCTGGGCCCGCGGGAGACCAATGCCCAGCCAATGCAAGCGACGGAGAGAAACTGCCAGTGCAGCACGAATTCTGACAGCTGGGCGTAGGGGTACCGACCACGACAACGAAGGGGACGGGGCCCCTACCGGAGACGCGCATCGACTCCGCCAAGCAAGCGCCGCGCATGGCACGCACACTACCGGTGGGGTTTGAGGGCCGTGCGATCATTGTTGAGGTCATGGTGCTGGCAGCGGGGCTGTACGGGGTGGAACTGGCGGAAGCCAGTTTGAAGCACATTGCAGGACTAGAAACGGCGGTCATGCACGCACTGTGGGGAACCAGCAGGCCGTGGCGAGCCAAGCCGGAGACACACAAACGACGGTGTAAGACGTGGGTGTGCGAAACACACAGGCACCCACCATGCAGATCGTGCGCGATAGCACAAAGGGGAGTGCGATACTGCTGTGCCCGAGGGCACCAGGGGCACCCGCGCGTGCCTGCGATGTGCCCCCCTGCCGCAAGGCGAGCCTTCACCCCACTGTGCCGCCTGGGGGTGCGCAGAGACAGCCAGAGGACTCCGGGTCGGGATGAGGGGGGATGAACCCCAGCCCCCAAAAGGCGAGTGATGCAGACGCCGGTGAGGGGGGGGGGGCAAACCCCAGGGGGGTCCGGCGCCCAGAGCCAGCCCCACCCCTGGCGCGCGTGGACGAAGCGACGGAGGGGAGAGACACCTCCCTAGGACGGCCCGCCGGGCAAACGAGCACGCCAGCCGGAGCGGCATGGGCGTGCAGGCACTGAGACCTCATAACCCACAGCTACCAGAGGCTCTGGCCTAGGCGATGTGACGACTCTCAAGGGGGGCCAGTGCAGTCATGATACTTTTCATCAAACATCCTTCTGGCACAGGCCCCACTACGCTGGGCGCCCACCCCGGGACCCATGCAGGCCTTCCTCTATAATATGGCATCCCCCCCCCCCCCCACGCACACACAGCGCGTATCGGTTCATATGTGGTCATTTCAGGCGGAAGGCGGGCCAGTGGTTAGTGGAGCAAGTTTTGGGGTGGGACATGTTCGCAATTTTCACCAAGGGATGCCCTCGGGTGATGTGCAGGGAGAGTGCGTAGTGATCGCTCGCGTGCTCTGGGATACACCCACGAAGGAACACCTCAATTTCTTTTGCTTCCACACGGATCCAAAAGGCTGTGTGGCTGGGCATAGCACAGGGAGAATTGTCACAGTGATACTCATGGGTCAGGATAGCATGGCCCCTTCTACCGCACATCACAGTGCTCTCAAAGGGGTGCCCCCGTGCGGTGGAGGAGCAACGCCTCCGGTGAGCGGTACAGCAGCCCGAGAGCTGCAGCAATCTTTGAGCCCAGCCAGTGTGGTGCTGTGCTCACCAGTTCGGCACATTTACTCACCAAACAGTTCGGATATATCTTCGGCTAACCTGTCTTCAGGATCGCCGATCCCATGGTACGAATCCGTTTCACATTGCGAGTCAGCTAGTAACGAGCCTTGCACAGTTAGCAACGCAAGCCGCCAACGGGGTCCTCAGAGTATTCACCATCTTCGGTGCACTGGGAGGATTTCATTATTTGCACACCTCCAAGGCCCCCAGGTTTCACTACACCATCCCCCACACGGGGCCAATGGGACAGACTGATGTTGCATCCTCTACCCTAGACGCCACTGAGCAGCACAAAACTTCCACGTGAACGGACCAAACGGGTCAAGGGTAAGCAACCAATACCAGGACCTTTGTTTCCGTAAGCCACCCCTGTGCACTCGCACCGGAGCTCTAGGAGCTCCAGCGTAGCTTGCAGGCTCGCGCCTCTGCGCGCGCACGAAGCACAGTAGACTCGCCCACGGGTCTCCTGCACGGGAAATGGATATGGGCTGCAGGGCACGGTAGGAGCACAGACTCCAACCCCTCTTGTTGCGTGCCTAGAGAGGAAGGGGACTCTCATCCCTGGCTCCCAAGTTCTGGGCCACCCAATAGCCAGTAGCCAGCCTGCCTGCGGTGCAACAGAACTTCAGAACATATGGTTGGGCCGTCATGCAGTAGCAGTAGGAGTTGAAGCTCACAATTTGAGCATCGATTGAAAGCATTGGGCGTTACACAGAGGCGCCAGAGACAGGAGCACAGGTCGACAAGACAAGCACCACTTGTCTTGTAAGCTGGTACCCCAGGCGACCGCTCGGGGCCATGGACCCATGCGGGCCTCCCTCTTTAATATTGTTTTTCTCCATTGGGCGTTACACACACAAACACACACATACGCCCTTCAACCGATAGGTGATTTTAAGCTGGTCAAGCGCAACATCAGGGAACAGTTGCGGTTGCAACAGATCACACAGCTCATGGGGGAACGTTAGCGCGCCGGGCACACACCGTGCATCTTTTGTGACCCGTGCCCGACCAGTGGACTGTTGCCGTTGATGTGTTGGGCAACATTATATGAATTTGCCCCTTGGCCCCCAGGACATCAACAAATGTTTTGATTTGGGATGGGTACGGACTTTCTCGTACCCGAGGTGATTTCTTTGATTTCGAAGTTGGGGGCCATGATGGTGCTTATAAAGGCCGGATTCATGTCATTGTGCCATTCATTGGAAGAAGGAATGGCACTTTGACAGCCCGCCAACAATGTTACAATGACGTGCACGGCTGGTGTAGGGCACGCATTGAGCACCTCCCTCTTTAATATTGTTTTTCCCCATTGGGCGTTACACACATAAACACACACAGACGCCCTTCAACCGACAGGTGATTTTAAGCTGGTCAAGCACAACATCAGGGAACAGTTGCGGTTGCAACAGATCACACAGCTCATGGGGGAACGTTAGCGCGCCGGGCACACACCGTGCATCTTTTGTGACCCGTGCCCGACCAGTGGGCTGTTGCCATTGATGTGTTGGGCAACATTATATGGATTTGCCCCTTGGCCCCCAGGACATCAACAAATGTTTTGATTTGGGATGGGTACGGACTTTCTCGTACCCGAGGTGATTTCTTTGATTTCGAAGTTGGGGGCCATGATGGTGCTTATAAAGGCCGGATTCATGTCATTGTGCCATTCATTGGAAGAAGGAATGGCACTTTGACAGCCCGCCAACAATGTTACAATGACGTGCTCGGCTGGTGTAGGGCACGTATTGAGCAGCTATTTGCTCGGTTGTGGCACGCAAAATGAGGCAGAGGATGAGGTAGAAGTGTGTGTGTTGTGTTGCTAGAAGCGCTCCACCGTCGCGGTTTGTGATGAGTGTAAGGAGCACTATTGTACTGAATGTATTGACACCCACACTTGTGGGACCAGTGTTGTTTATTAAGTACAATACAGATGACAATTGGAGTTGCTGAATTCACAGATATTGCTTTATTTTGCAACGTGCTTTGTAGGGAAGGTGTGCAGTGCAACGCGGTCAACTTGGGGGGCTTCTCCATGAGAGGGTAAATCTGGGGCTGAAGTTGGGATGTTTAATAGAAAAGTAGCCCCCCCCCCCCCCCGCACACACACATCAACACCCCAACACACACACACACACACACACACCCGCGCGCGCTTGAATTGATTTCCTTGGCACACACACACACACACATACACACATACACATCGAGCGAGTGGGGGAGGTCGGGTAAGTTTGTAAGGATTTAGATAACCGCAGGTGATCGGGCTGGGCCATATAGGGGCCAGGGCATGGGGTTGGAGCTGCTTCCGTGACCATTGGCTGCATTGATGCAGTTCTTGGAAGTCTGAAGTCCAAAGAGCCTTGTGACCGTCCCCCTAATCAGAAGGCAAAATGTTGCATGTAGTGAGGGGGATACTTTTGGGCATTGGGAATGTCTCACAACGCGCAATGCCCCCCCCCCCCCCCCACCCCCAGAAATACAGCACAAGTCGGCAGCATTCCGGTCTGCTTTTACCAGCTCTCTGCCCCTTTTGGATCCAAATGCAGGTGTCCCTTTGCTTATTTGCGCTCAGTGGTTGCTTTCGTGGCTGACCCCATCCTACCCGTAGACCTTTGCACGACTGAAGAGGACCCGTTGCCGCCTGCCCCACATCCACGGCATCCTGCAAGATAGCTTGTCTGAAGGGCCTGGGACGCATTTTGTGCGTCTCGAAGGTGATCTGGAACATGGCCTGCGGCCTCGCGCCATGCACTACCTTTGGGGCCTCCCTGGAATTGACTGTGGACCTTCAAGACCTGCTGCTCGTATTCCTCACCGGGCCCTTCGCCTAGTTTCACCCATAATGGGGACCACGAGCAGGCATGACTGATGTTGGACCTTAGGATCATGATCAAGGCCGAGGGACAACCCAGCATCCTCTCCGAGTGTTGTATCACATCTAAGTACTATAATCGAAGGTGACCTCACGGGCTTGATAAACACCAAGGCTCCTTCGTGCTAGCCATGCCGTCATCCCGAGACGGTCAGTAGTGGGGCTATGCTAGACGGCCATACCCAGCACCCCCAAGTCCATCCTCCCACCCCAATTCGTGGAAGATGGACCACCTCCTGCCCCCACTGAAGGAGGTCTCCCAGGGTCTACAGTGGGACATGCTCCTTAGGCAGGGGTGATATAAGGGCCTTTGGAAGGGGTGTGCTTGGGGACTCTTCAGGGGGAACGTGGTCTAAAAAGTAGCACTTAGTGTGCGCGCAGTGCAAGGCCGCCCCATAAGCATAGGGACCTGTTTGACTGTTGCTTTCCTAACTTTCAGCGTGTGCTTGCACAAGGGGGGGGGGGGGGGGGCACAAACGGCACCTACAGCAACCCACCACAGCTCCAGTACACCAACCACTGGGCACCGTGAACTGCGGAAACGACACCAGCAAGAGCAGCGGCCGCAGCGGCCGATGAAACGCAGGGACCCGACGTAGCAGGCGGAGGGAAGAACGGGCTGTCCAGGGCCCCGTAAAGAAACAGCAATCCGACGGAATGTCACATGAGGGGGGTATGACCCGTGGCTGCGCGTGGGTGGTGTGATGGTGGCCTCCTCCTCTTTGTTCCAGTGTCTAATTTTTTTCAGGTTTGTCACAATGGTTTTGGTCTGCGGGGCACTGTTCTGCGCTCATCTATCTGTCTGTTTCTCCATTTATCTGTCTACCTATTTGTCTGCCTATCTTTCCCGCCTGTCTGCCTTGTGTTTCTGTCTGTCCACCCGTTTGCCAATGGATGTGTGTGTGTGTGTGTGTATTAATTGTGTGAGCAGGCGGCTACACCTGTCTCCAAAAACCCATTGCAACATGTAAACGGTGCTGTGGTTACAGGTGAATCATCCTCCCTGTCCCTCTCTTTGCGAGTTTGGTGACCAGGGGGGTGGCATGCGCTGAATCAGCCCCAGGGAGTAGAGATACAGCTTCGATGATCCGCTTGATTACTCCCCATGTCCCCGACCTCGCTACAGAAAGGCGCCTAGCCACATGACTCTTCCTGTTTTGTTGGCCTGATGATTTGTTTCTGAAGCCAGAGCCTTGTGTCTGCCTGCCTGTGCCCGCCCACATTGGCCCTTGGTTCGTCGGTTTCTCTCACAAAGTGTGTGTGTGTCCCTCTCTCTCTGTGTGTGTGTCTGCCTATCCCTCTAACTGTCCATCGATGTATCTGCCAGTTTGTCTCTACATGTTCTGATAAAACGCGCCTTCAAATTCTTACATAGCTCCTTGGATGTGCCCGCGCTGAGATGAATGATACATGGGACTATCGACCCGTTGGATCCTGTCCATCACCTTTAGCCTCACGATCCTCTTAGTCCTCTACATCTGCCTCCAAGGGGATTCGTTGTCACCCCCGAGCGCTGCCTTGGTCCAGCGTCGCCTCCCCAGCCCGCCAGATCCTGGTCCACTCCATGGGCCCCAACCTCGCGGGGCCCCAGCACCGGACCTTACGGCCACCGGCGAGGCCTCTGGTGTTGCCAATAGGCCGACTGCTAGTTCTGCGGTGGCTCCGTTGAGGTTGCCGGATGATGTCGTGGACAATGCTACGAATGCAAGCCTCGGGGGCAACTTGCGCAACGACGTCGGTTCTGTTGAGTCCGCTGTCTCCGCAAGGATGGAACCGCCCCAGTCACCGGCTACACTTCCGAGGAAGCCGATGGATGCAAGCTTAGAGAGTCACGATGCCCCCTCGGAGACCGGACCCCCTGCATTACGGCCTCTAGTGCCCAGCGACGGGGGGCCAACGGAGGCCGCGTCACAAGATGGCGACAACAAGGGGCCATCGGCCTTCAGCGTCATGGACCAGCTGGTCGCTGCCCATGGCCGCCCCAGTGGTACTTCCGAACCCGACATCCCGGGCCCGACCCTCGCGGCCCGCGGCGGTCGCAACGTCCCCCGCAAGACGCTGCTGCGCAGCCAGCCGCGTGCGCAGCGCCTGGCGCTGCCGCCGCGCACCGACGCCCGCAACGCGTCAGGCCGGTACCTGTTCGTGTGCCCCAACTACGGCCGCACCAACAATCAAATGGTGTCGCTCGCCAAGGCGTACACGCTCGCCTACTACAGCCGCCGCACGCTCGTCATGACGCGGTGGTGGCACAAGAACAGCGGGACCGACAAGAAGAGGTCGAGTGTGGACCGGTACTTCAACTTCACTGGGGGCCCCGTGCCCATTATCTCGCGGGTGCATTTCGGGACCCTTGCGGAGGCTTGGCCGGGGTCCCTGTGCGCTGGCACGGACAGACTGGACACGTGCCTCTTTGGCGAGCGCGTCGTGTGCGCGCGCACCACGCGGATGAGCGAGCACGCGCCGGCCGTGAACGTGCAGCTGCTGTCGGGGCCTCAGGCCGTCGTGGCTCTGGACGGGCACAACAGCTTCTTCGCCAACGTTCCGCATTGGCCGTGCATCTGGAGCTACGCTCGGATCCCCCTCGAATTCAGCACGGAGGTCGATCGGTGGACCGCTGCTGCGGGGCTACCAACGGGCTTTTTGGCGTTGCACATGCGCTTTATGGAGAACAAGTGCGTCCGGTTTGCGAAAAAGCACGTGGAGGGTTTCAGGCTGCTGGGCATGCCATCGCCCGATCTGGTAACTGACCTTGCTCCCATGTGCACCATGGACAAGGGGTACTACTCGCGATGGCGGAACCGGTCGCACGCGCGCTTCTACGTGGCGCACGATTTCCAGTTCGACCGGGCTACGATGACGCGGCTCACCAATGACGGGGCAACATACTACTACGGCGGCATCGGCGGAGATGAGCGCCTGATTATCGATTTTTGGCTTTGTGTCGAGGCTGGAATATTCTTAGGCAACGCCATGAGCACCATGTCACTGAATGTGTGCAGTATCCGCCGAGCCCTTGGCAAGACCTGTGCCAATCTGGACTACATCTTTAAGCTCTACCCATGCCACCCACACCCAGATTTCGACAAGGGTTTCACCCCCGCCCTGCCCGGGGACTAGGCCGTATGTCCAGCACTCCCGCTTAGACTACAGCACAGGCAAATACTCCAGATTCCCTCCCCCCTCCACCTCAATGTTTTAGGCAAGGTCTGGATGGGTAGTCCAGATTTTTCTGGGTGTGTGGGTAAAGGGGGCTGGATCCCCCACCCCCCCTGACACGCAGCCAGAGCCTAATGCGGACAATGCAACCTGACCATTTGACGCCTGACACTCATCCTGATGAGGCATTGTCTGCGTACGACACAGAAGCAGGTGACGAATGTGGAGTTCGGCGGTGGGGAATATGGGGCTGGAATGCATGAACAGACACAAAGACATTGAGATGGATATCTCATGAGTGTCAAGGCTCCTGCATGAAGCGAAGTGATCTTGATGTGAAACCTTTGTTTATGCAATAAACAATAGTTCAATACCATCGGCGTGACATGTGGTCGACCTCAGAACTCCGCTACCACAGCCACTGTGGGATCGTCGTAGCGCTGGACAGCTCTGAACCTTGATCCCGAGAGGTTATCACGAGTACTGTGAAGCGAGCAGGCTACGCCAGCTCATCTTGGTCTGAACCCCCCAGCCTCCCAGCCACAGGACTGCTCAGATTCTTACCCATTTACAAAACTCAAATAATGAATTACAAGGCTCCTGCATGACGCGAAGTGATCTTGATGTGAAACCTTTGTTTATGCAATAAACAATAGTTCAATACCATGTGACATGCGTGACCATGCGTGACATGTGGTCTGCCTCAGAACTCCCTGAGTCTTTGACCCTCCCACCCGCCCAACCAAACTCTTACCCCCTCCTCGCCCAGCTCTTCAACTCCCCCGCCTGCCCTGACCACAGGGCTGCCGTGCCTCTGTTGTCTACTCGTATCTGTGAACAGTCCCAGGGCAGGGACCCTCGCCGACCCCGAATGCCGATGCGCCGACTTGATGCATTGCCTGTCAGGGGGTGGGGGGTACGCCGAACATGAAACTCTTGCTTTGTAATTGTCTTGAGTTTGCATTGAGAAACCCCCCCCCCCCCCGTCATTTCGTTCCATCTGCTGATTGCAGACGTCGCGTCTTCTGCACACCGGAACGTCCTTTCCCTCTCCTGTGAGAATCTGATCACAACCGATAGAGTGACGCCCACAGTGGCGGCCTCTTGGACCTTCGCACCTTTCATTATGCAAATAAACAATACTTTAATACCATCGGCGTGACATGTGATCTTCCTCAGAACTCACTGAGCAGGGACCCTCGCCGACGCCGAATGCCGATGTGTCGACTTGATGCACTGCCTGTGAGGGGGTGAGGGGTACCCCCCCCCCGTTGTATAAGCTACGCCCTTGTCCAAGCTACAGTAGACGTAGGGACCGTATTAATTTGGGACCTAATATTAATTCGGTACCAAACGTAGTGCAGCCACATAAGACATGGGTTTGGTGACAAATGTGCCGGCTACATAGAGTCATGGACACATTTGTTGTGAGTGTTTGCCCACTTGAACCCACATAGCTATGATTTTGGGGATGTTTGTGCATTAAATTCCCCTTTCTTGCACCAGCTCACCATGCAATGCTCTCTTTTTGAACCTGGGCGCCCGGTGTTGGTAGTTGTATGTGTGGCGCGCAAGCTACGCCCGTGTCCAAGCTACAGTAGGCGTAGGGACCGTATTAATTTGGGACATTGACGTAGCTTATACAAGGGGGGGGGGGGTTACCACTCACGTTAGACCTGATATCAATTGCGGGGCTGCGGTTCCGGGAAAATGGGTGGAAGACCCCGTTTCATGGGATGGATGTTGAATTGGGGTGTCATGTTGCGAACGGAAGTCACCTGGAGCTGCCTGAAGCAGACCCCGAGGGTGAGCGTCCCGCGTGCAGCAGGCGACCCGCGCGCTAGTGGCACCAACGCCTTGAAGCTCTCAGGAAACTGAGCGAAAAAGTGCCTCCCGGGGCCTTCAGAGGGCGAAGGCTGTGATTCAGAGCCCCGGGGGGGGGGGGGGGGCAAATTCAATAAATCGGAATCATGCACTGGATTGAGAAACGGCTATTTCCTGGGGTCACCAGCCATTTTTGAGCCTTCGTCTCTCTCACGCGTTGGATACAGAGGGGGAGTATTGGTGCACCGGGCATCTTTTTTTTGACCATTTCCCACCCGTGCCTGTTTTTGCCCCTCTTCACCAAACAATCTGGAGGACCTTGTCGCCGTGTCTAAGAATTTCGCCCATCCTTTGCACCCAGTTTATGACGATTGCGAGGGTGGTGGTTGGAAGTGGTGGAAGTGACATTTTGTGTTGTTGAATTCTCATATTCCGGCTTATGCAACGTGCTTGGCACGGAAGGATTGCGGTCTAGTGAGGTCTACTTGGGGGACTTCCCAAGGTGAGGATAAACTTGGGGCTAGAGATACGATACTTAATACAAAGGTAGCACGCCGGGCATGCGCCGAGCGTGTGCCGGGCAAACATTCGACCACACACAGGGAAATAGGGTTCCTGTCCATTGGAGTAAGGGCCTGTTCCCGTTAGCCGTGTGTGGAGCGGGAAAGGGGGTGAGTGAATGAGTGGGTGGGTGGGTGAATGTGTGGGGTGCGGTCGTGTTGAGGAGGAGGGGGGGATGCACAACTGAGCAATGTTGAGCATGGTTGAGCACATATGTTCGTTCCTCCTGAGGAGAAGCCCGCCCCCACACACATACACACACAGAATCAGCATCTCATTGACACACCCACCAGCACAAAGCATCTAAACACGAATCCGGGATAAGTGTTTGGTGCACATTGCACAGTGGTGGCAACACAGGTCAATGAGGGATGAATGGTCGATGGGACCGGGTAGAATTGTTGGGCATCGTGGGCATCGTCCGTACGGCTGCCCAAAATGGGCTGAATTTTTTAAGGCATTTGGACTTAGGCCAATCTCTGGGCACAGGGGCTAAAACAGGAGATTCAGTCCGTCATCCATCCCCCAAGGGATTTCTTCTTAACTCTCCAGGTCTTTTTGGTGCTGAGCGAGGGGAGCTGATCACTTTTGGGGGTCACCACCTCCTGTGAAGGGAGTTAGAACATACTTTGCCCCGTTAGATACGGCAGGGGTTGCATGGCCCATCTAGGGATCCTGTTATGGTAGGCACTGCAGAGGCGTCGTTTGCCTCCTCATTTCGGGAACCCCCGCTGCCGTGGGGATTATGTTGTTTGCCCCCGCTTGTTGTCCACCCAAATGCAGCAGCGTGATGCAGCCGTTCTTCTTGTGGTGCATTGTTCTCTGCCCCCAAGCGAATAGCGACCAACCGTGCCTGAATGTCATCCCCCCACCGTCCCTCTCTGGTGCTCATAGCGTGTGAAATGCGACCCGCTGGTACATCTCGACCTTCAGTCTTCACACCGCTGTCTTTTTCAGCCTACAGTCATTGTGCCTCATGCACACTGGAAAGCCTACAGATGGGGCAGTCTCCCACTGCATCACCTGGTTTCATACTCAGCCAATCCTCTCACTACGTGTCAGATCCGCTACCACAGCCACTGTGGGATCGTCGTAGCGCTGGACAGCTCTGAACCTTGATCCCGAGAGGTTATCTCGAGTACTGTGAAGCGAGCAGGCTACGCCAGCTCATCTTGGTCTGAACCCCCCAACCTCCCAGCCACAGGACTGCTCAGATTCTTACCCATTTACAAAACTCAAATAATGAATTAAAACAAACCATGCTTCACACTGAACATGACAGATTGCTGTCTGAATCTGCTGTTCTTGCCCTGTGGCCGAAGCCTCCAGCAGTCTAAAAGTAGTGCGCAATGCAAGGACTTCCCCTACGGCGCAGCCACCCCCGCAGCTCCTCCTGAAGCCCAGTCCGCGCCGTAGCCCCAGCCTCTCACGCCTTGCCTCATCGCATGCGCATAGATGACATGCTGCTGGCGGCCCGCATCGTTGTGTGGACCGCCGTGGGGGTCGCGTGCGACAGCCTCGCCCCAGCCGTTGTGCCGTGCCCACGGGAGTTCTTCGACAGCCGTGCCCTGGCGGACAACACCGCCCCACTTCTCATGTGCCCCAGGACCAGCGACCACCTGTGGGCCCCCGTGATGCGCAAATACCCCCGCAGCATCGCCCTCGGCTGTTGCAGCGCCGAAATGCGCTTTCTCCAGAGCTGCCCCTTGAGCCGGCGCCAGGGCACGCTGCCTCAGGTGTGGCTCCTGCGGGAGATCCCCAGCCTCGGCCACATGCAGAAGCCCTTCATGGCGTTGTTCTCGTTCCTCCAGGTGTGCGACCCCCGTGCCCGGTTGGCCTCTCCCGGGGGCCTGTTCTTCTGCCCCCCTCCGGCCCTCCTGCTGCCCCCGGTCCGGCAGAGGGTGCGAGGTCCGCAGGGCCCTCTGCGCGGCGGCACAGGCGGCCGTGCCCCAGGCCACAAAGTGGGTCGGTGCACCAGCATTCCCATGCGGAATGCACGGATTTCCCCTGCTCCCTGACAGCGATGGATTTCTCTATATTTTCAGAATCTTTTAAGATGTTTGGGTGTCCAGCAATACCCGAGTGATGAAGCAAGCAATGCCTCTGATTTGTGCTCTTCTGCTGGGAAGGACAGGGACTAGATGCGGGGCAATCTCCGGGATTTCCATCCCCCCCCAAAAAAAACGTGAATATTGCCAAGCAAACGGCCTGGTTTGTGGCTGATGAGATAGGGCGTGCCGTGCGCAGTGTGGACGCAATGCCAAAAGTAGGCCATCCTCCCGCACCCGGGGAAATACAGTTGTGCATCCGTACAGGCACACGTTGGGTACTGTGTGTAGCCCCCCCTTCAAGAACGCCAATTTGCTGAAGTGAAGAGGTCCAAAGTGCAGAATGTACGGAAGAAGCTTGACACAAAAAACATACACCGAGGCTACCTTTGGGCATGCCGGTCGGTTGTCGGTGCGCGCACACTGCCAACACGCCCCCTGAGAGGGCACCGGGCATCGTAGTGCAGGTCCCCCCGCCCCAACGCCCCCCCCCCCTTGCAATTCCCCAACCGCCGCTTTGACTTTTCTTCTGATAAGGGGGGCTGGTGTGCTCTCTGCTTCTGTCTCTGCTGGTGCCCCCTGTTAGCGTTGACTCCTCTTCACATTCGGACACGCTTTCCTCGAACTCACAGCCCAAAGGCCTAAAGCCAAAACGCATTCAGGCATCCCCCCAGCCGCCCGCCCCTCTTCCGTCTTCCAGGCACGACCCCGCGGCGACGCCTCCGTCACCGTGATCTGGGCCCAGAACCCCCTCAAGACCCCGCACGCCTCCATGCCCTACGTCACGCAGTACGCGCAGCCGCTGCTGCGGCAGATGCAGGCCTTCTTCCGCGCGACCCGCAACGTCTCGGTGGGGGCCATCGACGTCCTGAACACGACCGGCTGCTGGGACACCGGCGTCGTCTGGATGCACAAGTGCATCTGGGGCCTGCGGAAGCCGCTGGGCAGCTGCGGCTCGTGGTTCGCGCGCCCGCGGGCCGTGGCCGCGTGGCGGCGCTTCCTCGCGTGGCGCGCGCGGCCCCTGCCGCTCCACAACTGCCGGGCCGCCGCGCCGCGGGCCGTGGCGGTGCTGGTCTACGACCGCGACTGGTCCCGCCGCCTGAAGGACCCGCGGAACGTGACGGGCGCCGTGGCCGGGTACCTCCGGCGGGCGTGGCCGCACCGGCAGGTCGGTGTATGTCGTAGGTCGTGTGATCCATATTGCACATGGACCAATTTTAACAATATTTAGATCCACCGACAGCAAAAAACAATTTCACGCTCTAACAGTAAAAAACAGTTCAATTTTTTTTCTCAAAATTACACGCCCCGACAGCAAAAAAAATAATTGCACGAAGTGGCGAATGGGGACAGCAGTGTTCCGTGCCCCAAGCGAATAGTGACCAACTGTACCTGGATGTCATCCCTCTGCCTCTCTGGTGCTGATAGCGTATGAAATACAACCCGCTGATTCATCTCGACCTTCAGTCTTCACACCGCTGTCTTCTTCAGCCTACAGTCATTGTGCCTCATGCACACTGGGAAGCCCACGGGCGTGGCAGTCTCCCACTGCATCACATGGTTTCAGACTCAGCTAATCCTCACTACTGCCACGCCATTGTGGGATCATCGTAGCACTGGACAGCTCTGAACCTTGATTCCGAGGGGTTATCTCGAGTACTGTAAAGTGAGCGGGCTACCCCAGTTCATCTTGGTCTGAACCCCCCCCCCCAAAAAAAAACAACCATTTCACGCGCTGACAGTAAAGAACAATTCCATTTCCCCCCCCAAAATTACACGCCCCGACAGCAAAAAAATAATTGCATGAAGTGGCGAAGTTGTACACGACTCCCATTTCTCACGGCAGGTCAACGTGACGTACCACCAGCATCACAAGGGGGGGACGTTCGACTCCCAGTGCGCCCTCTTCGGCGGCTTCGACCTGTTCGTGATGGTGCACGGCGCCGGGATGGCCAATCTCGTCTGCGCCCGGCCCTGCGCCGCGGTGGTGGAGATCGGGTGGGGCGCGGCGTCCGTGTTCAACGTCCTCGCGCGCCAGCTGCTGCACCACCACTGCTTCGTGGCCGTGACCCCGGAGTCGCAATTCACGGGATTTGTGATGCCGGCCAACCTCACGGCCTGTCTGCAGCGCTACGTGCGGCTGCGGGGCCTTGTGGTAGCCCCGGCCGGAGGGCAAGCGGTGATCTCTGGGGCTTGAGGAAGTCGCAGTCCCTGGCCACGCGTCTTCTGGTCCCCAGGTACTCACGGTGTCGTCGAGAGAACCCCCTCCCCCAAAAGTTGCATTCGAAGGGGAGGGGGTTACCCCCCCCCTCCACCAAGGCTTTGTGGCAAATCCCCCAACCTACGCCCAGCCACTGTCCCCCTGACGGCACGTGCAAGCTTCAATGGCATTTGTAACCGACAGTAACCGCCCCCCAACCGCTTTGGCACCCTCCTCCATCTGCCTATCCAACCGCTTCTAGGATCGTCTTTGAGGTCCTTTCCCTTGGAATGCAACCCTGTCACCCCCCTTCCGTAACCCCACCCAAGTGGCCATGGGTCCCGGGTGGTCTTTCGAGTCTCCAAATTGCAATACCGGGAATCGAACCCACGACACACACCGTTCCCCATTGTCGGCAACGGGGAGGGGGGTCCTCTTGGGATGCCCTTCTCTCCATTTTGAGCACCGACATCAGGAATCGAGGACCACTCAGTCTGTGCCAAGCCGTTGTCCTAAAGAAACGAAACAGCCCCGAAAGCTTGTAAGGTCAGTGTAATGCCCCGCACCGCACGGAACACCCCAGTGCAAAGTCCCCGCCCCCCCTCTCCCAGCGAAAGCACTGCGGGGCTGTCTTAAAGAATTCTTTTTTGTTAAGGATAGCCCTTGAGGACCCCTGGGAACAACCAACCGCCCACCGCCGCCCACCGCCGCCCACCGCCGCCCACCGCCAACCGCAACCAACCGCCCACCACCGCCAACCGCCAAACAGTGTTCAGTAGTGCCCCGATGAGCCCATGCCTTGATCATGAAGCAGACAGCGTCCCCGTGAAGGTTCCTTTCTGTTGGCGTTACAGACCCTTCCCCCCCCCCCCCCCCACCCGTGAGGACAGGCCTAAAGCAGCGTTACCCATCGTATGAATACCCGTTCCCCCACACGGCAGCTTCTCCGAATATCACTCGGTGTTGTCCGTCACAGCCACGCACGGGCCGATGGGGCCGCCACCACCGCGCGGCGCGGGAGGGGGTTTGGGGGTGGGGGGGGGCTGGCAGCCGATCCAGCCCTGCGCGCAATCCGGTCTGGTCCGTGCCCTGCTGTCCGTTGGGCGGCCGAGGCACGGGGGCCGCCGATTGGCATGACACGCCGGTACCTCCTACTCATCTCCGGGTACGGGCCTCAACGACGTGTGCGGGTCGGTCCCGCCGCCAGTTCCGAAGCCCGGTCACTTGAGCCCTTCTTCTCTTCTTTCGGGAGGGGGGTGGGTCCTGCCCTGGAGGCACTGTTGAGACCATGACCATCCTTCAGAAATCTTTGTTTTTTTTTGGGTAAGGACAGCCCCTAAGGGCAGCCCTAGGAACCGCCCAGCCCCACCAACCGCCAACAACCACGAACCGCCAACTGCCGCCCACCGCCAATCGCCAGCAACCGCCGACCGCCACCAACCGCCAACGATTGTTCAATTGTGCTTCTGTGGCCGTGTGTCTTGCCCATGCCTTGGCCACGAAGCAGAGAGCGTCCCCGTGAACGTTCGTTTCTGTTGGCGTTACGAACCCTTTTGGCCCTTTCTTGCCCTGGCTGAGACCCCCTCCCCGTGTACAGTGAACGCCCGCCACCGTATCTCCCGCCCGCGTTCTCTCCATTTGCGCGCGCCGGGCAAACATTCCCCCTTGGGCGTGTGCCTGAGCACAAGACAAGAACTGCCGCATCATCGGAGGCCCTGAGGCCCGTGTGGGACTGCCCGGGCCGTGCGGCCTTGGGAAGAGAGCGAAGAGGGGGGGGTATGCGCTGCGCGACAGGGCATTGCACTTGCTGCGGTATTGTGCTGCTCTGGCCTGGCTGGGACCACAGGCAACCGCTCCTGAGGGGGCGGGACCTGGCATACGACACCATGACACCCTACCCCTACCCCTACTCCAGGCCCTAACTCTAACCCAGACAATAACCCTAACCCAAACCCTAAACCCTAACTTTAACACAGCCCCGTGCCCTCGCAAACGTACCCCCCCCCCTTGCAAACTCCCACCCCTTGCAATCCCCCCCCCCCCCCCCCGGGAGACCGTCACTTCCATGTGAGACCATGACTATGAGACCACGAGACCATCACTACCCCATACAGCCAAGGGTGTGACAATGTGCAGATCAACCAATCCTTTGGCTGAGATGTAGAGGAACAATTCTGTGAATGGCTGCTTCCTCAATAACATTTGTGTTGGATGAAGCAAATTGGCATCAATGAGTAAGTCGCTTCACATGTGTTCTCTTTGCTTGCATCAGTGGAGGGTACCACAAATTGCCTTGAAATACCCTTGCAATCCCCCCCCCCCCCGGGAGACCGTCACTTGGCGACCGTCTCCCCCCTCCCACCCGGGAGACCGTCGTGCGCGGGAGTTTGCAAGGGGGGCGGGGGGTACATCTCACGCCATGTTGTCGCTCGCGCAAGCAGCGGCATGCCCCATGCCCCCGATCACGTGGCGTACAGCCATACACTTTGTAGTGGGGGCCCCCAAGTGTGTTGACTTGGGAAACCTCAGGCCTTAGTTCCAGTGACTCCGCCAAAGAGACGGGCGCCATGCACACACTGGCCACACTCTTTGCCCACGGCCTAACAATGGGCAGCGGTGGGGCCCAGTAGCATGTCCCCGTGCCCTGGAGGTTGTGTTGCCCTGGCCCGTATCTCCCCCGGTGGGCTCAGCGCTAGGCTCCCCCAGCCTCCCCACCGGGGCCTGGGGCACCAGACAGACACACTTCCAAGGGCCCCGCTCTCCTGCACACCACCCCACTCGGGCGCACACTCACGACCCCAAGCCCCTGTGTGCGCCTGCCCACACACACCGGCACAATGACGGCGTCTCCCGCTCACCTGCGCTACGGTGGGGTCCAGGGGGCTGTTCCGGTCCGCTTGGCTTTGGAAATGGACAGCGCAGGATGTGGGACCAGTGCATCGCAGGGAAGGATACACAGGCCTGCAGTCCCTCGCCGGTGTGAAGCCCTGCCCCAGCCCAACCCAGCCCCCCGTCCTGTGTCTCAACTGGTGAGGGGCTGGTTGTGAAATGCCCGATGGGATTGAAGGCCCCTTCCCACCCCCCCCCTCTCCCCCTGTCGTAGACAAGGGGAACGGGGAGCTGACAGCATTACCCACCTCCACAGATCTGTTCGTTTGGGCCCGGGCCCCCCACCCACCGACCCCCACCCCCAAACCAATTATCGGTATTTTGAGGGCACATGACTCGTGGTGTTATTTCCGGGGAAGGCCCCAGTCTATTACGGTCTAATGCCCCTGTGGCGTATGTTGTGTGTGGCAGGGCAACCGACACCATGTGCCTCGGTCATCCACCAGCGGTGCACCAGAGCTGAACGTCCTTCTTGACATTATAGCTCACCACCGAACTCGGTCCCATTGCCCCCTGTGTCTTGGACAAGTGTGCGTGGGACACAACACCCGTAATGCATTCACTGTGGTCCACTTGCCGGCCATACATCCGGTCCATAAAGCCACTGCGACACCTACACTGACCCGGAGCTGGGATTTTGTCTGCGTATTCTGCTGGGTCATAGGGGGGGCCTTAAGTGCAGTGCACGTGCGTGTGGCTGTACCAGAAACCCATACTTTGTGATACTTTGGGCATCATTGTTGTTTGAGGGCAGGTTTCTTCCACATTATGGATATGGCATTTCACCCAGTTTCACCCATTTACACCCACCGAAACTGGACTGGAGGGGACCTTGAGGGGGACCTTCCCGGTTCTTGGCTTTTGGGGGGGAACTTGATTGTGTGTTGGGCGGCGGAGATGGAGGCAGTCACGTGGCGAGTTTGAAGTTGGGATGGCAAAGGAGATAGACTCCATCTTGCATTGCCGATTCACCACTCTCAACCCATCTTGGTAATATTCCCAATTGGAGGAGTCCATCTTCAGCCGTCCCAACCACCATGGCAGGAGGTTGGAGCAGGTGTGGAACACCCTATCCCCATTACTGAGATCCGCCCCCTTGGGGGTGTAAAGCAGCTGAGGGGTGTAAACAATGCAATCTGACATGGAAAATCTTTTTTTTCATTTTCTTCACTGGAAAATGTTGCATCCAAATCCAAAAGGTTTAACTACTGAAACTTGTGTGTGCAGGAACTTCTTGTACCTGAACATTGTGTATCGACACAATATCACACAATCATGTTAGAGGGTGTTTCCAAGGGGCGTGCCTTGGGGCTCTTCGGGGGGAACATAGTCTAAAAGTAGGGCGCAGTGCGCGCGCAGTGCAAGGATTCCCCCCAAGGCTAGGGTAGTAGGGGTCGCCTAATTTTCAGGACGTTTGGAAGGGGCGTGCCTGGAGGCTCTTTGGGGGGGGGGTCTAGTCTAAAAGTAGCAGGCAGTGCGCGCGCAGTGCAAGGACCCCCCCTCAGCGCCCGCTACCTTGGGTGCCATCCCCCAAGCCCATCCCCTGCTCTGCATCTGGGAGAACGTGCCCCGAAGGACACCGAGATGTACAGGGGGGGGGGGTTCGTGGGGGGATATGGTCTTTAAGGTGGCGACATTTTCCCGTGGCGAAATGTAGGGGTTGTCGGCAGTGTAGTGCAGGGGCACGGTGATGTCCTTCGGTCATTTTCGTCTGCACATCCAGACAATGTGTTCTTCAATGCGCTTCTGTGCCAAACTGTTTGCCTCACCGGTGATAGTCTGAATGTCGTTTCCATACTTTGTCATGCTTTTTAGGCAAGTGTTTGGAACTGTGGATTCTTTGGAATGTTGTCAACTGGCGCTGCTTTCAGTGGCAACTGGATTTCCAGATGTTATGACCCAGAACACACCATTGGCTTGCATGTCAGGGTGTGCATCAGGCAGAGTCACCCACATACACCGAACAGCAGATATGGGGCAATCAGGTCGCTTCGGTCCTCCCATGGAGCAGAACTACATATCTTGATGCAAGAATTAGAGTTCTTCCGCAACATTGGTCGCCCATTCACAAACCAAGCATAGGACAGACAGCCAGATTTAGTGCAACCCAAAGAACAGTTGCCCCTCTCACCGCTGGGCCCTACTACTGGTTAGTGTATGTGAACCTGCCCTTGCCTGGGGCGTCAAAGGCAATCGGCGCAAAAGCCCTAAAATAGGCTCGGGTAGAGTTTGCTGGAAGGTGCACGGGTAACTGGGGATCGCCTGCAAGTTAGGCGAGCACAACCTCAGTCCCCTCCAGGTGATATATGGCACATGCGCTGCCCAGAGAGCACCACTAGATCCATCTTGGTATGGAACCAGACAATTTGCTTGGACGGTGTTTGCAGATCTTAGCCTCTGGTTTCGGAGCTGCACTGTTCTATCGCACAATGAAGGCCCCTTGCCTGCCACATGAGAAAATGTACAAAGGTGGCATCACGGTGCTGATCGCCCCATACTCCGCGCTTAAGCGATAGCAACGAATCAACAGCAAGCCACAATGGACCAAGAGTCATCACTCGTTCTTTGGTGTTTTGATTTCCACCCAAATTTTGATGGATGATATCTTGTTGTAGGGCCCCCATATGCCCAAAGTGTCGGCCAACAACTCAACACTCGTGCTGTCAGCGGGTGGAACAAGGTCAAAAAAGCTCATGTCCTCAGATGCCTCAGATGCCACCTCAGTGCCTCAATGCCTCAGTGCACTGCACACCATTCAGATTGTGTGAGGATTTGGGTTGCCGGGGTTGTGGACGTACCTTGCAAGGCACCTGGCTGATGCGAGTGCAAGTGTGGGGACAGGAGCAGGTAGAGTGTGCTGTAAAATGCTGATACGTGCTGATCTGGTGTGTGCTGCCACAAAACTGTGAACGCGGGGTGGGGCATCATCTCTCATTATCCGGAGTCATCGCTGACCTGTTACACACAGCCTGTGAAGATACATTTTTACATTGTTGGTAAAGAGCCCCCAAGGGTGTGGCACGAAGGGCCCACTGGGGTGTTCTCAGCTGTTCTAGCGTTCTAGCGTTGTAGTTCTAGTGCCATCTAGGGGGGTCCTTGAGGGACGGGATTTTTTTTTGTTAAGGACCGCCCTTAAGGACCGCCCCTAGAGGCCTTTTTGGCCTGGCCCAACGTGGGCCATGTCTGTCCCCCCCTTTTGGGGATCGCCGAGAAAGCTGGAGTCACGTAGCAATTCGGCCCTCTTTTGGGTGCCACTTCTGATTCTGACCCCCGCTCTGAAGCGTCGGGGACCCGCCAGGCGGCAGGGGTTATGTGGCCACCTTGCCCACAACTGGGCCAGTTCTGATTTTGCCCCCCGCTCTGAAGTAGAGGGGGAACGTTAGCGCGCCGGGCGCGCGCCGGGCATCTTTTGTGACCCGTGCCCTACCGGTGGACTGTTGCCGTTGATATGTTGGGCAACATTATATGGATTTGCCCCTCGGCCCCCGGGACATCAGCAGATGTTTTGATTTGGCATGGGTATGGACTTTCTCGTACCCGAGGTGATTTCTTTGATTTCGAAGTTGGGGGCCATGATGGTGCTTATACGGGCCGGATTCATGTCATTGTGCCATTCGTTGGGAGAACGAATGGCACTTTGATCATGCCATTGTGCCATTCGTTGGGAGAACGAATGGCACTTTGACATCCCGCCAACAATGTTACAATGACGTGCACGGGTGGTATAGGGCACGCAGTGAGCAGTTGTTTGCTTGGTTGTGGCACGCAAGATGAGGCAGAGGATGAGGCAAAAGTGTGTGTGTTGTATTGCCAGATCGCTTCACCGTCGCAGCTTGTGATGAGTGTAAGGAGCACTATTGTACTGAATGTATTGACACCCACACTTGTGGGACCAATGTTATGATGCAGCTCTACTATTCGCGATACCTCAATCGGGGAACGTTAGCGCGCCGGGCGCGCGCCGGGCATCTTTTTTGACCCGTGCCCTACCGGTGGACTTTTGCCGTTGATATGTTGGGCAACATTATATGGATTTGCCCCTTGGCCCCCGGGACATCAGCAGATTTGGGATTGGTATGGACCTTCTCGTACCCGAGGTGATTTCTTTGATCTCGAAGTTGGGGGCCATGATGGTGCTTATAAGGGCCGGATTCATGTCATTGTGCCATTAATTGGAAGAAAGAATGGCACTTTGACAACCCGCCAACAATGTTACAATGACGTGCACGGGTGGTATAGGGCACGCATTGAGCAGCTGTTTGCTCGGTTGTGGCACGCAAGATGAGGCAGAGGATGAGGCAGAAATGTGTGTGTTGTGTTGCCATAACGCTCCACATTTGTAGTTTGGGATGACTGTAAGGAGCACAATTGTACTGAATATATTGACACCCACACTTGTGGGACCAATGTTATGATGCAGCTCTACTGTTCGCAATACCTCAATGACGCCTATCGCTTCTACCGGAGATCGATGCGGTTGTGCTATCCTAACCCCCCATTCTCCCAACTTGCTAAGGTGTTGACCAAGACCGCCCTTAAAGGAGCGAGAGTGGTACTGTGTACCCCAGTTTGCAACTTTGTTGAGCTGGGGCAGTTTGGGTCACCTAATTCTAAGGGCGTTTCCAAGGGGTGTGCTTGGGGGCTCTTCGGGGGAAACATAGTCTAAAAGTAGCGCGCCGGGCGCGCGCAGGGCGCGCGCCGGGCAAACATTCCCCCAATAACGCCTATCGCTTCTACTGGAGATTGATGCGGTTGTGCTATCCTAACCCCCCATTCTCCCAACTTGCTAACTTTCTGAGTGTCTATTTTTTTTCGGTGTCTTTTTGTCCATGCTTGCCCGGGCCGCTGGGCCTTGACTCATTGCCGCCGACGTCACCTCCCTGTCCCCTGACCGCATGAGTGTCCGGGACACCCAGGTCCGTCTGGCCACGCCAGGCGAGGAGGTCATTGTCCCTGCCGACGCCGGTCAATTGGCGTGTTTGGCAGCCATCGATGACGCAGATTACATCATCCAGGACGAAGTGGTGCTGAAGAGTGGAGTTCCAGAGGCTGCCTCCCTGTCGTACGACCTCTTCAAGGACAGCGACTCGTCCGAAAAACTAGCTGTCGTCCTTTACGGCAGTCGCCCCAACGTAGTGCTCGTTGGGGAAATGACTGAGTATGACAAAATCCAAAATGCAATCCTGAGGCTGCTTGCTGATCTGCCCATGCTGGGCCGCTTTGTTGCCATCCTGCTTGAAACTGTCAGCGACGATGATGACAAGCCATCGTTTCTCAATCGGGCACTCGCCCTTAACTCCAACTTGCCATTCGGTTGCGACAAGCTGCAAATGGCAGACAGGTCCCTCATGCACATACACACACATGGTCGATATGATGTATGGATCGCAAGCAGCACAAGGGACTCCAGGAACCTGTCGCCGCCCCCAACGTACAACCTCCTGCGGCTTATTACACCTGGGGCAGAGGTTGACGAGGTGGTGTTCCACGAACCAGATGTGCGGGATAATCAGTACGCCATACAGGTCCACAATGACCTGATCAACGGGCTGCTAGGGTCTATTGGTTTGAACTCTGATCAAGTCCATCTCCTTCCGGGAACAGACCCACGGAACTCCAAGCTGTTCTTTACGGAAGTAAATGAGGAACAAGTGAATACCGTGGTATCACAATTCGGATCCAAGCCAAGGTTCCAGTTCCAGCCAGTGGAATGGTATCGTGGGGCCAACTTGACCAACATGTCTGCTGTCTATGAGGTATGGATAAAGAAGACACACAAGGAAACATGGTCGCCCATGCTGTATGCCTCAGTTCTCGCAATGTTTTGGGCAATCCCGGGCGTCTTGCAGGCGCAATCGCCAGTGAAAATCCACATACTGGGCCCTAGTAAACTACTGATGGGTCTCACAAAAACTGGGCACTCGCTGTTGAAGACAAGGTACCGTGAACTAGTGGCTGCCATCGGGGCTGTCTTCAAGGACCTGAAGACAGGACAGTTCCTCGACAGAGACATCATCTCCAAGCCCACTGTCCCCTCGACATGGAAGAAAGAACTGGTAGGCACAGTGTACATCTTGGATGTGGCACCTTGGTGGTATCTCTCGGATCTGACTGAGGCACTTCCTCCTTCGGTACAGTGCCGGTATATCGCGGACCGTGTCAGGTGGAGTGTTGGGGAGATGTGCACGGCCACATGGCGACTGACCGGGGAAAGTGTGTCACAGCTGATTGGAAAAGTCTACTTGTCGGACTCTGGAATGCCTCCAATGTTTGTGATCTCCGAGGCGGACTATGAGGCGCGGAAAAGGCGTATCACGGACCGGCCCAGGAATACAGATGACGCAAAGACACGCAGGCAAGGCCTAATCACGGCAGGTGAATTGGCCAAGGCCATGGAGTTGGACGACAAGGTCATCAGCTCCCTCAAACGGAAGCGGGACTTGAAGGAGGATGAGGCTTCATCGTCCAATGGAGTAGCACGATGACGTCTGCATCAAGCATCCCTCTGAGCAGCACGCTCAGTGTACTGTCCCAAAATATCAATGGATTTCAAACGAAAATAACCATGAGAAAGCGTAAGCAAAAGCGCATAGTGGCCCTAGGGTCACTGCTGCGGTCCCTGGAGGTGGACTTCTTCGCCATCCAAGAGCCCCACTTCGTCACGGTGGAGGATCGTCAAGCGGGCATGCAATGCTTATCAAAGTACGGGTATGGCTTGGACGGACCACTTCATGAAGAAGGACGGGGAGGAGTGGCACTGGCGTGGAAAACATCCAAGTGGACGTTACAATCAATGAAGTTCTTGTCTCCCAGGGCCCTGAAAGCCTCGCTGTCGAGTGGTCCACTGGAGATCACTTTAGTGGTGGCCCACCTCCATCACAAGCACACGCGACGACAGTCGCAATGGAAAGACATCGCCAAGGAGTTACATGGACCGAACCTGATTTTATGTGTTGATCACAATAGTCTAGTGGTAAAACACAGGGACGCCTTTGCGCCCCCAGAGTTTGAGCATGACACGTCTTTACGTGCCCGAGAACAGGAGGTGACAACTTTAGCGAAAGCGGGTCTGCAGGACGTTTGGGTGGACATCCATTGTCCAACTCTGACGGATATCAAGGACAACGAATCATCATGCCCGACGGGCTTCACATACGGCTACCCTCGAGAAGGAGAGCGGCTCGATCCGCAGATATTACGCCGTATTGACCGCATACATACGACGCCTGCCTTGTTGAGCTTGGCGACTAGCGTGTACCCCATGTTTGCTGCCAACTCGTACCACAAGGCAATCCTGGCTGAATTCACACCCCCATCCTTCGAAACAGAGGACACAGTTCCTGGATTCTACGGCCCAGAGACCATCCTCCAAGACTCTGAGGCAATGGAAGATCTGGAGACCTCTCTCAAGTCTATCACCTCGACGGGAGATCAATGGTGGGAAGATGTACTGGGCTTCATCCAAAAGAAGGGGGCCAGCTACCAAAGGGAGCACAAAAACAAAAAGCAGTCGGTTGAACTACAAGCCCTACGGCTCCTACGTGGCTCCACAAGGGACTCCGTCACACCAGCGGTCTATCAATTTCTTTCATCACTGGGAATTGCAGCGACAGAAGCGGCAACGGCTTACACCCTCCTGGTTGGGGTATATGAAAAGGCACAGCGTGACAGAACGGGCATGGAAACACTTTCCAAGCTCAAGGGGGTGATCACGTCGGGGGAACCCTCATGAGATCTGAGAACGCGAAGAAACGAGTTGTACCGGCTAATGCGGGAGCTGAAGGAGCGATAGAAACTTCAGCAGCTGGTGTCCCGGGCAGGCACAACAATACGCGCAGCAAAGGCGGTGGCAAAAGAGGTGGTGGAACATTGGGATCAAGTGTCCACCCCAACAGGAGCCACGGAGGAAGAATGTGTGGCCTATCTGAAAGCGTTAGGAGTGGAACAGCGGCTGCGCAAGGCAGGTCGACTCCTGTTCAAGCAACTTTCCCTGGACATAGTACATGAAGGCCTTAAGAGGCTGAACGGCAACAGCTCCCCTGGACTGGACGGTTTCTCGGCAAGATTCTTCAAGAGGTTCTCAGAAATTTTCGAACCGCAAATGTATGAGTCACTGAAACGCTTCCTCGACGTGGGTACAATGCCGGAGACATGGACCTCGGCAGTGGTGACAATGATCCCCAAGACAAAGGCAATGCAAACGCCAGATTCTCTCCGACCAATTGCGCTGCAAACGACACGGCAGAAGTGGCTCACCAACATTCTCCCGATCCAGTTAGAGGATGTACTTCTCCACTGCATCCCATCACAGCAAACGGGTTTCCTTCGTCACAGAAGTATCCTCCAGCATGTCTATGGGTCACGGGCACTCTGGGATGGCTTACGTGAAGGAGCGGCGTTGTCAGTGGACTTCAGACTTGCGTTCCCCACGATGTCTCACGAGATGGTGTTGGCGGCACTGGGTCTAATGTGCATACCGTTCCTGTACATCCGACTGATACTCCATCTTTTACGTGCACCGTATCTGTACTCAGTTGGTAAGGGATATGTTCCAGGGGTCTATCACCATCCGCGTGCAGGCACGTGCCAGGGAGACCCACTCTCCCCGGCACTGTTCTGCCTGGTAGCATCCTTTGTGATTTTCCCGCTACAAGACCTGGGTCCAGGGCTGACTATCATGATGTATGCGGATGACCTCGTCATCTTCTTGGATGGACGTGCCAACCCACCGCTGCTGGGGAGGGTATGGGAAGTGGTGTCTTGTTTTGGACAATTTTTTGGGCTGAAGGTCAACCTGAGCAAAACGGCAGCGATAGTTCGCATCTGTGGGGGAATGGAGTGGGCGAGGTGCTTTCGGGACATTGGGGTGGATGTCAAAAACTTCGTCAAGTATCTGGGTGTACGCTTGGGGAATATACGGCACCATTAGGATGACCAGGGATCGGGGCTGACAATAAAGCAGGCTTTTGCACCAGCACTGCAAGAGGCCTTTCGTCGCGCACGGGTGGTATCCACGCTGCAGTTGTCGATGGACGAACGTGCATTCATGCTGACATCATGGATCCTGCCGGTTGTGGCCTGGGTATCCAAGGCATACTATGCCCCAATCTCAGTGGTCAGACAGCTGAAGCTGGTGTACCACGTGACCATGGGTACCAACAGTTGTGTAATTACTCTGCCAATCCTCTCACGGCCAAGAATGCAAGGGGGACTGGCACTGCCGGAGCCAGAGCTGTTTCTCATGCACCAGGCAGCGGCTCCGTTCGTCAGCCTTTTGGGGGAGCCTCACAAGTATCCCGACAAGGCAGTGGAGACCTTCTATGCATGGGCGACAACCATCGGGTTCACACCATCCAAAGAGAACCTCCCATATATCCAGCTGGGCATGGTTCGGACGGCGGAGCTGACGTTCTTGGGATGGTCGGCAAAGGCACACTCAAATATCCAACGGGTGGCCCCACAGGTGGCCCCCCCGGCAAACCGGGACCAACTGCCACTGTGGCACTCTGTGTACTTCCGAAATGAGTTCAACTGCTCCTACTACAACACGAAAATGATCCGGCAGGGAGTGCTGACGTGGGGTCAATTGCAATCCTTGGAGAACTTAAGGCTGTTGAATGCACTGCCTCGAACATGGAAAGGGGTGTACAATCATGGTGAATGACTCCTCAATAAAGTCCCGTCACAAGGGGGGTTTGACACCCCCGCAGTCCACGCCCAAAACTGGACCAGGGCATGGCTGCTTCAGTTCTACGCCTCTCGGCCAGGGGTCCGTGACCCACAAACACCGGAGGTATGAGAACAATGGGCACAAGCACAGCTACCGCCGAGGGTTCGGGACTTTGCGCAAAAAGTGATTCGGCACAAACTGACCGTGCATGCAAGAGTCTACAACAGGTCGGGCACGGACAAGTGCCCGGTGTGCTCTCAAAAGGAGACAGTCAAGCATGCGATGGTCGAGTGCCCCATGTTTAAAGCGGCGGCGGCGGTGATACAGCACTACTATGGCCCGGTGGAAACTGATAACGGGCAGTCTGCAGTCCGAGACATGATGGAGTCCGAACACCAAGAGTGGTTGCTGAACACGAATCAAGGCTGGGCAATGTGGTCGGCACGAAGTGCTCACTGGCGACACCGATGCGAAGTCAAAGCAGGAGCATCACCGGTGTTCACATCATACCTGACAACCTGGCTAAGAAAGCTTTGTGAATGGGTGGGGTTTTACTCAGGAGAGCGCAGGGAGCAGTGGAGAGGCTTCCAGCAGCCACCGGAGCACTTTCAAGATACCGGAGTGCAGCCGCGACAAGGGGAAGTACGAGTACATGGGGGATTGAATGCATGGTGGCAAACACACATGGAGTGCTTCACGCAAGAGCGATCAGCCGACAAACACAGGTGGCATAGGGAAACGGAATCACGCCCGAAGCGCCCGAGGCAGGCAGGCCCGGGAGTGCTACAAGGAGTGCAAGATCTGATTGCAGAACTGGTAGCAAAGGGTTACATGATTGTGTACACGGACGGATCGTCGAAGCGACTGAGCCACAAGGACATGCGCAGGGCCAGGGGCTTTGGCGTATTCGCAGCAGAAGATGAGCAAGGACCAGAGGTGCGCTTCTGCGGCTACGTACCAACACGCCACAGGCAAACAAGTAACGGAGCGGAGCTTTGGGCAGCCCTGGAAGCCTTACAGGGGTTCTGGGTGCCAAACTGGCAATCCTCACCGATTCACAGCACCTGCAGCTGGGAGCGACTGGCAGGGCCCAGCACTGGAAGTCAAAGGGATGGACAACCACGTCTGGTAAGCTGCAGGTCCACGTCCCCGTCTGGGAAATGCTGCTCCAGGAAATGGCGACGCCAGGAAGAGAAGTCAGGTGGGAGCATGTCCCAGCACATGTCAACGTGCAGGGGAATGAGGTGGCAAATGGATTGGCGATGGAAGGCATGTGTTCGAGCCCGCCATGGTCTCAGCATGTTGCACCACACTCATCATGAGGGTCGGAAACTACGGTAGGGTTGAGGGGAGGGTCGGGATCTGAATCAAAGGACACCAAGGCACTCCGGTCATCCTTGGGTATGGTACCCATGGATAGTGATGAGCTATTAGGGGAAGCATGCGGGGAACCAGCGCCACGTGGAATGGGTCCATACACCTCAAGCAGTTCAGAAAGTGAGGACACAAGGACAGGACACACACACCAGGGAGGTTTGTTGAATGAACTGTCTGCAGCGGAAACAGTGTCCTTCAGCACAGATGTGAGTGACACCAAGCGGCAGCGCAAGAAGCGAAAGCTCAGGAAAAGCAGGAACCCAGGACAGGGTCGATAATGACCGAACCTATAGCCCCTGCATTCTAATGCGGATGTCTCACAGGTTTCAAGCCCAACGTGAGGCAACCTAAAGGACGGAGGGGGGAGCCTCTTGTCATACAGGGCGGCAGCTCTCCAGAAACCCGCGCGACTTGCCCCTTGGGTGAGTCTGGGGGTTGGAATGGGTAGAAGCCCCATGGACTATTGCTCCTTAATATGATTTCCTTCACAGGTTTCAAGCCCAACAATGCATGCATGTCTGAAATCTGCGTTCTGGCGTAGAGCTTTTCGTCACAACAGCCGCGTCCTGTAGCGGCGTGCAGCAGCACACCGTAGCGACAACAAAGCGGTTGAACTCGGCGTCCTGTCGCGGAAGATGATCCGGGCGTAATGCCGCCGGGAAGGACGTGGCAGGAGAAGGGACCACGTCAGCAACGGCATGGCCCTTACACACACATCCAGCCCGCCCCAAAGAAGGTCAAGCCCAGGGGGGGGGGGGGTTCTGAGAAATCCGATACCGTGGGGGGTTTTGAAACCCCCCCCCCTTTTTTAAAAATGGTCCGAGGAGGGGTTTTAAGGGTGTTTTTCGACGCACATACATCATTTGTGCAATTTTTTTTCTGGTGTTGTTCTTTTGGACTGTACATCCACAGTTTTGTCCTTGCTCCCAATTCAGCCACTTTTGATTTTGTCCCCTTAGCTAGGGACCCCCCACAATGCAAGGGTGACGTTGCATTTCCGCTCTTTTTTTGGACATTTCTGATTTTGCCCCCCGCTTTGAAGCGGCGGGGATCCCCGACGTGGCAGGGGTGAGGTAGCCAGTTTGCCCACTTGTGGGCCACTTCTGACCCGCCCCCCGCTCTCCAGCGGCGGGGATCCCCGATACGGCAGGGGTGAGGTAGCCAATTTGCCCACTTGTGGGCCACTTCTGATTTTGCCCCCCGCTCTGAAGCGGCGGGGATCCCCGATACGGCAGGGGTGAGGTAGCCAATTTGCCCACTTGTGGGCCACTTCTGATTTTGCTTCCCGCTCTGAAGCGGCGGGGATCCCCGATACGGCAAGGGTGAGGTAGCCACCTTGCCCACTTGTGGGCCACTTCCGAATTCGCCCCCCGCTCTGAAGCGGCGGGGATCCCCGATACGGCAAGGCTGAGGTAGCCACTTTGCCCAACTTGTGGGCCACTTCTGATTCTGCCCCCAACCGTGCCACCCAACACCGTTGATTTGACGGAATGGGTTGTAGTTGGGCAGGACGATGAGAAAAAAAAGGGGCAAGCCAAAAAAATCCCCATGGTGATGAAGCCCAAGATCACTTTGAAAGTGGCAAAGGCGGTGGACAACGAGAGTGCGTCCTTCTCTGCGGCCTCTCTTGGACGCTCCGATCGGGACTTGAAAACGGAGGAGGATGCAAGCTCTGTGGAATCTACGTCTTCCGCAGATAACGATTCGTCTAGCGGTAACGAGAGTGCTCGCAATTTCCGAGGATGGCAATAGCTCCTCTTCTTCCTCATCTTCTTCCTCTTCCACCTCTTCTTCCGGGGTGGAAGTTGTCCCGCAAAAGAAAGCCGTTCCTGGCAAGGGCACAAAGCGGCCCATCAGCGCTACCAAGCAAAATGCGA
The DNA here is from genome assembly GCA_964036045.1 of Eutreptiella sp. 'Long Island Sound 2002'. Taxonomy (NCBI): domain Eukaryota; phylum Euglenozoa; class Euglenophyceae; order Eutreptiales; family Eutreptiaceae; genus Eutreptiella; species Eutreptiella sp. 'Long Island Sound 2002'. The sequence goes on from OZ038401.1 coordinate 2,670,576, forward strand.
AGAAGCGTTGCACGGTGAAGACGTCAGGGCGGAAGAAGTAGGCGGAGCTACATGCACACACACACACACACACACGTCACAAACGGATACCTCCCCCACCCCCTACACCTTCTCGCTCTCCCTCTCCTTCCCTTGTAGTTGCATGCACACTAGGACTGGAAGGCCCACACAATGGCGCGGGGAGGGAGGCCTCGCCAGCCATAGCCTTAAGGGCCTCCCGAGTTGCGTCGGCCGACCAGTACAGTCACACACGCACACCCCTTCTTTTAGGCCCTCCCCTTGACGCATTTCCCACCCCATGGTGTATTTCTAACCCCATGATGCATTCCGAACCCCATGACGGACCTTGATGCGGGTCAACCCCCATGCTGCAATTCTAACCCCATGGTGTACTTCGAACCCCATGACCGCCTCGGAGACCCACAGTCCCGAGGTTTCTGGTACCCACGGCCGGAAATACCCAAGCCGATGAAACCCAACCCTAGACGTTGGTAGGGGCGGTGCGAATTGTCGGATCACACCTGGGCCGCATACCCAACTGTTCGGAGGTGCCCGACACTATGTTCTTCATTGGGGGGGGGGGTTGGGGGGCCGGGGGGGCGTTTCCGCGGACAATACCCCCGCGCAGCGAAAAACCCCCTTAAAACCCCCCCCCAAAACCCCCCCCTTTTTCAAATTCGGCTCTGGGGGGGGTTTTAAGCATGATATCCAATTTCCGAGAATCCCGGCCCCCCTGGTCAAGCCTCAGCAAGAACGCCAGCGTTTCAAGGTGCAAGCACTGAGCCAGCTAGACGCCATCGCGAATGAAGGACTGAGGGCAGTCGAAGCAGAGCTGACCACAATGGCCTGGGCCCGCAATCAGCAGATGTGGCTCCGACTGGACCAACCACAGAGCACCGGGATGCACTGTGAGATTGTAGACAATCATGGGGAACCATTGCTGATGAGCAATCAGGAGCTCTACTCGGTGATGGTCCAGATCAACTGTACCCTGAAAACCCAGGCTCTAGCGAACATGCACGTCCAGTGGCGACCCAAAAGTGCAGGCAAGTGGCATCCGTTCCAGTGGGAGGCGATCCTCCACTGTCTGACGGCAGACGGACCCAGAGCGGTGCCCTCCTCTGTGAGCAGAACTGGAGACCGCATGCATGTGTGGCTGGCGGGCCGAGCGGACCTCTTGAGGCTGTTCCAGAGAACGCTCTTCAGGCAGGCGGACCCGGTACCCGGGGACGCTGTGCGGTTCCTCTACACGCTGCTGAGCACACCCCCATGCGAAAGGAGATATGAATGACAGGGGATGACACGCAGGGGGGAGTAGGACAGATTGGAGCAAGAGATGCAGAGAACAAATCGTCATAGCCCAGTGGATTAACCGCACCTCTTCTGTCCTGTAGAGGAGGGTTCGAACCCCGGGGGGGATAGAGAACCACCGAACGTCCCGAAAACCCCTTTTATGCGAGAGAGAGAGAGAGAGAGAGAGAGAGAGAGAGAGAGAGAGAGAGAGAGAGTGGGACGCAGTGGGAAAGGAACGGAGAGGAGAGAGAGAGAGAGTGGGGCGCAATGGAAAAAGAACGGAGAGAAGGAGAGCGAGAGAGAAGGCAGGAGAGAGGGCAGGAGAGAGAGAGAGGGAGAGAGTGGGAGAGAGACCCACAAAGCAAGAGTCGGGGGCTAACCGGCGCAAAGGGAGGGTGGTGGGTTCGAGCTGACCAGGGTGTATGGGACGGCATGGCAGCACACGGCAGTTTAATGGTGAAACAACGGGGCGGCATTGCGCCCCTGGAGCACAGGCGCGACAGGTCGTTACGTGTTGAAAAGCCGAAGCATGACAAGGGCTGCGAGAATGCGGCCCATGTGAGGGCATTGGAAGCGGGTGAACATGAAAATGTGGGCGGCCTGTGCACGCATGGTGTGGTGCTGAAAAGGTATGCGCCACACACAGTACAGCAATGATCTGTTGAAGTGTCCGGCAGCCAGAACTTTTGTTGAAATGTTGAGACGCCTTTGCGCCACCATAGGCGCCTTTGCGCCCCCGAAGATCGGGTACGACACGTCCTCACGTGCCAGAGAGCAATTGCATGACAGGGGCACGACCTGCAGGGCAAGGGTTAGAGACTAACCGGCACTGTGGGAGGGTGGTGGTTGCGAGCTGACCTCAGTGTCCAGAGGACCAAAGCCAAAGCACAGTCAGCAACGACCTGGTGTGGTACAGAACTGGTCTGCGCTGCAGTGCAGCAAGAAAAACATTGAACAATGTGGTTATGACCATGCGCCTGTGACACGGGGGCGTATGCGAGCCCAGTTTCCGTTGCCTCATGGCCCAACTTGCTAAGGTGTTCACCAAGATCGCCCTTAGAGGAGCGAGAGTGGTGCTGTGTACCCCAGTTTGCAACTTTCTTGACCTGGGGCAGCTTGGGTCACCTGATTCTAAGGGCGTTTCCAAGGGGTGTGCTTGGGGGCTCTTCGGGGGGAAAATAGTCTAAAATTAGCGCACCGGGCGTGCGCCGGGCAAACATTCCCCCAGAGGGGATGCCCCAGGCGGCATGGGGTTATGTAGGCACGTTGCCCACAAATGGGCCACTTCTGATTTGGTTCCCTGCTCTGAAGCGGTGGGGATCCCCTAGGCGGCGGGGGTTATGTAGCCACCTTGCCCTCAAGTGGGCCACTTCTGATTTTGTCGGCCATCTAAAGGGGTGGGCATCCCCCAGGCGGCAGGGGTTATGTAGCCACCTTTCCCACAAGTGGGCCACTTCTGAGTTTGCCACCCGGTGTGAAGCGGTGGGGATCTCTCAGGCGGCAAGGGTTACGTAGCCACCTTGCCCACAAATGGGCCACTTCTGATTTTGTCGCTGGCTCCGAAGCGGTGAGGATCCCCCAGGTGACCGGGGTTATGTAGCCACTTTGCCCACAAGTGGGGCACTTCTGAATTTGTCCCCCGCTCCAAAGCGGTGGGGACCCCCCAGGCGGCAGGGGTTATGTAGCCACCTTGCCCACAAGTGGGCCACTTCTGATTTTGTCGCCCGCCATGAGGCGGTGGGGATCCTCCAGGCGGCAGGGGTTATGTAGCCACCTTGCCCACAAGTGGGCCACTTCTGATTTTGCCCCCCATCTAAAGCGGTGTGCCTTCCCGAGGCAGCACGGGTTATGTAGCCACCTTGCCCACATGTTGGCCACTTCTGAGTTTGCCTCCCACTGTGAAGCGGTGAGGATCTCCCATGCGGCAAGGGTTACGTAGCCACCTTGCCCACAAATGGGCCACTTCTGATTTTGTCGCCCGCTCCGAAGCGGTGGGGATACCCCAGGTGACAGGGGTTATGTAGCCACCTTGCCCACAAGTGGGCCACTTCTGATTTTATCCCCCGCTCTAAAGCGGTGGGGATCCCCCAGGCGGCAGGGGTTATGTAGCCACCTTGCCCACAAGTGGGCCACTTCTGATTTTGTCCCCCATCTAAAGCGGTGGGCCTCCCCGAGGCAGCACTTCTGAGTTTGCCTCCCACGGTGAAGCGGTGGGGATCTCCCATGCGGCAAGGGTTACGTAGCCACCTTGCCCACAAATTGGCCACTTCTGATTTTGTGGCCCGCTCCGACGCGGTGGGGATCCCCCGGGTGACAGGGGTTATGTAGCCACTTTGCCCACAAGTGGGCCACTTCTGATTTTATCCCCCGCTCTAAAGCGGTGGGGATCCCCCAGGCGGCAGGGGTTATGTAGCCACCTTGCCCACAGGTGGGCCACTTCTGATTTTGCTCCCCATCTAAAGCGATGGGCCTCCCCGAGGCAGCACGGGTTATGTAGCCACCTTGCCCACAAGTGGGCCACTTCTGAGTTTGCCTCCCACTGTGAAGCGGTGGGGATCTCCCATGCGGCAAGGGTTACGTAGCCACCTTGCCCACAAATGGGCCACTTCTGATTTTGTCGCCCGCTCCGAAGCGGTGGGGATCCCCCAGGCGACAGGGGTTATGTAGCCACTTTGCCCACAAGTGGGCCACTTCTGATTTTGTCCCCCGCTCTAAAGCGGTGGGGATCCCCCAGGCGGCAGGGGTTATGTAGCCACCTTGCCCACAAGTGGGCCACTTCTGATTTTGCCCCCGCTCTGAAGCGGTGGGCATCCCAGAGGCGGCAGGGGTTATGTAGCCACCTTGCCCACAAGTGGACCACTTTTGATTTTGTCCCCCGCTCTGAAGCGGTGGGGATCCCTCAGGCGACAGGGGTTATGCAGCCACCTTGCCCACAAGTGGGCCACTTCTGATTTTGGCCCCTCCTCTGAACCAGAGGGGATCCCCGACGCGGCAGTGGTTATGTAGCCACCTTCCCCACAAGTGGGCCACTTCTGATTTTGTTTCCCGCTCTAAAGCGGTGGGCATCCCCGAGGCGGCAGGGGTTATGTAGCCTCCTTCCCCACAAGTCGGCCACTTCTGATTTTGCCCCCAGTTTTGAAGTGGTGGGGATATCCCGGGCGGAAGGGGTTATGTAGCTACCTTTGCCACAAGTGGGCAACTTCTGATTTCGTCCCTCGGTCTGAAGCGGAGGGCATCCCCGAGGTGGCAGGGGTTATGTAGCCACCTTGCCCCCAAGTGGGCCACTTCTGATTTTGCCCCCGCTCTGAAGCGGTCGAGATCCCCGAGGCGGCAGGGGTTATGTAGCCACCTTGCCCACAAGTGGACCACTTTTGATTTTGTCCCCCGCTCTGAAGCGGTGGGGATCCCTCAGGCGACAGGGGTTATGCAGCCACCTTGCCCACAAGTGGGCCACTTCTGATTTTGGCCCCTCCTCTGAACCAGAGGGGATCCCCGACGCGGGAGGGGTTATGTAGCCACCTTGCCCACAGGTGGGCCACTTCTGATTTTGCCCCCCATCTAAAGCGGTGGGCCTCCCCGAGGCAGCACGGGTTATGTAGCCACCTTGCCCACAAGTGGGCCACTTCTGAGTTTGCCTCCCACTGTGAAGCGGTGGGGATCTCCCATGCGGCAAGGGTTACGTAGCCACCTTGCCCACAAATGGGCCACTTCTGATTTTGTCGCCCGCTCCGCAGCGGTGGGGATCCCCCAGGCGACAGGGGTTATGTAGCCACTTTGCCCACAAGTGGGCCACTTCTGATTTTATCCCCCGCTCTAAAGCGGTGGGGATCCCCCAGGCGGCAGGGGTTATGTAGCCACCTTGCCCACAAGTGGGCCACTTCTGATTTTGCCCCCGCTCCGAAGCGGTCGAGACCCCCGAGGCGGCAGGGGTTATGTAGCCACCTTGCCCACAAGTGGACCACTTTTGATTTTGTCCCCCGCTCTGAAGCGGTGGGGATCCCTCAGGCGACAGGGGTTATGCAGCCACCTTGCCCACAAGTGGGCCACTTCTGATTTTGGCCCCTCCTCTGAACCAGAGGGGATCCCCGACGCGGCAGGGGTTATGTAGCCACCTTCCCCACAAGTGGGCCACTTCTGATTTTGTCCCCCGCTCTGAAGCGGTGGGCATCCCCGAGGCGGCAGGGGTTATGTAGCCACCTTGCCCACAAGTGGGCCTCTTCGCATTCTTGGACCTGCTCGGAAGCGGTGGGGATCCCTGAGGCGGCAGGGGTTATGTAGCCACCTTGCCCAGGAGTGGACCACTTCTGATTTTGTGCCCCGCTCTGAACCGCTGGGGATCCCTTAGGCGGGGGGGGTTATGTAGCCACCTTGCCAACAAGTGGGCCACTTCTGATTGTGTTCCCCGCGCTGAAGCGGTGGGGATCCCCGAGGCGGCAGGGGTTATGTAGCCACCTTGCCCACAGGTGGGCCACTTCTGATTTGTCCTCTGCTATGAAACGGTGAGGATCACCCAGGCGGCAGAGGTTATGTAGCCACCTTGCCCACAAGTGGGCCCCTTCTGATCCCCCCCCCCCCCCCGCTCTGAAGTGGTGGTGATCCCCCAGGTAGCAGGGGTTATGTAGCCACCTTGCCCACATGTGGACCACTTCTGATTTTCTCCCCCGCTCTGAAGCGGTGGGGATCCCCGAGGCGGCATGGCTTATGTAGCCACCTTGCCCACAAGTGGGCCCCTTCTGACCCCCCCCCCCCCCGCTCTGAAGTTGTGGTGATCCCCCAGGCAGCAGGGGTTATGTAGCCACCTTGCCCACATTTGGGCCATTTATGATTTTGCCCCCCTCTGTGAAGCGTGGGGGATCCCCGACGCGGCAGGGGTTATGTAGCCACCTTGCCCACAAGTGGGCCACTTCTGATTTTGCCCCCCGCTCTGAAGCGGAGGGGATCCCACGGGCGACAGGGGTTGTGCGGCCACCTTGCCCACAAGTGATTCACTTCTGATTTTGTCCCCCGCTCTGAAGCGGTGGGCATCCCCGAGGCGGCAGGGCTTATGTAGCCACCTTGCCCACAAGTGGGCCACTTCTGATTTTGTCCCCCGCTCTAAAGCGATGAGGATCCCCCCGGCGGTAGGGGTTATGTAGCCACCTTGCCCACAAGTGGGGCACTTCTGATTTTGTCCCCCGCTCTGAAGCGGTGGGCATCCCCTAAGCGGCAGGCGTTATGGAGCCACCTTGCCCACAAGTGGGCCACTTCTGATTTTGTCCCCCTGCTCTGAAGCGGAGGGTATCCCCCAGACGGCAGGGGTTATGTAGCCACCTTGCCCACAAGTCAGCCACTTCTGATTTTGTTTCCCGCTCTGAAGCGGTGGGGATCCTCCAGGCGGTAAGGGTGATGTAGCCACCTTGCCCACAGATGGGCCACTTCTGTTTTTTTTCCCGCTCTGAAGCGGTGGGTATCCCCGAGGCGGCAGGGGTTATGTAGCCACCTTCCCCACAAGTGGGCCACTTCTGATTTTGCTTCCCGCTCCGAAGTGGTGGTTATCCCTCGGGCGGCAGGGCTTATGTAGCCACCTTGCCCACAAGTGGGCCACTTGTGATTTTGTCCCCCGCTCTAAAGCGATGAGGATCCCCCCGGCGGTAGGGATTATGTAGCCACCTTGCCCAGAAGTGGGGCACTTCTGATTTTGTCCCCCGCTCTGAAGCGGTGGGCATCCCCTAAGCGGCACGTGTTATGGAGCCAACTTTCCCACAAGTCGGCCACTTCTGATTTTTCCCCCTGCTCTGGAGCGTTGGGGATCCCCCAGGCGGCAGGGGTTATGTAGCCACCTTGCCCACAAGTCAGCCACTTCTGATTTTGTTTCCCGCTCTAAAGCGGTGGGGATCCTCCAGGCGGTAAGGCTCATGTAGCCACCTTGCCCACAGATGGGGCACTTCTGATTTTTCTCCCTGCTCTGAAGCGGAGGGTATCCCCGAGGCGGCAGGTGTTATGTAGCCACCTTGCCCACAAGTGGGCCACTTCTGATTTTGTCCCCCGCTTGAAACGTTGGGGATCCCCCAGGCGGCAGGGGTTATCTAGCCACCTTGCCCACAAGTGGGCCACTTGTGATTTTCTCCCCCTCTATGAAGCGACGGGGATCCCCCAGGGGGCAAGGTTATATAGCCACCTTGCCCACAAGTGGGCCACTCCTTTTTTTGTCCCCCGCTTTGAAGCGGTGGGCATGCCCTTGGCGGCAGGGGTTATGTAGCGACCTTGCCCACAAGTGGGCCACTTCTGATTTTACCCCCCGCTCCGAAGTGGTGGGGATCCCGGAGGCGGCAGGGGTTATGTAGCCACTTTGTCCACAAGTGGGCCACTTCTGATTTTGCCCCCCGCTTTGAAGCGGTGGGGTTCCCCCAGGCGGCAGGGGTTATGTAGCCACCTTGCCCACTAGTGGGCCACTTCTGATTTTGTCCCCCGCCATGAGGCGGTGGGGATCCTCCAAGCGGTAGGGGTTATGTAGCCACCTTGCCCACAGATGGGGCACTTCTGATTTTTCCCCCTGCTCTGAAGCGGTGCGCATGCCCTTGGCGGCAGGGGTTATGTAGCCACCTTGCCCACAAGTGGGGCACTTCGGATTTTCTACCCCGCACCGAAGCGTCGGGGATCCCCGAGGCAGCAGGGGTTATGTAGCCACCTTGCCCACAAGTGGGCCACTTCTAATTGTGTCCCCCGCTCTGAAGCGCAGGGCATCCCCTAGGCGGCAGGGGTTATGTAGCCACCTTGCCCACAAGTGGGCCATTTCTTATTTTGTCCCCCGCTCTGAAGGGGTAGGGATCCTCCAAACGGTAGGCGTTATGTAGCCACCTTGCCCACAAGTGGGCCACGTCTGATTTTGTCTCCCGCCCTGAAGCGTTGGGGGGGCGCCAGGCGGCACAGGTTATCTAGCCACCTTGCCCACAAGTGGGCCACTTCTGATTTTGTCCCCCGCTATGAAACGGTGGGGATCCCCGAGGCGGCAGGGCTTATGTAGCCACCTTGCCCACAAGTGGGCCACTTGTGATTTTGCCCCCCACTATGAAGCGGCGGGGATCCCCCAGGTGACAGGGGTTATGTAGCCACTTTGCCCACAAGTGGGCCACTTCTTATTTTGTCCCCTGCTTTGAAGCGGTGGGCATGCCCTTGGCGGCAGGGGTTATGTAGCCACCTTGCCCACAAGTGGGCCACTTCTAATTGTGACCCCCGCTCTGAAGCGGAGGGCATCCCCTAGGCGGCAGGGGTTATGTAGCCACCTTGCCCACTAGTGGGCCACTTCTGATTTTGTCCTTCGCCGTGAGGCGGTGGGGATCCTCCAAGCGGTAGGGGTTATGTAGCCACCTTGCCCACAGATGGGGCACTTCTGATTTTTCCCCCTGCTCTGAAGCGGTGCGCTTGCCCTTGGCGGCAGGGGTTATGTAGCCACCTTGCCCACAAGTGGGGCACTTCGGATTTTGTACCCCGCACCAAAGCGTCGGGGATCCCCGAGGTAGCAGGGGTTATGTAGCCACCTTGCCCACAAGTGGGCCACTTCTAATTGTGTCCCCCGCTCTGAAGCGGAGGGCATCCCCTAGGCGGCAGGGGTTATGTAGCCACCTTGCCCACAAGTGGGCCATTTCTTATTTTGTCCCCCGCTCTAAAGGGGTAGGGATCCTCCAAACGGTAGGCGTTATGTAGCCACCTTGCCCACAAGTCGGCCACTTCTGATTTTGCCCCCCACTCCGAAGCAGAGCGGATTCCTCAGGTGGCACGGTTTATGTAGCCACCTTGCCCACAAGTGGGCCACTTCTGATTTTCCCCCCCGCTCTGAAGCGTTGGGGATCCTCGAGGCGCCAGGGGTTATGTAGCCAGCTAGCCCACAAGTTGGCCACTTCTTCTTTTGTCCCCCGCTCCGAAGTGGTGGTGATCCCTCAGGCGCCAGGGGTTATGTAGCCACCTTGCCCACAAGTGGGCCACTTCTGAGTTTGTCCCCCGCCCTGAAGCGGTGAGGATCCCCCAGGCGGTAGGGGTTATGTAGCCACCTTGCCCACAAGTGGGCCACGTCTGATTTTGTCTCCCGCTCTGAAGCGTTGGGGGGGCCCCAGGCGGCACGGGTTATCTAGCCACCTCGCCCACAAGTGGGCCACTTCTGATTTTGTCCCCGCTTTGAAGCGGTGGGGATCCCCGAGGCGGCAGGGCTTATGTAGCCACCTTGCCCACAAGTGGGCCACTTGTGATTTTGTCCCCCGCTGTGAAGCGGGGAGGATCCCCCAGGCGGCAGGGGTTATGTAGCCACCTTGCCCACAAGTGGGCCACCTCTGATTTTCCCCCCCGCTCTGCAGTGGTGGGGATCCCCGAGGCGGCAGGGGTTATGTAGCCACCTTGCCCACAAGTGGGCCACTTCTGATTTTTTCCCCTGCTCTGAAGCGGTGGGCATCCCCGAGGCGGCAGGGCTTATGTAGCCACCTGCCCACAAGTGGGCCACTTCTGATTTTGTCCCCCGCTCTGAAGCGGAGGGGAGCCCCGAGGCGGGAGGGGTTATGTAGCCACCTTGCCCACAACTGGGCCACTTTTTGATTTCGTCCCCCGCTCTTAAGAAGCGGAGGGAGGCCCGAGGCGGCAGGGCTTATGTAGCCACCTTGCGCACAAGTGGGCCACACGTTAAATGATTCCCCCGCTCTGAAGCGGTGAGGATCCCCAAGGCGGTAGGGGTTATGCAGCCACCTTGCCCACAAGTGGGCGACTTCTGATTTTGTCCCCCGCTCTGAAGCAGAGGGGATCCCCCAGGCGGCAGGGGTTATGTAGCCACCTTGCCCAGAAGGGGGCCACTTCTGATTTTGCCCCCCGCTCTGCAGTGGTGGGGTTCCCCGAGGCGGCATTGGTTATGTAGCCACCTTGCCCACAAGTGGGCCACTTCTGATTTTGTCCCCCGCTGTGAAGCGGTGCGCATGCCCTAGGCGGCAGGGATTATGTAGCCACCTTGCCCACAAGTGGGCCACTTCTGATTTTGTCCCCCGCTCTGAAGCGGTGGGAATCCCCCAGGCTGAAGCGGTGGGAATCCCCTAGGCGGCAGGGGTTATGTAGCCACCTTGCCCACAAGTGGGCCACTTCTGATTTTGTCCCCCGCTGTGAAACGGCGGGGATCCCCCAGGCGGTGGGGGTTATGTAGCCACCTTGCCCACAAGTGGGCCACTTCTGATTTTGCCCCCCGCTCTGAAGCGGAGGGTATCCCCCAGGCGGCAGGGGTTATGTAGCCACCTTGCCCACAAGTGGGCCACTTCTGATTTTGTTTCCCGCTCTGAAGCGGAGGGGATCCCCGAGGCGGGAGGGGTTATGTAGCCACCTTGCCCACAACTGGGCCACTTTTTGATTTCGTCCCCCGCTCTTAAGCGGTGGGGATCCCCCAGGCGGCAGGGGTTATGTAGCCACCTTGCCCACAAGTGGGCCACTTCTGATTTTGTCCCCCGCTGTGAAACGGCGGGGATCCCCCAGGCGGTGGGGGTTATGTAGCCACCTTGCCCACAAGTGGGTCACTTCTGATTTTTTGCCCCGCTCTGCAGTGGTGGGGATCCCCCAGGCGGCAGGGGTGATGTAGCCACTTTGCCCACAAGTGGAGCACTTCTGATTTTGTCCCCCGCTCTGAAGCGGTGGGGATCCCCCAGGCGGTAGGGGTTATGTGGCCACCTTGCCAACAATTGGGCCACTTCTGATTTTGCACCCCGCTATGAAGCGGTGGTGATCCCTCATGCGGCAGGGCTTATGTAGCCACCTTGCCCACAAGTGGGCCACTTCTGATTTTGCCCCCCGCTCTGAAGCGGAGGGTATCCCCCAGGCGGTAGGGGTTATGTAGCCACGTTGCCCACAACTGGGCCACTTCTGATTTTGCCCCCCGCCATGAGGCGATGGGGATCCCCCAGGCGGCAGGGGTTATGTAGCCACCTTGCCCACAAGTGGGCCACTTCTGATTTTGTCCCCCGCTCTGAAGCGGAGGGGAGCCCCGAGGCGGGAGGGGTTATGTAGCCACCTTGCCCACAACTGGGCCACTTTTTGATTTCGTCCCCCGCTCTTAAGCGGTGGGGATCCCCCAGGCCGCAAGGTTATGTAGCCACCTTGCCCACAAGTGGGCCACTTCTGATTTTTTCCCCCGCTCTGCAGTGGTGGGGATCCCTCGGGCGGCAGGGCTTATGTAGCCACCTTGCCCACAAGTGGGGCACTTCTGATTTTGTCCCCCGCTCTGAAGAGGTGGGGATCCCCCAGGCGGTAGGGGTTATGTGGCCACCTTGCCCACAATTGGGCCACTTCTGATTTTGCACCCCGCTATGAAGCGGTGGTGATCCCTCATGCGGCAGGGCTTATGTAGCCACCTTGCCCACAAGTGGGCCACTTCTGATTTTGCCCCCCGCTGTGAAACGGTGGGCATCCCAGAGGCGGCAGGGGTTATGTAGCCACCTTGCCCACAAGTGGGCCACTTCTGATTTTGTCCCCCGCTCTGAAGCGGTGGGGACCCCCCAGGCGGAAGAGGTTATGTAGCCACCTTGCCCACAAGTGGGCCACTTCTGATTTTGCCCCCCGCCATGAGGCGGTGGGGATCTTCCATGCGGCAGGCGTTACGTAGCAACCTTACCCACAAGTGGGCCAATTCCGATTTTGCCCCCCGCTCTGAAGCGGTGGGGATCGCTGAGGCGGCAGACCAGCTTCAAGAGAATGCGCAGGTTGTGGCGCAAAGGGGGGAAGTTTTGTTTCTCCCGTCGCCCCGGTGTGCGCTGGCTGGAAGCGATGTTCCACGAGCTCGATATTGTGCTACAGAATCTGCGTGCTGTTCTGGTACACCTGCCCGAGTTCATTAACCATGAGGCTGACCTGGGGCGTAGGGAGAACGCCCAGGGCTTGTTCGATGCACTTTCGCACCCCCTCTTCAAGTTCACCGCGGCCTTTTTTTGCGATGTTTTTGCTGTGGTTTGTGCCACAAGCAAGAAATTTCCAGTGACCAAGGGGGCACAGGTCGCCGCCGTCCACGGTTTGATGACCGTGATGTGTACGCAGCTGTTGCAAACCATGCGTCATGTCATTCCAGGGGGGTGGGAGGAATCCGTGGGTGCTGACGTAGGGAGTAGCCTCATCAAGGGTAGCCGGATGAACTTTCTTCGCAGTCTAATTGAAGATGTCCAAGCACGATTCAATGGAACTCAGTGGGATGGTAGTGCTACAGTGGAGGATTGGGTTGAGGTAAGCTCGTGTTCGTGTTAGAGAGTGTGTATCTACTTGACGGCTACCGACTTTGGCCAAAGCACGGAGCGCATGTGTGAGACGCTGTGGGTAAGGTGCAATGAGGAGGCACCAGAGGAGTGGGGGCCCTTCCAGGTATTTGATGATCTGCGGAAGACCCCTTTCCGCCCGCACAAACGGAAGCAAGGGCATGCGGTTGAGGTGGAAGGTGGTTTGCTTGGGTTTGCTGCTGTCAAGGATTTCCCAATTTCTTTCGAACAGGATCGTCAGGCAGAGGTTCGGTTGAACATTCAAGATTTGTCGGTTGTCTCCAAGAGGGCAACACGTCACGCCACATTGGCGATATGTATGGGGTTGGGTTGGAGGGTGAGGACGAAGACAATGAGGACGAGGATTTGGAGCAGCTAGGTGAAGTTGCCAGTTCCTCTTTTGACCTTCCTAACCCATCAGCTATGCCCTCTACCTCTTCCAAACCTGCCGCGCAGTTGGTGTTCGCGTATGATGTGGATGAGGCGGTGTTGAAGGCAATGGGGAAATTGCATGAGTGGACTACAGTTGGGTTTAAGGCCATTTGTAGGAAGCATGGTTTGAGTGTCAGCGGGGGGAAGGGTGAGCTTATGGAGCGTGTCAGGGTGCACTTCCAGAGGTTGTACCAGTTGTAGGGGGTTTGTTATCAGCTGTGCCACCAGCGATGGAACATTCGGGTGGTCGAACGCTGCGTCACTGCATTTGATTGAAAAAAACATTGCTCTTGTTCATGTTGAATTGTGCAGGGTGTGAGGTAGGGTTCGGATGCTATCATGCAACACATGTGGGGCTAGGATCATGTGGTTGTGTGCTTGCAAAAATTATGGCTATGGACTCATGGTTGAACAATTGGGAACACTGGGGTGAAGACATGTACTGTCCGCGGGCTCTTTTGAAAATACCAGGTTCTGGAACAACTTTTTTTTTTGCGTTACGGACCGCCTTGGCTCCATCCACAGACGTGTTTGTGCTGCCATGCAAGCGCCCCGCCCTCTACATCTTCTGACCTCCATTGTCGAGGCCCTACAGGCGGCCGTTGACCGGCGCCAGGAGCGTTTGGCCCTGCAGCAACAGCAGTTTGGGATTGTGCGGGCGGAGGTGGAGGCCCTGAACCGTTGGCAGGAGGAGGTGGAGTGCCTGGACGTAGGCGGGCAGCGCTTCCACGCCCGCAGTGCCGTGCTCTCCGGCCATGCAGACCACTACCTCTCGGCCCTGGTGTCGGGGAACTTCGCCGCCGCGCGGGAGGCCGACGACAGCCTCTTCATTGACCGGGACCCGCAGCACTTTGCGTTGATATTGCATCATTTGCGTGAGGGCACCACCTCCGTGCCCCATGGCGCCGCTGCACGCGGGCAGTTGCGGCGCGAGGCGCAGTACTACGGTCTGAGCGAGTCTATGGGTCTGAGTGGCACGCGGACCTGTCTGTTTGTGGTGGGGCCGCGGTCGGCTGAGATCTATGACTCCAAGACGCGTCAGTGGGTTGAGACCAGGAGACCGCAGCGTTGTCCGGGACTTTGTGGCTTTAACCCTTTCAGGCTGTGGGATGGGCGGTTGGTCCGGATTCTCTTTAATCTTGATCTTGACCCCTGTGAATGCTTTGTCGGTGTGTTCAACGCCGTGTCGTGGAGGTGGGATGTACTGGACGTCATACCGTCCCGTTGCCCACTGCACCTGGCATCGGTAGGGTCCCGGTTGTTTTGCCAAGTTTGTCCGTTAGCGTTGCTGGAATATCAGGGCAATGGGCACTGGGAACGGCTTCCTCGAATGATAGTTGACCGGGACCCAGCACGCTTTGGACTGTGCGCTCTTGGGGATAGCCTTGTGGTTGTGGGAGGCTGCCATCCATCCCGCCGGATGGCCCTGGCATCGGTGGAGCAGTTCTCCCTGAGTGAGAGGAAGTGGGTGCAGTTGCCGGACATGTTGTGTGCACGCATTCACCCATGCGTGACTGTGTGGCAGGGGAAGTTGATAGTGGCTGGGGGCTGGGATTCATTGAACGAGCACATGTCTTCCTTGGAATCCTTCGACCCGATCGGTGGCGTTTGGCAGCCAATGCCATCTTTGCCTCACACTGATTATGTCCTTCAACTGGTGGTATTTGAGGATACGCTGTTTGCCTTTGCCAGAAGACCAGGACCGTGTCCGGTGGGGCACAAGTACAGCCTTGAGACGCAATCATGGCAACCGTTCCCTGCCCCTGTCATGTTCTGGTCGTCAGCAGCAGTGGTAACCCTTCCCAATGAGGCGGTGAGTGCTCACAAAATCTGAGCGATTGCACGATTGCAAGTGTACAATGACATACATCCCAAATTGGATAACGCTCTCCTCCGGGACGGTGGGATTTTCAGACATTGGGTCACTGGGAGGGTCACTGGGAGGGTCACTGGCGCAGGTGAGCAGTCCGGAGTTGTGATGCAATGCCACACGCTCAGTCCCGCTTTGGTGCGGTGCTGGTTTCCGCCGCTGCCCTGAGCGTGTCAGCCTTTGAGTGTTTTTCTGAATCCCCTCGTTGCGCTGATTTCAACAAAACCATTCACAGAGGGCCTAGTTTGGCGACATGCGGACGCCGTTCAGCACGGATCTGGGCCAAGGCCGGGGCTTTGATCAGACGACACAACGAGTAATGAGAGGATGGTGTCGCGGTGGAGAGGGGGTTGGGTTGGTTTGGGTCGAGAGGACTACGAGAAGGTGGGGGGGGGGCTGGAGGGGAGGGGATTGGACGTTGTGGGGGTCGTGTGGTGCGCACATGAAGAATGGCACCACTGCTGCGCACAAACGACGGGTACTCGGCGTGCGATGTAGAATTGCAAGTGGATTTGGAGTTCGCGGCGCAGTGGAGTGTGCTATTCGGGCTCATGAACATGGGGCAAGGCGACTCAGATGGGTCATGGAGGTGTTTGTCAAATGCACTGCCGCCGGTGTGACCGCAAACTGTCATTGGAAGTAGTTGTTGTGTTTGGGTGTTGTTTGTCTATTTTTCTTGGCGCTCTACAGTGACCCGTGTTAAAGGATCCCCCCCGTGTGGGAATCTGTCACAAAAATGAATGTCCCATCACACTCCAAAGTCAGCTTCTTTTGGGCCTCCCTGCCGCCCCTGTCAAAGCACTGCAGGCTGCACTGCTGGCTGGCTGGACCCCTCGAGGCAGCATGAGTGCGCATTGCAGTGCGCAAAACCAATGGCTGGTATGTTGACAGGCAATCAATGAGAGCACACATGGCCGGGCCAAACCGTAGGCAAAAGTGCGTTTGAAGTTCTGGGTCCAACTGCCGCGCTGCGCTGCGCTGCAACGCGCATGTCTGTCACTGAATTGGATGCGGCAAGATGGTCGCTAGGCAAAGGGCGTAATGTGTGGACCGTCGTCAAGCCGTTGCACCCTGCAGGGTCTCTCGCATGTCCGTGGCACGGAAAATCACAGAAATCACCGAAATTGGCCAAAGTTGAAAATCACGGAAATCACGGAGAATGAGAATCACGAAAATCACTGCAAGGCAGATCACTGCTGCCATTGCTTTTGCCGTTTGTTTGTGTAGAGTCACCATTGTTGTTATTTCCCTTCCCCCTTCAGTTTTTCCATGTTCAGTTTTTCCGCTGTTCTCTGAGGCCAGCATCAATGAATGGCAGCACAAGAGATGCTGAGGGCCGTTGTTGTCACGGCCACGCTTGTCTCTTGTGTTTGGTGAGCGCTCCTTTGCATCGTCTTGACGACATCTGATGAACAATTCGGTGGGCTCATTAGCTGCAGTGTCGAGAGACCGAAGGATGTGCCTATCGTCCTTGTAACGACCGATGCCGTCGCCAGGCCCAACAGCTCAGGGCGCCGGACCACGGGCTGGTTGACGTCAGTGCTGGGGTCAACCACAGCGCCAGGCCCACGAGCTCTGAGGGAGACCCGTGGGGAGGTCCAGATTGCTCCAACATGAGTGGCTCCACAATTGGAGCCATGCAGGTTCGACAATGCCCGTAGATTTCCAATCTGACAAATGCTCGACATGACGGGCACCCCACTCAAGCTAATACCCTCCCTGTTGTGAACGGATCCCCCCACGATAACGGACCACCCAAAATAAGTGGAACCCTTGCAGTTCAGGAAGAGTGCATGGGAATGCACCGGACCGGAATGAGGCCATTGACAGCTGCAAGCTAAACCCCTCGTGGTTGTGAACGGAGCCCCCTCACTATTATGGGCCATCCAAAATATACTGCACGCTTGCACAGAAAGCAATTTTCCAGGCAATCCCACTCGTTATGGCTGATAGTTGTTGCACTGGAGGAATGAGGCCATCGACAGCTGCCTCATTTCTGATTGAGGGACAGCAAGCGTTGCAGCAGTCAGCATGTCATCTTGAAGTTACTTTGTCACCTCATCCTTCTCAGCCACGACCTGGTCAGGACCCGACCCCAAAGGGGGGGCGGGGGGTAGCCCTCCCCCCTCTACAGACCCCAAAATGGTTGTACAGAACAATGGGTTTTGTGGGCGCCGGAGATTTTGTTTTAGGCATACGGCAGGGGGAAATATTTTTGTTCGATCCTATGTGTCTGTACTCAAAATACTCAGAATTTTGTGGAGAATTCAAAAATGGCTTAAAAGCACAAAAACGGTTTTTTGACCCTGACCCGGCCTCTGGGTCGGACCTTGGCTGATGGGTGCCTGAGTTGATGGGAAAATTTCTTTGAAAATACCCCACTTGTGCATATTCAAAATGATTAGCGTGTCATGGGGATCATTTTGAGGTATGTATGTTGGGGTACCCACCGACCCCCCCCCCCCCCCACGGGGAGCCTGGCGGCTGACCGCCCGACCCGCCGACCCCCAAGGTTTGGGTCAACCAAGGGGGGGGGGGGAGGCCCCCCCCCCCCGACAGCCCCCAATACTGCCGCACACCCCTCGGGGTCACACATTGGCTGGCGGCGGCCCCCGTGTTCTTTGCATATTTATAATCACTGGGCATAGTGAACAATTTCGTCAAAATGGTGTGCTGGGTGTGAATATAGTCCAGTTGTACCACCTTGTACCCCGGAGAGTTTGGACATACACTTTGGACACATGATTTTATCAACAAAATCACCAGAATGGCCTCAGTGTTCCGCACAAATGGCCTCAGTGTTCCGCACACCATTCAAATGGCGTGAGGTTTTGGGTTGCGGGGGTTGTGGACGTTCCTTGCAGGCCACCAAACTGACACGGGTGCAAGTGTGGGGACAGGAGCGGGTGGAGTGTGCTTTAAAGCCGCCTCACGAGCAGCCGGTAGATGGAATCATGTGTGCCACATGATGATACGTGCGGATTTATTGTGTGCTGTGGGTGCATTACATGTTTGTGCGTATGTGTGTGCCATGATCTGATGCCATTCTTACCTGCGGTGTCAGTCTTGGTCCCATCACAAGAGCTCCATGCCTATCTCCTTTGCATGTGAGATACAGAATTGCCTCACACGCACTCCATCTGGCATGAAAGCACAACCACGTTGTGCGGCCCCCTACGCCCCCACAATGACGAATTGCATTCTGCAGATGTTCTTGTACAAGGAATGTCCAAGTGCAAAGTCTATTTTTTTTCGCGTTCGTTAGTGATGAATTGATTTAAGTATGATGAATTAAAGATGCCTCTTCAAGGATGTCATTGGCCGTTCGTTCTGTTGCTCATCACGTTGCGCGGTGATTACGCCGTTGCCCACCAGGCAACAACCACATCATTTGAAGCCGTTCGCTTTGCAAGCAACCCCATCATTCACGCTGGCATTCCGGAACTACAGGCGCTTGGAGAAGATGGAAAGAATATCAATGGGCCGGCTTTGTTGAAAGTACCAAAGTGGGTCACGGGACGTTTGGGGCGATACTACTTGTACTTTGCCTCCCACGTGGGCAAGTTCATTCGGATGGCGCACGCGGACGAGTTGACGGGTCCCTGGACTGTGCGCCCCGGCGGTGTGCTGCAGTTGTCTCAAGTCGGCATCTGCCGCGAGCACATCGCGTCGCCGGATGTCGTGTTGGAGGATGGGACCATTTGGCTGTTCTTTCACTGCATTGTTCAACAGCGGGGGCCCATTCCCTTGGAGTGGGACTCGCGGTCCCAGTGCACCGCTGCCGCTGCTTCTACGGATGGGCTCACCTTCACTTCTCCGTCGCCCCATCACTTCCTGGGCCCATTTTACTACCGCGTATTCCGTTATGAGGGCCACGTCTACGCCCTGGCCAAGCGTCGTGGGCCTGGGGGTGGGGTCGTCTATCGATGCCCACAAAGCTCCGTCAAGGCCTGCGCCAACGTGCCGTTCCAGCGCGGCCCGCAGGTCATCGCGGGCATGCGACATGCCGCGGTGCTGGTGGTGAACACGACTCTGATGGTGTTCTTCAGCCGCGTCGGGGACGCCCCGGAAAGCATCTACTTCAACACGTTCGATCTGCGCCCCGACTGGACGCAATGGGGCCAGAAGGTGGGGCCGGATGTCTTGGTGCTGCAGCCCGAGAAACGCTATGAAGGGGCCCACCTGCCCGTGACTGCCTCCCCCTCGGGCCCAAGCAAAGGCGAGGCGCGGCAACTGCGCGACCCGGCGATCTACGCCGAGGGGGGCGACCTGTACCTCTTCTACTCCGTCGCGGGCGAGCATGGGATCGCGGCCGCCCGACTGCGGAGCGGCCCCGGCGCTGGACTCGGGCCCAGCCCGGCGGAAGATGGGGCGTTACGGACGGGTCCCGGGGCCGGGTCGGTCGCGGAGAGCCCCGCGCGGAGTGCGGCGGCGCTGGCCGTGAGCGAAGCGCCCGGCGGTCGGGTGCCTGCGGAGCAAAGCGCAGTGGACCACCCCCGAGACGTCGCGGATGACCCTCCTGCAGCCTCGCCGGAGTTGCCACGCGAGACCTCCTCAAGGCCCATTGAATCTTCCGCCGAGGTGGGCAGTTGGGTCCAGTCCCCGATGGGGATGACGGTGCTGATGATCATGGCCACGTTCGGGACACTTGGCCTGTGCTTCCGCAAAAAGTAGCTACCGAAGGACACTCGCCGGGCCTTTGGGGGCGGCAGCTGCGGTGGACGGCTGCGTCGCCACGGGCAGACGGATACCAGAACGACAGCCCCGCCTCGCCTGCCCACTCTCTTTCCCTCGTCCGGTGATGGGGGTCGGTGACCTACACCCCCATGGACTCGCAGACTGGGCCAGAGAGACACCTCCTCCGGTGTCTGTGGGTCACCTTGGGATGCATAAAGGAGCCCCCACGCCCTCCCTAAGCACTAGGTAGGCTGTCGGTGTCATTCGGCGACTGTGAACCGCTGTCCACAGAGCTCCATATCACACAGCAGTCTCATGATCCCATGTACTGTGCTTCTCGACCGCCTCGACGGCGCCTCGACCGCCGGGCGCCTTTGTGGGTCATGGGCAAGCGTCCCGTCAACAAACGTGGCCGTTGTTGTGGAGGGGGCCTCTTGTCATACGGGACAGAGGCCTCATTCTCCGTTGTGGCTCTTCGTTTGTGAAGGGTCTTGGCACATAACCAGCGTCTAACCCATGGACTATGGCCCCTTGAAATGATTTTCTTTCGCATTTCCCGTGCCTAGCGCAGTCGTCTACAACCGATACAAATACGCTTACAAACGACCCCCTAAAAGCGTAATCCAGCCGCCTCCAAGTCAGTGCCGCCCTGTGGGCACTGCAGCAGAACAGAGAGCACAATGGCAAACCGGCGACGCGCGCATGCAATGCAACGGTTGGTGCACTGCACATCCCCCCCGGAGAGGGTGGAGGGGCGGGGAAGGCGCCAGTTCTGACCGCATACCACCGCCGGTCTTGCATCATGACCTCAGCGACGGTGGCGAGCATCGGTGGGGCATCCCACAGCCCCCCCATCCCCCCCCACTGTGGCCGAATGGGGCCAGCAGTCCGTCACTGCAGGAGTGACCACTGACCAGGATGCACGCATAACCCGGTAGAGCCCAAACAGCCAGCACGGATTGCGGGAGCAGGAGCGAGGGCTGACCTCTGGACACAACTCGCACTGTGGAAGCGCCGACCGTCGGCGGATGGACAGAAGGCCATGACAGCCGTGGGGCAGGCGCGGCCCGAGCCTAATGCGGACACTGCAACCTGACCGTTCGAGCCCCCCCCCCCCCCCCCACCGCCTGCGGGAGCTGCATGCACCACGCGCTAAAGGCACTCTGGCCTGACCTGGTGACGGGGAACGATGGCCACAAGAGCTCAGGGATCGCCCCCTTTCAACGGAATCACCGCCGACCCAAGGCCTTGTGGTTGGTATGACACACCCTTGCCCTCGGAAAGGGACATCTGTGCAGCCCAACGAACAGCCGTGCGCAGAGGGTACCAGACCGAATGCTGACCAAATCACAGAGAAGCTCCGTAAGACGCATGCCTCTGAAAAAGGCATGCAACCCGAGCAAAGGCCCTCATGTTGGGAAATCAGCACCAAATCAACACGAGGGGGCGGGGGGGGTTCGGTATCTATTTGTGTGCCTTTGGCGGCGCCCATTGGCCTCTCGCCACTGCTCATTCTGACCCTCTGTGGGCCCGAACGTGTTTTGGTTGTGTCAACGGAGCCCCCGGATGACTTGTCCTGTTTGACTACTCCGGGGGTCGGCCGTTCCGGAGACGGGCTGTTGCCCATGCCGTTGACCAGGTGCATCCAGATGCACCCTCGGGGTCCATGCAGGGGTTTGCCGACTCCAGCACTGACTTGTGCGCGCTGGGGTGTGCATCTGCAGGATAATTTTCCTGACAGGGGCGGGGGGGGGGGAGGACTCCGCGGGTCCTCGGACGCCAACTCCCCCCCCCCCCACCCCCCATGCATACACCAGAGCTCGTGATGACTACAGTGGAACTCAGTGGAACTGCCGAGCATATGCATACCAGGACGTGCATGTGTGGAGCGCTTTGTTGACCTGCTTGCGGCCAAGGGGCCTCCGGCCCCTTTAGTTGCCAAAGGTGCCAGCCTGAGGAGTCCATGAACACCAAAGGCGCCCGAAGGAAAATTTTGTCCCCTTTGCACCCCAACACTGCCCTTCAACCCAACCCTGACCATACCGCCCACCCCAACCCTAAGCCCGGTCCTAACCCTGCCCCTGCCCCTCGCCCGAACCCTCACCCTAACCCTAACCATTTCAGTGCGCTCCCAGATCGATACATTACGTATGTGTTGCGTATCTTGGACAAGCCACATCTTGGACAAGGGTGTTAACAAGGGGAGGGAGAGAGATGGTGTGAGGCAGATCTCAAGTGGACAGGGATCGCGGGCAGGGTGGCAGTCCTGGTCAAAATTTTGCCCAGTAAATGGAGCGGGGAGGCCCACAGGGGGGGAGGGGGGGGCTGGCCGTCAACCCGCGCTTGACTCATCCGCTCACCCACACCAGATTTCAGTTTCATCTCCGCTGAACTCCGGTGGGTTGAACGAGCAAAGAACATGAGCCACCGATTCCAAAGCGGACAGAATTGTTCTTTGTTTTTTTTGGGGGGGGGGGGGGGGGCGGGAGGGCCTTGCACCCATCTGTCCAACCCCCACACGAGTGATGCCCTGAAAGGGGGGGGGGGGGAGGGGGCCTGAGGCAGGGTTTCGACAGGACTTGTAGAGACGGTGGTTGGAAAAGCGGAAAAGAGGCAACGTGGGGCAGGTGTACAATGCTGTGGTATTCTTCCTATGTGCAGTCTTTGAGGGAGCGTTAGTGCGCCGGGCGCGCGCTGGGCATCTTTTTTTGACCATTTCCCACCCGTGCCTGTTTTTGCCCACCCCTCACCAAACAATCTGGAGTACCTTCTCGCCGTGTCTAAGACTTTGGCCCATTCTTTGCCGCCAGTTTATGACAATGGCAAGGGTGGTGGTTGGAAGTGGTGGGAGTGACATTTTGTGTTGTTGAATTCTCATATTCCGGCTTATGCAAGGTGCCTTGCAGAGAAGGTTGGCGGTCTGGTGCGGTCTACTTGGGGGACTTCCCAAGGTGAGGATAAACTTGGGGCTAGAGATACGATGCTTAATACAAAGGTAGCGCGCCGGGCATGCGCCGGGCAACCATTCCCCCTTTGATTATTACATGGAAAATGCCCTTTGTGCCACAGACAGACCAGCATGTGCTGCCAATGCGGACTATGGCGTGGCCATGACTCCGCCCCCCAATAGGGGCCGAACTCAGGGGGCCGGAGCCGCCTGCCCAGCTGCTGGAGGAGCAAGGGACCAGCAAGGGATCAGAGAGTCGATTGGGGAAACTTATCCCCCATTTGGTGGCTGGGATCACAGTGCAACGGCTCAACGGGGCCGGTCATGGGATGTGGAGGGGATGCATGGTGCAGTGGTCACAGGCTCAGGACTCTGTCCCCTTAGTGAACCGGCACCCCATGCTGGGGGGGTAGACGAGGGCAAGCCTTTGAAAGCATCCTATCGCATCAAAAACAAGAATAATCAAAGACAGTCAACTTGTCCCGGCGTCTCCTGAAGGTGCGTGGCTGAGAGGCATATCCTGATGGCTGTATGCCACCACTGGAAATTTGACGGGTCGGTTTATCAAACGCCCCAGACAGACCAGCATGTACTACCGTAATAATAACGGCGTGGCAATGACTCCGCTCCCTGACAGGAGCCAAACCCAGGGGACACATGCATTTGATAGGACGAACCTATGGACTAATGGCTGGAATTGTCTATGGCGGGGACATTCAGTTGATGGATACCGACCATTGATCCCCCAAACCCGGATGCAGAAACAAAAAAGTACAAGCAATGTCCATGTGCTTGCTCGCAGAGTAATCCACACAGAGCACCACGTTCAGCGTCAAGGTGCCAAAACAGTGCTACTAATGGTAGGCTCTCTCCCGGCACGCCCCATTGACGATGTCTTCCCTGTCTCATGTTGTCCTGCCGTTGCAGGGTCTTCTCTCCGCACGATCGCCAGCCCCAAGAGGCTGAGTGCCATAGTGGTGAGCAGTCCGCAGGAAGGGGCAGGGGTGCACCCCGAGGCAGACTGACCGCTGACCAGTGACCACTGACCATCATTTCCGGGCACCATGTCGGATTCAGAGAGCAGCAGTGAGTCGGACCATTCAGCCTCCAATGCCAGCAGGCGGAGCAGTTCTTCCAGCAGCAGCAGCAGCAGCAGCAGCAGCGGTGGCGGCACCAAAAGCAGCAAAAGCAGCAGACGAAGCAGTGCAAGGTCTCGTATCCGCTTTCTCTGTCGACTCTGTAGACGCACATACAAAGCCTCATGAAAGTCGGATATGCACCCCTGAACCACGTCCTACGCGACTCTTTGATACACGCCCATAGGATTTCTATGGGAGTTGTATGAGAATTTCCGAGATTTTGGCGTGTGCATGGGACTTGCCTGGGCGTTGGATGCGACTTGTATGGCACGTGTATGGGACCTGTATAGGCATTGCATGCGACTTTTGCACGCGCATGGGACCTGCACGGGCAGTGCATGCGACTTGTATGGCATGTGCACGGCACTTGCATGGGCATTGCATGCGACTTGTATGGCGCGAGTATGGGGTTTGCATGGGCATTGTGTAGGAATGGTCTTGGTGTTGTACGGGATTTTCAAGCTGCTTGCCGTCCACCGGTCAATCTTTGCGATGTGTGAAACGTTTGTCATCCGACCAGTTGTCTGGCAGGACCGTTTGCTGCATGCCTTTGTTGTTTTTGGTGGCGGTGGTCTCTGGACCGCGTATTGTGCCGCATCGAGCAGTCGTCGCATGTTTCTTTCGAATTGGTGGAGGCAAATTGGAGACGAGGGACTTTGCACAACCCTCTACACCTACAGACCGGTTCCGGGTGGCGCGTGTGTGTCCTGTGAAAATGGCTCCATGCGCAGTTAATGGCATGCCCACCCCGTCCCACGCATGGCTGCGTTCCCTGCAGTGATGCCAGCAGCGACAACGAGCACGAAGAGGACTCAGATGCGACATCCCCCTCGAACTCGAAGTACAGTCAGGACGATTGGGCAAGTCAGACCAGCAAAGCCACACGGAGCAGCGCCCGATCGAACCGATGGTCCCTCCCCCCGTCCGTTTCACGCCTCTCGTTCAGAATCGAGTCCCCGTCGATCACTGGATCGCAATCGAAGCGCCGTAAACAGAGCTGCTGCGCACTGCAAAGGGAGGGGCGGGGTAGGGGAGTAGAGGGGGGGGGGGGGGGCAGGAGAGCTAGCGAGGCTGGGGCGTGATGAGCGGTATGGGATTTGACGCTGGTCGTAGGAGGGGGTGGGTATATGGGGTATGCAGGGGTTTCAAGGTGGTTCACATTCGGCATTGAGTGCCTGGTGTCTGCCAAAAATGGTGTGTCAACCGTTGGTTCTGCCACCGCAGACAAATTGTCGGGCGATAACATACGGACTGGCTCATGCCACTTGAGCAAGTGTCACGTTCTGCTGCTGCGCCTGCAGACCGAAAGACACCTCCGGTACCACCGATGAAGCTGCTCTTCTGCTTGGCCAGTCGCCACCACATTTTACCATGTTTTACCTCGTTTCTACTAAGCTTCACCACAATTTACTAAGTTTTACCCCATTTCTACCAAGCTTCACCACATTTGACTAAGTTTTACCTCATTTCTACCTTTCTGCAGCACATTTTACCACGTTTTACCTCATTTCTACCAAGCTGCAGCACATTTTACCACTTTTTGCCTCATTTCTGCCGAGCTGCAGCACATTTTACCACGTTTTACCTCATTTCTACCAAGCTGCAGCACATTTTACCACGTTTTACCTCATTTCTACCCAGCTGCAGCACATTTTACCACGTTTTACCTCATTTCTGCCGAGCTGCAGCACATTTTACCACGTTTTACCTCATTTCTACCAAGCTGCAGCACATTTTACCACGTTTTACCTCATTTCTACCTAGCTGCAGCACATTTTACCACGTTTTACCTCATTTCTACCCAGCTGCAGCACAGTTTACCACGTTTTACGTCATTTCTACCAAGCTGCAGCACAGTTTACCACGTTTTACCTCATTTCTACCAAGCTGCAGCACATTTTACCACGTTTTACCTCATTTCTACCAAGCTGCAGCACATTTTACCACGTTTTACCTCATTTCTACCCAGCTGCAGCACAGTTTATCACGTTTTACGTCATTTCTACCAAGCTGCAGCACATTTTACCACGTTTTACCTCATTTCTACCAAGCTGCAGCACATTTTACCATGTTTTACCTCATTTCTACCAAGCTGCACCACATTTTACCACGTTTTACCTCATTTCTACAAAGCTGCACCACATTTTACCACGTTTCACGTCGTCGGGTGCCAAGTAATGCCAAATACCCCTTTCCCGCCCTCTCTCGTGCGCTCGTGCAGTTCCAAGCGCTCCAGACGGACCGCCTCGGAAACAAACGGAATCTTTATTGACCAGGACGGCATGGGACTGTCCTACAGGTGTGTGGCCTCAGCACTGCGTGCCCAGGACCTCCGCGGTGCATACCCGAGTGATTGCGCTGTGGAGACGGTCCACCGTGCGCACAGCCCCACAGGGGGCCCTCCACCCCTGAAGTGGCGCGGTGCTCTCTGACACGGGCAGACTGATCTGAGATCGGAGGGAAGTGGTTGGGTGAATCCCCCCGCCCCCAAACCATGTCTTTTCCAGAAAGGATCAACGCGCCCCCAAGGGCGCTGCCTATGCCCAGCAACTGTCCCCGTGGCGACAAGTCCCTGCTTCAATGGCATTCGTAGCCGACAGTAAACGCCCCCAACTGCTTTGGCAACCACCTGCAACCGCCTGTCTGACCGTTTCTGGCGCTGCTCCTGGGGTCCCTTCGCTTCCAATGCATCCCTGTTCCCGCGGCCCACCCGTTGTAGATGATGATCCCCGCGACGGGGGGGGGGGGGGCGACCCCCCACACACAGGGGACACACGGGGGGGGCGACCCCCCACCTTCCAATGCATCCCTGGCACATTATTCCCCAAAGCATCCGCGTGTTCCTGGCACAGCCCGCCAGCCCCGAGTCCCATGCCCTTTTGCGCCCCCGGGGGTCGGGGAAAGCCCCAATGGGCCCGACCACACGCACCCCGGCTCTTCCCGAATGCCCGTCCGATCCGCTTGTGGGATCATCGTCGACCGCTCTGACAGAGCTTTGGGTGTCCCGCGCTGTGCCCCTTTGCTCTGCCCTCCGCTGTGCCTCTCAGGGCAGTCTTTTTGCGCCCACCGGGAGGCCGACGGACGTGGCAGTGTCCCGTTGCATCGTCCCCATCTGACTCAGCCCACCCTCTCACGACGTGTCAGATCCGTTAACACAGTCATTTGTGCGATCGTCGGTAGAGCTACACCGCTCTGACCCTTGATCCCGCGAGTCCCATAAGTCGAGCAGCCAACTCATCGACCCTCCCCCCCCCTTCCCCGCCCCAACAAAACCAAAACATGCCCCCCCCTCCCCCGCCCCAACAAAAAGGGCCCCACAACGCGCATACTTTTCCTCCGATTGCCAGATTTCTGTCCCCGGTCCGTCATGAGAGGGTACGAGTCATGTGTGGTGCGCCCAGTGGGCCACCGCTGGGGCCCGTGCGGAGCAGGGCACCTGGGCCTCACGCACACGGAAACGCGGCGAGGCAGTTGTGGACGGCCCGAGGACGGAGGTGTGTGGGCAGCAAAAACCGTCAAACGACCCCCACAACAACCAGCACAACCCCCGTTACGCCAACTACTGGGCGCTGCTGACGCGCAAACGGCACATCCCGCCACATTCAGCACAGCCCCAACACACAAACCACTGGGCTCCGCGAACGCGGCGAACGCAGGGACCTGACGCAACATGCGAAGGGAGAGACGGGTGACTGTCCAGGGCCCCGTAAAGAAACCGCAACCTGACGGAATGTGACACGGGGGGTATCGGGGGTCCAGAAACGTGGGCTCGAGCCCCTCCCCCGGCCGCCGTCTCTGGGACCCTGACCCTCGGAGTACACAAGTCATCCGGCAGCTCCGTTGGCACGACCAAAACACGACCCCCAGAGGGTCAGAATGAGCAAGGGCGAGAGGCCAACCGGCGCCGCCAAAGGCAAACGAACCAGAACCATGGCCTCGTGCCAACCCCCCCCCCCCCCAGCGCCGTCCGCCCGCAGGCCAGGCAACCGGCCTTCCCCTTCCGACCCCCTCCCACGCCCCCCCGTCCCCCCCGCCGCCGCCCAAATGGAGACGTCAGGCACACGAGGGTGTGCGCCCGTGTGCCCGCCGCCCCGCCCCCATCCCTTGCGCACCCCAGCCCCCCCGCCCTCGACGCGCCTCGCCCTCTCGCAGCGACGTGGCTGGCTCCCCCACGCCGTCGAGCGGCCATCTCCCCAACATCAACTCCCGCGGATGGGGCAGCGACGGCAGTTCTCTCGGTCTGTCTGCAGAGGTCTGTGCCAGGGCCGTGCTCAGGCGGCGTGTGAGGGGGGCCGGTCCTTGGTCCCGCCTCATCAGCGGACTCGGCCACACCGTCGCGTTGCATGCCTCTGTCAGGGCGTATCTCGAGGGGGCCCGCAGTCCGTTACTTTTCGGTTACGGCATGTGCACGCCCCCGGGGCCGGTGGTTGCAGGCCAACTGCCGGCGGTCACTGGCCAACCGCTGTCTGTCAACCGCCAACCGCTGGCGCAGGGCTGTCCTTCAGAACTCTTTTTGTTGGTTTTGTTATTGATAGCCCTTAAGGGCAGCCCCTCGGGACCGCCAACCACCAACTGCCCACCGCCAACCGCCGCCAACCGCCAACCGTTGTTCAATACCGTTTCTGTGGTCGTGTGTCTTGCCCATGTCTTGACCATGACGCAGAGAGCGTCCCCGTGCAGGTTCGTTTCTGTTGGTGTTACGAACCCCCCCTCCCCTTTTTTTTCCCTCTAGGACAGCTCTGCGCTGGCGGCTGCCTTCCATTTTGTCGGTTGGCCACCCACAGCACCGCCGCCGGTTGACCAGCCCAGTGCCGTCGGCGGGCGGCCCTTTCAACGCCCCCGACAGCAGACGTCCGGACTGTTGTCCCATCGAGGAACGTCCTTCTCTGTGTCCGAGTCCCTTTGTGTCCCCGGGGACTTTGTACGGGCTGGACGGTGGGTGTCCGGGGGAGGCACGCGCACATCCGACGGAGGCTCGGCAGTGCAACAAGACAGTGGGGGGGAGGGGCGGGTGCCAGGCATCAGGCCACCGATGAGGACGCGGGCGCGATGCTGAACTACGCAACCCCTGCGTTGAGGTGCGTTGAGGACAACAGGAAAATGCCGGAACCCGACGGCATTCTGGACGATTGCCCGCGGGCGCAAAGGCGGCAGTCAGAACAAAGCGCCAAAGAAACTGGGCTCGTCCGTGGCCTACAAGACTGCGGGTACCGGTCTGTCACATTTGGGTGGGGCACTATGAATGTTGTAGGGGATGACAGTGCTGCTGTGGACAGTGCCCAGCTACAGACGGCACTCGGGCCTTGCGGGGCTCGGCGACTCTCCAGAGGCCCCCGCGTCCGTCGGGCATCGGTGATGCTGCGGTCCTCGGGCCTTGGGTCAGTTGTGTGGCGCTCCAACCCCCTCGGCCCTGTGCCGTGGGGGGGGGGAGGGGGTGTCGTCGTGGGGGTCACAGGGGTTGATGGGCCGCCCGGACGCTGTGCCTAACGGCCGTCATGTGTTTGCAGGCGCTCAAGAAGAGGCTGCGGCGCGAGAACGCCATGTTGGGTGTGCCTGCCCCTGCCCCAGGGATGCGTTCGAAGGGAAGGGATCTCAGAGGAGGCGTCAGAGGCGGTCAGATGGGCGGTTGGAGGAGGTTGCCAAAGCGGTTGTGGGCGGTTACTGTCGGTTACCAATGTGTCATGGGTACAGTGGCTGGGCATAGGCTGGGCGCCCTGGGGTACCTCCCCCCCCCTCCCAATGCATCTCTCCCCCTGCCCCCTCTGGGAACGCACCTGTCCCAGGGTGGTCCTGTGGGAGTCTGCCTCCTGCCCCCCCCCCCCCTCAACGGCGGATTCTTCTTTGGTTCCTGACCACCGTTGGGGTAGGCCTGAGGGCAGTGGAGGGGGGGCTAAGGGGGGCGAAGCAGCCCCCTTTGCGGATGATGGGGGGTGTTGCATGGAGATCCAGTGAAGGCCAGGGCACCTGGGGGGGGAGGGGGTTGGCACGAGGCCATGGTGTTGGTTTGTTTGCCTTTGGCGGCGCGTATTGGCCTCTCGCCACTGCACATCCCGACCCGCTGTTGCCCGTGCCGTTGACCAGGTGCATCCAGATGCACCCTCCGAGTCCATGCGGGGGTTTGCTGCATCCCGCACTGACTTGAGCGCGCTGGGGTGTGCATCTGCAGCCCCCCCCCCCCCCATGACCGTGGGGGACCGTTGGGGCACTGGCCTACCCCAACCGTGTTTTGTTGGGAACCCAATGCCGGAGCAATGGTCAAGGGCAGCACGTTCTGTTGGAGTGAAGCAAAGGCAGCGCAAGACAGCACTGCTCAGCACCCCTTCAATTGTGAGAGCCGACCTTTGGTCCTTGTCCGCCATCACAGAAGCGTTGACGCGATTGTTTCCACCGGTTTTTACGACGCGGCACTCAGTACTTGCGTCTGCGGGAGGGCACTGCGACTGCCTGCCCTATCGGGGTCACACATGTTGTTTCTTGGCACTTCTTGGAGGGGTGATGGGCAGGGGACGGATAGTTCGGGGGTACTTAGGGCACTTTTGGGGGCACGTTGGGGGGTCGGGGGGGGACATGATGTTTGCGGAGCTCGTGGGGGCGATGGGCACTTGTGGTGGTGTCCTTCCGCCCGTGTCATTCACGGTGGTGCCGTGCCCTCACAGAAACGGGCGCTGTGGGAGAGAGTGGGACGGCGAGAGGGTTTCGGTGTAGCTTGAGGACGTGGATGCGGAAGCCAATGGGCACGACTGCGGCGTAGCGCGCGCTGGCCTGCCCCATGCCCCAGCCCTGCTGCACCGCCCCCCCCGCGCGGGCGGTCACTGCCCTGCCTGGGGCGTGACCGGGGCATCCTCAGCGTCGCCGCCGTGAAGCCCAATAACGGCGCGCCAGCCCAACCGGGCCCCCCGTTCTCAGTCGCAATCGGCCCCGTATCAACGGCCACTCAGTAATACCCGCCCCCCCACTTAGTAGGAACGTGCCGCGTCCAGCGTGTGGCTCAGTAGGACCCTGCTCCATCTGATCATGTTTGAGCTGGCAGACGCTAGTGGTAAGCCTAGTACGGACCGGCATACTCTATCAGCCTTGATGGCACCCAACTCTCTTCTACTACGTCCCTGTGCCCCCCCCCCCCCCGCTCCGGACCCTCAAAGTTCTCGGACCCGACCTTCCGGCAATTCCAGAATTCGGCGGGAAAAGGGGCCCTGTGTACATGTCGCTTGAGGGTTGGTGCTGGTTTGGAAGGCCAGGGTAATCAACGCTACAAACGGTCCGCAAACTCGGGCATTGGGCATGTGAACACACGTGCTGAGCGGGTGTGCGGGGCCCCCGGCCGGGAAGGGGGGGCTTTGAGCCTCGCTCCCCCTCTAATGATGCTCCAAGGGACCGGGCCCACCACAAGCACCGCAGGACGTCTGAAATCGCTGAAACACGTGATTTACACATGAATTTGGCAAATCCGGTTCACCACCCTTTTTTGGGGGGGGGGGGCAATGGGGACAAATACGGTCCGGTGCTTCCAGCCTGTTTTCCAGACTCCCCTAATTTACCCGCCTCGAAGGGCCCCCCTCCCCCGGCGTCGCAATGGACCGCGGACCCTGCAGGCCCTCGAGGAAGGTTTGCCGGTCCCGTATGATCGGGATCCCATTCCACGAGCGCGATCCCCATCGTCAACAGAGGTCTGCGTCGGATTGGCGCTGGTTGTTCGATGAGACCCCGAGCCCCGGCAGCAGTTGTGCATGCCGGTCGCCTCTGACGGGGTATTTGTGGTGAGTGCCGTTGTTTTGGGGGGTCGTTGACCGGTGATGTCGGTGACGGTGGCAAGGCTCACGACGCCTCCTTCCCGGTCTGCGATGGTGTTTTGAGGGACGCGCGCCCGCTCCCCGTCTGCACCCGCCCCTCCCCCCGCCCACCCCTCCTCCGTCCTCCCGGGCCATCTGTACTCAGAGGAGCAGTACGCCGCGGCGAAGGCGCAGTGGGCGGAGATCCAAGAGGAGAAGGCCTTGGACCTCTTGGCCGGGGTGTGTGCCGTCTGCGAGGCGAAGTGGATGGGCTCTGTTGCGTTGGCTGTCTTGCATTTGCCGTGCCTTCTGAACCATCGGCGGTTTTGCATTGGGCTGTATGTCATCTCGCCTTCCTCATGCACTGATCTGGGGTGATCTTGCCAACACAGCGTACCTGACTACATATGATTCCAATGCTCTGGTGGTTTTTGAAGGGGACCCAAGTTGCATTATGCGCAATGCCCCTTGGCAGCAGGTGGTTTATGTGCGTATATATGTACTTGGAGTTCTTTACCGTTCCTTTGGATCCTCAATAACATTCGTGTTGCAGGAATCACATTGGCAGAGCATCAATGCAGAAGTCGCTTCACCTGTGTTCTGTTTGCTTGTTTGCCTATTGGCCTCTCGCCACTGCTCATTCTGAGCCTCTTTGGGTCCGAACGTGTTTTGGTTGTGTCAACGGAGCCCCCGGATGACTTGTCCTGTTTGTCTACTCCAGGGCTCGGCCGTCCCAGAGACCGGCTGTTGCCCGTGCCGTTGTGCAGGTGCATCCAGATGCACACACCAGGGGGTACGTTCCAACAACAAATACCCAACACCACCCAACGATCTGTGCGCCTGGAACGCTCTGGTGATGGTCTGCACAGGGCCATTCCTTCCATCGTCCACAGAACCCTCGCAAAAGGGCCATGATGCAGAAGACGATGCTGTTGAAATGCGAAGGTCAGCCCCCCAGCCCCATTGTCCTTCGTGGGCGCTGCATGCGACACTCTTCGCTGGTGCCAGTGGACCACCGACCTTTGCCCGTCCGCACTGTCGCTTTGCTTGGCCGCACTGAAGAGGCACGCGTAGCCCTGGCAGACCCCGCAATGCCACCTACGGACACGCGGAGAAGTGACCACTGCCATCATCCATTGGAGTTCGGCCGCCCGGATTGGGCACGTCCCTACCCTCCGTTGTCCACAGCCAATCTGCCGTGTGCCCTGCCTTACCAGTAGCGGCCGGCCCGCCCTCTCCGAGATAATTGCCTGGGATGTGCACAGAGGGGGGGGGCCGGGGGTTGGCAAAGGCTGAGAAACGGACCCCGCGGCAAGCAGCACAGCCCCAGTACGCCAACTACTGGGCTCCGCTGACGCGCAAACGACACCAGCATGAACACGGGCCGCAGCGGCCGACAGAACGCAGCAACCCGACGCAACATGCGAAGGGAATGACTGGGGACTGTCCAGGGCCCCGTAAAGGAAACAGCAACCCGACGGAATGTCACACGGGGGGGGGGGGGGCTTAGGGTGGAGACAGGTACGACGGAAAAAGAACCCCCGCCCCTGGGGTGCTGCAACTGCAGCACCTGCCCCCCCGCGTCCGGGATCTCTTTGATAACCCGCTTACCCTCGTCGGTTGCCCTCCAGCTACCGTCGGTTATCCCTCCCTCCGCCGTCGGTCACCCTCTCCACAGCTGTCGGTTCTCCTTCCCACCGCCGCGGGACACCGCCCCACCGCCGTCAGTGAGCCTCCGAGTACGACCCCCTGCATGGTCACCTGGTGTCCCTTGGTTTGCCACCCCCCCCCCCCCCCATCTCACCCCACACCCCCCCTTCAGGATCGCCGGTGGAGTTGAACTGGCAAAGCCCTCACCCCACAACCCGCGGTGTGTGCGCATCGGACGTGGGGTGGCGTCGACCCCCAAGCGGTTCCGCTTTCCCCTGCACCGCCCCCGGGCACGGCGTCCCCGTTGCACAACGGGGGGTCCCTGCCTCGATGCCGCCCGCTCCGGATGTCTCGCAGACCTGCAAGTTCAGTTGCATCGCGCATTGAAGCTGCAGGCCGGCCTGCGGAAGAAGGCGCAGGTCCGCCGGCAGATTGGGCTGCAGAAGAAGCTGCGGAAGCGCAACGAGTACTGCCCCCCCTCGTGCCCTGTCTTTGGCGCTGTGGTCACCGCCGTGTGCGAGTGAGTGGGGGGGAGGGAGGTCCCCTGGGTCTGAGCGACGGACCCGCACGAATACCCTTCGGCCCAGCGCGTTACCACCGACTCTCGTCGGTCGTCGGTCCGTACTGCTTCACGGGTGGGTCTCGCCTACAAACTGGTCGACATGCCGCAATCGCTGTGCCCCTTCCTTCTCACTCCCCGTGTGTGTGGCACGTGCCCCGCGCTGCGCGATGCCTCTCGGACTCCTCCAGGGCCATTGCCCGGCTGAAAGAAGACTCCAAGTTCCTGGTGCAGATGCAGCGCAGCAACAACAAACACCTGCAGCACGGCGAGGTGCTGCCGGTGACGTTCTGCAAGTATGTGCCGTGCAGATGGCATACCGGCCCTGCCACCAGTGCCGCCGCCGCCGCCGCCGCCGCTCGTGATGGTGCTACTGGTGCCATTGAATGAGGAACCTCCCGCAATCGAGGGTTTACTGGGCAATACTTCCCCGGAAGTTGAAGAACAGCAGCCCATTGCCCATGCGCCCAAGGGGGTCATGCCGCGTGCTCGCACTTGATACCCACGCTCGCATGTGCCGCTGTCCGGCAACGCACATTCGTCTGCCCTTGGTTTGGCTCTTTTCAAACGGCAAACGGCAGTGGTCCAGCTCGCAGGGAGTTGTCTACAACCCCCAGCCCCCTCACCCAGCAATGCATCACCAGCAGCCAGTCTGGTGGGAGTGTTGATGGCGATACCAGCCAGGCGGGCTGTCATCCTGGGCGAGAAGTGGTGGCACCGACCCCGTCTCTCCCACTCCGCCTCCCTCTCGGAAGCCCACAAAGTGGAGGGGTGGGTGTCGGGGAATAGAGTCCACCTGAGCCCCTACCCCCCGGCCCTATGTGGGCGGTACGTTCAAAGCCCAATGTTTGTCGGGATGTTGAGAACCATGAATGGTGTGTAATGGCAAAGACGACAACACCATGTCAACATCGTGGTACGTAATTTTCTATGCCACCTCCGTATTTTTACGATTTCTCTACTCACCATCGCTGCACCCTGAGCTCGTGCGGTACCGTTCTGCGGACAGGCACGAATGCTGACAATGACCCTTCTTTTTTGTGCGCCAAGCTCTGCTTTGGTTGGGCTGCTGGGTGGGGGCTTCGGGACCCACCGCCCCTGGCCAAACGGGTACCCGTCGCATATCTTAGTCCGTTCCTTGCCCCTGGAAGACTGTCTGATACTTCTCCGCAACCACTGCCTGTACCATAGACCTGTGCAGCCCACTGCCCGGCACTGGCGACCCGTGCACTCTGCCTCAGGAAACAAGAAGAGCACCGCAAGGACCTGCAATTGCAATATTCGCGGCTGCAGAAGGCCCAGCAGGAGCATCACTTGAATCAGGTGGCGATTACAAGCCTTCGCCTCAGGGACTGGGTAGCCGCACGGAAGTTGTTTGGGTGACAAATATTCTGAACCAGCCTGTCAGGCCTGCAGTGCCAGCGGCCGACACGGCAACTGAGGCATTGACAGGGGCGTAAAGGGAAACGCAGACCTCCGTGCTTTTGTGCTTCAGGTGTCGTTAGAGCGGTTGAAGAGGCAGTTACAGTCCCTGCAGGAGGTCGATCCCATGAAGTCCACGCCGTACCGTGAGGTCAAGGAGCATGTGCGGCTGACGGACAGAAGCACAATGTTGGATACCGTCATAGCCACCGAGAGCCAGAAGGTCTTGTGCTTGGGCTGCGTGGGCATTTGTCGTGCTTTCCTGTCCACTGCATTGTGTCCGTGTCTATGTGTGTGTTTCCGTGTGTGTGCGGCTGGGGAGAGGGTGCGAATGTTGTGCAAGGTGTGGGGAGGCAGGGCAGACCCCTAGTGGAATCGGCGGAGATCACCCAGGACTGGTGCACCGACTTTATGGCACTTTGTATGGGTGGGGGTGTGTGTTCGTCCACGTTTGTTTTCAGTTCGTCGCCTCTTATAGCGCGTGTGTTCATGTGCGTGCGTGGGGGGGGGGGGGGGTTTTCCGCGCAGAGTGCAGACCTGCACATGCTGTGGAAGGTAAAGAGGGCAGGGCAACGGCTCCGTGATTGGGGGATGCTGGGTGTTTCAGCCGAGGGGTATGTCTGCTGGCAGCAGGGGCAGATTTGGTTCAGTCTCTGTCAGTTTCGAGATAGTGTGCTTTTTGCGTCAAACCGCTCAGCTCTAAAGCCTGACTGGTCGCTTCGTTGCGGGAAACCACTCATATCCCTGGGCCGGGCAGCACCAGAATATTTGTCCTGCATTTTTACAAGCACTACTACTACTGCACTGCCCTAGCAGCAAAGCTGGTCGGCCCAAATTCTGTCCTGTTTTGGGCACAGGTGGCGCTGGCCAGCGATTACGCTCGTAGGGCTGTGATCCATGAATCAGTGTGCCGTGTGTACCCCGCGTCCCGATTGAACGCCGAAAACGCTATGTGCGCGGTATACGCGATCGCTCAGCACCAACCGTGTGTGCAGCATGTTGCGGTTACAATGCTCCTGCAGTGGCTTGCGCGGCATGCACATTGGCAGGGCTCGGCCTACTCAGACACTACCATACCAGCAGGCCTGCAACCAGAAGGGTATGAGCCACCGCGGTGTGCCGACATACACCTGTTAGTGGTCCGAATTACCGACGACTAAGTCTGCCTGCAGTTTTTCTTTGTGTGTCTGCCGTTCGGTGGGAGCGCCTCACACAGGTTGCATTGCATGGACTACCAAGACACAAACTCCTCCGTAGATAAATTCATGGTCCATTGATGAGGCAGAATGAGGGTGGGATGCAGCCGTCCAGAGCTACACATTGTCACCTCGTTCAACAGACCAAAGACGTCTAGGGCTGCCCTGCAGCTCCTGAGGAGTTTTCTTTCACCGCTTTTCTTGCACTGTTCTTGTTTTTGCGGTTCTCATTGTGTGTGTTTGTGTGTGT
This sequence comes from Eutreptiella sp. 'Long Island Sound 2002', assembly GCA_964036045.1. Taxonomy (NCBI): domain Eukaryota; phylum Euglenozoa; class Euglenophyceae; order Eutreptiales; family Eutreptiaceae; genus Eutreptiella; species Eutreptiella sp. 'Long Island Sound 2002'. The sequence goes on from OZ038401.1 coordinate 2,707,020, forward strand.
CTATTTTTTTTTGGAAAGGACCTTGTCTACTTTTTGTTCTCAATGGCCTGATGAGTTTGTTTTGGTGATCATTGCCGTGCCTTCCTGTTTCGCCCACACTGACGGTGTGCTTTCGCGGTTGGGCTCTCTGATCCCTTTCACCAATTGTGTGTGTGTGTGTGTGTGTGTGTGTGTGTGCAAGAAACAGTTTGATAACATAAACCCTCGTGCTGTACTGAAATCATTTACAGAGGCATCCAACTGGATTTACGAAAAACGTCGTTGGCGCCAGGTGAACCTACAGTGGTCAGTCGGCAAAGAAAGCACAAAGCTGGACCGCGCGGGGCAAGCCACAAACACGCGGTTTTGGTGTATCACACATGACCTGCTGTCGCGCCTGCTAAAGTTTGAGCTCACAGAAAATAACATGTTGCAGGCTGTGGGAACCATGTGGCAAAGGGAGGGCAGCATTCCGATGGGAGGCCCATTCTCTGCCCAGAGTGGTGACCTCCACACCCTGTGGAAAGTGAAGAGAGCAGGAAAAAAACTGCGTGACTGGAGTGTGCTCAACATTTCTGATGAGGGATACGTTTACTGGCAACGGGGTCCGCTGTGGTTCAGCCTCTGCCAGTTTCGTGACAACATTCTGTTTGCGTCCAACCAAAGACCAGGGACACACACGGATGTCATCCAAACGTTCGCCGAAACCCTTTCCCGTGTATGGGACCTCGAGGTCCTCTGCCCGTGCACCGACGGGGGGAACGACTGCTGTGTGGGAAACTGCCTTACCCAGACAGCACAGGCCCTGGGGATCAGCATGACCGTTGGGGCGGGGGTAGGACTGTGCTCAACCCACCCCTCAACGCTCAAGCACGACTGCGATCTGCGGTTTGGGGAACCGCTGATGACGCCCAGCCGTGCGGCACCAGAATACCTGAGCTGCATTTTTACAAGCAGCGTGACGAGTGCGAGTGCGCAGCCCTGGCTCCACAGTTGGAGTGCACAAATCCTGTCCGCTCTGTCCTAGGTCCAGGTAGCACGTGCCTGTGGCTACAAGCGCATGGCTGTGATGCGCGCGATGCACAAAACAGTGCGCCAAGTGTACTCGGCATCCCCGTGGGCGGCTGAGAACACTATGCGCGCGGTGTACGCGACAGGTCATCACCAGCCCTGTCCGCAAGCAGTCGCAGTCGACAAACTGATGCACTGGCTTTTTCCAAATGCGGTGTGGGATAACAGTAGCTATACCTACCAGGTGATACCGACAGAGTTACAACCCGAAGGATACACCCCAACCTGGTGCACTGACATACACCTGCTTCGGGCACGCAGTGCCACATTTTAAACAGCCCTCTCCCTTGCCATATCCCTTGTGTGTGTGCGGTTAGGTGGACGCACCTAGCACAGGTTGCATATGTAGACGAGACAACACGTCCTCCTCCGTAGGTAAATTTCGTGGTCTGTCATTAACGCTGCACGATTCTCAGGGCAGGTCAGGGAGCTGGATCTGAACTGATGATATGCCGTGCAGCACATTGCCGCGTTTTCTGACAGACCGAAAGACGTCTAGGGCAGCTCTGCTGTCCCTGAGGAGTTTTCTTTCACCGCTTTTCTTGCTCTGTTCTTGTTTTTGCGGTTCTCATCGTGTGTGTGTGTGTGTGTGTGTGTGTGTGCTATCTGCCGCTCTGGACACCACCTGTACTGTACTGAGGTTATATCCCGGGTGTGTTGACACGGCTACGTGTTGGCCGGGTGGGACCCCCCAGGGAGTGCCGGGGGAGTGAAAGTAAGGATTGCTGGCACCAACTGCTACCTGCCGTCAGTGTTTAATTTGTACCTTCATTGCTTTCTACTCTTCCACAGAGCCCGGATTTGTAGACCCCTCCACAGTTCCCCTAGTGCCGGAACGTTTGGGCAGACACTGGTTTTATGTGCTACGGGGTGCGTTTAGTGCTGTTATGCACGCTGCTCTGACTGCAGTCCATGCGTACACTACACCATGCGGTGCACTAGGCCGTGTAAGGGGGCATGGGGCTTTGTGCACTCGCCCGCGGCTTTACAGGTGGGGGGCTCGAGTCGCCCATCCAGGTGCATCGCAGGGAGTACTGTACTCAGCGACCTCATGTCCTGTTCTTCCATTTTTTCAACCCTATAGAGCCTTACTTACGGTAGCCACCGAGGACGTGTTTTTCAGGCTCAACACGGAGGTGGCAGTGTGCTTGAGTGTGTGTGTCTCTGTGTGTGTGCACGCAATAAAGTGTAAGAGGCCTGGAGTGGTCCAGTGGTCAGAAACATAGACTCGTGAGCCTATAGCGGAGGTTCGATCCCTCCTGTCGTCATAAACGCCCCACCGCCCCCTACAACAGCACACGCGGCAACCGGGTCTACCGGCAGCGGGAGGTGCGCCTCGCTATTTTTTCACTCGCCCCCAACCCCCGACACATGCGTCAAAAAACGCACCACCGCCCCCTCCGGCGGCGCGCGCGGCTTACGGGTCTTGAAGCCCGGCAGCGTGGGGAGGGGGCGCATTCACTGCAGCCGGGCACCTGCAATCTTTTCTTCGGCAGTGCAGCCACACGCACAGCGGGAATCGAACCGGCGCCTTCACGGCACGGGCCCGGTGATTCAACCGCTGGGGTAGCACACACCACAACCACATACACGAGCGTGCACATATACCAACACAGGCACGGTATAGGACACTCCAGCAAAGTGTGTGGGTGTGTGTGTGTGTGTGTGTGCCTGGGTGGTTACACCCATGGCCAACGAAGGTGAGAGCCGTGTGACCAGCGGTGCGTGCATGCGTGTTCTGCTGTTTTGCGACCGGACCCTTGGTGCAGCGACTTACCCCTCCGTGATGATGGCGATGTCAGTGAGACGTCACACCAAGGTGCTCGCCATTGGAGAGGGATGACTCGGGCAAACCCGAGTCAGAGTGAGTCCCGAGCACCGGTCATCTGCAATGCTGTTGTCTGTTCCTGCTACTCTCTTGTGTATGTGTGAACGTGTGTCGTTGATTCCGACATACAGCACCACTGCTGTCAGTCGCCTGCCCGTCTGAGGGCCAGCATTTTTTTGCTCCTCTGATGAGGATGCTTGAGACTTGTACCCACAGTGCCTCCCGGTGCATTTGTATCCACATTGGTTATCTGTTGGTTCTTGTTCCCTTCACTGTCACTAAGTGTGTGTGTGTGTGCACATGTCTTTCTGAGTGTCCTTTTTTTTTCGAAAGGGCCGGGCCTTATGCATGCAAACACTTGCGGGCTGTTTTCACGCCGCCAACTCCCTTCAATGCCCCATTGGCTCCAAGGAGTGGTGCACTGGGCAGACACTAGGGTAGGGTTGCTGGGGGTTATCCGTGGGTCAAAAGGGGGTCAACAATTGTTTTCCCAAAAATTATTCCCAGACGAATTCCCTCGTTGTGGCTGTGTGCGGCTCTGTGTGGATTTGTGCTTGTGACCATTTCTTGATTGTGCCGTGTGGTTTTGCTGGCTCTTGAAGCGACGTCGATGCATTGGCCACTTTCTTGAGTAGCCCAACGCGCGGTACGTGGTCGTGGACAGAGCACACTGCACAACGCTGCGTGCACTCCCACGTGCCCCACCTACGGCAGGTGCAAACAATGACGCGGCAGCTCGCGCAGATGAAGGAGAAACGCATGAAGCGGCAGGCAGCCCGGCTCCCGGCAACAGAGCCCGACCCCATGGCCGTCGTTAAGGTGTGCGCAGACCGTGGCAGAGTGCCGCAGAGAAGTCCCATTCTCGTTGGGGCATATGGCATGTGCCAAAGGGCAGCTGCCTGTTAAGGTCCTAGACGCTGATGCGCAGGGGTAGACAGGGGGCAGCGGGGAAGTGCCGGCCTGGGGCCTGCCCTCGCCCTCCGTGTGCTGACGGGCAAGGGGCAGGGGGTGCAGGGTGGTACTGGGGGAGGGGGTTATGGGGGGAGTGACTTTGTGCAGACTTTTTGGGGGACTGACCTCGTCCAAGACTTCGTCCCCCTCGTAAAGGCGCCACTGGGGCTGGACAGGCGGCGTCTGCCCCGAGCCAGAACGTAGGCGCCCTGTCACCGGGTCCAGGGCCAGCCTGTGGGTAGCCCTACCGAACGGCAGGGCCGGGGTGTACCCAGATCCGGTATACCCCCCGGTGCATCATAGACGAAGAGGAAAAGGGGGAAGACGGGGGGGGGGCGGGGGAAAGTGGGGGGAAACGGGAGGGAAGTGGGGGCAAACGGGCGAAAAGGGGGAAACAGGGAAGGGCGAGGAAAGGCGGTGTCAAAAGGAGGGAAACCGGGGGTGAAACATGTGGAAACGGCTGAAAAATTGGGGGAAACGGGGGGAAACAGGCCGAAACGGGGGAACGGGGAAAAGGGGGGGGGGCGAGGGAAAACTGTGGCAAAATGAAGAAAAACGGGGTGGGGACGGAGGGAAACTGGGGAAAGACGCGGAAAACAGGGCTGGGTGGGTCTGGGTGCAGCACCGGGTGTACTCAAAGGATTCTTGCTGGGGATATTCCGCAGCACTGCACCCCCACAAACCCAGCGAAGTCACTGCTGAGGGTCTGATGGTCCTCACTGCCTGGGTCCCAATACTCAGTCTACCAACCGGGCCACCGAAACCTCATCCCCCTCCTACACCTGCGGTGTGTCTTGAGGGGGGTGGGAAGGGGGTGGGGGCGGGCGACCCCCTGCCCAGAGTACCTGGACACCGTAAGCCCCCCCTTTGACGGCCACTGCGTGCGGGCGAGCGCACGTGCCCCACTGACGGCCTGGGGCACGGCCTGAGTGCCCCCGGTCAGGACCGGGAATGGGCGTGGTAAGTCAGATACGTATGCGGGTGTCGGGGTGTCTGGGCCGCCCGGGGTCAGTGGTGGCCTGCAAGCCCCGAGTCCCGCGCGGGGGGACCTGAGACGCCCTGATAGATCTGGGGTAGTACCTTCGTGGTCAACACTGGATATGGACACACTCCCCATCCCCCTTGTGCCCTCATACCAGGGTTGCATTGGGGGTATCTCCCCCCCAATGCATCCCTGGGTGCGGTTGCCGCAGGTCCGCTAAGGGGCGCTGGACTCCGGTTGGGGTTGCTGGGGATTTGCTGGAGGTTGTAGGAGGTTGGCTGGGGGGAAAGTCCTATGACTTCGGGCTCTGACTATGCCCGCCCGGCGTCCGGTGCCACGTCCTTTGTGCGATAGGCTCTTGTTCAAGGGCATTCATTTGCGGGCCGAGTGGGGGCTGGAGATGAGGGGCAGTGGGGGTGGGGGTGGAATAAAGGCGGATAGAGAATGTTGGTTGGTACTTCCGGGGGAACGCACATGATGAGGGAGGTTGGTTTGGGGACGGGGGGGGGGGGTACCGGGAGAATCCTAATTGTATGCGGCATCCTAAGTTTTATGTTGGGTATTTTGGACTTTATTTTGGCAAAGTTTGCGGTAGCACCGAAAAATAGTATTATTGTGTTATTTTTGCGATTATTTTTTGCGGTAAAACAACAGCTTGCGCTGGGAATTCATTATTCCCGTAAAGAATTCGGATTCACCCGGTACAGAGTTAAATGGTGGTCGCACTGGCATTTGTAACCGACAGTAACCGCCCCAACCGCTTTGGCAACCGCCTGTCTACGCCTCTGAGGTCCCTTTCCTTCACCCCCTCCTCCAGGGCGCCCAGCCTATGCCCAGCCACTGTCCCCCTCACACCAAGTGCCGGACTCAATGGCATTTGTAAACGACAGTAACCGCCCGCAACCGCTTTGACAACCACTCCAACCGCCTGTCTAACCGCTTGTGGAACCACCTTTGAGGTCATTTCCCTTCTAATGCAACCGTGATCGCACCCATGAACCCCTGAAATTTTTTACGGAGCCCTTTTCAACCTGCTGAGTTCCGCACTGTTTTGTGGAGCCTGACACTCCAATGCTCGTGTGCGTGGGTGCACGGCAGATGCCCTTCTGGACTATCCCCTCAAGGCTCATGGCCGGTTCCTTTGGGTTGTTTCCAAGTCAACTATGGGCACCGAAGTGCACAGGCGACTCCAATGCAGTGCAGCAGTGGCCGCCATCGCTCGCGTCAGGCCCCATGCCCTCCCCCCCACATGCCCCTCCACATTCACAGCGCGAGGAGTGGCTGTGGGAAGAGGCTGACGAGCTGGAGGCGGAGGCGGCGGAGCTGAGGCTGAAGCTGTCGGCCATGGGCGCGGAGTTGCTGGCGGGTCTGCACCTGCACATGGGGTGGGGCGTGCCAGAGGGTCAGCGTCAGAGGGCGGGGGCGGCGGTGGTCGGTCTGCAGGACTTGCACCTGCACTGGCATGGGCTGGAGCATGGCTCGGGCTCACGCACCATAGCCCAGAGTTCCTTCGGGGGGGTAACCGACGGCGGATGGGGGGGGTTACTGACGGCGGTTGGAGGTTAACCAACGGCGGATGGGGGGGATTACCGACGGCGGTTGGAAGTTAACCAACAGCGGATGGGGGGGATTACCGACGGCGGTTGGAGGTTAACCAACGGCGGTTGGGGGGGGGGGGGCTGGGGGGTAGCCGACGGCGGCTGGAGGGTACCCACCGTGCGTCGTGGGGGGGGCGCCGCTGGACGCACCCGTGGATTTCGGCAGCCGGACGTTCAGGAGGGCGCGGGGGATGTAAAGTGATGTGTTAGCGGACACGGACACGTCAGAAGGGCGGCAGGCGCGGCACGCCGCAGGGTGCCACAGGGCGCAGACCGTGACCGGTAACGTAAACGGCCCCCTTCGTCACCACTGCCCTCATCAGCCCCGCCTCAGACACTTCTACGATTTTCGTAACGATTCCTTTCGAAGGCAAATGGCGTCGTAGAGCTGTTCATGCGGCCTACCAAACGCCTTCACCTTTTTGTTGTACCCTGCGACACCACAGCAACCGTTGCTGTGGGGACCGTGAGGGGCCCGCGATGGGCCGGGCAGGGGCCGTTTACCGCACGAGGCGGCCGCAAAGGACGCCATCGTGGTTGTTGTTGGCGTTGCGGTTGATGCTCGGGCACGCGACTCCAGCGGAATGCCCCTGCAGGCGGGGGGGGGGGAATTCCGGGAGGGGCGAATGGCGCAGGGAGAATTTCGCCGCTGGGGCGGGAAATCCCCCCAGCGAAGTTTTCGCGGCGCGTGACCAACAACTTCACTGCCTGCTGCTCTGGGCACCCCATGTCCAGCGATATATATGTATATAGATATATATGAATCTCTTGTCCAGGCGACAGCCACTGAGAGATGCCGTCGAGCTGTGTCTGTTGGAGAGACCATCCAGAGCCCCTCAGGAAGTAAGAGGAACCATCCAGAGCCCGCCATGCAACAACAGCAAGCTTTAGAATTCAAGGGGGTGGCCCCTTCCGAAATCATCCCCGTCGAGATTGTCCCTTGGCAAATTCCCCCCACCCACCCCCGGCCCCTGCACCACCGCCCAATGGGCTGCTTTCGTCACCTCCGCTGGGGGCTCACACCAGCAGCGCTCCATCGGCTTCTCCCGCCGGCATCCAACTGGACGCTCGTGTCAGCAGCCGACCGGTCGCTTGGGGAGCACCCGATTGGCTCCTTCTGCCGGCACCCAACCCCCTGCCCCTCGAAGAACCCAAGTGGCTGGTACACCGCGTGCGGCGGGTGTCGGCACACAATTCTCCAGCAGCGAAGCCACTCCTTTTGACCGCACCCCCCGAAGGGCTGCTCTTGCCGGCAGACTCCCAGACTCCCGATTGTGCCGTTGGGGAACCGCGGTTGAACAGGCCTACGCGTGAAGGGAGGGACGGGGCTGACCGCGACTGTCAGTCACGCTCCAGTCGGCTTCCGTCCCCAAATCCGGCTGCAACGGTTTTGTAACCGCCTGCTCCCAACCGCTTTCACAACGGTGGCGAATCGGTTTACCGCCGTTTGCCACGGCACCCTGCAGCATCCCTCGCCTTCCAGCACAGGCCCGTGGGGTGAGACGTCGTGTGATGTTCTGACGACATGGGCTGGGATGGGGCAAGCGGCCACTCTGGCCCATGTCAGAATGGCGTGGTGAACTACGCCCCGTCAGGCCTGTGGTCCGTACGCGTCCGGGAGTCGGAGAAGGTGCTCCTGGAGGCCTCGGACGTCATCGGCGAGGTCCAGAGGTACTGGGAGGCGCTGTACGCCAAGCGGCCAGTGAACCTGCCGGCCTTCGAGCGGCTGGTCCGGGCCCACATCCCTCGGGGGGGGGGCGGAGGAATGGAGGTCGGTGCAGGACTACACCCTGAAGGACCTCAAAGACGCCGTGAAGCAGGCCGTGGCGGACGACAAGGCTCCCGGGTCCAACCGAGTCACGGCTGCCCTCATAGCAGAGCTGCCTGAGCCGGTGCAGGGACTCCTGGTGCACGCGTACAGGGCTATCCTGCGGGGTGCGGACGTCCCGGAATCCTGGCACGAGGCCATTATCTGGCTAATGCCCAAGGGTACGGCCACGGGCAACCTGGACGAGTACAGGCCAATAGCGCCGGGGCAGCAGGACATGCGGATGCTCATGACCCCCCTCATGCGGAGGTTCACGGCCGTCCTGGCACGCAAGGGATTGGCTGCGGACTGGCAGTTCGGGGCCATGCCAGGCTCCACGGCGGCTGCCCCGGTGTTCCTGGCCCAGCGCAGGCTGCAGCGCGGGCAGGAGGAGAACCACGTCCTGGCCTTCGACGTGTCAAAGGCATTTGACACAGCGCCGCATGGGGCGCTGGCGCTCCTCCTGCGCCACATGGGAGTCCCGGAGGAGCTCATCAGGCTCTTCCACACCCTCAGCTGCGGGTCTCTGGTGCGCATTGTCACTGCGCACGGCCCAACGCCGAGCATTCGGCTCCACAGGGGCCTGCGGCAGGGCAGTGCGGAGAGCGCTGTGCTCTACCTCCTCCTCTTGGAACCTCTCCTGAGGAGCCTTGCATGCAAGGCGCGGGGAGATACTCGCCATGCAGTGCCGCCCCTGGTGCAAGCGTACCGTGACGACCTCCTGTTGATAGCGCACTCCCTGCCGCAATTCCTGGAGTACGGGGCGGCGATTGCACAGTACCTCACGGACGTGGGCATGTCCCTCAGCGTCGGCAAGTGCGCCTATGCCAATACTGCTCGCATCCCTTCGATCATGGTGTGCCTGAACCCGGGGAACGCGGCAGCCCCATGGGTGTGCTTACGCGCCAAGGGCACGGTGCCCTACTTGGGCCTACGCCTCGATCCAAGGGGCATAGCAACCATGAAGGAGAAACATGTACTCCGGTGTGAAGCTCTGCTGGGCTGGTGCAAGAACACGCTGGGGCCGGCGTTGGTGCCCCATGAGGTGATGGCGGTTGTGGTTGGAGGCATCATCCGGTACGCGGCGCCGTACCTGTCCGACACGGCGGAGGCGGTGGTCAAGCTGAATGCTGCCATCAAGGCTGCGGCCCTGCAGTTCGAGAAGCTGCCCAAGGACCTGTCCAACGTGGCGGTGCGGTCTGGTCATGGGTTTCGGCTGCCGGATGTCCAGGTTATCTGCCGCGACTCCGTCGTAGCGACCCTGGCTCAACTCACACACCACCGGTCGACGACAATCCGGACTGAGCTGCGAGCCATGCTTTGAGACATGCACGTGCAGTAGGGAGTGTGCGGACAGTTCCTGGTGCCCTCCGCATCATTCGCCACGCACGCTGGCAATACGTGGGTGGACAGGGTACTCCGGGCGATGGGGACGTTGCGTGTAGGGCTCCTCATGCCATCGTCAGTGTACTCGTGCGTACACGCCCATCTGCCGCAGGTGCAGTGGGCGGGTCGAAAGTGGGCATCCCAGTCCTACACCTTCAAGGGTAGAGACATCTGCGTTCTCTCGGGGCCCCGCACGGATGCAGCGGTACAGTCTCTGACTGATCCCGCAAATGACCTCCTGCATGCGCGACTCCCCTGTCCTGCACCTGGGCAGTGGATTGTCCAGCTCCAGGAGTGTCATGAGGACCACCTGCACCTTCCTCACGCGGGAGTGGGGCCCAATCAGCTGGACCACGTGTGGTTCACGGGGCTCCGCGACGTCTTCCGGCTGCAGCTGCCTGGTCCATTGACACACCGTCTAATTCACCCGGTGCGCCGCAAGAAGGCCAGCAAACGCAATAGGCAGTCCGCTACAGGGGACGTGTATGTGGTGGGCGGGTATAGGGAGGAAGGATGGGACCCGGCGAACCCGGGGCAGTCCATGCCGTTCGTCCCGCTAGCCGCCCTCCTGTTCCTGCTGGGGGATGTCTTTGAAGGTTACCGACAGCAAGACGATCCGGCGTCTGTCCCCCTGCTCACGCCACATGCCGGGGGTGGCATAAACCCGTCACCCCTGTGGGTTGTGCACGGGCGACCCGCGTTTTCCATGGCATGCGCGGCGGTACACGGGTGCAGCGAGTGGGCAATCGTCCTTCTGCTGGCAGCAGGCCCTGTCCCGGACGCTGATGAGTGCTCGGTCCCGGAGGTGGTTCGGATGTCCAACGTGCCACACGATCCGCATGTCGCCGTCACGTCGTTGCGTGATGGCGGGGCGGTGGAACAGGGCTCTGTGGTGGTGTACCAGCCCTCCGGCTCCACAACGGTGTGGGGGGCGGAGTATACCACGGCCCTTAACGCCATCCAGTCGGTCTGTGGATGCGACCTGGCCTCGAGGCCACATGCGGTGTATCGGCCGAAGGTGGTCCTGTCCCCGGAGCTCACGGCCTCCAGCGCGGCGTCCCTTGGAAAAGTCACGCAGAGCCCCCACTCCGACGTGGCATGGCTGGAACCCCACCGGTACTGCTGGGTGCCGGTGGCGACCAAAGTCACGTCGTCCGACGCGTCGCCCCAGGGAGACGAAGCCACCAATGTGGCGGTGGCCAGCCACGGGAGCCCCACGTGGACGGGTGCCATCTACGGCACGGTCCCGGAGGCGGAGATTATCGGCGCAGCGGCATACCTGTTGCACACGCCCCCGGCGGCGTGCACGGTGCACGTGGTGGATGCCTCCATCATTGGAGCGCACCTACGCAGGGCGCATAAGGCCCTGTACCGTGGCATCAAGGGACCGACCTCGCATCTGGTCAACCAGCACGCACTGAGCTGGATAGTGGAGGGGCTGCGGCGGCTGCCACGCAGAGTATGGGGGCCACACCATTGGGTGGTGCGGCAGAGCTCGCACATGGCAGCAGTCCCGCTTGAGGCGCCGGACTCTGCCGCAGCCCGTGCAATGGCCCCGCCTATTCATCTCGTCCTGCCCAAGGAGCACGCCATCCTCTTGGCGCCTGGAGATGATGGAGAGCTCGAGCCGTGTGTGCCCTCCATGCAAGCCCTTCAACTCGTCAGGGAGATGGAGTGGCGCTCGCTGGCGGCGCGCACCAGGGCCCACACGCCACTGGCTGGCGCCTGTGAGGCGGTGCCCCTGGGAGCTGTGCACCACGGCCCAACACACAGAAATTTGCTGCGGGCACGTGACGGTCGCTTATCCACCATGCAGGTCATGCGATGATGGAGGCAGAAGCTCACGCGTGTGGCAATACCGGCCCACCCCTGTATCTTCTGTGGGGGGCCGGAGGAGGACATTGGCCACATGCGCTTGCTGTGTGCGCGAGACGAGGAGGTGGCACGACTCCTGTGCAGGCGTGTGGTGGAGTTCACGGCGGAGCTTCCCCTGGCGGACAGGGCGGTGGAGTTCTTGGCGTGGAGGGAGCACGGCTGCAGGTGGACGGAATCCCTGATGGCGGGTGTCATCCCCGGGGACCTGAAGCGGCAGTTCGCGGCGGTGCGGGCGGCGTCATCCCGGGGCCCTGCGAAGGCCAAGCTCTTTGTGGGGGACATGGTCCAGGTTGGGGAAGATGTGTATGCCCGCAGGAACCATCGGCTCACCCAGATCATGCAGCTGCCGATGCAAGATCGAAGGAGGGTGGTGTACGCGTTCCTGCGAGGTGACACACCCTTCTGCCCGCCGGCAGGGAGGGTCCAACGGCGTCCGCCGTGGAACCCGTTCGACGGCCTCCCCAGCGACCTGCAGGCAACCTTTCAGAGGGCGCCGCAGCACGCGCTGTTGGTGCCCAGGTCGTACATCGCGCACGAGGAGGCCATGTCCTTGTTCCCTCACTGGATGGTGGCAGTGGCGCAGGCCTTCGGCCAGTGGATCGGTTCCTGGATGGCTCGGGACTTCCCGGCATTCAGGGAGTGGTCCCGCGTGGTATCGGCGCAGTCGTGGGCCATGGTGAGTGGTACCAAGGTGAGGGGCCCTGACGGCCAAAGTGATCCCTGGCTCCAGGTGTACGCAGGCCATCCGGCTGTGGGGAACGTCATGGGCTGGCCTCGCGAGGTGCTGCCGGTTCTTCAGCAGCCTCTGTGCAGCCTCCCTGTCCGGGCGGTAGCTGTCGTGCTCGACGTGGGGACGTTGTGGCTGTATGACCGGCAGCTGCGACGAGCCATCCCAGCAGTCACGGAGCGGCGGTCCATGGCCGTGTTGGTGGGCTCCAAGCAACTGGCACGGGTGCAGGGCGACGACGCGCAGGGCCACGTCACGGAGGCCATGTTCTCTCTGCCCGAGGGGGACGACCACGTGGCTGCCGATGCCCGTCACACCCTCGATACCCTGGGCCTAATTGCGGTCGTTGAGGCTCAGGCGGGAGGACAACGCCTGGTTCTCGCGTCCGCCAGGGGCCCGAGGCTGGACGGGGTTGATGTCATCGGGGAGATCATGCGGGACTATGGTTGGGAGCTCCTGACGCATGGCACACGCAGCCTCAAGGTAGCGCGGTGGCCCCGGCTGCTTGAGAGCCTACCGATGATGCCCAACGGACAACCGATGGCGCGCTGGCAGGTGCTTTGCTCTGTCTCCAGGAAGCGTGCTGTGATGTGTGGCAGGACCTGTGATCGCAATGTTGTGATGGTAGCTGCGTTCCGTTGCGGTCCGTGCTCCCACAGCACTGCCACGGGTGCAGAGAGACGACGTCGGTTTGGGTTCATCAATGTGCCTCCGTCCCACTATGCGGGACGTGTCGGGAACGTGCCAGTAGGGGGTGGCCTAAGGCGAGGTGGGCGCTGCGGTACTCTGGACAGATGTCCTCAAGTGCCTGGAAGGCAATCCAGGGTGACCTGAAGATCGTCCGGGTGGAAGGGGTGAGGTGCCCCGATGCGCCGACGGCAGCCTTGCCCCTGCTGCTGTGGTGGGCGGCTCTGGAGGGCGACTCGCGGGTCCTTTGGTTGTGGCATCACGGAGGAAATGGTGACGGCACGGTAGGGGCCGGGGGTAATGCAGATTGACAGGGTATGGGAAATGTGGGTGCGCTTGCCACCGTCCCTATGCTGGACGCAGCGGAGGGGGTGGCACCTGAGAAGCAGTGCCCTCATGGCCGGATTGTGCGGTAATGGCAGGCGGCGTATGACGGCCAACGCGATGTGACAGGTCGTGCCGGCCTGATGGTGGGCCGTACTGCCCCCGTACATGAGGGTCGGACAGGGATGCTTCACCCGCCTGCCCCGGGTCGCCGCATACAACAGTGAGGTGTCATGGGTCGTCCCGACCAGGGTAATAAGGCCCAAACCCCTGTAGGGTATTCCCATGACACCGGGGTCTCTGCTGGCGGCCTAGCTACGGCAGTTACGGGAGTAGTTGCTCGGGATACTCCGGGGGTTCGCAGGTTTGTGTGGGGGCAAGCGGCGTCGCTACCGGCGCTGCGGTGCATGCGTTGCGACGCCCCCTGGGCGCGTTGCACGGGGTTTATTCTTTTATAAAAGAATAAATTTTATATCTTAAGATTGATTTGTGAAATATTTCTTATTTAAGCTTGCATTTTGATTTGTTTATTTTTTATGGTTAATTTTGTTTAAAAATCCGAGATGAAAAAAATTATTTGTTTTTGTAGGTATTTTGTAAGAATTTAGGTTCGTTTTTACTTCTGAGGTTTAAAAGGAAATCAGAAAATTAAGTTTAAGAAGGTGATTTTTAAGTTTTTTGTTTACGCCATATGAAATGAAAGTTTCTTGTATGGTTTTTGATTGGAGTTTTTCTTATTTTTTAATTGGTCTGGAGCGCTTATTCTTTGTTATTCTTTGGAAGTTTATTGAGTTACCTAATGGTGAATTAGGTGCACCAACGAATGTGTGATCTGAAACTAAGTTTTATTTTTATGTATTTGATTTTTGAGTTTTTTCAGAGTGTTATTTTTTATTTTTAGAAAGAATTGAAATTAAAGTTCATTTTTACTACAATTTAATTTTTTTAATGGTGACGCGCGGGCCAATGCTATAAGTAGGCTCGCCACGTCGTCGGTGGGGGCCGAACCTGCGGCCTGGCCGCTGCTGTGGCGGAGGAGGCGCAACCACGGGAGCTGGCCAAACAGTGCAGGTAAGGGTCAAGGGTAGGCGCCAGGGCAACGTTTGTGAGCCAGATGAGGTGGACCTGGTTACCACGGCCTGGGGCGAGCCTCTGGTGGGTACCCCTACAGGGGGTCGATAATCAAGCTACGGCACCCACCAGCCCGAATCCAAGCCAGCGATATTCACGGGTTGCGCCACCCCCGTCGCGGGGCGGCCGGCGTCCCCCCTTGTAGACCCTCTCGTTATATTATGCGTGGGCAAGCGGGTGCCTCGAAGCTGATTGGGTACTGGCCCCTGACATGGAGTGCCGGCACGGTATATATCTGGGGTGTGGGTGCAGCTCAAGGCCACGGAGAAGGTAGAGTTGCTACCATGTTTCTGTACCATATTGTGGGACTGGTGTGGTGGGTCGGCGGCGTACATTATGGGGACATGGAGGCGATGAAGGCTGAGGGCCAGGCTAAGCTGGAGCCTCCCAGAAATCCTGGCTATGCATCTACGGGTTATTGCGTGCTTGCAGTGGGTCACGTGGAGTCAGGGGTGGTGGGCAGTTACGAGTACGCAGCAGGCAGTTGATTACGTGGGGTTACGGGTGGTGATCGTCTCCACGGTGGCGGGGGTATGCGAACAAAGGGGGGCCCGCTCTTGCTTCGCCGCATGCGTGCTGCTTTGTACCTTGGTTGCTGCTTTGCGCCCATAGGAGATGCCCTTGCTTTCTGCTTGTTGCTGTGCTGCTGCGTTGCTGAGCCTTGCCCCTTTACCCCCGGCGAACAAACGGGCCAGCGTCCGTCGCCGTTGCTAATGCTAACGCTATGCAGTTGCCGTTGCCCCCAAAGCCTGGTTGGCCGGTATCCCCGGTCTTCTGGGTCCTCCGTCATGCTATGGGCCACCTTAGGCAGCCCTGGGACCCACGGGATTGAGCGAGGCAGGAACCACCTGTCGGCGCGAGATGCCCGGTAACTCCAGTAGATGGCATGATAAGTGGTTATGACTATGACTATGACTATGTATATATATATATATATGAATCTCTTGTCCGGGCGACAGCCACTGAGAGATGCCGTCGAGCTGTGTCTGTTGGAGAGACCATCCAGAGCCCCTCAGGAAGTAAGAGGAACCATCCAGAGCCCGCCATGCAACAACAGCAAGCTTTAGAATTCAAGGGGGTGGCCCCTTCCGAAATCATCCCCGTTGAGATTGTCCCTTGGCAAACTCCCCCCACCCACCCCCGGCCCCTGCACCACCGCCCAATGGGCTGCTTTCGTCACCTCCGCTGGGGGCTCACACCAGCAGCGCTCCATCGGCTTCTCCCGCCGGCATCCAACTGGACGCTCGTGTCAGCAGCCGACCGGTCGCTTGGGGAGCACCCGATTGGCTCCTTCTGCCGGCACCCAACCCCCTGCCCCTCGAAGAACCCAAGTGGCTGGCACACCGCGTGCGGCGGGTGTCGGCACACAATTCTCCAGCAGCGAAGCCACTCCTTTTGACCGCACCCCCCGAAGGGCTGCTCTTGCCGGCAGACTCCCAGACTCCCGATTGTGCCGTTGGGGAACCGCGGTTGAACAGGCCTACGCGTGAAGGGGGGGACCGGGGTTAACCGCGACTGTCAGTCACGCTCCAGTCCGCTTCCGTCCCCAAATCCGGCTGCAATGGTTTTGTAACCGCTTGTTCCCAACCGCTTTCACAACGGTGGCGAATCGCTTCACAGCCGTTTGCCACGGCACCCTGCAGCATCCCTCGCCTTCCAGCACCGGCCCGTGGGGTGAGACGCCGTGTGATGTTCTGATGACATGGGCTGGGATGGGCCAAGCGGCCACTCTGGCCCATGTCAGAATGGCTGCAGGCGCGCGCGCGCGCGCGCGCAACCCTACGCCCCTCTTCCGGCCCGCCGACGCGCGCGTGCGAGCGAACCTGCGTGCCGCTTTCCGCCCCAGACTGCCCGCATGGCTCTGGCGGCCCCTCTTTTGGTCCCCGCCCACAGTCCCGGGGTGCGGATTGGTGGATAAATGAGACGCGAGTGAAAAACAAACGGTATTTCAATTTTTTTCAAAAAATGTTTTGAGTGTCGCGCGAGCGATCCGGTGACTTTTGTCAACGCTCCCGTGACCCTTGGGCTGCCGAGAGTTGCGGATGTGCCATTCACAAGCGACGACGCACCAGAGGCGGCAAAAGGGGGCGTCCTGCCTCCCCCTTTCCTGCCGCGCAGCCTGTCCCTCTGCTGCGCCTCACAGGCCCCGCGCTGATGACCCCCCGGCCGGTGCCGGGGTTGCAGTTCACGCCGGAGCCGCCCGGCGGTCGCCTCCCGCCCCGCCGGCCGGCCACGGCCCGGCAGACCCCCACGCGGCCCGCCCACTACGAGCGGCGCCCTCAGGTACGTCGGGCCAGGGCGCGCGTTGTGTTGTGTGCCGCGATGCCGACGTTCTGCCGCGGGACAAATAGGGGACCGTGACAGGGGACACGAACGTGGGACCCCCGCGGTGCTGGAATGGGAAAAGCTGGCAGGAGGAGGGTCAGCCGCAGGGATGCATTAGACGGGAAGCGGCCTCTCATGGAGTGGGTTAGACAGGCGGTTGGAGGAGGTAGCCAAAGCGTTGGGGGCGGTTACTGTCGGTTACAAATGCGGTTGACGCCGGCACTTGCCGTCAGGGGGACAGTGCCTGGGCATTGGCTGCGCGCCCTGCGGGGGCTTTGGCACAACGCCTCGGTATTGGATTGTTTGCCCCTCTCACCACTGCTCATTCTGACCCTCTGTGGGCCCGAACGTGTTTTGGTTATGTCAATGGAGCCCCCGGATGACTTATCCTGTTTGACCCTGGAGTGGGGGGGTACCTCCCTGCCTTCCAATGCATCCCTGGCCAGCACCCCCCCCCCCCCCTCCATCCCCTTCCCCGCGCCCCCAGGGGTGGGGGTGGGGGAACAAACCAAGTTGCCCAAAATGGCATTTTGCACAGGACTACTTTTTTTCGGGCCACTTGTTGTGCACAAACCCTTGGGTCCCACAGCTCCCCGTCCCCTTCAAGCTCAGCCCTGCCCGTAGCCCTCTGCAGCCCACGGCACCCCAGCCCATCCAGGGATGCATTAGAAGGGAAGGGACCTCAGAGGGGGCCTCAGAAGCAGTAAGACGGGCGGTTGGAGGAGGTTGCCAAAGCGGTTTGGGGCGGTTATTGTCGGTTACAGAGGCCATTGAAGCTGGTGCTTGGCGTGAGGGGGACAGTGGCTGGGCATAGGCTGGGCGCCCTGGTGGGTTGGCCGCTTCCCCGCCTAGCCGGTATGTCCGGCGAACCCATGTCCGGTTGATTCCGGTGAGCTCGCGTTCCATATGTGTCTTGGTGCCTCGCCCACAAGCCGCGCACACCCCCTTCCCCCCCTCCATCTCCTCGCCCTGGCGCACCGGCCCTCCCTCACTACATAGACCGCGAGGGACAGCGGCGCCATCACGGCCTCCAAGCGCGACCTCCTACGGCATCACGCCAGACGGGCCTTCTGAGCGGAGACGTGACGCGCGCGCGGCGAACGAGGGTCCCGGCCGACTGCCTCCGGGCTCACACTCGTCGCCTCTGACCTGCGCTTCACACGTGCACACCCCCGGCCCTCATAAAGTCCGGGAGCGGGTGCACCCGTTTGCCCCTTCACCCCCTTGCCCAGGGGCCCAGCCTGCCCCTCGGCCGAGCCCTGTTCGTTCTGCGCATACGTCTGCCGTAGTACTCTTGGTTTCCCGTCCAGAATGGCTTGGGGCTCACCCCTCGACGCACCCTTTGGGATGTGGTTCTGAGGGGCCGGGTCCTCGGTGACCTCCGAAGTTTGGGTGGGACACACTTTGGGATGTCGGATGGCAACAGCACGACCGGATCCAGGGCTGAATGCCGGCGTTGCCCCAAGGCCGTAACACACGGTGTGCCCGCTCAGTGCGGACACGGCGGTCAAGTGGATGGTCCATGGAAGACGCGGCCCCGCGCAATGTCATCAGAGGCCGCGGCTGCTCTTGGCAAGTCGCGTGTGCGCGGCGCCGTTTTTGCGCAGTCGAGCCAGGCCTTGGCCTGCCGAGCTCCCACGCGCCACTGGTGGCCACAGCGGGGGCCAGAGTGCCTGGCACGCACGGTATTGGGGCGTGCTTTTGGAGTCCCACAGCCCCGTGTCGTCGTGTCCGAGTGGTGCCGTGGCGCCCCGTGGGTTTTGCAGCGTCTCACCGCAGGTGCAGTGTACATATGTGAATACCAACGTCAGTCCCGTGGGGGTGTTGTCCGTGCCCCGGTCGGTGCCGGGTGACGGTGATGATGGCGGGGGCGGTGTGTGGGGTGTTGTTCGTTTGATGACCCCACGGTTTGTTTGGTATGTGGCCGCGACATTGAAGGCACAGTGGTGGTGGTGGTGGTGGTGGTGGTGGTGGTGGTGGTGGTGGTGGTGGTGGTGGTGGTAGACGTGTTGCCTGACCTGTGGTGGGGTGGCGGTTTGTGGACGCCGGAGTGGCTGCGCACACGGCGCGCTGTGGGCAGCAGCACTCCCACGGCGGTGGCGGCCGTTGGGCACGTTGTGCTTTTGGGGGACTGGCACCGCTGGCGGCCCGTGTTGTTCCAGTTTGTGGCCCCGGGGGTGGCAGCTGTTGAGGACCTTGGGGACGACGGATGAAGTAGGGGCCGCTGCAAAGGGGCTTTGAGGGTCAGGAACTGGTGGTGCCCATGGAGCCGCCCATGTCGCATTTTTGCAATTGTTCGGGCAGCGCAACCCGTTTTGAATGGGTAATGAGAGGATGGGATGGGCTAATGGGCCGCGGTATTGTGCGTGAGTCTCAACCGTGTGGTATTCGCATGGGCCGTCCGCCGGAGCGAAGGGGGTCGCGTGCGCTGTGAGCGACAGCGGGTGTGACGGAGGAGGGGGGGCGTGGCACCCGCCGCCAATCACGCGGTTGCCTCAGACGCCATCAGCACTCCGACGTCGGGAACGTGCGGTCCCGTCTCCGTCGTGGTGTCGGAGATGTCGTGTTTGTCGGGGGAGGAACAAACTTGGGGTGTCTTCGCGGGCTGGCGAAAGGGATAAGTGCAGAAGGGGTGTGCGTCATCCCCCGCGCCATGTTTTTGTTACTGCGTTTGTGGTAGCACTGCCGCCGGGGAGCACGTTGGATCCATCGCCACGTCGTCACCAAAATAGGTCCTGGGAGGTCGCGGGAGGTGCTGCCTCGGATAGAGGCACCCGGAGGACAGGGTTTGTATGTCAGGGTCGGTTCTCCCGCTTTTTCTCCCTCTTTACCTCTGCTTTTCTGAGTCCCACCCCGTCCGCATGTACGTCCAGCAACGCTATGTAGCGTCGGACTGGGGCCTGCCAAGGCACGGCCACACCGTGTCGCAGCCCCCAAACTCCCACCCTCGCCGGCGCCGTGCTCCCGTCCGCTCGGTCGCGCGCTCTTAGTCCGCGAGTGCCTTCCAGTCGATGAAGCCCCAGGGGCAGGCCGATCCAACCCCCGGTTGTCGGCGGTCCACTGCCGTCGGTTGCAGTCGGTTTGTGGTCAACCGCCGTCGGTCTCCCTCAACCGCAGCCGGTTACCCACCAACCGCCGTCGATTAACCATCGGTTCCCCTCCAACCGCCGTCGGTTCCCCTCCAACCGCCGTCGGTTTCCTGCGTGAAGGTCCACATTCGGTGCCACTGGGCAGTACCAAGTGCTTTGCTGAAAGCCCTGGTCCCGGACCATGAAGGCAGATGGAAGCTGCCTGCGGACCGGGCCCTCGAGAAGCGCCCTCTTTTGTCCGGGGGATCCCCGAGGATTCCCCTGCGTGGCTTTGGTGGCGCGGTCCGGGTCAACTGCCCGCTGCGTTGTTGCCGAATGAGCGCGGGCGCACCGCAGTTCAGGGCACATCGCACGGGGGGGCGGCACGACCATGGCCCCGTCCTCGGGGCAGTACCGCGTTCCTTATGTACTCCGTTGGGCACACTGCCCGGACGGTTGCCGCTGTTGTGGGGGCCACTGGAGTGCGCGGGGGCGATGGTGTAGTGGGTCGAGGGCCTGTGGGTGGGTGGGTCGATCCAGGTCAGCCAGGGGCCCAGAGGGGGAGTATCAGGCACGGTGCGCGCGCGCTCCGGATACTCCCCCAGAGTGCCGTCCGCTGGGCGCCGCGCTCGTTTTAGTCTGCGAGCGCGTTGCAGTCGATGAAGCCCCAGGGGCAGGCCAACCCGACCCTCATTTGTTGGCGGTGGAATGTTTTGTGGTCGGCCGACGTCGGCTGGCGCCAGGCGGAGGGCGGCTGACGCTTGACCGTCAGACGGGGCTGCTCGCCCCCCCTCCCCCTCCCCACCAAAGGGGCAAGAGCAACGCATTGACACTCCCCCGATCGACTCAAATGGCCGTGATCGAGTGCCGCCCTGCGGTGCGGTGCCGGGCCCTACTTCTGTAAGTATCTCCCTCCTTCCCTTTTGTCTGTTTTCTGACTCATAATGCCTCAGCAATGCCTCACCGGAGGGGCTGTGGGGTGTGAGGCGCGGGACCTGGGACCGGGCATTGGAGGCCAACGAAGGTCGTTGTGCCACAGGTCCCACGTCAACGTCGGTCCCCTTCCGCGTGTGAACCCCTCCCCTCCACCTCCACAGCTCCACCACCGTATCTCGCGTGAGCGGTCCTCCAGTTCCCTGCGGTACCCCCTACCCCCCCCAGAAACAACGTCCTGACACCCCAACAACGACATTGTCTCCATAATTTCTGGATCCCATGTACACGCAGCGTTCAGGAACTTAACGGGAGGCGCTGTTTCCATGACGTTTGGAACCTGGGGGCGCACCGTGCGCTGTGCCCGCGCTGTGCGAGAAGTCGGCTGTTTTCCACCATCGGTAGCCACGGGTCCCACGGTCCTGAATTCTGCACCCTACAGCCTCTGTTGGTACACCAGGGATAGTGTGATGCTTGCCACGGGTCCCACGGTCCTGAATTCTGGACTCCCGATGCTGTTTTGAATGGATCATGCACGCTTCTGTAGGGGGGTGGTTTGCAGGGGTGTTCCCGGGATGAACAGCGTAATACTGTGCACGCGCTGTGCGAAAACGCCGCCCCTGTGCGACTGGGTCTTGCTGCACGTTGTACATATTTGCTTCCACTTTTTGAAGGGTTTGTGCGCTTCTCCGGGGCATTGCCACAGGCCAAAATGCGATGCAAGAGGTGAGTTGACGTGGAAACCACAATTCAGTCACACGCCTGTTTGCAAAGCGGAGGCAATACCAGCGGCCGGGCAGGCACTTACACCCTCCGTTGTTCGCCATGCGCAAGCTTTGGCGGCCGCCCACACTGTGTTCACCCATTTGTTCGGACAATCAGTTCGGAATTACTTGCGTGGGGAATCACCTGCTGCAGCGGTGCCCCTGCACAGCCCATCCCCCGTCCCCCTGGTACCGCCAGCTCATAGATGTCAGCATGATGTTGTCCACCCCCAAAAGATGCCCAAGCCCGGTCTAGTCCAAGCAGACGTCGCCCGTGCACGATACCCTTGACTAACGCGACACTTGACTTAGTTGCCGCAGCTTTTGGTGCCTTTGCCTGTGCCCCCCCCTTCCGCTCCACACCCTACAGAGACCTTGGGGCCAGTGACCTTGATGCGATGTGGGGGCTCAACAGTCCTCTTGACTGTGCGAACCGACCGGAAAGGGGGTGTATAAACGCACGTACGGTGCTCATAGCATTGCTCTGGCTGCTTGCCATAACAAGGATTTTCAGGATTTCCGAAAAAATAATAGACAGGCTACCTACACGCATTGTCACAATTATCGACCAACACAAAATTCGGATATCCTATGCCCTTGCCAGCTCTCTTTGAAAGTACAAATTAGCGTGAAAGACATGGCGACATCTATAAGTCCGTCTGCGTGAGCTCCATTTTCCTGATTTTTGTTCTTCTGCAAGAGATTAATGAAATGGCGCCGGAGTTTGCGCTATGAACTCGATAGGTGTGGCAATTCTCCTACGGACAATCCCGAATATCAAATACACAGACCCCGAACACAGAGCTATTGTGGTAAGGGTCTTGTACAACAAGCAACCCCTGGAGATGGTAATTGACTATCCAAAATCGAACGCTGAGCCCTCTGGAACTAGACAGACGTTGTCTTGGGTTTCGCCTTTCCTAACCTTATCTTTATACTTTAAACCATTTTGTATAGATTTCAATTTGAATGCATGAGGGAGCACCAATTGTTTCATTGCATGTCCTGTGTTGATTAAGGAAATTGTTGATTTGTTTTAGCACAACGACATGGTGTACGTGCAGAAATGCAATGAAGGTCCCACATCAGTTCAAGGCCATGTGGGCACATTGGATCATTTCCTCACTTCACATGTGGAAGGAAACACCGCACATGCAGAGATCAGCTATTCTGCCATTTTCTCGGCGAATCATTTTCCGATCATTTGGCGAGTTCCTCATCCCGCCCCCACCACCACACCCTTCCTAGAGTGCATTACGGCCACCCGGAGGCAACACCTGCATCTTACGCAATCAGTTCATGAACTTCGAGCAGGTAGCAAAAAAGCATGGGATCTCATCAGTCCTAAGAATCGTATGCCAGTGGCTCCTATCATTGCGGGGGAAAACCTAGCACCGCGGCAACCCCTCTGCAACAACGTTTTTCGTTGTGATGGAACCCAAATACGTAGCTGGACATGAAGTGAGTGCAGGTATGTTAGGATTAGGTGCCATGGGTCAGTGCAAGCAGAGACACCCTTCATCATCATGCCATATGTCAGTCGAAGGAACAGAACAAAGGTTTAATTCGGTTGCCCCTTTTTTGCCCACATTTTATCGTACAACATCAAAACTTCGGTGTGTTGTGCATCGTTCATCTCTAGATGCTAGATCTTTTGTTACCTGAACATTTACAGATCCCAGCCAATATATATATAGTAGATATATAT
Organism: Eutreptiella sp. 'Long Island Sound 2002'; assembly: GCA_964036045.1. Taxonomy (NCBI): domain Eukaryota; phylum Euglenozoa; class Euglenophyceae; order Eutreptiales; family Eutreptiaceae; genus Eutreptiella; species Eutreptiella sp. 'Long Island Sound 2002'. The sequence goes on from OZ038401.1 coordinate 2,730,164, forward strand.
ATTACTACACCCCTCTCCCCTTAAATCTAGCTAACAAGCAAGCAAGCAAGCAAGCAACAAGCAAGCAAGCAAGCAAGCAAGCACTTCTCCTTTCTGTTTTGGCCATTGCTCCGCCTTATCGCTCCGGGCTCTACTCTACTCTAGCCATCCTAGAGCCTAGGTGGTGCCCTTGCCAAATCCAAGTTTTGAGCCAAAAACTCACCGGTGGCGGCCCGGGGCGTGGGCGCCAAGTCGGGAGGTGCCCTCCCAAATCTGCGCATTTTGTGCCCCAAGACAGCCTTTTTTGGCCCAAAACGGCCCCGAAACCCAGTCAAAACGGCCAAACGAAGCGAAACGGTGGCTACACTGCACGTGCGGCTTGACTTCACCGTGTCACAGAGCCCTCTAGTGCCCTTCAACTCCACGATATGTCCGAGAAACGGCCCAAAAAGGCGCCAAAAAGCCCCAAAATCTGCGCCATGTGCACCAACAGCCCGAAACCAAGAACAGGCCGTATCTTGGGCTACGTGGCTCAAACCCGAATTCCGAGGGCACCTAGTCCACCCGCAACCCCCTACTTTTTGTGGTTTCCAAGCCTCAGAATCGCTCAAACGGGCGCCTAGACACCTATACCAGTGGTCACTTGGTGGAGCCGGAGGGCGGCACAGCCCGTGCGCAGTTGGGGCCAACGGTGGGTCCACCAGGGTCCCCGGGGCGAAAAAAATGATTTTTTTCAAAGTTGTTCCTAGACCACTTGGGATGCTCAAACAAGTGTTTGAAGGCCGTTTTGAGCCCGTGGTGGCGCGTTTTTGGCCATGCAAAATCCCAAAATGCCTTGAAAATGGGCCGTTTCAAGACCAAAAATGGGTCAAAAATGGGTCAAAAACGCATTTTTCCAAAAGTGATCCTGGACCATTCGGGATGCTCAAACAATTGTTTTGAGCCCATTTTGAGCCCGTGGTGGCGCGTTTTGGCCCATGGAAAATCCCAAAATGCCTTGAAAATGGGCCGTTTTGGGACCAGAAATGGGTCCAAAATGGGTCAAAAACGCGTTTTTCCAAAAGTGATCGTAGACCATTTGGCATGCTCAGACAAGTGTTTTTAGCCCATTTTGAGCCCATTGGGACGGGTTTTGGCCCATGGAAATCCCAATATTCCTTGAAAAGGGGCCGTTTTGGGAGCAAAAATGGGTGAAAAATTGGTCAAAAACACATTTTTCCAAAAGTGATCTTGGACCATTCGGGGTGCCCAAACAAGTGTTTTGAGCCCATTTTGAGCCCGTTTTGATCGAGTTTAGTTCCTTCCGCTACGTGTATGCACCAAGTTGTACCCTTCGCACGTACCTTAGAGTGGAGCCACGTAGAGTATGGGAGAGGGGTGTAGATTAGAGGAGATATATATATATATATATATATATATATATATATATATATATATATATATATATATATATATATATCCTCCAATCTACACCCCTCTCCCCAACTCTAGGTGGCTCCACCATACGGCTCTAGGGTACGTGCGAAAGGCACAACGTGGTGCATACACGTGGTGGAAGGGGCTAAACTCCATCAAAACGGGCTCCAAATGAGCTCGAAACACTTGTTTGAGCATCCCAAATGGTCTGGGATCACTTTTGGAAAAACACGTTTTTGACCCATTTTGACCCATTTTTGGTCCCAAAACGGCCCACTTTCAAGGCATTTTGGGATTTTCCATGGCCCAAAACGCGCCCCCACGGGCTCAAAATGGGCTAAAACCACTTGTTTGAGCATCCCGAATGGTCCAGGATCACTTTTGGAAAAACGCGTTTTTGACCCATTTTTGACCCATTTTTGGTCTTAAAACGACCCATTTCCAAGGCATTTTGGGATTTTTCCGTGGCCCAAAACACGCCACCACGGGCTCAAAATGGGCTAAAAACACCTGTTTGAGCATCCCAAGTGGTCTAGGAACAACTTTGGAAAAAATGATTTTTTTCGCCCCGGGGACCCGGTGGACCCACTGTTGGCCCTCGCCGGGCGCGGGCCGGGTTGCCCTCCGGCTGCACCAAGTGACCACAGGTGCGGGGGTCTAGGCGTCTCGTTGGGCGATTCTGAGGCTTGGAAACCACAAAAAGTGGGGGGTTGCGGGTGGACTAGGTGCCCTCGGAACTGGGATTTGAGCCACGTAGTCCAAGATACGGCCCGTGCTTGGTTTCGGGGTGTTGGTGCACATTGCGCAGTTTTTGGGGCTTTTTGGCGCCTTTTTGGGCCGTTTCTCGGTCATATCGTGGAGTTGAAGGGCCCCAGAGGGCTCTTCGTTTGGGCGTTTCGTGCGGGTTTAGGGGCTGTTTTGGGCGAAAAATGGCTGTTTTTGGCCCAAAACTGCGCAGTTTTGGGAGGGCACCTCCCGACTTGGCGCCACCGCCCCGGGCCGCCACCGGTGAGTTTCTGGCTCAAAACTTGGAATTGGCAAGGCCACCACCTAGGCTCTAGGATGGCTAAAGTAGAGTCAAGCCCGAGGCGTTGGGAAGGTGCAATGGCCAAAACGGCACGGAGACGTGCTTGTTGTTGCTTGTTGCTTGTTGCTTGTTGCTTGTTGCTTGTTGCTTGTTGCTTGTTGCTTGTTGTTAGCTAAATTTAAGGGGAGAGGGGTGTAGTAATATATAGTAGATGGATGAAACGAGAGTCCATGGATGGATGGAACGAGAGTCCATGGATAACCTGTATTGGGGAGACTTCTATGCTCTCTGCCCATGGTTGCATCACAAGCGGAAGATGGCTTGTAAATTTCCATACCTTGTTGAAAGTCTTCACGGTTGTCTGAAGAACCACATGGCACGTGATCGATGCGAATTGGAGTTGATGCCTCCTACACAATTTGCCTTGTGGGTTAGATCGTCAGCCCTACATGTCCTTTGGGTGACTCATCAGCATATACTAAACCAACGGTTTCACGGTTTGACGGTATATTTTGTATGAAACGCTATTTGCCACACTTTTGGATCTCACGGTGCTTGTCACCGTTGGTTTACCTCCCCCTCTTCCCCTCTCAGGCAGTGTGTTTTTTACTTTCTGCCCGCCCACCCACCCACTTGCGGTGGAGGGCGGGCCGGTCGTGTCCCAACCTGGGTGGTGCCCCTGTGCCAGTGTTGGAGGGTTGTCGCCCGGCAGCCGTGTGCCGAGATTATGAGTGACTATGGTAGCCGCTGGCCTGCCTTACTCGTGGCGGCGACCGTGCGCTACGCGGCCGTGTCCAGCATCGACGGGAGGGAAAGGTCCAAGCCTGACCGCGGGTTCGGTGGGTCGTGCACCGGACATGGCGAGCGTTGTATGTCACATGAGTTACTGCCACGAGATGTCTGTCTGCCAGATTTGCTTTTTGCTTCTTGCCTGTGGTAAACTATCCAACTCGACACTCTTAACGATATTGTTCGTCCAGCCCGCCACTTCGTCTAAAACTACATTGAAGAACTTCCCTACCGAGGTACCCGAAAAAGGCATATTTTCCGTCGCAGACGCATTCATCATTCAGGCGGCAACAGTTCGTGAGGCTTTGGGATGCTAGGCACAGCCATATACCTGAGAGTCTGTACTCGTTAAGGGGGCGTAGGGCGCGTGCGGGCATCTTTTTGGGCTACTTCTGATTCCTACCCATGTTTTGGGGTGGATTCCAACCCTTGGGTTGGTGAGTCGGTGGGTGGGTCGGATGGGGCGATTTGGGATGATTGGTCCTTGTGGACTTGCCCCTTTCCATTTGGGGATGCCCCTTTCCTTCACCTATTGTCCCCCAGTTTGCCCACTTTTAGGCATTCCAAGGCTACAAGGTGCATCTATGTGTATTGTGAAACAGGCAGCCAAGCTGGGTACATGGTGATACATGCAACGTGTCCACTGCGGAGCATCACGTTTTTGCCCCTCGTGTCCTCGGACCTCTTTTGCTATTTGTTATGAAGTTGAGCATTGGGGAAAGGGGTTCTACACCAGGTCTACTAGGTCTACTAGGCTTCGGGTACCCGCAGAGGTGGTTGGCCTTTTGCACGATGGGCATGTGGAGTTGGTGTATGATCAAGGTGGTGTGTGGGTCGTCAATCATTGATGCTTCATGGACTCCATCTCCTTTGGTATCCCCAGTCTCGAGTCACCACCATCCCCATCAATTTCCTCAATTGACGTCCCTCCGTGAGGTCTTTTGGACCCCATCCATTGTTGATGGAAACCCCGTTTGCAGACGCTCCCCAACACGACCATCATCACATTCCCCAGCCCAAGGCTTCATTGGGTCATTTTGAATTTGGGGACGGAATCTGGGAAAGTCACAATAACAGGCGCACACAGGGCAAATACTCCCCCGTTGACTCATCTATGAACAGGTGGGAGGTCAAGATAGGGTCTCCTCTGGGCTACCCTGGGTGTGGTCACGTGGCTTCAAAGCGCTGCAGTAGGGGGTGCCCTTCTCATTTGACCCAGCCCCCCTTCCGTTGGTAAGGCCTGGTCCAGAGGTGGTGCACATTCCCTCACCGGATCCTTGCCCCAAAGGGTCAAACAGCGTCTCCCTGTACGTTCTGCCATTCGTTGCCCCTTCTGAACAGCTGTTGGTTCTGCAGTTTTCTGTGGCTGCATAACACCGAATGGAGGACATCGACGTCAACATCAGTGATCTTCCACGTATTGTGCGCAAAATGAAGCGGACTCGCCACAGCGCCTGGGCCCAGCACATCTACTGCACACTTCTTTGGCACCTCGCCGCGAGAACTGAACAGGCTGACGTGGCAATCTTCCATGCCGGGGCAATTCCACTGATCTTGGACGCCATGCGGCGGCACGTCTCCAAGGTGAACGTCCAAGACGCGGCCTGTGCGGCATTGGCAATGTTGGGCAACACCGAAAATGAAGGCGTCTGTGTTGCTTTACGTGAAGCCGTTCCACTGGTGCTGCAAGCCATGCGCGTGCATGAGGAGGCTGCGGAGCTTCAGCTTTTGTGCTGTCAGACCATATGGAGTATCGCACAATGGCGTGCCCACTGCGTGAGCTTCGGCGAGGCGGGGGCCATCCCATTGCTCGCACGATGCGTGGACCGACACACGGGGGACGAGGAATTACAGCTAAGAATACAGGAATGGGGCTGCAACGCCTTGGCGCGTCTATCCGATGAGGACGCCAACGTGTCTGCACTGGCCAGTCCGGGCACTGTGGCAGTGGTGCTGAAGGCGATGAGATGCCATACATCGGTCGGAGAGATCCAGGCCGCCGGATGTAGGCTGTTTGTGAGCCTTGCGCTCCGCAAGGAGAAGGCCAGGGCAGGTGCCACTTATGACATGAAGTTCGCACACCTGACGTTCGAGCCCGGAACCCTCACCGTCATCCTTGAGGCCATGCAACTGCACCCCACAGAGAGTCCGGTCCAGTTCACGGGGTGCATAGCGATGGCCAGCGACGCGTTCCATGAGAATGCCCCCATCGACGTGGCGACGGCTTGCGCTCTGGTCCTGCGGACAATGGAGGCACATGCGGATGTGCAGGCTTTCGCCTGCTGTGCCCTCAACCGCTTTGCAGAAGAGCCCGAGAATCGGGCTGCGATGGGGCAGTTGGGGGTGATCCCTGCGATCGTCGCCTGCATGGACCGCACTACAGAGAACAAGGAACAGGAGACCGTCAGTCGCATGCTCCTGAACTGGGGCTGCGCGGCGCTATACAAGCTCTTCCAAGCGGACTGCAACAAGGGCGTGTTGGCGCGCACGGACGCCGTGGCCGTCATCCTCAGGGCGATGGGGCTGGATGCATCGCACGAGGGAATCCGGAGCGAGGGCTGCCAGATTCTGGCAAACCTGCAGCTCAGCACCGCGGACTTGATCACGGCCTCCAGCGTTGTGCAGAAGGCGTTGCAGTTCTCGGACATGGACGTGCAGTTTCAGAGGCTCGGTCGGAAAGCCCTGCGCCGGTTCGAACGCGCGCAGTCAGGGCCGCCGGACGTGCGGTGCGCCAACTGCGGGCGCGACGCCGCGGACCTGGGGTTCCGGCTGCAGCAGTGCGCGGGCTGCCGGCGCGTGACGTATTGTGGAAAGGACTGTCAGAAGGAGCATTGGAAGGCGTGCCACAAGGCGCAGTGCGCGGGGGTGGGAACGTCCTGACGTGCAGCCGGTTGACATATTCCTTCACCAATCGCATCACTTGTTTCTTTGTAACGAACTCTTGGGATGTGAATAGCACCGGCGCCGCCCCATGCGTTAACCGTTTCCGTTTCGGTCCTTGCACTTTCACTTCTTTGGATCTCCTCCTTTGGGTATTGCTCGAACTGGGCACATCATACATGTCCTCATCACCGACTCCACTGTCGTCCAAAAACTCGTTCAGCTCAAGCAAGTCTTGACTTTTGCCTATGGAAGGACGGGGCTGCTTTTTGTGCGGCGGCGGCTGCTTCTGCGGTGTCCGCTTGGCAGATGCATCATTTGATGCCACGCGTTGATGCGCTTTTATTGGACGGGGCTGGATCGGGGACATGAGCTTCTCTGGGCCTCCGATTCCTGTGCACACGCCCGCCCCGAACATCCGAAACCGACCACTCGAGTACAAAACATGTGGCGCTGTGGCCATGTGGCGCAGTCCCCACCGTCGCGCCCGCCCGCACGCCGCTGATATTTAGGCCTGTCCCACCGTTTGTGGCCGAGTCCCGTTGCGCTCCTGCCACGGACGCCACACAACCGCATCCATTGCCCCCCACGTCCCTGTAACTGAGGCTTGGCCGCATTGTCGGGGAGGGCACGCAGTGTCAACGAAGTGATGAATATTGCGACCCGCCGCCTCGCAGCCCCCAACCCCCGCCCTGTGCCCCCACTCTGACGCTTGCCTCTGTGTCGTTGCCTCTGGGGCGGGAGGGGCCCCCACAATGCGTAGGGCTGGCGGGACAAGGGTCGTTCACGTGTGCAGCATCCCTCTTCCCCGAACAAAGGGTTTGGACGCGCAGAAGCTCCCGGACGCAGTGATAAGTACCGCACGACCAAAGGCCTCTTCGACATCCCCGAGTACCACCGAAGTCCCGGCGGACCTGCGATGCTGTGTCCACGTTCCACAGTTCAGGGCCCGTGCCGTGTCCCGGTCACGGTCATGCGTCCCCCAGTCGTCACCCACTTGCCTCCCTTCGCCCTGTGCCCCTACGCTGGGCCCGCACGCCCCACAAATGTCGTCGCAGTCTTTGGCTCCATTTCGCTGCCGCATGTGGAGAACCGCACAAGCACAACCAAGACGGATGACCCACCCACACACACACACCTGCACACATACACCCACACCCACACCCACAGACACACCCGGCCACGCATACACAGTAAGCGCTGGGCGCCTGGATCGCACATTGCTGCAATGTGGACAGAGCTGTAGAAGTGATGTATGTTAGGGATTGCTGTGAATTTTTCTTAAATCATTGGGCGGCGCACTCACACAGAGAGAGAGAGAGAGACGGCAAGAGAGAGAGAGAGAGAGAGAGAGAGAGAGAGAGAGAGAGAGAGAGAGAGAGCAAAGGGGATCTATGTGCCCATCACAACGCAAACAAATTTCGGTTTAGTTCATCATGAGTGACGGGGGGCACGGCCCATTGAGCCCCCAGCCCAGCGTCCCCCTCCCCCTCCCCAGTATTTGCTGCAGTGCGCACCCGGTGTGCACACGGTGCACGCATTCTCGCTGGGCAGCTTTTGCTTTGCATTGTTCTCGTGTTCGACTGATTTTCATTTTTGCTTCGCAGGCTTTGCGTTTCGCGTGGCGACTGCTGCCGCACCTTAACACACCCGTTCTCCGCACCTCCTGCAGCCCCGGGTCCCCTGCCCGGCCCCATACCACATGCTGCGCGCTTCTGCTACTTCCCCTTCTTCGGCTCTTGACGTCACTCTGACCCAGTGCCAACACTGCGCACAAACCGCTGACCCCCCCCGCCCCCTCCCCAAACACCGACCGCGGTCCGGGTGGCTGCTGTTGCGTTGCGTTGTGCTGGGCCAAACGATGGGTACCTGTGGCCAAAACGATGGGTGACTATGGCCTGGACTATGACCCCTGAGCCTGGCTGCGGCGGGACGAGTACCAGCCATGCATCGACCAGGCAGTGGCCAAGGGGATGTGCGTCCATGTGAAGCGCTCTGTGCGTGCGTACGGCCTGGGGTCAGGCTCAGCCCGTTGTACCCCTTCCACTGCTTTGGCAGGGCTCCCCGCGCCTGACGTGAGGTTTTGCCGCCGAAGTCCGGATTGGCTCGGGACGCGTGTGCGCCGTGGAGGCATTTGATTGATTTGGGCGGGTCGTCAGGATGTGGCGGCCTGCGGTTTGTACGCACTGACTACCGCGTGGATGGGCTGCAGCGGATGCCGGAATTGGCTGCAGGCGGAGTGAGTGAGCCCCCCTTTCCCGCCTGGCCTGCTCCCCTGTCCCACAGTGAGTGGCCAGTGCTGTAGGGTAAGGTAAGGGAAGGTAAGGTCCAAGCTCAAGGGTAAAGTTACCCTCCGTATCCCTCGCGGCACCCCTTCCGGCTCGTGGCTCCACCGGGATTCGAACCAGGCACCTCTAGTTCAGGCGTCAGGTGCATGACAGCTGGACTCCACGACGTTCTTTGGCCAGTGCTGTAGTGCCGTGCCGCTCGTGGATTGTTCACTGCCCATGCAGCAGCAGCAGCAGCTTTCCCCGAGCGTCCGGAATGGGAGTTGACCCCCGACCCTTCAGCTTCTCACTGTCGTGCCCAGGGCCTCCCCAGGGTCGCCCCACTCCCTGCGGGCCGTAAGGGAACGCCCCAGCGCATGCCCAGCGCGCACAGTCGACGGTTGCATAATACCCACAGACCCCGGATCCCAGAAGGCATTTCAGAGGGCTTCAAAGGTCTGCTCGAATGGTTGGTGTCTTGCTGAGGGGCGGCACGAACTCAACGCTTGAAAACAGGCTGCTGCGGCAATGGGCACAACTACACAGGGGGTGTGCGGCCAGACACCAGCACCGGATAGGATAGCTACCGGCTTTTGTTCGTTTTGATCCAATTCCACGTGTGTAATTTGTGGAATGAAACACCGCTTGTGCAGAGATCAGCTATTCTCTCATTTTCCCGGCGAATCACTTTCCGATCATTTGGCGAGTTCCTTATCTCACCACCACCACCCCACCCCTTCCTTGAGTGCATTGCGGCCCCTGGAGGCAACACCTGCATCTTACGCAATCAGTTCATGAACTTCGAGCAGGTGTCAGAAAAGCATGGGATCTCATCAGTCTTGAGAATCATATCCGAGTGGCTCCTATCATTGCGGAGGAAAACATTGCACCGCGACAACCCCTCTACAACAACGTTTCTCGTTGTCATGGAACCCAAATACGTAGCTGGACATGAAGTGAGTGCAGGTACGTTAGGATTAGGTACCATCGGTCAGTGCAAGCAGAGACGCCTTTCATCGCCATGCCACATGTTAGTCGAAGGAACAGAGCGATGGTTGAATTTGGATGCCCCTCCTTTTTCCTACATTTTATGTTAGAGCAAGTCTGCCATCGTGCTCTACTGAGGTCCCACACAGGCATACTTTCCCACGCAGACACATTCATGATTCAAGCAGCAACAGTTCGTGAGGATGATTCAAGCGGGAACAGTTCATGGTGCTTTGGGATGCTACGCACAGTCGTATACCTTGGAGTCCATACTCGTTGAGGGTGTGCGGGGCGCAGGGCGAGCAGGGCAACTTTTTGGGCTCCTTCTGATTCTAATCTTGTTTTGGGCGTGGATTCCAGCCCTCGGACGGGTGAGTGGCTGGGTGGGTGGTATCTGGCGTTTTTTCTCATGGACTTGCCCCCTTCTGGTTGGGGATATGCCAGATGGACCCATATGGGCCAGCCCCCTCTATTTGCGGATATGAATCGGCCTCTTTCCGGTTGGGGATATGGACCAGCCTATTTACGGTTGGGGATATGGACCGGCCCCTTTCTTTTTCGGGATATGGACTAGCTCCTTTCCGTTTGGGGATATGAACCGGCCTCTTTCCTTCACCTATTGTCCCCCAATTTGAAATAGGCAGGGTCATTTGGGTACATGGTAATACATACAGCGTGTCTGCTGCAGAGCATCAGTGTTTGCCCCTTGTGTCCTCCGACCTCTTTTGCTATTTGTTATCGAGTTGAGCATTGGGGACAGGGTGTTCTACACCAAGTCTACCGGGCTTCGGGTACCCACGAAGGTGGTTGGCCTTTTGCACGATGTGCATGTGGAGTTGGAGTATGATGATGGCTGCAGTTGCTGCAGTAGAAGATCGATGCATTCAATGTCAGCGGCAGCAAGGCTTCTGCACACTGCATCTGTACCGCAACCACCTCTTACCTGCTTTGGGGGCATGACACCGGCACTTCTTCGACCAAAACCAAATCAGGGTCCCAACAGCCTAAGACAGCTTGGGATGTACATTCCCACCCAACCAATGGGGGGCGTGAATACAGCCCCAGCCCCTCGCAGGACAATAGTCCGGGAGGCGGTTTGGTGAGTGTGCAGGGGGCGCGTCATGGGTCCAGAGCAGGGCTTTGCTTAGTGGCGTGCCTACCCTACCACCAGGGGGAGGGGAGGCTGCCTTTGGGAAAAGGTTGGGTGCCTTCTTTATTCGGGCCCCCCCCCTCCGGAGGGGTAGGGGTAGGTCACTAGTGGGTCTCCTTTGTCCTTTGTCCTTTTTTTCTTTGTATTTTCCTTTATGTGGTCTTGGTGGTTTGGTGGGTGGGTGCCTCCTGAGGTTGACCCCCCCGCCCCCCCATAGAGCTGTGCCTCTAGCAAAAAAGTGGGTGGGTGCCCTTCTCATTTGACCCAGCCCCCCTTCCGTTGGTAAGGCCTGGGTCCAGAGGTGGTGCATATTCCCTCACCGGATCCCTGCCCCAAAGGGGCAAACAGCGTCTCCCTGTACGTTCTGCCATTCGTTGCCCCTTCTGAACAGCTGTTGGTTCTGCAGTTTTTTTGTGGCCGCATACCACCGAATGGAGGACGTTAACATCAGTGACCTTCCACGTATTGTGCGCAAAATTAAGCGGACTCGCCACAGCGCCTGGGGCCAGCACATCAGCTGCACAGCCCTTTGCCACGTTGCCGCGAGAAATGAACAGGCTGACGTGGCAATCTTCCATGCCGGGGCAATTCCACTGATCTTGGACGCCATGCGGCGGCACGTCTCCGAGTTCAACGTCCAGCGCGCCGCCTGTAAAGCGTTGGCAATGTTGGGCAAGACGTCAAACGAAGCCGTCTGTGTTGCTTTACGCGAAGCCGTTCCACTGGTGCTGCAAGCCATGCGCGTGCATGAGGAGGCTGCGGAGCTTCAGCTTTTGTGCTGTCAGGCCATATGGAGTATCGCACAATGGCCTGCCCACTGCGTGAGCTTCGGCGAGGCGGGGGCCATCCCATTGCTCGCACGATGCGTGGACCGACACACGGGGGACGACAAATTACAGCTAAGAATACAGGAATGGGGCTGCAACGCCTTGGCGCGTCTATCCGATGAGGACGCCAACGTGCTTGCACTCGCCAGTCCGAACACTGTGGCAGTGGTGCTGAAGGCAATGGGACGCCATACATCGGTCGGAGAGATCCAGAGCGCCGGATGTCAGCTATTTCTCAATGTTGCACTCCGCAAGGAGAAGGAGAAGGAGAAGGCAGATGCCGCTGATGGCACGAAGTACGCACACCTGACGTTCGAGCCCGGGAGCCTCACCGTCATCCTGGAGGCCATGCAACTGCACCCCACAGAACGTCTGGTCCAGATGGCGGGGTGCATCGCGATGGCCAGCGACGCGTTCCATGAGAATGCCCCCATCGATGTGGCGACGGCTTGCGCTCTGATCCTGCGGGCAATGGAGGCGCCTGCGAATGAGCATGTGCGGGCTTGTGGCTGCTGTGCCCTCAACCGCTTTGCAGAAGCGCCCAAGAATCGGGCTGCGATGGGGCAGTTGGATGTGATCCCTGTGATCGTCGCCTGCATGGACCGCACTACAGAGAACAAGGAACAGGAGGTCGTCAGTCGCGTGGAGGGGCTGCGCTGCGCTGTACAAGCTCTTCCAAGCGGACTGCAACAAGGGCGTGTTGGCGCGCACGGACGCCGTGGCCGTCATCCTCAAGGCGATGGGGCTGGATGCATCGCACGAGGGAATCCGGAGCGAGGGCTGCCAGATTCTGGCAAACCTGCAGCTCAGCACCGCGGACTTCATCACGGCCTCCGGCGTTGTGCAGAAGGCGTTGCAGTTCTCGGACATGGACGTGCAGTTTCAGAGGCTCGGTCGGAAAGCCCTGCGCCGGTTCGAACGCGCGCAGTCAGGGCCGCCGGACGTGCGGTGCGCCAACTGCGGGCGCGACGCCGCGGACCTGGGGTTCCGGCTGCAGCAGTGCGCGGGCTGCCGGCGCGTGACGTATTGTGGAAAGGACTGTCAGAAGGAGCATTGGAAGGCGTGCCACAAGGCGCAGTGCGCGGGGGTGGGGACGTCCTGACGTGCAGTGCGGCGGCTGCTGCTTCTGCCGTGTTCGCTTCGCAGATGCATCATTTGATGCCACGCGTTAATACGGTTTTCTTGGACGGGGCCATGGGCTGGACCGGGGACATGAGCTTCTCTGGGCCTCCGATTCCTGTGGACACGCCCGCCCCGAACATCCGAAACCGACCACTCGAGTACAAAACATGTGGCGCTGTGGCCATGTGGCGCAGTCCCCATCGTCGCGCCCGGCCGCACGCCGCTGATATTCAAGGGCTGTCCCACCGTTTGTCGGCCAGTCCCGTTGCACTCCTGCCACGGACGCCACACAACCGCATCCATTGCCCCCCACGTCCCTGTAACTGAGGCTTGGCCGCACTGTCGGGGCGGGCACGCAGTGTCAACGAAGTGATGAATATTGCGACCCGCCGCCTCACAGCCCCCAACCCCCGCCCTCTGCCCTCACTCTGACGCTTGCCTCTGTGTCGTTGCCTCTGGGGCGGGAGGGGCCCCCACAATGCGTAGGGCTGGCGGGACAAGGGTCGTTCACGTGTGCAGCATCCCTCTTCCCCAAACAAACGGTTTGGACGCGCAGAAGCTCCCGGACGCAGTGATAAGTACCGCACGACCAAAGGCCTCTTCGACATCCCCGAGTACCACCGAAGTCGCGGCGGACCTGCGATGCCGTGTCCACGTTCCACAGTTCAGGGCCCGTGCCGTGTCACGGTCACGGTCGTGCGTCCCCCAGTCGTCACCCACTTGCCTCCCTTCGCCCTGTGCCCCTACGCTGGGCCCGCACGCCCCACAAATGTGGGCGCAGTCTTTGGCTCCATTTCGCTGCCGCACGTGGAGAACCGCACAAGCACAACCAAGACGGATGACCCACACACACACACCCGCAGAGACACACACACAGACACACGAGGAATGCCGGGGTCTGCACGCTTGCATGCTTGCTGCTTCTGAGAGCTCGCCAGACCCCGCAGAGCATGATTTGAATTTCTTGGGCGTTACAGACACACACACACACGCACACACACACACACAGTAAGGGCTGGGAGCCTGGCACGTTGCTGCAGTGTGAACATAGCTGTAGAGGTAATGTATGTTGGCGATCGCTGTGAATTTGTCTCAAATCATTGGGCGGCGCACCCACACAGAGAGAGAGACGGCAAGAGAGAGAAAGAGAGAGAGAGATAGAGAAAGAAAGAGAGAGAGAGATAGAGAGAGAGAGAGAGAGAGAGAGAGAGAGACAGCGCAAAGGGGATCCATGTTCTCACCACAACACAAAATAGCCACAAGCACGAACGCGTATTTACACATCTGCAGACGGCCCATTGAGCCCCCAGCCCAGCGCCCCCCCCCCCCCCCTCCCCCAGTGTGCGCACGGTGCACGCACTCTCGCTGGGCAGATTTTGCTTTGCATTGTTCTCGTGTTCGACTGATTTGGTTTTTGCTTCGCAGGCTTTGCGTTTGGCGTGGCGACTGCTGCCGCACCTTCACACACCCGTTCTCCGCACCTCCTGCACCCCCGGGTCTCGTTCTCGTGCCCGGCCCCATACCACATGCTGCGTGCTTCTGCTACTCCTCCTTCTTCCGCTCTTGACGTCACTCTGACCCAGTGCCAACACTGCGCACAAACCGCTGACCCCCCCCCCCCCCCCACCCGCCAACACCGACTGCTGTCCGGGTGGCTGTTTTTGCGTTGCGTTGTGCCGGGCCAAACGATGGGTACCTGGGGCTACCTACGACGGACTATGACCCCTGAGCCTGGCTGCGGCGGGACGAGTACCAGCCATGCCTCGACCAGGCAGTGGCCAAGGTGACGTGCGTCCATGTGAAGCGCTCTGTGCGTGCGTACGGCCTGGGGTCAGGCTCAGCGCGTTGCACCCCTTCCACTGCCTTTGGCAGGGCTCCCCGCGCCTGACGTGAGGTTTTGGCGCCGAAGTCCGGATTGGCTCGGGACGTGTGTGCGCCGTGGAGGCATTTGATTGATTTGGGCGGGTCGTCAGGATGTGGCGGCCTGCGGTTTGTACGCACTGACTACCGCGTGGATGGGCCGCAGCGGATGCCAGAATTGGCTGCGGGCGGAGTGAATGAGCCCCCCTTTCCTGCCGGGCCTGCTCCCCTGTCCCACAGTGAGTGGCCAGTGCTGTCGGGTAAGGTAAGGGAAGGTAAGGCCCAAGCTCCAGCGTAAAGTTACCCTCCTTATCCCTCGCGGCACCCCTTCCGGCTCGTGGGGTCACGGACACCCTGGCGCCCAGGACAGTGCGTTCCCGCTCGTGGCTCCAGCGGGATTCGAACCAGGCACCTCTAGTTCAGGCGTCACGTGCATGACAGCTGAACTCCGCGACGTTCCTTGGCCAGTGCTGTAGTGCCGTGCCGCTCGTGGATTGTTCACCGCCAATGCAGCGGCAGCAGTAGCTTTCCTCAAGCGTCCGGAATGCGAGTTGACCCCCGACCGTTCAGCTTCTCACTGTCGTGCCCAGGGCCCCCCCAGGGTCGCCCTACTCTCTCTGGTCCGCCCCCAGCGCCTGCGCAGCGCGTGCAGTCGACGGCTGTATTATACCCACAGACCCCGGACCCCAGAGGGCACTTCATATGGCTTCAAATATCTGCTCGAATGCGTGGCGTCTTGCTTAGGGGCGGCAGGGACTCAACGCTTGAAAACAGGCTGCCCTGGCAATGGGCACGACTACACAGGGGGTGTGCGGCCAGACACCAGCACCGGATAGGATAGCTACCGGCTTTTGTTTGTTTTTATACAAGTCCCCGTGTGAAATGCGTGGAATGAAACACCGCACCTGCAGAGATCACCTATTCTACTTTTTTCCCGCCGAACCACTTTTTGATCATCTGGCGAGTTCCTTATCTCACCACCACCACCTCGTTTGATTGATTTGGGCGGGTCGTCAGGATGTGGCGGCCTACGGTTTGTACGCACTGACTACCGCGTGGATGGGCCGCAGCGGATGCCAGAATTGATCATCTGGCGAGTTCCTTATCTCACCACCACCACCCCACCCCTTCCTAGAGTGCATTGCGGCCCCCGGAGGCAACACCTGCATCGTACGCAATCATTTTATGAACTTCGAGCAGGTGTCAGAAGAGCATGGGATCTCATCAGTCTTGAGAATCATATCCGAGTGGCTCCTATCATTGCGGGGGCAAACCTTGCACCGTGAAAACCCCTCAACAACAACGTTTCTCGTTGTGATGGAACCCAAATACGTAGCTGGACATGAAGTGAGTGCAGGTATGTTAGGATTAGGTGCCATAGGTCCGAACCACTTTTTGATCATCTGGCGAGTTCCTTATCTCACCACCACCACCACAACCTTCCTAGAGTGCATTGCGGCCCCCGGAGGCAACACCTGCATCTTACGCAATCATTTTATGAACTTCGAGCAGGTGTCAGAAGAGCATGGGATCTCATCAGTCTTGAGAATCATATCCGAGTGGCTCCTATCATTGCGGGGGCAAACCTTGCACCGCGAAAACCCCTCTACAACAACGTTTCTCGTTGTCATGGAACCCAAATACGTAGCGGGACATGAAGTGAGTGCAGGTATGTTAGGATTAGGTGCCATGGGTCAGTGCAAGCAGAGACACCCTTCATCATCATGCCATATGTCAGTCGAAGGAACAGAACAATGGTTCAATTCGGATGCCCCTCCTTTGCACACATTCATGATTTAAGCGACAACATTTCGTGGGGCTTTGGGATGCTACGCACAGTCGTATACCTTGGAGTCCATACTCGTTGAGGGTGTGCGGGGCGCGCGCAGGACGAGCAGGGCAACGTTATGGACTCCTGGTGATTCCTAATCGTGTTTTGGGCGTGGATTCCACCCCTCTGACCGGCGAGTGGCTGGGTGGGTGGTATCTGGCGATTTTCCTCATGGACTTGCGCCCTTCTGGTTGGGGATATGCCATATGGACCCATATGGGCCAGCCCCTTTCTATTTGGGGATATGCCCTAGCCCCTTTCCGGTTGGGGATATGGACCAGCCCGTTTACGGTTGGGGATATGGACCGGCCCCTTTCTTTTTCGGGATATGGACTCGCTCGTTTCCGGTTGGGCATCACTTTTTGCCCCTCGTGTCCTCAGACCTCTTTTGCTATTTGTTCTCGAGTTGAGCATTGGGGACAGGGTGTTCTACACCAGGTCTACTTGGCTTCGGGTACCCACGAAGGTGGTTGGCATCTGTACCGCAACCACCTCTCACCTGCTTTGGGGGCATGACGCCGGCACTTCTTCGACCAAAACCAAATCAGGGTCCCAACAGCCTAAGGCAGCTTGGGTCGTACATTCCCACCCAACCAATTGGAGGGACGCGAATACAACCCTAACCCCTCGCAGGACAATAGTCCGGGAGGCGGTTTGGTGAGTGCGCAGGGGGCGCGTCATGGGTCCAGAGCAGGCCTTTGCTTAGTGGCATGCCTACCCTACCACCAGGGGGAGGGGGGGCTGCCTTTGGGAAAAAGTTGGGTGCCTTCTTTATTCGCCCCCCCCCCCCCCGAGGGGTAGGGGTAGGTCACTGGTCTGGTCCAGAGGTGGTGCGCATTCCCTTACCGGATCCTTGCCCCAAGGTGTCTCCCGGTACGTTCTGCCATTCGTTGCCCCTTCTGAACCCCTGCTTATGCCAGTAAACTAAAGTTCAAGCCATGTGTGCCTTATCCTTTCTAGACTCACTGAGAGGGGGGTGCAATTGCTGGGAAGGGGCCGTGCTACGCCGAGCCCGGACCTGCATTGCGCGACAGATGCTCATGAGTGCAGTGCCTGCATGGGAGGTAGGGTAGGAATCACTTAAACATCTGTTGGTTCTGCAGTTTTTTGTGCCCGCATACCACCAAATGGAGGTCACCGATGTCAACATCAGTGACCTTCCACGTATTGTGCGCAAAATGAAGCGGACTCGCCACAGCGCCTGCGGTCAGTGCATCAGCTGTACACTCATTTGGCACCTGGCTTTGAAAAATGAACAGGCTGATGTGGCAATCTTCCATGCCGGGGCAATTCCACTGATCTTGGACGCCATGCGGTGGCACGTCTCCGAGGTGAAGGTCCAAGACGCGGCCTGTAAAGCGTTGGTAATGTTGGGCAAGACGTCAAACGAAGCCGTTTGTGTTGCTTTACGTGAAGCCGTTCCACTGGTGCTGCAAGCCATGCGCGTGCATGAGGAGGCTGCGGTGCTTCAGCTTTTGTGCTGTCAGGCCATATGGAGTATCGCACAA
The DNA here is from genome assembly GCA_964036045.1 of Eutreptiella sp. 'Long Island Sound 2002'. Taxonomy (NCBI): domain Eukaryota; phylum Euglenozoa; class Euglenophyceae; order Eutreptiales; family Eutreptiaceae; genus Eutreptiella; species Eutreptiella sp. 'Long Island Sound 2002'. The sequence goes on from OZ038401.1 coordinate 2,747,807, forward strand.
TGGCCTGCCAACTGCGTGAGCTTCGGCCAGGCGGGGGCCATCCCATTGCTCGCACGATGCGTGGACCGCCACACGGGGGACGAGGAATTACAGCTACGAATACAGGAATGGGGCTGCAACGCCTTGGCGCGTCTATCCGAGGAGGACGCCAACGTGTCTGCACTGGCCAGTCCGGGCACTGTGGCAGTGGTGCTGAAGGCGATGGGACGCCATGCATCGGTCGGAGAGATCCAGAGCGCCGGATGTCAGCTATTTATGCATCTCACGCTCTGCAAGGAGAAGGAGGAGAAGGAGGAGGCCAGGGCAGCTGCCACTCATGGCACGAAGTTCGCACACTTGCCATTCGAGCCCGGGGCCCTGGACGTCATCCTGGAGGCCATGCAACTGCACCCCACAGAATCTGAGGTCCAGATGGTGGGGTGCCTCGCGATGGCCAGCGACGCGTTCCATGAGAATGCCCCCATCGACTTGGCCACGGCTTGCGCTCTGGTCCTGCGGGCAATGGAGGCGCCTGCGAATGAGCATGTGCGGGCTTGTGGCTGCTGTGCCCTCCACCGCTTTGCAGAAGAGCCAGAGAATCGGGCTGCGATGGGGCAGTTCGGGGTGATCCCTGCGATCGTCGGCTACATGGACCGCACTACAGAGAACAAGGAACAGGAGACCGTCAGTCGCATGCTCCTGAAGTGGGGCTGCGCGGCGCTGTACAAGCTCTTCCAAGCGGACTGCAACAAGGGCGTGTTGGCGCGCACGGACGCCGTGGCCGTCATCCTCAAGGCGATGGGGCTGGATGCATCGCACGAGGGAATCCGGAGCGATGGCTGCCAGATTCTGGCAAACCTGCAGCTCAGCACCGCGGACTTGATCACGGCCTCCAGCGTTGTGCAGAAGGCGTTGCTGTCCTCGGACATGGACGTGCAGTTTCAGAGGCTCGGTCGGAAAGCCCTGCGCCGGTTCGAACGCGCGCAGTCAGGGCCGCCGGACGTGCGGTGCGCCAACTGCGGGCGCGACGCCGCGGACCTGGGGTTCCGGCTGCAGCAGTGCGCGGGCTGCCGGCGCGTGACGTATTGTGGCAAGGACTGTCGGAAGGAGCATTGGAAGGCGTGCCACAAGGCGCAGTGCGCGGGGGCGGGGACGTCCTGACATGCAGCGCGGCGGCGGCTGCTTCTGCGGTGTCCGCTTCGTAGATGCACCATTTGATGCCACGCGTTGATGCGCTTTTATTGGACGGGGCTGGACCGCGGACATGAGCTTCTCTGGGCCTCCGATTCCTGTGCACACGCCAGCCCCGAACATCCGAAACCGACTACTCGAGTACAAAACATGTGGCGATGTGGCCATGTTGCGCAGTCCCACCGTTTGTGGCCCAGTCTCGTTGCACTCCTGCCACGGACGCCACACAACCGCACCCATTGCCCCCCACGTCCCCGAAACTGAGGCTTGGCCGCATTGTCGGGGAGGGCACGCAGTGTCAACGAAGTGATGAATATTGCGACCCGCCGCCTCGCAGCCCCCAACCCCCGCCCTCTGCCCCCACTCTGACGCTTGCCTCTGTGTCGTTGCCTCTGGGGCGGGAGGGGCCCCCCACAATGCGTAGGGCTGGCGGGACAAGGGGCGTTCCCGTGTGCAGCATCCCTCTTCCCCAAACAAACGGTTTGGACGCGCAGAAGCTCCCGGACGCAGTGATAAGTACCGCACGACCAAAGGCCTCTTCGACATCCCCGAGTACCGCCGACGTGCCGGCGGACCTGCGATGCCGTGTCCACGTTACACAGTTCAGGGGCCGTGCCGTGTCACGGTCACGGTCATGCGTCCCCCAGTCGTCACCCACTTGCCTCCCTTCGCCCTGTGCCCCTACGCTGGGCCCGCACACCCCACAAATGTCGTCACAGTCTTTGACTCCATTTCGCTGCCGCACATGGAGGACCGCACAAGCACAACCAAGACGGATGACCCACCCACACACACACACCTGCACACATACACCCACACCCACACCCACAGACACACCCGGCCACGCACACACAGTACGCGCCGGGCGCCTGGATCGCACATTGCTGCAATGTGGACAGAGCTGTAGAAGTGATGTATGTTAGGGATTGCTGTGAATTTTTCTTAAATCATTGGGCGGCGCACTCACACAGAGAGAGAGAGACGGCAAGAGAGAGAGAGAGAGAGAGAGAGAGAGAGAGAGAGCAAAGGGGATCTATGTGCCCATCACAACACAAACAAATTTCGGTTTAGTTCATCATTCAGCACAGCCCATTGAGCCCCCAGCCCAGCGTCCCCCTCCCCCTCCCCAGTGTTTGCTGCAGTGCGCACCCGGTGTGCACACGGTGCACGCATTCTCGCTGGGCAGCTTTTGCTTTGCATTGTTCTCGTGTTCGACTGATTTTCATTTTTGCTTCGCAGGCTTTGCGTTTCGCGTGGCGACTGCTGCCGCACCTTGACACACCCGTTCTCCGCACCTCCTGCACCCCCGGGTCTCGTGCCCGGCCCCATACCACATGCTGCGTGCTTCTGCTACTTCCCCTTCTTCGGCTCTTGACGTCACTCTGACCCAGTGCCAACACTGCGCACAAACCGCTGACCCCCCTCGCCCCCTCCCCAAACACTGAACGCGGTCCGGGTGGCTGCTGTTGCGTTGCGTTGTGCTGGGCCAAACGATGGGTACCTGTGGCCAAAACGATGGGTGACTATGGCCTGGACTATGACCCCTGAGCCTGGCTGCGGCGGGACGAATACCAGCCATGCCTCGACCAGGCAGTGGCCAAGGGGATGTGCGTCCATGTGAAGCGCTCTGTGCGTGCGTACGGCCTGGGGTCAGGCTCAGCCCGTTGTACCCCTTCCACTGCCTTTGGCAGGGCTCCCCGCGCCTGACGTGAGGTTTTGCCGCCGAAGTCCGGATTGGCTCGGGACGCGTGTGCGCCGTGGAGGCGTTTGATTGATTTGGGTGGGTCGTCAGGATATGGCGGCCTGTGGTTTGTACGCACTGACTACCGCGTGGATGGGCTGCAGCGGATGCCGGAATTGGCTGCGGGCGGAGTGAGTGAGCCCCCCCTTTCCTGCTGGGCCTGCTCCCCTGTCCCACAGTGAGTGGCCAGTGCTGTAGGGTAAGGTAAGGGAAGGTAAGGTCTAAGCTCTGGTGTGAAGTTACCCTCCGTATCCCTCGCGGCACCCCTTCCGGCTCGTGGGGTCACGGACACGCTAGCGCCCAGGACAGTGCGTTCCCCGCTTTCAGCCCCAGCGGGATTCGAACCAGGCACCTCTAGTTCAGGCGTCACGTGCATGACAGCTGAACTCCGTGACGTTCTTTGGCCAGTGCTGTAGTGCCGTGCCGCTCGTGGATTGTTCACTGCCCATGCAGCAGCAGCAGCAGCTTCCCCCAAGCGTCCGGAATGGGAGTTGACCCCCCGACCGTTCAGCGTCTCACTGTCGTGCCCAGGGCCCCCCCAGGGTCGCCCCACTCCCAGCGCGCCGTAAGGGAACCCCCTCAGCGCCTGCGCAGCGCGCGCAGTCGACGGTTGTATAATACCCACAGACCCCGGACCCTAGAGGGCACTTCCGAGGGCTTCAAAGGTCCGCCCCAATGCTTGGCGTCTTGCTGAGGGGCGGCAGGGACTCAACGCCAGACACCAGGCTGCCCCGGCAATGGGCACGACTACACAGGGGGTGTGCGGCCAGACACCAGCGCCAGATACGATAGCTACCGGCTTTTGTTTGTTTTGGTACAAGTCCACGTGTGGAATGTGTGGAATGAAACACCGCTTGTGCAGAGATCAGCCATTCTCCCATCTTCCCGGCGAATCACTTTCCGATCATTTGGCGAGTTCCTTATCTCACCACCATCACCCCACCCCTTCCTAGAGTGCATTGCGGCCCCCGGAGGGAACACCTGCATCTTACGCAATCAGTTCATGAACTTCGAGCAGGTGGCAAAAAAGCATGGGATCTCATCAGTCTTCAGAATCATATCCAAGTGGCTCCTATCATTGCCGAGGCAAACATTGCACCGCGAAAACCCCTCTACAACAACGTTTTTCGTTGTCATGGAACCCAAATACGTAGCTGGACATGAAGTGAGTGCAGGTATGCTAGGATTAGGTACCATGGGTCAGTGCAAGCAGAGACACCCGTCATCACCATGCCATATGTCAGTCGAAGGAACAGAACAAAGGTCCAATTCAGACGCCCCTCTTTTGCCCAGATTTTATCTTACAGCCTCAAAACTTCGGTGCACTGTGCATCGTTCATCTCTAGATGCTGGATCTTTTGTCACCTGAACATTTACAGATCCCAGCCAATTTATATAGATGGATGGAACGAGAGTTCATGGAGACCTGTATCGGGGAGACTTCTATGCTCTCTGCAAAAAATCTGCCAACGGTCGCATCACAAACGGAAGACGGCTTGTAAATTTCCATACTTTGTTGAAAGTCTTCTCGGCTGTATGAAGAAGCAAATGGCACGTGATCCATGCGAATCAGACGGAGTTGATGCCTCCTACACAATTCGCATTGTGGGTCAGATCGTTAGCCCTAGATGGCTTTTTAGTGACTCATCAGAATATACTAAACTTTTTACCTTTGGAGCAAAACTACTTTGTAGCACTGCCTTGGGGTGGGCTTAAGTCTGCCATCTTGCTCTACTGAGGTACTCCACAAAGGCATACTTTCCCTCGCAGACGCATCCATAATTCAAGCGGCAACAGTTCGTGAGGCTTTGGGATGCTATGCACAGCAGTATACCTTAGAGTCCGTACTCGTTGACTCGTCTATGAACATGTGGAAGGTCAAGGTAGGCTCTCCTCTAGGCTACTCCGGGTATAGTTACCTGGCTTGAAAGGGGGTGCAGTCGCTGCTGTAGAAGATGCATGAATTCAATGTCAGCGGCAGCAAGGCATCTGCACACTGCATCTGTACTGCAACCACCTCTCACCTGCGTTGGGACCATGACGCCGGCACTTCTTCCACCAAAACCAAATCAGGGTCCCAACAGCCTAAGGCAGCTTGGGGTGTACATTCCCACCCAACCAATGGGGCGCGTGAATACAACCCAACCCCTTGCAGGACAATAGTCCGGGAGGAGTTTGGTGCGCAGGGGGCGTGTCATGGGTCCAGAGGTGGTGCACATTCCCTCACCGGATCCTTGTCCCAAAAGGTCAAACAGCGTCTCCCTCTACGGTCTGCCATTCGCTGCCCCTTCTGCACAGCTGTTGGTTCTGCATTTTTTTGTTACTGCATAACACCAAATGGAGGACATCGACGTCAACATCAGTGATCTTCCACGTATTGTGCGCAAAACGAAGCGGACTCGCCACAGCGCCTGCGGCCAGTGCATCAACTGTACAGCCCTTGGCTACCTCGCCGCGACAAATGAACAGGCGAAGGTGGCAATCATCCATGCCGGGGCAATTCCACTGATCTTGGACGCCATGCAGCGGCACGTCTCCGAGGTGAAGGTCCAAGACGCGGCCTGTAAAGCGTTGGCAATGTTGGGCGACACCCAAAACGAAGCCGTCTGTGTTGCTTTACGCGAAGCCGTTCCACTGGTCCTGCAAGCCATGCGCGTGCATGAGGAGGATGCGGTGCTTCAGCTTATGTGCTGTATGGCCATATGGAGTATCGCACAATGGCCAGCCCACCGCGTGAGCTTCATCCAGACGGGGGCCATCCCATTGCTCGCACGATGCGTGGACCGACACACAGGAGACCACGAAGTATTTCTACGAATCCAGAAATTTGGCTGCAAAGCCTTGGCGCATCTATCCGAGGAGGATGCCAGCGTGTCTGCACTGGCCAGTCCGGGCACTGTGGACTGTCAGAAGGAGCATTGGAAGGCGTGCCACAAGGCGCAGTGCGCGGGGGCGGGGACGTCCTGACATGCAGTGCGGCGGCTGCTGCTTCTGCGGTGTCCGCTTCGCAGATGCATCATTTGATGCCACGCGTTGATGCGCTTTTATTGGACGGGGCTGGATCGGGGACATGAGCTTCTCTGGGCCTCCGATTCCTGTGCACACGCCAGCCCCGAACATCCGAAACCGACCACTCGAGTACAAAACATGTGGCGCTGTGGCCATGTGGCGCAGCCCCCATCGTCGCGCCCGCCCGCACGCCGCTGATATTCAGGGGCCTGTCCCACCGTTTGTGGCCGAGTCCCGTTGCGCTCCTGCCACAGACGCCACACAACCGCATCCATTGCCCCCCACGTCCCCGTAACTGAGGCTTGGCCGCATTGTCGGGGAGGGCACGCAGTGTCAACAAAGTGATGAATATTGCGACCCGCCGCCTCACAGCCCCCAACCCCCGCCCTCTGCCCCCACTCTGACGCTTGCCTCTGTGTCGTTGCCTCTGGGGCGGGAGGGGCCCCCCACAATGCGTAGGGCTGGCAGGACAAGGGTCGTTCACGTGTGCAGCATCCCTCTTCCCCGAACAAAGGGTTTGGACGCGCAGAAGCTCCCGGACGCAGTGATAAGTACCGCACGACCAAAGGCCTCTTCGACATCCCCGAGTACCACCGAAGTGCCGGCGGACCTGCAATGCCGTGTCCATGTTCCACAGTTCAGGGCCCGTGCCGTGTCCCGGTCACGGTCGTGCGTCCCCCAGCCGTCACCCACTTGCCTCCCTTCGCCCTGTGCCCCTACGCTGGGCCCGCACGCCCCACAAATGTCGTCACAGTCTTTGACTCCATTTCGCTGTCGCACGTTGAGAACCGCACAAGCACAACCAAGACGGATGACCCACACACACACACCTGCACACATACACCCACACCCACACCCACAGACACACCCGGCCACGCACACACAGTAAGCGCTGGGCGCCTGGATCGCACATTGCTGCAATGTGGACAGAGCTGTAGAAGTGATGTATGTTAGGGATTGCTGTGAATTTTTCTTAAATCATTGGGCGGCGCACTCACACAGAGACAGAGAGACGGCAAGAGAGAGAGAGAGAGAGAGAGAGAGAGAGAGAGAGAGCAAAGGGGATCTATGTGCCCATCACAACGCAAACAAATTTCGGTTTAGTTCATCATGAGTGACGGGGGGCACGGCCCATTGAGCCCCCAGCCCAGCGTCACTCTCCCCCTCCCCAGTGTTTGCTGCAGTGCGCACCCGGTGTGCACACGGTGCACGCACTCTCGCTGGGCAGCTTTTGCTTTGCATTGTTCTCGTGTTCGACTGATTTTCATTTTTGCTTCGCAGGCTTTGCGTTTCGCGTGGCGACTGCTGCCGCACCTCAACACACCCGTTCTCCGCACCTCCTGCACCCCCGGGTCTCGTGCCCGGCCCCATACCACATGCTGCGTGCTTCTGCTACTTCCTCTTCGGCACTTGACGTCACTCTGACCCAGTGCCAACACTGCGCACAAACCGCTGACCCCCCCCGCCCCCTCCCCAAACACCGACCGCGGTCCGGGTGGCTGCTGTTGCGTTGCGTTGTGCTGGGCCAAACGATGGGTACCTGTGGCCAAAACGATGGGTGACTATGGCCTGGACTATGACCCCTGAGCCTGGCTGCGGCGGGACGAGTACCAGCCATGCCTCGACCAGGCAGTGGCCAAGGTGATGTGCGTCCATGTGAAGCGCTCTGTGCGTGCGTACGGCCTGGGGTCAGGCTCAGCCCGTTGTACCCCTTCCACTGCTTTGGCAGGGCTCCCCGCGCCTGACGTGAGGTTTTGCCGCCAAAGTCCAGGTTGGCTCGGGACACGTGTGCGCCGTGGAGGCGTTTGATTGATTTGGGTGGGTCGTCAGGATGTGGCGGCCTGTGGTTTGTACGCACTGACTACCGCGTGGATGGGCTGCAGCGGATGCCGGAATTGGCTGCAGGCGGAGTGAGTGAGCCCCCCTTTCCTGCCGGGCCTGCTCCCCTGTCCCACAGTGAGTGGCCAGTGCTGTAGGGTAAGGTAAGGGAAGGTAAGGCCCAAGCTCAAGGGTAAAGTTACCCTCCGTATCCCTCGCAGCATCCCTTCCGGCTTGTGGCTCCACCGGGATTCGAACCGGGCACCTCTAGTTCAGGCGTCACGTGCATGACAGCTGGACTCCGCGACGTTCTTTGGCCAGTGCTGTAGTGCCGTGCCGACCGTGGATTGTTCACTGCCCATGCAGCAGCAGCAGCAGCTTTCCCCGAGCGTCCGGAATGGGAGTTGACCCCCGACCCTTCAGCGTCTCACTGTCGTGCCCAGGGTCTCCCAGGGTCGCCCCACTCCCTGCGGGCCGTAAGGGAACGCCCCAGCGCATGCGCAGCGCGCACAGTCGACGGTTGCATAATACCCACAGACCCCGGATCCCAGAAGGCACTTCAGAGGGCTTCAAAGGTCTGCTCGAATGGTTGGCGTCTTGCTGAGGGGTGCTGCGGCAATGGGCACAACTACACAGGGGGTGTGCGGCCAGACACCAGCACCGGATACGATAGGTACCGGCTTTTGTTTGTTTTGATACAAGTCCACGTGTGGAATGTGTGGAATGAAACACCGCTTGTGCAGAGATCAGCCATTCTCCCATCTTCCCGGCGAATCACTTTCCGATCATTTGGCGAGTTCCTTATCTCACCACCATCACCCCACCCCTTCCTAGAGTGCATTGCGGCCCCCGGAGGGAACACCTGCATCTTACGCAATCAGTTCCTGAACTTCGAGCAGGTGGCAGAAAAGCATGGGATCTCATCAGTCTTAAGAATCGTATCCGAGTGGCTCCTATCATTGCGGGGGAAAACATTGCACCGCGACAACCCCTCAACAACGTTTTTCGTTGTCATGGAACCCAAATACGTAGCTGGACATGAAGTGAGTGCAGGTACGTTAGGATTAGGTACCATGGGTCAGTGCAAGCAGAGACGCCTTTCATCGCCATGCCACATGTTAGTCGAAGGAACAGAGCGATGGTTGAATTCGGATGCCCCTCCTTTTTCCTACATTTTATGTTAGAGCAAGTCTGCCATCGTGCTCTACTGAGGTCCCACACAGGCATACTTTCCCACGCAGACACATTCATGATTCAAGCAGCAACAGTTCGTGAGGATGATTCAAGCGGGAACAGTTCATGATGCTTTGGGATGCTACGCACAGTCGTATACCTTGGAGTCCATACTTGTTGAGGGTGTGCGGGGCGCAGGGCGAGCAGGGCAACTTTTTGGGCTCCTTCTGATTCTTAATCTTGTTTTTGGCGTGGATTCCAGCCCTCGGACGGGTGAGTGGCTGGGTGGGTGGTATGTGGCGTTTTTTCTCATGGACTTGCCCCCTTTTGGTTGGGGATATGCCAGATGGACCCATATGGATATGCCCTAGCCCCTTTCCGGTTGGGGATATGGACCAGCCTATTTACGGTTGGGGATATGGACCGGCCCCTTTCTTTTTCGGGATATGGACTAGCTCCTTTCCGGTTGGGGATATGAACCGGCCTCTTTCCTTCACCTATTGTCCCCCAATTTGAAATAGGCAGGGTCATTTGGGTACATGGTAATACATTCAGCGTGTCTGCTGCAGAGCATCAGTGTTTGCCCCTCGTGTCCTCCGACCTCTTTTGCTATTTGTTATCGAGTTGAGCATTGGGGACAGGGTGTTCTACACCAAGTCTACTGGGCTTCGGGTACCCACAAAGGTGGTTGGCCTTTTGCACGATGTGCATGTGGAGTTGGAGTATGATGATAGCTACAGTTGCTGCAGTAGAAGATCGATGCATTCAATGTCAGCGGCAGCAAGGCTTCTGTACACTGCATCTGTACCGCAACCACCTCTTACCTGCTTTGGGGGCATGACATCGGCACTTCTTCGACCAAAACCAAATCAGGGTCCCAACAGCCTAAGACAGCTTGGGATGTACATTCCCACCCAACCAATGGGGGGCGTGAATACAGCCCCAGCCCCTCGCAGGACAATAGTCCGGGAGGCGGTTTGGTGAGTGTGCAGGGGGCGCGTCATGGGTCCAGAGCAGGCCTTTGCTTAGTGGCGTGCCTACCCTACCACCAGGGGGAGGGGGGGCTGCCTTTGGGAAAAGGTTGGGTGCCTTCTTTATTCGGGTCCCCCCCCTCCGGAGGGATAGGGGTAGGTCACTAGTGGGTCTCCTTTGTCCTTTGTCCTTTTTTTCTTTGTATTTTCCTTTATGTGGTCTTGGTGGTTTGGTGGGTGGGTGCCTCCTGAGGTTGACCCCCCCGCCCCCCCATAGAGGTAGGCCAAGAGCTGTGCCTCTAGCAAAAAAGTGGGTGGGTGCCCTTCTCATTTGACCCAGCCCCCCTTCCGTTGGTAAGGCCTGGGTCCAGAGGTGGTGCACATTCCCTCACCGGATCCCTGCCCCAAAGGGTCAAACAGCGTCTCCCTGTACGTTCTGCCTTTCGTTGCCCCTTCTGAACAGCTGTTGGTTCTGCAGTTTTTTTGTGGCCGCATACCACCGAATGGAGGACGTTAACATCAGTGACCTTCCACGTATTGTGCGCAAAATGAAGCGGACTCGCCACAGCGCCTGGGGCCAGCACATCAGCTGCACAGCCCTTTGCCACGTTGCCGCGAGAAATGAACAGGCTGACGTGGCAATCTTCCATGCCGGGGCAATTCCACTGATCTTGGACGCCATGCGGCGGCACGTCTCCGAGGTGAAGGTCCAAGACGCGGCCTGTAAAGCGTTGGTAATGTTGGGCAAGACGTCAAACGAAGCTGTTTGGGTTGCTTTACGCGAAGCCGTTCCACTGGTGCTGCAAGCCATGCGCGTGCATGAGGAGGATGCGGTGCTTCAGCTTATGTGCTGTATGGCCATATGGAGTATCGCACAATGGCCTGCCCACTGTGTGAGCTTCGGCCAGGCTGGGGCCATCCCATTGCTCGCACGATGCGTGGACCGCCACATGGGGGACGACGAATTACGGCTACGAATACAGGTATGGGGCTGCAACGCCTTGGTGCGTCTATCCGATGAGGACGCCAACGTGCTTGCACTGGCCAGTCCGGGCACTGTGGCAGTGGTGGTGAAGGCGATGGGACGCCATACATCGGTCGGAGAGATCCAGAGCGCCGGATGTGAGCTATTTCTCAATGTTGTACTCCGCAAGGAGAACCAGAAGGAGAAGGCAGATGCCGCTCATGGCACGAAGGACGGATACCTGACGTTCGAGCCCGGGACCCTCACCGTCATCCTGGAGGCCATGCAACTGCACCCTACAGCACCTCTGGTCCAGATGGCGGGGTGCATCGCGATGGCCAGCGACGCGTTCCATGAGAATGCCCCCATCGATGTGGCGACGGCTTGCGCTCTGGTACTGCGGGCAATGGAGGCGGATGCGGATGAGGGTCTGCGGGCTGATGCCTGCTGTGCCCTCCACCGCTTTGCAGAAGAGCCCGAGAATCGGGCTGCGATGGGGCAGTTGGATGTGATCCCTGCAATCGTCGCCTGCATGGACCGCACTACAGAGAACAAGGAACAGGAGACCGTCAGTCGCATGCTCCTGAAGTGGGGCTGCGCGGCACTGTACAAGCTCTTCCAAGCGGACTGCAACAAGGGCGTGCTGGCGCGCACGGACGCCGTGGCCGTCATCCTCAAGGCGATGGGGCTGGATGCATCGCACCAGGGAATCCGGAGCGAGGGCTGCCAGATTCTGGCAAACCTGCAGCTCAGCACCGCGGACTTGATCACGGCCTCCAGCGTTGTGCAGAAGGCGTTGCAGTTCTCGGACATGGACGTGCAGTTTCAGAGGCTCGGTCGGAAAGCCCTGCGCCGGTTCGAACGCGCGCATTCAGGGCCGCCGGACGTGCGGTGCGCCAACTGCGGGCGCGACGCCGCGGACCTGGGGTTCCGGCTGCAGCAGTGCGCGGGCTGCCGGCGCGTGACGTATTGTGGCAAAGACTGTCAGAAGGAGCATTGGAAGGCGTGCCACAAGGCGCAGTGCGCGGGGGTGGGGACGTCCTGACATGCAGCGCGGCGGCGGCTGCTTCTGCGGTGTCCGCTTCGCAGACGTCTTGAGATGCACGTCGCCACGTCGCGCCTCTCTGGGCCCCCGAACCCTGTGCACACGCCAGCCCCGAACATCCGAAACCGACCACGCGACCGAAAGCGCCATGTGGCGCAGTCCCCATCGTCGGGCCCTCCCGCACGCCGCTGATATTCAGGGGCCTGTCCCACCGTTTGTGGCCGAGTCCCGTTGCGCTCCTGCCACGGACGCCACACAACCGCATCCATTGCCCCCTACGTCCCCGTAACCGAGGCTTGGCCGCATTGTCGGGGAGGGCACGCAGTGTCAACGAAGTGATGAATATTGCGACCTGCCGCCTCGCAGCCCCCAACCCCCGCCCTGTGCCCCCACTCTGACGCTTGCCTCTGTGTCGTTGCCTCTGGGGCGGGAGGGGCCCCCCACAATGCGTAGGGCTGGCGGGACAAGGGGCGTTCACGTGTGCAGCATCCCTCTTCCCCGAACAAAGGGTTTGGACGCGCAGAAGCTCCCGGACGCAGTGATAAGTACCGCGCGACCAAAGGCCTCGTCGACATCCCCGAGTACCACCGAAGTGCCGGCGGACCTGCAATGCCGTGTCCATGTTCCACAGTTCAGGGCCCGTGCCGTGTCCCGGTCACGGTCTTGCGTCCCCCAGTCGTCACCCACTTGCCTCCCTTCGCCCTGTGCCCCTACGCTGGGCCCGCACGCCCCACAAATGTGGTCTCAGTCTTTGGCTCCATTTCGCTGCCGCACGTGGAGAACACAACCAAGACGGATGACGCACACACACACACACACACATCAAGGGGTGGGTGCTGGGCTTGCACATTGTTGTAGTCCTAACAGAGCCGTAGAAGTGATGCATGTTATCGAAAGCTATGTCTTATAGTCATTGGGCGGCGCGCACACACACACGCACACAGTGCGAGAGAGAGAGAGAGAGAGGCAGAGAGAGAGAAAAGGGGATCTATGTGCTCGTGAGAACACAAACCAGCTTTCGGCCACAAGCAGGAACGCGCATGTACTCATCCGCACAGTTGCGCACGCACCCGTTTTCCGCACCTCCTGCACCCCCGGGTCTCGTGCTCGGCCCCATACCACATGCTGCGTGCTTCTGCTACTCCCCCTTCTTCCGCTCTTGACGTCACTCTGACCCAGTGCCAACACTGCGCACAAACCGCTGACCCCCCCCCCCCCCAACACCGACCGCGGTCCGGGTGGCTGCTGTTGCGTTGCGTTGTGCTGGGCCACACGATGGGTACCTGTGGCCAAAACGATGGGTGACTATGGCCTGGACTATGACCCCTGAGCCTGGCTGCGGCGGGACGAGTACCAGCCATGCATCGACCAGGCAGTGGCCAAGGGGATGTGCGTCCATGTGAAGCGCTCTGTACGTGCGTACGGCCTGGGGTCAGGCTCAGCCCGTTGTACCCCTTCCACTGCCTTTGGCAGGGCTCCCCGGGGCTGACGTGAGTTTTTGCCGCCGAAGTCCGGGTTGGCTCGGGACGCGTGTGCGCCGTGGAGGCGTTTGATTGATTTGGGCGGGTCGTCAGGATATGGCGGCCTGTGGTTTGTACGCACTGAATACCGCGTGGATGGGCTGCAGCGGATGCCGGAATTGGCTGCAGGCGGAGTGAGTGAGCCCCCCTTTCCTGCCGGGCCTGCTCCCCTGTCCCACAGTGAGTGGCCAGGTAAGGGAAGGTAAGGTCCAAGCTCAAGGGTAAAGTTACCCTCCGTATCCCTCGCAGCATCCCTTCCGGCTCGTGGCTCCGCCGGGAATCGCAACCAGGCACCTCTAGTTCAGGCGTCAGGTGCATGACAGCTGGACTCCGCGACGTTCTTTGGCCAGTGCTGTAGTGCCGTGCCGACCGTGGATTGTTCACTGCCCATGCAGCAGCAGCAGCAGCTTTCCCCGAGCGTCCGGAATGGGAGTTGACCCCCGACCCTTCAGCTTCTCACTGTCGTGCCCAGGGCCTCCCCAGGGTCGCCCCACTCCCTGCGGGCCGTAAGGGAACGCCCCAGCGCATGCGCAGCGCGCACAGTCGACGGTTGCATAATACCCACAGACCCCGGATCCCAGAAGGCACTTCAGAGGGCTTCAAAGGTCTGCTCGAATGGTTGGCGTCTTGCTGAGGGGTGCTGCGGCAATGGGCACAACTACACAGGGGGTGTGCGGCCAGACACCAGCACCGGATACGATAGGTACCGGCTTTTGTTCGTTTTGATACAAGTCCACGTGTGGAATGTGTGGAATGAAACACCGCTTGTGCAGAGATCACCTATTCTCCCATCTTCCCGGCGAATCACTTTCCGATCATTTGGCGAGTTCCTTATCTCACCACCATCACCCCACCCCTTCCTAGAGTGCATCGCGGCCCCCGGAGGGAACACCTGCATCTTACGCAATCAGTTCATGAACCTCGAGCAGGTGGCAGAAAAGCATGGGATCTCATCAGTCTTAAGAATCATATCCGAGTGGCTCCTATCATTGCGGGGGAAAACATTGCACCGCGACAACCCCTCAACAACGTTTTTCGTTGTCATGGACCCCAAATACGTAGCTGGACATGAAGTGAGTGCAGGTATGCTAGGATTAGGTACCATGGGTCAGTGCAAGCAGAGACGCCTTTCATCGCCATGCCACATGTTAGTCGAAGGAACAGAACGATGGTTGAATTCGGATGCCCCTCCTTTTCCCTACATTTTATGTTAGAGCAAGTCTGCCATCGTGCTCTACTGAGGTCCCACACAGGCATACTTTCCCACGCAGACACATTCATGATTCAAGCAGCAACAGTTCGTGAGGATGATTCAAGCGGGAACAGTTCATGATGCTTTGGGATGCTACGCACATTCGTATACCTTGGAGTCCATACTTGTTGAGGGTGTGCGGGGCGCAGGGCGAGCAGGGCAACTTTTTGGGCTCCTTCTGAATCTGGATTCCAGCCCTCGGACGGGTGTGTGGCTGGGTGGGTGGTATGTGGCGTTTTTTCTCATGGACTTGCCCCCTTTTGGTTGGGGATATGCCAGATGGACCCATATGGGCCAGCCCCCTCTATTTGGGGATATGCCCTAGCCCCTTTCCGGTTGGGGATATGGACCAGCCTATTTACGGTTGGGGATATGGACCGGCCCCTTTCTTTTTCGGGATATGGACTAGCTCCTTTCCGGTTGGGGATATGAACCGGCCTCTTTCCTTCACCTATTGTCCCCCAATTTGAAATAGGCAGGCTCATTTGGGTACATGGTAATACATTCAGCGTGTCTGCTGCAGAGCATCAGTGTTTGCCCCTCGTGTCCTCCGACCTCTTTTGCTATTTGTTATCGAGTTGAGCATTGGGGACAGGGTGTTCTACACCAAGTCTACTGGGCTTCGGGTACCCACAAAGGTGATTGGCCTTTTGCCCGATGTGCATGTGGAGTTGGAGTATGATGATAGCTACAGTTGCTGCAGTAGAAGATCGATGCATTCAATGTCAGCGGCAGCAAGGCTTCTGCACACTGCATCTGTACCGCAACCACCTCTTACCTGCTTTGGAGGCATGACACCGGCACTTCTTCGACCAAAACCAAATCAGGGTCCCAACAGCCTAAGACAGCTTGGGGTGTACATTCCCACCCAACCAATGGGGGGCGTGAATACAGCCCCAGCCCCTCGCAGGACAATAGTCCGGGAGGCGGTTTGGTGAGTGTGCAGGAGGCGCGTCATGGGTCCAGAGCAGGCCTTTGCTTAGTGGCGTGCCTACCCTACCACCAGGGGGAGGGGGGGCTGCCTTTGGGAAAAAGTTGGGTGCCTTCTTTATTCGGGTCCCCCCCCTCCGGATGTGTAGGGGTAGGTCACTAGTGGGTCTCCTTTGTCCTTTGTCCTTTTTTTCTTTGTATTTTCCTTTATGTGGTCTTGGTGGTTTGGTGGGTGGGTGCCTCCTGAGGTTGACCCCCCCGCCCCCCCATAGAGGTGGGCCAAGAGCTGTGCCTCTAGCAAAAAAGTGGGTGGGTGCCCTTCTCATTTGACCCAGCCCCCCTTCCGTTGGTAAGGCCTGGGTCCAGAGGTGGTGCACATTCCCTCACCGGATCCCTGCCCCAAAGGGGCAAACAGCGTCTCCCTGTACGTTCTGCCATTCGTTGCCCCTTCTGAACAGCTGTTGGTTCTGCAGTTTTTTTGTGGCCGCATACCACCGAATGGAGGATGTCAACATCAGTGACCTTCCACGTATTGTGCGCAAAATGAAGCGGACTCGCCACAGCGCCTGGGGCCAGCACATCAGCTGCACAGCCATTTGCCACGTTGCCGCGAGAAATGAACAGGCTGACGTGGCAATCTTCCATGCTGGGGCAATTCCACTGATCTTGGACGCCATGCGGCGGCACGTCTCCGAGGTGAAGGTCCAAGACGCGGCCTGTAAAGCGTTGGTAATGTTGGGCAAGACGTCAAACGAAGCTGTTTGTGTTGCTTTACGCGAAGCCGTTCCACTTGTGCTGCAAGCCATGCGCGTGCATGAGGAGGATGGGGAGCTTCAGCTTTTGTGCTGTCAGGCCATATGGAGTATCGCACAATGGCCTGCCAACTGCGTGAGCTTCGGCCAGGCTGGGGCCATCCCATTGCTCGCACGATGCGTGGACCGCCACACGGGGGACGAGGAATTACGGCTACGAATACAGGTATGGGGCTGCAACGCCTTGGCGCATCTTTCCCAGGAGGACGCCAACGTGCTTGCACTCGCCAGTCTGGGCACTGTGGCAGTGGTGGTGAAGGCGATGGGACGCCATACATCGGTCGGACAGATCCAGAGCGCCGGATGTCAGCTATTTCTCAATGTTGCACTCCGCAAGGAGAACCAGAAGGAGAAGGCAGATGCCGCTCATGGCACGAAGTACGCACACCTGACGTTCGAGCCCGGGACCCTCACCGTCATCCTGGAGGCCATGCAACTGCACCCCACAGAACGTCTGGTCCAGATGGCGGGGTGCATCGCGATGGCCAGCGACGCGTTCCATGAGAATGCCCCCATCGATGTGGCGACGGCTTGCGCTCTGATCCTGCGGGCAATGGAGGCGGATGCGGGTGAGGGTGTGCGGGCTTGTGGCTGCTGTGCCCTCAACCGCTTTGCAGAAGAGCCCGAGAATCGGGCTGCGATGGGGCAGTTGGGGGTGATCCCTGCGATCGTCGCCTGCATGGACCGCACTACAGAGAACAAGGAACAGGAGACCGTCAGTCGCGTGCTCCTGTACTCGGGCTGCGCGGCGCTATACAAGCTCTTCCAAGCGGACTGCAACAAGGGCGTGTTGGCGCGCACGGACGCCGTGGCCGTCATCCTCAAGGCGATGGGGCTGGATGCATCGCACGAGGGAATCCGGAGCGAGGGCTGCCAGATTCTGGCAAACCTGCAGCTCAGCACCGCGGACTTGATCACGGCCTCCAGCATTGTGCAGAAGGCGTTGCAGTTCTCGGACATGGACGTGCAGTTTCAGAGGCTCGGTCGGAAAGCCCTGCGGCGGTTCGAACGCGCGCATTCAGGGCCGCCGGACGTGCGGTGCGCCAACTGCGGGCGCGACGCCGCGGACCTGGGGTTCCGGCTGCAGCAGTGCGCGGGCTGCCGGCGCATGACGTATTGTGGAAAGGACTGTCAGAAGGAGCATTGGAAGGCGTGCCACAAGGCGCAGTGCGCGGGGGTGGGGACGTCCTGACATGCAGTGCGGCTGCTGCTGCTTCTGCGGTGTCCGCTTCGCAGATGCATCATTTGATGCCACGCGTTGATGCGCTTTTATTGGACGGGGCCATGGGCTGGATCGGGGACATGAGCTTCTCTGGGCCTCCGATTCCTGTGCACACGCCAGCCCCGAATATCGGAAACCGACCGCTCGAGTACAAAACAAAGCGCCATGTGGCTCAGATCCCATCGTTGCGCCTGACCGCACGCCGCTGATATTCAGGGGCCCATTCCACTGTTTGTCTGCCAGTCCCGTTGCGCTCCTCCCACGGACGCCACACAACGGCATCCATTGCCCCCCACGTCCCCGTAACCGAGGCTTGGCCGCATTGTCGGGGAGGGCACGCAGTGTCAACGAAGTGATGAATATTGCGACCCGCCGCCTCGCAGCCCCCAACCCCCGCCCTCTGCCCCCACTCTGACGCTTGCCTCTGTGTCGTTGCCTCTGGGGCGGGAGGGGCCCCCACAATGCGTAGGGCTGGCGGGACAAGGGGCGTTCACGTGTGCAGCATCCCTCTTCCCCAAACAAACGGTCTAGACGCGCAGAAGCTCCCGGACGCAGTGATAAGTACCGCGCGACCAAAGGCCTCGTCGACATCCCCGAGTACCACCGAAGTGCCGGCGGACCTGCGATGCCGTGTCCACGTTCCACAGTTCAAGGCCTGTGCCGTGTCCCGGTCACGGTCGTCCATCCCCCAGCCGTCACCCACTTGCCTCCCTTCGCCCTGTGCCCCTACGCTGGGCCCGCACGCCCCACAAATGTGGTCGCAGTCTTTGGCTCCATTTCGCTGCCGCATGTGGAGAACCGCACAAGCACAACCAAGACGGATGACGCACGCACACACACACCCGCACACACACAGACACACCCACAAGGGGAATGCCGGGGCCCGCATGCTGGCATGCTTGCTGCTCCTGAGAGCTCACCCTAGGAAAGCCATGCACGCAGTGCGCACGCAGTGAGAATTTTTGGGTGTTGGCAAATACTCGCACCGTAGCTACCTTTTGGTGGTAAAACATTGATCCTGTGCCCTTGGTTTCCTATAAAGGAAAAGAGCTTCCATAAATTGTCAAATATTTTTGGGTTGTTCATTTTTCTGAAATGGATTCTGAGGAAATAATACGGTCACCACCAACCGAATTACTTGGGTGAGTATCCCAGCCTCTGCGTGCGCAGTATGCACGCAGTGCGCACGCAGTGCAAGAACTCCCCCTGGCTGGTCATCAGTGTACTAGTGGCATGCCTGCCAGCTAGGCCATGAGAACTCTGGACTGATGGTTTCGCTGATGAATAACGGTAGGACGTAGGAACGTTGAACGTCGCAGTTTGAGCCTGATTTGGATGTCTTGGGCGTCACACACACACACACACACACACACACACACACACACACACACACACACACACACACACACACAGTAAGGGGTGGGAGCCTGGCACGTTGCTGCAGTGTGGACAGAAATGTAGAGGTGATGTATGTCAGCGATCGCTGTGAATTTGGCTGCTGTTGCGTTGCGTTGTGCTGGGCCAAACGATGGGTACCTGTGGCCAAAACGACAGGTGACTATGGCCTGGACTATGACCCCTGAGCCTGGCTGCGGCGGGACGAGTACCAGCCATGCCTCGACCAGGCAGTGGCCAAGGGGATGTGCGTCCATGTGAAGCGCTCTGTGCGTGCGTACGGCCTGGGGTCAGGCTCAGCCCGTTGTACCCCTTCCACTGCTTTTGGCAGGGCTCCCCGCGCCTGAGGTGAGGTTTTGCCGCCGAAGTCCGGGTTGGCTCGGGACGTGTGTGCGCCGTGGAGGCATTTGATTGATTTGGGCAGGTCGTCAGGATGTGGCGGCCTGCGGTTTGTACGCACTGACTACCGCGTGGATGGGCTGCAGCGGATGCCGCAATTGGCTGCGGGCGGAGTGAGTGAGCCCCCCTTTCCTGCCGGGCCTGCTCCCCTGTTCCACAGTGAGTGGCCAGTGCTGTAGGGTAAGTTAAGGGAAGGTAAGGTCCAAGCTCCAGCGTAAAGTTACCGTCCGTATCCCTCGCAGCACCCCTTCCGGGTCGTGGGGTCACGGACACCCTAGCGCCCAGGACAGTGCGTTCCCCGCTGTCAGCCCCAGCGGGATTCGAACCAGGTACCTCCAGTTCAGGCGTCACGTGCATGACAGCTGGACTCCGCGACGTTCTTTGGCCAGTGCTGTAGTGCCGTGCCGCTCGTGGATTGTTCACTGCCAATGCAGCGGCAGCAGCAGCTTTCCCCAAGCATCCGGAATGCGCGTTCACCAGCGACCCTTCAGCTTCTCACTGTTGTGCCCAGGGCCTCCCCAGGGTCGCCTCACTCCCTGCGGGCCGTAAGGGAACCCCCCAGCGCCTGCGCAGCGCGCGCAGTCGACGGTTGTATAATACCCACAGACCCCGGACCCCAGAAGGCACTTCAGAGGGCTTCAAAGGTCAGCTCGAATGCTTGGCGTCTTGCTGAGGGGCGGCAGGGACTCAACGCTTGAAAATAGGCTGCCCCGGCCATGGGTACAATTGTACAGGGGGTGTGCGGCCGGACACCAGCACCGGATACGACAACTACCGGATTTTGTTTGTTTTAATACGAGTCCATGAGTCGAATGCTGCACTCCAAAGTCAGGGTCGCTTCGCCCATCGTATCAAGTAAACCCACATCCCTGGTTACGGGTAAGGGCACTGCGTCACGGGCAGCTGGTCGGATAAAAGAGGGGTTTACGGAGACGGGCCAAAGATGTCTCGCGCCAAACAAAGCACATGTAAGTGGTGACACAAGGAAAGACACGCACAGGGCGAAGAAGAAAGTTGATGGGCTGCAAGGGGCTGGCGGGTTTTGGCCGGGTGGGGACTTTCTCTTGGCGCAGATGGGCACACAGGCCCTTTGTAGAAGAATCCGAGGACCAATGATGGGTCATACGTCAGTGGCGTTTTTGAAACAACATAGCACCACGACATGCACCGTGAACTGATGAATGCGCCACGGGAATCGTCTTGGGGTAAAGTTTTGTCGGGGTTTTCAAGGCCCATCCTCGACCCCCTCCGTGCCCGGTTTGGTTTGGGCCGCATTTTGGTTTTTGTGCTTGTTGTTGACTCATGGGGGTCGGGGGCACTGTAGGGTTGTTTTGCCCGGCTTGTCTATGGTCTTCCAGCACTTGTTTTGAATCAGTTCACACCCCTTCGGCAACATGCGTGCTGAGTTCTTGCCCATGGGCACTTTCACCCGACCGCAAGTGCTAGCCAGAGTAGCGGTGGCCAGGTCGTTGTGCTGAGCGTCCGGGCTTTCTGTGACTTCCGTGTGAAGGGTGCATCCTGAGCGCGTGGCATTGTGGAGCACGGTGGTGCTGGCTGCGGTATTCTATATATATATAGTATCTTGGCACTGGTGGATGTTGTCGGCAGCCAGCCTAGGCTCCAGGGAAATCCAGCTAAACGGGAAAGTACAATTGCATCAGTCTAAATATAGACAACCCTATGAGACCACAACCAGTTTTGGATGAACGGGTATGGTCTGTCAACTCCGAATGGGAGAGGGCCAGGGCTTTCACCCTCTGTCACCCTCTGTACCAGACATGAAGCTCGGCGGTATGTGGAAGATCAGTTGGCCTGTCATGAATGGGTAGTGGAGCTGTTGTACGGAACGGTGGTGAGCGGTCCACGGACATCCATCGCAGAAAGGGAGGATGCCCCACCCTGGAAGAGGGTGAAACGATAGGGGATGGAGGACTGCCTGGATCATCGACCTCAGGTGGTGTGAGAAGGGAATTGGATAGGAACCAATGACGCTACATGTGACTTTTTTATGGCAAGTCGAAACGCGTCGCACTCGGTGGGTGCACATGCGGAGGGTCGCTGAAGCAGGTCGTTGACAGAGGATATCCATGGGTTGAGTGCGGGACACACCGCATGGCATATGTGGGACCCTCGTCTGTACTACATGCGATCCGGCGGGGTGTTGCCCGTGAGCCCAGTTTGAATTTTGTGTACCAGTAAAACAAAGGATCAACTGATGCAACGGATGCGGAGCCATTTCAGATCAAGGCAGGGGCTGCGGTGTGCCATTTGTTTTCCCTCTGGCAGAACAGCGTTCATTGTTTGTGCAGCCGTGTTTCCCTCCATGCGGCGACTTCTGGGAAAACCCCCTTTGCCGCAGGTTGTTTTGTGTTTACTTAGGGACCGCCCTGCCAGGATCTCAGCGGGGGGGGGCTTTGCAGCAGTTTGGGCAACAGAGGATCGAGCTTCCTGTCGGTGGGGGGCGTTGGGGTTGCTATCCGGCTGAGAGGCTCTAGCCTCCACCTCCCGCACTTGAACGTCCAGCCTGAGCAGAGACCAAGGTGGGTGCGCCAACGCTGCAACCGAATCTACCCCCCCCCCCCTTGCAATCCCGCCCCCCCCCCCCCCCCCCGGGGGGGAATGGTCACTTGGCCCAAAAAGCATAGAAAATAGTAGGCACCGAGGCGCCAAAAAGAAATTTTACAAGGCGCCGAAGGCGCGGAAGCTGATTTACACTGCGATACTACGATACAGTTTTGTGGTGCAATCCCCCCCCCCCCAGGGGGGGAACTGTCATGACATTGGTGGGGAGATTGCAAAGGGGGGTGGGGGGTGGGGGCGGTGTACATGGGGCCATTGGAGGTCCCCAAGGTGGTCCAACTGATGGTCCATGTCGACGTTGCCGCACCGCCTGCACAGATGTGAGGCCTCTGGCACATGGTACCGTTCTGACTGTCGTTGACGGCCACCGCTTCAGCCCCATGCCGAGTTTGGTCCCCAGCCACGACTGTACGTTTGACGAGCTGCGCGTGGCGGATCACATCTACACCGTCAACCTGAAGGGCGTCTTCACCCACCATGGCATTGTCGTCGAAAAGGGTAGTGTGCCTCACCCAAGCCCCCATGTCTTTGCCTTCATCTTTGTGGCTTCCTCATGGGTGTTGTGTTAGCCATGAACTGCGTGAGACCCACCCCTGTCCCTTTTGACCTGCTGCGAGACGGCGGGGAGTACGGCACACCCTCAGGCACCTTTCTTTGAGAGGAGCTTGGTTATGCTGCTACACCCGCTTGTGCAGGGGCAAATCCTGTCAGGACACGGTACGGCCATTTGTGGCACAAGTTGTCCCATCGGTTTGAAGACCCATTGGTTCACGCACCGAGTTGTCTCTCATTCGAGCACATCGCGCGTTTTGCCACTTTCACTTGAACATGCAACATCGTCTGGTGGACCGGTCCTTGTACATCATCATCAAGTGGCCACTACTACTATGGCCAGGGCACAGCCTGGGGCGACCGCATGGAACGACACGCGTGTGCCTAGCTGTTGTGCCGTCGTATTGAGCGCACAACCGGCAGTCCTGCGTTTTGTCGTCTTGCGTAGCTCCGCAGCCGTCCCAAACGACGCACCCCCAGACCCATCGAAGATCGTATTCCCACGTATTCCAACGCCGAGTGAAGGCCCAGCGACTTTGTGAGCCATGGGCTGTGTGCGGCCTGCGATTGTGGGCCAGGCAAAGGGTCGGTTTTGCCGCAAATGCGGGTCCACGCAGCAGCGCGTCCCGAGGCATCGCGGGCACTTTGCCCACCGCAGCCCTGACGATGGAGCTGGTCAAGCGTCAGCCGCCGTCGGGTGACCACAAACCAACGTTCTTCGCCTCGTTGCCTGCCCCGCCATGCCCCGCCCCGCACCCCCGTCCCGCGTCGTTTTTCGCGCAGGAGAGACGCCGCAGGAGACGTTGGTAGTCGAGCTCAACGTGCCCCGCGGCACTGAGCTGCCGGAGCGCGTCACCGTGAAAGAAGCGGTGAGACCGTCGTTGCTGAAGCAAATGGTGGAGGCTGCTCAGGTCCAAAAGATCACTTTGGAGCAGTTCCTGAGTGTCTCGTCAGGCATGCGTGCGTGCGTGGCACGGCGCTTCCCGCGCCTCCCACTTTGTGCGCCAGCGCCGGAGGAGTGAACACACTGGGGGCGCACCGTGCGCTGTGCCTGCGCTGTGCGACAAGGCGGCTGTTTTCCACCACCGGGATGGCGAGGACCACGAACCACCACGAACCACCAGAGACCACCACGAACCACGAGAGACCACCACGAACCACCACGAACCACCACGAACCACCACGAACCACCACGAACCACCACGAACCACCAAGAACGACCACGAACCACCACGAACCACCACGAACCACCACGAACCACCACGAACCACCACGAACCAGAGACCACCACGAACCACCACGAACCACCTGGCGGCGAGGGCCTGCCGCATCTCCTCGTCGCGGTGCGCCGGGGCGTCACGCGACGCGGAGGCGGTGGAGCCGCGGTGGATGCCGTGCAGCGGGTTCGCGGCCGGCGGGTCCTTCGACGGCGACGTCTCCGGGGAGTAGGCGGGTACCCACGGGTCCTAGGGCCCTGAAGTCTGCACCCCCGATTAAGTTTTGAATGGATCATGCGTGCGTCTGTAGGGGGGTGGTTTGCAGGGGTGTTCCCGTGATGAACAACGTAATAAATGGCGCTGTGCCTGCGCTGTGTCGGCGCTGTGCGAAAACGCCCCCACTGTTATGTACTGCGACTGAGGGTGTCAATACAATTGCAGCACACCGACAAAGGGGAGAGAGGGAGGGAGGGGAGTTGGGGAGGGGATTGGGATGTGGAGTTGGTATTCGTGGACGCGTGGGGGCTGCACATTGGACAGCCTGCACGGCGTATTGGCCGGCCATTATGCGATGCACCCCCTGGGCCCTGGATGGGCCTTGCCCCGCCCACGCCCTTGGGGTGCCTCTGGGACGGTTTGCAGCGCAGGCCCACGGGCCGCTCCTGGTACCTGCCCCCCCCCCCCCCCCCGCGCCCACTCTGCCCTCCCACTCCCCGATCCGCACTCTTGCCTCGCCGGTTTGGGGAGGGGCGGGGGGTTCACCAGGCATTACTAGGCCCTCGGCGGCGCTGTGTCTTGCCCACGCATCCCTCCGGGGCGCTAAGAAGAGGGGGCGGGGGGGGGGGCGTGAGGGGGAAAGGGGCATATGGTGGACGGCTGGGACAACGCGTGGATGAGCAGGGCACCTCGGCCTCACGCACGCGGAAACACAGCGAGGCAGAGTGTGGCCGGCGTGTGGACAGAAGCGCGTGGACGGCAAAAACAGTCAAACAACCCCCACAACAACCAGCACAACCCCCGGTACGCCAACTACTGGGCGCCGCTGACGCACACACGGCACATCCCTCCACATCCAGCACAGCCCCAACACACCAACCACTGGGCTCCGCGAACGCGGAAACGACACCAGCAAGAGCACCGGCCGCAGCGGCCGACAGAAAGCAGCGACCCGACGCAACATGCGAAGGGAAGAACGGGTGACTGTCCAGGGCCCCGTGAAGGAACAACAACCCGACGGAATGTCACACGGGGGGCTGAGGAGCCGGGCGGAGGGGCGGAATTCCCCATCCTGTGCACACCACAAACGATGGAGTGTGCACACCAGCACAAGGCACCGGGACGGCCACCACACCCCTGTGCACGCCGGGATGAGGGCCAAGGAACGGGTTGTCCACCCGTGTGTGCACAGCGCAGATGAGGGCGTTGTGCGCACCATCGCAGGGCAGAGGGATGGCCACACCGCCCCTGGGCACATCGGCACGAGGGTGGAGCGACAGATTCTCCACCAAGGCGCACACCCGCACCGGGTGGAGGGTCGGTCTCTCCACTCGTGTGCCCACCAACATACGATGCACCGATGGCATACCCATCCCCCGCGGAAAGCTACACCGGTCGAGGGCAGGGTCCCCCCACCTCAGCAGCACCCCAGCAAGGGGCGGTACCCCAACCTGAGCCGCCACTGTTGTGCCTGCTGGAGACCCGGATGAACTGCCTGGACCGTGCGGCCCAGAGCGGAGTGCAATTTGCGGGTGGGGGGGGGGGGGCACGAGCGCTGCGCGACAGGGCATTGCACTTGCTGCGGTATTGTGCTGCTCTGGCCTGGCACGGGCGCGGGACCCGGCAGAAGACACCATGACACCATGACACCCAACCTGGTGCTCACCAGCACAGGGGACCGAGGATTGCGACCCCAACCCTCGTGTTCCGCGGCACAGGGCACAGGCAGTGCCCTCACCCCTACCCATGCCGGCACAGGGTGCAAGGACCCTGTTTCGGTGTGCACGGGGGTTTGGCCCACGTCTGTCCGCCCTGTGCCACTACGCCAGTGCACCCTCTGCCACAACCCGGTGTGCACACGGGTGGGGAAACCGCCCTTTTGCATTGTGCTGGTGGGCACGGGAGGGGGGGGCACTCGCTCTTCAGCACACGAGCACGGGGCAGAGGGGCGGCTGCCCCACTCTGGTGCCCACTAGCCCGGGGTGGAGTGCCGCCCCCTCCCCCCCCTGGGCCTGTGCATTCCCTTGCCCAACGGCCAGCAATGCTTCGCCAGTTGACCAGCGGGCGGTCGTTGCGAGGGGGGGGTACCAGACGCCGGAAGACATCCACTCCACCCCAGACATGCGGGACGTCGCCTGAGGTCCGGCAGAGCCGATCGGGCGGCCGTATAGGAATCACCCGGCCAGAGGCTGCGCACCAGCACAGCGCGGGAGGACAGTGTCCCCACCCCTGCGCACCACAACGACGGGTAGAGGGACGTTACACACGCACGCGAAGGGCACAATAAGGTGGATGGCCACCCCTACACGCGCCAGCACCCGGCGGAGGGCCGGATTCCACACCCCTGCGCACACGAGCACATGGCAGAGGGACGGCCTCCCCCCCCCTCCTGCGTGCACCAACGCACGGCGGAGGGCGGAGGGACGGATTCCCCGCCTCCGTGCGCACCTGCACAGGTCAGAGGGACAGTTTCCCCACCGCCGGGGGAGGCCCTTGGTGGCAGGGGTTATGTAGCCACCTTGCCCACTTGTGGGCCACCTCTGATGCTGCACCTCGCTCTGAAGCGGTGGGGGCCGCCCAGGCAGCAAGGGTTATGTAGCCACCTTGCCCACTTGTGGGCCACCTCTGATGCTGCACCTCGCTCTGAAGCGGTGGGGGCCGCCCAGGCATCAGGGGTTATGTACCCCCCCCCCCCTTGTGCAAGCACTGCCTTGTCTAAGCACATGAGCCCGTGTTACCGTCGTTTTGATGGAATTTTCTGACCACGGTTTTTATGGTCAGAAATGTAACATTATGTGATTGTGCTTCGCTTGTAGAGGGAAAGGTGGGCTTGATCATGCTTGTGGTAGTTCCTCCTGCTCATACCAACATTCTGCTTGCAATTGCAACCCAATGATGTCCCTGTTGATGTGATTTTCAGCCATGGCTCATGTTGCTACACCTGGCATGGCTGTTACGTACATCCCGTCCACCGGTGAACATGTCTCCGCAACAATGATGACGTGCAGATTGTGTGGGCCAAAGCGGGCCGTGGGATTTGGGGCCTTGGCCATGTGTTTGAGGGCAAGCTTTACTTAACCAAAGATATTGTTGATGACAGTTTTGTCCCACGGAATAGGAAGCCTAAACCCATTCCAAAACCTGAAGCCAAGCCTGCCCCAAAGGCTGCCCCAAAGGGCAAGCATGTGCAATTGTTCAAGATGAGGCGCAAGGTGGGAAAGGGCTTCTATTCCACAGCTCCTGATGGCCTTGATGGGCAGTGAGGACCTCCAGAACTCGCCGAAATTTGCCTGCACATTGTGTTGTAGTGCCCTGTTGCGACAATTGTGCTTAGGGTGAGGTATGGGCAGGTTTCCGGTGACATACGTTCTTGGTACCGCGCGCCGCGCGCAAGCACTGCCTTGTCTAAGCACATGAGCCCGTGTTACCGTCGTTTTGCTGACTTTCAGCGTGCTTGCGCAAGGGGGGGGGGGGGGGGTAGCCACCTTGCCCACTTGTGGACCACCTCTGATTCTGCCCCCCGCTTTGAAGCGGTGGGGACCCCCCAAGCGGCAGGGGTTATGTAGCAGGGGGGAGGAGGGGGGTGAGGGGGGCGAGGGAGCACGGGAGGGACGAAGGGCGGGGAGGGAGGGGGGGGGGCAGATGGGGACGGATGGACATGATGAGCGCCATCCCGAACACTGGGCCAGCCTCTGTACCACGTACTGATCTGGCCCCTTCTCTGGGCAGGTTAAGAGGGAGAGGACAGAGGGTGAGGGTGCGGTCGACCGTGCGCACATGCATCGCAGACGGGGAGGTCAGCAAGACGAAGGCCCTGAAGGTCGTCAGCTACAACGACTGGAGGATCAAGACCAAGGTCTCCCGGAACGGGGCCGCGCACGCGTGCCTCTCCAGCCCCCGCAACGAGGTCGTGCAGCGGGCCCTCGACGCGCTGGAGAAGCAGGACTTCGGCGCGTACGACGCGGTGTCCAACAACTGCGAGCACTTTGCGGTGTACTGCAAGACCGGCAACCCCAAGTCCGTGCAGGTGCCACGATGGACCCGAACCCGGACACCGCGTTGCGCCCTCCCCCTTCCGGCGCCCTTCCAGACCTGAGCAGGCGCCCGTTTGGTCTCGGATAGACTTGCCACTAGCGTCTGCCGGCCCAGACATGATCGGATGGGGCAGGGTCCTACTGAGCCACACGCTGGACGCGGCGCGTTCCTACTGAGTTCTGGTGCTGCGGGGGGCGGGTATTACTGAGTGGCCTTTGATACGGGGCCGATCACTTTTGAGCACCAGTTTCCCTGCCATACGCTAGTGGCATGTCTGGTCTGGGATTAGAGTGTGAGGGGGCCAGTGCCGAACGTTGCCCCCACCCACTGGCAGCCGTTGGCTGCGCTCTGCCCCCCGTGGCCGTCTCCCTGCTACGTCGGTTGCGGTCCTGCGGCACAGCCCCCATGCCGTGCCCCTTTTCGCGCAGGTCAACAGTGTACTGCCCGAGAAGTACCACGACTCTGCGCAGGTGAAGCTGAAGGCCACGATGGATGGCATGGCGAAGGCGGAGGGCAAGATCAAGGGCTTGCTGCCGGGGCGACCGGGCAAGGCAAAGCCCGAAACGACGTGACGGGGCGGTAGGCGTGGCTCCGTCTGTCGGGTTCGACTTTGGTGTCGTCCTGCACATTTTTTTTCGGGGGGAGGGAAGTGGGGGCCGGGGGGGTGGGGGCGGGGGGGGGCCGGGCTGTCGGCCTCCCCATGCTTCGTGCGGTGAAAGGCGCCGATGCCTCGCGGGTGCAGGGCTGTGCACCTGCATGATTCCCAGTGTGTGTGGGGGGGAGGGGGGGGGACACAGCACCGGCCGCACCAACTACGCGGCCCCCCCAGGGACCTCCGATAACGGTGCACGCGGCGCGTTCCACCGTTCGGAGTCGCGAATTCGCATTACGCCCTTTCGGGGCAGGTCACGTCCGCGTTCTGACAGGGCAGCCCCTGCCGTGTGCCCTGGCGGCCGGAGAGGGCCATGGGGGCCGGCGAGAGCCGCGGGGTGTGCCCGCGCCGGGCGGGGCCCAGACCGCGGTACAGACACTGCCCCCGCTGACCCGCCCGGCAGCCGCTGCACTGGTCCCGTGGCTGGGGGGGGGCGAGGGGGCGGGGGCACAAGCACGACGTCCCATCACAAACATGCCCCTGACGCACGCATGCCCCTCACATGCTGCGGAGATGCCAGACCGCATTGTTTCCCCGACTTCTACGGGCAGACAGGCCTGCCACCGACCGCAACGGCCAACCCGAGCCCCAAGGCCATCCCATTGCAAGGGACCAGACAACCATTTCTATCGCGCAACCCGCGCTGCCTACCTCCCGCGTCCCTCCCGCGTCCCCCATCGATTTCCCATCGCCCGTCGCACCACAGCTCCCCCCCCATCGGCCCGTGTGGACTGGAGACAGGTTTGCCCTTGCGCTGGCTGCAGAATGCGGTGGAGGGGCTGAGCCTGAGGGGCCTTCTGGGGGTCAGGCTGATCCAGGCGTGGCCAAGAGGAGGGGGATGCTTACCGAGTTTGGGGCCTTCTGGGGGTCAGGCTGATCCAGGCGTGGCCAAGAGGAGGGGGATGCTTACCGAGTTTGGGGCCTTCTGGGGGTCAGGCTGATCCAGGCGTGGCCAAGAGGAGGGGGATGCTTACCGAGTTTGGGGCCTTCTGGGGGTCAGGCTGATCCAGGCGTGGCCAAGAGGAGGGGGATGCTTACCGAGTTTGGGGCCTTCTGGGGGTCAGGCTGATCCAGGCGTGGCCAAGAGGAGGGGGATGCTTACCGAGTTTGGGGCCTTCTGGGGGTCAGGCTGATCCAGGCATGGCCAAGAGGAGGGGGATGCTTACCGAGTTTGGGGCCTTCTGGGGGTTAGGCTGATCCAGGCATGGCCAAGAGGAGGGGGATGCTTACCGAGTTTGGGGCCTTCTGGGGGTCAGGCTGATCCAGGCGTGGCCAAGAGGAGGGGGATGCTTACCGAGTTTGGGGCCTTCTGGGGGTCAGGCTGATCCAGGCATGGCCAAGATGAGGGGGATGCTTACCGAGTTTGGGGCCTTCTGGGGGTCAGGCTGATCCAGGCGTGGCCAAGAGGAGGGGGATGCTTACCGAGTTTGGGGCCTTCTGGGGGTCAGGCTGATCCAGGCGTGGCCAAGAGGAGGGGGATGCTTACCGAGTTTCAGCGTTGAGGTCATGGCTGGGGCTGGGGGTCATTCGAATACTAACCCTAACCCTAAGGCTGGGCAGAACAGGGGGGGGCTTTGGGCTTTGGGCTTGTCTTCCCGATCCGAAGAGGGTCTTAGGGACCCACGGAGTGCCTCTCATTGGGGAAGTCAGGCTTAGGTGCGCCGCACTCACTCCCGCGCCACGCGGTCTGGGAGCGGGGCATACACCCCCTAGTGCGGTCGCAGAACGGGGGGGGGGGGTAGGAATGACGTGTGCAATGTTCGCAGCGTTTCCACGACTCCACAATTTCGCATTTTTTCGCATCTTCACAGTTCCGCGACCTTTTAAACGAACGCTTTTGCTTTTGAGGGTGCGTTTCTTTCATTCCCCGGCCTATCTCTCGTGGCGATGTGGAACGACTGTTCTCACAGTATAGCCCCGGACCTGCCCCTCCGTTGATACCCCTGGCGGAGTTTGGATGGCAACCAGCACAGCCGCAACCATCTCCCTTTGGCGCAGTGTACTGTCCCCACCGCCACCTCAAACACCCAAGGCACAAGGCAGTGCCGTCCTGTCGTGTCGTTGGCTCTGGCTGTATTCGGCGCTGCAACAGTTGCTCCCATCCAAAGTGCTGCGCACACCACAGGCCCCGTTTCCAGGCGGCGGCACAAATTGGACGACCACATCCACCGCCTTCGTTTCATGCCTCTGTGCCCCGGTGATATTGAGGGCTGCCGCCTGCGATTGTACGGCCCCTGGGCCGTGTTGTACGATGCAAAGACAAAAATGTTGGCCAACCGTTCAGAAGTGTGGGGTCGTGCGGGCTGAGGAGCGTGTCATGCTTCTTCGCAGAGTGTGACCGCAGGTTTCCCGCAATGTTTCCGCCATTTCCCGCAGTTTCCCTCATTCTGTCCGCCATTTATCGCAATTGCATCGGGCGGTCCATGACTGCCAGCCCCCCCCGACCGCCCACTGCGTTCCGGCAACGCCCGCCGCATTGCGCCGACGGAAGTCCGCGTGCTCTTGGTTTGGCTCCGGTCAATTGAGCATTTTGGGGGTTTGAAGGGGGTCCAGCCGGGGAGCTCTTTCCCCCTTCCGCCACCCTATCCATCCCGCTGAAAGGCTGACAGGTTTTGTTGTCCAACGCAACGGCGGGGGGATCGCAGGGGGAGGCATCGCAGGAACGCCCGCAGGTTCTGGTTTGGGGCAGGGCGTCGTCCAGTCTCCTTCGCTGTGCCTCACCGAAAACCCTGGGGGTCACCCCCCCCCCCTTCGTTGTGAGGGACGTAGCGTGCCCAGCAAAGCCCTGCCGCTGCCCTCAGGCACATGCGTTCCCCAGCAAGTGGCCTCTTTTGACTCTTTTGACTCTTTTGAGGAGGATGCCCACCCCAAGCGGCGCGGTTGTGTGCCTTGCTTTTGCGTACGGCAGGGGTCAGGTCAGGTGAGCGGCACACCCCAAGTGCTTTGGTGGATGTTGGATGATGCCCACGGCATTTTCAAGAGCCGAAACCCGCGGGACCAGTACCACGTGCAGTCCCACAACGCCGCCCCGAGCTCATGGACGACTCTGTAAACAGTCCCTCTGTGAACGGTTCAGGACGCATATGGCAGATTGATAGTCGTATGATTGGACAGAGGCTGACCTACCCGGCGGCGGAGGATTCACGAGGATCTGCAAAATGACCGGGAAATCGTTCGTTGGATTGCCTGACTTGACTTGACTTTTCTCTGACCGGGTGGCAGTTTCATCAAGGCATCAAGGCGTACGCCCCCCCCCCCCCGGGCCTCCTCTTTCCGACGGTGCTCTTCTGGCCACCCTTTTGTGTGATCGAGACCCCAGAGCACTCTCTCCGCATGTTTCTCTGGGAATAGCCTGCGGGCGCGAAAGGTGAGTGGACACCGGGGGCAGTATGCTGAGGACAACTGTACGACGAGCGTAGACACGGCTGGGCTTGCTTGCAGCCAGCAGTCATTTGGCACTGGCTCCAGGTGGAATGTGGTCGGGTTGATGGATTCTGCTTTTGGGGTTAGGGGGGCGTGTCATTTTAGATGTGCTGAATAGTGTGAACTGTTCCATGGTTTGGGGCCAACCGCTGCCATTTGAATCAAAAAGCCTAAAACAGCGGCAGGGGGCTGCTATGAATTGAGGTGCCCTTCTAAACATCGGAATCTTGAAACGCACCAGCGCAAACAAGCACATGCAAAGAGGTGCCCAATGAACCAGTAACCCATGAAATAACAGATCAGTGCGGAAAGCGAAGGAAACAAAGCCCCAAAACAATGGCAAATGAGATTTGTAACAGAGGCGCCGGCTGATCGGCTTGTGCATACCGTTGTGACACATCTGCCACCGTTCTGACACACCTGGTTTCAGACTCAGCCAATCCTCACTACGTGTCACATCCACAGCCACTGTAGGATCATCGCAGCAGTGGCCTGAGCCAAAAAAAAACAAATATCGTTGTGACACATCTGCGCTGGGATGACAACGTATGCGCCGTGTTTGTCCAGTGTCGGCCTGAGTGCAAAGGGCATGTGCATTGTGGCCGTGCGGTGGTGTGAAGTACTGGCGTGACTGTGAGATGGCAGAGGGACAAGATAGGGACCACCTTACGCCCAGGTGCACAGTCGGCATTCATATCGATCCCCGTGCAACGCAACAATGATCCCCACGCACCACAGCCCGATCCCCACGCAATCCAGATCAACCCAATGCAATACAAAATGATCCCCAGGCACACCGATTGGCATGCCAGACAAACCGATTCGCGTGCACTGCAAACCGGTCCCCGGGTACTGCAAACACAGCTCCATGCAACACACCGCACTCTCCATGCACTACAATCGGATCCCCGTGCAATACACGCAATTCCCAACGCACCACAAGCCCATCTCCCTTCTGAGTGTCTTTTGAGTTTTGTTTTCGGTCAGTGCTTGGCCACATTGGGCGGTTGTGCATGTCGTTGGCGGTGCCCTGATGGCATCACGCCCATGGTGCGGGCATCCATAATCGCCGTCCTCATCGCGGTCGCCAGCGTGTTCCTCGCATGCGTCATTGTCGGTAGCCGCGAAGCCAGCCGCGAAGTGTCCCACGAAGCAAGCCTGTCGCCTGAACCGCAGGCAGCGGCAGGACAGCCATGCACGCCCGAGGTGCGCCGAGAGGTCGTGGAAGTGCCTGTGCCCCCCTCGCCAAAGCCCCCGCTCGAGGACGGAGAGGCCTTCATGGCCGTGCCTTCCTTGTCCCCCCGACTGGCGCCAACCTTAGAGCACTTCCTACTGCGACTTCCCGATTCGTGGCCGATCACAATATTTGTACCGCACATCCGTGACCGCAACACGACCTGCGACATCAAGACGCACATCAACGTCTCGAGTCTGGACGGGGCTCTGGACAGCGGGCGGCTGCGGTGTCGCGCGATCCGCGTGCCGTCCATGGGCTACGGCATGTACCAGAAACTCATGACCAATCCCTTTTTCTGGCGACAGCTCTTCTCGAAGGAGCACATTCTGATGTTCGAGGAGGACAGTCGCCTGTGCGCGTCCCCGACGTACCCGCTGGAGTACTTCTTGGAGGCGAACAAGGGCGTCATCGGCGCCACGTGGCCGCAGGAGGCGTGCAAGATGTTCGCCCCCTTCATCACCAAAGGGACGTGCTGCTGCAACTCGGGGCTCTCCCTGTGGCGCCGCTCCCGCACGATCTGGGTCATGGCCGCGCTGGGGCCGGGCACGGGCTTCGTGCGGCAGTCGGGCATCGTCGACCTGCGGCTGGCGGCCCAGGCGGACCTGCACGGCCTGTACATCACGGACACCAACGTCTCGCAGTACTTTGGGGTGGAGAGCGTGTACGCGGGGGGCTACACGCCGCTCGGGGTGCACAAGCCGTGGTGGCGCCACCCGGACTGGGTGGCGAGGTACTGCCCGGGGGGCCAGTGCACCAGCCCCACGGACCTGTGGGCGGAGCTGATGGACCGCTGCCCCGAGGTCACGGAGCTGGCGGGCTACGCCGAGCGCGTGGCGGCCGACGCGCGGACCAACGTCCACGGGTACTACCGGCAGCAGGCGCAGCAGTTCTTGAAGGTGCTGAAGGGCGAGGGGAAGTGGGCGTTTGCGGTGGAGCACGGCGCTCCGACGATGCTGCTTTAGCGGCGCTGGGCTACGGCGCGTGTCCTCGCTGTGCCGACCCCCTTGACTGTCTCTCGTTGAGGCTTTGAGCCCCTCCTTATCGCATCGTCTGACCCGACGGTGTTCTCCTGCCGTCGCCCATCCTCTGCAGACGCTCCTCAAACCGTTGGTCCACTCAACCTCAAAATTACTGACCTTCCGATGCTCGGCCGCCACTCGGGGTCAAGCCCCAGCAGTGGCCGTTCAGATGCCGCTGCTTTGCCGCACTGTTGACCAGCCGCAACTGCAGCCCCCACTGCAAACGCTTTCGGGCGTCCGGTGTCCGCCTCGAAGCGCATTCAAATGACATACAAGTCGCGGAGGATCATTCAAATGACATACAAGTCGCTGATAATCATTCAAATGACATACAAGTCGCGGAGGATCATTCAAATGACATACAAGTCGCGGAGGATCATTCAAATGACATACAAGTCGCGGAGGATCATTCAAATGACATACAAGTCGCGGAGGATCATTCAAATGACATACAAGTCGCTGATAATCATTCAAATGACATACAAGTCGCGGAGGATCATTCAAATGACATACAAGTCGCGGAGGATCATTCAAATGACATACAAGTCGCGGAGGATTTGCCCTAACCCTAACCTGGATCAACCCTAACCCTAACCAGCAAGTGGGTTTTTTTGGGGAGGGATGGAGTCAAGACAGGGCACCGCATCCCACAGGACGTCCAGG
Source organism: Eutreptiella sp. 'Long Island Sound 2002' (assembly GCA_964036045.1). Classification (NCBI taxonomy): domain Eukaryota; phylum Euglenozoa; class Euglenophyceae; order Eutreptiales; family Eutreptiaceae; genus Eutreptiella; species Eutreptiella sp. 'Long Island Sound 2002'. The sequence continues at coordinate 2,782,822 of OZ038401.1, forward strand.
AGCTCCGCCACAGTCGACCAGCTCTGCAGTCCGTGAGCATTGCCGCCCTCGGCTCTCCTGCAGATGCAGCAGTGTACATCTGGACCGCCGTCGCCAACAGCCCCGGAAGTACTCAATACCGAGAGCCCTACTTGCCCCCCCTTCACCGATGCACCCCCATGCAGGCACACCAATAGGCTGACCTCTGAACAAGAATGTACGCGATCAGCCCGGTAGAGTCGAAGCCCGACCAAGGGTTCGTACCGGGGTACACCGACAGTGAGTGAAAGAGAGCACAGGCGGAGGCACCGGGACAGTCGCCTGGAAAAACCCGGACACGGTGCTGCAGAATTGCTGAAGAATAATGGCTGCCCCAAACAACATGGTACCCAGGAGGTGGGGCCTGGACAAGGCAGGGCTTCGACAAGGCATGTGAGGGGCAGGTTGACACTTTCGATGCGGAATGGGTAGACTCAGAAAGTGATAGATCGGGTTGTTGTGCATGGGGATCGGTCTGTGCTGCAAGGGGATCGGGTTGAAGTGCGGCAATCAGGTTGCAGTGCACGGGGATCAGTTTATATTGCATGGGTATTGGGTTGTAGTGCATGGGGATCAGGCCTGTTGCCTTGTGTGCCGCTCCTCTATCTCCTCGTGTCTGACACGCTGCACCTACAACTATGCCTCACGTCGAGTGTCAGAACAGTGAGAGGTATCCATGATGATGACCATGAAATTATAACAGACGAACTCGTCCTGGCGTCTCCTGTAGACGCATGGCCGGAAGGCATGCCCTAATCGTTGTATGTACCGCTACTGGAAATCTGCGGGAACGTTTTGTCAAACGCCCCGCACAGACCGGCATGTACTACCATTTCGGACCGTGGCGTGGCCATGACTCTGATAGGGACCGATCCGGACTGGCGGATGAAAAATAAAAGATCGGACCTCTTGTCTTTCGTGCACCCACCGTGTTGTACATCTTTCGAGCATGTGAACGCCAATGACAGCGGCTTGACCCCAGCACAACCATGTGGGTCAATTGCGTTTGGTGCCAATCAACGACACGCAATCGACAGCATGGCCATGGGGCGCACTTCGTGTCACCGTTCCTTGACTCGTACTGCAGCACATAGTTTTACCTTCCCCTCCGCCAAACTGTTGTACCTTTCATGTGTCTTTGGGACAAGCAGATAGCGAAGCCAAACGCCCCCCTAAGACTTTGCGTAACCCACTGAATACCAAGCCTCCAACGTGAGCTTCTGGTCAATGGCGCCTTTGGTTCATGTATGGAACGCGAAGACGCGTTGCATTTGGTATTCGGCTTTCCGGACTTCGGTGGCGCATGTCATATCCGCCAGTGTCCGCACGTAGCTCTGGTACATGAGACACACAACAGACTGATGACAATTTGTGGGGACACCTTTGCACGCAGTACAATTTGTTTGTGTCATAGCAGGCCCCTATTTTCAAGATTTTTGCAACAGAGTACGAACCTACTCGGGCAAACAGGGCTTACAGGGGCTCCAGGATGTAGTGCTGTATGTGTCCCCCCATGAGGACAGTCCCCGCACCCATGCCCCTCCTGTTTGCCGTGCAGACCCCGATACCACGGGTGTTATGCGGAATTGTGCAGTGCGGCATTTGGTGCTCCCGGAAGGTCACGGTTTCCGTGGGTGCACAGTGCGGCATGGAGGTTTGAGGCTCTACCGGTCCCAGGACGCGATGTTGGCCAAAGGCCCGCTTGGTGGTGCGGGGGGGTATCGCGTCAAAACTCAGGAGTCCACCCCCTCCTGCCATGCGTCATGGGTTTGGGCAACGGACAATTGGGGTGTTGAGGGCAAGCACTTGCGGGGCTGAAGGCAGGACCTGCGCTGCACGATCCCATGCGCACGCAGTGCCCGCGGTGCAGCGTCATCCCCTGTGCGTCGCTCAGGACTGGACTGAAGGCGACGAACGCCGCGAGGCAAGGCATGGCCGGAGTTTTTGCGGAGTGCCCCTCTCCCTCCGTTGCCTTTGTTCGTGCACGTACATGCACATGTGCACCACGGCCCCCGGGTGCAGCAGAGTGAGACCATGCGTAAAGGGTAGAAGCCGACAGCCCGACGGCACAGAGACGAACGAGGCAGCATGGCACGGAGAAGGGGCCCGCCTGTAAGGGGACCGCAGAGGGTGCCTCACGCGCCGTGCAGGCGCGCGGTGCGTTTACGCCCGCGTGGCATTGAACAACCGTGTTGTCGTGTGTGGCGGGATGAGGTGCTTGGGGAATGCCATGCGCACAGTGCGCACACAGTGCGAAGTTTTGGATTCAAACGCCCTTCGGATATCAACCTTCACCAACAAGGTAAGGCACTCGAGGATAACTCACAACCCACATTCGTTCAGTGCCTTTGTGCATTTGCCTTGTGTCTTGGGGCTAAAGCGTCTTCAAGGAATCCCCACCCCCTTGACAGGTGACAGGTATTCTTGGGTGAGTATCCCAGCCTCTGCGTGCACAGTATGCACGCAGTGCCCACGCAGTGCCCCCGCAGTGCAAGAACTTGGCCTTGGAGTGGAGTGCACCGTTGTTGCATGCTGACCCCTGAGGCCACCGTGGCCCTCCCTGAACAAAGGGTGTGGTACATCGGTAAATGACACGTCTACTGAAGCGCGCAATGCGCGCGATGTATTGAGGCACCCTCACAGGCCCTGACCCATGGAACATGGCAATGAGCTACGCACTCGATGGTGCACGTCCTGCACTGGCACTACCCCCCCCCCCCAACCCCCTTTGAGTGGTAACATTCACGGCAGCATTCAGGACTGGTTTGGAAGTGCTGCAGTGCAGCGGAACATCGATGAGCAGTGCCCGGTCGCCTGTGACACAGGGGGCGTTCGGGAGCTGAGTATCCGTTGCTTCATGGCCCTTTGAGTGGTAACCGCTCTTCAATAGTAACCGAAGGGTCACTTTCAATTTTCGAAATTTACTGCGAAGGTTGGATATTGAGCTTCTCCTGGTTGTTTGCTGGTTGGACAAGGGGGGCGCGGGCTGTGCGAAAAGGCGGCTGTTTTCCCCCACCGGTAGCCATGGGTCCCAGGGTCCTGACCTCTGCACCCCCGATGCCGGTTTGAATGGATCATGCATGCCTCTGTAGGGGGGTGGTTTGCAGGGGTGTTCCCAGGATGAACACCGTAATAAATGGCGCTGTGCGCACGCTGTGCGAAAACGCCGCCAAGGCAGTATCATTGGTGCATTGCTGCATCACGTTTCCCGCGTCCACGGCACTACACTGTCCCCTGGATCATGCAGAACTTTTGCTTTTTCGCGGTTTCAGCCATCGACAGAGCGGTCCTTGAGGAACCAGATTTCCTTTTTTTTTTCGTTAAGGACCGCCCCTAAGGACCTCCCCCAGGGGCAGTTTTCCACCCGCGCGATGCGGGCCATTGTTGTCCCTTTTTCGGGGGACGCCCGAGGCCCCATGAATGTCCATTCCAGTGGCCCCTGTTGAGCATGTGCTGCTGTTCCAAGTCAAACAATCCTAAAACAGAGTGGCCGCACACAGAGCCCGTCTCTCAGTAGAGCTGCACATGCGTCCCAACGCGAGGCCGTTTGCAGGTCTTTTCGTGGCCCACATGCCCTCGTGCCCGCATTCACCAACCGCGAAGAATCGGTGACGACTGTCGTGTGGCAGGGGCGCCTGCCGCCCCTGCGTCTGACCACCTGCCGCCCTCTCCTGCCTTCTCCAGCTCTCGACACGATGGACACGAAGGCGCTGGACAAGCCCGTCACCTCAAAGGACGTGGAGCGCCGCAGCAACGCCCACTTCCAGAGCGCGGCCGCGTGCCTGACGGGCTACCGGCCCTCGAACGAGGACGCCCACGTGCTCGACCTGCAGCCGAAGCACGCGACCGTCGGGGTCTTCGACGGCCACGGGGGGCCGCGCTGCGCGGCGTACCTGGCCAAGCACGTCCCGCCCCTGGTCGCCTCGCTGGGCCCCCCCGTGCCCGACCAGAAGCTGGAGGAGGCGCTGGTGCAGATGGATCAGAAGTACGTCACCACGTGCACGGCCGGGGCCGGGGGCTCCACCGCGGCGTTCTTCGTCGCGATGCCGCGGGGCGATGACGAGTACGACGTGCAGGTGTCCGCTCTGCGCGCCGCCCCCCCCACGTGCGTCGCCGGAAGCGGGGATTTGGAGACCAGGGGCGCATCGTCCTTCATCCATCCCCTTGGGCAGGGCCGCCAATCCCTGGCACGCGCGCATGCGACACCCGAACCAGCCGGATGCATCAGGCTCAGGGGCATTTGGGCCGACACGGTCTGAGGCGGGGCGCTCCTTAACGAGTCCACTCTTACCATCCCTTCTGCGGCGTGGGGAACGTGAAACAACACCTGCTCAACCGCCGTCAGGGACCCTCCAACTGCCGTCGGTTACCGTCCAAAAGCCGTCGACCACGGCCCAGAATTTCGGGAATTCTTTTTCAGGAAAGTTTTTTGGAAACGGAACGGGCAAGGGATTTGGGGTGTGTGCAGGAGCTGACGTCTCACCGAAGCCGTGGGCTGACCCAGACGGCCCATGAAACGTCCGATGGCCGTGTCAGAGCGGTGACCTCAAGGCAACAATCCGTGCTGGTCTGGTTTGCGAGAGCGGCACGGCAAAACGCTTTGTGATGGCGGAACAATTGAGAAGTGGTGAACTGAGTGAGTCTGGCATGAGGTCAGGATCGTGCGGTTTATTCCAAAACCCATCATCCCCCCCCCTCCATCCCCAGCCCAACCCCACCCCCCTCAACGCCCCCTGCAAGCACAGCCCTGCGCTCCGTAGGAGTGCGAGCTCTGATAGCCGGGGTCCCACCAGTGATCTGCTGGTAGCCCTACCTCTTCGGGGGATCTTGGGCGTCCCCTACCCCGAGGAGCAGACCGGACACGCCCGCCCTGCCCTCAGGTGCAGCTCCGACAGCCGCGCACAGACCCCTCGGCACGTTCCGGCAGGGGGGGCCAGACCGCTCTGCCATGGGGTCAGGTGTGGGGTCAAGGGTGGCTTGGAGGACGGACGCCTGGCATGTTCCGAGTTCGTTTGAAGGACCCGACACACTTGGTATCGGCCCCCCAGCCGTCACAGGCCTTCATGAGCATACTCATGAAGGCGCTCACACCTGCCGCACCTTTTTATGACACCTGCCGGCACCAGGCCATTACTTAGAAAAAAGCCTCCCCACCCCCCGGGGGCACACACACACAGGCACGGCGGCATCTCCCGCCCGCGAGCGCCACCGCGGGGTCTGGGGGCGGTCAACAGTCCGGTAGGCCTTGTGACCGGACACCCGGGTACAGCCGCCCAGTCGGGTCTGGCAGGGAAGGCAGCGCGGACCGTGGGTAGGCGACCAGGCGAGGCCTTGACCCAACCCAACCTAACGCAACCCCCCAGGGGGCGGGGGGGGCGTTCAGAGACCGAAAACAAGGTTGTGTCCCTCCAAATTGGCCTTTCATTTAGGGCCCCCTTTAATAAGTTTCATTTTTGTCCCGATGAAAAATTTTCTGATGTGGGGTGGTGAGGGGGTGGGACGCCGCTGACCAGGGCCCCAAATCCCCCCCCCCCCCCCCCGGGGGGGTCTGTAAGCAATTGCCTCGCGGGCACCTGCCAAATGTGCTAGTGACCCCCTGCCGTGGCAGGTGGTAGCGCCAGGTATGTTCGCAAGTTCCGGAACCCGTTTGCCCTGCGGTAGTCCCACTCAATCTGGTGCCTCGGTTACACTGTTGGGGCAGGTGGCGAACGTCGGGGACAGCCGCGTGCTCATCGGCCGCCCCACCGTCGGCGGCATCGACGTGCTGGTGACCACCAAAGACCACAAGCCCGACGACAAGTGGGAGCGCGACCGCATCGTCAGCGCCGGGGGAAAGGTGCGCGGTGGGCGGGTGGACGGCGAGTTCAGCGTCTCCCGGGCGTTCGGGGACCGCGACATGAAGAAGAACGACGCGAAGCCGCCGCGGGAGCAGAAGATGATCGCGGTGCCGGACCTGCAGCGGCTCACGTGCCGCCGCGGCGACGTCGCGGTGGTCGCCTGCGACGGCCTGTTCGAGACCGACATCGGCAACGAGGAGGCGCTGCGGTTCGTGCAGCGGCGTGTCGCGGCCGGGGGGGAGCTTGGGGAGGTCGCGTGCGCGCTTTGCGAGCTGGCGGTGGAGCGGGGCAGCAAGGACAACGTGACGTGCGCCGTCGTGCTGTTCGGGGCCGGGGGGGTCCTAACGGGCCCCGCGACGGAGTTTCTGCCGGGGCCGGACTGGCTGCCCCACGACGAGGCGTTCCGCTCCGCCTACCGCACCGCCGCCAGCCGCGCCGGGCTGTCGCTGGACAAGGCGCTGGAGCTCCGGCGGCGGTGGGTCGAGGAGCGCATCCCGCGGCTGTGCGACGAGCTGGGCATCGGGGCGGGGGGGCGGCAGCCGGACTACGCGGCGTGGGGCGAGCAGGCGCTGGCGGGCGTGCTCCGCGCCGAGGGGCAGCGGGCGTCGTGCGACGTGGCGGCGATGGCGGAGCAGTGCCGGCGGATCGGGGAGAAGGAGGGCCGGGTGCTGGAGCCCCCCGAGCTCCGGGCGCTGCGGGAGGAGCTCGTGGCGGACCGCAAGGCCCCCGAGCCGGCCCCCGCGGCGTCGGAGCCCGCGGCGGTGGATTCGTGGGGTGAGGAGGCCGGGGACGCCCGCGAGGCCTCGGCCAAAGCGGAGCCAGAGGAGGCCGGGCTGGAGCTGCCGGAGACGGACGATTGGGAGGACTTCGAGCTCGAGTAGAGGGGGGGCACGGCGTGGCACTTCCGGTTTGGTCTGTGTTGCTCACAGGCGTCGGTGGAGGTGTTTTGTACTGCCCGATGGAGTCGGCAGCTGACGGAGGTCGGGTGCACAAATTGGAATGGAATGCGAGAGGCGAGAGAGGGAGAGGGAGAGGGAGAGCGAGCGAGAGAGAGAGAGCGAGAGAGAGAGAGAGAGAGAGAGAGAGAGAGGGGGGGAGAGAGAGAGAGAGAGAGAGAGAGAGAGAGAGAGAGAGAGAGAGAAGGGCGGCGGGGGCGGAGCGGGAGACAGAGGGAGGGAGAGCGAGAGTGGGAGGGAGAGCGAGAGAGGGAGGGGAGCGAGAGCAAGAGCGAGAGAGGGGGCGGGGCGAGAGGGAGAGATGGAGATGGAGAGGGAGAAGGAGAGTGATACGGGGAGAGGGAGAAGGAGAGTGACACGGGGAGAAAGCGAGGGAGAGTGACATGGGGAGAGAGAGGGGGAGAGGGGAGGCAGAGGGAAAGGGAGAGGGAGACGGGGTCAGAGAGGGGGTCGGCAGATGGAGGCAGAGGGATAATGCCAAGCATTTGGATCCGGGAAGGAAAACGTATTTAAAGGCGTAGCCCGGGGGGTGAAGTGCTGCGCCATCCATCCGCAGTCCGGGGGTTTCCGCAGGAGGCCCCCGCCGACCCCATCCCTGCCGGACGTGCCACTCGGTAGTGCCCGGGCATGGCCATGGGTTGCGTACGGGACGTGCGAGGGAAACGAGGCCGCACGGTGCGGGGCTGCGTGCAACACAGTGGCCGGTGTTTGGCCGGGCGTCCGTCCCAGGCCGACGCATTGAAGGAGGAGAGGGTGACGCTGGTGTAGATGAAGGGGTGGGGCAGCACAGTGAGTGCCATGGAGCTTTGGCAGGTGAGGCACGGGTAGTGACCGCCGCTGTTGTATGTGCCACTGGCATTTCTTTTGAGGTCGCGGGTGCGCTGCGCTTTGTTGGGGGGCGTTTGTCCTTCTCTTTTGAGACTTCCTCTGCATTTGGCGCTGGGTTACTCCTCCGGGGACTAGTGGCACCATCGCCCCGTCTTCCCCAAAGGCAGGCCACCACGCCAACCGCCAAGCACAGTCCCGTTTTTTTTTTTCTCGCGGGCCGTTCCGGCCAGGCCTTTGCTTAAGGGCAAGGGCGGGTGCGGGCGACCCCCCCCTGGGCCGTGGCTTGGAGCAGGGGCCAGCCCCGCAGGTCAGTCCACTCGGTAGGACTGGGCACCACCCTTGGGGCCGCTGGGTAGGACCCAGCCCCATCCTTAAGGCGTCTCCCTAAGAACCCCCCTGACCCCCCCCCCCCCCCCCCACGAAGCAAAGCCCTGGGTCCGGCTGTTTCTGTATTTGTGCAGATTTTGCTGGATGCCATTGATGCTGTCCGTGTTAGACGGACTGATGGGCTGTACCGAGGGGCCCTTTTGTTGCAGGAGGTGGGCGAACCTGTGGACCCACCCGCCCACCTGAGGCTGAAGTATGAGAGGGGGGGTGGGAGGGGTGGGGGGGGCTACACGTCACCATTCGGGGGGGGGGGGCTACACCCGCCTGGCTCAGCTGCACCTCAACCCCCTCCCACTTGAATCCACGCCTGATTTGGGTCCTTCCCCAAACACTCGGGTTGCCCCCTGCCATCACAACCCTCAGTGCTGCGGTATGGTGACGGGGCTCTGATACAGCATGCTACCTCCGGCATGCCAAGGCCCCCCCCCACCCAGCGCGCTCAAGTCAGCGCTGGAGTCGGCAAACCCCCGCATGGACTCGGAGTGTGCATCTGGATGCACCTGGTCAACGGCACGGGCAACAGCCCGTCTCCGCGACAGCCCACCCCCGGCGTAGTCAAACAGGACAAGTCATCCGGGGGCTCCGTTGACACAACCAAAACACGTTCGGGCCCACAGAGGGTCAGAATGAGCAGCGGCGAGAGGCCAAAAGGCGCCGCCAAGGGCAAACAATCAGATACCGAGGCCTTGTGCCAACCCCCCCCCCCCCCCCACACACACGCACCGACCAGTAAACGCCGGAGCTGGGAGGGCCAAGTGGGCCCCGCTTGGAAGCACCCGGGGAGAGAGGGACCCCTGACGAGGATGTACGCCGGACCCGATCGAGTCCGGATCAGCGCGATCCAAGCCACTCCGGGAGGAAGAGGCCAGAGGGGACATCGGTGGACCTTAAGGCGCAGGAAGCGCGCAAAGCGGGCGGTGGGCGATGAAGGCCGTGGGGGCCAGGCGCGGCCCGAGCCCAATGCGGACACTGCACCCTGACCATTGATGCCCCCCCCCCCCCCTCCCCACGGATGCATCAGAAGGAAAGGGACCTCAGAGGCGGTCCCGGAGGCGGTTAGGCAGGCGGTGGGAGGAGGTTGCGGAGGCGGTTGGGGGCGGTTACTGTCGGTTACAAATGCCATTGAAGCTGGAACTTGGCGTCAGGGGGACAGTGGCTGGCCATAGGCTGGGCGCCCTGGAGGGGGGGGGGACCCCCCCCCCTTCCAGGGCGCCCATGCATCCCTGCCCCCCCCCCCCCCGATCCCGTCGCACCCGCGGGAGAGGGGGGGTGTCATAAAGGGCTCGTTGGGGACGGTGTTGGGACCCGGTGCCCGTTGTCCTCTGTGTGATCTGCTGCCGTTTGGTGACCGAGGCGTTCGTGTCCATCAAGGGTTTTGGGGGGAGGGTGTGGCATGGCGTTGTGGGTCGTGCCGGAGTGGCAGGCGGGTGCCCCAATTTGATTGCTCATCGACGCCGCCTGCGGCACGCGTGGCGTTCCCTCACCGACCGGCGTCCATGGGCCCCGCAGGCAGCCCTGCCCATGGCCGTTGGGAGGGGGGGAGGGTGAGGGGCGGGTGTGGGACAGGGATCAGGAAGACGGGCAGTGCAAGAGGCAGAGGATATGGAAAGTGGAAGTGGGGGGCACAAGAGGACTGCGAGAGGGTTCGTTGCCGCGTTACCGGGGGCACAGCCTGCCACTCTCGGGCGATGGTGAGTCCACCCCCAACACCCATCCACCCCACCTATAAAGTCGGCAGAAAGGACAAGCACTCAAGTGACCCGCAGAGCTAACCGCAAAAAACGCCTCACTGTACATTATATAGTGGAGCACCCCAACCAAGAAGGGGACACGTGCATTGACTGGACTTCTCAGTACTGCTGGACTAATGGCTGGAATTGTCCATGGCGGGGACATTCAGTCTATCGGAACCGACCATTGATCCCCCACCTTCTTCGGATGGCCACGGCCAGCAAAACATCGGCTGTTCCCGTCAATGGAGCCACCACTTTTGTTTCTTGCGCATCCATGCGCTGAAAGTCGCCTACTTGTGCGTGTGGGGTGACCAGGCCAGTTGTGCACTGTGCGCAAGGAATCATCACTATTGTCTCAGAAAGAGGAGATCAATTGTTGGATAAAGTCCACTGACCCCCCCCCCCACGCCACCGGCGTCCCACCCCCACTCTTCGGCGGGGATAATCCGCGTCATAGTCTGAGGAGCCGAGCTCCCCATGGGCTGCCTGCGTGGCACCGCTGAGCACCGCTGAGCACCGCATGCTCAGGCCCCTCCTTCAACACGGCCCCTGAGCACACGCCCGCTGCTCAAAGACGGCTGGTCACCGCAGAGGCACCTCCGTTTTCCCTGACCCATCCCACGCCCTGGACCTCTGGAAACGTTCCCTCGAAGGCACTGACGTGCGCTAGGCCTGTGCTGGCTGCCGTCCAAGGCCCTTCGCCCCACGGCGAACCGTAGAGAGGCATCGTGTCCCAGCGTGTTGCCGCTGGAGTTGTGCATGACCGCGCTGCAGTGAACCGCACGGCCCCAGTGCGTGCCCCCGCCAGAGTTTTGCTTCACAACTCAGCGTCTCCTGCGGGTGGCGGTGGGTTGGGGGTCTAACACCCCACCGCCCTCGGACCCGGATTTCATGGTGGGAAAAAATGAAATTTACAAAAGGAAATCTTGATTTGGGCTGTTTTTGGTACACAAATTTTTGGACTTTTGGGTTCCAAACCCCCCCACCAGCCCTCCCTTAGGCAAAACTCTGGCCCCCGGCCCCACGCCCACCCCCGAGGACACACCTGTGCAAGCAGCAGATCTCTTGCCCCCGAAGGTAAGGGTGTTCGGCGGTTGCAGTGCGCTCCGCGTGACTTCTTTCGGCCGCGTGTTTGGTCCCCTGCAGAACACGATCCTCCGGCAAACGAGGGCACGCAAATGACGTGCCATGAAGTGGGCCGATAAGAGTGACGTCTGCGGTGGTGCCCCGCCCGGCTGGCACTTGTGGGGGGGGGGGGGTGCCCACGGTGGGGCTGGGGTGGGGGAAGGGCACTTGAGAGTTGCGGTTGGCGCCAGCCCCTCTTCTCGTGCCTTTCTTTGCACCGGCATCCACCGAAGAACCCTTTTTTAAATTTTGGTCTTGATGCTCTTTTCCGGGCGAAAGGTAGACTGCGGGGGGCCTTCCGCGGCGTCCATGCCCACATCCTCTGCCTCCACAACGCAGTTTTGCTGCCTGCAGCACCGGTGTCAGTGGTAACAGTAGGCGCAGGCGCACCACTGCCACAAAACTCCACTTTCGAAGTGGCCCAACAACAGCTGCCCCATGGGCGGGGGTGCGGGAGGGGGACAGGGAGGCGCTGGGGGTGGGGCTGGAAGTCGGATTTGTGGTGCCGGAGGCCGAGGAGGTAGCGCGACCGGGACGCGGCGACTAACTTCATGAAACGGAGCCTTCAGCGCTGTGTTCCAGACCCTAGTGCCGGTGGATGGCCTTCCAATTGGTCAAGGTCACGCTCGCTGCACAACGCTTTGACAGGCATGAGTTGGTCCTTGAACTTTGGTGCTTGATTTGCGGGCACATTTGATTGCCCGCAGACGAAGGGATCCTCCGGTTACGCTTCTGAACACATCCGCTTGAACTTCGCCCAGCAGAGGTTCGCTGCCATAAGCCGAAACAGTGTATTGATGTCGCATCGGTTGCCTTCCCCCTTTTGTAGCCTAGTGCCCCCCGTGGACGCCCCCCCCCCCCCCTCCAAGAGGGTGGGGGCCATAAGCCACCGGCCGAAGGCCTTTCCTGCAGTTGCAATGGAGTGGTAGTGGAAAGGTCCGGTCTGGGGCCTTGCACATGCCCCAGGTGGGTTGGGGGGGGGGGGGGCTGGGGAGGGAAGGCGAGGGGTCAGATGGTGACCGTTCTCCGGGGGTTGGGGGGTATGTGTCCGCCGGGGCGGTAGTACATATCGGGAATGCCGTGCACACAGTGCAAAGTTTTGGATGTCGGCAAATACTCGCACCCTACTTTTGGCCCCTTTTGGCAAGTTTTTGGTTCCATAGTGGGTTTTTTTTTGGCTTCCTATGCATTTGTGATGTGGCACATTTGACTTGTCAACCTTTTTCCATCCCGCATAATGAACTCTCTCCACTATGGGGAACCCCGAGAAGGCAGGGTGATGTAGCCATATTTCTCCCCACTATGGGGACCCCGAGAAGGCAGGGATGATGTAGCCATATTGGCCATGTGCGTATTTTGCTCCACCTTACTCATTTTTGTATTCGCAGGCAGACTAGGTATCAACCCTATGGACCTTGGCCTCATGTACCTGAGTTTGTGTTGCATGCCCCTGCATAGTCGTATTTTACAAGTTTGAGTGGGTTGTTCATAGGGAAAGTGGAGTACCAGGTTGAAGGCAGTTTCGTTGTTCTCGTGTGGGCTTTACTGCTTCGACGTGCTACTAGATAGGTCACAGGTATTCTTGGGTGAGTGTCCCGGCCTCTGCATGCGCAGCGACAACTTGGCCATCGAACTAGTGGCCCATCGATGTAGATCCTGGTGATGCATCACCCCGGCCAAGAAGGGTAAGGTCAGGAAGGTACTTAGGGGGCGCCCTTAGCGCAGTGCGCGCGTAGCGCGTGCGCAGTGCAACTATTTGGGCATATAGCCGTACCGGAGACCCATGCTTTGTTATACTAAGGGCATCATTGTTGCCCCTAGCATAGGTTTTGATGCTTCTTCCACATGGGGGATATGGCATGTTAGGAATTTCACCCACTTTCACCCATTTCCGCCCCTTTTCGCATTTTTTTTTGCTCGTGTTCGCCGTGGGCTCCCGCGCTTTGGTGTGGGCCCTTGGGTTGGGCTGATGGACTCCCATGCTTTGGGGTGGCCCCTCGAGTTGACGTGACAAACTGCCCGGTTTTTTCCTCACCACGGTCGAATGCCCTATGTGAGGCCGCATCCCTACTGATGAGGAAGCGTGGTTGTACCACAAGTTGAAAACAGAGGTTGACGTGGATTCCGTCCTGCAAGAAAATTTCCCCCCCGGTCCAATTGAGGGTGGGGTGGACACATATTCTAGCTGGTAGGGTGAGTGAGCTTTCAATTGAACAAAAAAGAGGATATGTGCGTGGCTTTCCGCATTTTGCAGGATGTCTTATATAAAGGGAAGGTAGCTTGCATTTGCCCTGAGCTAGGGTAGTTTGAGTAACTTAAATTTAGGGGCATCTGGGTAGCTCTTTTTTCTCGAGGAAAACAAAGTCTGAAAGCACAACCCGGAAGTTCTCAGAAGGCCAGCCCATCATATAACGGTACACCCACATCCCGGGTCATGGGTCAGTGGGGCGGCCGGCAAAGTCACCTCAGCAGAGCGACAGTGCAATGTACCAAGACAACGTACACAGGCATAACCCCAAGTAACCCCCCCATTCCCACACCCGGGGGCAAATGGCGGGCAGTGGGGGCGACCTGTGGACAACCCCGGCCACAACCAGCACAACCAGAATACGCCAACTACTGGGCGCCGCTGACGCGCAATCGGCACATCCCGCCACATCCAGCACAACCCCGGCACACCAACGACTGGGCTCCGCGAACGCGGAAACGACACCAGCAGGAGCACCGGCCGCAATGGCCAACAGAAAGCAGCGACCCGACGCAACATGCGAAGGGAAGAACGGGTGACTGTTTAGGGCCCCGTAGAGAAACAACAATCAGACGGAATGTCACATAGGGGGATACTGTGGGGGGCTGGTAGCTGCCGAGGCAGAAGACTAGTGTTGGTGTTGCTAAGCATTGTCGTCGGGGGGGATTCTGTCGGTCAGCACCATCCGTTTGCATGTGGGGGTGTCAATGGCGTAGACCTGCATACACCGGCGGCATGACCAGGGCCACTGCCCTGGGCCGCGCAGCAGAACGTGGTGGGACGCTTTGGTGTGCAAAAGACGACAGGCGGTGCGCTCCCCCACGAGACGGGCACACAACTCTAAACAAGAGACGCTAGTTAGACCAAGGGCCAAGGGTGTACGAGGAGGGCAGGAGGAGGGATTCTACTCTCACTGGGCCCCTCTGCAGGGGGTTTTGCCAAGGGGAAGAGGCCGGAACTGGGGTGGAGGCCACGCCAAGCCCGGGTAGCGGGAGCTGACTTTGGTATGGTAGGGGCCTCGGCGAAGCCGTGGGAGGGGGAAGGGCTGACCCGGACGGCCCATGATCTCTTCGATGGCCTTGTCAGAGCGGTGGCCTCAAGGCAACATTCGGTGCTGGTCTGGTTTGCGCTGCGAGAGCGGCACGGCAAAACGCTTTGTGATTGCGGTACAACTGAGAAGTGGTGAACTGAGTGAGTCTGGCACGAGGTCATGATCGTGCGGGTCATTTCAGACCTGACATCATCCCCCCCCCCCCCCTTTTGGACCCTTTTTGATTTTTCTTGGAATTTTTTTTGGAAAATTTTGCATTTCCCAAAAGTTTCAAAAAAGGTCCACGGCCACGCGGCGGCCGGCGGTCCGGTGCACGATGGGGTCGGTGTACGGCGTCTGAGCAGCCCGATGGCATGCGGGGCTGGGGGCCAGCGGACTCGGGAGTGTGCGTTGGGGAGCGACGAGCAGACCCCCGGCTACACCCGCATTTTGTATTGAACCCCCCCCCTTTGTCCTAGCTACGCCCTTGTCCAAGCTGCAGCTGGGAGTTTGTAGCCGTTTGGGTGGGTGTGTTGGAAATCTGGAGGGGGGAGCGCAACATGTCGTGCAGTCGAGTCGATCTGCGCCATTTGATAGCACAGCTCCACAGCTGGGCGGACCATAAGACGATGTTCCACAGGGCGCCCCAAGCCCCCACGACGGCCAAGCTGCCGTCAGCGCGACCAGACCCGCTGAAGTTAAAGGAGGCAAAGTGGGGTAGCCACAAACGATCTTTGTTGGCGGAACTAGAGGGGATGCCGGGTAAGGGGTGGGTCATAGTGTACACGGATGGCTCGGCGAAACGCGTCCGAGGTTGGATGCAAGCAGGGTACGGGGTTTGGTTCGGGGACAACAGTAATCGTAATTTTCGGGCACACGTGCCAGCACATGAGCGACAGAGTATCAGCCGGGGGGAGTTGCGAGGGGTGCTACATGCGATACTCAGTCGGGAGGCGGGGGAGCGGATGGTGGTGGTGGTGGATTCCGAATACATTTTTAAGGCTATCAGAGTGTGCACGGACAAGTGGAAGAGGCACGGGTGGCGCACGTCGTCAGGGGAGGTGGGGCACAGGGACTTGTGGGAGCACATTGATTGGCTTCGCGGGGAGGCGGGGGACAAGTTGCAGGTCCGCTGGGTGCCATCACACCTCGGGGTGGCCGGTAATGAGGCAGCCGATGAACTAGCGGGGCAGGGCCGGGAACTGCACCCCTATAACATGCTGCCCCTGTCCAAACGACGCCGAGTCACGGAGTGGGATGCATTGGGGCTGGAGCCCATGGCAGAAGTGTCCGACCGGGACCTGGGGTCAGAGGTGGCCCCTTACGGGATGTCAAGCGGCAGTTCGACCGCATCGTCCACGTCGGACGACGAAGACGTTTTTCTGTCCAGCTCGGAAGATACGTCATTCAGTACGGATGTCAGTGACACGCGGTTGCGGGGGACGTGGGACAGTGACAGTGATGGGTTCAGTACGGACGTGAGTGAGAGCAGGAAGAGGCGGCGGAGGGGGATCGAGTCCTGAGACGGAGGGGCGCCGGTGGCGCCTCTGGGGCACGGGGCAACAATGGGGGAGGAGCATACCAGAAACACGCGTGGCTCCCAAGCCACGGTCGGTGGCGAGGTCGACGGGCACGCCACCGGGCATTTCCGCCTTGAAGGTCTGCACTAAGTGCACACCGCAGCAGCAACCGCTGGGGTCGGTGGGGGGGGGAGAGACCTGGTGGTTTCCTCGGCCGGTACACAGCACATCGGACAGTAGCATATCGGAAACACGCTTGTCTCCCACGTCATGGGTCGTGGGTTCGAAACCCGGCGGACGGGCCGCTGGGGGTTCATCATAGTGGTCGACACGGGGGGTGGTTTTATTTTCGTCTCGGAGGTACCTGTCAGCTCAACCCAGTTCCTGCTGAGAGTAGGGAGGGCGACCTGACCTATCCTGAAGAACTGTGGCGGCGCCTCCGGCGCCGTATCCGAAGGAGAGCTGTGGCGCTTCGCTGGACAGATGGGACAATGTTTGCCGCGGCTCCGCCGCGTGATACTTGCTGATTGAGGGCACAGGTCTATCGGTGGGGACCTATTGCTGAACTTTCCACTGTTCTATGGCCGAGCTGCAGTTGGCGTACGGACCGTATTAATTTAGGACCTAATTTTAATTCGGCGCCAAACACAGTCCAGCCACAAAAGACATTTGGTGACGAATTTGCAAGTCACACAGAGGCGTGGACACATTTGTTGTGATTTCTTGCCCACTTGAAACCACATGATATTTTTGTACCCCCGCCCCCCCACCCAGCTTCTGACTTGAACACGCTTGTGCTGCTTGTGCTGCTGGTACCGGGAAAAAATTAAATATATATACATTATAATTATTAATTATATAAATTATATATATATATATATATATATATATATATATAGGTGGGCGCCATGTATTTCTGTTCTTTGATGCTCTGCCAAGCCCAGCGCCTAGGCCCGCACTGATCAAGTCCCCGCGCCCACGTTGATCACTCGTCATGGCTACATCAGCCAACGTACCCCCGCGGGCTACCGCGGGGGCTTCCGCTGCCCCCCCGCCACACGTGTCGCCCCAACCACAGGCTCCCTCAGTAGAGAATCTGGTCTCTGAGGGACTCTAGCCTGCTGCCCCAAGTGCTTTTTATGCGGCCCTTGAGGCTGCAGACGCTTCCGATGACATGCACACCGCCGATGGTCCAGGGGAGTACACCCCTGAGGAATGGTCAGCATGGTATGCTGAGCGCGATCGACGTGCTCAGCTCCTGCGACAGCAGGAGTTCCTTGCGCAGCAGCAGCTGGCTGCGTATCACCGCATGGCGGGAGCGGATCAGGGACAACCGCAGCCCGAGGCTGCTGCCCCAGAGATGCCGCCGCCTCCTCCGCCGCCTCCTCCGCCGCCAATCGCTCACCCTGGGAACAGATTGCTGTCGCGGCAGCCTGTGGCTGCTCAGCCTGCACATTCTGCGTCTGGTGCAGGGCCAGCGGCCCCAGCTATTCAAGCTATCCGGGATCGGTTCCTAGTTGATCATTCGGTTCCGGGTGAAGTGGCCCTGGTGGCCCATGAAGGTATTCAGCTTGCCATTGCGTGCCGGCTTGCAGCCGAGTCTGTGAACTATGTGTTCTTGGACCGCCCATGGCTGTCCCCTAGTGATGTTGCTGCCACGACCCTGAGCTGGTCGTCTTTGCAAGGAGAAGGGGTCCCGCCCCTGCCTCAAGTGCTCTGGCACCACGAAGCTCTGACTGTGGCCTTCCTTGCGACGGAAGACTCACTGCCACAGGTCGTTGAGCGGATGCGCTACGTTCGGAAACAAGTATCAGTGGGGGAAATTCATCTGGTGGTGCTCTGTTCTACGGATCGCCCGCTGTATGATGGGGCAGCGTTCTTTAAGGAGAAGGCCCCCTGGGCCTGGATCGAGATGGCCAAGCTAAGCCGTCCGCTGTCTGGGGTAGGCGGGCGGTTCTACTATGCGTGGCACATGCGTACTACGACAGCTCACTTCAGCCAGCAATCCCCACCGAAGCCGCTGCTGAAGACCAGGCCTCTATTGGCCCCGGGTACAGAGCCTGCGGGCCTCTTCGTACCAGTGCGGCCCCCGGCTGAGCTGTGGGCAGTCTCCCTTCCTACTCGACAAGTCGATGACTTACTGAAAGCGGTGGACCTCCCCTATGACCAAGTCCAGCTGCTGCAGGGCCCATCAGGGCGGTCTGACACAGGGCGCTACTGCCAGGAGTGTCGGAAGAACGCAGAGCGGAGGTGCAGCAACGCTTCTACACGCAGCCGTACGCGGCGCTCGTGCCGTATGGTGTCTACAAGGGACACCTGAATGAGGCCTCTACTGTGGTGGAGGCGTGGCTCAAGAAGAAGAAGCGCACCGCGGGGGCTATGAGTTCCCTCTGGCGCACAGTGGATTTCCGATGCAAGGCGCTTGCAGACAGCTTCTCAGTCCTACCCGATGTTCAGTGGGATGCCCCGGCTAAGCTGAGGGTTGCCCTATGGACGCCTAGTGACGCTGCCCTGTTCCCCCTGAAGATTGTGCCGCAGTTGCTCTCTGCGGGCTTCTCCCTCGCGGACGAGCGGACTGGGGCTTGGATTGACGAACGCGAGGTCATGTCTGTGCAGAGCGGGTCATCTACGTATTCGGTGACTGGTGCAGCGATGCGAGGTCAGCCTGATGGAGCAGCAGAGCCCATCGTTCTGGTCGACATGCCGGACCATCTCCTGAAGCAAGATGTGGAGGCTGTCGTCCGCCATGCTATGTTGACGCTTGAAGAAGAGGGTGTGCAGGGGTTAGAGGCGTTTCAGCGCAGTCAGGTGGTATTACAGGATGCGGCCCGCCGCTACAATGCGAATGCGCCGGTGGCGACGCCGGCCTATTTACGACTCCGGGATATCCTCCGCCGCTCTTCCCCGGAGTATGTGCCTTTGGCCGGTTTTGCGGCCCTTCGGGATGAGGGACAACATCCGGGGACAATGCGCGATGCATATATTGCACTTGTTAAAGTAGTGTCCGTGCACCGGGGGGTGGAGCAGTTGGAGCGCACGTACACGAGGGTGAGGGAGGCACTGCAGGACAAGCACCACCTCCAAGAGGTGCGCCGCTGGCGCGCCCGAGCACTACACAGGCTAATGCACCAGGCCCAGGAGTCTCGTATCTATGGTGTTCTGAAGGCCCGATCGGGCCATCTGTTACGCGATCGC
This sequence comes from Eutreptiella sp. 'Long Island Sound 2002', assembly GCA_964036045.1. Taxonomy (NCBI): domain Eukaryota; phylum Euglenozoa; class Euglenophyceae; order Eutreptiales; family Eutreptiaceae; genus Eutreptiella; species Eutreptiella sp. 'Long Island Sound 2002'. The sequence goes on from OZ038401.1 coordinate 2,801,699, forward strand.
CATGCGATCGCTAGAGAACTGGTAGCGTATTGGAGCACCATCATGCGTCCAGGTCAGCGGTCAGAGGAGGAGTGCTACCAGTGGCTAGAGGGTAGGGGGCTGCAAGCGCAATGGCGCACGGCGGTCCCGCTGCTCTGGCAGGGCTGCTCGGAAGACCTGGTTTACGCGGCACTACAGCAGATGGATCCCTCGTCCTCCCCTGGGGATGATGGAATCCAGGCGGGAGTCTATAAGGCTTTCCCGGAGTTCTTTGTACGTAACATGTATCGCGCCTACCAGGAGATAGAAGTAGAGGGCTTACCAGATGAGTGGGTGACCGCCTTAGTTCGCTCGCTGCCTAAAGACCCGGGATCAGCCGCGGTGGACCGCCAACGGCCCATTGCGCTTCAGCAGGCTAGGCTGAAGTGGCTCACAGGAGTGCTCCTCCTGCAGCTGCAGGATGCTCTGTTCCGGCTAGTACCGTCCCAGCAGAAGGCCTACTCGAGGGGCCGCACGATGATCGACCACTTGGCCTCAGTGCAACAGACCTGGCACACAGGCCCAGGCGATGAGGTGGCGGCTTGGCTTGTGGTAGATTACGGGAAGGCGTATGACTCGGTCAGCCACCCCATGATGGCGGCCCTCTTTCGCTTCATTTGTATCCCGACCCCCTGGGTATGCGTCCTGCTGCAGATCCTGCGGGGCCCATTTCTGTTTCTGGTGATGGGGGGAGTGGTGAGAGAGCATTCCCTAACTCCGGCGTCGGGCATGCGCCAAGGCGACCCACTGTCCCCTATATTATTTTCTCTGCTCACTTCTGTTATCTGTTTCATTTTGCGGCCCTATGGGGTCGACGTTTGGCTATACTCGGATGATGCTCTAGTTCGGCTGTGCCGGCCCAGTGCGGGACTAGAGGCAGACCTCCAGTCATTGCTGGCCGAGTTTGCTGCTTTCGGCGAATACACTGGTCTGTGTCTGAACCTGGAGAAGACTCGCTTGCTTGTCCAGGGCTTGGATAGTGATAGGTTGGCAGGAATTAAGGTGGTGCCCCATGTGCGCTACCTGGGTGGCCAGGTGGGACATGTTTCCCCGGCAGTGGCTTACGAGCGGTGTGTGGTATTGTTTGAGTCCCGCTGTACCAGGATCTCTCGTATGCCCCTCTCATGGGCGCAGAAGGTGGTGCTCGTGCACACGTGGTGCTATCCAGTGCTGCAGGTGACCGCCATTGCGCACTATCCACCCGACTTGGTGGTTAAGAGGCTCCGCAGGGCTCTGGTGATCACTTTTCATGCCCAAAATTGGAAGGTACCTTTGAACGTCCTGCATCTCAGTCCATCTGAGGGAGGGATCGGTCTGTGGTCCCCGGAGGTGTACCTCTGGACGACACATGCAGCAACCTTCACGTGCTATCTGCAGCAGCCATCCCGGTATGGGCCTGGCGCCTATGCCGTCTTCTCCAGCTGGTTGGAGCGTAAAGGCATAGTGCATACCCCCTCCCAGTTGGCCCTGTTGCAGATGTCGCCGTGTTGCATTCGCAACGCGCCGTGGCTGGCGTCGTCGGTGAAGGCACTGTCCTCGCTGAACGCTGCCCAGAAGGGCCTAGGGCTAGAGTGGCAGGAACTGGCAGCGGCCCCCCCGTGGAATAGCCGACTGCTGACGGTCTCAGAAAAGTCCATTACCTGTAAGTTCTTGATACGCAAGGGGATCTTACGCCTCTCTGACGTCGTGGACACTAGCGCCTGGGTTGCTCCTGTCTCCCGGGACTGGCAGGGGAGTAGGAAATTGCAGCCGCACCAATACCAAGCCCTGCTTGCACTGGTGCGTAGGTTGATCCCCGCTTGGGAAGGGCATCATTCGGTGCAAGGGGTTACCCCCCCCCTCCCCATGGACCAAGGGCTATAGTTCACTCCGATTTCGGCGGCACTGGTGACCCAGCGCCGTGCCGACAGGCGACAGCACAAAGAGGTGTGGCAGGCGTTTCGCCGCTTGGCCCTCCCTCCGCAGGACCTGGATTTCATCCATACCTGCCTGTGGAAGAAACTGTCGGTGGGGGCCCTCCTCCGAGCGATCTGGCCCTCTGTTTCAGACAGGTGCCCATTTGACTCCTCTCTAGAGGACATTTATCATTGCACGAAAGCGTGTTCCTGGCTCACCATACCTGTTCGGGCCCTGCAGTGCACCTTTCCGCCCGTCTGGAGTTCGGGGGGGAGGGTACCGATTGGCCGTTTGTGTTCGGATTACCCCCAGCTGTCCCTCACCAGGGCGCCAGGGATTCTGCTGTGGAAGGCAGTGCGGGTTTTGTGGTCCTGCCGCTGTGAAGTGGTCTTCCAAAAAGCCTGCCTGACTGTAAATGATTATTTGCGGGTGCTGCATTCTGAGGTTTCCAAGTGGCTGGCAATGCCAGACCTGTCCCTAGATCACGAGGCGTTGCGGATGTATGCAGGGGCCTTGCACGGGTGGCTGACTGACAGGAACATCCCAGTGTGTGAGGGTTCAGATGTAGCGGGTCAAAAGCGGCCATGCCCCTCCCCGCAGCAACCGGACCGCTATTTTCGGCGGCAGACGGCAGACAGAGTGACCAGGAAGAGGGCACGGGCGGCGGCAGAGGGGCCGGAAGACCCAGACTTCCTACACACCCCGGAGGTATATACAGATGGCTCTTTCGGGCTGGAGGCCCCGCGAACGGGTTTTGCGGGGTATGGGGTCTGGTTCGGGCCACTGGACCCCCGCAATATGGCGCAGCCCCTGGAGGGGGAGGTGCAGACGGTAAACAGGGCGGAGCTGTCTGCGTGCATTGCGGCGCTCAGGGTAGTTCCCAGGGGACAGGCGCTCCGAGTCGTCACAGATGCAAGTACGTGTCTGATGGTATCCTGAAGCACCTCCGGCGTTGGAGGTTGCAGGGTCGACCGTTTGTCAACTCAGACATGTGGCTCCAGCTCCAGGTGGAGGTAGACGCGAGAACAGCCCCCACCCTCTGGCGCCATGTGTATAGTGACTTCTTCCGTCCCGCAGAGGTGGGTTCGAACCCCAAGGAGGGTTGAGTGGCACTGAACGTCCCGAATCCCCCTGACTCTTTTGTTTGGGGTGGTTTTGGTTTTGGCGGTGGATGAGCATAGGGCGAGCATACCTGAAAGTGCACGGGGGCCCGGCCCCGCGTCGCGTTTCGACGCGCTGTCGTCCGTGGAGGCGACGGCGCCGGCGCGGCAGCAGCAGCAATAGCTGCTGTTCTTTGTTAGTGATGGCGGCGGTGGTGGGCACACTTCAGCCAGCTATGTGTACCGGGCGGGTTTAGTGGTGGGTTTGGTGGCAGTTACACAGCATATCGTCGGCGTAGCATACTGGTAGTGCACGGGTGCCTCGTCCCGGGGAGCGTAGGTTCGATGCCCGCCGCCGAGCGTGTAGGCGACGGCGCCGGCGGCAGGCTTCTATGCACCCTCTTTTGGTACATCGTCATAGTGCTATAGTGGACAGCCACCCGGCCTGGAGTAACCTGGGGGTAGGTTCGAATCCTGGGTGCTCGTAGCTGGCGGGTATGGCAACGTAGTCCATGGAAATCTCCCTCTCGTCGACCACCTTGCGTTCTTCTTTATTTTTTTGACCTGGGTCACCCTGCACGGGACTGACTGGTTTGTTCGTTGCGGCGTTTCCGCGAACACCCGCGTTGGCACTCGTTTTGGCACAGGAATGACCGCAGCACTTACACGGCTTGGGGCTCCTCTTGTTCGCTGCAGTGTTTCTGCACATCCTCTGGTTTCACCAGTTTTGGTGGGTCAGCCTCACTGACCCACTGACTCCGACGTAACCAGCCGTATGAAGCCCATATGTCCATATGCAGGAGGGATGGAGTATTGTTCCTACGGTTAGGAAGCTGTGAATCAGTGTGCTAGGGGCTCCTGCAAGGCCCACACATGAACTACGAACTCATGGTTATTGCAGCGATGTAGGAATGTAGGAATGTTGAACCTCGCAGTTTGAGCATGATTCGAATGGAAGCCTTGGTATATATAAATATACCAAACGAACCACTGATTCATTTTCGGCACCCAAACTTCCGGCTTCCAGACCCCCTCTCCCCCCCCCCCTCTCCTAATCTTCGCTTGCCGAGGACCACCCAAAACCAGAACGCACGTGCTTGCCGTAGTCCCGCCCCCGCCGTGTTGCACCCCGACGCCCTTCCCCGCTCCGCCACGCCGCGCTTGCGTCCGCACAGCCCATGGGAGCGGTGCACGGGAACATCCTGGTGCACATCGAGACCGAGTTCCAGCGCGTCCAGGAGGAGGCAGCCAGCTCGCGGCGCAATGACAGCCTCGAGTCGGACGCCGGCGACGCCGGCGACGTGCCGTCCTACAAGACGCGCTCCCTCAGCTACGACCAGCTCAAGCAGATGCAGTGCATGATCGACCTGCAGCTGGACTGGCACCACGTGCCCACGCTGTTCGCCATCGACATCGACCGCGACGGGCGGTTCTCGATGGAGGAGCTCAAGAGCTTCGCGTTCTGGGCGGCCCAGAAGATCGGCAAGCACGTGAGCACGGACGCGTTCCAGGGCGAGCTGCAGGCCCGCTGCAGCCTGCAGATGTGGACGGTGTGCCACGAGCAGGAGGACAGCGCCGGGGTGTTCACGAAGTGGCTGGGGCTGCTGCTGTCGGAGTGCCGCACGCTGCACTACCGGCACGTCAACATCGCGAACCCGTGCCGGCTGGTGGCCGACGGCAAGGCGCCGGGTGCCGTCGCCAAGGCCCCGTCCGGTTTGACGAAGGTGGCGTACGTCAATTCGGATGTGGGGGTGACTCTGTATTTGCTGCTGGTGCAGAACCAGGGGGTGACCTTCCAGGAGTTTTGGAATTTATTGCAGGTTTCCGGTGGTTGTGCTGCGTTGTGGCGTCTTGTCTTGTGTCCCCTTGTCTTGTGATGTAATGTGTTGGGTTGTGTTGTGTTGTGTTGTGTTGTGTTCTGTCGCGTCGTGCCGTGCCGTGCCGTGTCGTGTGGTGTCGTGTGTGTCGTGTCGTGCCGTGCCGTGCTCTGCAGTGCTGTGCAGGACGGTCCTTAAGGACCCCAATTTTTTTTTGCTAAGGACGGCCCTTAAGGACCGCCCCCAGGGACCACCAACTGCCAACCACCAACCGCCACCAACCGCCGCCAACCGCCAACCGCCAACGGCGACCAACCGCCAACCGCCAACCACTGCCAACCGCCACCAACCACCAATCACCAACCATCAACCGCCGCCAACCGCCACCAATCGCCACCAACCGCCCACCACCAACCACCAATCGCCACCCACCTGTGGGCCTTTTTGGGAACTTGTGTGTAACGGACACCTTTTCTCTCAAGGATCGCGCTGGTGCTGTGCTGTGGTGCCGTGCCGTGGCGTGCAGTGGTGTGCTGCGCTGTGCTGTGCTGTGTTGTGTTCTGTTGTGTTGTGTTGTGTTGTGTTGTGTTCAGTTGCGTTGTGCTGTGCTGTGGTGTCTGGTTCTGTACTGATTTGCGTGGCGCTGTGCCTTGCCATGCCGTGCCGTGCGGTGCCGTGCGGCGCGGTGCGGTGCTGTGCGGTGCTGTTCCGTGACAGTAGGAGTGCCCATCGGGCGCACCCTCAGTCCCTTCCGACGCCGTGTGCAGATGGCATCTCAAGAGGCCGGCCTCCTCGAGTTGTACGACGAGACCCTTGACGACCTTGTGCCCCTCAGCACCGTCATCAATTTTGCCCACGACTTCATAGAGGCCTATTGGGAGATGCTGCAGTCAGTCGGCGTAGTGGACTGACACGCGGTCTGGCACGGGCCTTCCCCGTGGACCATCGTAGAATGCGGCATGCAGCGACAGGGACGCGGGGGAAGGGGGCCTAACCAGCGCAGTCGCAGGGCACCTGCCGGGCTTCCGGCGGGTCACCAGCGGCGGTTGGAGGGTAAACGACGGCGGTTGGGGGGTAACCGACGGCGACGGCGGTTGGGGGGTAACGGACGGCGGTTGGCGGGAAAGCGTGAGCGTTGTGTTCTGTCAGTGGAATGGATTCTGCACCCCACCCCCCTCCCTCTGGTCCTTACGTCGTCGCCTGCATCCAGCAGAACGGCGCCTGTGGTCTTTGTGCGGCCGCCGACACGCCGTCTGTCTTGTTTCACGGTGCGGAGGTGTGCGTAAACCCTGTCAATAGGCAGTCGTTCCCTCGGTGCGGGGGCCCTGCTCGGCGCCCCCCCCCCCCTCCAGGCAGCCCCTCTCGGCGGGCCCTCTCAACGGTCCCTCTCGACGCCCCCTCTTGGAAGCCCCTATTGCCAGCCCCTCTCCGCCTCTTGGCGGGGCTGTTTCAGGGAGAGGGAGGGGCAGGGGCAGGGATGCATTGGAAGGGAAGGGACCTCAGAGGCGGCCCCACAAGCGGTTAAACAGGCGGTTGGAGGAGGTTGCCAAAGCGGTTGGGGGCCGTTGTTGTCGGTAACAAATGCCATTGAGTCTGTCACTTGGCGTCAGGGGGACAGTGGCTGGGCCTCGGTTGGGGGCTCTGGAGGGCGGGGGGTACCCCCCCCCCTTCCAATGCATCCCTGCGGCTGAGGGGGGTAGCGTCCAGCACCCATTTTGGGCGCCACTTGAAGCGCCCCCAGCCACCGCGGGGCAGGGGCCTGTCCATCCCCCCTGCACATTGGGCTCCGTGGGACTTCAGACCCCCCGAGGCGGACGCAGTCCGGCCTGTTGCACGAGGCAACCGCCATGGGCCTGACGCGGGGCACTGGGGGGGCGCCCGCAGTACAGTCAGTCCGGAGTGCCGGCGCCCACCCGCCGGCAGCGGCCGTCGTTGAGCACCGAGCGCGCGACGGCTGCGGCTCTCTGGCCGGGCCCCTTCGTCGGGGTCCGGGACATGGGGACATGGAGGTGAGCCCTGGGCGCGGATCTGCGATGCGAAGGGTTTGAGACGGGGGACACCAGACGTCGCACTCCCCGTGGGCTCCGGGGGGTTGGAGCAGGGTGCCGGGGGTGGGGCTTGGGGCTGGGGCTGGGGGGTCCCATCAAGGCTGAGTGGGTGTGCTGGTTGGTGCTTTCAGGTGTGCGTAGTTGTTCACCTTTCGAGGAGGGCATCCTTCAGGTGGCCAACCCCAACAGCCGGGGGAAAATGTTTTTACGCGGTGAGAGTGGGGCAGCTGCCAGTCTGCTCGTCGCTATTGGGGGGGTGGGGCAAGAACCCCCATGTCGCATAGCAACACGCAGACGTGCAGCGATGCCTCGGGTGGTCCTCTGAGCACAGTCAAGAATGCGGGATGGGATGGTTGCGAGCCCGTTGCAGTGTTGACGATGATACTGGGGACAATGTACTGCTGGTCCTCAGACGAAGCGGAAATATGTTGTTGGCACGCGCTCACAAAGCGCCGCTTCGACGCCTTGGCGTCCCTCCCACGGGGGCTGGCCATTCTGCCCCTCTTTTCCGTCATGGTCACTGTCTTTTCGTGCTCCATCCCGCACATGCGGCCTTGGCCATGTTTGCGCTGACCTTTCTCGCTGCAGTCTTTCATGCATGTCTTGACCCCCACTAATCGGTGACCCGCACCCCGGCCCCCGTCCGCCGTTTCGTTGTCGGGAGAAACACACCGATGGTCTTTCATTGGCCACTAATGAACATCCTTTCGGATGCGCTGCTGCGCGCGTGCTCTCGCACTGCCATACCACAGCTTTCCTCTCTGGGGCTTGTTGGGTGGGAGGGCTGCGGCTGGTTGGGGGGAAGACGGTAGGAGTCAAGTTGCGGTCGTTCTTTTGCTAACCTGTGGATGTCTCTCAATCCACGCATTTGGGCTCCCAAGCAGGGCTCTGACCTTCCACGATTCTGGTCCGTTGTTAATCCTGGCCTCACACCCTTAACCCACCCTTGATCCCCACCCTCTGTGACCTCTCGGACCCTGCCACGCCACTGATGTGTCCTTCATGCGCTTTCGTGCGGTGTGGCAGCTGCGCAAAATTGAGCCACTTCGACGGGGCCAGCGCCTGCACGACGTGAGCGCAGTAGCAAAGGCAATTGCACATCAATACAATCGGCATACAAACCAAGAATCGCGATATGTTGACTGAAATGAATGAATCTGAGCCATGAGCCACGGATCTCAGCACATACCCAGCCTCCATTAGTGCTTACCTCCATCCCTCCCAGTGCGCATGTACACCACCCTGGACGTATGGGTAGAAGAGAAGCACATCGCCTCGCAAGCCACCTGCCCGCGTTAAAATGATAAACCCAGCATTCGCGCACCATAGCCATTGAGTCGAGTCATCCTGCCTCACCCATAGAGGCGTGGCTGAATGCCATTCTCTGTGGTATCTCCCGAAGACGACAGTGCACCCCCCTCTCTGTAACGGGCCTGCCTGCCTCAGGGATACCATAAGGTTCTGGTGTACCATAATGTCTTGGACACCGCAGCCTGAGGTTCACAGCCAACACACAACACTGCTGCTTGAAATGAACAACGCCCTCACGAGCCATGCACAGGAACGCCTTCACTCTGTATTCGCCTTCACGCCCTGTTGCAACCCAGACAGGCAAGAAGGACTTTTCGAGCCCATGAACCATAATTCCTGTAGATGAACCGCCAAGGATGAAACACCTGCAGAAGCCGCCAAGACTCTCTCTCTCCCTCTCTCTCTCTCTCTCTCTCTCTCTCTATCTCTCTCTCTCTCTCTCTCTCTGACTGCCTGTGACGTCATGGCAAACAAAGCAGAGAAATTCGGGGCAATGTTCGCATTCAATGGTCTTACTAATGTGCACCCTGCATCCGTGCTTTTCCTGCAGTTGGTGCCTACTACGCCAAACCAAACCCTTACAAATGGCTTTGGGGGTGCCACGAGTGTGGAGCCTTATGGACTTGTGCATAACCTCGATGAGAGCCTCGGGCTTTCGACTGTGGTAAAGGCTAATTTGCTTGCGCCCGTCTAGACCAAATGGGCTTGGCATTGCGGCTTGCAACCTTTTCGCAGGCTGTGCTGGTCTTGCGTCCCCGACGGAGGCTGTTGGGCTTGTCACAGCTGTGGGTCCATTCATTGCTTGTTGTTGCGTCATGGTAGGTAGGTTGTGGGTACATATAGTATGCTTGATGCCTACTTTTTTTCTCGCCTGTTGTACGGATCTCAAGGTCTGTTGAGAGGTTTCGGGCTTTTATGCTCATTTTATGTCTCAGTTTGAATCCTTCGGGGTTCCCAATGGCGCCATGGGAGAGGGGGGGGGGGGGGGCGGGGTTGATTGGGTTGGTTGGTTGGGACAATGCATTGACGCTCGAAATGAATGTCCACATTCTAAAGCAGTTCCCTTATGCCCTCGCAAACACTAGTTGAGCCTCGTTTCAACTTTTGTTTGTGCGCTCTCTCTCTTAGTTGGTTTTCTGTCTTCCCGCCCACCCACCCAAGGCAGCCAAAATGCCATCTTCTTGGCTGGCACGTTGGCTTGCCCACCCCACCCCTACGGTGTATGTCTGTGTTTGGCGGGTGCGTGCCGCACCCCAGCTTACTTGAATGTTGTAGTTGTGTTATATGGTTGATTGGTTCCCACTCAGTTTTGATTGGTTCCCCCACAGTTTTGATTGGTTCCCACGCAGTTTTGATTGGTTCACATGCAGTTTTGATTGGTTCACATGCAGTTTTGATTGGTTCCCATGCAGTTTTGATTGGTTCCCATGCAGTTTTGATTGGTTCCCACTCAGTTTTGATTGGTTCCCACGCAGTTTTGATTGGTTCACATGCAATTTTGATTGGTTCCCATACAGTTTTGATTGGTTCCCATGCACTTTTGATTGGTTCCCATGCAGTTTTGATTGGTTCCCACCCAATTTTGATTGGTTCCCATGCAGTTTTGATTGGTTCCCACCCAATTTTGATTGGTTCCCATGCAGTTTTGAATGGTTCCCATGCTGTGTTAATTGGTTCCCACGCAGTTTCCATTGGTCCCCACGCTCTTTTGATTGGTTCCCATGCAGTTTTGATTGGTTCCCGCGCAGTTGCGTGTTGGTCACGGCATAACTTTGCGAGACAAAAAAATAGGGGACACGGGACTCAATTTTGAGAAAACGGGCCCGTCCAGATTGCAGTCGGGGTCACCGGCAAATCAAAACTGCATGGGAACCAATCAAAACTGCATGGGAACTAATCACACCTCCGTGGGTCCATAATGTGACATAGGTGATAAATCATAGCCATACCCTCCCAAACCATGCCATGCCATGCCAGCCATGCCTTGCCTTGGATTGGCTTGGCGAGGCGAGGCGAGTACGCGCGTGTGGGGGGAACAGATGCTGCATCCAACAGCCCCGGAGACATGTTGTGACCCCAACTGCAATCCGGACGGGCCCGTTTTCCTCAAAATTGAGCCCCGCGGCCCCTATTCTTGTGTCTAACTAAAATTTTGCCGTAACCAGCACGTATATGCATAAAAACGTTTCGCAGCGGCAAGTAGCACCTTTTTGGGAGTAAATGGGATGCATAATGTGACATAGGTGATAAGTCACAAGCATACCCTCCCAAACCATGCCATGCCATGCCAGCTATGTCTTGCCTTGGCTTGGCCTGGCGAGGCGAGTGAACGTGTGCGTGTGTGGGGACAGGTGCTGCATCAACAGCCCCAGGAAATCTGGTGACTCCAACAGCATTACGGACTTGCCTGTTTTCCTGGAAATTGAGCCTCGCAGCCCCCTTTTTTTTGTCGAGGAAAATTATGCGGTGATAAACTCGTATGTGCACAAAAAAGTTTCACGGGGGCAACTAGCTCCTTTTTGTGGGTAAATGGGATCCATAATGTGCCATAGGTGATAAATCACAGCCATACCCTCCCAAACCTTGCCATGCCATGCCAGCCATTCCTTGCCTTGGCTTCGCGAGGCGGGGCGAGTGAGCGTGCGCGTGTGTTAGGACAGGTGCTGCATCAACAGCCCCGGAGACATTTGGTGACCCCGGCTGCAATCGCGGTGGGCCTGTTTTCCTCAAAATTGAGCCCCGCGGCCCCTATTATTTTGTCTAGCAAAAGTATGCCGTGACCAACACGTATGTGCACCAAAAACTTTCACGCGGGCAAGTAGCTCCTTTTTGGGAGTAAATGGGATCCATAAAGTGACATAGGTGATAAGTCACAAGCATACCCACCCAAACCATGCCATGCCATGCCATGCCAGCCATGCCTTGCCTTGCCTTGGCGAGGCGAGGCGAGCGAGCTTGCATGTGTGTGGGAACAGATGCTGCATCCACAGCCCCGGAGACATGTGGTGACCCCAACTGCAATCCGGACGGGCCCGTTTTCCTCAAAATTGAGCCCCGCGGCCCCTATTCTTGTGTCTAACTAAAATTTTGCCGTAACCAGCACGTATATGCATAAAAACGTTTCGCAGCGGCAAGTAGCACCTTTTTGGGAGTAAATGGGATGCATAATGTGACATAGGTGATAAGTCACAAGCATACCCTCCCAAACCATGCCATGCCATGCCAGCTATGTCTTGCCTTGGCTTGGCCTGGCGAGGCGAGTGAACGTGTGCGTGTGTGGGGACAGGTGCTGCATCAACAGCCCCAGGAAATCTGGTGACTCCAACAGCATTACGGACTTGCCTGTTTTCCTGGAAATTGAGCCTCGCAGCCCCCTTTTTTTTGTCGAGGAAAATTATGCGGTGATAAACTCGTATGTGCACAAAAAAGTTTCACGGGGGCAACTAGCTCCTTTTTGTGGGTAAATGGGATCCATAATGTGCCATAGGTGATAAATCACAGCCATACCCTCCCAAACCTTGCCTTGCCATGCCCGCCATTCCTTGCCTTGGCTTGGCAAGGTGAGGCGAGCGAGTGCGCGCGTGCGTGGGGACACGTGCTGCATCAACAGCCCCGGAGACATGTGGTGACGCCAACGCCGTTTTTCTGAAAATTGAGCCCCGCGGTCCCTATTTTTTTGTGTAGCAGGGATACATCACGGCCATACCCTCCCAAACCTTGCCAATCAGTACCGACCATTGAGCCCCCAAACCTTGCCATGCCATGCCAGCCATTCCTTGCCTTGGCTTCGCGAGGCGGGGCGAGTGAGCGTGCGCGTGTGTTAGGACAGGTGCTGCATCAACAGCCCCGGAGACATTTGGTGACCCCGGCTGCAATCGCGGTGGGCCTGTTTTCCTCAAAATTGAGCCCCGCGGCCCCTATTATTTTGTCTAGCAAAAGTATGCCGTGACCAACACGTATGTGCACCAAAAACTTTCACGCGGGCAAGTAGCTCCTTTTTGGGAGTAAATGGGATCCATAAAGTGACATAGGTGATAAGTCACAAGCATACCCACCCAAACCATGCCATGCCATGCCATGCCAGCCATGCCTTGCCTTGCCTTGGCGAGGCGAGGCGAGCGAGCTTGCATGTGTGTGGGAACAGATGCTGCATCCACAGCCCCGGAGACATGTGGTGACCCCAACTGCAATCCGGACGGGCCCGTTTTCCTCAAAATTGAGCCCCGCGGCCCCTATTCTTGTGTCTAACTAAAATTTTGCCGTAACCAGCACGTATATGCATAAAAACGTTTCGCAGCGGCAAGTAGCACCTTTTTGGGAGTAAATGGGATGCATAATGTGACATAGGTGATAAGTCACAAGCATACCCTCCCAAACCATGCCATGCCATGCCAGCTATGTCTTGCCTTGGCTTGGCCTGGCGAGGCGAGTGAACGTGTGCGTGTGTGGGGACAGGTGCTGCATCAACAGCCCCAGGAAATCTGGTGACTCCAACAGCATTACGGACTTGCCTGTTTTCCTGGAAATTGAGCCTCGCAGCCCCCTTTTTTTTGTCGAGGAAAATTATGCGGTGATAAACTCGTATGTGCACAAAAAAGTTTCACGGGGGCAACTAGCTCCTTTTTGTGGGTAAATGGGATCCATAATGTGCCATAGGTGATAAATCACAGCCATACCCTCCCAAACCTTGCCTTGCCATGCCCGCCATTCCTTGCCTTGGCTTGGCAAGGTGAGGCGAGCGAGTGCGCGCGTGCGTGGGGACACGTGCTGCATCAACAGCCCCGGAGACATGTGGTGACGCCAACGCCGTTTTTCTGAAAATTGAGCCCCGCGGTCCCTATTTTTTTGTGTAGCAGGGATACATCACGGCCATACCCTCCCAAACCTTGCCAATCAGTACCGACCATTGAGCCCCCAAACCTTGCCATGCCATGCCAGCCATTCCTTGCCTTGGCTTCGCGAGGCGGGGCGAGTGAGCGTGCGCGTGTGTTAGGACAGGTGCTGCATCAACAGCCCCGGAGACATTTGGTGACCCCGGCTGCAATCGCGGTGGGCCTGTTTTCCTCAAAATTGAGCCCCGCGGCCCCTATTATTTTGTCTAGCAAAAGTATGCCGTGACCAACACGTATGTGCACCAAAAACTTTCACGCGGGCAAGTAGCTCCTTTTTGGGAGTAAATGGGATCCATAAAGTGACATAGGTGATAAGTCACAAGCATACCCACCCAAACCATGCCATGCCATGCCATGCCAGCCATGCCTTGCCTTGCCTTGGCGAGGCGAGGCGAGCGAGCTTGCATGTGTGTGGGAACAGATGCTGCATCCACAGCCCCGGAGACATGTGGTGACCCCAACTGCAATCCGGACGGGCCCGTTTTCCTCAAAATTGAGCCCCGCGGCCCCTATTCTTGTGTCTAACTAAAATTTTGCCGTAACCAGCACGTATATGCATAAAAACGTTTCGCAGCGGCAAGTAGCACCTTTTTGGGAGTAAATGGGATGCATAATGTGACATAGGTGATAAGTCACAAGCATACCCTCCCAAACCATGCCATGCCATGCCAGCTATGTCTTGCCTTGGCTTGGCCCGGCGAGGCGAGTGAACGTGTGCGTGTGTGGGGACAGGTGCTGCATCAACAGCCCCAGGAAATCTGGTGACTCCAACAGCATTACGGACTTGCCTGTTTTCCTGGAAATTGAGCCTCGCAGCCCCCTTTTTTTTGTCGAGGAAAATTATGCGGTGATAAACTCGTATGTGCACAAAAAAGTTTCACGGGGGCAACTAGCTCCTTTTTGTGGGTAAATGGGATCCATAATGTGCCATAGGTGATAAATCACAGCCATACCCTCCCAAACCTTGCCTTGCCATGCCCGCCATTCCTTGCCTTGGCTTGGCAAGGTGAGGCGAGCGAGTGCGCGCGTGCGTGGGGACACGTGCTGCATCAACAGCCCCGGAGACATGTGGTGACGCCAACGCCGTTTTTCTGAAAATTGAGCCCCGCGGTCCCTATTTTTTTGTGTAGCAGGGATACATCACGGCCATACCCTCCCAAACCTTGCCAATCAGTACCGACCATTGAGCCCCCAAACCTTGCCATGCCATGCCAGCCATTCCTTGCCTTGGCTTCGCGAGGCGGGGCGAGTGAGCGTGCGCGTGTGTTAGGACAGGTGCTGCATCAACAGCCCCGGAGACATTTGGTGACCCCGGCTGCAATCGCGGTGGGCCTGTTTTCCTCAAAATTGAGCCCCGCGGCCCCTATTATTTTGTCTAGCAAAAGTATGCCGTGACCAACACGTATGTGCACCAAAACTTCTCACGCGGGCAAGTAGCTCCTTTTTGGGAGTAAATGGGATCCATAAAGTGACATAGGTGATAAGTCACAAGCATACCCACCCAAACCATGCCATGCCATGCCATGCCAGCCATGCCTTGCCTTGCCTCGGCGAGGCGAGGCGAGCGAGCTTGCATGTGTGTGGGAACAGATGCTGCATCCACAGCCCCGGAGACATGTGGTGACCCCAACTGCAATCCGGACGGGCCCGTTTTCCTCAAAATTGAGCCCCGCGGCCCCTATTCTTGTGTCTAACTAAAATTTTGCCGTAACCAGCACGTATATGCATAAAAACGTTTCGCAGCGGCAAGTAGCACCTTTTTGGGAGTAAATGGGATGCATAATGTGACATAGGTGATAAGTCACAAGCATACCCTCCCAAACCATGCCATGCCATGCCAGCTATGTCTTGCCTTGGCTTGGCCTGGCGAGGCGAGTGAACGTGTGCGTGTGTGGGGACAGGTGCTGCATCAACAGCCCCAGGAAATCTGGTGACTCCAACAGCATTACGGACTTGCCTGTTTTCCTGGAAATTGAGCCTCGCAGCCCCCTTTTTTTTGTCGAGGAAAATTATGCGGTGATAAACTCGTATGTGCACAAAAAAGTTTCACGGGGGCAACTAGCTCCTTTTTGTGGGTAAATGGGATCCATAATGTGCCATAGGTGATAAATCACAGCCATACCCTCCCAAACCTTGCCTTGCCATGCCCGCCATTCCTTGCCTTGGCTTGGCAAGGTGAGGCGAGCGAGTGCGCGCGTGCGTGGGGACACGTGCTGCATCAACAGCCCCGGAGACATGTGGTGACGCCAACGCCGTTTTTCTGAAAATTGAGCCCCGCGGTCCCTATTTTTTTGTGTAGCAGGGATACATCACGGCCATACCCTCCCAAACCTTGCCAATCAGTACCGACCATTGAGCCCCCAAACCTTGCCATGCCATGCCAGCCATTCCTTGCCTTGGCTTCGCGAGGCGGGGCGAGTGAGCGTGCGCGTGTGTTAGGACAGGTGCTGCATCAACAGCCCCGGAGACATTTGGTGACCCCGGCTGCAATCGCGGTGGGCCTGTTTTCCTCAAAATTGAGCCCCGCGGCCCCTATTATTTTGTCTAGCAAAAGTATGCCGTGACCAACACGTATGTGCACCAAAAACTTTCACGCGGGCAAGTAGCTCCTTTTTGGGAGTAAATGGGATCCATAAAGTGACATAGGTGATAAGTCACAAGCATACCCACCCAAACCATGCCATGCCATGCCATGCCAGCCATGCCTTGCCTTGCCTTGGCGAGGCGAGGCGAGCGAGCTTGCATGTGTGTGGGAACAGATGCTGCATCCACAGCCCCGGAGACATGTGGTGACCCCAACTGCAATCCGGACGGGCCCGTACACAAAAATTGAGCCCCGCGGCCCCGTACAGCTCGTCGTTCCATGTTCATTCTGATATCTCCCCTCATCGGAGCCCATCGTGGTTCTCCACGGGCAGCGTATCGCTCTATCTTGCACCCATCAGCCACAGTGGCATCAGCTGATGTCCTACCTGCGCCCACCAGGTTGAGGTTGGGGTCAGTTGCACATGCACTAGGGCTTTCGGAGGCACGCAGCTCTGTTTTCTCCCCGCTCGCCGCCCCCTTCGCCCCCCCTTCCACTGTCGCTCTGTGCGTCGCTTGGCCCCGCGTGCTCAATCGTTGCCGGTCCCGCTCTCTGCCCTCTTTGCCTACCCGCTCCCTGCGTCTGCTCCCCCTCCCCTGCCCCACCGGCTGTGCCGCCCGTACGTCGCGCCCTTTCTCTTCCCCCATCCCCGGCGCTCCTCCGCTGCCCCCTAATAGGCCCCCTCACAGCCCCCCTAATAGGCCCCCTAATAGGCCCCCTAACAGGCCCCCTAATAGGCCCCCTAATAGGCCCCCTAATAGGCCCCCTAATAGGCCGCCCAATAGGACCGTAATGGCGTTTAGATTCTTTCTGATCATGCTTCGCTGCCCTGAATCATTCTTGGTCATGTTCGTGTTCATAGTTGTACAGATTTTATTCTGTGGTACCACAAAACGTCGGGCTGGCTGCATTGTTTTTCATTCCATTCTCACTACCCTCAAGCCAGCGCCACTCAGACCTGTTGCCCCGACCCCTGGACTCCACTTGGCACGATCATACCCGCCGGGCTTCAGGGACCGTCGCTGTCCCGGGGGGTCATGCGTATCCTTTCACGGCATGTGTACGCACAAAGTGCCATGTGCCATGCTTCACGTTTGTGCAAAGCCGAGACTCTGAGCGGGCTTGCGGGGGTGTGGGTGAGAGGGCCCCCCCCATGCTGCCGGCACAGCGCCTAAGACTTCTCCCCTCGCCTCCCCAGGACCTACAATCCACTTCATCATGGGCGCCATCGCCAACCCTCAGCCGCTGCTTGCGCCCTTTGACCGACCCAAGGCAAGCTGCTGGGCTTGCCGACGCACGTGCGTCGTCGGCACCTTCCTGATGATCTTGGCCGCTTGCGCCGGCGTCGGCATCCACCTCAATGGCAGCTCGAGCAGCTCGCCGTCCTCGCCGCCCTCGCCCTCGCCGGAGTGCGCGCCAGCCGCGCTCACGCTCGTGCAGAGCATCCCCGTCGGGAATTTCGCCATCCGCCCCGTCGCGGGGGCACTGCCCACGCACGAGGCCTTCATCCGACTGGCCGACGCCGCCGCGACCTCGCTCGACCTGACGGCGATGTACTTCGACCTCAAGGGCACCGACGACCGCCGGAGCCACAACGCGAGTGCAATGGAGCGCTTCGGGGCCGGTCGCGGGGCCGCCGTCTACGCCGCCCTCGAGCGGGCGGCGGCGCGCCGGGTCGCCGTCCGCCTGCTGCTCGGCACCCTCAACGACCCGGTCAACTCTCCGGAGGTGCGCGCGCTCCTGCGGCACCCGACGGTCTCGGCGCGCACGTGGGACGCGCGCCGGTGGTACGAGGGGGGCATCATGCACCTGAAGCTGTGGCACAGCGACCGGAGGGTGGCGTACGTGGGGAGCGCGAACGCGGATTGGAAGTCGCTCGCGCAGGTGAAGGAGATGGGCGTGCTGGTGAACGGGAGCCGCGCCACCGCGGACCTGGGCCGCGTGTTCGAGGCCTTCTGGCGGTGGACGGCCCCTGACGTGGAGGCCAAGCGGCTTCGAGTACCCTCGGGGCCCTTCCAAGCGCAGCTCACGTTGCCGCCTTGGGACATCAACGTGCCGGCCGCGGAACGGCGGGTTGACTCCGCGCCCTTCGGCCTCTCGGGCGGCTCGCCCCTCGCCGCGCTGTCGAACATCTCTCGGCAGCAGCCGTTGTGCGGTGCGACAGCCGCCGGGGGCGATGCCGCCGCGGCCTTTGTGACGGCCTCGCCGGGCGGCGCGGTCACGGCCGGGCGCACGTTCGACGAGGACGGGCTGGTGTACACCATCCGATCGGCAACGCGCAGCCTGTCGCTCAGCGTCATGGACTTCTTGCCGGCCTCCGAGTACTCCGGCGGGCACGGCGGCAGCCCCGTCCGGTGGCCCGCCCTCGTCGACGCGGCGCTCGCGGTGGCGTTTGCCAGGCCGGTGCGCGTCCGCGTGCTCGTGAGCCGCTGGGCGCACACCAACGCCCTGATTGCGCCCGCGATGGAGCAGCTCGCGAATGGCCTCGCCGCGTGCGCAACGGGCCACCAGCCCTGCGCTGGGTCGTTGGAGGTTCGGCAATTCGAGGTGTGCCTCGCCCTCGCACGCGCCTCTCTGTCCCCCTCTCTCGCCCCCGAACCTCTTTTGTGGCGCCTCCGGCGCCGTATCTGTATCAGGGCCGGCGGGCAATCAAGCGTATTCCCGACGTGGCCCAACAGCACGTGGTCCTTTGTTTGCTTGTGGTGTGCCTGCAGCGTGTCACACAAGGGCTTGAGATGCTGGGCATTGGATGTTGCGTTGATCGCTGTCACTCAAATGTTTGTTCCCACCGATGCTTCAAGGATTTTTTATCTAAAATGGCCGCGCAAGGCGCTCTATGGGCAATCCTAAAGAGCCCCCCTTTGGACAGTGTGTGTGTGTGTGTGTGTGTGTGTGTGTGTGTGTGTGTGTGTGGTGTGTGTGTGTGTGTGTGTGTGTTTGTGTGTGTGTGTGTGTGTGTGTGTGTGTGTGTGTGTGTGTGTGTGTGTGTGTGTGTGTGTGTGTGTGTGTGTGTGTGTGTGTGTGTGTGTGTGTGTGTGTGTGTGTGTGTGTGTGTGTGTGTGTGTGTGTGTGTGTGTGTGTGTGTGTGTGTGTGTGTGTGTGTGTGTGTGTGCGTGCGTGCGTGCGTGCGTGCGTGCGTGCGTGCGTGCCCTTGCCTTGCCTTGCCGGCGCCCTCCCCGACATTTACGCCCCCCCCCCCCCCGCCCCGTTATGGATTGCAGAGTGATTCTGGGGGGCAACGACCATCGTCGATCTTTGACCACGAACCGCTTTTTCGCCCACGCGCCTCCCTCGCGCACACGCGCCTCCCTCGCGCACGCGCGCCTCTCTCAGGTGCCTGGCTGGGACGCCACGGAGGGTCCGAACTCGCCGTGGCCGTCATTCTCCCGCGTCAACCACGCAAAGTACATCGTGTCGGACCGCCGCGTCAACTTCGGCACGTCCAATTGGATGTGGGGATACATGTACCAAACCGCCGGGACGTCGTTCAACACGGACGACGCCCGGATGGTGGCGGCCGCGCAGCAGGTCTTCGATCGGGATTGGGACAGCGAGTACGCCGTCCCGCTCCGACGTGCGGGCGGTCCGGGAGCGCGATGATGGCCAGCGGGACGATGCTATCACCATCGATCACAGAGAAGGCCCGTTGCCGTGGGTGGGAGTGCGCGGTCGACGCAGGCGACTCCTTTGATCGATGATGTGCGCGCCTCTGAAGACTGCGAGCCCTGCTGCTGCTCACGCGTAAGGGGTTGAGGACCAAAGGCCTCAAGCAGGTTTTCAAGCTCAACCCTCATGCCTTGAGGCGCTCAGAAATCTTCGATGCTCCCTAGCCCCAACACTCAAAGCCGCGCGGTACGCGCGGCAGGCGATCCGGCCAGGGAGCGCTCCTGCTGCTAGAAAGCATGAGTCTCCCGCCGGGGTTTCCCAGACGGCAAGGAAAGATCTGCCCCAACAAGCGGCCTCCTGGCAGGCACAGCGCGCACGCGCGACAGCAGGGACTGCCGAAGAGCTCAATACGCTGGAGGCGTTGGTCGCATCGCTTGTAGCATTACCGGTTGCCACACACACCCCAATCGGGGGCCGATTTCCCCGATTTGCCCCATTTTTCTGCTCCTGATTCTGATGAGTGGTGCGCTCTTAAGAATTGACAGGTCTTAGTATGCACCCTTCTTGCTTCTTGTGTGGACAGACCGCTTTGGACTGTCATATTTGTGGTTGCAAACGCTCCCGCTTGCGGGCACTGACAGATTTTGAAACGTTCTGTTCAAGCCACTCTAAGGCAGGACATAACAATGTTCACAGTGGGATTTGAACCAACAGCACTCAACTGCCAGCCATGACAACTGCGCCACTGACTGTGCCTGATATACTACTGCTCAAGGACCATTACAGACCGAACAGTGAAAGTTTTTTCGAAAATTGGGAAAGATTTTGGGTTTCCACGGGACTCTAACCGTGCAACACTCAAGCAGAAGGTGTGGCGGGGCCCTGTGCAACAACCACACAAAAGGGGTGTTTTGGGCCTGACCCGAGATCCAGGTCACTTGGAAGCTCTTTTGCTGAAAATCATGCTAAAACCCTGCTGAAAGTGGTCCCCCGATTTGTTGCTCCGAGTTGTTCGATTTTTTTTTGGGGGGGGGGATTGCAGATGCGACGCAACTTGCAGAGCTCAAGGCCCATATGTACGAGGCCAAGGCAGCTTCACAGGCTCAAGTTCGAGCGGGATGTATGGCGCCAGCAGGGGCGATTTCGCAGCAATGTCGTGTGCGGATTGGAGGTTGATCGACTGCGAGCGGGGCAGCCATCTTCCAAAGCTCGCATTGGGGGTGGGCCGCTTTTGAAAGCAACGCACCATGCGAGTCACGCTTTGCGCTGCTGCTACATGCCCACGAGCTGAGGGCTCGTCCAGTTCGGAGCGGACGACAGTGCCCTGTGCCAATGGTGACTCGGCGATAACTGCGTTACGAGTGTGCGGCTTATCCAAGAGCTCCCGAAGCGGGTCCAAGACTCACGAAGCCCCTGGCGGCCCTTCGACTTGCCATCAGAGCTGCACTCCGCCCAACTGACGAAGGGGAAAGTGCACATGATGAAGTGCGTGACCTTATCAGGCGCCGTAGCGCTCCGGAGCTCCAACCTAAACTGTTGGGGCGCGTCGCAGAGCAATCAGCGTCAGAGTATGACCGTCAAGGCACCCATGGCGGTCCTGAGCATTTGCGTGTTTTTCCTTTGGAGGTCAAAGGCCTCTGGATTGTGCCTTAGCCTGAGGATGTCACTGACGTTGAGGGTTAGGGTTAGGGTTAGAGTTAGGAGTAGGATGCGCCCAAAAAATGGAGGGAGATGACAGTGAGGCCGATGAAGACAATTGCCGGCCCATTCCCATTGCCGTTCACTCTACCCTTGCCCCTGCTCCAGTTCGGTCCGCAGCCATTTCTGGACCTTCACGTGCAATGGTGACATTTGAAATTTAGAGTGACAGTGATTGTCGATGCTACATCTGTGTGTAATGGGTGTCTCGATGGGGAGTGGAAAGAGGCCCCAAACGGCATAAGGTTACCTTGCAAATGAACTAACGGTTCATTTTTGAGAGCATTTTGCACATCATGTGGAGAGAGGAAGAGGACAAACGGTCTGGGATTGGTTTGCCAATGAAGTCAGATTTTGCGACTATACATGCCAAAGTGAATTTCCAGTGCAGTGATTGTTCAATGATAGCCGTGCCGTTTTTGTTGCATGCCTTCGCATCAATGCCCACCCAACTTAAGAGCACCTCCTCTCTTCAATTGGTAGGGAGTGCTACGTTGCTGCACCCAATTTTGTGTCAGAACGCTTGTTATGCCCGTGGTGAGGCCTCCTCGGTGCATTGTTCTCGGCGGGGGACTGCCATGCCGCAAAAACAAAAATAGGTGTTTGCAATACCCCCCTATTTTACCCTGAATTTGTCCTGTCGTGGGACAAAATGCCGGACCCACATGTCCAAGCTTATAATCAGTCCGGATCTAATTCAAGATCCCACGTGCCAAGGCAGGTCTCAGATGCCAAGGACAGGCCGCCGTGATGCTGTGATGCCGCCCCCCTGTGGATTCATATTTGACTTTGTGAACTACTTCGACATGAACACCAATTGCTTGCTCTTGTTTTGCTTTGCTTTGCTTTGATTGTGTGTTTAACATCGTTGTTTGTTGAAAATCAGCCAATCATTCATCCATCCATCCATGTATGCTATGTTTCACCAAAAACATTCTTCAAGGGAGTTTTGTGAGTTATGTCGAGCACACCACATTCTGTTCGTGTGGCACACATTCACAAATATGCCTTGGGGATTTTCATGGTTTTTAAACCTTCTCTTTTTCCAAGATGAACAAACCAACACGCAGTGAGTATTTAAAAAGGTTTTGGAGTGGTAAACACATTTTCCCCTCGATTTTCTTGCCCATGTCAACGTTGAGGAGGCAACAATAACAACGATGGCAACATCATCCATATCCAGTTCTTGGCAAAAGGTTTCTGTACCACCCCAGTGATGCTTCTATGCATCCAATACGGGTACATTGATGGCGCATCCAAACATATGGGCCCAAGGGGGATGAGGCTGATGTCTCATGGCATGTTGCTATAAGTGTCTCCATTTTCAAGTTTCAATGCAGTTTTGATATTTCCTTATTCATCTACAACGGCATGTATGTTGACAATCCACGCACGTTTTGCTGATGCTTATTTGTCTCATGCTTGAGACTGAGCCCAACCAGTTCTGTACGGTGAATGGCGTCGGTGGGATTATGGAAAGGCCCACCAACATAAGTCCCAAAGGGTTGCCCCAACCAACAGCCAACAGCCACATAAGGGCACCAACTAATGTTAAGGGTTAAGGCACCGTAAGGGTTGGTTAGGGCACCATAAGTTGGTAAAATCCACTTGTATATGTTCAAAATGATCATCGTGTCATGGGGAATCATTTGTATGTATGTATATTGTTGTATGCTGTTATTGAATGTATATTGGGGTACCCATTGAACCCCCCCCCGGGGGGGGACCCCGGCAGCTGACCGGCCAACCCACCAACCCCCCCCCCCCCGACCCCCAAAGGTTTTAGAACACGGTTGCTTGTTGATATTCGAAAAGGTCGCCCCCCTCGGCACTGATGAGCAGAGCACAGAAACCAGCTCTGGCACACTGGATTCTGGCTGTCACAGCGAATACTCTTCCCCTTAGGGTGTAGGTATAGGTCATCCCATGACTCCTCCGCTGTTTCTGACTGCCACAGGGTCTCACTTGATCAAACGGGATCAGCCACGGGCAAGGTTTGACCTGGTTTGGAACTGAGGGTCAGTGCGCCTTTCTGTAGGTAATATGCAGGCTCTGACCTGAGCCGACAAAATACGGCCAAGAACTCAGGGAGAAGGTGGTGAAGGTGTCATGAGAAAGCAGGATTGCGATCCCGTGAAGTGAACTGCCGAACATGGCTCCATATGCATACCAGGACGTGCATGTGTGGAGCGCTTTGTGACCTGCTTGCGCCCCCCCCCCCCCCCGACCCCCAAAGGTTTTAGAACACGGTTGGTTGTTGATATTCGAAAAGGCCGCCCTCCTCGGCACTGATGAGATCCATTTATGGGGCAATATGCACGGGGGCATTAATTGGCCTGCTCTGACCAACAATTTCCTGCCCAAAAACTTAATTGTACTTTCTGGGACTTTCTGTACTTTCTGTCGCATTTTGCTGAAGTGGAACCAACATGATACAGCGCCTTCATGCTTCGGCAGGTTCGCCTGTTGAGATTCACCGGGGCTCCATGCATTGCCCAGCGGGCCATGCGCTGAGGCAGCGCCACAAGGGCGCAAGGGAGTGCGACCACTGTGGGCACGACGGACCAGGCCGGGAATTCTATGGGTGTAAGCCTTGTGATTTTGATCTTTGTTTACAATGCTACTGGGCTGGACAATCCTCTGGCGGCACACAAACCACGCTGTCTGGACACGCAGACACTTTGCATCAAGAGGTGTGTGTGCGTGTGTGTGCTCAATTTGCCACAAGAGCCACAACTAGCCCACGTGCTTGTGTCGATCCATGCACCCCCACCCCCACCCCCGTTGTCCAACGAATGCCGTGTCCAATGAACACTTCCGGTCGGACCGTATTCTTTGAGGACATAATTAATTACGTACTTAATTATGTACCGGGCTCCAGAATCGAGGTTTGAGGCCAAAGGATTGGGGAAATGAGGGGCTGTGGTGATGTATCTTGCAGTAATGGTGGGCGAATTTGCAAACGCAGGATGTGAGGGAATGGTGTCCCTCAACTACAGGACCTCTATTGCCCACCATGACTGATTCTCTGCTTGCACCTGCCCAGGAGGTGCTAGACAAGCAGTGTCTCTCCCAAAGGTCCCCAGGCCAGGTCAGGCTGCCAAGAACAAGGAGGGCCCCCAGCCCGAGGAGCATGTTCAGCTTTTCCGCATGGAGCGGGACCACAACAAGGGCTTCCACTCTGAAAAGCGCCAGTTGGAGGCCTCCACGCTTTGTACTTTGAATGGGCTGGTTATCTTGGGTGTGTTACCGCCGTTGCGCAATCTTGTCGCGCCCACCGAACGGTGTGTCCAACAAACACTCCCGTTCGGACGGTATTGTTTGAGGACGAAATTGTTCGTTGGACACGGGGGGGGGGGGGGCTCTGATGGTGTAGGATCGTATGCACTGCGGCGATTATACAGGTGTGTGGGGGGAGGGGTTCCGGAAGATGGATGCTGACATTTCCGCTGACATTTGTCACATGGTGGCGTCAGCCAAAGGCGATGAGTGTTCAGCCCCAATGTCAGGCAGACGGCCGCAACCTGGTGACCTGCTCCTGCATGCAGCCATGTCCCAGCCCAACCCGACGCTTGCCCCCAACCCAAAAAACAAATTGGTTTCATAGTGGGTGGGTGGGGGATTTAGAGGGGTCCCCATCAAAAACTCACTGGGAATACTTTTATAGGACAAGATAAGAATTTTACAAGGGTCGAACCCCACATCTAATCTGCTTCGGCTGTGGTGTGCAAGTGGGCCCAAAACGGAGCCGATGTAGCATTTCCCATATACAGAGGTGATTCGTGTCCTCCACGTCACAAATGGGGAGTCACGAATTTGACGGCCTAACCCCATCCCTGGACACTGCTCCTAACTTGCCATATCTGTGAACCGGGGTCTACCGGCGGGTTTCTGGCCCAAAACTTGGGAACCCCCTGTTTCGAAGGTGCCAATGCAAAACAAAGAAGCCCCACGTCCCCCCGCCAAAGAGGAATGGCAGTGGCATGTATGAACCAATATACCCCCCAGAATGCCTCAGGTGCTGGCTCACAGCCGAGTTGATCTAAGAACATCGCTGGCGGTGTGAAAGGATTGTGTATTTCTGCCAACAAAATGCCACCTGAACTTTAATTCCTCTTTGGATATTTGCCTCACAACACACATAACACACTTCAAAGTTGATTGAGGTATTGTCAAGCACAAAATGGGTTTTTGACCCATGGCAATGAGCTCCAATTTTCAGGATTTTGGCATGGCATGGCTGCCAAAGTGCTCCAGGCCTACGGTGTGGGTGTATTGGGGACAAGGCAGTGCTGAACACGCCCCAAGGACCCTATAGGTACCAATTACTGAGGATTAACGCTGCAAAGCCTTGAGAACCACCTATGACCCCTCAGGGGTCAGTCAAGGAGTGCCCTCGGTCAGCCTACCCTTTCCGGTTCCTTTGGGGTGTAGTAGGGTGGCAGCACAACGTCCGCTCAGCCACTGGAGCCCATAGGCTACATGACCCTGGTCTCAGTGTTGGGCTGCCCTGCCACACTGCCGGGGCCTGGAACACTGGGCACACACACAACCCCAGCAACGACCAACCCTGGCACAAGAAGGTGTGCCACTTTGCTACTCCCGCAGATCCCCCTGCCCCACCACACTGTGAAACTAATCAGCAACTGAAGGGGACAGGCCAAATGAGTGCCATGCCATGCAGCCCAGTCAGTTTGCATGTAGTACAATGAAGCTGGGATTCCCGGCGCGACCTCAGATCACATGGTCTCTCGGTATATATTCTGACATAGAGGATTCACGAGCAATTCAAGCACCACGGCGCGGCCGCAGCAACATGTACATGTTTGAGTGTACATATGATAGTGGCTGTTCTATATCAAACTCGTGTCCTCTTGGACCTTGATGGCTGTTCTATATCATACTTGTGTCACCCCAACCAAGAAGGGGACACATTGCTGAAACTCGTTGCACTGATCGGACTATGGGCTGAAAGTGTCTATGGCGGGGACATTCGGTCAATCATTACCGACCATTGATCCCCCACACTGTAGCCTGGATGCACAGGTGAGAACCAAGGGAGCAGAACCAATGTTTTGCGAGAAACATAAGTTTTGCATTCTGTGCACAGATCAGTTTTTCATTTTGGGTAGAGCTGTGCATGGACTGACCGGAGACGATTTCAGTATTGGATACAGTGACTGTCTTGGCTTCAGGGAGGCAGGTTGGAGACGCAAAACCCGGCAGTACCCTGGAAGAGGGTGGCCAGGTGACACAGCTACCACAGACACAGACACAGACACAGACACACAGACACAGGTACCAGGCAGCCAGGTGACACAGCTAACTGTACTTAGAATGAGGTATACGATCTTGCTTTGTTGTTCATAGAGCCTATTAAGGCACGGCATACACTCATTGACTGATTGCAGAATTCATTATGGCCTGGAAGAGGGTGGTTCTCCCTTCCCAAGGCACAAGAAAGACTGGTCAGGCTGGGCTAGGCACGGGCAGCCTGCGAGACCTAGTGCCCTGCACTCAGTCCAGGCCGCCCGCCCGCCGGCCCACCCTGCTCACGGGGACGGCTGTATCTCCCGCTTACCCACACTGGGCGGGGTCAGGGGACTGTCATCAGCCCGGCAAGCCTTGCAAACGGGCAGCCAGGTGGACAGGGGCCAGTCATGTTCAGCAGGTGTGGGAGTCCATTGCCAAACTACCAGAGGAGGCCTTGGCCCAACCCAACCCACCCACCCCAACCCCCCACCCCACCCTGCCCCACCCTGCCCCGCCCTTCCCCTCTCTCTTGAAGGATTCAGACTCAATTGAAGAGGCAGATTCAGATGATGAACCTGCTTGCGCCGAGTTTGCTGTCCTTTTGGAGGCCCTGGAGGACCGTGATTTGGCGCTTGCGGCAGTGCAGGTGGATGGCCGTGTGCTACAGTACGCCCCAGAGAGTCTGCGTGCGGACCGGGAGGTGGTCCTCGCTGCAGTGCAATCAGAAGGTGTGGCGCTCAAGTACGCCACACAGGGACCCCGTGCGGATTTCGAGGTCGTTCTCACGGCGGTACAAAACTATCCCCCAGCCCTGGAGTATGCCACGCAGGACCTCCGTGCGAACCATGAGTTTGTCCTAGCAGCTGTGCAAAACAATGGAAAGCTGCTGGAGTTTGCTGCAGAGGACCTCCGAGCGCACCGCGAGGTAGTTCTTGCCGCGGTGCATGACGATGCTGATGCCCTAGAGTATGCCACAGAGGGTCTCCGGGCAAGCCGCGAGGTGGTCCTCGCTGCGCTTCGAACGCATGGCAGAGCGCTGCGGCATGCTACAAAGGATCTCCGTGCCAACCGTCAGGTGGCCCTGGTAGCGGTGCAGGCATTTGCCTTCGCACTTGAGTATGCGGAAGAGAACGTGCGTGCGGACCGTGAGGTGGTCCTCGCCGCGGTGCGAGAACACGGGATGGCCCTGATGTATGCTGCAGAAGGCCCCCGCGCAGATTTCGACGTGGTCATCGCTGCGGTACAACACTATCCTCTGGGACTGGAGTACGCTGCAGACCGCCTCCGTGCGGACCGTGAGGTGGTCCTGGCCGCAGTGCAACGGGATGGTCGGGCTCTGCAGTACGCTGCTGAGGTCATGCGTGGGGACCGCCAGGTGGTCCTTACTGCAGTGCGCCAAATTGGCCGAGCGCTGGAATACGCCGTGGAGGACCTCCGGGCAGACTGCGAGGTAGTCCTGGCCGCAGTCCAACAGGACGGGCTTGCGCTCCAACACGCGGCGGAGGTACTCTGTGTGGACCGTGCGGTTGTCACCGCGGCAGTGCGAAAGGATGGCCGGGCGCTCCGGTCCGCTGCTGCGAGCCTCCGTGCGGACCCTGAGGTCGTGCTCGCCGCAGTGCAAGAAGCGGGCGAGGCCTTCCAGTACGCCGCAGAGGCCCTCCAGACGGACTCTGAGTTCGTCTTGGCCGCGATGCAACAGAATGCCTGGGCACTGCATTATGCGAAAGATCACTTCCTTGCGAACCGCGACTTTGTGCTCGCAGCGGTGCAAAGGAATGGGCTTGCGCTCGAGCATGCCACAGAGGACCTCCGTGCGGACCGCGAGGTCGTTCTTGCAGCGGTGCGCAAGGATGGCCTGGCGCTCCAGTACGCCACAGAGGACCTCTGCGCGGACCGCGACCTTGTCCTGGCCGCAGTGCAGCAAAATGGTCTGGCGCTCAAGTACGCTGCGGAGGCACTCCGCGCGGACCGTGAGGTGGTTCTCGTTGCTGCGGCCCAAGAGCCTTTAGCAGTGAAGTTTGCGCAGGGCAATCTGAGCCAACAGCCCCAAGTTCTGGAGGTGGCTGGTTTTGATACACGTGGGTCCACATCTGCACAGGTGGCGCGGCGCGTGGTCATGTCCGTCAAGT
Source organism: Eutreptiella sp. 'Long Island Sound 2002' (assembly GCA_964036045.1). Classification (NCBI taxonomy): domain Eukaryota; phylum Euglenozoa; class Euglenophyceae; order Eutreptiales; family Eutreptiaceae; genus Eutreptiella; species Eutreptiella sp. 'Long Island Sound 2002'. The sequence continues at coordinate 2,830,051 of OZ038401.1, forward strand.
TCGGGTTTCATCAACTGGCCTCTGACTTCTCATCGTTGGTGCACAAGCGGCTGCAGGCCAGTCCATATTTCCGCGGATGGAAGGTGCACAATCCCAATGCCTTTAAGAAGAGCTTTTGTGGCCGCAACGCAGACGGCACTGCCAATTGGGACCTCGCGACAGACATTGCATACCCGTGCCGCGGCACGGACGAGACTTGTGCACTGCCCGCAGAGCACGAGGGCCACCCAACGATTAAGAGCTGCTGGAGGTACTCGTTCGGGTGGTATTTGCGTGACGCTAAGGCCCACGGTGGCTTTATGCTGCAAGTTGTCGAGCGGGCTGTCGTTGATGAGGCTTTTTACCCGAATCTGATCTTGCAAGATCTGCAGATTGGCGCCGGGCAGAGAATTGAAGAAGACATGGCCAGGGACGCTGGGGTGCAAATCTTCCGGCTCGAGCAGGCACGCAATCATTACCATTTCCCTGATCAGGAGGCAGATGACCAGCTGATTGATATGTTGGCGTCTGAAGTTGACCGGTGGTGGCTGTCGAATGACCGTCTGGTGCACGGCACCCCTGCAGACATCGTTGTGGTCAATCAGGAGGCTTTGACCAGGAGGGAGTCAGACTAGGCTATGCGCCCTCTATGCGCCCTCTATGCGCCCACTATGCGCCATCTATGCGCCCTCTATGCGCCCTCTATGCGCCCCCCCCCCCCTCCATGGTGCATGCCACCCCAACCCCCGTAATGGACCAAAATGGCCCTCAGATACACCCCAAACCCCAAACACAACAAGTAGCAGCCTACATGGTACATGGGTCTACAGGCATGTACTTGCCCCCTCCCCCCTCCCCCCCACGTCCCCCACCCAGAAGCCGGAACAGGCCATCATCCCCCCCCCAACCCCTGTGGTTTGGATGTGCTCCACTGTGGCCTGTTGCTTGGTGGGATAGTCGCCCCCCCCCCCCCCCAAACACACAACTCCGAATTAACTCCCTCCCACCATACCACCCACATAAACCCCCCCCACCCCCACCTCCCACTCGCCCCATACTTTCCCCCAAACTTCTGCCCCTTCAGGCCTCGCATGCGGGTGCGTGCTGCGCTCTGTGCCCCACTGCTGCAAACAAGCATCTCATCTACAACACGCCGACAGTGTCTACCGTGCTTGCTTGCCACAGACCAAGTTTGTAGACAGCCCACCTGCACGGCACCAACACCGAATCGTAATTCCCAGCGCCTGCCTGGTCGGCGTTTCTGCCTCCTTTTGTCTGATATCCCACGACTGGTCTCCTCCAGCCGCCGTCGTTGAGGACACACACAATGTTCTACCGACCGGCCACAACCATTATAGGCACCTGCCAGTCCCGTGTCGACCACTCCCCAGGTCAGGAACGCTCTATATTTTCCTTTCTGACCCAAAGATTACCCCAAGACCTGTTTTCATATTTGTAACATGAAATTACATCGAAGCACATTCTGCTAGGATGGATAAAGCACTTTGTCAACACAGTCCACCGCCTTTTTTGCCAGTAGCTCTTCATCAGGGCAGACCGCTCGCCATTTCCGTCCCCGTGCATTGCTCCAGTTGCACAGGGAGGTAAGGGCTGGATGTGGAAACGGTATCCGCATCAATTATTATTCTCAGGGGGTGAGTGTATATGCACCTGGTGGAGGCGCCGTGGGAGTCTGGTCCAACTTGTAAGGGACTGTGCGGGACAGGCTGTTTTAGGGGCAAATGGGGCATTGCACAGCAGGTTTTGACCTTTTGTTTCTATCCCCATAGCTAGGCAACTGGGGGGTTTGAGGGTGCAAATGGTGTGTACATGCTTTTTGCCATGGATGGTGTGGCTATGTGGCCATATGGTTGTGTGTGGTTATCTCAGTGGCCATCCTGTCCCATTTATGTCACTTAGCCTGCGTCAAGGGTATGCCATCTGACCGTCCATTTCTGGAGCTTCTACTTGGGACCCCAACTCCAGATCCCCAGACGGCGGCAATGCCCAATCCCCCCCTGTTCCTTTGGTGCCTTCCATGGTGTACTGCAGGTGTGGCATGTGGCCGGACAACGCGAAAGGGCTGTGGGGCTTGCTTCCATTCCTGTGCCCCTAACCCTTTTCAAATTTTGATGTGACCCCTTCGTGACCCCATTATGTCTTGCGGGCGACAACCACTTTGCAGTTGGGTTGACGGTCCCAGATTTTGTGTGTGTGTCTCCTTTGTAGTTGGTGGTGGATTATGATGATGGGGCATAGCCGGACATTGTTCAGGCAGAAATATGGGCATGATGACATATTTCCTTGTGACCATCCGTATCGATTCTTCATGAAGCACACGCCCCCTTATGGATGTGCCCATCTCCTTTCTGGAACAAAGAAGTGCTACAAGGATGCCCGGTGGGCAAGTGTGGATCATGTGTAGTCTTACGTGATTGGTGTTGCTGCCAACATTCGATGGGCGGAAAGATTGTTCAAGATCAAGATTGGAAGAATTTGAAGGAATAAACAGAGGCTAGACGAGCACTGCCGCTCTTTACACAAATCTTCCCCATATCATATCTAGAACATTCCTAACCCAAGTCCAGAATGGGTTTTTTCTCCACTATTCGGCTATGGCAGCCATGGTGTTGATTTACGCTGTTTCATGGTTGTCTAAGATTTTGGTGTTCTGGTTGGGGGCTGGGGAGTTATGGTTAGCATTGGGTATTGGTGTTGATTATTGTTTGCTACTTGACATTGGGCTTGTCTGTGACGGCTTTGCTCCTTTGCGCATTGATTGTATCCGCCCACGTCCGGTACCTGTTTCTTTTGAGCTCATGGTCACCGATGCCCGTGGTGAAGCACTATGCTCCATTGGTTGAATTGGTTGAATTGATGTACATTGGTGTTGGACTTTAAAAGCGTCATGTTGCATTCTATTTCTATTTGCTTACTCCCCACTGCAGGATCAGTGATTGTGCCACATTCAGCTGCTTTGTCTCAATTGAATGCTTTGCACTGCGGCCCAGCTGGAGTTGATATCTTGGCATCTTGTATTTGAAGTTTCGTGGTATTGTGGTATTGTGCTGGTTTGGCTTCTTAGCAAGACTCTTGGACTGCTGGTCCGAATGTTGTTGGCTTTGCAAAGGGGGCGCATTGTTTACCACATGTGCTAGATTAGTTTATGTCCGAATCTCAATGTTGCTTTGATCTTTGCAATTTTATCTACAATAGCTGTCCATGTTAGACATAGGCACACCTTTGTCAACCTTGTTGACCCCGATGCGAATATTATCCATTGAATGATGGAAAAAGACTGTGTGTTTGCCTAAGGTGACATATTGGCCCGTGTTTGCTTGAAAAGACCATGTTGGCCTGGAATGACCTGTAATTGCCTAAAGGGGCGTATGAGTATTATTTGGTATGAACTGCCCCATGCACGAAGTGATGCCCAAATGCTTGTCGAAGACGCTTTGTATGGCCATCTTGGCGTCTCAGCTATTGAACATCAACATTTGACAACTTTATGTGTGCATCCAAAGCTTCTTGCCACTTGTGTGACCACTTTCTTTGACCGATGTGGCACAAGTGCAACGCCTAGGTTTGCACTGGGATGGAAGTAGTGCCCGCCGGAGATTGTGTTGTTGTTGATGTGTGCTAGGGAAAGCGTCGGTGGAACCTCGGGAGCAAGCAACAACGCACCCGAAATTGATGTGCAGATGTTTGTTACAACATATGTCTACCCTCTTCTCTCCACTTTGCTTTTGGCAAAGAGGAGCACTTGACACAGTGCGTGGAGTTAGCAACGGTTGCGCTAGTTGACCCGGCTACCAATGGGTTGCAAGCTGTTGGTAAACCAAAGGTTCAATTGTTCTTGCTTGACTTTTGAAAAATCCAATCAGTTTCAACACAGTCTATGGGGCACGTTGAGAATGGTCCACACTGCCTTTCATTTTTGCGCATTCAGGACCACCTCTACGGACCGCCTCAGTCACCATCAAATTGCTACCCTCCGGCCCTCGCTATGACGGACATGTTGATAGTGACATGTTGTCTTCTTTATGACACACATCGCCCCTCGTTCGTCAGTGTGCCTTTTCCCTGGTTCGAGACCCCTCCACGCGCACCCGCTTGCCCACTTAGTTGTCGGGGTGACAAGGCACAGTGCAGGCTGCGGATTGGTTTCCAAGCCTACCCGCCACCGCGCGGACAGGGCGAGGGCTTGTCCTCCCTGTTGAAACGGCCCAATGCAGGCACACACTGACGCTTTTGAGAGTATTGTGCCAAGGATGCAAAAGAATGTGCCCGCCCTCCCCCCCTAAGGGCGCCAGTATGGCCCAGCCGCCGTTTTCCTGATGGCAATTGCCAGCTTCAATGGCATTTGTAAGCTATGATAAAGCGTGGCCACGGACCTGATCAAAAGTGGAGAGCCGAAACTGGGGTGTATGGCGTCACGCTAGGTCTAACCATTTTGGATGCTATAGTGTCGGGAAATGGGCTCTATTGGCCTTGGGCTGCCTTGGGGGGATTACCTGCATTGCGCGCGCATCGCATAGAGTGTTGGAACACCCTCATCCTGCAGAAGGTACATCACATCCAATCAAATCAAATCAACGGCAGAGCAACAGATAATGGAGCAAATCGAACTGCCACATGACTGCCAGGCAGCTCAACTTGATGTATAGCATCTCACACCACGGGCACAAGGTCATGGGGCATACATAAGATCTTGCAAAAATGAGGAAACAAATAAATAGGCCTAGTAGACAGCCGACAGTAGTGCAGACGGTGACACAATGCAAATCGACAAACATCGCAGGTCACGCATCGCAATAAGAAAACATAGGCACGGACCGGCAAAATTGCCAGTTACATTAATACTACAAAAATCAAAGGACAAACGACACAACAATCCATCAGGATGAAAGAGCCTGTGACGGTACGCGAGTTGAGGCTGTTGCGCGCGTGTCTAACACTGACCGACTGTGTGTTGAACATCAAACAGATCCGGTGGCATAAATGCGCAAGAAACTAACATACATAGTGCCACAACGACAGTAATATCGTGATCTGACAACCTACCCCACCCACCTGTGTCAGGCCACCTAAAAAGTAAAAGGTGTACGGTTGTGGGCGGGGGATCGTTTTTTTTTACGAAGCGGGGGGTTTCAGGTGATTATATGAGCTTGCAAAGCTTCAGAAGCTTTTGCCAACTATTTGGTGAAAAAAATTTGACCGTTTTTATGCTCAAAAGTTTTTTCGGCACCTTGGGGGTCAGTGTTGATAATAACTGATGAATGGTGTCATTCAATTGAGCCTTTTTCCCAACATCCCCCCTCCAAAGGTTTTTGGAGCTGTATTAACCTCCCTCCCTCCTAATGCAAACCCCATGTCTTTGGAGGAATGTTTGCTCTTCGCGCATCCTGTACGCTACTTTTATGATGACTTTCCGCGATTGGGCTCCCATGTATACCACTACCGTATGGAGCCCTTGGGCCGGCCAATAGCTGCCTCTTCCTTACCAAAGGAGCCAACCAGAAACCATCCATGCACAATATTGAACAACAAAAGCATATTTGAATAACCTTTACAACTTTGTTCAACCAAATTTGTTCGCTCACATTGAACAAGCAGCCTTCTCCGCACAGGTGTGCGGGCCAATACGTTCCGCACAATAATTCAAATGACATTCACCACATTCTGTCGTAGTGTGCTTTTGACTGCACAATGCACATATATCAACCTCCTCCGGAACATCATGTTGCATGCCTTCCTCAATGGTTGCTTCAGCGCTCTTCTAAACATGAGGGAGAACATGTTCACACGGTCCATACGGAGGGTGACAGACCTGCCTCCGGATGCAAAATTGGGTTAAGTGCAACAAAATGCGCACCAATTGATGCAACTCGCTGGGACCTCCACGTCAAATGTTCCGCATTAAACCCCACTGCCACAAATGAGCAAACAATTGCTCAATTCGGGCCCGGTACCATCCATGCACATCAATATCTGATTGTTGGTGTGCCGATAGAGTGTCATTTTTCCGGCCATTTAACGGCGCATTGACATGCACACAGCCCTTGTAGGCTTCATCATGGCTGCGCACCTCAAAAGCAAAGAAATGGCAGAAATGCTACGTCACCCATGCATTCTCGGGGGTCTCCTACAAAAGGGCTGCCAGACCCATAGGTAGTGGTAGAGATCGGAAATAGCACAAAAAGTTTCCCTGTACGCTAACGTCATTCCCTGGAGCCAAATCTCTTCGCAATGCGAACACAGGTACAGCCGCTAGAGTGCTATGTCATCCCGCGCCACAAAGGGCCGCAGACCCTGACAAATGCGCCCACGTAGCGGGAAGAGGGGCAACAACAGTCTCCTGGAAGCAGGGGCGACAACTGTCTGTGGACGCCCCTCCTCGGCAGCTATTACACCGCCATATGCCGCCATACTAGTTGCGCCCTACTTGGGCCCTTTCGCCTAGGGAGCGGGCGCGTCCCTTCTCACGTGTACCGTCACATGCTGAGACAAAAGCTCAACCGTAGAGCGTACATCAGTCATACGTGCTTTGCACATTGTTGTTGTTGTGATTGTGGTTGTGGCTGTTGTTGTTGTTGTTTTTGTCGTTGTCGTTGTTGTTATTGTTGTGGCTGTTCTTGTTCTTGTTGTCGTTGCTGCCGACTGGTGCTACTGCTGCTTCTGGTGGTGGTGGTCTTCTCTCTGCTTCCTTCATACGAGCTGGGAAGAATTGATTTCTTTCAAGGTCGCTGCAGTTCAGGTGATTGTGTTGCAGATTTAGACTGTACAGTGCCAGACAGATCGCATATTACAGTAAGACGGATCGCGTCGCTGGCGGGCCGCGATCAGTACTGACAGGTGCATCATTCAATTCTTTGCTGTCACGCAATCATATTATTGGTGCTTAAAGATCGGGATTGGTTAGTTTAGACTGTGTGGCAGCCTGCGCTGCCGTCGCCCAAATATGCGAATATAAGGATTCATTAGGTTTGATTCCGATTGAACATTTAATCTCTTCAATTGATTAGCTTTCTTTCGAGGTGGGAATGTAATGGAACTCAGCACGTGCGCGCAAATGGCGATCATTTAGTAAACGCGCGTGCGTGTATATGTAAAGCACAGTGCAATGCAATTCAATTATTAAACTATTGAATCAAATTCATTTTGTGTACTGTGCAGAACACCAGGATGAAATTATGCAGTGATTCATGAGATCAATAACATGCTGCAGCGTTGTTGGATTCGCATTTGGATTTCGAAATCACTAAGGAGATCACGGGGAAAATAGCATTCGAAATAGAAGATCCCCAAGATCATTACAATCCCGGTGTTCGATTTCCGTGAAACTCTCTTTGGTGATGTCGGGGTCATTTCTGGAGTGGTACGAAAACCATCCTGAGGAGCTGCAGAAGACCATTCGCCGTATTGCTACGTTGCCTCCGCCGCAGTTTGGGGGGCTGTCTAAACTGTGGTGTTTGCAGCGTTGGTCAAACTGGGACTTCATTTCTCGTGAAGAAAATGCTGCGCTGGTTGTGTTTGCTGCACGGCGCCCAGATCTATTGTGTGACTCGGAACTTGCTCAGAAGTGCATTAACGCTGTGGATGAGATGCAGGGAACGGCACTGCGAACACTGCAAATTGACTCCACAGAGCAGTGTATTACGGCGCCGAACGGTGCTGTGCAAGATAACCCTTTACGTCTCATTTTTGCACTTGCTTCTTCACGCCATGTGCCGAAATCCAGTGGGAAGCGCGGTGTTTCATTTGGAGATCCACAGGGGCAGGAAAGTTCACAACGCCACGACGAACAGAAGACTTCAAAGTGCAAGCAGGAGCAGGAGCCCCAACACAAGAAAACGGGACGAGGAACTGGAGGTCGTCGCCGAAACAGATGTTGGTAAGGTTCTTTTTCGCTTTTCCTGTGGTTCTGTGTGAGCGTGATGCTCTGCAGTGTGCATGCTGATGTGTAGTGTCCTACAGTCTCTGTTGTGTTGTTTCTTGTTAGCGTGCAGGGCAGTCTGGCAGCGCAGTTTAGGCTTGCGTGGGCAGCGCTAGGGTGTTAGAAGGCGCGTGAAGCGCAGCCTGAGTGTGAGGCTCCGCTAGGGTGTTTGGCTTCGAGTGATTCGCACTGAGTGTGGCACACAGCGTGTGAGCATGAGGCTCCTACCCCTGTGCGTAACCCTGTGCGCGTCCTGCTTGTTTCGGCTGCTGTTTAGGCTGTGTTTTCTGCTCCTCCGGCGCAGCCCAGTGGAGCTGAAGTGGGCTCCTCCACGGGCGCACTGTAGGGCTGCTCCACGGGTGTGCCTTCTGAGTGGTTTTATTTTTGCTTTGTTTGTTTCTTCCACTGTGTGGGTGAGTACAGACTGGTACATTTAGGCTAACCTGAAGCTGCATGCAAATGAGTTGCATGTAAAAGTGAGTTTGGCTTCTGTGTTCAGTATGTCACTTTTGAGATGTGTAGTGTGTTTGTACGTCTAAATGTATGTGTGAGCTTTTCTGTTGTTCTGCCTCGCTTCGCCTTGGAACGAGAAAGATGTCCTTGATTAGTGCCCTATAGATTTTGATGAAATCCTGCAGGTTTTTGTTGATGAAATCCCAAAACCAAAGGAGCAAGTAGAGCAAGAACAGGACGTCGATCGAATCAATGAATAGTTTGAAATCCAGTGTAACACAGAAGGGCTGCAGATAGACAAAGCAGGTTTAAATACAAAGATTCAATCACAAATGGATAGTACAAAAGATTTTATGTGAAAACTGGCCTGATTCTAGCCTCCAAGTTAGCATCAAGCACTTCATCCGCACTCTTTTGGATGAAATGGAGAAAGATGTCCTTGATTTATGCCCTAGATATTTTGATGAAATCCTGCAGGTTTTGTAGTTGAAAACCCAAACCAAAGCAGCAAGTAGAGCAAGAACAGGATGTGGATCGAATCAATGATTGGTTTTGGAATCCAGTGTAACACAGAAGGGCTGCAGATAGACAAAGCAGGTTTATACACAAAGATTCAATCACAAATGGATAATACAAAAGATTTTATATGAAAATTGGTGTGACTCTTGCTTCAGAGATAGCATTAGGCACTTCATGTGCACTCTTTTGGGTGAAATGGTGCTGGTTAGGAATGTGGGGCATAGATGTCAGGACCAGACAAAAAATGACTTGGCCAAGCAACTGAATTCAGAAACAGTTACAAAGTAGGACCACAATAAGTGGTAGAAACAATTGAGTATAGGGGTCTTGGGGTGGGAGACCACTAGGCTTAACCTCCAAGGCCTAAAGCATGAAAGGCCTATTTTATTTCGGTATATCCTCCATGAAGGAAGGTACCTCCGCTCAGTTGAGTGGTAAGGGTGAACTTCATGGGGGGCTAGGGTCACAACCCTAGTTACTTTGAGAAAGTGTACTTTAGGCAACAAAAGAGAGATAAAAACACTTAAGTTTGTCTTAGCATCAACAAAAGGGTTTTAAGGGGGGCTTGGCCTGGATCAAGCCCTCCAAGAAAGACATGGCAGTGACTTTTTTTTAACCCTCCCCTGGAGTACTAGTTAGCTAAGCTAGTAGGACCAAGGAAAAAGGCTCAAATATTCCCAAACCTACCTCAGAAAATGCATTAAACTTACCAAAAACATCCTCATTAGTTCATAGAAGCCTATCACACTGTAGGTACCCTTGAAAAACAGTGTAATGTACCGTGAATGATGTCCCTTCGATGGGGCATTCCTCAAAAGTCGCCGGCGTGCGACGAAAACTTTTGGAAAAAGTTTGGGGGTAGTGGGGTTTGAACCCAGGACTCCCTCCCTAGAGCACATATGCTTGCCTGCTATGGTACAGTCGAACGCTCTAATGCGGACGGCTATCGCTGTATAAACAGCTTTTTGATAAACGTCCTGACCAAGGGCCAGGGCGGAGCAATACTCCCAATGGAGGACACAAATCTCCAGGAGCTGGGAAAAATAGAAAATGTAACCAACAGGGAGTGATTCCTGCGGTTTAGCGGAACGGGTTGCGATTTAGCAAGTGAAATCGTTAAACATCGACGAAACCACGCGGGAAATCGTCATTTTTACACATAACTCAAAGTCGCAGACAAGCGCAAAGGAAGCGGACTTCAAAAACAAGGTTGCGCAAGCGTAAACGGCTTTTGAAAAAGAAGGTATGAGCCGTAGTTTTCAAAGTTCTAAAAGAAATTTTTGCACAGGTGCATCAAAATTTTTACAAACTTCTGAGAAAAGTATTCAAATTCAACCCACACCACAGAGCAGGTCAACAACCTACCTCTCAGGTATGTCAGTGTCATCTCACACGCACGCATTGCGTTCGTGTTGGTTGTTTCGTCAAAACGTTAGGGTTGTGAATGCTGTGCTCGTTAGGGGGTCGGGTGTTCCTCTCTCGTGCTCTGCACAGGTCAAAACAGGAATGAAAGGTATGCGATGCGAATGGAGCGCGCAGCGCGCACGTAGGGTTAGAATATGCACTGTGCTCGCGATGCATGTGCCTAATCGAGGCATTCACACGCTGCGACGCTTTTCCTGTACCCCAATTCATCCTCTTTCTCTCTTCACAGTTTAAAAAAAAGGAAAGTGTTTGTTCGTGTGCAGCCGTAGCGTTAAAGTAGGGTTGCTTAAAACGCTTAGGCTTGTTTTGTGTTCGCTTCATTTCGGCATTCACACGATGCATGGTGAGTAAGGTAGGTTAGCCCAGGAGGAGCTCACCTCCTGGTAGAGTCATTGTGGTTATGGTTCTGCCTCCCTTCCCTGCGTGCACATGATGCATTAAAGGGTAGGCCACGCGAATTGCGCACGGTAAACCTTGTGTAGGTTACCCAGAGGCTCCTCAGTACGTTCTGTAAGAGAACCTGAGGAGTCTCTTAACGCTTGCTTGCTTGACAGGGTGTGTTTGCGGACAGTGTATTATAGGTCACACTGAGAAGCGTATAATACGTGGAGTGTGGCTTGGTTCCTCCGCCGCAAACACCCCTTCATTTGCCTCTGTTGTACAGGTGGGAGAGGTTCAGGGTGGTTGGTGCACGCAGCAGCTGCCTTCGGCGGCTACCCATTTTTCTGCCCCAGCAAAACAGGGGCGCTGATCACAAATCAATTGACTGTGCCTCAGCCAGGAGTGGCGAGGGCAGTTCGACTTCATCGACATCCGCGCTGTGCACACAACAAGAGCACCCCTTCCCTCCAAGCCCTAGCAGGGGAAATGCGTTGTGGCGTCCCCTATTAGGCCACAGTTGCTTAGCAGCGCTCTATTCTCTTGTCTTCTTCACAGGAGGGTCATTAGGACCCGAGACATCTTCGACAGCAGCACCCAGTAGCGTGTGTAGGGGTTAGGGTCAGCAGGCCTGGCAGGAGTTGAGTGCAAGTGATGAGTGCTCACCCTGCCTTCGAAGGCCGGTGCTGGCGTTAGTGAGTGTAGTGTAGTGGTGTCTCCTGTCCCGCGTGCTTTTCCTCGTGGGCAGGGGAGTGCGTTAGTTTTTGGCCTGTAGCAAAAATGGGCGTTTTGTATGCCCTTAGCACACTTGGCCACCCCTCCCCTCTAGTAGGTAGGGCTTTTGCCGTCTTCCCCCAAGGATAGGCGCCAGCACAGAAATTGGGCGCCATAGGAGTGGTAATAGTACCTGATTAGGACCTTCGGTCCGACGTCAGCGAAGCCCGGTCTCCGGGAGCCACGCCGGGGAGAGAAGTGAGACACACACAGACATACGTAGCACACATAGGCGTATGGTAAACCCTGTAAGGAAGGGTAGAACCCCATGGGTCTGGACCAGTCAGGGGTCCTAACTGTGGGCTCGCTTGTCCCCAAGGAGGGAAGACACACCTTGCGTCATAACACCTTGCTTGTCATCCCCCCCTGGTGTAGTAAGCCACCGTTCTTCGTTGGCTCCCCAAGGTCATTACATCAGGGCAGTCCCCATGCAACACATGGTCAACAAGGCATACACTCGCTGGGTGGCTGCAATCCTGATAAGCGGCCACCTGGCCCACGCTGGAAACCATAGGCATGGGTCTGCAGGGCACAGACAGGGTCAGTGCAGTGCTCAGTAAGCAGTAGTCTGTGAAAAAAAAACCAATGGCCTTCGGCCAGGGAGTGGTTGTCACGGGGGGCTAACGGTCCTGTCCTGCGATGCAATGCGGGGCAACTGTGACAACTGCTCTTACACCCATACACAGGCACGTCTGCAGAAGAGTGCTCACTGCACCTGTCAGTAGACTGACACAGGGCAATTAGTTTCGCTTCTTACGCTGGTGACATAGTCTCAGCACGGGTTAGGAGCTGCCCCTCGTTGTTCTCAACGAGGTAAGTGCGGAAGATGGGGTTGATACTCCCATCAGGTTGTATGAAGGCTGACATAGGTTCCCAGGTCGCCTCAGATAACCCATAGCCATCCCACAGGGTTAGGAATTTCCAGCCCTGTTTATACTCGTGGCGAGCAATACCTGCAACCACGTAGTAACCATCGACTGCCATCTCATCGGCAGTCATCTCTTCGAGTTCGTCTGCCTCCTCTGGACTGGCAGCCTTCTCTAGGTCTATACGCTCAACCTCACTGTCGCTGAGGCGCCACTCATCCCAAGACAAGTCGTCAGGGGAGTGATAGTGCCTCAACTGCTTGGGTGCACACAGCAGTTCACCACCTAGACGTGGACTGCACCTGACATGGATCCTGGATCCATCTATCCTGATGATACGATAGGGTCCAAAGGAAGGGTCCTGTAGGCAGTTACGTGGCCAGGAGGGTAGGCGTGAATGGTGTACCAAAACAAGGTCACCAACCTTGAAGCTGGCAGGTCGCCGTAGGCGGTTCCGTCGGCTCTGTTCACGGTCACGAATGTGTCTCAGGTTAGTACCATCCTGGTTAGCCAGAGACTGCTTGTGTTCCAGCCAATCTCCCACAGGGCTCTTGAAGTCCTCAGGAAAGGGGGTTTTGAAGAACCAAGCAGGTCGTCCTCCATGGAACAGTTCGTGGGGGGTGAAACCCGTAGAAGAGCTCCGCTGTGAGTTCATGGTCAGCACTGCCCAGGGCACTAGGCGTACCCAGTCCTTGGTGCGCTCCTGTTTCATCAGGATTCTTAAGTTTTGCTCCACCACACGGTTCTGTCTCTCACAGAGAGGGTTAGACGTGTGGGTATAGGGCACACCTGTGGTTACCTCCACGTTGAGGGCATTTAGCACTCGTTTGTACCACCCAGTGTCACTGCGGATGCGTACATCCTCATCAGAGTGCACCTGCTTAGGTGCTCCATAGGGTTCGAACCATTGTTCGACCAACATTTTCACAGTGTGCTCACCTGTGATTGTCTTATTGCAAGGGAACACACGGGTGAAGCGAGATAGACCACAGGTGACCACGAGGCAACAGCACAGCTAATATTCAAGCCCACAACCATCACAGCCATTGCATCCTTCCAAATCCGAAGCAGTCTTGCAGTATGATCCAATCGCCTGGAATATGTACACAACAGCCGGTGTCCCATGCCCAAGGAGAGGGCGCATCAACCTGTCACCAACTGCACATACGCCAAACTGTCGGGCAATCCGCCAGAGCTCAGACCCAAACCCAAAGCGCGCCAAAGGCACTACATTCCTACGCACGCGGCCGCAAAACGCACGCCACCACGCTGCATGCACCCCATACTCCTGAATACCGCCCACACGGTGCGTTCACTGGGAGGTCACACAGGCATTCATTCAGCCCCGCATCGGCTCAGGTCCATACTGACATGAAGACATTCAAAGGCCAAAGAATGCACAAGCAGAGTGGGAAAGCAAACCCTGCTGGCAAAAGGTATGGGAATAAGGCAGAGTAACACGCTGCAAAAGGCATTGCAAGAGGGGGGGGAAGGTCACTCTGAGGTAAGACCTATAACGGCCGCTGGATGGCCACACCGAGTGATGTGAAGTCGGGTAGAGGGGGGGGGGGGAGGGGGGGGAAGACCCACCAGCCAATGCATTTGCTGCCCGCCGGTGAGCAAACCCGATGTCCCCATAGCAACAGATGTTGACCCGCCGCCACATGCAATTTGTAGCCTATGCATACAATACACATATGCGATATGCATACACTCGCACCTTCATCGCTATAAGTGCATCTGGGGGCTGGTGTTGTTTGCAAATAGATCTCAATTCAAAATTGGTCCATTACTGCAGAGCGTTCGTAGAAAGGCATGCTTACACTTGTGCATGTGCTCAATCACTGTTTGTGGACTGGTGGGGTGTAGATATCACTTGGGCAGAGGAAAAAATCGACTATTGCCTGTACACCGAGAGGCGGGTGACATACATGCAACACTCTTACATGCAATATCCGTCAACCTATGATGACACGAATCAACGAACGGCCCCCTGTGTGGCTCCTCAACAACAAACCTGGGGCTTTGTCCTGCCAATCAGGGGGGTGTTGTTTGTGCCCTGCGACCCCATGGGCTGTGTGTTGCCTGTGGAGTGCTGCACTTCATGGCAAAGGGCAGGACAGGGCCGGGGGGGGGGGGGGGGGTCCCAGAGGCGTGTGGGGTGTGGGGTCTGGAGACTGTTGTAGGAAAGAGGATGGGGCTTAGTAGCCCGGAGCCTCGTTGCTGGTCAGAAAGGAGCGGAGATTAGGGCACACGCAGAAAGAAAGGGGAATCAGGCCCAGTGGGCACTCCTCCTGGCGAAGAAGATCGATCGGATCGTTGCCCGTCCCCCGGGGGTGGGTGGGGTTGGACTGGCACTCGGTGTGCGCCAGAGGCGGTGTCAGATCCTTGTCCATATCGTAGGAGGTAGAGACCGGCACTGGGCATCGGCCACGGCGTGACCCCTCAGGGGGTGAGACCAAGGAGCCCCCCCGGCGCCCGCCCTCAATACCATGGCGCCAGAGGCAAATTGCCTGGCGCTTTGCGGTTATCGATGGCGGCATCCAGATATACCACATGCGGGTCGTCATCGCTGGCCGTTGCGGACCAGCGGGCCTCCCGCACCGTAAACACGGAATACGCCGCGAACAGAAACTCCTCCTCGCCGGCCACATTGCTGTGCCGCACGAGATTCACGTGCTTGCAGCGGTACTTGTGCTGGGCCTCCCCCCGGGGGTCAAGCCGGATGACCCACTTGACGGCGGGCCAACGGTTGAACACGTGGGCCCGGTAGAGGAACTCCTCGGCCTTGTCCTCCGAGAAGGACGTGGCCAAGAAGCCCGGCACCCGGTACGTCGTCCCCGGGGCGTAGAAGGCCCGGTGCTCATCGGGCAGACCCCGTCCTTGGGAAACGGGAGCGGGCCGCCCTCTGGCGGCCGGCGGACCACGCACAGCTCGTTGGTGGCGTGGACGAACGTGGCGGCGTGCCGCATGACGCCCGGGTCGTCGCGGCGGATGGCCTCGTTGATGATGCCGCATAGCTCCCGTTTGTGGTGGGATGCGACCTGTAGGGCCGAGGTCCACATCCGCTGTGCCGCCGCCGGCACTTCGGTCAGGAGCTCGTCCTTCGCCTTGAAGGCCTCGTTCTGCAGCTTCCTGAAGAAGGCGTCCCCATCCTTCGTCTCGATGTCGTGGGCCCTGCAGTGGGCCATGATCAGCTCGTACACCGCCGTGAATAGCTGGTGCTGGAACGTGGGGGCCGCGCCCTGGTCGTACTCCCGGTGGAAGGCCGAGGTCTCCAGAGTACGCGTGCCTGGGACATGGGGATACGGGTGTGGGATGCGGATTCGTGCAGCACGGGGCCGTGCCAGTGGGGGGCAGGCGATTCGGAGGGAGGGAGGGAGGGAGTTGGGCACTGGGGGGGGGCGGCGGCGCAGGACACTCCAGCAGGTCGGCTCACACAAATGGACAGAACGGCTCCGTGCAGTTCACACGGGGACTAAGATGGGCATACGAATTCACTTGCCGGGGAGCAGAGAGGGACATTGATGAGGAGAGGGGGATGCATCGGTGGGCAGAGGGGCATGCAGCGACAGGACTGACAGACGGACTTGGCGGACACCCCCGAAATTACTGCGGGCCTTCTGTCTCTCAAGAACATGGTGCCACTGTCGGTGCGTTCAACAGGACCTGCGTGGGCCTGAAGCAGGGCTCGAGGCCAGACGAAGGGCACACGTCCACACATCCGTTGGGGGTCCACCTTCACAACATGGCCCACACACCCTCGGGTACCACCGAATCCCAAGTACCTCCAACAACCGACATTGCCAGCCTTTCCCCTTCCCCTTGTGGAGCGTTCCGGGCCTGGCAGTTGGGGCAGGGAGGGGGGGGGGCGGATGCTGGTCCTGAACTCCCCCACCAAGCGCAGGAACGGAGGGTGATTGTGGGGGCGGATGCGAGAGGGGCTAAGATAGGTCGCGGGGTGTTGTTAGGGCAACGGCCTTTGCCGCCAGAGAAGTGAAGCACCTGCAGCCGCCCTCTTCTCAGCCTCCAGTTGCGCTGCCTTCTCGGCCTCCAGTTGTGCTGCCTTCTCGGCCTCCAGTTGCGCTGCCTTCTCTGCAGCGGCTTTCTTCGTGGCCTCTGTAGCGCGAGAGACCGATGGGCGGGTGGATGGCGGGGAGGTGCATGGGACATGGAGGGCGTGCGGGACAGTGGGGCCAAGTGGCAGAACTTACGGGGGTATTGAGGGAGCGAAGGGGGGGTGGGGTGAGCGGGGGGCTGAGAGGGGGATGCCGCCTCTGGGGGGACACACACATGATACGTCTGCGGGTGCCCCCCCGCACGCCAGGGGTACTGCCACCCTCGCTGACCGCCGATCGATGAGGATGGGGGGATGCATCGGTGGGCAGAGGGATGGGCAGAGGTACACGCAGAGACAGGACTTACAGACGGACGTGGCGGACACCCCCAAAAGTACTGCGGGCCTTCTGTCTCTCAAGAACATGGTGCCACTGTCGGTGCGTTCAACAGGACCTGCGTGGGCCTGAAGCAGGGCTCGAGGCCAGACGAAGGGCACACGTCCACACATCCGTTGGGGGTCCACCTTCACAACATGGCCCACACACCCTCGGGTACCACCGAATCCCAAGTACCTCCAACAACCGACATCGCCAGCCTTTCCCCTTCCCCTTGTGGAGCGTTCCGGGCCTGGCAGTTGGGGCAGGGAGGGGGGGGGGCGGATGCTGGTCCTGAACTCCCCCACCAAGCGCAGGAACGGAGGGTGATTGTGGGGGCGGATGCGAGAGGGGCTAAGATAGGTCGCGGGGTGTTGTTAGGGCAACGGCCTTTGCCGCCAGAGAAGTGAAGCACCTGCAGCCGCCCTCTTCTCAGCCTCCAGTTGCGCTGCCTTCTCGGCCTCCAGTTGTGCTGCCTTCTCGGCCTCCAGTTGCGCTGCCTTCTCTGCAGCGGCTTTCTTCGTGGCCTCTGTAGCGCGAGAGACCGATGGGCGGGTGGATGGCGGGGAGGTGCATGGGACATGGAGGGCGTGCGGGACAGTGGGGCCAAGTGGCAGAACTTACGGGGCTATTGAGGGAGCGAAGGGGGGGTGGGGTGAGCGGGGGGCTGAGAGGGGGATGCCGCCTCTGGGGGGACACACACATGATACGTCTGCGGGTGCCCCCCCGCACGCCAGGGGTACTGCCACCCTCGCTGACCGCCGATCGATGAGGATGGGGGGATGCATCGGTGGGCAGAGGGATGGGCAGAGGAACACGCAGCGACAGGACTTACAGACAGACGTGGCGGACACCCCCAAAATTACTGCGGGCCTTCTGTCCCTCAAGAACATGGTGCCACTGTCGGTGCGTTCAACAGGACCTGCGTGGGCCTGAAGCAGGGCTCGAGGCCAGACGAAGGGCACACGTCCACACATCCGTTGGGGGTCCACCTTCACAACATGGCCCACACACCCTCGGGTACCACCGAATCCCAAGTACCTCCAACAACCGACATCACCAGCCTTTCCCCTTCCCCTTGTGGAGCGTTCCGGGCCTGGCAGTTGGGGCAGGGAGGGGGGGGGGGCGGATGCTGGTCCTGAACTCCCCCACCAAGCGCAGGAACGGAGGGTGATTGTGGGGGCGGATGCGAGAGGGGCTAAGATAGGTCGCGGGGTGTTGTTAGGGCAACGGCCTTTGCCGCCAGAGAAGTGAAGCACCTGCAGCCGCCCTCTTCTCAGCCTCCAGTTGCGCTGCCTTCTCGGCCTCCAGTTGTGCTGCCTTCTCGGCCTCCAGTTGCGCTGCCTTCTCTGCAGCGGCTTTCTTCGTGGCCTCTGTAGCGCGAGAGACCGATGGGCGGGTGGATGGCGGGGAGGTGCATGGGACATGGAGGGCGTGCGGGACAGTGGGGCCAAGTGGCAGAACTTACGGGGCTATTGAGGGAGCGAAGGGGGGGTGGGGTGAGCGGGGGGCTGAGAGGGGGATGCCGCCTCTGGGGGGACACACACATGATACGTCTGCGGGTGCCCCCCCGCACGCCAGGGGTACTGCCACCCTCGCTGACCGCCGATCGATGAGGATGGGGGGATGCATCGGTGGGCAGAGGGATGGGCAGAGGAACACGCAGCGACAGGACTTACAGACGGACGTGGCAGACACCCCCAAAATTACTGCGGGCCTTCTGTCTCTCAAGAACATGGTGCCACTGTCGGTGCGTTCAACAGGACCTCCGTGGGCCTGAAGCAGGGCCCGAGGCCAGACGAAGGGCACACGTCCACACATCCGTTGGGGGTCCACCTTCACAACATGGCCCACACACCCTCGGGTACCACCGAATCCCAAGTACCTCCAACAACCGACATCGCCAGCCTTTCCCCTTCCCCTTGTGGAGCGTTCCGGGCCTGGCAGTTGGGGCAGGGGGCTGGTCCTGAACTCCCCCACAAAGCGCAGGAACGGAGGGTGGTTGTGGGGGCGGATGCGAGAGGGGCTAAGATAGGTCGCGGGGTGTTGTTAGGGCAACGGCCTTTGCCGCCAGAGAAGTGAAGCACCTGCAGCCGCCCTCTTCTCAGCCTCCAGTTGCGCTGCCTTCTCGGCCTCCAGTTGCGCTGCCTTCTCTGCAGCGGCTTTCTGTAGCGCGGGAGACCGATGGGCGGGTGGATGGGGGGGAAGTGCATGGGTAATGGCACAGGAAGCGGAGGAGGAGGGCGGATCGGGATACCTTCCCCTCACGTACTTTTCATGAATTTCGCCAGCTGGACCAGCCGGCGGTAGAAATCAACATTTTTTTAACTAGCCAACACAACCCGATTTTTCGACTACCGTGGTGCCTTGCAGTCAGTGCATCGCAGCACCGAGCGCACAGTGGACGTGCCTACGCCGCAGCTACAGGGCCTCTTACTGGGCGCAGTAGGAGCAATTTCCTCGGAGCAACGCGGTTTCCACACACACGACAAGAGGGCACACACCCCCCCTCCCGCCCACACAGAGCTGGACGGCTGGTGCCCTGCAGAATGGGAACCGGGCATCTCTGGGGACGTTCCAACAGGACACACATGACTGTGTGCCGTGTGCATGTGCTGTGCCACTGCTACCCCCCCCCCCCCACACACACACAGTCCCTGAGTACGTGTGCAGTGGTGTCCTGCCCTGCGTGGAGCTGTTGGGATGTGACACCTGCTTGGGCCTTCAGGGCAGCAGCCCTCTGCTTCTTCTTTGCCACTGAGCACAGGCGAAGGTGTGACACAGGGGGGCACGAGGGGGGGGGGGGGGCACAGCAGCGGCTGTGGAACAGGCACACACCCGTGCGCCACGAGCCTGAGCGGTGTGCCCTGCGGATGGCCCGCGCCATTTGTGCTGCGCTGTGGGCGGGGGCCATGACATCCGGAGGGGGGGGGGTCCCGCTGTTTTGGGGCCTCCTTCTGCACTTGTCCCTCTGCCCAGCGGGACGTCTGTGTGAAGATGTAGGGGCGGATGTGGCGGCCATGAGGACCCCCCCTGCCCACGCCGCTGGAGCACAATAACACAGGGGGTCGCACGCGTCCCTCATCTATGCCCCCAGTCCCACGGCATGTCCGTCTCATACCCCCTCCCCATCGGTCACTCAGTGCACATGTGCCATTTCAGAGGTCCGGGGCGCAGACTGTACTGAGGGAGAGAGCTGATGGGGGGCCAGGGGGGCACCCTTGCGATCAGGGTACACTGTTTGATGCACGTGAAGCGTGAGCCATCGGAGAAGACCCCCAGCCCTGGACCCTTCCCCCCTTGCAACCCCTCCAACCCCCACCCCTGCAACCCCCCCCCCCCCAGCCCCCGCCTGTGCCTGAATTATGTGTGGTGTGTGTTGCGTGTTGTGTGTGTGCTGTGTGTTGTTTGTCTGCGTGTGTGTGTGTGTGTGTGTGTGTGTGTTGTGTGTCTGCGTGTGTGTGTGTGTGTATTTTGGGCGCTGTGCAATAAGCCGTGTGCTCTCCATGTGCTGAATTATGTGGGACACGTGGCAGTGCGTGGTGTGGCGTGTGTGTGCGTGTGTGTCGTATGTCTTGTGTGTTGTGTTGTATGTCTTGTGTGTTGTGCGTTGTGTGCTCTGCGGCGTGTAGCGTCTGCTGTGTGCTGTGTGCCGTGTGTGGTGTGCACTGTGTTGGCACCGGGGGACTGCAACACAAGCAGATGCGGTAGGGGTTCCTCAAGGCGAAACAACAATGCACAACCAGACAGACCTTCAGCAGGATTCTCGTTCTCTTGCGTGAGCTCATTGATTTGTCGCTTCCTAATGCATGATACGTTGTTGCCTGCAACACCAACATCAGCAATCTAGACACGCAGAAGTGTGAAAACCCTTTCTTCCTACGTCTCAGGGGGAGCCGTAAGCGTTCAGCCCGACCCCTGAAGTGAGGAAAGCGAGTGGGAAAATGGCAACAGGATATACACTGCAAAAGCGAGTTGTGTGTACGCGGCCATATTAGAGAGGGCGGGCGACTGCTGAGGTCCAGGAGGCTCTTGTGCAAGAAGGAAGGCAGAAGGATTAAGCGACCCCCCGCGTCGGCCCCCGTGGTAGCGCGGCGTGTCAGAGGGACCGTGTCTCAGAGGGCCGGTGCCTCAAGGGACAATCACCTGCACCACAGCACATCCTATGAAGCAGGGCATAAGCCCATTCAGATCCTGGACGCTGGGGGGGAGGGGGAAGGGACGGGGTTTGCGGGTTGGGACCTGCCCAAAGCCTGCCCTAGTCCCCCCACCCCCCCCCTCCCCCATCCCCCAAGCCCGTCCCAGTGTATCGCGGCGCGACGGTAGGACTGGGACCGCGACGACACGTGGGGTGTTCGGAGGAGCGCCCGTGCCCCGACCGCAGGCCGTGCGCCTCCGGCCCGGCGCCTGCTGGTCCGGCCACCGCCACGTCCGTCGGTTCATGCAACCGGACGGTGAAGTCCAGAGCCAGGCGGCGTCCTCCACGTGCCTGTGAGGGCGTGACCTGCACAGAGCGCTGCGCCGGTGCCCCCCCCCCCCCCCGTGTGGCAGCCACAAATGTACCCCCCGTGCGCTGTGCACGCGAGGGAGGGCGGTGCATCGTGTGCCTCGTGGGCGGAGAGGAGGTGATGGGCATGCCCCTTGCCCTCACGAGGACCTGAGGGTTGTCAGGGACGAGGGTTCAGAAGGGGCCTGCGTGTCACTCTGCCCCAGACTCAGAGGGGGAGGGGGGGGAGGGTGACGCGCGCCCTAATCCCGCCGCTGAGCGCAACACGTCTATCAGTCGTGCCCCTGCAGCTCCCCCGCCCTCGTCCCGTGGGGGGAGGGGGGGAGGTTGACTGGTCCCCCATATCCCAATGCAAATTAAATGGCCCCCTCCCGTTTCCCTATTCAACTCAAATCCCCTGCCTGTTTTTGCTGTTCTAACTAAATGCGCCTCACCTATTTCCCTACCCCAATTGAATGCCCCTCCCCCCATTCCCTATTGAAATTAAATGTCCCCCCCCGTCGTTCTCTAACCAATTTCAAAAGCCCCCATTTCCATATTTAAATTAAATAGCCCCCCCCCCCATTTGCCGAGTCAAATCAATGCACCCGCTCCATTTCCCTGTGCAAATGAAATAGCCCCCCCCCCCCGGCCCCCTTCCCTATTCAAATCGCCACCCCCCCAGTTCCCTATTCAAATTAAATAGCCCCCCGCCCCCTTGCCCCCCCGCGTTTCCCTTCGCGCGCCCGATTTGCGGTTTCAAATTAAATAGCCCCAAACCAAGCCCCCCCCCCATTTCCCTATTCAAATTAAATAGCCGCCCCCCCCCATTTCCCCATTCAAATTAAATAGCCCCCCCCCCATTTCCCCATTCAAATTAAATAGCCCCCCCCCCTTTCCCTATTCAAAGTAAATAGCCCCCCCCCCATTTCCCCATTCAAATTAAATAGCCATCCCCCCCATTTACCCATTCAAATCAAATAGCCGCCGCCCCCATTTCCCCATTCAAATTAAATAGCCCCCCCCATTTCCCCATTCAAATTAAATAGCCCCCCCCCCCATTTACCCATTCAAATTAAATAGCCGCCCCCCCCCATTTCCCCATTCAAATGAAATAGCCCCCCTCCCATTTCCCCATTCAAATTAAATAGCCCCCCCCCCCATTTCTCCATTCAAATTAAATAGCCCCCCCCCCATTTCCCCATTCAAATTAAATAGCCCCCCCCCCATTTCCCCATTCAAGTTAAATAGCCATCCCCCCATTTCCCCATTCAAATTAAATAGCCCCCCCCCATTTCCCCATTCAAATTAAATAGCCATCCCCCCATTTCCCCATTCAAATTAAATAGCGATCCCCCCATTTCCCCATTCCCCATCAGCTGTGGGGCTCCATGACAATGCATCCACGTTGCCCTGGGGGGGTGCCTTGGGTTGCCGACTATCACTGAAAACAGCCATCCTGAAAAAGCCTAAAAGTTACGTAGTGGAACGGTGCAATTTGTACAAAAAAACGGTTTGTGGGCCATCTCTTCAGCTTGAGTTTTATGAACCTCTAGAGGACACCTAGGATGTCACACTCATGCTGTGGGGCTCCATGACAATGCATCCACGTTGCCCTGGGGGGGTGCCTTGGGTTGCCGACTATCACTGAAAACAGCCATCCTGAAAAAGCCTAAAAGTTACGTAGTGGAACGGTGCAATTTGTACAAAAAAACGGTTTGTGGGCCATCTCTTCAGCTTGAGGTTTATGAACCTCTAGAGAACAGCTCGGAGGTCACACTCATGCTGTCAGGCTCCATGACAATGCATCCACATTGCCCTGGGGGGGTGCCTTGGGGTGCCGACTATCACTGAAAACAACCATCCTGGAAAAGCCTAAAAGTTACGCAGTGGAACGGTGAAATTTGTACAAAAAAACGGTTTGTGGGCCATCTCTTCAGCTTGAGGTTTTTGCACCTCTAGAGGACACCTAGGATGTCACACTCATGCTGTGAGGCTCCATGATAATGCATCCACGTTGCCCTGGGGGGGTGCCTTGGGTTGCCGACTATCACTGAAAACAGCCATCCTCAAAAGGCATAAAAGTTACGTAGTGGAACGGTGCAATTTGTACAAAAAAAACGATTTGTGGGCCATCTCTTCAGCTTGAGGTTTTTGCACCTCTAGAGGACACCTAGGAGGTCACACTCATGCTCTGGGGCTCCATGACAATGCATCCACGTTGCCCTGGGGGGGTGCCTTGGGTTGCCGACTATCACTGAAAACAGCCATTCTGAAAAAGCCTAAAAGTTACGTAGTGGAACGGTGAAATTTGTACAAAAAAACGGTTTGTGGGCCATCTCTTCAGCTTGAGGTTTTTGCACCTCTAGAGGACACCTAGGAGGTCACACTCATGCTGTCAGGCTCCATGACAATGCATCCACGTTGCCCTGGGGGGGTGCCTTGGGTTGCCAACTATCACTGAAAACAGCCATCCTGAAAAAGCCTAAAAGTTACGTAGTGGAACGGTGCAATTTGTACAAAAAAACGGTTTGTGGGCCATCTCTTCAGCTTGAGGTTTATGAACCTCTAGAGGACACCCAGGAGATCACACTCATGCTGTGGGGCTCCATGACAATGCATCCACGTTGCCCTGGGGGGGTGCCTTGGGTTGCCCACTATCACTGAAAACAGCCAGTTTGCTTGCGAGTGACGCATGAACGCACGAAACAAATGGACACCACAACGACATGCAATTGCGATTCCTCACATAGGAGTTGCTCCGTAACACGACCGGGAAGAAGTCACCGCCAAGGCGATTGAACTGAAAGTTTGGCATTGAATGTGGTGTGCATTTGCGGCCAACTGTTACGGCCAATTTTTTATCGCCTCATGATGGGTCCAACCTCCCCGGCCGCGGAAAGCTGTCCTCATGCCCCATGTTGTTGCTGACTCGAGAGCGAAGCCGGCAACTCCTTGGTGTGGACAGTTTTGATGGGGGCTACCATTTCCGATGGGCACGCAGCACACCTCCATTTCTGCATCTTGGACACTTGTAGGTATCATCTTTCTCCGCCTCCTCTACAGTGTCAAACTCGGTACAACCCAAATGCATCCATCTTTCACATTGGGTGCATGCCACCCAATCATCCCAGTGTCGAACTTGTCCACAATAACATTCATCAAAACCATCATCATCCTCACTCATTTGCACGGCCACGAACATGCCATCGTTTGGTTCTACAAAGACATGGCAAATGTGTTCATAGTCGTGGTGAGCGTATGTAGCCCCACGAAATTGGGTTGGGACGAAAAATAAACCAAGAACATTGCGGTATGAGACGAATCCCAAAGGCGTGCACCATCTGTGAATTCATGATGGGCTCATGCCCCCCTCCTCTTGTTGTTCGAATCCACCATGAGGTCTCATGCGCACCTGGTGTGACGTGTGCAAAAACCACAAAGTTTGCAGTGCGAAGGGCAAGACCAAAAGACACTGCTGGATGCCAAGGGTTTCTTACTGTCTCGGGGCTCTTTGTATCACTGCCAACCTGCACCATAAGAACTTGTTGGTCAAGCTGGTGCCAAAAACTACCATAACGAAACCGTCATGCCGTGGTGGGTGTTAGTGGTGGCCAACGAAGCACTACGCCCTAGTGGACTATGGTGTAGGAACCAAGGGCCCTCTTTTTGAGAGGTCCCGGGTTCAAACCCTAATAGCCTCACTTAGTATGAACCACCTCATATGATGCATGTGACATGGCAGTGACACACTATGCCACCTCAGCAAAACATGGAGCAAAACAAGAGTGCGCATCTACAAGGCCAATGCTCAGGGAACCTATGCCCAATTTTCCTTTGAGTGTTAGCTGTCTTTTCAAATGCCTTTATTTCTACATGTGGCTTTTTGCTTGGACTCAACTACCAACCCGCATTATGCATCCATTAAGTGCATCATTTTTGCCATTGTCCACCATTTTAATTGAACCAAGTATTGTGTTGATAGTGAGTACAAACAATATGAGGGGTTGTTAAAGAAGGTGTGAAGGAAAAACTTCACTTGGCTGCTCCGAAGAAAGCATGTGGACAATGCACAAGGCAAAATTTATTGCCTATCCAGAACAACAATGTGACGCCGGTTGCACATGGATCCAAGTCCCACTTGGTCCAACTACCCATGGGAGTTGCTATAGAGAGACGAGACGGCAACGCGACTAAGCATCAAGAAGAAGCATAGCTCGGGGCAACAACTCTACTACCCTTCGTCTGTGTTGTTCCTCCTTTGTCGTCCATGATATCATGTGTCGAAAAATTGTGCGAAAAAGAAAACAGAACAAGAACTAGCATGAAAAAAAAAACATTAGACAACACAACACGGCAGAACAATCTAGCGCAACACGCACAACACTCAACTGACCTACACATGAAACAATTCGCGTGCTTCTATACACACTATTGTCATTTTAGAGACAAAAATGTCGAACTCAAACCAAACCTTCTGTGACATCTGCCCTGTTTGTGGCAAGCACCGGATGAAAAAAGGGCAATGTCGCGATTGCCACCCTAAACATTTCAAAAAAAATGCCAAACAGGTATTGTGGGGGAGGGCTCCGGGCAAGGTTGGTGTCAATCTATGGATGCATTTTGGCTATTCCTTTCCTACAGGGCAAAACCAAAAACCACACGCAGAACAAGAACAAGAACAAGGACAAGAACATGAACAACATCCAAGGACTCAAAGAAGAGCAAGAGAGGAGGAGCATTGATCTTGATATTAAGAAGACGATCGACTTAGACCTAAGGGAGCTCCAAATGAATGTACAGGAAAGGAAAGTTAAACAAGATGAGAAAGAACTGGAGTTGAAAAATAAGGAGATGAGGCTTAGGGAGCAGGAGATGGAGGCAAACGAAAAAAAATCAATGAAGGAAGTGGCCGCCTCAAAACAGGAGGCGGCGACTTACAAAAAAGAAAAGGAAGTGGCCAAAAGGGAGCGAGATTCGCAAACAAGGAAGAGGCGGGAAGCGGAGGAAACCAACCGCAAACTCGAAAGAGAGCTCAAAAAGGTAAAATATGAATTTGCAGGGCGAAAGAGGAAAGCAAGTGGAAAGGGAGGAAAAGCGGAAGCAACCAGATGACACTAGGTTGAGAAAAGCTCTCGGCATCCCTCCACCATCTAACCCGGCACTACCTCAGTCCACACCACCTGAACCTGCACCACCTCAGCCTACACCACCTCAGCCTACACCACCTCAGCCTACACCACCTCCGCCTCAAACTGCACCAGCCCCGCTCCCAGCTTTGCCTCCGATGGCACCTCGGCTTTTTGTTCTCCCACCTGCGCTTCCGGGGTTGCCCACCTCCGTTTTTTATTTCCCGGCTCGGCCCATCTAACCGGTAATTATGAATTATTATGATCATTGTTATTGTTATTATTATCCTGGTTCACTTATGCGCTGCAATGATTGATTTCAGTAGTCAAAATTGAATTTCAACCGCAATGTCTTGTCTGACTGAATTCCAACCCTATTCATTTGCCGGCCAGCGCGACATCCAAATCGGTGTGCGACCCGATTTGCCCGCCCCAAACTGGCTGATACGCAGGTGCGCCAGGAACAAAGAAAGAGGATGGGCGAAACTGAACTAATCATCATAATGGTGGGAAAAATGGTTGAAGCAGGGGAGCTTTGGGCATTTGAAATGTGAGGAGGTCACACTCATGCTGTGGGGCTCCATGACAATGCATCCACGTTGCCCTTGGGGGGTGCCTTGGGTTGCCGACTATCACTGAAAACAACCATCCTCAAAAGGCCTAAAAGTTACGTAGTGGAACGGTGAAATTTGTACAAAAAAACGGTTTGTGGGCCATCTCTTCAGCTTCAGGCTTATGAACCTCTAGAGGACACCTAGGAGGCCACACTCATGCTGTTAGGCTCCATGACAATGCATCCACGTTGCCCTGGGGGGGTGCCTTGGGTTGCCGACTATCACTGAAAACAGCCATCCTGAAAAAGCCTAAAAGTTACGTAGTAGAACGGTGAAATTTGTACAAAAAAACGGTTTGTGGGCCATCTCTTCAGCTTGAGGTTTATGAACCTCTAGAGGACACCTAGGAGGTCACATTCATGCTGTCAGGCTCCATGACAATGCATCCACGTTGCCCTGGGGGGGGTGCCTTGGGTTGCCCACTATCACTGAAAACAACCATCCTGAAAAAGCTCAAAAGTTACGTAGTGGAACGGTGAAATTTGTACAAAAAAACGGTTTGTGGGCCATCTCTTCAGCTTGAGGTTCATGAACCTCTAGAGGACACCTAGGAGATCACACTCATGCTGTCAGGCTCCATGACAATGCATCCACGTTGCCCTGGGGGGGTGCCTTGGGTTGCCGACTATCACTGAAAACAGCCATCCTGAAAAAGCCTAAAAGTTACGTAGTGGAACGGTGAAATTTGTACAAAAAAACGGTTTGTGGGCCATCTCTTCAGCTTGAGGTTTTTGCACCTCTAGAGGACACCTAGGAGGTCACACTCATGCTGTCAGGCTCCATGATAATGCATCCACGTTGCCCTGGGGGGGTGCCTTTGGTTGCCGACTATCACTGAAAACAGCCATCCTGGAAAGGCTTAAAAGTTACGTAGTGGAACGGTGCAATTTGTACAAAAAAACGGTTTGTGGGCCATCTCTTCAGCTTGAGGTTCATGAACCTCTAGAGGACACCTAGGAGGTCACATTCATGCTGTCAGGCTGCATGACAATGCATCCACGTTGCCCTGGGGGGGTGCCTTGGGTTGCCGACTATCACTGAAAACAGCCATCCTGAAAAAGCCTAAAAGTTACGTAGTGGAACGGTGAAATTTGTACAAAAAAACGGTTTGTGGGCCATCTCTTCAGCTTGAGGTTTATGAACCTCTAGAGGACACCTAGGAGGTCACACTCATGCTCTGGGGCTCCATGACAATGCATCCACGTTGCCCTGGAGGGGTGCCTTGGGTTGCCGACTATCACTGAAAACAGCCATCCTGAAAAAGCCTAAAAGTTACGTAGTGGAACGGTGCAATTTGTACAAAAAAACGGTTTGTGGGCCATCTCTTCAGCTTGAGGTTTTTGCACCTCTAGAGGACACCTAGGAGGTCACACTCATGCTGTCAGGCTCCATGATAATGCATCCACGTTGCCCTGGGGGGGTGCCTTTGGTTGCCGACTATCACTGAAAACAGCCATCCTGGAAAGGCTTAAAAGTTACGTAGTGGAACGGTGCAATTTGTACAAAAAAACGGTTTGTGGGCCATCTCTTCAGCTTGAGGTTCATGAACCTCTAGAGGACACCTAGGAGGTCACATTCATGCTGTCAGGCTGCATGACAATGCATCCACGTTGCCCTGGGGGGGTGCCTTGGGTTGCCGACTATCACTGAAAACAGCCATCCTGAAAAAGCCTAAAAGTTACGTAGTGGAACGGTGAAATTTGTACAAAAAAACGGTTTGTGGGCCATCTCTTCAGCTTGAGGTTTTTGCACCTCTAGAGGACACCTAGGAGGTCACACTCATGCTCTGGGGCTCCATGACAATGCATCCACGTTGCCCTGGGGGGGTGCCTTGGGTTGCCGACTATCACTGAAAACAGCCATCCTGAAAAAGCCTAAAAGTTACGTAGTGGAACGGTGAAATTTGTACAAAAAAACGGTTTGTGGGCCATCTCTTCAGCTTGAGGTTTATGAACCTCTGGAGGACACCTAGGAGGTCACACTCATGGTGTCAGGCTCCATGATAATGCATCCACGTTGCCCTGGGGGGGTGCCTTGGGTTGCCGACTATCACTGAAAACAGCCATCCTGAAAAAGCCTAAAAGTTACGTAGTGGAACGGTGCAATTTGTACAAAAAAACGGTTTGTGGGCCATCTCTTCAGCTTGAGGTTTTTGCACCTCTAGAGGACACCTAGGAGGTCACACTCATGCTGTCAGGCTCCATGATAATGCATCCACGTTGCCCTGGGGGGGTGCCTTTGGTTGCCGACTATCACTGAAAACAGCCATCCTGGAAAGGCTTAAAAGTTACGTAGTGGAACGGTGCAATTTGTACAAAAAAACGGTTTGTGGGCCATCTCTTCAGCTTGAGGTTCATGAACCTCTAGAGGACACCTAGGAGGTCACATTCATGCTGTCAGGCTGCATGACAATGCATCCACGTTGCCCTGGGGGGGTGCCTTGGGTTGCCGACTATCACTGAAAACAGCCATCCTGAAAAAGCCTAAAAGTTACGTAGTGGAACGGTGAAATTTGTACAAAAAAACGGTTTGTGGGCCATCTCTTCAGCTTGAGGTTTTTGCACCTCTAGAGGACACCTAGGAGGTCACACTCATGCTCTGGGGCTCCATGACAATGCATCCACGTTGCCCTGGGGGGGTGCCTTGGGTTGCCGACTATCACTGAAAACAGCCATCCTGAAAAAGCCTAAAAGTTACGTAGTGGAACGGTGAAATTTGTACAAAAAAACGGTTTGTGGGCCATCTCTTCAGCTTGAGGTTTATGAACCTCTGGAGGACACCTAGGAGGTCACACTCATGCTGTCAGGCTCCATGATAATGCATCCACGTTGCCCTGGGGGGGTGCCTTGGGTTGCCGACTATCACTGAAAATAACCATCCTGAAAAAGCTCAAAAGTTACGTAGTGGAACGGTGCAATTTGTACAACAAAACGGTTTGTGGGCCATCTCTTCAGCTTGAGGTTTATGAACCTCTAGAGGACACCTAGGAGGTCACACTCATGCTGTCAGGCTGCATGACAATGCATCCACGTTGCCCTGGGGGGGGGGCCTTGGGTTGCCGGCTATCACTGAAAACAACCATCCTGAAAAAGCCTAAAAGCTACGTAGTGGAACGGTGCAATTTGTACAAAAAAAACGGTTTGTGGGCCATCTCTTCAGCTTGAGGTTTATGAACCTCTAGAGGACACCTAGGAGGTCACACTCATGCTGTGGGGCTCCATGACAATGCATCCACGTTGCCCTGGGGGGGTGCCTTGGGTTGCCGACTATCACTGAAAACAGCCATCCTGAAAAAGCCTAAAAGTTACGTAGTGGAACGGTGAAATTTGTACAAAAAAACGGTTTGTGGGCCATCTCTTCAGCTTGAGGTTTTTGCACCTCTAGAGGACACCTAGGAGGTCACACTCATGCTGTCAGGCTCCATGATAATGCATCCACGTTGCCCTGGGGGGGTGCCTTTGGTTGCCGACTATCACTGAAAACAGCCATCCTGGAAAGGCTTAAAAGTTACGTAGTGGAACGGTGCAATTTGTACAAAAAAACGGTTTGTGGGCCATCTCTTCAGCTTGAGGTTCATGAACCTCTAGAGGACACCTAGGAGGTCACATTCATGCTGTCAGGCTGCATGACAATGCATCCACGTTGCCCTGGGGGGGTGCCTTGGGTTGCCGACTATCACTGAAAACAGCCATCCTGAAAAAGCCTAAAAGTTACGTAGTGGAACGGTGAAATTTGTACAAAAAAACGGTTTGTGGGCCATCTCTTCAGCTTGAGGTTTTTGCACCTCTAGAGGACACCTAGGAGGTCACACTCATGCTCTGGGGCTCCATGACAATGCATCCACGTTGCCCTGGGGGGGTGCCTTGGGTTGCCGACTATCACTGAAAACAGCCATCCTGAAAAAGCCTAAAAGTTACGTAGTGGAACGGTGAAATTTGTACAAAAAAACGGTTTGTGGGCCATCTCTTCAGCTTGAGGTTTATGAACCTCTGGAGGACACCTAGGAGGTCACACTCATGCTGTCAGGCTCCATGATAATGCATCCACGTTGCCCTGGGGGGGTGCCTTGGGTTGCCGACTATCACTGAAAATAACCATCCTGAAAAAGCTCAAAAGTTACGTAGTGGAACGGTGCAATTTGTACAACAAAACGGTTTGTGGGCCATCTCTTCAGCTTGAGGTTTATGAACCTCTAGAGGACACCTAGGAGGTCACACTCATGCTGTCAGGCTGCATGACAATGCATCCACGTTGCCCTGGGGGGGGGGCCTTGGGTTGCCGGCTATCACTGAAAACAACCATCCTGAAAAAGCCTAAAAGCTACGTAGTGGAACGGTGCAATTTGTACAAAAAAAACGGTTTGTGGGCCATCTCTTCAGCTTGAGGTTTATGAACCTCTAGAGGACACCTAGGAGGTCACACTCATGCTGTGGGGCTCCATGACAATGCATCCACGTTGCCCTGGGGGGGTGCCTTGGGTTGCCGACTATCACTGAAAACAGCCATCCTGAAAAAGCCTAAAAGTTACGTAGTGGAACGGTGCAATTTGTACAAAAAAAACGGTTTGTGGGCCATCTCTTCAGCTTGAGGTTTATGCACCTCTAGAGGACACCTAGGAGGTCACACTCATGCTGTCAGGCTCCATGACAATGCATCCACATTGCCCTGGGGGGGTGCCTTGGGTTGCCGACTATCACTGAAAACAACCATCTTGAAAAAGCCTAAAATTTACGTAGTGGAACGGTGCAATTTGTACAAAAAAAAACGGGTTGTGGGCCATCTCTTCAGCTTGAGGTTTATGAACCTCTAGAGGACACCTAGGAGGTCACACTCATGCTGTGGGGCTCCATGACAATGCATCCACGTTGCCCTGGGGGGGTGCCTTGGGTTGCCGACTATCACTGAAAACAGCCATCCTGAAAAAGCCTAAAAGTTAACTAGTGGAACGGTGCAATTTGTACAAAAAAACGGTTTGTGGGCCATCTCTTCAGCTTGAGGTTTATGAACCTCTAGAGGACACCTAGGAGGTCACACTCATGCTGTCAGGCTCCATGACAATGCATCCACGTTGCCCTGGGGGGGTGCCTTGGGTTGCCGACTATCACTGAAAACAGCCATCCTGAAAAAGCCTAAAAGTTACGTAGTGGAACGGTGCAATTTGTACAAAAAAACGTTTTGTGGGCCATCTCTTCAGCTTGAGGTTTATGAACCTCTAGAGGACACCTAGGAGGTCAAACTCATGCTGTCAGGCTCCATGACAATGCATCCACGTTGCCCTGGGGGGGTGCCTTGGGTTGCCGACTATCACTGAAAACAGCCATCCTGAAAAAGCCTAAAAGTTCCGTAGTGGAACGGTGTAATTTGTACAAAAAAACGGTTTGTGGGCCATCTCTTCAGCTTGAGGTTTATGAACCTCTAGAGGACACCTAGGAGGTCACACTCATGCTGTCAGGCTCCATGATAATGCATCCACGTTGCCCTGGGGGGGTGCCTTGGGTTGCCGACTATCACTGAAAACAGCCATCCTGAAAAAGCGTAAAAGTTACGTAGTGGAACGGTGAAATTTGGGATGCAGCGTTCTAGGGCGTGGTGCGGAACCCCTAGTTAGAACGCAATTTCTGGAACACCCACCTACCCTCAATTTTGGGGCAAACCACCTAAAAAAATGGATTCAGCACCCTCAAAAACCCCCCATCCCCTTTCTTTCCCCACATAACCCTCATTGTAGGGGTGGTTTTTTGGGGGGGGGGGTCAAAGAGTTAGAGCACAGTTAGAACAGAGTTAGAACGCAGTTAGAGCACCTTGCTCTAACTAGTTATCGCGCTAGTTATCGCGCGATAACTCAGTTATCGCGTAGTTATCGCGTGTAGTTATCGCGCACCCCTCCTCCCTCCCTCCCTAGGACAAACAACACAAAACACTTGGCACAAAGCATCTGTGGTCGTTTTTCATACAAAGTCATCAATGTCTGAGGCCTTGGCTGCCTCCAGTCCCAAAAGCCCTTGCTCCAGGGCGTTCATGGACATGCAATGGTGCATGTGGCGGAGGGACATACTTGGCCTCACCAAAGACCAACCCTTAAAACAATTTTTGAGCCTCCTCTTGTAAGGCCCATGCCGATACTCCGTTGGGATGGAGGAAAACTGAAAAATGTTCCTCCATTTCTCGGCAAAAAAGGTGGAATGTGCCAAGCACCAATGGATCCACCTGGTGGGGGACCAACCTGAGTCTCCCCACGCTTTTGAAAATTTTGTGGTCAACGCACGGTGGCGTTCCACTTGGGTTAGAGTGTACAACTCCCTCACCCTCCAAAGCTCATACAAACCCTCAATGCATTTCACCATGACATGCACAACAACCCATAACATAGGTCCCCCAGGGGTCCTCACTGTGGGGACATGCTCTTTGAGGCAATCCACAAATTGCCTTTGGAAGGGGGGGGAGGTTAGGAAAACTTTGGTGCTTGTTAGATCGAAATCTTTTTCTGTGGCCCTCGAGGCCGAAGGGAGGCGTTCCCTCAGAGGGATGCCTGAGGTCTCATCCTTGAGGGCTTGTTTGAAGGCCTGCAAAGCTGCAAGAGCTTGGGCCTTACCAGGGGTACCAGGGGGGAGGGCCTGAAGGGTGGTCTCAATGCGCTTTGCAATGCCGTTTAGGATGCGGCATGCTGCATGTTGGTAGTCCCCCGGCCGCCTATCAGGGGTCACACTTCTCAAGAATGCCCCCCATCTTGAGGTGGACTCCACCCCCCTTTGCTCAACAATCCCATTGGGGTCTTTGCACAACCAACACTTAGACCCAGCCCCCCCCATTGCTTGCATCCCCTTCCCATCCCCTGTCAAAATGACAGTGCAAGTCAAAAATTGGTTTTGAAAGAGGACAACGTCCTCTTCCACATCCCTCACCTCTTGGTTGAGGTTGGCGGAGATGTCCAGGCTTCTCAAAAAAGCCTGTTCATCCCCGCCATCCATGCAAAACCATGAGGCCCATAGCTTCACCTTCGAAGCATATTTTGCCCCCCCCCATACATTAACCCATACATCCGCACGGGTAGAGGATGCCTTCCACAAGGAAGTCGCATCAACTGAAATAACAACAATGGCAACGCCACTAGGGGGGGGTTTCCCGATAACTCGGGCCATAGATATTGCATTTTGCACAATTGATTGCAAAGGCACATGGGCAGCTGCCCTATTGCGGCCTGTGGTAGACTTTACAATGGTTGTTTGGGGAAAGTAGGGCATGATCCGTTGCCGAACGGTCCTTAGGTCCTGTTGTGTGCAACGGCGGGGCATTCGCAAAAGGGCCCGTTGGGAGAGATGCATGCTGCATGCCATGCGTAGCATGCTCGGGGCCTCATGCTCCTGAGCTGTTAATGCAAGATGGCCGCCAAGTGGGCCAGACAGGGCAGTGCATGCCCCACCACTTAAACAAACTTCGCCTTTCGTGTTGGTGCCACACACAACGTTCGGGTCACCCAATAGAACTCGCACCAGCCGCTGAACCGCCTTCAAACGCCGCCGCCGGGCCTTGGGGCACTGCAGATCGGTGTACCGCCGGAGGTTAGCTGTGTTGAGAGCCCGCAGGGCCTCATTGACAGCACTATCCATGAAGAATAAGAGGACCTGGACACGAAATGAGGGAGGGTTTTGAAGCAAGGGCCCAAAAAACACACGCGATAACCCACGCGATAACCCCCGCGATAACTAGGTTATCGCGCGATAACCCCCGCGATAACCCCCCGCGATAACTAGTTAGAGCGCGATAACCCCCCGCGAGAACTAGTTAGAGCACCCAGTTAGAGCGCGATAACCCCCGCGATAACTAGTTAGAGCAGGGGTTAGTGCGCACTAACTGGTGGGGTTAGAGCAAGCGTTGAGCACCCTAAAACCTTCACAAACGTTGATTTTGCACCCAGGAAACCTTGGAGATGTCAACAATGTGCAGGCACGGGGTATATGGCGCCACAATCACAAATTCAAATCGATCAAATGGACATGTTCCGGGCTAGTTGCCCCTCCTCAGAGTACACAATGACAAACCATGGTAATCGAATCACAAATTACACTAGCTGGAGGGGTTAGAGGGAGCATTGGGCACCCTAAAACCCATGGACACCAGCTGCTGCCGCCACACAGGCGTGCAGTGCAGAACCCCCCCCGCACTATAAAAAATCACGCTCCATCGCTCGCCCTCCCATGGCAATGGAGCGTGTAGTGCCCTGGTGTTGAACAACACCGGGGCTTGGGGGGTGGCGGTGCATGCCCAACCCTCCACCGCCCTACCCTTGCACACACGGGTGTGCCGCTTTTTTTCCCTCATGGAGGGATTCAGCAGGCCACCACTCTCCACCCAAAACTCACCCCCCGTGAAAGACCCCACACACACAATAAGCGCCATGGGCGCCCCATCCCGCAAATGGGAGTGGAGGCCCATGGTGTCCGTCCCTGGGGGGCGAACAATTTGGATGCTACACCATGTGAACCATGGTGGAGCATTGGAGGTGCAATACCCATTGAGGTCTGCAACCAAGGGGGTGAGGGCAGGCCTGAGGGTAGCAGCGGCCATGTGGGTCGCCCTAAAATTAGAGGGGTTGGGGTTTCCACTTCCCACGAGGCCGAAGTGGCACATGTCCACTTGGGCCCCATATCGCTCCTCCCCACGAAAAATGCCCTTGGGCAACCCCTTGAGCAAATCCACTAGTCATTGGCTCCCACTCCTACTCCCGCTACCCTGACTCTGCAACCCTTGCGGCGCCAGCCCCTGCTGGGCCTGCTGCACCCCGAAGGAGGCACAGAGGGTGGAGGTGAGGCTGCGCACCTACGCCTCAGCCACCCCCAAGCGCTGCGTGAGGTCATCCCCCCTCCTCCGCTGCCCCTCCACCTCCACCCTAAGCTGGGCCGCCTCCACCTCCGCCTTCCGCCTCCCCTCCTGGGCCTCCCTCAGGGCCTCCCTCATCGCCTCCACCTCCTCCCCCCTCTTGGCGGCCAGGTTGAGGGCCTGGTCCAGGGCACGCTGGGTGTTGCCCTGGGCCTTTTCGGCCTTCGCCAAGGCCGACTTGTGGTCGGCCGACCGACCCTTGGCCAGTGCGGCCTCGACCCCCGTGGCAGCCGCCTGCTCCACCAAAACCTGGCAAGCGTCCGTCACGTGGGTGGCCACACTGGCCCCCAAGGCCTCCACGTCCAGGGCCTCATGGGGGGGCTGGGCCGCCGCCACCTTTGCCACCTTCGATGGCTTGGGGGGGGGCTTGGGGGCGGGGGTTTGGCCCTTACCCCTAAGGGGCGGGGGGGGCATCCGGCTCAACCACCACCACGTCTGGTCCCCGCTTCGTCTGGCCTTTTCCCGGCCTTCCGCCCTTGGGTGCATACTGCCGAACCCAATCGGCAGTGGCGTCCACCACAGAAGGGGGGGGGTCATACCCACCAACTTGGTGGATGTCCCCCCCCCTGTGCAGCTTCCGCCACACTTCCCTCCCCGTATAATCCCCCTCCCACAAAAAACACACCCTCAAAAGGAAATAAGATTTCCTTTGGGGGGGGTCGCTCATCCCAAACAAACACAAAAAAGCCGCAACCGTTTCCCCCTCTGCGGCATTCGGCCACTTGGCCGTTTCCCCCCCAACCCACACATAGGAGGAGAGGGTGAGGTTGGTCTTCCTCTCCACCCCCCCCTCCTTCTCGGTGATGGTGACCTGCCGGTACCATCCCGTCCCCCCCATCCTGCAGGCCTCATCCCCAGGCTCCCCCCACCGCCGCGACGCCCCCTCCGGCAGCCTCTTCTCCCCCTCCAGCTCCAACCGGGCCGCCACCGGCTTGGCGGGCCGTGCCCCTGCTGCTTCTGCCGCTCCGCCTGCTGCCTCGGCTGCCTGGGCGTCGTCCTTGACGAAGATACGGGGCAGCTGCAAGATGGTAGCCTGAAAAAAACGAAAGAAACAAAAAAAAAACACGCGATAACCCGCGCGATAACCCCCGGGATAACTAGGTTATCGCGCGATAACCCCCGCGATAACCCCCCGCGATAACCCCGCGATAACTAGTTAGAACGCGATAACCTAGCGCGATAACTAGTTAGAGCACCTAGTTAGAACGCGATAACCTAGCGCGATAACTAGTTAGAGCAGGGGTTAGAGCAGGGTGTTGTGGGAAGTTTTCACACCTGGTGACATGGACACATGCCTTGGCCCTCCTTCTTGGCGTCGTCCAGCACCAGGCCCAGCCTCCGCAGCCACACGAAGTCAGTGACGGCCGCATACTCCCCCACCTGCCGCCACTCCACCACCTGGGCCACCCCCTCCACCTCAGGGGCCACCCTTGCCACTCCCCCATACAACCCCCTCCTCACCACCAAAATGGTGCCCGCCGGCACCTTAATCCCAACATGCCCTTGCAAGGTGGGCCAGGGCAGTGCCTCCCCATGGCACACCTTGGCCAAGGGGCACTGATCGGGGTGGCCTGCGACCGCCCCCGCCTCCTCATTAGTGAGGGGGGCAATCACCTCCCTCCCAATCCCCCACCCCGACAACAAAAAATGCCCTGTGGTTGTTCCCACCGGGAGCAAGCACTGAGCAGATTGCTCAATGCTGACCCCATTGGGGTCCACCACCACCTCCTCCTCCTCCCCCCCACCACCTCCTCCCCCTCCTGGCATGGCACACAAAGGCCATCTTTGTGGGCGGTGCACAAAATCAGCCGATTGCATCCGTAGCAATTGGCTACCACCTTCCCCCTACACCTAACCGCCCCATCACACTGGACTGTCTTGGCCATGCGGCCACCAGGTGCCCCCAGCTGGGGCCTTTTAATGGACGGCGTCAGGTGCAGGTTGGGGAATCGAAGATTCCCCCCTTGGGTAAGCTCAATGGCAAAAAATGCCATGAGGCGGGGGTCCCTTACCCCCATGGGGGAGGCCTTGGGAATCCCCGACCCCCTGTGGACATCAAGGGCATTAAAAAAAAAGGCAGTGCCCCTCTTGAATGGCACAGCCCTCTCCACCCAAGGGTCAGGGAACCCCGAACTGCTGGAGGGCACAAAAAGAAAATGTGACCCATCCTCCTCCTCATGATTATGGGTTAGCATAATAAGGCAATTGACAATCAATGTGCCTTCAGGAATGGTGTAGGGGGGGGGCGTCGCGATGGAGGTGCTGGGGGGTGTGGTCATAGCTCGAAATTTCGGCCATGTCAAAGATGGTGCAGCTCCATCCGACCCCCCCCCCACAGTCTTCTTTGCGGTCTCAAGCACACGATCTGCCACCCTTTTGAGGACTGGCAGATCATGGAGCTTGTGGGGGTTGTGCTTGTGGTGGTTGGCACCCCCATAGTTGCCATACAATGTGCGGCGGGTCCCAGAATCTTGGGGCCTGCCGACAATGGGGGGGTTCTCATTGAAAATGGGTGCCTTCTCTGAGAGAGGCACCCTATCCAAATCATCCAAAAGACTTTGCAGCTGAATGTCACTCAAAAAATCGTGCTCCAGGAGGTGGTTGACCACCAGCTTTCCCCCCACCGTGAGCACAAGGTCATTGGGGTCCCTATTAAAGGCCCCCAAGGGCTCGGCGGCAACCACCTCCTCCGCCTCCCCAATAAGGGGGGGTGTTGCCCCAAATGGAAAAAGAATCACCCCCTGCCCCGAAACAATGTTGGGAGTGGTGACCCCATACCACTCCCTTGTGGGGCAAAGGGAGTGCATGGGGAGCTTGTTTTCGGGGTCGTCAGTGCAGACCCGGCGGGTGTTGTGGGTGAGGGGTTGGGGGAACCAACCATCCGACTTCCCCTTCCCCTTACCCGGTCGGATCCTTACCTTCTGGACACTAATCATGAGGGGGTTGTGGGGCTTCTCCTTCCTCCGCCCAGCCCCCACCCCCCCCCGCATCCTCCTCCTCCTCCTCCACTTCCTCCTCCTCCTCCTCCTGACCCACATAGAGGGTCGTCTTCGTCCCCGCACCCTTCTCGGCATGAGCGGTGACGGACTCCACCACCGCGTCCACATCCTCGGTATGAAGCTGGATCAAAAATCCAGCAACCCCTGGATTTACCTCTAGCAACTCGAAGATGTAGTTGCTGAGAACCAGGGGGTCTCGCTTGTCCGCCATGAAAGGGGACTTATGGACAAGGAGTCCAAAGTCCACACCATGTTCAAAGCGGGTCGCCACAGGGCGCCTCACATTGGCATCACCCATCGTAAACCCCTGTGGACCGCCAAGGCGACGGACCCCAAGGAGCCTTTGATGGTGCTCGCACCAAGCGTGGGCAGCAGCAAGGGCCATTATCAAAGAATACGAAGGCTTTGAGAGCTACAGCGAAAAGGGGAAACATAAAATGAAGCGCGATAACCCACGCGATAACCCACGCGATAACTAGGTTATCGCGCGATAACCCCCGCGATAACCCCCGCGATAACTAGGTTATCGCGCGATAACCCACGTGATAACTAGTGCTCTAACCCCGTTCTAACCCCGCGATAACTAGTTAGAGCACACAAAGATCAATTCGCAAAAAGCGCAAAACGGGCAATATCGAGCAAACGAAACATGGAAGGCACATTGTTGCATCATAGTGCACCCATGTAACATGTGAAATTCCGGGTTCCAACCATATTAACAACACCCAAAATTGGGGGGGTTCCGCACCACGCCCTAGAACGCTGCATCCCATTTGTACAAAAAAACGGTTTGTGGGCCATCCCTTCAGCTTGAGGTTTATGAACCTCTAAAGAACACCTAGGAGGTCACACTCATGCTGTCAGGCTCCATGACAATGCATCCACATTGCCCTTGGGGGGTGCCTTGGGTTGCCGACTATCACTGAAAACAACCATCCTGAAAAAGCCTAAAAGTTACGTAGTGGAACGGTGAAATTTGTACAAAAAAAACGGTTTGTGGGCCATCTCTTCAGCTTGAGGTTTTTGCACCTCTAGAGGACACCTAGGAGGTCACACTCATGCTGTCAGGCTCCATGACAATGCATCCACGTTGCCCTGGGGGGGTGCCTTGGGTTGCCGACTATCACTGAAAACAGCCATCCTCAAAAAGCCTAAAAGTTACGTAGTGGAACGGTGAAATTTGTACAAAAAAACGGTTTGCGGGCCATCTCCTCAGCTTGAGGTTTATGAACCTCTGGAGGACACCTAGGAGGTCGCACTCATGCTGTGGGGCTCCATGACAATGCATCCACGTTGCCCTGGGGGGGTGCCTTGGGTTGCCGACTATCACCGAAAACAGCCATCCTGAAAAAGCCTAAAAGTTACGTAGTGGAACGGTGCAATTTGTACAAAAAAAACGGTTTGTGGGCCATCTCTTCAGCTTGAGGTTTATGAACCTCTAGAGGACACCTAGGAGGTCACACTCATGCTGTCAGGCTCCATGATAATGCATACACGTTGCCCTGGGGGGGTGCCTTGGGTTGCCGACTATCACTGAAAACAACCATCCTGAAAAAGCCTAAAAGTTACGTAGTGGAACGGTGAAATTTGTACAAAAAAAACGGTTTGTGGGCCATCTCTTCAGCTTGAGGTTTATGAACCTCTAGAGGACACCTAGGAGGTCACACTCATGCTGTCAGGCTCCATGATAATGCATCCACGTTGCCCTGGGGGGGTGCCTTGGGTTGCCAACTATCACTGAAAACAACCATCCTGAAAAAGCCTAAAAGTTACGTAGTGGAACGGTGAAATTGGAACAAAAAAACGGTTTGTGGGCCATCTCTTCAGCTTGAGGTTTTTGCACCTCTAGAGGACACCTAGGAGGTCACACTCATACTGTCAGGCTCCATGACAATGCATCCACGTTGCCCTGGGGGGTGCCTTGGGTTGCCGACTATCACCGAAAACAGCCATCCTCAAAAGGCCTAAAAGTTACGTAGTGGAACGGTGCAATTTGTACAAAAAAAACGATTTGTGGGCCATCTCTTCAGCTTGAGGTTTATGAACCTCTAGAGAACACCTAGGAGGTCACACTCATGCTCTGGGGCTCCATGACAATGCATCCACGTTGCCCTGGGGGGGTGCCTTGGGTTGCCGACTATCACTGAAAACAACCATCCTGAAAAAGCCTAAAAGTTACGTAGTAGAACGGTGCAATTTGTACAAAAAAACGGTTTGTGGGCCATCTCTTCAGCTTGAGGTTTATGAACCTGTAGAGAACACCTAGGAGGTCACACTCATGCTGTCAGGCTCCATGATAATGCATCCACGTTGCCCTGGGGGGGTGCCTTGGGTTGCCAACTATCACTGAAAACAACCATCCTGAAAAAGCCTAAAAGTTACGTAGTGGAACGGTGCAATTTGTACAAAAAAACGGTTTGTGGGCCATCTCTTCAGCTTGAGGTTTATGAACCTCTAGAGGACACCCAGGAGATCACACTCATGCTGTGGGGCTCCATGACAATGCATCCACGTTGCCCTGGGGGGGTGCCTTGGGTTGCCGACTATCACTGAAAACAGCCAGTTTGCTTGCGAGTGACGCATGAACGCACGAAACAAATGGACACCACAACGACATGCAATTGCGATTCCTCACATAGGTGTTGCTCCGTAACACGACCGGGAAGAAGTCACCGCCAAGGCGATTGAACTGAAAGTTTGGCATTGAATGTGGTGTGCATTTGCGGCCAACTGCTACGGCCAATTTTTTATCGCCTCATGATGGGTCCAACCTCCCCGGCCGCGGAAAGCTGTCCCCATGCCCCATGTTGCTGCTGACTCGAGAGCGAAGCCGGCAACTCCTTGGTGTGGACAGTTTTGATGGGGGCTACCATTTCCGATGGGCACGCAGCACACCTCCATTTTTGCATCTTGGACACTTGTAGGTATCATCTTTCTCCGCCTCCTCTACAGTGTCAAACTCGGTACAACCCAAATGCATCCATCTTTCACATTGGGTGCATGCCACCCAATCATCCCAGTGTCGAACTTGTCCACAATAACATTCATCAAAACCATCATCATCCTCACTCATTTGCACGGCCACGAACGTGCCATCGTTTGGTTCTACAAAGACATGGCAAATGTGTTCATAGTCGTGGTGAGCGTATGTAGCCCCACGAAATTGGGTTGGGACGAAAAATAAACCAAGAACATTGCGGTATGAGACGAATCCCAAAGGCGTGCACCATCTGTGAATTCATGATGGGCTCATGCCCCCCTCCTCTTGTTGTTCAAATCCACCATGAGGTCTCATGCGCACCTGGTGTGACGTGTGCAAAAACCACAAAGTTTGCAGTGCGAAGGGCAAGACCAAAAGACACTGCTGGATGCCAAGGGTTTCTTACTGTCTCGGGGCTCTTTGTATCACTGCCAACCTGCACCATAAGAACTTGTTGGTCAAGCTGGCCAAAAACTACCATAACGAAACCGTCATGCCGTGGTGGGTATTAGTGGTGGCCAACGAAGCACTACGCCCTAGTGGACTATGGTGTAGGAACCAAGGGCCCTCTTTTTGAGAGGTCCCGGGTTCAAACCCTAATAGCCTCACTTAGTATGAACCACCTCATATGATGCATGTGACATGGCAGTGACACACTATGCCACCTCAGCAAAACATGGAGCAAAACAAGAGTGCGCATCTACAAGGCCAATGCTCAGGGAACCTATGCCCAATTTTCCTTTGAGTGTTAGCTGTCTTTTCAAATGCCTTTATTTCTACATGTGGCTTTTTGCTTGGACTCAACTACCAACCCGCATTATGCATCCATTAAGTGCATCATTTTTGCCATTGTCCACCATTTTAATTGAACCAAGTATTGTGTTGATAGTGAGTACAAACAATATGAGGGGTTGTTAAAGAAGGTGTGAAGGAAAAACTTCACTTGGCTGCTCCGAAGAAAGCATGTGGACAATGCACAAGGCAAAATTTATTGCCTATCCAGAACAACAATGTGACGCCGGTTGCACATGGATCCAAGTCCCACTTGGTCCAACTACCCATGGGAGTTGCTATAGAGAGACGAGACGGCAACGCGACTAAGCATCAAGAAGAAGCATAGCTCGGGGCAACAACTCTACTACCCTTCGTCTGTGTTGTTCCTCCTTTGTCGTCCATGATATCATGTGTCGAAAAATTGTGCGAAAAAGAAAACAGAACAAGAACTAGCATGAAAAAAAAAACATTAGACAACACAACACGGCAGAACAATCTAGCGCAACACGCACAACACTCAACTGACCTACACATGAAACAATTCGCGGGCTTCTATACACACTATTGTCATTTTAGAGACAAAAATGTCGAACTCAAACCAAACCTTCTGTGACATCTGCCCTGTTTGTGGCAAGCACCGGATGAAAAAAGGGCAATGTCGCGATTGCCACCCTAAACATTTCAAAAAAAATGCCAAACAGGTATTGTGGGGGAGGGCTCCGGGCAAGGTTGGTGTCAATCTATGGATGCATTTTGGCTATTCCTTTCCTACAGGGCAAAACCAAAAACCACACGCAGAACAAGAACAAGAACAAGGACAAGAACATGAACAACATCCAAGGACTCAAAGAAGAGCAAGAGAGGAGGAGCATTGATCTTGATATTAAGAAGACGATCTACTTAGACCTAAGGGAGCTCCAAATGAATGTACAGGAAAGGAAAGTTAAACAAGATGAGAAAGAACTGGAGTTGAAAAATAAGGAGATGAGGCTTAGGGAGCAGGAGATGGAGGCAAACGAAAAAAAATCAATGAAGGAAGTGGCCGCCTCAAAACAGGAGGCGGCGACTTACAAAAAAGAAAAGGAAGTGGCCAAAAGGGAGCGAGATTCGCAAACAAGGAAGAGGCGGGAAGCGGAGGAAACCAACCGCAAACTCGAAAGAGAGCTCAAAAAGGTAAAATATGATTTGCAGGGCGAAAGAGGAAAGCAAGTGGAAAGGGAGGAAAAGCGGAAGCAACCAGATGACACTAGGTTGAGAAAAGCTCTCGGCATCCCTCCACCATCTAACCCGGCACTACCTCAGTCCACACCACCTGAACCTGCACCACCTCAGCCTACACCACCTCAGCCTACACCACCTCAGCCTACACCACCTCCGCCTCAAACTGCACCAGCCCCGCTCCCAGCTTTGCCTCCGATGGCACCTCGGCTTTTTGTTCTCCCACCTGCGCTTCCGGGGTTGCCCACCTCCGTTTTTTATTTCCCGGCTCGGCCCATCTAACCGGTAATTATGAATTATTATGATCATTGCTATTGTTATTATTATCCTGGTTCACTTATGCGCTGCAATGATTGATTTCAGTAGTCAAAATTGAATTTCAACTGCAATGTCTTGTCTGACTGAATTCCAACCCTATTCATTTGCCGGCCAGCGCGACATCCAAATCGGTGTGCGACCCGATTTGCCCGCCCCAAACTGGCTGATACGCAGGTGCGCCAGGAACAAAGAAAGAGGATAGGCGAAACTGAACTAATCATCATGCCAGTACTAATCATCATAATGGTAGGAAAAATTGTTGAAGCAGGGGAGCTTTGAACATTTGAAATGTGAGGAGGTCACACTCATGCTGTGGGGCTCCATGACAATGCATCCACGTTGCCCTGGGGGGGTGCCTTGGGTTGCCGACTATCACTGAAAACAACCATCCTGAAAAAGCCTAAAAGTTACGTAGTGGAACGGTGAAATTTGTACCAAAAAACGGTTTGTGGGCCATCTCTTTGGCTTGAGGTTTATGAACCTCTAGAGGACACCTAGGAGGTCACACTCATGCTCTGGGGCTCCATGACAAT
This sequence comes from Eutreptiella sp. 'Long Island Sound 2002', assembly GCA_964036045.1. Taxonomy (NCBI): domain Eukaryota; phylum Euglenozoa; class Euglenophyceae; order Eutreptiales; family Eutreptiaceae; genus Eutreptiella; species Eutreptiella sp. 'Long Island Sound 2002'. The sequence goes on from OZ038401.1 coordinate 2,874,742, forward strand.
GCATCCACGTTGCCCTGGGAGGGTGCCTTGGGTTGCCGACTATCACTGAAAACAGCCGTCCTGAAAAAGCCTAAAAGTTACGTGGTTGAACGGTGAAATTTGTACAAAAAAACGGTTTGTGGGCCATCTCCTCAGCTTGAGGTTTATGCACCTCTAGAGGACACCTAGGAGGTCACACTCATGCTGTCAGGCTCCATGACAATGCATCCACGTTGCCCTGGGGGGGGTGCCTTGGGTTGCCGACGATCACTGAAAACAGCCATCCTGAAAAAGCCTAAAAGTTACGTAGTGGAACGGTGAAATTTGTACAAAAAAAAACGGTTTGTGGGCCATCTCTTCAGCTTGAGGTTTATGAACCTCTGGAGAACACCTAGGAGGTCACACTCATGCTGTCAGGCTCCATGACAATGCATCCACGTTGCCCTGGGGGGGTGCCTTGGGTTGCCGACTATCACTGAAAACAACCATTCTGAAAAAGCCTAAAAGTTACGTAGTGGAACGGTGAAATTTGTACAAAAAAACGGTTTGTGGGCCATCTCTTCAGCTTGAGGTTTCTGCACCTCTAGAAGACACCTAGGAGGTCACACTCATGCTGTCAGGCTCGATGACAATGCATCCACGTTGCCCTGGGGGGGTGCCTTGGGTTGCCGACTATCACTGAAAACAGCCATCCTCAAAAGGCCTAAAAGTTGCGTAGTGGAACGGTGAAATTTGTACAAAAAAACGGTTTGTGGGGCATCTCTTCAGCTTGAGGCTTATGAACCTGTAGAGGACACCTAGGAGGCCACACTCATGCTGTCAGGCTTCATGACAATGCATCCACGTTGCCCTGGGGGGGTGCCTTGGGTTGCCGACTATCACTGAAAACAGCCATCCTGAAAAAGCCTAAAAGTTACGTAGTAGAACGGTGAAATTTGTACAAAAAAACGGTTTGTGGGCCATCTCTTCAGCTTGAGGTTTTTGCACCTCTAGAGGACACCTAGGAGGTCACATTCATGCTGTCAGGCTCCATGACAATGCATCCACATTGCCCTGGGGGGGTGCCTTGGGTTGCCCGCTATCACTGAAAACAACCATTCTGAAAAAGCTCAAAAGTTACGTAGTGGAACGGTGCAATTTGTACAAAAGAAAACGGTTTATGGGCCATCTCTTCAGCTTGAGGTTTATGAACCTCTAGAGGACACCTGGGAGGTCACACTCATGCTGTCAGGCTCCATGATAATGCATCCACGTTGCCCTGGGGGGGTGCCTTTGGTTGCCGACTATCACTGAAAATAGCCGTATTGGAATGGCTTAAAAGTTACGTAGTGGAACGGTGCAATTTGTACAAAAAAACGGTTTGTGGGCCATCTCTTCAGCTTGAGGTTCATGAACCTCTAGAGGACACCTAGGAGATCACACTCATGCTGTCGGGCTCCATGACAATGCATCCACATTGCCCTGGGGGGGGTGCCTTGGGTTGCCGACTATCACTGAAAACAACCATCCTGAAAAAACTCAAAAGTTACGTAGTGGAACGGTGCAATTTGTACAAAAAAACGGTTTGTGGGCCATCTCTTCAGCTTGAGGTTTATGAACCTCTAGAGGACACCCAGGAGATCACACTCATGCTGTGGGGCTCCATGACAATGCATCCACGTTCCCCTGGGGGGTTGCCTTGGGTTGCCGACTATCACTGAAAACAGCCATCCTGAAAAAGCCTAAAAGTTACGTAGTGGAACGGTGAAATTTGTACAAAAAAACGGTTTGTGGGCCATCTCTTCAGCTTGAGGTTTATGAACCTCTGGAGAACACCTAGGAGGTCACACTCATGCTGTCAGGCTCCATGACAATGCATCCACATTGCCCTGGGGGGGTGCCTTGGGTTGGCGACTATCACTGAAAACAACCATCCTGAAAAAGCCTAAAAGTTACGTAGTGGAACGGTGCAATTTGTACAAAAAAACGGTTTGTGGGCCATCTCCTCAGCTTGAGGTTTATGAACCTGTAGAGGACACCTAGGAGGTCACACTCATGCTGTGGGGCTCCATGACAATGCATCCACGTTGCCCTGGGGGGGTGCCTTGGGTTGCCGACTATCACTGAGAACAGCCATCCTCAAAAGGCCTAAGAGTTGCGTAGTGGAACGGTGAAATTTGTACAAAAAAACGGTTTGTGGGCCATCTCTTCAGCTTGAGGTTTATGAACCTCTAGAGGACACCTAGGAGGTCACACTCATGCTGTGGGGCTCCATGACAATGCATCCACGTTGCCCTGGGGGGGTGCCTTGGGTTGCCGACTATCACTGAAAACAGCCATCCTGAAAAAGCCTAAAAGTTACGTAGTGGAACGGTGCAATTTGTACAAAAAAAATGGTTTGTGGGCCATCTCTTCAGCTTGAGGTTTATGACCCTCTAGAGGACACCTAGGAGGTCACACTCATGCTGTGGGGCTCCATGACAATGCATCCACGTTGCCCTGGGGGGGTGCCTTGGGTTGCCGACTATCGCTGGAAACAGCCATCCTGAAAAAGCCTAAAAGTTACGTAGTGGAACAGTGCAATTTGTACAAATTGCGGTTTGTGGGCCATCTCTTCAGCTTGAGGTTTATGAACCTCTAGAGGACACCTAGGAGGTCACACTCATGCTGTGGGGCTCCATGACAATGAGTCTATGTTGCCCTGGGGGGGTGCCTTGGGTTGCAGACTATCACTGAAAACAGCCATCCTGAAAAAGCCTAAAAGTTAGGTAGTGGAACGGTGAAATATGTACAAAAAAACGGTTTGTGGGCCATCTCTTCAGCTTGAGGTTTATGAACCTCTAGAGAACACCTAGGAGGTCACACTCATGCTGTCAGGCTCCATGACAATGCATCCACATTGCCCTGGGGGGGTGCCTGGGGTTGCTGACTATCACTGAAAACAACCATCCTTAAAAAGCCTAAAAGCTACGTAGTGGAACGGTGAAATTTGTACAAAAAAAACGGTTTGTGGGCCATCTCTTCAGCTTGAGGTTTTTGCACCTCTAGAGGACACCTAGGAGGTCACACTTATGCTGTCAGGCTCCATGACAATGCATCCACGTTGCCCTGGGGGGGTGCCTTGGGTTGCCGACTATCACTGAAAACAGCCATCCTCAAAAGGCCTAAAAGTTGCGTAGTGGAACGGTGAAATTTGTACAAAAAAACGGTTTGTGGGCCATCTCTTCAGCTTGAGGTTTATGAACCTCTAGGGGATGCCTAGGAGGTCACACTCATGCTGTGGGGCTCCATGACAATGCATCCACGTTGCCCTGGGGGGGTGCCTTGGGTTGCCGACTATCACTGAAAAAAGCCATCCTGAAAAAGCCTAAAAGTTACGTAGTAGAACGGTGCAATTTGTACAAAAAAACGGTTCGTGGGCCATCTCTTCAGCTTGAGGTTTATGAACCTCTCGAGAACACCTAGGAGGTCACATTCATGCTGTCAGGCTCCATGACAATGCATCCACGTTGCCCTGGGGGGGTGCCTTGGGTTGCCGACTATCACTGAAAACAACCATCCTGAAAAAGCCTAAAAGTTACGTAGTGGAACGGTGAAATTTGTACAAAAAAACAGTTTGTGGGCCATCTCTTCAGGTTGAGGTTTATGAACCTCTAGAGGACACCTAGGAGGTCACACTCATGCTGTCAGGCTCCATGACAATGCATCCCCGTTGCCCTGGGGGGGTGCCTTGGGTTGCCGACTATCACTGAAAACAGCCATCCTGAAAAAGCCACAAAGCTACGTAGTGGAACGGTGAAATTTGTACATAAAAAACGGTTTGTGGGCCATGTCTTCAGCTTGAGGTTTTTGCACCTCTAGAGGACACCTAGGAGGTCACACTTATGCTGTCAGGCTCCATGACAATGCATCCACGTTGCCCTGGGGGGGGTGCCTTGGGTTGCCGACTATCAGTGAAAACAGCCATCCTCAAAAGGCCTAAAAGTTGCGTAGTGGAACGGTGAAATTTGTACAAAAAAACGCTTTGTGGGCCATCTCTTCAGCTTGAGGTTTATGAACCTCTAGAGGACACCTAGGAGGTCACACTCATGCTGTCAGGCTCCATGACAATGCATCCACATTGCCCTGGGGGGGGTGCCTTGGGTTGCCGACTATCACTGAAAACAGCCATCCTGAAAAAGCCTAAAAGTTACGTAGTGGAAAGGTGCAATTTGTACAAAAAAACGGTTTGTGGGCCCTCTCTTCAGCTTGAGGTTTTTGAACCTCTAGAGGACACCTAGGAGGTCTCACTCATGCTGTCAGGCTCCATGATAATGCATCCACGTTGCCGTGGGGGGGTGTCTTGGGTTGCCGACTATCACTGAAAACAGCCATCCTGAAAAAGCCTAAAAGTTACGTAGTGGAACGGTGCAAATTGTACAAAAAAACGGTTTGTGGGCCATCTCTTCAGCTTGAGGTTTATGAACCTCTAGAGAACACCTAGGAGGTCACACTCATGCTGTCAGGCTCCATGACAATGCATCCACTTTGCCCTGGGGGGGTGCCTTGGGTTGCCGACTATCACTGAAAACAGCTACCTCAAAAGGCCTAAAAGTTACGTAGTAGAACGGTGAAATTTGTACAAAAAAACAGTTTGTGGGCCATCTCTTCAGCTTGAGGTTTATGAACCTCTAGAGGACACCTAGGAGGTCACACTCATGCTGTCAGGCTCCATGATAATGCATCCACGTTGCCCTGGGGGGGTGCATTGGGTTGCCGACTATCACTGAAAAAAGCCATCCTGAAAAAGCCTAAAAGTTACGTAGTAGAACGGTGAAATTTGTACAAAAAAACGGTTTGTGGGCCATCTCTTCAGCTTGAGGTTTATGAACCTCTCGAGAACACCTAGGAGGTCACATTCATGCTGTCAGGCTCCAGGACAATGCATCCACGTTGCCCTGGGGGGGTGCCTTGGGTTGCCGACTATCACTGAAAACAACCATCCTGAAAAAGCCTAAGAGTTACGTAGTGGAACGGTGAAATTTGTACAAAAAAACAGTTTGTGGGCCATCTCTTCAGGTTGAGGTTTATGAACCTCTAGAGGACACCTAGGAGGTCATAATCATGCTGTCAGGCTCCATGACAATGCATCCACGTTGCCCTGGGGGGGTGCCTTGGGTTGCCGACTATCACTGAAAACAGCCATCCTGAAAAAGCCTAAAAGTTACGTAGTGGAACGGTGCAATTTGTACAAAAAAACAGTTTGTGGGCCATCTCTTCAGGTTGAGGTTTATGAACCTCTAGAGGACACCTAGGAGGTCACACTCATGCTGTCAGGCTCCATGACAATGCATCCCCGTTGCCCTGGGGGGGTGCCTTGGGTTGCCGACTATCACTGAAAACAGCCATCCTGAAAAAGCCTAAAAGTTACGTAGTGGAAAGGTGCAATTTGTACAAAAAAAAACGGTTTGTGGGCCATCTCTTCAGCTTGACGTTTATGACCCTCTAGAGGACACCTAGGAGGTCACATTCATGCTGTCAGGCTCCAGGACAATGCATCCCCGTTGCCCTGGGGGGGTGCCTTGGGTTGCCGACTATCACTGAAAACAGCCATCCTGAAAAAGCCTAAAAGTTACGTAGTAGAACGGTGAAATTTGTACAAAAAAAAACGGTTTGTGGGCCATCTCTTCAGCTTGAGGTTTATGAACCTCTCGAGAACACCTAGGAGGTCACATTCATGCTGTCAGGCTCCAGGACAATGCATCCACGTTGCCCTGGGGGGGTGCCTTGGGTTGCCGACTATCACTGAAAACAACCATCCTGAAAAAGCCTAAAAGTTACGTAGTGGAACGGTGAAATTTGTACAAAAAAACAGTTTGTGGGCCATCTCTTCAGGTTGAGGTTTATGAACCTCTAGAGGACACCTAGGAGGTCACACTCATGCTGTCAGGCTCCATGACAATGCATCCCCGTTGCCCTGGGGGGGTGCCTTGGGTTGCCGACTATCACTGAAAACAGCCATCCTGAAAAAGCCTAAAAGTTACGTAGTGGAACGGTGCAATTTGTACAAAAAAACTGTTTGTGGGCCATCACTTCAGCTTGAGGTTTATGAACCTCTAGAGAACACCTAGGAGGTCACACTCATGCTGTCAGGCTCCATGACAATGCATCCACGGTGCCCTGGGGGGGTGCCTTGGGTTGCCGACTATCACTGAAAACAACCATCCTGAAAAAGCCTAAAAGTTGCGTAGTGGAACGGTGAAATTTGTACAAAAAAAACGGTTTGTGGGCCATCTCTTCAGCTTGAGGTTTATGAACCTGTAGAGAACACCTAGGAGGTCACACTCATGCTGTCAGGCTCCATGATAATGCCACCACGTTGCCCTGGGGGGGTGCCTTGGGTTGCCGACTATCACTGAAAACAGCCATCCTGAAAAAGCCTAAAAGTTACGTAGTGGAAAGGTGCAATTTGTACAAAAAAAATGGTTTGTGGGCCATCTCTTCAGCTTGAGGTTTATGAACCTGTAGAGAACACCTAGGAGGTCACACTCATGCTGTCAGGCTCCATGACAATGCATCCCCGTTGCCCTGGGGGGGTGCCTTGGGTTGCCGACTATCACTGAAAACAGCCATCCTGAAAAAGCCTAAAAGTTACGTAGTGGAACGGTGCAATTTGTACAAAAAAACTGTTTGTGGGCCATCACTTCAGCTTGAGGTTTATGAACCTCTAGAGGACACCTAGGAGGTCACACTCATGCTGTCGGGCTCCATGACAATGAATCTACGTTGCCCTGGGGGGGTGCCTTGGGTTGCAGACTATCACTGAAAAAATCCATCCTGAAAAAGCCTAAAAGTTAGGTAGTGGAACGGTGAAATTTGTACAAAAAAACGGTTTGTGGGCCATCTCTTCAGCTTGAGGTTTATGAACCTCTAGAGGACACCTAGGAGGTCACACTCATGCTGTCAGGCTCCATGACAATGCATCCACGTTGCCCTGGGGGGGTGCCTTGGGTTGCCGACTATCACTGAAAACAGCCATCCTGAAAAAGCCTAAAAGTTACGTAGTGGAACGGTGCAATTTGTACAAAAAAACAGTTTGTGGGCCATCTCTTCAGGTTGAGGTTTATGAACCTCTAGAGGACACCTAGGAGGTCACACTCATGCTGTCAGGCTCCATGACAATGCATCCCCGTTGCCCTGGGGGGGTGCCTTGGGTTGCCGACTATCACTGAAAACAGCCATCCTGAAAAAGCCTAAAAGTTACGTAGTGGAAAGGTGCAATTTGTACAAAAAAAAACGGTTTGTGGGCCATCTCTTCAGCTTGACGTTTATGACCCTCTAGAGGACACCTAGGAGGTCACATTCATGCTGTCAGGCTCCAGGACAATGCATCCCCGTTGCCCTGGGGGGGTGCCTTGGGTTGCCGACTATCACTGAAAAAAGCCATCCTGAAAAAGCCTAAAAGTTACGTAGTAGAACGGTGAAATTTGTACAAAAAAAAACGGTTTGTGGGCCATCTCTTCAGCTTGAGGTTTATGAACCTCTCGAGAACACCTAGGAGGTCACATTCATGCTGTCAGGCTCCAGGACAATGCATCCACGTTGCCCTGGGGGGGTGCCTTGGGTTGCCGACTATCACTGAAAACAACCATCCTGAAAAAGCCTAAAAGTTACGTAGTGGAACGGTGAAATTTGTACAAAAAAACAGTTTGTGGGCCATCTCTTCAGGTTGAGGTTTATGAACCTCTAGAGGACACCTAGGAGGTCACACTCATGCTGTCAGGCTCCATGACAATGCATCCCCGTTGCCCTGGGGGGGTGCCTTGGGTTGCCGACTATCACTGAAAACAGCCATCCTGAAAAAGCCTAAAAGTTACGTAGTGGAACGGTGCAATTTGTACAAAAAAACTGTTTGTGGGCCATCACTTCAGCTTGAGGTTTATGAACCTCTAGAGAACACCTAGGAGGTCACACTCATGCTGTCAGGCTCCATGACAATGCATCCACGGTGCCCTGGGGGGGTGCCTTGGGTTGCCGACTATCACTGAAAACAACCATCCTGAAAAAGCCTAAAAGTTGCGTAGTGGAACGGTGAAATTTGTACAAAAAAAACGGATTGTGGGCCATCTCTTCAGCTTGAGGTTTATGAACCTGTAGAGAACACCTAGGAGGTCACACTCATGCTGTCAGGCTCCATGATAATGCCACCACGTTGCCCTGGGGGGGTGCCTTGGGTTGCCGACTATCACTGAAAACAGCCATCCTGAAAAAGCCTAAAAGTTACGTAGTGGAAAGGTGCAATTTGTACAAAAAAAATGGTTTGTGGGCCATCTCTTCAGCTTGAGGTTTATGAACCTGTAGAGAACACCTAGGAGGTCACACTCATGCTGTCAGGCTCCATGACAATGCATCCCCGTTGCCCTGGGGGGGGGTGCCTTGGGTTGCCGACTATCACTGAAAACAGCCATCCTGAAAAAGCCTAAAAGTTACGTAGTGGAACGGTGCAATTTGTACAAAAAAACTGTTTGTGGGCCATCACTTCAGCTTGAGGTTTATGAACCTCTAAGGGACACCTAGGAGGTCACACTCATGCTGTGGGGCTCCATGACAATGCATCCACGTTGCCCAGGGAGGGGGCCTTGGGTTGCCGACTATCACTGAAAACAACCATCCTGAAAAAGCCTAAAAGTTACGTAGTGGAACGGTGCAATTTGTACAAAAAAACGGTTTGTGGGCCATCTCTTCAGCTTGAGGTTTATGAACCTGTAGAGAACACCTAGGAGGTCACACTCATGCTGTCAGGCTCCATGATAATGCCACCACGTTGCCCTGGGGGGGTGCCTTGGGTTGCCGACTATCACTGAAAACAGCAATCCTGAAAAAGCCTAAAAGTTACGTAGTGGAAAGGTGCAATTTGTACAAAAAAAATGGTTTGTGGGCCATCTCTTCAGCTTGAGGTTTATGACCCTCTAGAGGACACCTAGGAGGTCACACTCATGCTGTGGAGCTCCATGACAATGCATCCACGTTGCCCTGGGGGGGGTGCCTTGGGTTGCCGACTATCGCTGGAAACAGCCATCCTGAAAAAGCCTAAAAGTTACGTAGTGGAACGGTGCAATTTGTACAAAAAAAATGGTTTGTGGGCCATCTCTTCAGCTTGAGGTTTATGACCCTCTAGAGGACACCTAGGAGGTCACACTCATGCTGTGGGGCTCCATGACAATGCATCCACGTTGCCCTGGGGGGGTGCCTTGGGTTGCCGACTATCGCTGGAAACAGCCATCCTGAAAAAGCCTAAAAGTTACGTAGTGGAACAGTGCAATTTGTACAAAAAAACGGTTTGTGGGCCATCTCTTCAGCTTGAGGTTTATGAACCTCTAGAGGACACCTAGGAGGTCACACTCATGCTGTCGGGCTCCATGACAATGAATCTACGTTGCCCTGGGGGGGTGCCTTGGGTTGCAGACTATCACTGAAAAAAGCCATCCTGAAAAAGCCTAAAAGTTAGGTAGTGGAACGGTGAAATTTGTACAAAAAAACGGTTTGTGGGCCATCTCTTCAGCTTGAGGTTTATGAACCTCTAGAGAACACCTAGGAGGTCACACTCATGCTGTCAGGCTCCATGACAATGCATCCACATTGCCCTGGGGGGGGTGCCTTGGGTTGCCGACTATCACTGAAAACAACCATCCTCAAAAAGCCTAAAAGCTACGTAGTGGAACGGTGAAGTTTGTACAAAAAAAACGGTTTGTGGGCCATCTCTTCAGCTTGAGGTTTTTGCACCTCTAGAGGACACCTAGGAGGTCACACTTATGCTGTCAGGCTCCAAGACAATGCATCCACGTTGCCCTGGGGGGGTGCCTTGGGTTGCCGACTATCACTGAAAACAGCCATCCTCAAAAGGCCTAAAAGTTGCGTAGTGGAGCGGTGAAATTTGTACAAAAAAACGGTTTGTGGGCCATCTCTTCAGCTTGAGGTTTATGAACCTCTAGGGGATACCTAGGAGGTCACACTCATGCTGTCAGGCTCCATGACAATGCATCCACATTGCCCTGGGGGGGGTGCCTTGGGTTGCCGACTATCACTGAAAACAGCCATCCTGAAAAAGCCTAAAAGTTACGTAGTGGAACGGTGCAATTTGTACAAAAAAACGGTTTGTGGGCCATCTCTTCAGCTTGAGGTTTATGAACCTCTAGAGAACACCTAGGAGGTCACACTCATGCTGTCGGGCTCCATGACAATGCATCCACGTTGCCCTGGGGGGGTGCCTTGGGTTGCCGACTATCACTGAAAATAGCCATCCTGAAAAAGCCTAAAAGTTACGTAGTAGAACGGTGAAATTTGTACAAAAAAACGGTTCGTGGGCCATCTCTTCAGCTTGAGGTTTATGAACCTCTCGAGAACACCTAGGAGGTCACATTCATGCTGTCAGGCTCCATGACAATGCATCCACGTTGCCCTGGGGGGGTGCCTTGGGTTGCCGACTATCACTGAAAACAACCATCCTGAAAAAGCCTAAAAGTTACGTAGTGGACCGGTGAAATTTGTACAAAAAAACAGTTTGTGGGCCATCTCTTCAGGTTGAGGTTTATGAACCTCTAGAGGACACCTAGGAGGTCACACTCATGCTGTCAGGCTCCATGACAATGCATCCACGTTGCCCTGGGGGGGTGCCTTGGGTTGCCGACTATCACTGAAAACAGCCATCCTGAAAAAGCCTAAAAGCTACGTAGTGGAACGGTGAAATTTGTACAAAAAAAACGGTTTGTGGGCCATCTCTTCAGCTTGAGGTTTTTGCACCTCTAGAGGACACCTAGGAGGTCACACTTATGCTGTCAGGCTCCATGACAATGCATCCACGTTGCCCCGGGGGGGTGCCTTGGGTTGCCGACTATCACTGAAAACAGCCATCCTCAAAAGGCCTAAAAGTTGCGTAGTGGAACGGTGAAATTTGTACAAAAAAACGGTTTGTGGGCCATCTCTTCAGCTTGAGGTTTATGAACCTCTAGAGAACACCTAGGAGGTCACACTCATGCTGTCATGCTCCATGACAATGCATCCACATTGCCCTGGGGGGGGTGCCTTGGGTTGCCGACTATCACTGAAAACAGCCATCCTGAAAAAGCCTAAAAGTTACGTAGTGGAAAGGTGCAATTTGTACAAAAAAAACGGTTTGTGGGCCATCTCTTCAGCTTGAGGTTTTTGAACCTCTAGAGGACACCTAGGAGGTCTCACTCATGCTGTCAGGCTCCATGATAATGCATCCACGTTGCCGTGGGGGGGTGCCTTGGGTTGCCGACTATCACTGAAAACAGCCATCCTGAAAAAGCCTAAAAGTTACGTAGTGGAACGGTGCAATTTGTACAAAAAAAAACGGTTTGTGGGCCATCTCTTCAGCTTGAGGTTTATGAACCTCTAGAGAACACCTAGGAGGTCACACTCATGCTGTCAGGCTCCATGACAATGCATCCACTTTGCCCTGGGGGGGTGCCTTGGGTTGCCGACTATCACTGAAAAAAGCCATCCTGAAAAAGCCTAAAGGTTACGTAGTAGAACGGTGAAATTTGTACAAAAAAACGGTTTGTGGGCCATCTCTTCAGCTTGAGGTTTATGAACCTCTCGAGAACACCTAGGAGGTCACATTCATGCTGTCAGGCTCCATGACAATGCATGCACGGTGCCCTGGGGGGGTGCCTTGGGTTGCCGACTATCACTGAAAACAACCATCCTGAAAAAGCCTAAAAGTTACGTAGTGGAACGGTGCAATTTGTACAAAAAAGCGGTTTGTGGGCCATCACTTCAGCTTGAGGTTTATGAACCTCTAGAGAACACCTAGGAGGTCACACTCATGCTGTCAGGCTCCATGACAATGCATCCACGGTGCCCTGGGGGGGTGCCTTGGGTTGCCGACTATCACTGAAAACAGCCATCCTGAAAAAGCCTAAAAGTTGCGTAGTGGAACGGTGAAATTTGTACAAAAAAAACGGTTTGTGGGCCATCTCTTCAGCTTGAGGTTTATGAACCTCTAGAGAACACCTAGGAGGTCACACTCATGCTGTCAGGCTCCATGACAATGCATCCACTTTGCCCTGGGGGGGTGCCTTGGGTTGCCGACTATCACTGAAAAAAGCCATCCTGAAAAAGCCTAAAGGTTACGTAGTAGAACGGTGAAATTTGTACAAAAAAACGGTTTGTGGGCCATCTCTTCAGCTTGAGGTTTATGAACCTCTCGAGAACACCTAGGAGGTCACATTCATGCTGTCAGGCTCCATGACAATGCATGCACGGTGCCCTGGGGGGGTGCCTTGGGTTGCCGACTATCACTGAAAACAACCATCCTGAAAAAGCCTAAAAGTTACGTAGTGGAACGGTGAAATTTGTACAAAAAAACAGTTTGTGGGCCATCTCTTCAGGTTGAGGTTTATGAACCTCTAGAGGACACCTAGGAGGTCACACTCATGCTGTCAGGCTCCATGACAATGCATCCACGTTGCCCTGGGGGGGTGCCTTGGGTTGCCGACTATCACTGAAAACAGCCATCCTGAAAAAGCCTAAAAGTTACGTAGTGGAACGGTGCAATTTGTACAAAAAAGCGGTTTGTGGGCCATCACTTCAGCTTGAGGTTTATGAACCTCTAGAGAACACCTAGGAGGTCACACTCATGCTGTCAGGCTCCATGACAATGCATCCACGGTGCCCTGGGGGGGTGCCTTGGGTTGCCGACTATCACTGAAAACAGCCATCCTGAAAAAGCCTAAAAGTTGCGTAGTGGAACGGTGAAATTTGTACAAAAAAAAACGGTTTGTGGGCCATCTCTTCAGCTTGAGGTTTATGAACCTCTAAGGGACACCTAGGAGGTCACATTCATGCTGTGGGGCTCCATGACAATGCATCCACGTTGCCCAGGGGGGGGGCCTTGGGTTGCCGACTATCACTGAAAATAACCATCCTGAAAAAGCCTAAAAGTTACGTAGTGGAACGGTGCAATTTGTACAAAAAAACGGTTTGTGGGCCATCTCTTCAGCTTGAGGTTTATGAACCTGTAGAGAACACCTAGGAGGTCACACTCATGCTGTCAGGCTCCATGATAATGCCACCACGTTGCCCTGGGGGGGTGCCTTGGGTTGCCGACTATCACTGAAAACAGCCATCCTGAAAAAGCCTAAAAGTTACGTAGTGGAACGGTGGAATTTGTACAAAAAAACGGTTTGTGGGCCATCTCTTCAGCTTGAGGTTTATGAACCTCTAGAGGACACCTAGGAGGTCACACTCATGCCGTGGAGCTCCATGACAATGCATCTACGTTGCCCTGGGGGGGTGCCTTGGGTTGCCGACTACCACTGAAAACAGCCATCCTGAAAAAGCCTAAAAGTTGCGTAGTGGAACAGTGAAATTTGTACAAAAAAACGGTTTGTGGGCCATCTCTTCAGCTTGAGGTTTTTGCACCTCCAGAGGACACCTACGAGGTCACACTCATGCTGGCAGGCTCCATGACAATGAATCTACGTTGCCCTGGGGGGGTGCCTTGGGTTGCCGAATATCTCTGAAAACAGCCATCTTGAAAAAGCCTAAAAGTTACGTAGTGGAACGGTGAAATTTGTACAAAAAAACGGTTTGTGGGCCATCTCTTCAGCTTGAGGTTTTTGCACCTCCAGAGGACACCTACGAGGTCACACTCATGCTGTCAGGCTCCATGACAATGAATCTACGTTGCCCTAGGGGGGTGCCTTGGGTTGCCGACTATCTCTGAAAACAGCCATCCTGAAAAAGCCTAAAAGTTACGTAGTGGAACGGTGCAATTTGTACAAAAAAACGGTTTGTGGGCCATCTCTTCAGCTTGAGGTTTATGAACCTCTAGAGGACACCTAGGAGGTCACACTCATCCTGTGGGGCTCCATGACAATGCATCCACTTTGCCCTGGGGGGGTGCCTTGGGTTGCCGACTATCACTGAAAACAACCATCCTCAAAAAGCCTAAAAGTTACGTAGTGGAACGGTGCAATTTGTACAAAAAAACAATTTGTGGGCCATCTCTTCAGCTTGAGGTTCATGAACCTACAGAGAACACCTAGGAGGTCACACTCATGCTGTGAGGCTCCATGATAATGCATCCACATTGCCCTGGGGGGGTGCCTTGGGTTGCCGACTATCACTGAAAACAACCATCCTGGAAAAGCCTAAAAGTTACGTAGTGGAACGGTGGAATTTGTGCAAAAAAACGGTTTGTGGGCCATCTCTTCAGCTTGAGGTTTTTGCACCTCTAGGGGATACCTAGGAGGTCACACTCATGCTGTCAGGCTCCATGACAATGCATCCACGTTGCCCTTGGGGGGTGCCTTGGGTTGCCGACTATCACTGAAAACAGCCATCCTCAAAAGGCCTAGAAGTTACGTAGTGGAACGGTGCAATTTGTACAAAAAAAACGATTTGTGGGCCATCTCTTCAGCTTGAGGTTTATGAACCTCTAGAGGACACCTAGGAGGTCACACTCATGCTCCGGGGCTCCATGACAATGCATCCACGTTGCCCTGTGGGGGTGCCTTGGGTTGCCGACTATCACTGAAAACAGCCATCCTGAAAAAGCCTAAAAGTTACGTAGTAGAACGGTGAAATTTGTACAAAAAAACTGTTTGTGGGCCATCTCTTCAGCTTGAGGTTTATGAACCTCTAGAGGACACCTAGGAGATCACACTCATGCTGTGAGGCTCCATGATAATGCATCCACGTTGCCCTGGGGGGGTGCCTTGGGTTGCCAACTATCACTGAAAACAGCCATCCTGAAAAAGCCTAAAAGTTACGTAGAGAAAGATGTCCTTGATTAATGCCCTAGATATTTTGATGAAATCCTGCAGGTTTTGAAGTTGAAAACCCAAACCAAAGCAGCAAGTAGAGCAAGAACAGGATGTGGATCGAATGAATGAATAGTTTTGACATCCAGTGTAACACAGAAGGGCTGCAGATAGACAAAGCAGGTATATACACAAAGATTCAATCCCAAATGGATAATACAAAAGATTTTATATGAAAACTGGTCTGACTCTTGCCTCCAAGATGGCATCAAGCACTTCATGTGCACTCTTTTGGGTGAAATGGTGCTGGTTAGGAATGTGGGGCATAGATGTCAGGTCAACCCAGAAAATGACTTGGCCAAGCAACTGAATTCAGAAACAGTTAAAAAGTAGAACCACAATAAGTGGTAGAAACAATTGAGTATAGGGGTCTTGGGGTGGGAGACCACTAGGCTTAATCTCCAAGGCCTAAAGCATGAAATGCCTATTTTATTTCGGTATATCCTCCATGAAGGAAGGTACCTCCGCTCAGTTGAGGGGTAGGGGTGAACTTCATGGGGGGGCTAGGGTCACAACCCTAGTTACTTTGAGAAGGTGTACCTTGGGCTTCAAAAGAGTGATAAAAATACTTAAGTTAGTCTTAGCCTCAACAAAAGGGTTTTAAGGGGGGCTTGGCCTAGATCAAGCCCTCCAAGAAAGACATGGCAGTGACTTTTTCTTACTCCCCCCGGGAGTACTAGTTAGCTAAGCTAGTAGGACCAAGGAAAAAAGCTCAAATATTCCCAAAATTACCTCAGAAAATGGATTAAACTTACCAAAAATATCCTCATCAGTTCATAGAAGCCTATCACACTGTAGGTACCCTCGAAAAACGCTGTAATGTACCGTGAATGATGTCCCTTCGATGGGGCATTCCTCAAAAGTTGCCGGCGTGCGACGAAAACTTTTGGTAAAAATTTGGGGGTAGTGAATCTCCTGTCTGCCCCTGTTTTTCTGGGCGGACAGTAGTTCACCACCCCATCTGTCCATCTGCTGCAGTTCTGCGAAATTTTTATTTGTGTGCACCATGTTTACCTTTACCTCCTCGCCGGCCAAGACGTCCGCCAATTCTGGTGGCGGCCCTAGTTCCGATGGCCAGGATCTGGCCAACATGTCGCCGGACCAGATGCGGGCACTGCTGGCCCAACAACAGGCCGCCCTGGCCACGTTACAGACGAAGCTGGAGGAACTCAGTGTCAACGACAAGTCGGGGGTACCGGAATTGACGGCTGCAGCGGTCGCGGAGCTGATGAGTAAGCCGAGGTTGGCGTCTTGGATGCGGCAGAGTGGGGACGCCTTGGGCGAGTACGTCAAGACGGTGGGAAGGCCTATCGCCCGGCCAGTTGGCAGGGTTGGCGGGGACGGCGACCCCGGGGACAGGCTGGCGTATCGGATGTGGTCGGTGTTGACCGAGTCCCAGAAGGCCTACACCGAAAAGTACGCCGATCCGGCCGCCCTCTCCGCTTCCCAAGCGACCAACCCGCTGGACGGCCTCGATTGGCAGGGCGCCCGGAACCAAGGTGGGGACAATTTTACATACAAGGGTATTAAGTTCGCCACCAGGGGTGGGGTATTGCACTGGCGGACGGCCAAAGGCCGTTGGGTACCCGAGACGGCCGTGGCGTCGCAGCCCTGCAAGCGCTGCCTGGGATTGGGTCTGAGCGAAGACGCGGCCAAGCACTGGCACTTCCAGTGCCCGAATTGGTCGTGAGTCCCAGGAACGGGGACCTGGGGTTGGGCGCCAGGTTCCCAAGGACTCAAGCCCGCGGAGAGCGTCGGGAGCATCGTCGGAGTGCCGGCGACCATGGCTGCGGGGCGCTTTCGTGTGGCGGCATTGGCGTGGGCGGCAGCCCGTTCCGGTGTTTGCCCGGACGACCCAGCGACGGTGGCCGTGCGCAGCTGGGCGTCTGGAACCGCCCGACGCTATCAGGGGTCCTTGTTCGCGGTCGCGGATTTCGAGGACGGACGTTCGTTGCCTACTGGACCGTCTACGTGCCTTTCGGAGTACCTATCAGCCAAAGTGTCGGCCGGAGTGGCCCGGTCGACACTCCGCAACGTGGTGTCGGCGGTACGAGGGGCGGAAGACCTTGGCATCATGCCGCCCACGGTCCTGCCCATCCACTGGAGATTGGCGAAAGGGGGGCTGTCCTCGGGGCGTCAGCCTTACTTCAGTCCCCCTGCACTGTCCTACCTGGCCCAGGCAGCACATACTCGGGAACAACGCATTGCGCTGGGGCTCGGTTGTCTCAGCTACGTGCTCTGGCTACGAGTATCTGAGGCAGCCACTATCGCACCCCAGGATCTGCGCACGTACGGAGTGGCTTCCTTCACGACCACCAAAGTGGGAGGGGTGTCGGGGGAAAAGCGTCCTCTGTGCCGCTGGGCGGCTGGCTGGGCTGCTTATCTCTTGTCTATGGTGGATGCTTCCGCGGACCCGGCACAACCGTTCGCGGAGCGGGGAGCGTCGGGACTGGAGGAGGCCGTCAAGGACATGCTGCGGAACTCGAGGTGGAGCAGTTTGCGATGGCACGCGTTCCGGAGAGGCGGCTGTGCGGCGTGCTACCACAGGGGTCCCCACCTTCGGTTCCTCCTATGGTGGGGACGGTGGCGGCGCCTCCAAACGGCGCTTGAGTACGCCACCAGGTACACCGATCCGGAGGTGGTGGGGCCCCTTCTATTGCCTGTTGCGGATAGTGGGGACTTTGTTGGCTCTGTGTTGGAGGTCCCGCTTCCTGACCTCTGGCCAGAGGCCATGTTCACCAAGGAGTCCGTCACCATCAAGGATCTGGTCAAGGGGCTGGACGCCCCGCCTAACGCCGGCGGGTTGGAGTCACAGGCAGCCGGCGGTGGTGCAGGGCACGAGTCCTCCAGCTCCGGCTCATCAAAGTCCTCTTCGGAGTCGTCCGGTTCGTCCCTCACCTCGGCTGGCCCAGCGGCAACACCCACGGAGCGCGGTGGGAGATCGTCCGCGCCCAGGTCCGAGCCGGGGGTGCGCAGCGGAGGCGCATTTGTCGTCGGTGGCACGTCCGCTGCAGGACGCCGACAGCGCGGCGGCGGGGCCAAACGCAAGAGAGGCCCGGCTGGGCCCTCGGCTGCTAAATCGGCAGGCGGAGGTCGGAGCGCTAAACCACCGCCGAAACGGTGGAGGCTGCCTGTTGTGGGCGGTGCCGTACGTATCCACGGCACTGTACCGGGTGGCCCGAAGGTGGTGCTGGGTGGTGGCTCCGTCGGGAGTCGTCCCGCCACCGGGAGCCGTCTACGTGGGCGTGGCGCCGAGGGGCGTGCAAGCCCCGCTGGTCGTCCCCAAAAGATGCCTCGGCGGGGGGCGGGGCCAGACGAATCACGCCGGTTGGGAGAGTCGCCAAGAGGCGCAGTCGTTTCCAATGGGGTGGCGTGGAAGTTCCGACCGCGCGGGGAGGACAAACGCAACCCTATTTCCCTCTGACGGCAGTGCGTCCCGCGGGGCACAGCGGGGACAGGGGTTAAGCGACCATCTGGCCGGGGGGTCCCAGGGTACGCCAAACAATCACAACGGTGGGTCTACCGCCGACCCGGCGGCCCTTCGGCCAGGTGGTATGCTGGGCCCCCGGAATGTTTGTGATCAGTCCCGGCCGGGCCCCGCGGTACAGCCAGGCGGCCTTCGGCCACCTTTGTTTGCCGGGGGGGTGGGGGAACCCCTTTTCCTGCTCCTCCTTCGTGAGTTGTCCGGTAAGCTGGCGTGGCTGTCTGTGACCCTGAAATCCAGCGTCCGCCTCCTGATGCAGCGGATACACCTCTTTCTGCTGCGGGCATTTGTCACGGCAGAAGATTTCCGTCTCCCTGAGACGGTTGAGGTGTTTTTGCGAGTGCTCGGTGAACTTCAGCCAGAAGGTTGGGCCAGTCTGATGCATGTTTCTACATCCCCCAAGCCCGTCCTGCAGGCGCCAGACCCCGAGGTGGCAGCGCGGGGGTTGGGCGAGATCGGCACATACCACATCTCCGACGCCCTTTGGGATGAGGTGGTGGGGGAGGGGGTGGACGTGGAGCGATTGGCCTCGGAGTTTGCGCCCGAGGTCGCCCCCTCGCCGGCGGTCCTCCACAGGCGTGAGACGGACCCCCTGGTGGAACCCATGCTGCGCTCCCTGGAGTTGGGGGGGGTGGTGGAGAGGGTGGTGCAGGGCCACAGCCAGCCGGCAACATGCTGGCCCTTCATCATACCGAAGTCCTCAGAGAAGGTGTCGGTAATCTTCCACCTGGTGGACTTCAATGACACCATGCCCCGCCCGGCCCGTTTTTCGTTGTGCAGCTGGGAAAACATGGCGGACCGCCTCAGTGCCTGGCCGCCGCGAGAGCCCCTGTTTTGCACGCACATCGATTTGAAAAACGCCTTTTGGTCGTTTGTTTTACCGCCGAAGGCATCAGGAGCGTTCAGGTTTGGTTTCCGACCAGGGGGGGGGGCGCGGGTCATGTACCGCATGCGGCGCATGCCATTTGGGTGGAAGTTTTCTCCGTTGTTGTGCCAGCTCGCCTTGCAAAAGGTGATAGCGGGGGTTGTCCCGCCGCACATGATAATCTTCCACTATTTGGACGATTTTCTGTTGCTGGGCGGGTGTCCCGCTGAGCTGCGGGAGGTCACCAAGCGGGTGGTGGAAGCACTGAAAGCGGCGGGATTTTTGGTGTCGCCCAAGTCTGTCCTTGAACCCACGACACACGTGTTGTTTTTGGGGAAGCATGTTGACACGCAGGCGCGGCGCATTTGGTCCCACCCGCGCGCGTATTTACAGATGTTTGCGCAGTGGCTGCGACTGGCGACGGCGGCCCACCCACACCCCCGTCACTTGAATAAGGTGTTAGGTTTTATTCAATGGCATGTGAGGCCCCGCAGAGGCATTGGCCCGTTTTTGGCTGGGGCCTACTGCTGGCAGAGGTGGGGAGCTGTTGGGCAACCAGTCCCACTTAAGGTGCTGCACGGTTTGGCCACTGCGATAGTTTTCGCTATGGAACCGTGGCATCCCCCTAGTTCTGTGCGGTGGTCCCTGCAGTGTGCATTGCATCGCCCGGTGGCGCTTGGACGCCATGCGTTCGCCACCATGTTTGTGGATGCGGCTCTGGATGTGTTCCGGTATCGTGCAGGCATGTTCCTGCCTGGTAGGCACGAGGTAAGGTCCGTGGTTATCCCGCCCTGCAGGCACACCCAGCAAAGTGCGGAGCTCTGGGGGCTGTGTTGGGCTGTGAGAGAGGCCAAGCGAAGGGGTTGGCGGTTTCTCGTTTTGGTGACCGACTCGCAGGTGGCGGGGGCCCAGATGGTGTCGTTGCGTGCCCGTACATGGTTGCACAGGCAAAACAAACTCTTGCGGTCCACTGTTATCAGACTGACGCAATGTGGGTTGGTGGTGGGAGTGCATTGGGTTTCCTCGGAACTACAACCAGCGGATCCGCCAAGCCGGCTTGATGCGGTGGCGTGCTCGTCCACGTTGCGTGCACTACGATTGGCGCAACTGCGGTGGGCCGTTGTGAGGGCGCATGCACCGGGTCCAGAGTCCATTGGAGTAGTTTGGCTGTGACCGTACCGGACGCGCGTTGGCGCTGACTGCGTGAGTGACGAGAGCACCATTGTCATGGCCTGCTGTGGTGAGCCGTTGTGCCTTGTGCTGTGCAGGGACCTGTGCGGCCTGCGGCGCTTGGTTTGTGGTGGGGTGCGGTGCGGCAGGGGCTGGGATCCCAGGTTTTTGGGGGTGGCAGGGGTTAGGCGGCCACGTGGCCGGGATGGCCCCAGGGTACCACAAATAAACACAACGGTGGTTCTCCCGCCGACTCTGGGGTCCCGCCGGCAGTGGCAGCCGGGCCCCTTTGCGCAGTCAAGTTGAGCCTCCCCCGGAACCGCCGGGTACCGCCTGTGTGTAATGACCGCGGGGGGGGGGGGTTGGGAAACCGTGGGACGGTGTGGGGACCAGGGGGAGGGGTACCGAAGGTGATTTCGATCCAGACTTTGTTGCTTGTGTGAACTCCTGTCTGCCCCTGTTTTTCTGGGCGGACAGTAGTTCACCACCCCATCTGTCCATCTGCTGCAGTTCTGCGAAATTTTTATTTCCCGCCCCCCCACCCGACCTTCGGCACAGCTTTTATGCCACGCGCTGTCTCGCTGCCCACCTTTCGCCCGCTGCCACCGCGGGCGCCGGCTGACGCACGCTGGCGCCAGTCGGTGGAACAGCTGCGGGCGAGGGAGAGGCCGGTGCGGTTCTTCCGCGTGTGGCTGCGGGAGATCACCGCCGTCCTGGCGGACCGCCCACGTTCGATGGCGCAGCTCCGTGATGCTGCTTGCGCCTTGTTCGTGTTCCTGACACTGCGGCCAGGCTTGCTGCGCGTGGTGGACCTGTTGCTGGGCGCATTCGCGGTGCTGCTGGCGACAGGCATCCGCCCGCTCGCGAGCCTGAGCCGCACGGATCACGGCTTGGCGGTCGCCCTGTCGGTGGTGCGCGAGGCGTTGCGAGGCCGCTATGGAGCGCTGAACTGCGGAGCCCGTCGGTCGACGCGCGTGCACATGAGCATGTCCGGCAGTGCACCACTGGTGGAGCGCCATATCGCCCCCATCTGGGACCTGGCCCCTGTCCCCGAGCGTCATGCGGCAGACTTCATGCCGCAGGCCTGGTGGGACAGGCCGGAGGATCGTGTGCTGATGGTTTCGGGTTGGTTAGATGTGAGGTGCTTGGGACAGGCGGGGCACTTTGTTGGGCTGACCTGGGACGGGGAGGTCATGTGCCCTCGCTTTGGTCGTGTGCGGGTTGGGAGCGTGGGGGAGGCGGCGCAGGAAGTGCAGAGGCGGATCCCCCGGGTGGAGGAGTTCTGGTTTTTCCTCCTGCCACCACCGGGTGCCGATGGGGAGTGGCCCGGCGCACAGCCCCTTCCCCCGCATGTTCCGTGCTGGGATCAGAGTGTGGGTCGCCGCAGGCTCTTCCTGGCGGCTTCCACGACGGCGTCGGATTGGCTGATCCGCCGTACACCGGTCCGTCGCTTCGTTGATGCTGAGTGTCCGTGTCCGCCGGTGCGCCCTCCATGATTGGGAGAGTCTGCCTCTCTACCTGTTTCTATTTTTTTTCTTGAAGCGTCTTCGCCTGGTGGGCTGCCCTGAGTAAACAAACACAACGGTAGCCCTCCTGCCGAACGGGGCGCCTGTCAGTTTTCTGTTGTGGAATGCCCTGGGTGTGCTTACAGATCGGTGTCCTCCTGCCGGCCATGGCGCTCTTGTGTTTTTCTATCTCCTTCCGGAAGCGGCAGCAGATTTTTGGCCGCTTTCGTTGGCCACGTCTTGTTTCGTTGTACTTCCCCGGGTGGGGCGACGGCGCTCGTTGCCGGTTTCACTTGCGTCGCAGGGTTTATTTTATGACGTCGCGCTGACCCTTGCAAGCTCGCGACGTGTGTGGGACTCTGGAGAACGCCGTTGTCGCGCTGCACTGGATTGTAACTTATTCTCTGCGGGAGGGGGGCTGACGGTGACTTGGTGCATATATGATGGTTCCCTCGGGCGGGCTGGTTGTGTCCTGCGATTGTATCTGCAGAGTCGGCATTGCTGAGGGTGATGGTGGGTGGTGTGAGTCAGAGGAAACCAGTCTATTGTGTTGCCCCTCGGGGGCACGCTAACTTTGATCCAGACTTTGTTGCTTGTGTGAACCCGCATCCTCCCCGATCCTGCCCCGTCCTCCCCGGTCCTCCCCGCATCCTCCCCGATCCTCCCCGCATCATCCCGAGTCCTCCCTGCATCCTCCCTGGTCCTGCCCGCATCCTCCCCGATCCTCCCCGCATCCTCCTCGGTCTTCCCCGCATCCTCCCTGTTCACCCCCGCATCCTCCCCGGTCCTCCCCGCATCCTCCCCGATCCTCCCCGCATCCTCCCCGGTCCTCCCCGCATCCTCCCCCATCCTCCCCGCATCCTCCCCGGTCCTCCCCGCATCCTCCCCGCATGCTCCCCGATCCTCCCCGCATCCTCCCCCATCCTCCCCGCATCCTCCCCGCATGCTCCCCGATCCTCCCCGCATCCTCCCCCATCCTCCCCGCATCCTCCCCGATCCTCCCCGCATCCTCCCCGGTCCTCCCCGCATCCTCCCCGATCCTCCTCGCATCCTCCCCGATCCTGCCCGCATCCTCCCCAGTCCTCCCCGCATCCTCCCCGGTCCTGCCCGCATCCTCCCCGCTCCTCCACGCATCCTCCCCGATCCTCCCCGCATCCTCCCTGGTCCTCCCCGCATCCTCCCCGATCCTCCCCGCATCCTCCCCGATCCTCCCCGCATCCTCCCCGATCCTCCCCGCATCCTTCCCGGTCCTCCCCGCATCCTCCCCGATCCTCCCCGCATCCTCCCCGATCCTCCCCGCATCCTCCGCGGTCCTCCCCGCATCCTCCCCGATCCTCCCCGCATCCTCCCCAATCCTCCCCGCATCCTCCCCGGTCCTCCCCGCATCCTCCCCGGTCCTGCCCGCATCCTCCCCGGTCCTGCCCGCATCCTCCCCGATCCTCCCCGCATCCTCCCTGGTCCTCCCCGCATCCTCCACGATCCTCCCCGCATCCTCCCCGATCCTCCCCGCATCTCCCGGTGCTCCCCGCATCCTCCCCGATCCTCCCCGCATCCTCCCCGATCCTCCCCGCATCCTCCGCGGTCCTCCCCGCATCCTCCCCGATCCTCCCCGCATCCTCCCCGATCCTCCCCGCATCCTCCCCGGTCCTCCCCGCATCCTCCCCGGTCCTCCCCGCATCCTCCCCGGTCCTCCCCGCATCCTCCGCGGTCCTCCCCGCATCCTCCGTGATCCTCCCCGCATCCTCCCCGGTCTTCCCCGGATCCTCCCTGATCCTCCCCGCATCCTCCCCGGTCCTCCCCGCATCCTCCCCGATCCTCCCCGCATCCTCCCCGATCCTCCCCGCATCCTCCCCCATCCTCCCCGCATCTTACCCGGTCCTCCCCGCATTCTCCCCGCATCCTCCCCTATCCTCCCCGCATCCTCCCCCATCCTCCCCGCATCCTCCCCAATCCTCCCCGCATCCTCCCCGGTCCTCCCCGCATCCGCCCCGATCCTCCCCGCATCCTCCTCCATCCTCCCCGCATCCTCCCCGGTCCTCCCCGCATCCTCCCCGATCCTGCCCGCATCCTCGCCGCTCCTCCCCGCATCCTCCCCGGTCCTCCCCTCATCCTCCCTGATCCTCCCCGCATCCTCCCCGATCCTCCCCGCATCCTCCCCGATCCTCCCCGCATCCTCCCCGCATCCTGCCCGCATCCTCCCTGATCCTCCCAGATCCTCCCCGCATCCTCCCCGGTCCTCCCCGCATCATCCCCGATCCTCCCTGCATCCTCCCCGCATCCTGCCCGCATCCTCCCTGATCCTCCCAGATCCTCCCCGCATCCTCCCCGGTCCTCCCCGCATCATCCCCGGTCCTCCCCGCATCCTCCCCGGTCCTGCCCGCATCCTCCCCGATCCTCCCTGCATCCTCCTCGGTCTTCCCCGCATCCTCCCTGTTCACCCCCGCATCCTCCCCGGTCCTCCCCGCATCCTCCCCGATCCTCCCCGCATCCTCCCCGATCCTCCCCCATCCTCCCCGCATCCTCCCCGGTCCTCCCCGCATCCTCCCCGCATCCTCCCCGATCCTCCCCGCATCCTCCCCCATCCTCCCCGCATCCTCCCGGATCCTCCCCGCATCCTCCCCGGTCCTCCCCGCATCCTCCCCGATCCTCCTCGCATCCTCCCCGATCCTCCCCGCATCCTCCCCGGTCCTCCCCGCATCCTCCCCGGTCCTGCCCGCATCCTCCCCGGTCCTCCCCGCATCCTCCCCGATCCTCCCCGCATCCTCCCCCATCCTCCCCGCATCCTCCCCGGTCCTCCCCGCATCCTCCCCGGTCCTCCCCGCATCCTCCCCGCATCCTCCCCGATCCTCCCCGCATCCTCCCCCATCCTCCCCGCATCCTCCCCGGTCCTCCCCGCATCCTCCCCGGTCCTCCCCGCATCCTCCCCGGTCCTCCCCGCATCGTCCTCGATCCTCCCCGCATCCTCCTCGCATCCTCCCTGATCCTCCCCGCATCGTCCCCGGTCCTCCCCGCATCCTCCCCGATCCTCCCCGCATCCTGCCCCATCCTCCCCGCATCCTCCCCGGTCCTCCCCAGATCCTCCCCGCATCCTCCCCGATCCTCCCCGCATCCTCCCCGGTCCTCCCCGCATCCTCCCCGGTCCTCCCCGCATCCTCCCCGGTCCTCCCCGCATCGTTCCCGATCCTCCCCGCATCCTCCCCGATCCTCCCCGCATCCTCCCCGGTCCTCCCCGCATCCTCCCCGGTCCTGCCCGCATCCTCCCCACTGCTCCACGCAACCTCCCCGATCCTCCCTGCATCCTCCCCGGTCCTCCCCGCATCCTCCCCGCATCCTCCCCGCATCATCCCCGATCCTCCCCGCATCCTCCCCCATCCTCCCCGCATCCTTCCCGATCCTCCCCGCATCCTCCCCGATCCTCCCCGCATCCTCCCCGGTCCTCCCCGCATCCTCCCCGGTCCTCCCCGCATCCTCCCCCATCCTCCCCGCATCCTCCCCGATCCTCCCCGCATCCTCCCCGGTCCTCCCCGCATCCTGCCCGCATCCTCCCTGATCCTCCCCGATCCTCCCCGCATCCTCCCCGGTCCTCCCCGCATCCTCCCCGCATCCTCCCCGTATCCTCCCCGATCCTCCCCGCATCCTCCCCGATCCTCCCCGGTCCTCCCCGGTCCTCGCCGCATCCTCCCCGATCCTCCCCGCATCCTCCCCGGTCCTCCCCGCATCCTCCCCGGTCCTGCCCGCATCCTCCCCGATCCTCCCCGCATCCTCCTCGGTCTTCCCCGCATCCTCATTGTTCACCCCCGCATCCTCCCCGGTCCTCCCCGCATCCTCCCCAATCCTCCCCGCATCCTCCCCGGTCCTCCCCGCATCGTTCCTGATCCTCCCCGCATCCTCCCCGATCCTCCCCGCATCCTCCCCGATCCTCCCCGCATCCTCCCCGGTCCTGCCCGCATCCTCCCCACTGCTCCACGCAACCTCCCCCATCCTCCCTGCATCCTCCCCGGTCCTCCCCGCATCCTCCCCGCATCCTCCCCGCATCATCCCCGATCCTCCCCGCATCCTCCCCCATCCTCCCCGCATCCTTCCCGATCCTCCCCGCATCCTCCCCGATCCTCCCCGCATCCTCCCCGGTCCTCCCCGCATCCTCCCCGGTCCTCCCCGCATCCTCCCCCATCCTCCCCGCATCCTCCCCGATCCTCCCCGCATCCTCCCCGGTCCTCCCCGCATCCTGCCCGCATCCTCCCTGATCCTCCCCGATCCTCCCCGCATCCTCCCCGGTCCTCCCCGCATCATCCCGGATCCTCCCCGCATCCTCCCCGCATCCCCCCCGTATCCTCCCCGATCCTCCCCGCATCCTCCCCGATCCTCCCCGGTCCTCCCCGGTCCTCGCCGCATCCTCCCCGATCCTCCCCGCATCCTCCCCGGTCCTCCCCGCATCCTCCCCGGTCCTCCCCGCATCCTCCCCGGTCCTGCCCGCATCCTCCCCGATCCTCCCCGCATCCTCCTCGGTCTTCCCCGCATCCTCATTGTTCACCCCCGCATCCTCCCCGGACCTCCCCGCATCCTCCCCGATCCTCCCTGCATACTCCCCGGTCCTGCCCGCATCCTCCCCGGTCCTGCCCGCATCCTCCCCGCTCCTCCACGCATCCTCCCCGATCCTCCCCGCATCCTCCCCGGTCCTCCCCGCATCCTCCCCGGTCCTCCCCGCATCCTCCCCGGTCCTCCCCGGTCCTCCCCGCATCCTCCCCGGTCCTCCCCGCATCCTCCCCGCATCCTCCCCGATCGTCCCTGCATCCTCCCCCATCCTCCCCGCATCCTCCCCGATCCTCCCCGCATCCTCCCCGATCCTCCCCGCATCCTCCCCGGTCCTCCCCGCATCCTCCCCGGTCCTCCCCGCATCCTCCCCGGTCCTCCCCGCATCCTCCCCGATCCTCCCCGCATCCTCCCCGATCCTCCGCGCATCCTCCCCGGTCTTCCCCGCATCCTCCCTGATCCTCCCCGCATCCTCCCCGGTCCTCCCCGCATCGTCCCCGATCCTCCCCGCATCCTCCCCGATCCTCCCCGCATCCTCCCCCATCCTCCCCGCATCCTCCCTGATCCTCCCCGCATCCTCCCCGCATCCTCCCCGATCCTCCCCGCATCCTCCTCGGTCCTCCCCGCATCCTCCCCGGTCCTCCCCGCATCCTCCCCGGTCCTCCCCGCATCCTCCCCGATCCTCCCCGCATCCTCCCCGATCCTCCCCGCATCCTCCCCGGTCCTCCCCGCATCCTCCCCGCATCCTCCCCGGTCCTGCCCGCATCCTCCACGCAACCTCCCCAATCCTCCCCACATCCTCCCCGGTCCTCCCCGCATCCTCCCTGCATCCTCCCTGCATCCTCCCTGCATCCTCCCCGATCCTCCCCGCATCCTCCCCCATCCTCCCCGCATCCTCCCCGATCCTCCCAGCATCCTCCCCGATCCTCCCCGCATCCTCCCCGGTCCTCCCCGCATCCTCCCCGGTCCTCCCCGCATCCTCCCCGCTCCTCCACGCATCGTCCCCGATCCTCCCCGCATCCTCCCCGGTCCTCCCCGCATCCTCCCCGGTCCTCCCCGCATCCTCCCCGGTCCTCCCCGCATCCTCCCCGGTCCTCCCCGCATCCTCCCCGCATCCTCCCCGGTCCTCCCCGCATCCTCCCCGGTCCTCCCCGCATCCTCCCCGCATCCTCCCCGATCCTCCCCGCATCCTCCCCCATCCTCCCCGCATCCTCCCCGATCCTCCCCGCATCCTCCCCGATCCTCCCCGCATCCTCCCCGGTCCTCCCCGCTTCCTCCCCGGTCCTCCCCGCATCCTCCCCTGTCTTCCCCGCATCCTCCCCGATCCTCCCCGCATCCTCCCCGGTCCTCCCCGCATCCTCCCCGGTCCTCCCCGCATCCTCCCCGGTCCTCCCCGCATCCTCCCCGGTCCTCCCCGCATCCTCCCCGCTCCTCCCCGCATCCTCCCCTGTCTTCCCCGCATCCTCCCTGATCCTCCCCGCATCCTCCCCGGTCCTCCCCGCATCCTCCCCGATCCTCCCCGCATCCTCCCCGATCCCCCCCGCAGCCTCCCCCATCCTCCCCGCATCCTCCCCGATCCTCCCCGCATCCTCCCCGATCCTCCCCGCATCCTCCCCGGCCCTCCCCGCATCCTCCCCGGTCCTCCCCGCATCCTCCCCGCTCCTCCACGCATCGTCCCCGATCCTCCCCGCATCCTCCCCGGTCCTCCCCGCATCCTCCCCGGTCCTCCCCGCATCCTCCCCGGTCCTCCCCGCATCCTCCCCGATCCTCCCCGCATCCTCCCCGATCCTCCCCGCATCCTCCCCCATCCTCCCCGCATCCTCCCCGGTCCTCCCCGCATCCTCCCCGGTCCTCCCCGCATCCTCCCCGCATCCTCCCCGATCCTCCCCGCATCCTCCCCCATCCTCCCCGCATCCTCCCCGATCCTCCCCGCATCCTCCCCGATCCTCCCCGCATCCTCCCCGGTCCTCCCCGCATCCTCCCCGGTCCTCCCCGCATCCTCCCCGGTCCTCCCCGCATCCTCCCCGATCCTCCCCGCATCCTCCCCGCTCCTCCCCGCATCCTCCCCGGTCTTCCCCGCATCCTCCCTGATCCTCCCCGCATCCTCCCCGGTCCTCCCCGCATCCTCCCCGATCCTCCCCGCATCCTCCCCGATCCTCCCCGCATCCTCCCCCATCCTCCCCGCATCCTCCCCGATCCTCCCCGCATCCTCCCCGATCCTCCCCGCATCCTCCCCGGTCCTCCCCGCATACTCCCCGCTCCTCCACGCATCGTCCCCGATCCTCCCCGCATCCGCCCCGGTCCTCCCCGCATCCTCGCCGCTCCTCCCCGCATCCTCCCCGGTCTTCCCCGCATCCTCCCTGATCCTCCCCGCATCCTCCCCGGTCCTCCCCGCATCCTCCCCGATCCTCCCCGCATCCTCCCCGATCCTCCCCGCATCCTGCCCCATCCTCCCCGCATCCTCCCCGGTCCTCCCCGCATCCTCCCCGCATCCTCCCCGATCCTCCCCGCATCCTCCCCGGTCCTCCCCGCATCCTCCCCGGTCCTCCCCGCATCCTCCCCGGTCCTCCCCGCATCCTCCCCGGTCCTCCCCGATCCTCCCCGCATCCTCCCCGCATCCTCCCCGGTCCTCCCCGCATCCTCCCCGGTCCTGCCCGCATCCTCCCCACTGCTCCACGCAACCTCCCCGATCCTCCCTGCATCCTCCCCGGTCCTCTCCGCATCCTCCCCGCATCCTCCCCGCATCATCCCCGATCCTCCCCGCATCCTCCCCCATCCTCCCCGCATCCTCCCCGATCCTCCCCGCATCCTCCCCGATCCTCCCCGCATCCTCCCCGGTCCTCCCCGCATCCTCCCTGATCCTCCCCGCATCCTCCCCGATCCTCCCCGCATCCTCCCCGGTCTTCCCCGCATCCTCCCTGATCCTCCCCGCATCCTCCCCGATCCTCCCCGCATCCTCCCCGATCCTCCCCGCATCCTCCCCGATCCTCCCCGCATCCTCCCCGGTCCTCCCCGCATCCTGCCCGCATCCTCCCCGATCCTCCCCGCATCCTCCCCGGTCCTCCCCGCATCATCCCCGATCCTCCCCGCATCCTCCCCGCATCCTCCCCGTATCCTCCCCGATCCTCCCCGCATCCTCCCCGATCCTCCCCGGTCCTCCCCGGTCCCCCCCGCATCCTCCCCGATCCTCCCCGCATCCTCCCCGGTCCTCCCCGCATCCTCCCCGGTCCTGCCCGCATCCTCCCCGATCCTCCCCGCATCCTCCTCGGTCTTCCCCGCATCCTCATTGTTCACCCCCGCATCCTCCCCGGTCCTCCCCGCATCCTCCCCGATCCTCCCCGCATCCTCCCCGGTACTGCCCGCATCCTCCCCGGTCCTGCCCGCATCCTCCCCGCTCCTCCACGCATCCTCCCCGATCCTCCCCGCATCCTCCCCAGTCCTCCCCGCATCCTCCCCGGTCCTCCCCGCATCCTCCCCGGTCCTCCCCGCATCCTCCCCGATCCTCCCCGCATCCTCCTCGATCCTCCCCGCATCCTCCCCCATCCTCCCCGCATCCTCCCCGATCCTCCCCGCATCCTCCCCGATCCTCCCCGCATCCTCCCCGGTCCTCCCCGCATACTCCCCGCTCCTCCACGCATCGTCCCCGATCCTCCCCGCATCCTCCCCGGTCCTCCCCGCATCCTCCCCGGTCCTCCCCGCATCCTCCCCGGTCCTCCCCGCATCCTCCCCGATCCTCCCCGCATCCTCCCCGATCCTCCCCGCATCCTCCCCCATCCTCCCCGCATCCTCCCCGGTCCTCCCCGCATCCTCCCCGGTCCTCCCCGCATCCTCCCCGCATCCTCCCCGATCCTCCCCGCATCCTCCCCCATCCTCCCCGCATCCTCCCCGATCCTCCCCGCATCCTCCCCGATCCTCCCCGCATCCTCCCCGGTCCTCCCCGCATCCTCCCCGGTCCTCCCCGCATCCTCCCCGGTCCTCCCCGCATCCTCCCCGATCCTCCCCGCATCCTCCCCGGTCCTCCCCGCATCCTCCCCGGTCCGCCCCGCATCCTCCCCGGTCCTCCCCGCATCCTCCCCGGTCCTCCCCGCATCCTCGCCGCTCCTCCCCGCATCCTCCCCGGTCTTCCCCGCATCCTCCCTGATCCTCCCCGCATCCTCCCCGGTCCTCCCCGCATCCTCCCCGATCCTCCCCGCATCCTCCCCGATCCTCCCCGCATCCTGCCCCATCCTCCCCGCATCCTCCCCGGTCCTCCCCGCATCCTCCCCGCATCCTCCCCGATCCTCCCCGCATCCTCCCCGGTCCTCCCCGCATCCTCCCCGGTCCTCCCCGCATCCTCCCCGGTCCTCCCCGCATCCTCCCCGGTCCTCCCTGCATCCTCCCCGATCCTCCCCGCATCCTCCCCGGTCCTCCCCGCATCCTCCCCGGTCCTGCCCGCATCCTCCCCACTGCTCCACGCAACCTCCCCGATCCTCCCTGCATCCTCCCCGGTCCTCCCCGCATCCTCCCCGCATCCTCCCCGCATCATCCCCGATCCTCCCCGCATCCTCCCCCATCCTACCCGCATCCTCCCCGATCCTCCCCGCATCCTCCCCGATCCTCCCCGCATCCTCCCCGGTCCTCCCCGCATCCTCCCTGATCCTCCCCGCATCCTCCCCGATCCTCCCCGCATCCTCCCCGGTCTTCCCCGCATCCTCCCTGATCCTCCCCGCATCCTCCCCGATCCTCCCCGCATCCTCCCCGATCCTCCCCGCATCCTCCCCGATCCTCCCCGCATCCTCCCCGGTCCTCCCCGCATCCTGCCCGCATCCTCCCCGATCCTCCCCGCATCCTCCCCGGTCCTCCCCGCATCATCCCCGATCCTCCCCGCATCCTCCCCGCATCCTCCCCGTATCCTCCCCGATCCTCCCCGCATCCTCCCCGATCCTCCCCGGTCCTCCCCGGTCCCCCCCGCATCCTCCCCGATCCTCCCCGCATCCTCCCCGGTCCTCCCCGCATCCTCCCCGGTCCTGCCCGCATCCTCCCCGATCCTCCCCGCATCCTCCTCGGTCTTCCACGCATCCTCATTGTTCACCCCCGCATCCTCCCCGGTCCTCCCCGCATCCTCCCCGATCCTCCCCGCATCCTCCCCGGTCCTGCCCGCATCCTCCCCGGTCCTGCCCGCATCCTCCCCGCTCCTCCACGCATCCTCCCCGATCCTCCCCGCATCCTCCCCAGTCCTCCCCGCATCCTCCCCGGTCCTCCCCGCATCCTCCCCGGTCCTCCCCGCATCCTCCCCGATCCTCCCCGCATCCTCCTCGATCCTCCCCACATCCTCCCCCATCCTCCCCGCATCCTCCCCGGTCCTCCCCGCATCCTCCCCGGTCCTCCCCGCATCCTCCCCGCATCCTCCCCGATCCTCCCCGCATCCTCCCCCATCCTCCCCGCATCCTCCCCGATCCTCCCCGCATCCTCCCCGATCCTCCCCGCATCCTCCCCGGTCCTCCCCGCATCCTCCCCGGTCCTCCCCGCATCCTCCCCGGTCCTCCCCGCATCCTCCCCGGTCCTCCCCGCATCCTCCCCGATCCTCCCCGCATCCTCCCCGGTCCTCCCCGCATCCTCCCCGGTCCTCCCCGCATCCTCCCCGGTCCTCCCCGCATCCTCCCCGATCCTCCCCGCATCCTCCCCGATCCTCCCCGAATCCTCCCCCATCCTCCCCGCATCCTCCCCGGTCCTCCCCGCATCCTCCCCGCATCCTCCCCGATCCTCCCCGCATCCTCCCCGGTCCTCCCCGCATCCTCCCCGGTCCTCCCCGCATCCTCCCCGGTCCTCCCCGCATCCTCCCCGATCCTCCCCGCATCCTCCCCGATCCTCCCCGCATCCTCCCCGGTCCTCCCCGCATCCTCCCCGGTCCTGCCCGCATCCTCCCCGCTCCTCCACGCAACCTCCCCAATCCTCCCCGCATCCTCCCCGGTCCTCCCCGCATCCTCCCCGCATCCTCCCTGCATCCTCCCCGATCCTCCCCGCATCCTCCCCCATCCTCCCCGCATTATCCCCGATCCTCCCCGCATCCTCCCCGATCCTCCCCGCATCCTCCCCGGTCCTCCCCGCATCCTCCCCGGTCCTCCCCGCATCCTCCCCGCTCCTCCACGCATCGTCCCCGATCCTCCCCGCATCCTCCCCGGTCCTCCCCGCATCCTCCCCGGTCCTCCCCGCATCATCCCCGGTCCTCCCCGCATCCTCCCCGATCCTCCCCGCATCCTCCCCGATCCTCCCCGCATCCTCCCCCATCCTCCCCGCATCCTCCCCGGTCCTCCCTGCATCCTCCCCGGTCCTCCCCGCATCCTCCCCGCATCCTCCCCGATCCGCCCCGCATCCTCCCCCATCCTCCCCGCATCCTCCCTGATCCTCCCCGCATCCTCCCCGATCCTCCCCGCATCCTCCCCGGTCCTCCCCGCATCCTCCCCGGTCCTCCCCGCATCCTCCCCGGTCCTCCCCGCATCCTCCCCGGTCCTCCCCGCATCCTCCCCGATCCTCCCCGCATCCTCCCCGGTCTTCCCCGCATCCTCCCTGATCCTCCCCGCATCCTCCCCGGTCCTCCCCGCATCCTCCCCGATCCTCCCCGCATCCTCCCCGATCCTCCCCGCATCCTCCCTCATCCTCCCCGCATCCTCCCCGGTCCTCGCCGCATCCTCCCCGCATCCTCCCCGATCCTCCCCGCATCCTCCCCGGTCCTCCCCGCATCCTCCCCGGTCCTCCCCGCATCCTCCCCGGTCCTCCCCGCATCCTCCCCGATCCTCCCCGCATCCTCCCCGATCCTCCCCGCATCCTCCCCGATCCTCCCCGCATCCTCCCCGGTCCTCCCCGCATCCTCCCCGCATCCTCCCTGCATCCTCCCCGATCCTCCCCGCATCCTCCCCCATCCTCCCCGCATCCTCCCCGATCCTCCCCGCATCCTCCCCGATCCTCCCCGCATCCTCCCCGGTCCTCCCCGCATCCTCCCCGGTCCTCCCCGCATGCTCCCCGGTCCTCCCCGCATCCTCCCCGGTCCTCCCCGCATCCTCCTTGATCCTCCCCGCATCCTCCCCGGTCCTCCCCGCATCCTCCCCGGTCCTGCCCGCATCCTCCCCGGTCCTCCCCGCATCCTCCCCGATCCTCCCCGCATCCTCCCCGATCCTCCCCGCATCCTCCCCCATCCTCCCCGCATCCTCCCCGGTCCTCCCCGCATCCTCCCCGCATCCTCCCCTATCCTCCCCGCATCCTCCCCCATCCTCCCCGCATCCTCCCCGATGCTCCCCGCGTCCTCCCCGGTCCTCCCCGCATCCTCCCCGATCCTCCCCGCATCCTCCTCGATCCTCCCCGCATCCTCCCCGGTCCTCCCCGCATCCTCCCCGGTCCTCCCCGCATCCTCCCTGATCCTCCCCGCATCCTCCCCGATCCTCCCCGCATCCTCCCCGATCCTCCCCGCTTCCTCCCCGATCCTCCCCGCATCCTCCCCGATCCTCCCCGCATCCTCCCCGCATCCTGCTCGCATCCTCCCCGATCCTCCCCGAATCCTCCCCCATCCTCCCCGCATCCTCCCCGGTCCTCCCCGCATCCTCCCCGCATCCTCCCCGATCCTCCCCGCATCCTCCCCGGTCCTCCCCGCATCCTCCCCGGTCCTCCCCGCATCCTCCCCGGTCCTCCCCGCATCCTCCCCGATCCTCCCCGCATCCTCCCCGATCCTCCCCGCATCCTCCCCGGTCCTCCCCGCATCCTCCCCGGTCCTGCCCGCATCCTCCCCGCTCCTCCACGCAACCTCCCCAATCCTCCCCGCATCCTCCCCGGTCCTCCCCGCATCCTCCCCGCATCCTCCCTGCATCCTCCCCGATCCTCCCCGCATCCTCCCCCATCCTCCCCGCATTATCCCCGATCCTCCCCGCATCCTCCCCGATCCTCCCCGCATCCTCCCCGGTCCTCCCCGCATCCTCCCCGGTCCTCCCCGCATCCTCCCCGCTCCTCCACGCATCGTCCCCGATCCTCCCCGCATCCTCCCCGGTCCTCCCCGCATCCTCCCCGGTCCTCCCCGCATCATCCCCGGTCCTCCCCGCATCCTCCCCGATCCTCCCCGCATCCTCCCCGATCCTCCCCGCATCCTCCCCCATCCTCCCCGCATCCTCCCCGGTCCTCCCTGCATCCTCCCCGGTCCTCCCCGCATCCTCCCCGCATCCTCCCCGATCCGCCCCGCATCCTCCCCCATCCTCTCCGCATCCTCCCTGATCCTCCCCGCATCCTCCCCGATCCTCCCCGGATCCTCCCCGGTCCTCCCCGCATCCTCCCCGGTCCTCCCCGCATCCTCCCCGGTCCTCCCCGCATCCTCCCCGATCCTCCCCGCATCCTCCCCGGTCTTCCCCGCATCCTCCCTGATCCTCCCCGCATCCTCCCCGGTCCTCCCCGCATCCTCCCCGATCCTCCCCGCATCCTCCCCGATCCTCCCCGCATCCTCCCTCATCCTCCCCGCATCCTCCCCGGTCCTCGCCGCATCCTCCCCGCATCCTCCCCGATCCTCCCCGCATCCTCCCCGGTCCTCCCCGCATCCTCCCCGGTCCTCCCCGCATCCTCCCCGGTCCTCCCCGCATCCTCCCCGATCCTCCCCGCATCCTCCCCGATCCTCCCCGCATCCTCCCCGGTCCTCCCCGCATCCTCCCCGGTCCTCCCCGCATCCTCCCCGCATCCTCCCTGCATCCTCCCCGATCCTCCCCGCATCCTCCCCCATCCTGCCCGCATCCTCCCCGATCCTCCCCGCATCCTCCCCGATCCTCCCCGCATCCTCCCCGGTCCTCCCCGCATCCTCCCCGGTCCTCCCCGCATGCTCCCCGGTCCTCCCCGCATCCTCCCCGGTCCTCCCCGCATCCTCCTTGATCCTCCCCGCATCCTCCCCGGTCCTCCCCGCATCCTCCCCGCATCCTCCCCTATCCTCCCCGCATCCTCCCCCATCCTCCCCGCATCCTCCCCGGTCCTCCCCGCATCCTCCCCGCATCCTCCCCTATCCTCCCCGCATCCTCCCCCATCCTCCCCGCATCCTCCCCGGTCCTCCCCGCATCCTCCCCGCATCCTCCCCGGTCCTCCCCGCATCCTCCCCGATCCTCCCCGCATCCTCCCCGATCCTCCCCGCATCCTCCCCCATCCTCCCCGCATCCTCCCCGGTCCTCCCCGCATCCTCCCCGCATCCTCCCCTATCCTCCCCGCATCCTCCCCCATCCTCCCCGCATCCTCCCCGATGCTCCCCGCGTCCTCCCCGGTCCTCCCCGCATCCTCCCCGATCCTCCCCGCATCCTCCTCGATCCTCCCCGCATCCTCCCCGGTCCTCCCCGCATCCTCCCCGGTCCTCCCCGCATCCTCCCTGATCCTCCCCGCATCCTCCCCGATCCTCCCCGCATCCTCCCCGATCCTCCCCGCTTCCTCCCCGATCCTCCCCGCATCCTCCCCGATCCTCCCCGCATCCTCCCCGCATCCTGCTCGCATCCTCCCTGATCCTCCCCGATCCTCCCCGCATCCTCCCCGGTCCTCCCCGCATCATCCCCGATCCTCCCCGCATCCTCCCCGCATCCTCCCCGTATCCTCCCCGATCCTCCCCGCATCCTCCCCGATCCTCCCTGGTCATCCCCGGTCCTCCCCGCATCCTCCCCGATCCTCCCCGCATCCTCCCCGGTCCTCCCCGCATCCTCCCCGGTCCTGCCCGCATCCTCCCCGATCCTCCGCGCATCCTCCTCGGTCTTCCCCGCATCCTCCCTGTTCACCCCCGCATCCTCCCCGGTCCTCCCCGCATCCTCGCCGATCCCCCCCGCATCCTCCCCGATCCTCCCCGCATCCTCCCCCATCCTCCCCGCATCCTCCCCCATCCTCCCCGCATCCTCCCCGATCCTCCCCGCATCCTCCCCCATCCTCCCCGCATCCTCCCCGATCCTCCCCGCATCCTCCCCGGTCCTCCCCGCATCCTCCCCGATCCTCCTCGCATCCTCCCCGATCCTCCCCGCATCCTCCCCGGTACTCCCCGCATCCTCCCCGGTCCTGCCCGCATCCTCCCCGCTCCTCCCCGCATCCTCCCCGATCCTCCCCGCATCCTCCCCGGTCCTCCCCGCATCCTCCCCGGTCCTCCCCGCATCCTCCCCGGTCCTCCCCGCATCCTCCCCGATCCTCCCCGCATCCTCCCCAATCCTCCCCGCATCCTCCCCCATCCTCCCCGCATCCTCCCTGGTCCTCCCCGCATCCTCCCCGGTCCTCCCCGCATCCTCCCCGCATCCTCCCCGATCCTCCCCGCATCCTCCCCCATCCTCCCCGCATCCTCCCCGATCCTCCCCGCATCCTCCCCGATCCTCCCCGCATCCTCCCCGGTCCTCCCCGCATCCTCCCTGGTCCTCCCCGCATCCTCCCCGGTCCTCCCCGCATCCTCCCCGCATCCCCCCCGATCCTCCCCGCATCCTCCCCCATCCTCCCCGCATCCTCCCCGATCCTCCCCGCATCCTCCCCGGTCCTCCCCGCATCCTCCCCGGTCCTCCCCGCATCCTCCCCGGTCCTCCCCGCATCCTCCCCCATCCTCCCCGCATCCTCCCCGGTCCTCCCCGCATCCTCCCCGGTCCTCCCCGCATCCTCCCCGCATCCTCCCCGATCCTCCCCGCATCCTCCCCCATCCTCCCCGCATCCTCCCCGATCCTCCCCGCATCCTCCCCGATCCTCCCCGCATCCTCCCCCATCCTCCCCGCATCCTCCCTGGTCCTCCCCGCATCCTCCCCGGTCCTCCCCGCATCCTCCCCGCATCCTCCCCGATCCTCCCCGCATCCTCCCCCATCCTCCCCGCATCCTCCCCGATCCTCCCCGCATCCTCCCCGGTCCTCCCCGCATCCTCCCCGGTCCTCCCCGCATCCTCCCCGGTCCTCCCCGCATCCTCCCCGGTCCTCCCCGCATCCTCCCCGATCCTCCCCACATCCTCCCCGGTCTTCCCCAGATCCTCCCTGATCCTCCCCGCATCCTCCCCGGTTCTCCCCGCATCCTCCCCGATCCTCCCCGCATCCTCCCCGATCCTCCCCGCATCATCCCCGATCCTCCCCGCATCCTCCCCGGTCCTCCCCGCATCCTCCCCTATCCTCCCCGCATCCTCCCCGTTCCTCCCCGCATGCTCCCCGGTCCTCCCCGCATCCTCCCCGATCCTCCCCGCATACTCCTCGATCCTCCCCGCATCCTCCCCGGTCCTCCCCGCATCGTCCCCCGTCCTGCCCGCATCCTCCCCGCTCCTCCACGCATCCTCCCCGATCCTCCCCGCATCCTCTCCGGTCCTCCCCGCATCCTCCCCGGTCCTCCCCGCATCCTCCCCGATCCTCCCCGCATCCTCCCCGATCCTCCCCGCATCCTCCCCGATCCTCCCCGCATCCTCCCCATCCTCCCGCATCCTCCCCGATCCTCCCCGCATCCTCCCCGCATCCTGCCCGCATCCTCCCTGATCCTCCCCGATCCTCCCCGCATCCTCTCCGGTCCTCCCTGCATCACCCCCGATCCTCCCCGCATCCTCCCCGCATCCTCCCCGCATCCTCCCCGATCCTCCCCGCATCCTCCCCGATCCTCCCCGGTCCTCCCCGGTCCTCCCCGCATCCTCCCCGATCCTCCCCGCATCCTCCCCGGTCCTCCCCGCATCCTCCCCGGTCCTGCCCGCATCCTCCCCGATCGGCCCCGCATCCTCCCCGATCCTCTCTGCATCCTCCCCGATCGTCCCCGCATCCTCCCTGATCCTCCCCGCATCCTCCCCGAACCTCCCTGCATCCTCCCCGCATCCTGCCCGCATCCTCCCTGATCCTCCCCGATCCTCCCCGCATCCTCCCCGGTCCTCCCCGCATCATCCCCGATCCTCCCCGCATCCTCCCCGCATCCTCCCCGTATCCTCCCCGATCCTCCCCGCATCCTCCCCGATCCTCCCCGCATCCTCCCCGGTCCTCCCCGCATCCTCCCCGGTCCTGGCGCATCCTCCCCGCTCCTCCACGCATCCTCCCCGATCCTCCCCGCATCCTCCCCGGTCCTCCCCGCATCCTCCCCGGTCCTCCCCGCATCCTCCCCGGTCCTCCCCGCATCCTCCCCGATCCTCCCCGCATCCTCCCCGATCCTGCCCGCATCCTCCCCGATCCTCCCCGCATACTCCCCGCATCCTCCCCGGTCCTCCCCGCATCCTCCCCGCATCCTGCCCGCATCCTCCCTGATCCTCCCCGATCCTCCCCGCATCCTCCCCGATCCTCCCCGCATCCTCCCCGCATCCTCCCCGTATCCTCCCCGATCCTCCCCGCATCCTCCCCGATCCTCCCCGGTCCTCCCCGGTCCTCCCCGCATCCTCCCCGATCCTCCCTGCATCCTCCCCGGTCCTCCCCGCATCCTCCCCGGTCCTGCCCGCATCCTCCCCGATCCTCCCCGCATCCTCCCCGATCCTCCCCGCATCCTCCCCGATCCTCCCCGCATCCTCCCCGATCCTCCCCGCATCCTCCCCGATCCTCCCCGCATCCTCCCCGCATCCTGCCCGCATCCTCCCTGATCCTCCCCGATCCTCCCCGCATCCTCCCCGGTCCTCCCCGCATCATCCCCGATCCTCCCCGCATCCTCCCCGCATCCTCCCCGTATCCTCCCCGATCCTCCCCGCATCCTCCCCGATCCTCCTCGCATCCTCCCCGGTCCTCCCGGCATCCTCCCCGGTCCTGGCGCATCCTCCCCGCTCCTGCACGCATCCTCCCCGATCCTCCCCGCATCCTCCCCGGTCCTCCCCGCATCCTCCCCGGTCCTCCCCGCATCCTCCCCGGTCCTCCCCGCATCCTCCCCGATCCTCCCCGCATCCTCTACAATCCTCCCCGCATCCTCCCCGCATCCTCCCCGGTCCTCCCCGCATCCTCCCCGGTCCTCCCCGAATCCTCCCCGCATCCTCCCCGCATCCTCCCCCATCCTCCCCGCATCATCCCCGGTCCTCCCCGCATCCTCCCCGCATCCTCCCCGATCCTCCCCGCATCCTCCCCCATCCTCCCCGCATCCTCCCCGATCCTGCCCGCATCCTCCCCGCTCCTCCCCGCATCCTCCCCGATCCTCCCCGCATCCTCCCCGATCCTCCCCGCATCGTCCCCGGTCCTCCCCGCATCCTCCCCGGTCCTGCCCGCATCCTCCCCGCTCCTCTGCGCATCCTCCCCGATCCTCCCCGCATCCTCCCCGATCCTCCCCGCATCCTCCCCCATCCTCCCCGCATCCTCCCCGGACCTCCCCGCATCCTCCCCGCATCCTCCCCGATCCTCCCCGCATCCTCCCCGGTCCTCCCTGCATCCTCCCCGATCCTCCCCGCATCCTCCCCGATCCTCCCCGCATCCTCCCCGATCCTCCCCGCATCCTCCCCGGTCCTCCCCGCATCCTCCCTGATCCTCCCCGCATCGTCCCCAATCCTCCCCGCATCCTCCCCCATCCTCCTCGCATCCTCCCCAGTCCTCCCCGCATCCTCCCCGCATCCTCCCCGCATCCTCCCCGCATCCTCCCCGCATCCTCCCCGCATCCTCCGCGATCCTCGCTGCATCCTCCCCGGTCCTACCCGCATCCTCCCCGATCCTCTCCGCATCCTCCCCGATCCTCCCCGATCCTCCCTGCATCCTCCCCGGTCCTCCCCGCATCCTCCCCGCCTCCTCCCCGCTCCTCCACACATCCTCCCCGATCCTCCCCGCATCCTCCCCCATCCTCCCCGCATCCTCCCCGGTCCTCCCCGCATCCTCCCCCATCCTCCCCGCATCCTCCCCGATCCTCCCCGCATCCTCCCCGGTCCTCCCCGCATCCTCCCCGATCCTCCCCACATCCTGCCCGATCCTCCCCGCATCCTCCCCGGTCCTCCCCGCAAACTCCCCGGTCCTGCCCGCATCCTCCCCGCTCCTCCACGCATCCTCCCCGATCCTCCCCGCATCTTCCCCGGTCCTCCCCGCATCCTCCCCGGTCCTCCCCGCATCCTCCCCGGTCCTCCCCGCATCCTCCCCGATCCTCCCCGCATCCTCCCCGATCCTCCCCGCATCCTCCCCCATCCTCCCCGCATCCTCCCCGGTCCTCCCCGCATCCTCCCCGCATCCTCCCCGGTCCTCCCCGCATCCTCCCCCATCCTCCCCGCATCCTCCCCGATCCTCCCCGCATCCTCCCCGGTCCTCCCCGCATCCTCCCCGATCCTCCCCACATCCTCCCCGATCCTCCCCGCATCCTCCCCGGTCCTCCCCGCATCCTCCCCGGTCCTGCCCGCATCCTCCCCGCTCCTCCACGCATCCTCCCCGATCCTCCCCGCATCTTCCCCGGTCCTCCCCGCATCCTCCCCGGTCCTCCCCGCATCCTCCCCGGTCCTCCCCGCATCCTCCCCGATCCTCCCCGCATCCTCCCCGATCCTCCCCGCATCCTCCCCCATCCTCCCCGCATCCTCCCCGGTCCTCCCCGCATCCTCCCCGCATCCTCCCCGGTCCTCCCCGCATCCTCCCGGGTCCTCCCCGCATCCTCCCCGGTCCTCCCCGCATACTCCCAGATCCTCCCCGCATCCTCCCCGATCCTCCCCGCATCCTCCCCGCATCCTGCCCGCATCCTCCGTGATCCTCCCCGATCCTCCCCGCATCCTCCCCGGTCCTCCCCGCATCATCCCCGATCCTCCCCGCATCCTCCCCGCATCCTCCCCGTATCCTCCCCGATCCTCCCCGCATCCTCCCCGATCCTCCTCGCATCCTCCCCGGTCCTCCCGGCATCCTCCCCGGTCCTGGCGCATCCTCCCCGCTCCTGCACGCATCCTCCCCGATCCTCCCCGCATCCTCCCCGGTCCTCCCCGCATCCTCCCCGGTCCTCCCCGCATCCTCCCCGGTCCTCCCCGAATCCTCCCCGATCCTCCCTGCATCCTCCCCCATCCTCCCCGCATCATCCCCGGTCCTCCCCGCATCCTCCCCGCATCCTCCCCGATCCTCCCCGCATCCTCCCCCATCCTCCCCGCATCCTCCCCGATCCTGCCCGCATCCTCTACAATCCTCCCCGCATCCTCCCCGCATCCTCCCCGGTCCTCCCCGCATCCTCCCCGGTCCTCCCCGAATCCTCCCCGCATCCTCCCCGCATCCTCCCCCATCCTCCCCGCATCATCCCCGGTCCTCCCCGCATCCTCCCCGCATCCTCCCCGATCCTCCCCGCATCCTCCCCCATCCTCCCCGCATCCTCCCCGATCCTGCCCGCATCCTCCCCGCTCCTCCCCGCATCCTCCCTGATCCTCCCCGCATCCTCCCTGATCCTCCCCGCATCGTCCCCGGTCCTCCCCGCATCCTCCCCGGTCCTGCCCGCATCCTCCCCGCTCCTCTGGGCATCCTCCCCGATCCTCCCCGCATCCTCCCCGATCCTCCCCGCATCCTCCCCCATCCTCCCCGCATCCTCCCCGGACCTCCCCGCATCCTCCCCGCATCCTCCCCGAT
Organism: Eutreptiella sp. 'Long Island Sound 2002'; assembly: GCA_964036045.1. Lineage (NCBI taxonomy): Eukaryota > Euglenozoa > Euglenophyceae > Eutreptiales > Eutreptiaceae > Eutreptiella > Eutreptiella sp. 'Long Island Sound 2002'. Next base: position 2,916,516 of record OZ038401.1, read on the forward strand.
CCTCCCCGCATCCTCCCCGGTCCTCCCTGCATCCTCCCCGATCCTCCCCGCATCCTCCCCGATCCTCCCCGCATCCTCCCCGATCCTCCCCGCATCCTCCCCGGTCCTCCCCGCATCCTCCCTGATCCTCCCCGCATCGTCCCCAATCCTCCCCGCATCCTCCCCCATCCTCCTCGCATCCTCCCCAGTCCTCCCCGCATCCTCCCCGCATCCTCCCCGCATCCTCCCCGCATCCTCCCCGCATCCTCCCCGCATCCTCCGCGATCCTCCCTGCATCCTCCCCGGTCCTACCCGCATCCTCCCCGATCCTCTCCGCATCCTCCCCGATCCTCCCCGATCCTCCCCGCATCCTCCCCGGTCCTCCCCGCATCCTCCCCGCCTCCTCCCCGCTCCTCCACACATCCTCCCCGATCCTCCCCGCATCCTCCCCCATCCTCCCCGCATCCTCCCCGGTCCTCCCCGCATCCTCCCCCATCCTCCCCGCATCCTCCCCGATCCTCCCCGCATCCTCCCCGGTCCTCCCCGCATCCTCCCCGATCCTCCCCACATCCTCCCCGATCCTCCCCGCATCCTCCCCGGTCCTCCCCGCATCCTCCCCGGTCCTGCCCGCATCCTCCCCGCTCCTCCACGCATCCTCCCCGATCCTCCCCGCATCTTCCCCGGTCCTCCCCGCATCCTCCCCGGTCCTCCCCGCATCCTCCCCGGTCCTCCCCGCATCCTCCCCGATCCTCCCCGCATCCTCCCCGATCCTCCCCGCATCCTCCCCCATCCTCCCCGCATCCTCCCCGGTCCTCCCCGCATCCTCCCCGCATCCTCCCCGGTCCTCCCCGCATCCTCCCGGGTCCTCCCCGCATCCTCCCCGATCCTCCCCGCATCCTCCCTGATCCTCCCCGCATCCTCCCCGGTCCTCCCCGCATCCTCCCCGGTCCTCCCCGCATCCTCCCCGATCCTCCCCGCATCCTCCCCCATCCTCCCCGCATCCTCCCCGGTCCTCCCCGCATCCTCCCCGCATCCTCCCCGATCCTCCCCGCATCGTCCCCCATCCTCCCCGCATCCTCCCCGATCCTCCCTGCATCCTCCCCGGTCGTCCCCGCATCGTCCCCGGTCCTCCCCGCATCCTCCCCGATCCTCCCCGCATCCTCCCCGGTCCTCCCCGCATCCTCCCCGGTCCTGCCCGCATCCTCCCCGCTCCTCCACGCATCCTCCCCGATCCTCCCCGCATCCTCCCCGATCCTCCCCGCATCCTCCCCAATCCTCCCCGCATCCTCCCCGATCCTCCCCGCATCCTCCCCGATCCTCCCCGCATCCTCCCCGATCCTCCCCGCATCCTCCCCGCATCCTGCCCGCATCCTCCCTGATCCTCCCCGATCCTCCCCGCATCCTCCCCGCATCCTCCCCGGTCCTCCCCGCATCCTCCCGGGTCCTCCCCGCATCCTCCCCGATCCTCCCCGCATCCTCCCTGATCCTCCCCGCATCCTCCCCGGTCCTCCCCGCATCCTCCCCGGTCCTCCCCGCATCCTCCCCGATCCTCCCCGCATCCTCCCCCATCCTCCCCGCATCCTCCCCGGTCCTCCCCGCATCCTCCCCGCATCCTCCCCGGTCCTCCCCGCATCGTCCCCCATCCTCCCCGCATCCTCCCCGATCCTCCCTGCATCCTCCCCGGTCGTCCCCGCATCGTCCCCGGTCCTCCCCGCATCCTCCCCGATCCTCCCCGCATCCTCCCCGGTCCTCCCCGCATCCTCCCCGGTCCTGCCCGCATCCTCCCCGCTCCTCCACGCATCCTCCCCGATCCTCCCCGCATCCTCCCCGATCCTCCCCGCATCCTCCCCAATCCTCCCCGCATCCTCCCCGATCCTCCCCGCATCCTCCCCGATCCTCCCCGCATCCTCCCCGATCCTCCCCGCATCCTCCCCGCATCCTGCCCGCATCCTCCCTGATCCTCCCCGATCCTCCCCGCATCCTCCGTGATCCTCCCCGCATCCTCCCCGCATCCTCCCCGATCCTCCCCGCATCGTCCCCAATCCTCCCCGCATCCTTCCCGGTCCTCCCCGCATCATTCCCAATCCTCCCCGAATCCTCCGCGGTCCTCCCCGCATCCTCCCCGGTCCTCCCCGCATCCTCCCCGATCCTCCCCGTATCCTCCCCGGTCCTCCCCGCATCCTCCCCGATCCTCCCCGCATCCTTCCCCATCCTCCCCGCATCCTCCCCGATCCTCCCCGCATCCTCCCGGGTCCTCCCCAAATCCTCCCGGGTCCTCCCCACATCCTCCCCGATCCTCCCCGCATCCTCCCCGGTCCTCACCGCATCCTCCCCGATCCTCCCCGCATCCTCCCCCATCCTCCCCGCATCCTCCCCGGTCCTCTCCGCATCGTCCCCGCATCCTCTCCGATCCTACCCGCATCCTCCCCCATCCTCCCCGCATCCTCCCCGATCCTCCCCGCATCCTCCCCGGTCCTCCCCGCATCCTCCCCGATCCTCCCCGCATCCTCCCGGATCCTCCCCGCATCCTCCCCGTATGACCGCATCCTCCCCCATCCTCCCCGCATCCTCCCCGGTCCTCTCCGCATCCTCCCTGCATCCTCCCCGATCCTCCCCGCATCCTCCCCCATCCTCCCCGCATCCTCCCCGATCCTCCCCGCATCCTTCCCGATCCTCCCCGCATCCTCCCCGATCCTCCCCGCATCCTTACGGGTCCTCCCCAAATCCTCCCGGGTCCTCCCCACATCCTCCCCGATCCTCCCCGCATCCTCCCCGGTCCTCACCGCATCCTCCCCGATCCTCCCCGCATCCTCCCCCATCCTCCCCGCATCCTCCCCGGTCCTCTCCGCATCCTCCCCGCATCCTCCCCGATCCTCCCCGCATCCTCCCCCATCCTCCCCGCATCCTCCCCGATCCTCCCCGCATCCTCCCCGGTCCCCCCCCGCATCCTCCCCGATCCTCCCCGCATCCTCCCCGATCCTCCCCGCATCCTCCCCGGTCCTCCCCGCATCCTCCCCGGTCCTGCCCGCATCCTCCCCGCTCCTCCATGCATCCTCCCTGATCCTCCCCGCATCCTCCCCGGTCCTCCCCGCATCCTCCCCGGTCCTCCCCGCATCCTCCCCGGTCCTCCCCGCATACTCCCAGATCCTCCCCGCATCCTCCCCGATCCTCCCCGCATCCTCCCCCATCCTCCCCGCATCCTCCCCGGTCCTCCCCGCATCCTCCCCGCATCCTCCCCGATCCTCCCCGCATCCTCCCCCGTCCTCCCCGCATCCTCCCCGATCCTCCCCGCATCCTCCCCCATCCTCCCCGCATCCTCCCCGATCCTCCCGGCATCCTCCCCGGTCCCCCCCGCATCCTCCCCGATCCTCCCCGCATCCTCCCCCATCCTCCCCGCATCCTCCCCGGTCCTCCCCGCATCCTCCCCGGTCCTGCCCGCATCCTCCCCGCTCCTCCATGCATCCTCCCTGATCCTCCCCGCATCCTCCCCGGTCCTCCCCGCATCCTCCCCGGTCCTCCCCGCATCCTCCCCGGTCCTCCCCGCATACTCCCAGATCCTCCCCGCATCCTCCCCGATCCTCCCCGCATCCTCCCCCATCCTCCCCGCATCCTCCCTGGTCCTCCCCGCATCCTCCACGCATCCTCCTCGATCCTCCCCGCATCCTCCCCCATCCTCCCCGCATCCTCCCCGGTCCTCCCCGCATCCTCCCCGCATCCTCCCCGATCCTCCCCGCATCGTCCCCCATCCTCCCCGCATCCTCCCCGATCCTCCCTGCATCCTCCCCGGTCCTCCCCGCATCGTCCCCGGTCCTCCCCACATCCCCCCCGATCCTCCCCGCATCCTCCCCGGTCCTCCCCGCATCCTCCCCGGTCCTGCCCGCATCCTCCCCGCTCCTCCACGCATCCTCCCCGATCCTCCCCGCATCCTCCCCGATCCTCCCCGCATCCTCCCCGATCCTCCCCGCATCCTCCCCGATCCTCCCCGCATCCTCCCAGATCCTCCCCGCATCCTCCCCGATCCTCCCCGCATCCTCCCCCATCCTCCCCGCATCCTCCCCGGTCCTCTCCGCATCGTCCCCGCATCCTCCCCGATCCTACCCGCATCCTCCCCCATCCTCCCCGCATCCTCCCCGATCCTCCCCGCATCCTCCCCGGTCCTCCCCGCATCCTCCCCGATCCTCCCCGCATCCTCCCGGATCCTCCCCGCATCCTCCCCGTATGACCGCATCCTCCCCCATCCTCCCCGCATCCTCCCCGGTCCTCTCCGCATCCTCCCTGCATCCTCCCCGATCCTCCCCGCATCCTCCCCCATCCTCCCCGCATCCTCCCCGATCCTCCCCGCATCCTTCCCGATCCTCCCCGCATCCTCCCCCATCCTCCCCGCATCCTCCCCGATCCTCCCGGCATCCTCCCCGGTCCCCCCCGCATCCTCCCCGATCCTCCCCGCATCCTCCCCCATCCTCCCCGCATCCTCCCCGGTCCTCCCCGCATCCTCCCCGGTCCTGCCCGCATCCTCCCCGCTCCTCCATGCATCCTCCCTGATCCTCCCCGCATCCTCCCCGGTCCTCCCCGCATCCTCCCCGGTCCTCCCCGCATCCTCCCCGGTCCTCCCCGCATACTCCCAGATCCTCCCCGCATCCTCCCCGATCCTCCCCGCATCCTCCCCCATCCTCCCCGCATCCTCCCTGGTCCTCCCCGCATCCTCCACGCATCCTCCTCGATCCTCCCCGCATCCTCCCCCATCCTCCCCGCATCCTCCCCGGTCCTCCCCGCATCCTCCCCGCATCCTCCCCGATCCTCCCCGCATCGTCCCCCATCCTCCCCGCATCCTCCCCGATCCTCCCTGCATCCTCCCCGGTCCTCCCCGCATCGTCCCCGGTCCTCCCCACATCCCCCCCGATCCTCCCCGCATCCTCCCCGGTCCTCCCCGCATCCTCCCCGGTCCTGCCCGCATCCTCCCCGCTCCTCCACGCATCCTCCCCGATCCTCCCCGCATCCTCCCCGATCCTCCCCGCATCCTCCCCGATCCTCCCCGCATCCTCCCCGATCCTCCCCGCATCCTCCCAGATCCTCCCCGCATCCTCCCCGATCCTCCCCGCATCCTCCCCCATCCTCCCCGCATCCTCCCCGGTCCTCTCCGCATCGTCCCCGCATCCTCCCCGATCCTACCCGCATCCTCCCCCATCCTCCCCGCATCCTCCCCGATCCTCCCCGCATCCTCCCCGGTCCTCCCCGCATCCTCCCCGATCCTCCCCGCATCCTCCCGGATCCTCCCCGCATCCTCCCCGTATGACCGCATCCTCCCCCATCCTCCCCGCATCCTCCCCGGTCCTCTCCGCATCCTCCCTGCATCCTCCCCGATCCTCCCCGCATCCTCCCCCATCCTCCCCGCATCCTCCCCGATCCTCCCCGCATCCTTCCCGATCCTCCCCGCATCCTCCCCGATCCTCCCCGCATCCTTACGGGTCCTCCCCAAATCCTCCCGGGTCCTCCCCACATCCTCCCCGATCCTCCCCGCATCCTCCCCGGTCCTCACCGCATCCTCCCCGATCCTCCCCGCATCCTCCCCCATCCTCCCCGCATCCTCCCCGGTCCTCTCCGCATCCTCCCCGCATCCTCCCCGATCCTCCCCGCATCCTCCCCCATCCTCCCCGCATCCTCCCCGATCCTCCCCGCATCCTCCCCGGTCCCCCCCCGCATCCTCCCCGATCCTCCCCGCATCCTCCCCGATCCTCCCCGCATCCTCCCCGGTCCTCCCCGCATCCTCCCCGGTCCTGCCCGCATCCTCCCCGCTCCTCCATGCATCCTCCCTGATCCTCCCCGCATCCTCCCCGGTCCTCCCCGCATCCTCCCCGGTCCTCCCCGCATCCTCCCCGGTCCTCCCCGCATACTCCCAGATCCTCCCCGCATCCTCCCCGATCCTCCCCGCATCCTCCCCCATCCTCCCCGCATCCTCCCCGGTCCTCCCCGCATCCTCCCCGCATCCTCCCCGATCCTCCCCGCATCCTCCCCCGTCCTCCCCGCATCCTCCCCGATCCTCCCCGCATCCTCCCCCATCCTCCCCGCATCCTCCCCGATCCTCCCGGCATCCTCCCCGGTCCCCCCCGCATCCTCCCCGATCCTCCCCGCATCCTCCCCCATCCTCCCCGCATCCTCCCCGGTCCTCCCCGCATCCTCCCCGGTCCTGCCCGCATCCTCCCCGCTCCTCCATGCATCCTCCCTGATCCTCCCCGCATTCCCCCCGGTCCTCCCCGCATCCTCCCCGGTCCTCCCCGCATCCTCCCCGGTCCTCCCCGCATACTCCCCGCATCCTCCCCCATCCTCCCCGCATCCTCCCTGGTCCTCCCCGCATCCTCCACGCATCCTCCCCGATCCTCCCCGCATCCTCCCCCATCCTCCCCGCATCCTCCCCGGTCCTCCCCGCATCCTCCCCGCATCCTCCCCGATCCTCCCCGCATCGTCCCCCATCCTCCCCGCATCCTCCCCGATCCTCCCTGCATCCTCCCCGGTCCTCCCCGCATCGTCCCCGGTCCTCCCCACATCCCCCCCGATCCTCCCCGCATCCTCCCCGGTCCTCCCCGCATCCTCCCCGGTCCTGCCCGCATCCTCCCCGCTCCTCCACGCATCCTCCCCGATCCTCCCCGCATCCTCCCCGATCCTCCCCGCATCCTCCCCGATCCTCCCCGCATCCTCCCCGATCCTCCCCGCATCCTCCCCGATCCTCCCCGCATCCTCCCCGATCCTCCCCGCATCCTGCCCGCATCCTGCCCGCATCCTCCCTGATCCTCCCCGATCCTCCCCGCATCCTCCGTGATCCTCCCCGCATCCTCCCCGCATCCTCCCCGATCCTCCCCGCATCGTCCCCAATCCTCCCCGCATCCTTCCCGGTCCTCCCCGCATCATTCCCAATCCTCCCCGAATCCTCCGCGGTCCTCCCCGCATCCTCCCCGGTCCTCCCCGCATACTCCCGGATCCTCCCCGTATCCTCCCCGGTCCTCCCCGCATCCTCCCCGATCCTCCCCGCATCCTTCCCGATCCTCCTCGCATCCTCCCCGATCCTCCCCGCATCCTCCCGGGTCCTCCCCAAATCCTCCCGGGTCCTCCCCACATCCTCCCCGATCCTCCCCGCATCCTCCCCGGTCCTCACCGCATCCTCCCCGATCCTCCCCGCATCCTCCCCCATCCGCCCCGCATCCTCCCCGGTCCTCTCCGCATCCTCCCCGCATCCTCCCCGATCCTACCCGCATCCTCCCCCATCCTCCCCGCATCCTCCCCGATCCTCCCCGCATCCTCCCCGGTCCCCCCCGCATCCTCCCCGATCCTCCCCGCATCCTCCCCGATCCTCCCCGCATCCTCCCCATATGACCGCATCCTCCCCCATCCTCCCCGCAGCCTCCCCGGTCCTCTCCGCATCCTCCCTGCATCCTCCCCGATCCTCCCCGCATCCTCCCCCATCCTCCCCGCATCCTCCCCGATCCTCCCCGCATCCTCCCGGGTCCTCCCCAAATCCTCCTGGGTCCTCCCCACATCCTCCCCGATCCTCCCCGCATCCTCCCCGATCCTCCCCGCATCCTCCCCGGTCCTCACCGCATCCTCCCCGATCCTCCCCGCATCCTCCCCCATCCTCCCCGCATCCTCCCCGGTCCTCTCCGCATCCTCCCCGCATCCTCCCCGATCCTCCCCGCATCCTCCCCCATCCTCCCCGCATCCTCCCCGATCCTCCCCGCATCCTCCCCGGTCCCCCCCGCATCCTCCCGGATCCTCCCCGCATCCTCCCCGATCCTCCCCGCATCCTCCCCGGTCCTCCCCGCATCCTCCCCGGTCCTGCCCGCATCCTCCCCGCTCCTCCATGCATCCTCCCTGATCCTCCCCGCATCCTCCCCGGTCCTCCCCGCATCCTCCCCGGTCCTCCCCGCATCCTCCCCGGTCCTCCCCGCATACTCCCAGATCCTCCCCGCATCCTCCCCGATCCTCCCCGCATCCTCCCCCATCCTCCCCGCATCCTCCCCGGTCCTCCCCGCATCCTCCCCGCATCCTCCCCGATCCTCCCCGCATCCTCCCCCGTCCTCCCCGCATCCTCCCCGATCCTCCCCGCATCCTCCCCGGTCCTCCCCGCATCCTCCCCGGTCCTCCCCGCATCCTCCCCAGTCCTCCCCGCATCCTCCCCGATCCTCCTCGCATCCTCCCCGGTCTTCCCCGCATCCTCCCTGATCCTCCCCGCATCCTCCCCAATCCTCCCCGCATCCTCCCCGATCCTCCCCGCATCCTCCCCGATCCTCCCCGCATCCTCCCCGCATCCTCCCCGATCTTCCCCGCATCCTCCCCCATCCTCCCCGCATCCTCCCCGATCCTCCCCGCATCCTCCCCGGTCCCCCCCGCATCCTCCCCGGTCCTCCCCGCATCCTCCCCGATCCTCCCCACATCCTCCCCGATCCTCCCCGCATCCTCCCCGATCCTCCCCGCATCCTCCCCGGTCCCCCCCGCATCCTCCCCGATCCTCCCTGCATCCTCCCCGATCCTCCCCGCATCCTCCCCGGTCCTCCCCGCATCCTCCCCGGTTTTGCCCGCATCCTCCCCGCTCCTCCACGCATCCTCCCTGATCCTCCCCGCATCCTCCCCGGTCCTCCCCGCATCCTCCCCGGTCCTCCCCGCATCCTCCCCGGTCCTCCCCGCATACTCCCCGATCCTCCCCGCATCCTCCCCGATCCTCCCCGCAACCTTCCCCATCCTCCCCGCATCCTCCCCGGTCCTCCCCGCATCCTCCCCGCATCCTCCCCGATCCTCCCCGCATCCTCCCCCGTCCTCCCCGCATCCTCCTCGATCCTCCCCGCATCCTCCCCGATCCTCCCCGCATCCTCCCCGGTCCTCCCCGCATCCTCCCCGGTCCTACCCGCATCCTCCCCGGTCCTCCCCGCATCCTCCCCGGTCCTTCCCGCATCCTCCCGGATCCTCCCCGCATCCTCCCCGGTCTTCCCCGCATCCTCCCTGATCCTCCCCGCATCCTCCCCGGTCCTCCCCGCATCCTCCCCGATCCTCCCCGCATCCTCCCCGATCCTCCCCGCATCCTCCCCGATCCTCCCCGCATCCTCTCCGCATCCTCCCCGATCCTCCCCGCATCCTCCCCCATCCTCCCCGCATCCTCCCCGGTCCTCCCCACATCCTCCCCGCATCCTCCCCGGTCCTCCCCGCATCCTCCCCGGTCCTGCCCGCATCCTCCCCGCTCCTCCACGCATCCTCCCCGGTCCTGCCCGCATCCTCCCCGCTCCTCCGCGCATCCTCCCCGGTCCTCCCCGCATCCTCCCCGATCCTCTCCGCATCCTCCCCGGTCCTCCCCGCATCCTCCCCGATCCTCCCCGCATCCTCCCCAGTCCTCCGCGCATCCTCCCCGATCCTCCCCGCATCCTCCCCAGTCCTCCGCGCATCCTCCCCGATCCTCCCCGCATCCTCCCCGATCCTCCCCGCACCCTCTCCGGTCCTCCCCGCATCCTCCCTGGTCCTCCCCGCATCCTCCCTGGTCCTCCCCGCATCCTCCCCGGTCCTCCGCGCATTCTGCCCGGTCCTCCCCGCATCCTCCCCAGTCCTCCCCGCATCCTCCCCGATCCTCCCCGCACCCTCTCCAGTCCTCCCCGCATCCTCCCCGGTCCTCCCTGCATCCTCCCTGGTCCCCCCCGCATCCTCCCCGGTCCCCCCTGCATCCTCCCCGATCCTCCCCGCATCCTCCCCGGTCCTCCGCGCATCCTCCCCGGTCCTCCTTGCATCCTCCCCCGGTCTTCCCCGCATCCTCCCCGATCCTCCCCGCATCCTTCCCGGTCCTCCCAGCATCCTTCCCGGTCCTCCCCACATCCTCCCCGGTCCTCCCCGCATCCTCCCGGTCCTCTCCGCATCCTCCCCGGTCCTCCGCGCATCCTCCCCGGTCCTCCCCGCATCCTCCCCGGTCCTCCGCGCATCCTCCCTGGTCCTCCCCGCATCCTCCCTGATCCTCCCCGCATCCTCCCCGATACTCCCCGCATCCTCCCCCATCCTCCCCGCATCCTCCCCGGTCCTCCCCGCATCCTCCCCGGTCCTCCCCGCATCCTCCCTGCTCCTCCCCGCATCCTCCCCGATCCTCCCCGCATCCTCCCCGGTCCTCCCCGCATCCTCCCCGGTCCTCCCCGCATCCTCCCCGATCCTCCCCGCATCCTCCCCGATCCTCCCCGCATCCTCCCCCATCCTCCCCGCATCCTCCCCGGTCCTCCCCGCATCCTCCCCGCATCCTGCCCGCATCCTCCCCGCATCCTCCCCCGTCCTCCCCGCATCCTGTCCGATCCTCCCCGCATCCTCCCCGATCCTCCCCGCATCCTCCCCGGTCCTCCCCGCATCCTCCCCGGTCCTCCCCGCATCCACCCCGGTCCTCCCCGCATCCTCCCCGGTCCTCCCCGCATCCTCCCCGATCCTCCCCGCATCCTCCCCGGTTTTCCCCGCATCCTCCCTGATCCTCCCCGCATCCTCCCCGGTCCTCCCCGCATCCTCCCCGATCCTCTCCGCATCCTCCCCCATCCTCCCCGCATCCTCCCCGGATCCTCCCCGCATCCTCCCCGCATCCTCCCCGATCCTCCCCGCATACTCCCCCATCCTCCCCGCATCCTCCCCGATCCTCCCCGCATCCTCCTCGGTCCCCCCCGCATCCTCCCCGGTCCTCGCCACATCCTCCCCGATCCTCCCCGCATCTTCCCCGGTCCTCCCCGCATCCTCCCCGGTCCTCCCCGCATCCTCCCCGGTCCTCCCCACAACCTCCCCGATCCTCCCCGCATCCTCCCCGATCCTCCCCGCATCCTCCCCCATCCTCCCCCCATCCTCCCCGGTCCTCCCCGCATCCTCCCCGCATCCTCCCCGGTCCTCCCCGCATCCTCCCCGGTCCTCCCCGCATCCTCCCCGCATCCTCCCTGATCCTCCCCGCATCCTCCCCGGTCCTCCCCGCATCCTCCCCGGTCCTGCCCGCATCCTCCGCGAACATCCCCGCATCCTCCCCCATCCTCCCCGCATCCTCCCCGGTCCTCCCCGCATCCTCCCCGCATCCTCCCCGATCCTCCCCGCATCCTCCCCCATCCTCCCCGCATCCTCCCCGATCCTCCCCGCATCCTCCCCGGTCCTCCCCGCATCCTCCCCGGTCCTCCCCGCATCCTCCCCGATCCTCCCCGCATCCTCCCCGATCCTCCCCGCATCCTCCCCGGTCCTGCCCGCATCCTCCCCGCTCCTCCACGCATCCTCCCCGATCCTCCCCGCATCCTCCCAGGTCCTCCCCGCATCCTCCCCGGTCCTCCCCGCATCCTCCCCGATCCTCCCCGCATCCTCCCCGATCCTCCCCGCATCCTCCCCGATCCTCCCCGCATCCTCCCCGATCCTCCCCGCATCCTCCCCGATCCTCCCCGCATCCTCCCCGCATCCTGCCCGCATCCTCCCTGATCCTCCCCGATCCTCCCCGCATCCTCCGTGATCCTCCCCGCATCCTCCCCGCATCCTCGCCGGTCCTCCCTGCATCCTCCCCGATCCTCCCCTCATCGTCCCCAATCCTCCCCGCATCCTTCCCGGTCCTCCCCGCATCCTTCCCAATCCTCCCCGAATCCTCCGCGGTCCTCCCCGCATCCTCCCCGGTCCTCCCCGCATCCTCCCTGATCCTCCCCGCATCCTCCCCGGTCCTCCCCGCATCCTCCCCGATCCTCCCCGCATCCTCCCCGGTCCTCCCCGCATCCTCCCCCATCCTCCCCGCATCCTCCCCGCATCCTCCGCGATCCTCCCCGCATCCTCCCCCATCCTCCCCGCATCCTCCCCGATCCTCCCCGCATCCTCCCCGGTCCCCCCCGCATCCTCCCCGGTCCTCCCCACATCCTCCCCGATCCTCCCCGCATCCTCCCCGGTCCTCCCCGCATCCTCCCCGGTCCTGCCCGCATCCTCCCCGCTCCTCCACGCATCCTCCCCGATCCTCCCCGCATCTTCCCCGGTCCTCCCCGCATCCTCCCCGGTCCTCCCCGCATCCTCCCCGGTCCTTCCCGCATCCTCCCGGATCCTCCCCGCATCCTCCCCGGTCTTCCCCGCATCCTCCCTGATCCTCCCCGCATCCTCCCCGGTCCTCCCCGCATCCTCCCCGATCTTCCCCGCATCCTCCCCGATCCTCCCCGCATCCTCCCCGATCCTCCCCGCATCCTCTCCGCATCCTCCCCGATCCTCCCCGCATCCTCCCCCATCCTCCCCGCATCCTCCCCGGTCCTCCCCACATCCTCCCCGCATCCTCCCCGGTCCTCCCCGCATCCTCCCCGGTCCTGCCCGCATCCTCCCCGCTCCTCCACGCATCCTCCCCGGTCCTGCCCGCATCCTCCCCGCTCCTCCGCGCATCCTCCCCGGTCCTCCCCGCATCCTCCCCGATCCTCTCCGCATCCTCCCCGGTCCTCCCCGCATCCTCCCCGATCCTCCCCGCATCCTCCCCAGTCCTCCGCGCATCCTCCCCGATCCTCCCCGCATCCTCCCCAGTCCTCCGCGCATCCTCCCCGATCCTCCCCGCATCCTCCCCGATCCTCCCCGCACCCTCTCCGGTCCTCCCCGCATCCTCCCTGGTCCTCCCCGCATCCTCCCTGGTCCTCCCCGCATCCTCCCCGGTCCTCCGCGCATTCTGCCCGGTCCTCCCCGCATCCTCCCCAGTCCTCCCCGCATCCTCCCCGATCCTCCCCGCACCCTCTCCAGTCCTCCCCGCATCCTCCCCGGTCCTCCCTGCATCCTCCCTGGTCCCCCCCGCATCCTCCCCGGTCCCCCCTGCATCCTCCCCGATCCTCCCCGCATCCTCCCCGGTCCTCCGCGCATCCTCCCCGGTCCTCCTTGCATCCTCCCCCGGTCTTCCCCGCATCCTCCCCGATCCTCCCCGCATCCTTCCCGGTCCTCCCAGCATCCTTCCCGGTCCTCCCCACATCCTCCCCGGTCCTCCCCGCATCCTCCCGGTCCTCTCCGCATCCTCCCCGGTCCTCCGCGCATCCTCCCCGGTCCTCCCCGCATCCTCCCCGGTCCTCCGCGCATCCTCCCTGGTCCTCCCCGCATCCTCCCTGATCCTCCCCGCATCCTCCCCGATACTCCCCGCATCCTCCCCCATCCTCCCCGCATCCTCCCCGGTCCTCCCCGCATCCTCCCCGGTCCTCCCCGCATCCTCCCTGCTCCTCCCCGCATCCTCCCCGATCCTCCCCGCATCCTCCCCGGTCCTCCCCGCATCCTCCCCGGTCCTCCCCGCATCCTCCCCGATCCTCCCCGCATCCTCCCCGATCCTCCCCGCATCCTCCCCCATCCTCCCCGCATCCTCCCCGGTCCTCCCCGCATCCTCCCCGCATCCTGCCCGCATCCTCCCCGCATCCTCCCCCGTCCTCCCCGCATCCTGTCCGATCCTCCCCGCATCCTCCCCGATCCTCCCCGCATCCTCCCCGGTCCTCCCCGCATCCTCCCCGGTCCTCCCCGCATCCACCCCGGTCCTCCCCGCATCCTCCCCGGTCCTCCCCGCATCCTCCCCGATCCTCCCCGCATCCTCCCCGGTCTTCCCCGCATCCTCCCTGATCCTCCCCGCATCCTCCCCGGTCCTCCCCGCATCCTCCCCGATCCTCTCCGCATCCTCCCCCATCCTCCCCGCATCCTCCCCGGATCCTCCCCGCATCCTCCCCGCATCCTCCCCGATCCTCCCCGCATACTCCCCCATCCTCCCCGCATCCTCCCCGATCCTCCCCGCATCCTCCTCGGTCCCCCCCGCATCCTCCCCGGTCCTCGCCACATCCTCCCCGATCCTCCCCGCATCTTCCCCGGTCCTCCCCGCATCCTCCCCGGTCCTCCCCGCATCCTCCCCGGTCCTCCCCACAACCTCCCCGATCCTCCCCGCATCCTCCCCCATCCTCCCCCCATCCTCCCCGGTCCTCCCCGCATCCTCCCCGCATCCTCCCCGGTCCTCCCCGCATCCTCCCCGGTCCTCCCCGCATCCTCCCCGCATCCTCCCTGATCCTCCCCGCATCCTCCCCGGTCCTCCCCGCATCCTCCCCGGTCCTGCCCGCATCCTCCGCGAACATCCCCGCATCCTCCCCCATCCTCCCCGCATCCTCCCCGGTCCTCCCCGCATCCTCCCCGCATCCTCCCCGATCCTCCCCGCATCCTCCCCCATCCTCCCCGCATCCTCCCCGATCCTCCCCGCATCCTCCCCGGTCCTCCCCGCATCCTCCCCGGTCCTCCCCGCATCCTCCCCGATCCTCCCCGCATCCTCCCCGATCCTCCCCGCATCCTCCCCGGTCCTGCCCGCATCCTCCCCGCTCCTCCACGCATCCTCCCCGATCCTCCCCGCATCCTCCCAGGTCCTCCCCGCATCCTCCCCGGTCCTCCCCGCATCCTCCCCGATCCTCCCCGCATCCTCCCCGATCCTCCCCGCATCCTCCCCGATCCTCCCCGCATCCTCCCCGATCCTCCCCGCATCCTCCCCGATCCTCCCCGCATCCTCCCCGCATCCTGCCCGCATCCTCCCTGATCCTCCCCGATCCTCCCCGCATCCTCCGTGATCCTCCCCGCATCCTCCCCGCATCCTCGCCGGTCCTCCCTGCATCCTCCCCGATCCTCCCCTCATCGTCCCCAATCCTCCCCGCATCCTTCCCGGTCCTCCCCGCATCCTTCCCAATCCTCCCCGAATCCTCCGCGGTCCTCCCCGCATCCTCCCCGGTCCTCCCCGCATCCTCCCTGATCCTCCCCGCATCCTCCCCGGTGCTCCCCGCATCCTCCCCGATCCTCCCCGCATCCTCCCCGGTCCTCCCCGCATCCTCCCCCATCCTCCCCGCATCCTCCCCGCATCCTCCGCGATCCTCCCCGCATCCTCCCCCATCCTCCCCGCATCCTCCCCGATCCTCCCCGCATCCTCCCCGGTCCCCCCCGCATCCTCCCCGGTCCTCCCCACATCCTCCCCGATCCTCCCCGCATCCTCCCCGGTCCTCCCCGCATCCTCCCCGGTCCTGCCCGCATCCTCCCCGCTCCTCCACGCATCCTCCCCGATCCTCCCCGCATCTTCCCCGGTCCTCCCCGCGTCCTCCCCGGTCCTCCCCGCATCCTCCCCGGTCCTCCCCGCATCCTCCCCGATCCTCCCCGCATCCTCCCCGATCCTCCCCGCATCCTCCCCCATCCTCCCCGCATCCTCCCCGGTCCTCCCCGCATCCTCCCCGCATCCTGCCCGCATCCTCCCTGATCCTCCCCGGTCCTCCCCGCATCCTCCCCGATCCTCCCCGCATCCTCCCCCGTCCTCCCCGCATCCTCCTCGATCCTCCCTGCATCCTCCCCGATCCTCCCCGCATCCTCCCCGGTCCTCCCCGCATCCTTTCCGGTCCTCCCCGCATCCTCCCCGGTCCTCCCCGCATCCTCCCTGGTCCTCCCCGCATCCTCCCCGATCCTCCCCGCATCCTCCCCGGTCTTCCCCGCATCCTCCCTGATCCTCCCCGCATCCTCCCCGGTCCTCCCCGCATCCTCCCCGATCCTCCCCGCATCCTCCCCGATCCTCCCCGCATCCTCCCCGATCCTCCCCGCATCCTCCCCGCATCCTCCCCGATCCTCCCCGCATCCTCCCCCATCCTCCCCGCATCCTCCCCGATCCTCCCCGCATCCTCCCCGGTCCTCCCCGCATCCTCCCCGGTCCTGCCCGCATCCTCCCCGCTCCTCCACGCATCCTCCCCGATCCTCCCCGCATCCTCCCCGCATCCTCCCCGGTCCTCCCCGCATCCTCCCCGGTCCTGCCCGCATCCTCCCCGCTCCTCCACGCATCTTCCCCGGTCCTCCCCGCATCCTCCCCGGTCCTCCCCGCATCCTCCCCGGTCCTCCCCGCATCCTCCCCGATCCTCCCCGCATCCTCCCCCATCCTCCCCGCATCCTCCCCGGTCCTCCCCGCATCCTCCCCGGTCCTCCCCGCATCCTCCCCGGTCCTCCCCGCATCCTCCCCGATCCTCCCCGCATCCTCCCTGATCCTCCCCGCATCCTCCCCGGTCCTCCCCGCATCCTCCCCGGTCCTCCCCGCATCCTCCCCGAACCTCCCCGCATCCTCCCCCATCCTCCCCGCATCCTCCCCGGTCCTCCCCGCATCCTCCCCGCATCCTCCCCGATCCTCCCCGCATCCTCCCCCATCCTCCCCGCATCCTCCCCGATCCTCCCTGCATCCTCCCCGGTCCTGCCCGCATCCTCCCCGGTCCTCCCCGCATCCTCCCCGATCCTCCCCGCATCCTCCCCGGTCCTCCCCGCATCCTCCCCGGTCCTGCCCGCATCCTCCCCGCTCCTCCACGCATCCTCCCCGATCCTCCCCGCATCCTCCCCGGTCCTCCCCGCATCCTCCCCGCTCCTCCCCGCATCCTCCCCGATCCTCCCCGCATCCTCCCCGATCCTCCCCACATCCTCCCCGATCCTCCCCGCATCCTCCCCGATCCTCCCCGCATCCTCCCCGATCCTCCCCGCATCCTCCCCGCATCCTGCCCGCATCCTCCCTGATCCTCCCCGATCCTCCCCGCATCCTCCGTGATCCTCCCCGCATCCTCCCCGCATCCTCCCCGGTCCTCCCTGCATCCTCCCCGATCCTCCCCTCATCGTCCCCAATCCTCCCCGCATCCTTCCCGGTCCTCCCCGCATCCTTCCCGATCCTCCCCGAATCCTCCGCGGTCCTCCCCGCATCCTCCCCGGTCCTCTCCGCATCCTCCCTGATCCTCCCCGTATCCTCCCCGGTCCTCCCCGCAACCTCCCCGATCCTCCCCGCATCCTTCCCGATCCTCCCCGCATCCTCCCCGATCCTCCCCGCATCCTCCCCGGTCCTCCCCGCATCCTCCCCGCATCCTCCCCGGTCCTCCCCGCATCCTCCCCGGTCCTACCCGCATCCTCCCCGATCCTCCCCGCATCCTCCCTGATCCTCCCCGCATCCTCCCCGGTCCTCCCCGCATCCTCCCCGGTCCTCCCCGCATCCTCCCCGATCCTCCCCGCATCCTCCCCCATCCTCCCCGCATCCTCCCCGGTCCTCCCCGCATCCTCCCCGCATCCTCCCCGCATCCTCCCCCATCCTCCCCGCATCCTCCCCGATCCTCCCTGCATCCTCCCCGGTCCTCCCCGCATCCTCCCCGGTCCTCCCCGCATCCTCCCCGATCCTCCCCGCATCCTCCCCGTTCCTCCCCGCATCCTCCCCGGTCCTGCCCGCATCCTCCCCGCTCCTCCACGCATCCTCCCCGATGCTCCCCGCATCCTCCTTCGTCCTCCCCGCATCCTCCCCGATCCTCCCCGCATCCTCCCCGATGCTCCCCGCGTCCTCCCGGATCCTCCCTGCATCCTCCCCGATCCTCCCCGCATCCTCCGTGATCCTCCCCGCATCCTCCCCGCATCCTCCCCGGTCCTCCCTGCATCCTCCCCGATCATCCTCGCATCGTCCCCAATCCTCCCCGCATCCTTCCCGGTCCTCCCCGCATCCTTCCCAATCCTCCCCGAATCCTCCGCGGTCCTCCCCGCATCCTCCCCGGTCCTCCCCGCATCCTCCCCGGTCCTCCCCGCATCCTCCCCGATCCTCCCCGCATCCTCCCTGATCCTCCCCGCATCCTCCCCGGTCCTCCCCGCATCCTCCCCGGTCCTCCCCGCATCCTCCCCGAACCTCCCCGCATCCTCCCCCATCCTCCCCGCATCCTCCCCGGTCCTCCCCGCATCCTCCCCGCATCCTCCCCGATCCTCCCCGCATCCTCCCCCATCCTCCCCGCATCCTCCCCGGTCCTCCCTGCATCCTCCCCGGTCCTGCCCGCATCCTCCCCGGTCCTCCCCGCATCCTCCCCGATCCTCCCCGCATCCTCCCCGGTCCTCCCCGCATCCTCCCCGGTCCTGCCCGCATCCTCCCCGCTCCTCCACGCATCCTCCCCGATCCTCCCCGCATCCTCCCCGGTCCTCCCCGCATCCTCCCCGCTCCTCCCCGCATCCTCCCCGATCCTCCCCGCATCCTCCCCGATCCTCCCCACATCCTCCCCGATCCTCCCCGCATCCTCCCCGATCCTCCCCGCATCCTCCCCGATCCTCCCCGCATCCTCCCCGCATCCTGCCCGCATCCTCCCTGATCCTCCCCGATCCTCCCCGCATCCTCCGTGATCCTCCCCGCATCCTCCCCGGTCCTGCCCGCATCCTCCCCGCTCCTCCACGCATCTTCCCCGGTCCTCCCCGCATCCTCCCCGGTCCTCCCCGCATCCTCCCCGGTCCTCCCCGCATCCTCCCCGATCCTCCCCGCATCCTCCCCCATCCTCCCCGCATCCTCCCCGGTCCTCCCCGCATCCTCCCCGGTCCTCCCCGCATCCTCCCCGGTCCTCCCCGCATCCTCCCCGATCCTCCCCGCATCCTCCCCGCATCCTGCCCGCATCCTCCCTGATCCTCCCCGATCCTCCCCGCATCCTCCGTGATCCTGCCCGCATCCTCCCCGCTCCTCCACGCATCTTCCCCGGTCCTCCCCGCATCCTCCCCGGTCCTCCCCGCATCCTCCCCGGTCCTCCCCGCATCCTCCCCGATCCTCCCCGCATCCTCCCCCATCCTCCCCGCATCCTCCCCGGTCCTCCCCGCATCCTCCCCGGTCCTCCCCGCATCCTCCCCGGTCCTCCCCGCATCCTCCCCGATCCTCCCCGCATCCTCCCTGATCCTCCCCGCATCCTCCCCGGTCCTCCCCGCATCCTCCCCGGTCCTCCCCGCATCCTCCCCGAACCTCCCCGCATCCTCCCCCATCCTCCCCGCATCCTCCCCGGTCCTCCCCGCATCCTCCCCGCATCCTCCCCGATCCTCCCCGCATCCTCCCCCATCCTCCCCGCATCCTCCCCGATCCTCCCTGCATCCTCCCCGGTCCTGCCCGCATCCTCCCCGGTCCTCCCCGCATCCTCCCCGATCCTCCCCGCATCCTCCCCGGTCCTCCCCGCATCCTCCCCGGTCCTGCCCGCATCCTCCCCGCTCCTCCACGCATCCTCCCCGATCCTCCCCGCATCCTCCCCGGTCCTCCCCGCATCCTCCCCGCTCCTCCCCGCATCCTCCCCGATCCTCCCCGCATCCTCCCCGATCCTCCCCACATCCTCCCCGATCCTCCCCGCATCCTCCCCGATCCTCCCCGCATCCTCCCCGATCCTCCCCGCATCCTCCCCGCATCCTGCCCGCATCCTCCCTGATCCTCCCCGATCCTCCCCGCATCCTCCGTGATCCTCCCCGCATCCTCCCCGCATCCTCCCCGGTCCTCCCTGCATCCTCCCCGATCCTCCCCTCATCGTCCCCAATCCTCCCCGCATCCTTCCCGGTCCTCCCCGCATCCTTCCCGATCCTCCCCGATTTCTCCGCGGTCCTCCCCGCATCCTCCCCGGTCCTCTCCGCATCCTCCCCTATCCTCCCCGTATCCTCCCCGGTCCTCCCCGCAACCTCCCCGATCCTCCCCGCATCCTTCCCGATCCTCCCCGCATCCTCCCCGATCCTCCCCGCATCCTCCCCGGTCCTCCCCGCATCCTCCCCGCATCCTCCCCGGTCCTCCCCGCATCCTCCCCGGTCCTACCCGCATCCTCCCCGATCCTCCCCGCATCCTCCCTGATCCTCCCCGCATCCTCCCCGGTCCTCCCCGCATCCTCCCCGGTCCTCCCCGCATCCTCCTCGATCCTCCCCGCATCCTCCCCCATCCTCCCCGCATCCTCCCCGGTCCTCCCCGCATCCTCCCCGCATCCTCCCCGCATCCTCCCCCATCCTCCCCGCATCCTCCCCGATCCTCCCTGCATCCTCCCCGGTCCTCCCCGCATCCTCCCCGGTCCTCCCCGCATCCTCCCCGATCCTCCCCGCATCCTCCCCGTTCCTCCCCGCATCCTCCCCGGTCCTGCCCGCATCCTCCCCGCTCCTCCACGCATCCTCCCCGATGCTCCCCGCATCCTCCTTGGTCCTCCCCGCATCCTCCCCGATCCTCCCCGCATCCTCCCCGATGCTCCCCGCGTCCTCCCGGATCCTCCCTGCATCCTCCCCGATCCTCCCCGCATCCTCCGTGATCCTCCCCGCATCCTCCCCGCATCCTCCCCGGTCCTCCCTGCATCCTCCCCGATCATCCTCGCATCGTCCCCAATCCTCCCCGCATCCTTCCCGGTCCTCCCCGCATCCTTCCCAATCCTCCCCGAATCCTCCGCGGTCCTCCCCGCATCCTCCCCGGTCCTCCCCGCATCCTCCCCGGTCCTCCCCGCATCCTCCCCGATCCTCCCCGCATCCTCCCTGATCCTCCCCGCATCCTCCCCGGTCCTCCCCGCATCCTCCCCGGTCCTCCCCGCATCCTCCCCGAACGTCCCCGCATCCTCCCCCATCCTCCCCGCATCCTCCCCGGTCCTCCCCGCATCCTCCCCGCATCCTCCCCGATCCTCCCCGCATCCTCCCCCATCCTCCCCGCATCCTCCCCGATCCTCCCTGCATCCTCCCCGGTCCTGCCCGCATCCTCCCCGGTCCTCCCCGCATCCTCCCCGATCCTCCCCGGTCCTCCCCGCATCCTCCCCGGTCCTGCCCGCATCCTCCCCGCTCCTCCACGCATCCTCCCCGATCCTCCCCGCATCCTCCCCGGTCCTCCCCGCATCCTCCCCGCTCCTCCCCGCATCCTCCCCGATCCTCCCCGCATCCTCCCCGATCCTCCCCACATCCTCCCCGATCCTCCCCGCATCCTCCCCGATCCTCCCCGCATCCTCCCCGATCCTCCCCGCATCCTCCCCGCATCCTGCCCGCATCCTCCCTGATCCTCCCCGATCCTCCCCGCATCCTCCGTGATCCTCCCCGCATCCTCCCCGCATCCTCCCCGGTCCTCCCTGCATCCTCCCCGATCCTCCCCTCATCGTCCCCAATCCTCCCCGCATCCTTCCCGGTCCTCCCCGCATCCTTCCCGATCCTCCCCGAATCCTCCGCGGTCCTCCCCGCATCCTCCCCGGTCCTCTCCGCATCCTCCCCGGTCCTCCCCGTATCCTCCCCGGTCCTCCCCGCAACCTCCCCGATCCTCCCCGCATCCTTCCCGATCCTCCCCGCATCCTCCCCGATCCTCCCCGCATCCTCCCCGGTCCTCCCCGCATCCTCCCCGCATCCTCCCCGGTCCTCCCCGCATCCTCCCCGGTCCTACCCGCATCCTCCCCGATCCTCCCCGCATCCTCCCTGATCCTCCCCGCATCCTCCCCGGTCCTCCCCGCATCCTCCCCGGTCCTCCCCGCATCCTCCCCGATCCTCCCCGCATCCTCCCCCATCCTCCCCGCATCCTCCCCGGTCCTCCCCGCATCCTCCCCGCATCCTCCCCGCATCCTCCCCCATCCTCCCCGCATCCTCCCCGATCCTCCCTGCATCCTCCCCGGTCCTCCCCGCATCCTCCCCGGTCCTCCCCGCATCCTCCCCGATCCTCCCCGCATCCTCCCCGTTCCTCCCCGCATCCTCCCCGGTCCTGCCCGCATCCTCCCCGCTCCTCCACGCATCCTCCCCGATGCTCCCCGCATCCACCTTGGTCCTCCCCGCATCCTCCCCGATCCTCCCCGCATCCTCCCCGATGCTCCCCGCGTCCTCCCGGATACTCCCTGCATCCTCCCCGATCCTCCCCGCATCCTCCGTGATCCTCCCCGCATCCTCCCCGCATCCTCCCCGGTCCTCCCTGCATCCTCCCCGATCATCCTCGCATCGTCCCCAATCCTCCCCGCATCCTTCCCGGTCCTCCCCGCATCCTTCCCAATCCTCCCCGAATCCCCCGCGGTCCTCCCCGCATCCTCCCCGGTCCTCCTCGCATCCTCCCCGATCCTCCCCGTATCCTCCCCGGTCCTCCCCGCATCCTCCCCGATCCTCCCCGCATCCTTCCCGATCCTCCCCGCATCCTCCCCGATCCTCCCCGCATCCTCCCGGGTCCTCCCCAAATCCTCCCGGGTCCTCCCCACATCTTACCCGATCCTCCCCGCATCCTCCCCGGTCCTCCCTGCATCTTCCCCGATCCTCCCCGCATCCTCCCCCATCCTCCCCGCATCCTCCCCGGTCCTCTCCGCATCGTCCCCGATCCTCCCCGCATCGTCCCCCATCCTCCCCGCATCCTCCCCGATCCTCCCCGCATCCTCCCCCATCCTCCCCGCATCCTCCCCGGTCCTCCCCGCATCCTCCCCGGTCCTCACCGCATCCTCCCCGGTCCTCCACGCATCCTCCCCGATCCTCCCCGCATCCTCCCCGATCCTCCCCGCATCCTCCCCCATCCTCCCCGCATCCTCCCCGATCCTCCCTGCATCCTCCCCGGTCCTCCCCGCATCCTCCCCGATCCTCCCCGCATCCTCCCCGGTCCTCACCGCATCCTCCCCGATCCTCCCCGCATCCTCCCCCATCCTCCCCGCATCCTCCCCGATCCTCCCCGCATCCTCCCCGGTCCTCCCCGCATCCTCCCCGGTCCTCCCCGCATCCTCCCCGGTCCTCCCCGCATCCTCCCCGGTCCTCCCCGCATCCTCCCCGATCCTCCCCGCATCCTCCCCGGTCTTCCCCGCATCCTCCCTGATCCTCCCCGCATCCTCCCCGATCCTCCCCGCATCCTCCCCGATCCTCGGCGCATCCTCCCCCATCCTCCCCGCATCCTCCCCGGTCCTCCCCGCATCCTCCCCGGTCCTCGCCGCATCCTCCCCGGTCCTCCCCGCATCCTCCCCGGTCCTCCCCGCATCCTCCCCGGTCCTCCCCGCATCCTCCCCGGTCCTCCCCGCATCCTCCCCCATCCTCCCCGCATCCTCCCCGGTCCTCTCCGCATCCTCCCCGCATCCTCCCCGATCCTCCCCGCATCCTCCCCCATCCTCCACGCATCCTCCCCGATCCTCCCCGCATCCTCCCCGATCCTCCCCGCATCCTCCCCGGTCCTCCCCGCATCCTCCCCGGTCCTGCCCGCATCCTCCCCGCTCCTCCACGCATCCTCCCCGATCCTCCCCGCATCCTCCCCGGTCCTCCCCGCATCCTCCCCGATCCTCCCTGCATCCTCCCCGGTCCTCCCCGCATCCTCCCCGATCCGCCCCGCATCCTCCCCGCATCCTCCCCGATCCTCCCCGCATCCTCCCCCATCCTCCCCGCATCCTCCCCGATCCTCCCCGCATCCTCCCTGATCCTCCCCGCATCCTCCCCGGTCCTCCCCGCATCCTCCCCGGTCCTGCCCGCATCCTCCCCGCTCCTCCACGCATCCTCCCCGATCCTCCCCGCATCCTCCCCGGTCCTCCCCGCATCCTCCCCGATCCTCCCCGCATCGTCCCCGATCCTCCCCGCATCCTCCCCGATCCTCCCCGCATCCTCCCCGGTCCTCCCCGCATCCTCCCCGCTTCCTCCCCGCATCCTCCCCGATCCTCCCGGCATCCTCCCCCATCCTCCCCGCATCCTCCCCCGTCCTCCCCGCATCCTCCCCGATCCTCCCCGCATCCTCCCCGATCCTCCCCGCATCCTCCCCGGTCCTCCCCGCATCCTCCCCGGTCCTCCCCGCATCCTCCCCGGTCCTCCACGCATCCTCCCCGATCCTCCCCGCATCCTCCCCGGTCCTCCCCGCATCCTCCCCGATCCTCCCCGCATCGTCCCCGATCCTCCCCGCATCCTCCCCGATCCTCCCCGCATCCTCCCCCATCCTCCCCGCATCCTCCCCGGTCCTCCCCGCATCCTCCCCGCATCCTCCCCGCATCCTCCCCGATCCTCCCGGCATCCTGCCCCATCCTCTCCGCATCCTCCCCCGTCCTCCCCGCATCCTCCCCGATCCTCCCTGCATCCTCCCCGGTCCTCCCCGCATCCTCCCCGGTCCTCCCTGCATCCTCCCCGATCCTCCCCGCATCCTCCCCGGTCCTCCCCGCATCCTCCCCGGTCCTGCCCGCATCCTCCCCGCTCCTCCACGCATCCTCCCCGATCCTCCCCGCATCCTCCCCGGTCCTCTCCGCATCCTCCCCGGTCCTCCCCGCATCCTCCCCGATCCTCCCCGCATCCTCCCCGATGCTCCCCGCATCCTCCCCGATCCTCCCCGCATCCTCCCCGATCCTCCCCGCATCCTCCGTGATCCTCCCCGCATCATCCCCGCATCCACCCCGGTCCTCCCTGCATCCTCCCCGATCCTCCCCGCATCCTCCCCCATCCTCCCCGCATCCTCCCCGGTCCTCCCCGCATCCTCCCCGGTCCTCCCCGCATCCTCCCCGGTCCTCCCCGCATCCTCCCCGCATCCTCCCCGCATCCTCCCCGATCCTCCCGGCATCCTCCCCGATCCTCCCCGCATCCTCCCCGGTCTTCCCCGCATCCTCCCCGGTCCTCCCCGCATCCTCCCCGGTCCTCCCCGCATCCTCCCCGGTCCTCCCCGCATCCTCCCCGATCCTCCCCGCATCCTCCCCGGTCTTCCCCGCATCCTCCCTGATCCTCCCCGCATCCTCCCCGGTCCTCCCCGCATCCTCCCCGATCCTCCCCGCATCCTCCCCGATCCTCCCCGCATCCTCCCCGATCCTCCCCGCATCCTCCCCGGTCCTCCCCGCATCCTCCCCGGTCCTGCCCGCATCCTCCCCGCTCCTCCACGCATCCTCCCCGATCCTCCCCGCATCCTCCCCGGTCCTCCCCGCATCCTCCCCGATCCTCCCCGCATCGTCCCCGATCCTCCCCGCATCCTCCCCGATCCTCCCCGCATCCTCCCCGGTCCTCCCCGCATCCTCCCCGCTTCCTCCCCGCATCCTCCCCGATCCTCCCGGCATCCTCCCCCATCCTCCCCGCATCCTCCCCCGTCCTCCCCGCATCCTCCCCGATCCTCCCCGCATCCTCCCCGATCCTCCCCGCATCCTCCCCGGTCCTCCCCGCATCCTCCCCGGTCCTCCCCGCATCCTCCCCGGTCCTCCACGCATCCTCCCCGATCCTCCCCGCATCCTCCCCGGTCCTCCCCGCATCCTCCCCGATCCTCCCCGCATCGTCCCCGATCCTCCCCGCATCCTCCCCGATCCTCCCCGCATCCTCCCCCATCCTCCCCGCATCCTCCCCGGTCCTCCCCGCATCCTCCCCGCATCCTCCCCGCATCCTCCCCGATCCTCCCGGCATCCTGCCCCATCCTCTCCGCATCCTCCCCCGTCCTCCCCGCATCCTCCCCGATCCTCCCTGCATCCTCCCCGGTCCTCCCCGCATCCTCCCCGGTCCTCCCTGCATCCTCCCCGATCCTCCCCGCATCCTCCCCGGTCCTCCCCGCATCCTCCCCGGTCCTGCCCGCATCCTCCCCGCTCCTCCACGCATCCTCCCCGATCCTCCCCGCATCCTCCCCGGTCCTCTCCGCATCCTCCCCGGTCCTCCCCGCATCCTCCCCGATCCTCCCCGCATCCTCCCCGATGCTCCCCGCATCCTCCCCGATCCTCCCCGCATCCTCCCCGATCCTCCCCGCATCCTCCGTGATCCTCCCCGCATCATCCCCGCATCCACCCCGGTCCTCCCTGCATCCTCCCCGATCCTCCCCGCATCCTCCCCCATCCTCCCCGCATCCTCCCCGGTCCTCCCCGCATCCTCCCCGGTCCTCCCCGCATCCTCCCCGGTCCTCCCCGCATCCTCCCCGCATCCTCCCCGCATCCTCCCCGATCCTCCCGGCATCCTCCCCGATCCTCCCCGCATCCTCCCCGGTCTTCCCCGCATCCTCCCCGGTCCTCCCCGCATCCTCCCCGGTCCTCCCCGCATCCTCCCCGGTCCTCCCCGCATCCTCCCCGATCCTCCCCGCATCCTCCCCGGTCTTCCCCGCATCCTCCCTGATCCTCCCCGCATCCTCCCCGGTCCTCCCCGCATCCTCCCCGATCCTCCCCGCATCCTCCCCGATCCTCCCCGCATCCTCCCCCATCCTCCCCGCATCCTCCCCGGTCCTCCCCGCATCCTCCCCGGTCCTCCCCGCATCCTCCCCGGTCCTCTCCGCATCCTCCCCGGTCCTCCCCGCATCCTCCCCCATCCTCCCCGCATCCTCCCCGGTCCTCTCCGCATCCTCCCCGCATCCTCCCCGATCCTCCCCGCATCCTCCCCCATCCTCCCAGCATCCTCCCCGATCCTCCCCGCATCCTCCCCGATCCTCCCCGCATCCTCCCCGGTCCTCCCCGCATCCTCCCCGGTCCTGCCCGCATCCTCCCCGCTCCTCCACGCATCCTCCCCGATCCTCCCCGCATCCTCCCCGATCCTCCCCGCATCCTCCCCCATCCTCCCCGCATCCTCCCCGGTCCTCCCCGCATCCTCCCCGCATCCTCCCCGCATCCTCCCCGATCCTCCCGGCATCCTCCCCCATCCTCCCCGCATCCTCCCCCGTCCTCCCCGCATCCTCCCCGATCCTCCCCGCATCCTCCCCGATCCTCCCCGCATCCTCCCCGGTCCTCCCCGCATCCTCCCCGGTCCTCCCCGCATCCTCCCCGGTCCTCCCCGCATCCTCCCCGGTCCTCCCCGCATCCTCCCCGATCCTCCCCGCATCCTCCCCGATCCTCCCCTGCATCCTCCCTGATCCTCCCCGCATCCTCCCCGGTCCTCCCCGCATCCTCCCCGATCCTCCCCGCATCCTCCCCGATCCTCCCCGCATCCTCCCCCATCCTCCCCGCATCCTCCCCGGTCCTCCCCGCATCCTCCCCGGTCCTCGCCGCATCCTCCCCGGTCCTCCCCGCATCCTCCCCCATCCTCCCCGCATCCTCCCCGATCCTCCCCGCATCCTCCCCCATCCTCCCCGCATCCTCCCCGATCCTCCCTGCATCCTCCCCGGTCCTCCCCGCATCCTCCCCGATCCTCCCCGCATCCTCCCCGGTCCTCACCGCATCCTCCCCGATCCTCCCCGCATCCTCCCCCATCCTCCCCGCATCCTCCCCGGTCCTCCCCGCATCCTCCCCGGTCCTCCCCGCATCCTCCCCGATCCTCCCCGCATCCTCCCCGGTCCTCTCCGCATCCCCCCCGATCCTCCCCGCATCCTCCCCCATCCTCCCCGCATCCTCCCCGGTCCTCTCCGCATCCTCCCCGATCCTCCCCGCATCCTCCCCGGTCCTCACCGCATCCCCCCCGATCCTCCCCGCATCCTCCCCCATCCTCCCCGCATCCTCCCCGGTCCTCTCCGCATCCTCCCCGCATCCTCCCCGATCCTCCCCGCATCCTCCCCCATCCTCCCCGCATCCTCCCCGATCCTCCCCGCATCCTCCCCGGTCCCCCCCGCATCCTCCCCGATCCTCCCCGCATCCTCCCCGATCCTCCCCGCATCCTCCCCGGTCCTCCCCGCATCCTCCCCGGTCCTGCCCGCATCCTCCCCGCTCCTCCACGCATCCTCCCCGATCCTCCCCGCATCCTGCCCGGTCCTCCCCGCATCCTACCCGGTCCTCCCCGCATCCTCCCCGGTTCTCCCCGCATCGTCCCCGGTCCTCCCCGCATCCTCCCCGCATCCTCCCCGATCCTCCCCGCATCCTCCCCCGTCCTCCCCGCAGGCTCCCCGGTCCTCCCCGCATCCTCCCCGGTCCTCCCCGCATCCTCCCCGGTCCTCCCCGCATCCTCCCCGGTCCTCCCCGCATCCTCCCCGGTCCTCCCCGCATCCGCCCCGATCCTCCCCGCATCCTCCCCGATCCTCCCTGCATCCTCCCCGGTCCTCCCCGCATCCTCCCCGATCCTCCCCGCATCCTCCCCGATCCTCCCCGCATCCTCCCCGATCCTCCCCGCATCCTCCCCGATCCTCCCCGCATCCTCCCCGATCCTCCCCGCATCCTCCCCGCATCCTGCGCGCATCCTCCGTGATCCTCCCCGCATCCTCCCCACATCCTCCCCGGTCCTCCCTGCATCCTCCCCGATCCTCCCCGCATCCTCCCCAATCCTCCCCGCATCCTTCCCGGTCCTCCCCGCATCCTTCCCAATCCTCCCCGAATCCTCCGCGGTGCTCCCGGCATCCTCCCTGGTCCTCCCCGCATCCTCCCCGATCCTCCCCGTATCCTCCCCGATCCTCACTGCATCCACCCGGGTCCTCCCCAAATCCTCCCGGGTCCTCCCCACATCCTCCCCGATCCTCCCCGCAGCCTCCCCGGTCCTCCCCGCATCCCCCCCAGTCCTGCCTGCATCCTCCCCGGTCCTCCCTGCATCCTCCCCGAACCTCCCCGCATCCTGCCCGATCCTCCCCGCATCCTCCCCGGTCCTCCCCGCATCCTCCCCGGTCCTCCCCGCATCCTCCCGGGTCCTCCCTAAATCCTCCCGGGTCCTCCCCAGATCCTCCCCGATCCTCCCCGCATCCCACCCGGTCCTGCCTGCATCCTCCCCGATCCTCCCTGCATCCTCCCCGGTCCTCCCCGCATCCTCCCCGATCCTCCCCGCATCCTCCCCGATCCTCCCCGCATCCTCCCCGCATCCTCCCCGATCCTCCCCGCATCCTCCCCGATCCTCCCCGCATCCTCCCCGCATCCTGCCTGCATCCTCTCTGATCCTCCCCGATCCTCCCCGCATCCTCCGTGATCCTCCCCGCATCCTCCCCGCATCCTCCCCGATCCTCCCCGCATCCTCCCCGATCCTCCCTGCATCCTCCCCAATCCTCCCCGCATCCTTCCCGGTCCTCCCCGCATCCTTCCCAATCCTCCCCGAATCCTCCGCGGTCCTCCCTGCATCCTCCCCGATCCTCCCCGCATCCTTTTCGATCCTCCCCGCATCCTCCCCGATCCTCCCTGCATCCTCCCGGGTCCTCCCCAAATCCATCCCGGGTCCTCCCCGCATCCTCCCCGATCCTCCCCGCATCCTCCCTGGTCCTCCCCGCATCCCCCCCGGTCGTGCCTGCATCCTTCCCGATCCTCCCTGCATCCTCCCCGAACCTCCCCGCATCCTGCCCGATCCTCCCCGGTCCTCCCCGCATCCTCCCCGATCCTCCCCGCATCCTCCCCGCATGCTTCCCGGTCCTCCAAGATCCTCCTCGCATCCTCCCCGATCCTCCCCGTATCCTGCCCGATCTTCTCCGCATCCTCCCCGGTCCTCCCCGTATCCTCCCCGGTCATCCCCGCATCCTTCCTGATCCTCCCCGCATCCTCCCCGACCCTCCCCGCATCCCCTCCGATCCTCCCCGCATCCTCCCCGGTCCTGCCCGCATCCTCCCCGCTCCTCCACGCATCCTCCCCGATCCTCCCCGCATCCTCCCCGGTCCTCCCCGCATCCTCCCCGGTCCTCCCCGCATCTCCCCGGTCCTCCCCGCATCCTCCCCGGTCCTCACCGTATCCCCCCCGATCCCCCCCGCATCCTCCCCCATCCTCCCCGCATCCTCCCCGCATCCTCCCCGGTCCCCCCCGCATCCTCCCCGATCCTCCCCGCATCCTCCCCGGTCCTGCCCGCATCCTCCCCGGTCCTGCCCGCATCCTCCCCGCTCCTCCACGCATCCTCCCCGATCCTCCCCGCATCCTCCCCGGTCCTCCCCGCATCCTCCCCGGTTCTCCCCGCATCCTCCCCGGTCCTCCCCGCATCGTCCCCGATGCTCCCCGCATCCTCCCCGATCCTCCCCGCATCCTCCCCCATCCTCCCCGCATCCTCCCCGGTCCTCCCCGCATCCTCCCCGCATCCTCCCCGGTCCTCCCCGCATCCTCCCCGGTCCTCCCCGCATCCTCCCCCATCCTCCCCGCATCCTCCCCGATCCTCCCCGCATCCTCCCCCATCCTCCCCGCATCCTCCCCGATCCTCCCTGCATCCTCCCCGGTCCTCCCCGCATCCTCCCCGATCCTCCCCGCATCCTCCCCGATCCTCCCCGCATCCTCCCCGATCCTCCCCGCATCCTCCCCGATCCTCCCCGCATCCTCCCCGATCCTCCCCGCATCCTCCCCGCATCCTGCGCGCATCCTCCGTGATCCTCCCCGCATCCTCCCCGCATCCTCCCCGATCCTCCCCGCATCCTCCCTGGTCCTCCCCGCATCCCCCCCGGTCGTGCCTGCATCCTTCCCGATCCTCCCTGCATCCTCCCCGAACCTCCCCGCATCCTGCCCGATCCTCCCCGCATCCTCCCCGGTCCTCCCCGCATCCTCCCCGATCCTCCCCGCATCCTCCCCGCATGCTTCCCGGTCCTCCAAGATCCTCCTCGCATCCTCCCCGATCCTCCCCGTATCCTGCCCGATGTTCTCCGCATCCTCCCCGGTCCTCCCCGTATCCTCCCCGGTCATCCCCGCATCCTTCCTGATCCTCCCCGCATCCTCCCCGACCCTCCCCGCATCCCCTCCGATCCTCCCCGCATCCTCCCCGGTCCTGCCCGCATCCTCCCCGCTCCTCCACGCATCCTCCCCGATCCTCCCCGCATCCTCCCCGGTCCTCCCCGCATCCTCCCCGGTCCTCCCCGCATCTCCCCGGTCCTCCCCGCATCCTCCCCGGTCCTCACCGTATCCCCCCCGATCCCCCCCGCATCCTCCCCCATCCTCCCCGCATCCTCCCCGCATCCTCCCCGATCCTCCCCGCATCCTCCCCGATCCTCCCCGCATCCTCCCCGGTCCTGCCCGCATCCTCCCCGGTCCTGCCCGCATCCTCCCCGCTCCTCCACGCATCCTCCCCGATCCTCCCCGCATCCTCCCCGGTCCTCCCCGCATCCTCCCCGGTTCTCCCCGCATCCTCCCCGGTCCTCCCCGCATCGTCCCCGATGCTCCCCGCATCCTCCCCGATCCTCCCCGCATCCTCCCCCATCCTCCCCGCATCCTCCCCGGTCCTCCCCGCATCCTCCCCGCATCCTCCCCGGTCCTCCCCGCATCCTCCCCGGTCCTCCCCGCATCCTCCCCCATCCTCCCCGCATCCTCCCCGATCCTCCCCGCATCCTCCCCCATCCTCCCCGCATCCTCCCCGATCCTCCCTGCATCCTCCCCGGTCCTCCCCGCATCCTCCCCGATCCTCCCCGCATCCTCCCCGATCCTCCCCGCATCCTCCCCGATCCTCCCCGCATCCTCCCCGATCCTCCCCGCATCCTCCCCGATCCTCCCCGCATCCTCCCCGCATCCTGCGCGCATCCTCCGTGATCCTCCCCGCATCCTCCCCGCATCCTGCGCGCATCCTCCGTGATCCTCCCCGCATCCTCCCCGCATCCTCCCCGGTCCTCCCTGCATCCTCCCCGATCCTCCCCGCATCCTCCCCAATCCTCCCCGCATCCTTCCCGGTCCTCCCCGCATCCTTCCCAATCCTCCCCGAATCTTCCGCGGTCCTCCCGGCATCCTCCCCGGTCCTCCCCGCATCCTCCCCGATCCTCCCCGTATCCTCCCTGATCCTCACTGCATCCACCCGGGTCCTCCCCAAATCCTCCCGGGTCCTCCCCACATCCTCCCCGATCCTCCCCGCATCCTCCCCGGTCCTCCCCGCATCCCCCCCAGTCCTGCCTGCATCCTCCCCGGTCCTCCCTGCATCCTCCCCGAACCTCCCCGCATCCTGCCCGATCCTCCCCGCATCCTCCCCGGTCCTCCCCGCATCCTCCCCGGTCCTCCCCGCATCCTCCCGGGTCCTCCCTAAATCCACCCGGGTCCTCCCCAGATCCTCCCCGATCCTCCCCGCATCCCACCCGGTCCTGCCTGCATCCTCCCCGATCCTCCCTGCATCCCCCCCGGTCCTCCCCGCATCCTCCCCGATCCTCCCCGCATCCTCCCCGATCCTCCCCGCATCCTCCCCGCATCCTCCCCGATCCTCTCCGCATCCTCCCCGATCCTCCCCGCATCCTCCCCGCATCCTGCCTGCATCCTCCCTGATCCTCCCCGATCCTCCCCGCATCCTCCGTGATCCTCCCCGCATCCTCCCCGCATCCTCCCCGATCCTCCCCGCATCCTCCCCGATCCTCCCCGCATCCTCCCCAATCCTCCCCGCATCCTTCCCGGTCCTCCCCGCATCCTTCCCAATCCTCCCCGAATCCTCCGCGGTCCTCCCTGCATCCTCCCCGATCCTCCCCGCATCCTTTTCGATCCTCCCCGCATCCTCCCCGATCCTCCCTGCATCCTCCCGGGTCCTCCCCAAATCCATCCCGGGTCCTCCCCGCATCCTCCCCGATCCTCCCCGCATCCTCCCCGGTCCTCCCCGCATCCCCCCCGGTCGTGCCTGCATCCTTCCCGATCCTCCCTGCATCCTCCCCGAACCTCCCCGCATCCTGCCCGATCCTCCCCGCATCCTCCCCGGTCCTCCCCGCATCCTCCCCGATCCTCCCCGCATCCTCCCCGCATGCTTCCCGGTCCTCCAAGATCCTCCTCGCATCCTCCCCGATCCTCCCCGTATCCTGCCCGATCTTCTCCGCATCCTCCCCGGTCCTCCCCGTATCCTCCCCGGTCATCCCCGCATCCTTCCTGATCCTCCCCGCATCCTCCCCGACCCTCCCCGCATCCCCTCCGATCCTCCCCGCATCCTCCCCGGTCCTGCCCGCATCCTCCCCGCTCCTCCACGCATCCTCCCCGGTCCTCCCCGCATCCTCCCCGGTCCTCCCCGCATCTCCCCGGTCCTCCCCGCATCCTCCCCGGTCCTCACCGCATCCCCCCCGATCCCCCCCGCATCCTCCCCCATCCTCCCCGCATCCTCCCCGGTCCTCTCGGCATCCTCCCCGCATCCTCCCCGATCCTCCCCGCATCCTCCCCCATCCTCCCCGCATCCTCCCCGATCCTCCCCGCATCCTCCCCGGTCCCCCCCGCATCCTCCCCGATCCTCCCCGCATCCTCCCCGGTCCTCCCCGCATCCTCCCCGGTCCTGCCCGCATCCTCCCCGGTCCTGCCCGCATCCTCCCCGCTCCTCCACGCATCCTCCCCGATCCTCCCCGCATCCTCCCCGGTCCTCCCCGCATCCTCCCCGGTCCTCCCCGCATCCTCCCCGGTCCTCCCCGCATCGTCCCCGATGCTCGCCGCATCCTCCCCGATCCTCCCCGCATCCTCCCCCATCCTCCCCGCATCCTCCCCGGTCCTCCCCGCATCCTCCCCGCATCCTCCCCGATCCTCCCCGCATCCTCCCCGGTCCTCCCCGCATCCTCCCCGATCCTCCCCGCATCCTCCCCGATCCTCCCCGCATCCTCCCCGGTCCTCCCCGCATCCTCCCCGGTCCTCCCCGCATCCTCCCCGGTCCTCCCCGCATCCTCCCCGGTCCTCCCCGCATCCTCCCCGATCCTCCCCGCATCCTCCCCGGTCTTCCCCGCATCCTCCCTGATCCTCCCCGCATCCTCCCCGGTCCTCCCCGCATCCTCCCCGATCCTCCCCGCATCCTCCCCGATCCTCCCCGCATCCTCCCCCATCCTCCCCGCATCCTCCCCGGTCCTCCCCGCATCCTCCCCGGTCCTCCCCGCATCCTCCCCGGTCCTCCCCGCATCCTCCCCCATCCTCCCCGCATCCTCCCCGATCCTCCCCGCATCCTCCCCCATCCTCCCCGCATCCTCCCCGATCCTCCCTGCATCCTCCCCGGTCCTCCCCGCATCCTCCCCGATCCTCCCCACATCCTCCCCGATCCTCCCCGCATCCTCCCCGATCCTCCCCGCATCCTCCCCGATCCTCCCCGCATCCTCCCCGATCCTCCCCGCATCCTCCCCGCATCCTGCGCGCATCCTCCGTGATCCTCCCTGCATCCTCCCCGCATCCTCCCCGGTCCTCCCTGCATCCTCCCCGATCCTCCCCGCATCCTCCCCAATCCTCCCCGCATCCTTCCCGGTCCTCCCCGCATCCTTCCCAATCCTCCCGGAATCTTCCGCGGTCCTCCCGGCATCCTCCCCGGTCCTCCCCGCATCCTCCCCGATCCTCCCCGTATCCTCCCCGATCCTCACTGCATCCACCCGGGTCCTCCCCAAATCCTCCCGAGTCCTCCCCACATCCTCCCCGGTCCTCCCCGCATCCCCCCCAGTCCTGCCTGCATCCTCCCCGGTCCACCCAGCATCCTCCCCGAACCTCCCCGCATCCTGCCCGATCCTCCCCGCATCCTCCCCGGTCCTCCCCGCATCCTCCCCGATCCTCCCCGCATCCTCCCGGGTCCTCCCCAAATCCTCCCGGGTCCTCCCCACATCCTCCCCGATCCTCCCCGCATCCCACCCGGTCCTGCCTGCATCTTCCCGATCCTCCCTGCATCCTCCCCGGTCCTCCCCGCATCCTCCCCGATCCTCCCCGATCCTCCCCGCATCCTCCCCGCATCCTCCCCGATCCTCCCCGCATCCTCCCCGATCCTCCCCGCATCCTCCCCGCATCCTGCCCGCATCCTCCCTGATCCTCCCCGATCCTCCCCGCATCCTCCGTGATCCTCCCCGCATCCTCCCCGATCCTCCCCGCATCCTCCCCGATCCTCCCCGCATCCTCCCCAATCCTCCCCGCATCCTTCCCGGTCCTCCCCGCATCCTTCCCAATCCTCCCCGAATCCTCCGCGGTCCTCCCCGCATCCTCCCCGATCCTCCCCGCATCCTTCCCGATCCTCCCCGCATCCTCCCCGATCCTCCCTGCATCCTCCCGGGTCCTCCCCAAATCCATCCCGGGTCCTCCCCGCATCCTCCCCGATCCTCCCCGCATCCTCCCCGGTCCTCCCCGCATCACCCCTGGTCGTGCCTGCATCCTTCCCGATCCTCCCTGCATCCTCCCCGAACCTCCCCGCATCGTGCCCGATCCTCCCCGCATCCTCCCCGGTCCTCCCCGCATCCTCCCCGATCCTCCCCGCATCCTCCCCGCATGCTTCCCGGTCCTCCAAGATCCTCCCCGCATCCTCCCCGATGCTCCAAGCATCCTCCCCGCATGCTTCCCGGTCCTCCAATATCCTCCTCGCATCCTCCCCGATCCTCCCCGTATCCTGCCCGATCTTCTCCGCATGCTCCCCGGTCCTCCCCGTATCCTCCCCGGTCATCCCCGCATCCTTCCTGATCCTCCCCGCATTCTCCCCGACCCTCCCCGCATCCCCTCCGATCCTCCCCGCATCGTCCCCGGTCCTGCCCGCATCCTCCCCGCTCCTCCACGCATCCTCCCCGATCCTCCCCGCATCCTCCCCGGTCCTCCCCGCATCCTCCCCGGTCCTCCCCGCATCCTCCCCGGTCCTCCCCGCATCGTCCCCGATCCTCCCCGCATCCTCCCCCATCCTCCCCGCATCCTCCCCGGTCCTCCCCGCATCCTCCCCGCATCCTCCCCGATCCTCCCCGCATCCTCCCCCGTCCTCCCCGCATCCTCCCCGATCCTCCCCGCATCCTCCCCGGTCCTCCCCGCATCCTCCCCGGTCCTCCCCGCATCCTCCCCGCATCCTCCCCGGTCCTCCCCGCATCCTCACCGATCCTCCCCGCATCCTCCCCGGTCTTCCCCGCATCCTCCCTGATCCTCCCCGCATCCTCCCCGGTCCTCCCCGCATCCTCCCCGATCCTCCCCGCATCCTCCCCGATCCTCCCCGCATCCTCCCCCATCCTCCCCGCATCCTCCCCGGTCCTTCCCGCATCCTCCCCGGTCCTCCCCGCATCCTCCCCGGTCCTCCCCGCATCCTCCCCGGTCCTCCCCGCATCCTCCCCGATCCTCCCCGCATCCTCCCCCATCCTCCCCGCATCCTCCCCGATCCTCCCCGCATCCTCCCCGGTGCTCCCCGCATCCTCCCCGATCCTCCCCGCATCCTCCCCGATCCTCCCCGCATCCTCCCCGATCCTCCCCGCATCCTCCCCGATCCTCCCCGCATCCTCCCCGCATCCTGCCCGCATCCTCCCTGATCCTCCCCGCATCCTCCGTGATCCTCCCCGCATCCTCCCCGCATCCCCCCCGGTCCTCCCTGCATCCTCCCCGATCCTCCCCGCATCCTCCCCAATCCTCCCCGCATCCGTCCCGGTCCTCCCCGCATCCTTCCCAATCCTCCCCGAATCCTCCGCGGTCCTCCGCGCATCCTCCGCGGTCCTCCCCGCATCCTCCCCGATCCTCCCCGTATCCTCCCCGATCCTCCCTGCATCCACCCGGGTCCTCCCCTAATCCTCCCGGGTCCTCCCCACATCCTCCCCGATCCTCCCCGCATCCTCCCCGGTCCTCCCCGCATCCCCCCCAGTCCTGCCTGCATCCTCCCCGATCCTCCCTGCATCCTCCCCGAACCTCCCCGCATCCTGCCCGATCCTCCCCGCATCCTCCCCGGTCCTGCCCGCATCCTCCCCGATCCTCCCCGCATCCTCCCGGGTCCTCCCCAAATCCTCCCGGGTCCTCCCCACATCCTCCCCGATCCTCCCCGCATCCCACCCGGTCCTGCCTGCATCCTCCCCGATCCTCCCCGATCCTCCCCGCATCCTCCCCGCATCCTCCCCGATCCTCCCCGCATCCTCCCCGATCCTCCCCGCATCCTCCCCGCATCCTGCCCGCATCCTCCCTGATCCTCCCCGATCCTCCCCGCATCCTCCGTGATCCTCCCCGCATCCTCCCCGATCCTCCCCGCATCCTCCCCGATCCTCCCCGCATCCTCCCCAATCCTCCCCGCATCCTTCCCGGTCCTCCCCGCATCCTTCCCAATCCTCCCCGAATCCTCCGCGGTCCTCCCCGCATCCTCCCCGATCCTCCCCGCATCCTTCCCGATCCTCCCCGCATCCTCCCCGATCCTCCCTGCATCCTCCCGGGTCCTCCCCAAATCCATCCCGGGTCCTCCCCGCATCCTCCCCGATCCTCCCCGCATCCTCCCCGGTCCTCCCCGCATCACCCCTGGTCGTGCCTGCATCCTTCCCGATCCTCCCTGCATCCTCCCCGAACCTCCCCGCATCCTGCCCGATCCTCCCCGCATCCTCCCCGGTCCTCCCCGCATCCTCCCCGATCCTCCCCGCATCCTCCCCGCATGCTTCCCGATCCTCCAAGATCTTCCCCGCATCCTCCCCGATGCTCCAAGCATCCTCCCCGCATGCTTCCCGGTCCTCCAATATCCTCCTCGCATCCTCCCCGATCCTCCCCGTATCCTGCCCGATCTTCTCCGCATGCTCCCCGGTCCTCCCCGTATCCTCCCCGGTCATCCCCGCATCCTTCCTGATCCTCCCCGCATTCTCCCCGACCCTCCCCGCATCCCCTCCGATCCTCCCCGCATCGTCCCCGGTCCTGCCCGCATCCTCCCCGCTCCTCCACGCATCCTCCCCGATCCTCCCCGCATCCTCCCCGGTCCTCCCCGCATCCTCCCCGGTCCTCCCCGCATCCTCCCCGGTCCTCCCCGCATCGTCCCCGATCCTCCCCGCATCCTCCCCCATCCTCCCCGCATCCTCCCCGGTCCTCCCCGCATCCTCCCCGCATCCTCCCCGATCCTCCCCGCATCCTCCCCCGTCCTCCCCGCATCCTCCCCGATCCTCCCCGCATCCTCCCCGGTCCTCCCCGCATCCTCCCCGGTCCTCCCCGCATCCTCCCCGCATCCTCCCCGGTCCTCCCCGCATCCTCACCGATCCTCCCCGCATCCTCCCCGGTCTTCCCCGCATCCTCCCTGATCCTCCCCGCATCCTCCCCGGTCCTCCCCGCATCCTCCCCGATCCTCCCCGCATCCTCCCCGATCCTCCCCGCATCCTCCCCCATCCTCCCCGCATCCTCCCCGGTCCTTCCCGCATCCTCCCCGGTCCTCCCCGCATCCTCCCCGGTCCTCCCCGCATCCTCCCCGGTCCTCCCCGCATCCTCCCCGATCCTCCCCGCATCCTCCCCCATCCTCCCCGCATCCTCCCCGATCCTCCCCGCATCCTCCCCGGTGCTCCCCGCATCCTCCCCGATCCTCCCCGCATCCTCCCCGATCCTCCCCGCATCCTCCCCGATCCTCCCCGCATCCTCCCCGATCCTCCCCGCATCCTCCCCGCATCCTGCCCGCATCCTCCCTGATCCTCCCCGCATCCTCCGTGATCCTCCCCGCATCCTCCCCGCATCCCCCCCGGTCCTCCCTGCATCCTCCCCGATCCTCCCCGCATCCTCCCCAATCCTCCCCGCATCCGTCCCGGTCCTCCCCGCATCCTTCCCAATCCTCCCCGAATCCTCCGCGGTCCTCCGCGCATCCTCCGCGGTCCTCCCCGCATCCTCCCCGATCCTCCCCGTATCCTCCCCGATCCTCCCTGCATCCACCCGGGTCCTCCCCTAATCCTCCCGGGTCCTCCCCACATCCTCCCCGATCCTCCCCGCATCCTCCCCGGTCCTCCCCGCATCCCCCCCAGTCCTGCCTGCATCCTCCCCGATCCTCCCTGCATCCTCCCCGAACCTCCCCGCATCCTGCCCGATCCTCCCCGCATCCTCCCCGGTCCTGCCCGCATCCTCCCCGATCCTCCCCGCATCCTCCCGGGTCCTCCCCAAATCCTCCCGGGTCCTCCCCACATCCTCCCCGATCCTCCCCGCATCCCACCCGGTCCTGCCTGCATCCTCCCCGATCCTCCCTGCATCCTCCCCGGTCCTCCCCGCATCCTCCCCGATCCTCCCCGCATCCTCCCCGATCCTCCCCGCATCCTCCCCGCATCCTCCCCGATCCTCCCCGCATCCTCCCCGATCCTCCCCGCATCCTCCTCGCATCCTGCCCGCATCCTCCCTGATCCTCCCCGATCCTCCCCGCATCCTCCGTGATCCTCCCCGCATCCTCCCCGCATCCTCCCCGATCCTCCCCGCATCCTCCCCGATCCTCCCCGCATCCTCCCCAATCCTCCCCGCATCCTTCCCGGTCCTCCCCGCATCCTTCCCAATCCTCCCCGAATCCTCCGCGGTCCTCCCCGCATCCTCCCCGATCCTCCCCGCATCCTTCCCGATCCTCCCCGCATCCTCCCCGGTCCTCCCCGCATCCTCCCGGGTCCTCCCCAAATCCATCCCGGGTCCTCCCCGCATCCTCCCCGATCCTCCCTGGATCCACCCGGGTCCTCCCCAAATCCTTCCGGGTCCTCCCCACATCCTCCCCGATCCTCCCCGCATCCTCCCCGGTCCTCCCCGCATCCCCCCCAGTCCTGCCTGCATCCTCCCCGATCCTCCCTGCATCCTCCCCGAACCTCCCCGCATCCTGCCCGATCCTCCCCGCATCCTCCCCGGTCCTCCCCGCATCCTCCCCGATCCTCCCCGCATCCTCCCGGCTCCTCCCCAAATCCTCCCGTGTCCTCCCCACATCCTCCCCGATCCTCCCCGCATCCCACCCGGTCCTGCCTGCATCCTCCCCGATCCTCCCTGCATCCTCCCCGGTCCTCCCCGCATCCTCCCCGATCCTCCCCGCATCCTCCCCGATCCTCCCCGCATCCTCCCCGCATCCTGCCCGCATCCTCCCTGATCCTCCCCGATCCTCCCCGCATCCTCCGTGATCCTCCCCGCATCCTCCCCGCATCCTCCCCAATCCTCCCCGCATCCTTCCCGGTCCTCCCCGCATCCTTCCCATTCCTCCCCGAATCCTCCGCGGTCCTCCCCGCATCCTCCCCGATCCTCCCCGCATCCTTACCGATCCTCCCCGCATCCTCCCCGATCCTGCCTGCATCCTCCCGGGTCCTCCCCAAATCCATCCCGGGTCCTCCCCGCATCCCCCCCGGTCGTGCCTGCATCCTTCCCGATCCTCCCTGCATCCTCCCCGAACCTCCCCGCATCCTGCCCGATCCTCCCCGCATCCCCCCCGGTCCTCCCCGCATCCTCCCCGATCCTCCCTGCATCCTCCCCGCATGCTTCCCGGTCCTCCAAGATCCTCCTCGCATCCTCCCCGATCCTCCCCGTATCCTGCCCGATCTTCTCCGCATCCTCCCCGGTCCTCCCCGTATCCTCCCCGGTCATCCCCGCATCCTTCCTGATCCTCCCCGCATCCTCCCCGACCCTCCCCGCATCCCCTCCGATCCTCCCCGCATCCTCCCCGGTCCTCCCCGCATCCTCCCCGATCCTCCCCGCATCCTCCCCGATCCTCCCCGCATCCTCCCCGATCCTCCCCGCATCCTCCCCGGTCCTACCCGCATCCTCCCCGATCCTCCCCGCATCCTCCCCGGTCCTCCCGGCATCCTCCCCGGTCGTCCCCGCATCCTCCCCGGTCCTCCCCGCATCCTCCCCGCATCCTCCCCGATCCTTTTCGCGCCCTCTGTGATCCTCGCCGCATCCTCCCCGGTCCTCCCTGCATCCTCCCCGATACTCCCTGCATCCTCCCCGATCCTGCCCGCATCCTCCCCGGTCCTCGCCGCATCCTCGCCGGTCCTCCCCGCATCCTCCCCGGTCCTCCCCGCATCCTCCCCGGTCCTCCCCGCATCGTCCCCGATCCTCCCCGCATCCTCCCCGGTCCTCCCCGCATCCTCCCCGGTCCTCGCCGCATCCTCGCCGGTCCTCCCCGCATCCTCCCCGGTCCTCCCCGCATCCTCCCCGGTCCTCCCCGCATCGTCCCCGATCCTCCCCGCATCCTCCCCGGTCCTCCCCGCATCCTCCCTTATGCTCCCCGCATCCTCCCCGATCCTTCCTGCATCCTCCCCGATCCTCCCGGCATCCTCCCCGATCCTCCCCACATCCTCCCCGATCCTCCCCGCATCCTCCATGATCCTCGCCGCATCCTCCCCGGTCCTCCCTGCATCCTCCCCGATACTCCCTGCATCCTCCCCGATCCTGCCCGCATCCTCCCCGGTCCTCGCCGCATCCTCGCCGGTCCTCCCCGCATCCTCCCCGGTCCTCCCCGCATCCTCCCCGATCCTCCCCGCATCGTCCCCGATCCTCCCCGTATCCTCCCCGGTCCTCCCCGCATCCTCCCCGCATCCTCCCCAATCCTTCCCGCATCCTCCGTGATCCTCCCCGCATCCTCCCCGCATCCTCCCCGGTCCTCACTGCATCCTCCCCGATCCTCCCCGCATCCTCCCCAATCCTCCCCGCATCCTCCCCGGTCCTCCCCGCATCCTTCCCAATCCTCCCCGAATCCTTCGCGGTCCTCTCCGCATCCTCCCCGGTCCTCCCCGCATCCTCCCCGATCCTCCCCGTATCCTCCCCGGTCCTCCCAGCATCCTCCCCGATCCTCCCCGCATCCTTCCCGATCCTCCCCGCATCCTCCCCGATCCTCCCCGCATCCTCCCGGGTCCATCCCAAATCCTCCCGGGTCCTCCCCACATCCTCCCCGATCCTCCCCGCAACCTCCCCGATCCTCCCCGCATCCTCCCTGATCCTCCCCGCATCCTCCCCAGTCCTCCCCGCATCCTCCCCGATCCTCCCTGCATCCTCCCCGATCCTCCCCGCATCATCCCCGATCCTCCCCGCATCCTTCCCGGTCCTCCCCGCAGCCTCCCCGGTCCTCCCCGCATCCTCCGCGATCCTCCCCGCATGCTCCCCGGTCCTCCCCACATCCTCACCGGTCCTCCCCGCATCCTCCCCGATGCTACCTGCATCCTCCCCGATCCTCCCCGCATGCTCCCCGGTCCTCCCCGTATCCTCCCCGGTCCTGCGCGAATCCTGCTTGATCCTCCCCGCATCCTCCGCGATCCTCCCCGCATCCTCTCCGATCCTCCCCGGTGCTCCCCGCATCTTCCCCAATCCGCATCCTTCCCGGTCCTCCCCGCATCCTCCCCGATCCTCCCCGATCCTCCCCGCATCCTCCCCGGTCCTCCCCGCATCCTCCCTGATCCTCCCCGATCCTCGCCG
The DNA here is from genome assembly GCA_964036045.1 of Eutreptiella sp. 'Long Island Sound 2002'. Taxonomy (NCBI): domain Eukaryota; phylum Euglenozoa; class Euglenophyceae; order Eutreptiales; family Eutreptiaceae; genus Eutreptiella; species Eutreptiella sp. 'Long Island Sound 2002'. The sequence continues at coordinate 2,957,921 of OZ038401.1, forward strand.
CATCCTCCCCGATCTTCCCCGCATCCTCCCCGCATCCTCCCCGGTCCCCCCCGCATCCTCCCCGGTCCCTCCGCATCCTCCCCGGTCCTCCCCGCATCCTCCCTGATCCTCCCCGCATCCTCCCCGGTCCTCCCTGATCCTCCCCGATCCTCCCCGCATCCTCCGTGATCCTCCCCGCATCCTCCCCGCATCCTCCCCAATCCTCCCCGCATCCTTCCCGGTCCTCCCCGCATCCTTCCCAATCCTCCCCGAATCCTCCGCGGTCCTCCCCGCATCCTCCCCGATCCTCCCCGCATCCTTCCCGATCCTCCCCGCATCCTCCCCGATCCTGCCTGCATCCTCCCGGGTCCTCCCCAAATCCGTCCCGGGTCCTCCCCGCATCCCCCCCGGTCGTGCCTGCATCCTTCCCGATCCTCCCTGCATCCTCCCCGAACCTCCCCGCATCCTGCCCGATCCTCCCCGCATCCTCCCCGGTCCTCCCCGCATCCTCCCCGATCCTCCCCGCATCCTCCCCGCATGCTTCCCGGTCCTCCAAGATCCTCCTCGCATCCTCCCCGATCCTCCCCGTATCCTGCCCGATCTTCTCCGCATCCTCCCCGGTCCTCCCCGTATCCTCCCCGGTCATCCCCGCATCCTTCCTGATCCTCCCCGCATCCTCCCCGACCCTCCCCGCATCCCCTCCGATCCTACCCGCATCCTCCCCGGTCCTCCCCGCATCCTCCCCGATCCTCCCCGCATCCTCCCCGATCCTCCCCGCATCCTCCCTGATCCTCCCCGCATCCTCCCCGGTCCTACCCGCATCCTCCCCGATCCTCCCCGCATCCTCCCCGGTCCTCCCGGCATCCTCCCCGGTCGTCCCCGCATCCTCCCCCATCCTCCCCGCATCCTCCCCGCATCCCTCCCCGATCCTTCCCGCGCCCTCTGTGATCCTCGCCGCATCCTCCCCGGTCCTCCCTGCATCCTCCCCGATACTCCCTGCATCCTCCCCGATCCTGCCCGCATCCTCCCCGGTCCTCGCCGCATCCTCGCCGGTTCTCCCCGCATCCTCCCCGGTCCTCCCCGCATCCTCCCCGGTCCTCCCCGCATCGTCCCCGATCCTCCCCGCATCCTCCCCGGTCCTCCCCGCATCGTCCCCGATCCTCCCCGCATCCTCCCCGGTCCTCCCCGCATCCTCCCTTATGCTCCCCGCATCCTCCCCGATCCTTCCTGCATCCTCCCCGATCCTCCCGGCATCCTCCCCGATCCTCCCCACATCCTCCCCGATCCTCCCCGCATCCTCCATGATCCTCGCCGCATCCTCCCCGGTCCTCCCTGCATCCTCCCCGATACTCCCTGCATCCTCCCCGATCCTGCCCGCATCCTCCCCGGTCCTCGCCGCATCCTCGCCGGTCCTCCCCACATCCTCCCCGGTCCTCCCCGCATCCTCCCCGATCCTCCCCGCATCGTCCCCGATCCTCCCCGCATCCTCCCCGGTCCTCCCCGCATCCTCCCCGCATCCTCCCCAATCCTTCCCGCATCCTCCGTGATCCTCCCCGCATCCTCCCCGCATCCTCCCCGGTCCTCCCTGCATCCTCCCCGATCCTCCCCGCATCCTCCCCAATCCTCCCCGCATCCTCCCCGGTCCTCCCCGCATCCTTCCCAATCCTCCCCGAATCCTCCGCGGTCCTCCCCGCATCCTCCCCCATCCTCCCCGCATCCTCCCCAATCCTCCCCGCATCCTCCCCGGTCCTCCCCGCATCCTCCCCGGTCCTCCCCGCATCCTCCCCGGTCCTCCCCGCATCCTCCCCGATCCTCCCCGCATCCTCCCCGGTCTTCCCCACATCCTCACTGATCCTCCCCGCATCCTCCCCGGTCCTCCCCGCATCCTCCCCGATCCTCCCCGCATCCTCCCCGGTCCTCCCCACATCATCCCCGATCCTCCCCGCACCCTCCCCGCATCCTCCCCGTATCCTCCCCGATCCTCCCCGCATCATCCCCGATCCTCCCCGCATCCTCCCCGGTCCTCCCCGCATCCTCCCCGGTCCTGGCGCATCCTCCCCGCTCCTCCACGCATCATCCCCGATCCTCCCCGCATCCTCCCCGGTCCTCCCCGCATCCTCCCCGGTCCTCCCCGCATCCTCCCCGGTCCTCCCCGCATCCTCCCCAATCCCCCCCGCATCCTCCCCGATCCTCCCCGCATCCTCCCTGATCCTCCCCGCTTCCCCCCCCATCCTCCCCGCATCCTCCCCGCATCCTCCCCGCATCCTCCCCTATCCTCCCCGCATCCTCCCCCATCCTCCCCGCATCCTCCCCGATCCTCCCCGCATCCTCCCCGGTCCTCCCCGCATCCTCCCCGATCCTCCCCGCATCCTCCTCGATCCTCCCCGCATCCTCCCCGGTCCTCCCCGCATCCTCCCCGGTCCTCCCCGCATCCTCCCCGCTCCTCCCGGCATCCGCCCCGATCCTCCCCGCATCCTCTCCGGTCCTCCCCGCATCCTCCCCGGTCCTCCCCGCATCCTCCCTGATCCTCCCCGATCCTCCCCGCATCCTCCCCGATCCTCCCCGCATACTCCCCGATCCTCCCCGCATCCTCCCCGATCCTCCCCGCATCCTCCCGCATCCTGCCCGCATCCTCCCTGATCCTCCCCGCATCCTCCCCGGTCGTCCCCGCATCATCCCCGATCCTCCCCGCATCCTCCCCGCATCCTCCCCGTATCCTCCCCGATCCTCCCCGCATCCTCGCCGATCTTCCCCGGTCCTCCCCGGTCCTCCCCGCATCCTCCCCGATCCTCCCCGCATCCTCCCCGGTCGTCCCCGCATCCTCCCTCGTCCTGCCCGCATCCTCCCCGATCCTCCGCGCATCCTCCTCGGTCTTCCCCGCATCCTCCCTGTTCACCCCCGCATCCTCCCCGGTCCTCCCCGCATCCTCCCCGATCCTCCCCGCATCCTCCCCGATCCTCCCCGCATCCTCCCCCATCCTCCCCGCATCCTCCCCGGTCCTCCCCGCATCCTCCCCGCATCCTCCCCGATCCTCCCCGCATCCTCCCCCATCCTCCCCGCATCCTGCCCGATCATCCCCGCATCCTCCCCGGTCCTCCCCGCATCCTCCCCGGTCCTCCTCGCATCCTCCCCGATCCTCCCCGCATCCTCCCCGGTCCTCCCCGCATCCTCCCCGGTCCTGCCCGCATCCTCCCCGCTCCTCCACGCATCCTCCCCAATCCTCCCCGCATCCTCCCCGGTCCTCCCCGCATCCTCCCCGGTCATCCCTGCATCCTCCCCGCTCCTCCCCGCATCCTCCCCGATCCTCCCCGCATCCTCCCCGATCCTCCCCGCATCCTCCCCCATCCTCCCCGCATCCTCCCCGGTCCTCCCCGGTCCTCCCCGCATCCTCCCCGCATCCTCCCCGATCCTCCCCGCATCCTCCCCGATCCTCCCCGCATCCTCCCCGATCCTCCCCGCATCCTCCCCGATCCTCCCCGCATCCTCCCCGCATCCTGCCCGCATCCTCCCTGATCCTCCCCGCATCCTCCCCGGTCCTCCCCGCATCATCCCCGATCCTCCCCGCATCCTCCCCGTATCCTCCCCGATCCCCCCCGCATCCTCGCCGATCTTCCCCGGTCCTCCCCGGTCCTCCCCGCATCCTCCCCGATCCTCCCCGCATCCTCACCGGTCCTCCCCGCATCCTCCCTGGTCCTGCCCGCATCCTCCCCGATCCTCCGCGCATCCTCCTCGGTCTTCCCCGCATCCTCCCTGTTCACCCCCGCATCCTCCCCGGTCCTCCCCGCATCCTCCCCGATCCTCCCCGCATCCTCCCCGATCCTCCCCGCATCCTGCCCCATCCTCCCCGCATCCTCCCCGGTCCTCCCCGCATCCTCCCCGCATCCTCCCCGATCCTCCCCGCATCCTCCCCCATCCTCCCCGCATCCTCCCCGATCATCTCCGCATCCTCCCCGGTCCTCCCCGCATCCTCCCCGATCCTCCTCGCATCCTCCCCGATCCTCCCCGCATCCTCCCCGGTCCTCCCCGCATCCTCCCCGGTCCTGCCCGCATCCTCCCCGCTCCTCCACGCATCCTCCCCGATCCTCCCCGCATCCTCCCCGGTCCTGCCCGCATCCTCCCCGGTCCTCCCCGCATCCTCCCCGCTCCTCCCCGCATCCTCCCCGATCCTCCCCGCATCCTCCCCGATCCTCCCCGCATCCTCCCCCATCCTCCCCGCATCCTCCCCGGTCCTCCCCGGTCCTCCCCGCATCCTCCCCGGGTCCTCCCCGATCCTCCCCGCATCCTCCCCCATCCTCCCCGCATCCTCCCCGATCCTCCCCGCATCCTCCCCGATCCTCCCCGCATCCTCCCCGCATCCTCCCCGCATCCTCCCCGGTCCTCCCCGCATCCTCCCCGGTCCTCCCCGCATCCTCCCCGGTCCTCCCCGCATCCTCCCCGGTCCTCCCCGCATCCTCCCCGATCCTCCCCGCATCCTCCCCGGTCTTCCCCACATCCTCACTGATCCTCCCCGCATCCTCCCCGGTCCTCCCCACATCCTCCCCGATCCTCCCCGCATCCTCCCCGATCCTCCCCGCATCCTCCCCCATCCTCCCCGCATCCTCCCCGGTCCTCCCCGCATCCTCCCCGCATCCTCCCCTATCCTCCCCGCATCCTCCCCGATCCTCCCCGCATGCTCCCCGGTCCTCCCCGCATCCTCCCCGATCCTCCCAGCATCCTCCCCGATCCTCCCCGCATCCTCCCCGGTCCTCCCCGCATCCTCCCCGGTCCTGCCCGCATCCTCCCCGCTCCTCCCCGATCCTCCCCGCATCCTCCCCGGTCCTCCCCGCATCCTCCCCGGTCCTCCCCGCATCCTCCCCGATCCTCCCCGTATCCTCCCCGATCCTCCCCGCATCCTCCCCGATCCTCCCCGCATCCTCCCCGATCCTCCCCGCATCCTCCCTGATCCTCCCCGCATCCTCCCCGCATCCTGCCCGCATCCTCCCTGATCCTCCCCGATCCTCCCCGCATCCTCCCCGATCCTCCCCGCATCCTTCCCGATCCTCCCCGCATCCTCCCCGATCCTCCCCGCATCCTCCCTGATCCTCCCCGCATCCTCCCCGATCCTCCCCGCATCCTCCCCGCATCCTCCCCACATCCTCCCCGTATCCTCCCCGATCCTCCCCGCATCCTCCCCGATCCTCCCCGCATCCTCCCCGGTCCTCCCCGCATCCTCCCCGGTCCTGGCGCATCCTCCCCGCTCCTCCACGCATCCTCCCCGATCCTCCCCGCATCCTCCCCGGTCCTCCCCGCAACCTCCCCGGTCCTCCCCGCATCCTCCCCGGTCCTCCCCGCATCCTCCCCGATCCTCCTCGCATCCTCCCCGCATCCTGCCCGCATCCTCCCTGATCCTCCCCGATCCTCCCCGCATCCTCCCCGGTCCTCCCCGCATCATCCCCGATCCTCCCCGCATCCTCCCTGCATCCTCCCCGTATCCTCCCCGATCCTCCCCGCATCCTCCCCGATCCTCCCCGGTCCTCCCCGGTCCTCCCCGCATCCTCCCCGATCCTCCCCGCATCCTCCCCGGTCCTCCCCGCATCCTCCCCGGTCCTGCCCGCATCCTCCCCGATCCTCCCCGCATCCTCCCCGATCCTCCCCGCATCCTCCCCGATCCTCCCCGCATCCTCCCCGATCCTCCCCGCATCCTCCCCGATCCTCCCCGCATCCTCCCCGATCCTCCCCGCATCCTCCCCGCATCCTGCCCGCATCCTCCCTGATCCTCCCCGATCCTCCCCGCATCCTCCCCGGTCCTCCCCGCATCATCCCCGATCCTCCCCGCATCCTCCCCGCATCCTCCCCGATCCTCCCCGCATCCTCCCCGATCCTCCCCGCATCCTCCCCGGTCCCCCCCGCATCCTCCCCGGTCCTGGCGCATCCTCCCCGCTCCTCCACGCATCCTCCCTGATCCTCCCCGCATCCTCCCCGGTCCTCCCCGCATCCTCCCTGGTCCTCCCCGCATCCTCCCCGGTCCTCCCCGCATCCTCCCCGATCCTCTTCGCATCCTCCCCGCATCCTGCCCCCATCCTCCCTGATCCTCCCCGATCCTCCCCGCATCCTCCCCGGTCCTCCCCGCATCATCCCCGATCCTCCCCGCATCCTCCCCGCATCCTCCCCGCATCCTCCCCGATCCTCCCCGCATCCTCCCCGGTCCTCCCCGGTCCTCCCCGGTCCTCCCCGCATCCTCCCCGATCCTCCCCGCATCCTCCCCGGTCCTCCCCGCATCCTCCCCGGTCCTGCCCGCATCCTCCCCGATCCTCCCCGCATCCTCCCCGATCCTCCCCGCATCCTCCCCGATCCTCCCCGCATCCTCCCCGATCCTCCCCGCATCCTCCCCGATCCTCCCCGCATCCTCCCCGATCCTCCCCGCATCCTCCCCGCATCCTGCCCGCATCCTCCCTGATGCTCCCCGATCCTCCCCGCATCCTCCCCGGTCCTCCCCGCATCATCCCCGATCCTCCCCGCATCCTCCCCGCATCCTCCCCGTATCGTCCCCGATCCTCCCCGCATCCTCCCCGATCCTCCCCGCATCCTCCCCGGTCCTCCCCGCATCCTCCCCGGTCCTGGCGCATCCTCCCCGCTCCTCCACGCATCCTCCCCGATCCTCCCCGCATCCTCCCCGGTCCTCCCCGCATCCTCCCCGGTCCTCCCCGCATCCTCCCCGGTCCTCCCCGCATCCTCCCCGATCCTCCCCGCATCCTCCCCGATCCTGCCCGCATCCTCCCCCTTCCTCCCCGCATCCTCCCCGCCTCCTCCCCGGTCCTCCCCGCATCCTCCCCGCATCCTGCCCGCATCCTCCCTGATCCTCCCCGCATCCTCCCCGGTCCTCCCTGCATCATCCCCGATCCTCCCCGCATCCTCCCCGCATCCTCCCCGTATCCTCCCCGATCCTCCCCGCATCCTCCCCGATCCTCCCCGGTCCTCCCCGGTCCTCCCCGCATCCTCCCCGATCCTCCCCGCATCCTCCCCGTTCCTCCCCGCATCCTCCCCGATCCTCCCCGCATCCTCCCCGATCCTCCCCGCATCCTCCCCGAGCCTCCCCGCATCCTCCCCGCATCCTGCCCGCATCCTCCCTGATCCTCCCCGATCCTCCCCGCATCCTCCCCGGTCCTCCCCGCATCATCCCCGATCCTCCCCGCATCCTCCCCGATCCTCCCCGCATCCTCCCCGATCCTCCCCGCATCCTCCCCGGTCCTCCCCGCATCCTCCCCGCATCCTCCCCGATCCTCCCCGCATTGTCCCCCATCCTCCCCGCATCCTCCCCGCATCCTCCCCGGTCCTCCCCGCATCCTCCCCAATCCTCCCCGCATCCTTCCCGGTCCTCCCCGCATCCTTCCCAATCCTCCCCGCATCCTCCCCGGTCCTCCCCGCATCCTCCCCGATCCTCCCCGCATCCTCCCCGATCCTCCCCGCATCCTCCCCGGTCCTCCCCGCATCCTCCCCGGTCCTGCCCGCATCCTCCCCGGTCCTCCCCGCATCCTCCCCGGTCCTGCCCGCATCCTCCCCGCTCCTCCCCGCATCCTCCCCGCATCCTCCGTGATCCTCCCCGCATCCTCCCCGCATCCTCCCCGGTCCTCCCCGCATCCTCCCCAATCCTCCCCGCATCCTTCCCGGTCCTCCCCGCATCCTTCCCAATCCTCCCCGCATCCTCCCCGGTCCTCCCCGCATCCTCCCCGATCCTCCCCGCATCCTCCCCGATCCTCCCCGCATCCTCCCCGGTCCTCCCCGCATCCTCCCCGGTCCTGCCCGCATCCTCCCCGATCCTCCCCGATCCTCCACGCATCCTCCCCCACCCTCCCCGCACCCTCCCCCATCCTCCGCGCATCCTGCCCGATCCTCCCCGCATCCTCTCCGGTGCTGCCCGCATCCTACCGGGTCCTCCCTGCATCCTCCCCGGTCCTCCCCGCATCCTCCCCGATCCTCCCCGCATCCTCCCCCATCCTCCCCGCATCCTCCCCGGACCTCCCCGCATCCTCCCCGCATCCTCCCTGATCCTCCCCGCATCCTCCCCCACCCTCCCCGCATCCTCCCCCATCCTCCGCGCATCCTCCCCGATCCTCCCCGCATCCTCCCCGGTCCTCCCCGCATCCTCCCGGGTCCTCCCCGCATCCTCCCCGGTCCTCCCCGCATCCTCCCCGATCCTCCCCGCATCCTCCCCGATCCTCCCCGCATCCTCCCAGGTCTTCCCCGCATCCTCCCTGATCCGCCCCGCATCCTCCCCGGTCCTCCCCGCATCCTCCCCGATCCTCCCCGCATCCTCCCCGATCCTCCCCGCATCCTCCCCCATCCTCCTCGCATCCTCCCCGGTCCTCCCCGCATCCTCCCCGCATCCTCCCCGCATCCTCCCCGCATCCTCCCCGCATCCTCCCCGATCCTCCCTGCATCCTCCCCGGTCCTACCCGCATCCTCTCCGGTCCTGCCTGCATCCTCCCCGCTCCTCCACACATCCTCCCCGATCCTCCCTGATCCTCCCCGCATCCTCCCCGGTCCTCCCCGCATCCTCCCCGATCCTCCCCGCATCCTCCCCGATACTCCCCGCATCCTCCCCGGTCCTCCCCGCATCCTCCCCGATCCTCCCCGCATCCTCCCCGATCCTCCCCGCATCCTCCCCGGTCCTCCCCGCATCCTCCCCGGTCCTGCCCGCATCCTCCCCACACCTCCACGCATCCTCCCCGATCCTCCCCGCATCCTCCCCGGTCCTCCCCGCATCCTCCCCGGTCCTCCCCGCATCCTCTCCGGTCCTCCCCGCATCCTCCCCGATCCTCCCCGCATCCTCCCCGATCCTCCCCGCATCCTCCCCGCATCCTCCCCCATCCTCCCCGCACCCTCCCCGATCCTCCCCGCATCTTCCCCGCATCCTCCCCGATCCTCCCCGCATCCTCCCCCATCCTCCTCGCATCCTCCCCGATCCTCCCTGCATCCTCCCCGGTCCTCCCCGCATCCTCCCCGGTCCTCCCCGCATCCTCCCCGATCCTCCCCGCATCCTCCCCGGTCCTCCCCGCATCCTCCCAGGTCCTGCCCGCATCCTCCCCGCTCCTCCACGCATCCTCCCCGATCCTCCCCGCATCCTCCCCGGTCCTCCCCGCATCCTCCCCGGTCCTCCCCGCATCATCCCCGATCCTCCCCGCATCCTCCCCGATCCTCCCCGCATCCTCCCCGATCCTCCCCGCATCCTCCCCGATCCTCCCCGCATCCTCCCCGATCCTCCCCGCATCCTCCCCGATCCTGCCCGCATCCTCCCTGATCCTCCCCGATCCTCCCCGCATCCTCCGTGATCCTCCCCGCATCCTCCCCGCATCCTCCCCGGTCCTCCCCGCATCCTCCCCAATCCTCCCCGCATCCTTCCCGGTCCTCCCCGCATCCTTCCCAATCCTCCCCGAATCCTCCGCGGTCCTCCCCGCATCCTCCCCGGTCCTCCCCGCATCCTCCCCGATCCTCCCCGTATTCTCCCCGGTCCTCCCCGCATCCTCCCCGATCCTCCCCGCATCCTTCCCGATCCTCCCCGCATCCTCCCCGATCCTCCCCGCATCCTCCCGGGTCCTCCCCAAATCCTCCCGGGTCCTCCCCACATCCTCCCCGATCCTCCCCGCATCCTCCCCGGTCCTCACCGCATCCTCCCCGATCCTCCCCGCATCCTCCCCCATCCTCCCCGCATCCTCCCCGGTCCTCTCCGCATCCTCCCCGCATCCTCCCCGATCCTCCCCGCATCCTCCCCCATCCTCCCCGATCCTCCCCGCATCCTCCCCGGTCCCCCCCGCATCCCCCCCGATCCTCCCCGCATCCTCCCCGATCCTCCCCGCATCCTCCCCGGTCCTCCCCGCATCCTCCCCGGTCCTGCCCGCATCCTCCCCGCTCCTCCACGCATCCTCCCCGATCCTCCCCGCATCCTCCCCGGTCCTCCCCGCTCCTCCCCGCATCCTCCCCGATCCTCCCCGCATCCTCCCCCATCCTCCCCGCATTCTCCCCGGTCCTCCCCGCATCCTCCCCGATCCTCCCCGCATCCTCCCCCATCCTCCCCGCATCCTCCCCGATCCTCCCCGCATCCTCCCCGATCCTCCCCGCATCCTCCCCGGTCCTCCCCGCATCCTCCCCGGTCCTCCCCGCATCCTCCCCGGTCCTCCCCGCATCCTCCGCGATCCTCCCCGCATCCTCCCCGGTCTTCCCCGCATCCTCCCTGATCCTCCCCGCATCCTCCCCGGTCCTCCCCGCATCCTCCCCAATCCTCCCCGCATCCTCCCCGATCCTCCCCGCATCCTCCCCGATCCTCCCCGCATCCTCCCCGGTCCTCCCCGCATCCTCCCCGGTCCTCCCCGCATCCTCCCCGCATCCTCCCCCATCCTCCCCGCATGCTCCCCGATCCTCCCCGCATCCTCCCCCATCCTCCCCGCATCCTCCCCGATCCTCCCTGCATCCTCCCCGGTCCTCCCCGCAACCTCCCCGATCCTCCCCGCATCCTCCCCGATCCTCCCCGCATCCTCCCCGATCCTCCCCGCATCCTCCCCGATCCTCCCCGATCCTCCCCGCATCCTCCCCGCATCCTGCCCGCATCCTCCCTGATCCTCCCCGATCCTCCCCGCATCCTCCGTGATCCTCCCCGCATCCTCCCCGCATCCTCCCCGGTCCTCCCTGCATCCTCCCCGATCCTCCCCGCATCCTCCCTAATCCTCCCCGCATCCTTCCCGGTCCTCCCCGCATCCTTCCCAATCCTCCCCGAATCCTCCGCGGTCCTCCCCGCATCCTCCCCGGTCCTCCCCGCATCCTCCCCGATCCTCCCCGCATCCTCCCCCATCCTCCCCGCATCCTCCCCGGTCCTCTCCGCATCCTCCCCGCATCCTCCCCGATCCTCCCCGCATCCTCCCCCATCCTCCCCGATCCTCCCCGCATCCTCCCCGGTCCCCCCCGCATCCTCCCCGATCCTCCCCGCATCCTCCCCGATCCTCCCCGCATCCTCCCCGGTCCTCCCCGCATCCTCCCCGGTCCTGCCCGCATCCTCCCCGCTCCTCCACGCATCCTCCCCGATCCTCCCCGCATCCTCCCCGGTCCTCCCCGCATCCTCCCCAGTCCTCCCCGCATCCTCCCCGGTCCTCCCCGCATCCTCCCCGGTCCCCCCCGCATCCCCCCCGATCCTCCCCGCATCCTCCCCGATCCTCCCCGCATCCTCCCCGGTCCTCCCCGCATCCTCCCCGGTCCTGCCCGCATCCTCCCCGCTCCTCCACGCATCCTCCCCGATCCTCCCCGCATCCTCCCCGGTCCTCCCCACTCCTCCCCGCATCCTCCCCGATCCTCCCCGCATCCTCCCCCATCCTCCCCGCATCCTCCCCGGTCCTCCCCGCATCCTCCCCGATCCTCCCCGCATCCTCCCCCATCCTCCCCGCATCCTCCCCGATCCTCCCCGCATCCTCCCCGATCCTCCCCGCATCCTCCCCGGTCCTCCCCGCATCCTCCCCGGTCCTCCCCGCATCCTCCCCGGTCCTCCCCGCATCCTCCCCGATCCTCCCCGCATCCTCCCCGGTCTTCCCCGCATCCTCCCTGATCCTCCCCGCATCCTCCCTGGTCCTCCCCGCATCCTCCCCGATCCTCCCCGCATCCTCCCCGATCCTCCCCGCATCCTCCCCGATCCTCCCCGCATCCTCCCCGGTCCTCCCCGCATCCTCCCCGGTCCTCCCCGCATCCTCCCCCATCCTCCCCGCATCCTCCCCGATCCTCCCCGCATCCTCCCCCATCCTCCCCGCATCCTCCCCGGTCCTCCCCGCATCCTCCCCGATCCTCCCCGCATCCTCCCCGGTCCTCCCCGCATCCTCCCCGGTCCTCCCCGCATCCTCCCCGGTCCTCCCCGCATCCTCCCCGATCCTCCCCGCATCCTCCCCGGTCTTCCCCGCATCCTCCCTGATCCTCCCCGCATCCTCCCTGGTCCTCCCCGCATCCTCCCCGATCCTCCCCGCATCCTCCCCGATCCTCCCCGCATCCTCCCCGATCCTCCCCGCATCCTCCCCGGTCCTCCCCGCATCCTCCCCGGTCCTCCCCGCATCCTCCCCGGTCCTCCCCGCATCCTCCCCACTCCTCCCCGCATCCTCCCCGATCCTCCCCGCATCCTCCCCCATCCTCCCCGCATCCTCCCCGGTCCTCCCCGCATCCTCCCCGATCCTCCCCGCATCCTCCCCCATCCTCCCCGCATCCTCCCCGATCCTCCCCGCATCCTCCCCGATCCTCCCCGCATCCTCCCCGGTCCTCCCCGCATCCTCCCCGGTCCTCCCCGCATCCTCCCCGGTCCTCCCCGCATCCTCCCCGATCCTCCCCGCATCCTCCCCGGTCTTCCCCGCATCCTCCCTGATCCTCCCCGCATCCTCCCTGGTCCTCCCCGCATCCTCCCCGATCCTCCCCGCATCCTCCCCGATCCTCCCCGCATCCTCCCCGATCCTCCCCGCATCCTTCCCGGTCCTCCCCGCATCCTCCCCAGTCCTCCCCGCATCCTCCCCGGTCCTCCCCACATCCTCCCCCATCCTCCCCGCATCCTCCCCGATCCTCCCCGCATCCTCCCCCATCCTCCCCGCATCCTCCCCGATCCTCCCTGCATCCTCCCCGGTCCTCCCCGCAACCTCCCCGATCCTCCCCGCATCCTCCCCGATCCTCCCCGCATCCTCCCTGATCCTCCCCGCATCCTCCCCGATCCTCCCCGCATCCTCCCCGATCCTCCCCGCATCCTCCCCGCATCCTGCCCGCATCCTCCCTGATCCTCCCCGATCCTCCCCGCATCCTCCGTGATCCTCCCCGCATCCTCCCCGCATCCTCCCCGGTCCTCCCTGCATCCTCCCCGATCCTCCCCGCATCCTCCCTAATCCTCCCCGCATCCTTCCCGGTCCTCCCCGCATCCTTCCCAATCCTCCCCGAATCCTCCGCGGTCCTCCCCGCATCCTCCCCGGTCCTCCCCGCATCCTCCCCGATCCTCCCCGCATCCTCCCCCATCCTCCCCGCATCCTCCCCGGTCCTCTCCGCATCCTCCCCGCATCCTCCCCGATCCTCCCCGCATCCTCCCCCATCCTCCCCGATCCTCCCCGCATCCTCCCCGGTCCCCCCCGCATCCTCCCCGATCCTCCCCGCATCCTCCCCGATCCTCCCCGCATCCTCCCCGATCCTCCCCGCATCCTCCCCGGTCCTCCCCGCATCCTCCCCGGTCCTGCCCGCATCCTCCCCGCTCCTCCACGCATCCTCCCCGATCCTCCCCGCATCCTCCCCGGTCCTCCCCGCATCCTCCCCAGTCCTCCCCGCATCCTCCCCGGTCCTCCCCGCATCCTCCCCGGTCCCCCCCGCATCCCCCCCGATCCTCCCCGCATCCTCCCCGATCCTCCCCGCATCCTCCCCGGTCCTCCCCGCATCCTCCCCGGTCCTGCCCGCATCCTCCCCGCTCCTCCACGCATCCTCCCCGATCCTCCCCGCATCCTCCCCGGTCCTCCCCGCTCCTCCCCGCATCCTCCCCGATCCTCCCCGCATCCTCCCCCATCCTCCCCGCATCCTCCCCGGTCCTCCCCGCATCCTCCCCGATCCTCCCCGCATCCTCCCCCATCCTCCCCGCATCCTCCCCGATCCTCCCCGCATCCTCCCCGATCCTCCCCGCATCCTCCCCGGTCCTCCCCGCATCCTCCCCGGTCCTCCCCGCATCCTCCCCGGTCCTCCCCGCATCCTCCCCGATCCTCCCCGCATCCTCCCCGGTCTTCCCCGCATCCTCCCTGATCCTCCCCGCATCCTCCCCGGTCCTCCCCGCATCCTCCCCGATCCTCCCCGCATCCTCCCCGATCCTCCCCGCATCCTCCCCGATCCTCCCCGCATCCTCCCCGGTCCTCCCCGCATCCTCCCCGGTCCTCCCCGCATCCTCCCCGGTCCTCCCCGCATCCTCCCCCATCCTCCCCGCATCCTCCCCGATCCTCCCCGCATCCTCCCCCATCCTCCCCGCATCCTCCCCGATCCTCCCTGCATCCTCCCCGGTCCTCCCCGCAACCTCCCCGATCCTCCCCGCATCCTCCCCGATCCTCCCCGCATCCTCCCCGATCCTCCCCGCATCCTCCCCGATCCTCCCCGCATCCTCCCCGATCCTCCCCGCATCCTCCCCGCATCCTGCCCGCATCCTCCCTGATCCTCCCCGATCCTCCCCGCATCCTCCGTGATCCTCCCCGCATCCTCCCCGCATCCTCCCCGGTCCTCCCTGCATCCTCCCCGATCCTCCCCGCATCCTCCCTAATCCTCCCCGCATCCTTCCCGGTCCTCCCCGCATCCTTCCCAATCCTCCCCGAATCCTCCGCGGTCCTCCCCGCATCCTCCCCGGTCCTCCCCGCATCCTCCCCGGTCCTCCCCGCATCCTCCCCCATCCTCCCCGCATCCTCCCCGGTCCTCTCCGCATCCTCCCCGCATCCTCCCCGATCCTCGCCGCATCCTCCCCCATCCTCCCCGATCCTCCTCGCATCCTCCCCGGTCCCCCCCGCATCCTCCCCGATCCTCCCCGCATCCTCCCCGATCCTCCCCGCATCCTCCCCGATCCTCCCCGCATCCTCCCCGATCCTCCCCGCATCCTCCCCGATCCTCCCCGCATCCTCCCCGCATCCTGCCCGCATCCTCCCTGATCCTCCCCGATCCTCCCCGCATCCTCCGTGATCCTCCCCGCATCCTCCCCGCATCCTCCCCGGTCCTGCCTGCATCCTCCCCGATCCTCCCCGCATCCTCCCTAATCCTCCCCGCATCCTTCCCGGTCCTCACCGCATCCTTCCCAATCCTCCCCGAATCCTCCGCGGTCCTCCCCGCATCCTCCCCGGTCCTCCCCGCATCCTCCCCGATCCTCCCCGCATCCTCCCCCATCCTCCCCGCATCCTCCCCGGTCCTCTCCGCATCCTCCCCGCATCCTCCCCGATCCTCCCCGCATCCTCCCCGATCCTCCCCGCATCCTCCCCGGTCCCCCCCGCATCCTGCCCGATCCTCCCCGCATCCTCCCCGATCCTCCCCGCATCCTCCCCGGTCCTCCCCGCATCCTCCCCGGTCCTGCCCGCATCCTCCCCGCTCCTCCACGCATCCTCCCCGATCCTCCCCGCATCCTCCCCGGTCCTCCCCGCATCCTCCCCAGTCCTCCCCGCATCCTCCCCGGTCCTCTCCGCATCCTCCCCGGTCCCCCCCGCATCCCCCCCGATCCTCCCCGCATCCTCCCCGATCCTCCCCGCATCCTCCCCGGTCCTCCCCGCATCCTCCCCGGTCCTGCCCGCATCCTCCCCGCTCCTCCACGCATCCTCCCCGATCCTCCCCGCATCCTCCCCGGTCCTCCCCGCTCCTCCCCGCATCCTCCCCGATCCTCCCCGCATCCTCCCCCATCCTCCCCGCATCCTCCCCGGTCCTCCCCGCATCCTCCCCGATCCTCCCCGCATCCTCCCCCATCCTCCCCGCATCCTCCCCGATCCTCCCCGCATCCTCCCCCATCCTCCCCGCATCCTCCCCGGTCCTCCCCGCATCCTCCCCGGTCCTCCCCGCATCCTCCCCGGTCCTCCCCGCATCCTCCCCGATCCTCCCCGCATCCTCCCCGGTCTTCCCCGCATCCTCCCTGACCCTCCCCGCATCCTCCCCGGTCCTCCCCGCATCCTCCCCGATCCTCCCCGCATCCTCCACGATCCTCCCCGCATCCTTCCCAATCCTCCCCGAATCCTCCGCGGTCCTCCCCGCATCCTCCCCGGTCCTCCCCGCATCCTCCCCGATCCTCCCCGCATCCTCCCCCATCCTCCCCGCATCCTCCCCGGTCCTCTCCGCATCCTCCCCGCATCCTCCCCGATCCTCGCCGCATCCTCCCCCATCCTCCCCGATCCTCCCCGCATCCTCCCTGGTCCCCCCCGCATCCTCCCCGATCCTCCCCGCATCCTCCCCGATCCTCCCCGCATCCTCCCCGGTCCTCCCCGCATCCTCCCCGGTCCTGCCCGCATCCTCCCCGCTCCTCCACGCATCCTCCCCGATCCTCCCCGCATCCTCCCCGGTCCTCCCCGCATCCTCCCCAGTCCTCCCCGCATCCTCCCCGGTCCTCCCCGCATCCTCCCCGATCCTCCCCGCATCCTCCCCGATCCGCCCCGCATCCTCCCCCATCCTCCCCGCATCCTCCCCGGTCCTCCCCGCATCCTCCCCGCATCCTCCCCGATCCTCCCCGCATACTCCCCCATCCTCCCCGCATCCTCCCCGATCCTCCCCGCATCCTCCCCGATCCTCCCCGCATCCTCCCCGGTCCTCCCCGCATCCTCCCCGGTCCTTCCCGCATCCTCCCCGGTCCTCCCCGCATCCTCCCCGATCCTCCCCGCATCCTCCCCGATCCTCCCCGCATCCTCCCTGATCCTCCCCGCATCCTCCCCCGTCCTCCCCGCATCCTCCCCGATCCTCCCCGCATCCTCCCCGATCCTCCCCCATCCTCCCCGCATCCTCCCCGGTCCTCCCCGCATCCTCCCCGGTCCTCCCCGCACCCCCCCTGGTCCTGCCTGCATCCTCCCTGATCCTCCCTGCATCCTCCCGGAACCTCCCCGCATCCTGCCTGATCCTCCCCGCATCCTCCCCGGTCCTCCCCGCATCCTCCCCGATCCTCCCCGCATCCTCCCGGGTCCTCCCCAAATCCTCCCGGGTCCTCCCCACATCCTCCCCGATCCTCCCCGCATCCACCCCGGTCCTGACTGCATCCTCCCCGATCCTCCCTGCATCCTCCCCGGTCCTCCCCGCATCCTCCCCGATCATCCCCGCATCCTCCCCGATCCTCCCCGCATCCTCCCCGATCCTCCCCGCATCCTCCCCGCATCCTGCCCGCATCCTCCCTGCATCCTCCCCGATCATCCCCGCATCCTCCGTGATCCTCCCCGCATCCTCCCCGCATCCTCCCCGGTCCTCAATCCATCCTCCCCGATCCTCCCCGCATCCTCCCCAATCCTCCCCGCATCCTTCCCGGTCCTCCCCGCATCCTTCCCAATCCTCCCCGAATCCTCCGCGGTCCTCCCCGCATCCTCCCCGATCCTCCCCGCATCCTTCCCGATCCTCCCCGCATCCTCCCCGATCCTCCCTGCATCCTCCCGGGTCCTCCCCAAATCCTCCCGGGTCCTCCCCACATCCTCCCCGATCCTCCCCGCATCCTCCCCGGTCCTCCCCGCATCCCCCCCGGTCCTGCCTGCATCCTCCCCGATCCTCCCTGCATCCTCCCCGAACCTCGCCGCATCCTGCCCGATCCTCCCCGCATGCTTCCCGGTCCTCCAAGATCCTCCTCGCATCCTCCCCGATCCTCCCCGTATCCTGCCCGATTTTCTCTGCATCCTCCCCGGTCCTCCCCGTATCCTCCCCGGTCATCCCCGCATCCTTCCTGATCCTCCCCGCATCCTCCCCGACCCTCCCCGCATCCCCTCCGATCCTCCCCGCATCCTCCCCGGTCCTCCCCGCATCCTCCCCGATCCTCCCCGCATCCTCCCCGATCCTCCCCGCATCCTCCCCGGTCCTACCCGCATCCTCCCCGATCCTCCCCGCATCCTCCCCGGTCCTCCCGGCATCCTCCCCGGTCGTCCCCGTATCCTCCCCGGTCCTCCCCGCATCCTCCCCGCATCCTCCCCGATCCTTCCCGCGTCCTCTGTGATACTCGCCGCATCCTCCCCGGTCCTCCCTGCATCCTCCCCGATACTCCCTGCATCCTCCACGATCCTCCCCGCATCCTCGCCGGTCCTCCCCGCATCCTCCCCGTTCCTCCCCGCATCCTCCCCGGTCCTCCCCCCATCGTCCCCGATCCTCCCCGCATCCTCCCCGGTCCTCCCCGCATCGTCCCCGATCCTCCCCGCATCCTCCCCAGTCCTCCCCGCATCCTCCCTTATGCTCCCCGCATCCTCCCCGATCCTTCCTGCATCCTCCCCGATCCTCCCGGCATCCTCCCCGATCCTCCCCATATCCTCCCCGGTCCTCCCCGCATCCTGCCCGATCCTCCCCGCATCCTCCATGATCCTCCCCGCATCCTCCCCAATCCTTCCCGCATCCTCCGTGATCCTCCCGGCATCCTCCCCAATCCTCCCCGCATCCTCCCCGGTCCTCCCCGCATCCTTCCCAATCCTCCCCGAATCCTCCGCGGTCCTCCCCGCATCCTCCCCGGTCCTCCCCGATCCTCCCGGTATCCTCCCCGGTCCTCCCCGCATCCTCCCCGATCCTCCCCGCATCCTTCCCGATCCTCCCCGCATCCTCCCCGATCCTCCCCGCATCCTCCCGGGTCCACCCCAAATCCTCCCGGGTCCTCCCCACATCCTCCCCGATCCTCCCCGCAACCTCCCCGATCCTCCCCGCATCCTCCCCGATCCTCCCCGCATCCTCCTTAGTCCTCCCCGCATCCCCCCCAGTCCTGCCTGCATCCTCCCCGATCCTCCCTGCATCCTCCCCGAACCTCGCCGCATCCTGCCCGATCCTCCCCGCATGCTTCCCGGTCCTCCAAGATCCTCCTCGCATCCTCCCCGATCCTCCCCGTATCCTGCCCGATTTTCTCTGCATCCTCCCCGGTCCTCCCCGTATCCTCCCCGGTCATCCCCGCATCCTTCCTGATCCTCCCCGCATCCTCCCCGACCCTCCCCGCATCCCCTCCGATCCTCCCCGCATCCTCCCCGGTCCTCCCCGCATCCTCCCCGATCCTCCCCGCATCCTCCCCGATCCTCCCCGCATCCTCCCCGGTCCTACCCGCATCCTCCCCGATCCTCTCCGCATCCTCCCCGGTCCTCCCGGCATCCTCCCCGGTCGTTCCCGTATCCTCCCCGGTCCTCCCCGCATCCTCCCCGCATCCTCCCCGATCCTTCCCGCGTCCTCTGTGATACTCGCCGCATCCTCCCCGGTCCTCCCTGCATCCTCCCCGATCCTCTCCGCATCCTCCCCGATCCTCCCCGCATCCTCCCCGGTCCTCCCGGCATCCTCCCCGATCCTCCCCGCATCATCCCCGATACTCCCCGCATCCTTCCCGGTCCTCCCCGCAGCCTCCCCGGTCCTCCCCGCATCCTCCCCGATCCTACCTGCATCCTCCCCGATCCTCCCCGCATGCTCCCCGGTCCTCCCCGTATCCTCCCCGGTCCTGCTTGAATCCTGCTTGATCCTCCCCGCATCCTCCCCGATCCCCCCCGCATCCTCTCCGATCCTCCCCGGTGCTCCCCGCATCCTCCCCAATCCGCATCCTTCCCGGTCCTCCCCGCATCCTCCCCGATCCTCCCCGCATCCTCCCCGGTCCTCCCCGCATCCTACCCTATCCTCCCCGCGTCCTCCCCGATCCTCCCCGATCCTCGCCGCATCCTCCCCGATCTTCCCCGCATCCTCCCCGCATCCTCCCCGGTCCTCCCCGCATCCTCCCCGGTCCCTCCGCATCCTCCCCGGTCCTCCCCGCATCCTCCCTGATCCTCCCCGCATCCTCCCCGGTCCTCCCTGCATCCTCCCCGATCCTCCCCGCATCCTCCCCAATCCTCCCCGTATCCTCCCCGATCCTCCCCGCATCCTCCCCAGTCCGTCCCGCATCCTCCCTGTATCCTCCCTGGTCCTCCCCGCATCCTCCCCGGTCCTCCCCGCATCCTCCCCGGTCCCCCCCGCATCCTCCCCGATCCCCCCCCGCATCCTCCCCGATCCTCCGCGCATCCTCCCCGATCCTCCCGGCATCCTCCCTGATCCTCCCTGCATCCTCCCCGATCCTCCCCGCATCCTCCGTGATCCTCCCCGCATCCTCCCCGCATCCTCCCCGGTCCTCCCTGCATCCTCCCCGATCCTCCCCGCATCCTCCCCAATCCTCCCCGCATCCTTCCCGGTCCTCCCCACATCCTTCCCAATCCTCCCCGAATCCTCCGCGGTCCTCCCCGCATCCTCCCCGATCCTCCCCGCATCCTTCCCGATCCTCCCCGCATCCTCCCCGATCCTCCCTGCATCCTCCCGGGTCCTCCCCAAATCCTCCCGGGTCCTCCCCACATCCTCCCCGATCCTCCCCGCATCCTCCCCGATCCTCCCCGCATCCCCCCCGGTCCTGCCTGCATCCTCCCCGATCCTCCCTGCATCCTCCCCGAACCTCGCCGCATCCTGCCCGATCCTCCCCGCATGCTTCCCGGTCCTCCAAGATCCTCCTCGCATCCTCCCCGATCCTCCCCGTATCCTGCCCGATCTTCTCCGCATCATCCCCGGTCCTCCCCGTATCCTCCCTGGTCATCCCCGCATCCTTCCTGATCCTCCCCGCATCCTCCCCGATCCTCCCCGCATCCTCCCCGATCCTCCCCGCATCCTCCCCGGTCCTACCCGCATCCTCCCCGATCCTCCCCGCATCCTCCCCGGTCCTCCCGGCATCCTCCCCGGTCGTCCCCGCATCCTCCCCGGTCCTCCCCGCATCCTCCCCGCATCCTCCCCGATCCTTCCCGCGTCCTCTATGATACTCGCCGCATCCTCCCCGGTCCTCCCTGCATCCTCCCCGATCCTCCCCGCATCCTCCCCGCATCCTTCCCGGTCCTCCCTGCATCCTCCCCGATCCTCCCCGCATCCTCCCCAATCCTCCCCGCATCCTCCCCCGTCCTCCCCGTATCCTCCCCGGTCATCCCCGCATCCTTCCTGATCCTCCCCGCATCCTCCCCGACCCTCCCCGCATCCCCCCCGATCCTCCCGGCATCCTCCCCGGTCCTCCCCGCATCCTCCCCGATCCTCCCCGCATCCTCCCCGATCCTCCCCGCATCCTCCCCGGTCCTACCCGCATCCTCCCCGATCCTCCCCGCATCCTCCCCGGTCCTCCCGGCATCCTCCCCGGTCGTCCCCGCATCCTCCCCGGTCCTCCCCGCATCCTCCCCGCATCCTCCCCGATCCTTCCCGCGTCCTCTGTGATACTCGCCGCATCCTCCCCGGTCCTCCCTGCATCCTCCCCGATCCTGCCCGCATCCTCCCCGGTCCTCGCCGCATCCTCGCCGGTCCTCCCCGCATCCTCCCCGGTCCTCCCCGCATCCTCCCCGGTCCTCCCCCCATCGTCCCCGATCCTCCCCGCATCCTCCCCGGTCCTCCCCGCATCGTCCCCGATCCTCCCCGCATCCTCCCCGGTCCTCCCCGCATCCTCCCTTATGCTCCCCGCATCCTCCCCGATCCTTCCTGCATCCTCCCCGATCCTCCCGGCATCCTCCCCGATCCTCCCCACATCCTCCCCGGTCCTCCCCGCATCCTCCCCGATCCTCCCCGCATCCTCCATGATCCTCCCCGCATCCTCCCCAATCCTTCCCGCATCCTCCGTGATCCTCCCCGCATCCTCCCCGCATCCTCCCCGGTCCTCCCTGCATCCTCCCCGATCCTCCCCGCATCCTCCCCAATCCTCCCCGCATCCTCCCCGGTCCTCCCCGCATCCTTCCCAATCCTCCCCGAATCCTCCGCGGTCCTCCCCGCATCCTCCCCGGTCCTCCCCGCATCCTCCGCGATCCTCCTGGTATCCTCCCCGGTCCTCCCCGCATCCTCCCCGATCCTCCCCGGTCCTCCCCGCATCCTTCCCGATCCTCCCTGCATCCTCCCCGATCCTCCCCGCATCCTCCCGGGTCCACCCCAAATCCTCCCGGGTCCTCCCCACATCCTCCCCGATCCTCCCCGCTTCCTCCCCGATCCTCCCCGCATCCTCCCCGATCCTCCCCGCATCCTCCCCGATCCTCCCCGCATCCTCCCCGGTCCTCCCCGCATCCTCCCCGATCCTCCCCGCATCATCCCCGATCCTCCCCGCATCCTTCCCGGTCCTCCCCGCAGCCTCCCCGGTCCTCCCCGCATCCTCCGCGATCCTCCCCGCATGCTCCCCGGTCCTCCCCATATCCTCCCCGGTCCTCCCCGCACCCTCCCCGATCCTACCTGCATCCTCCCCGATCCTCCCCGCATGCTCCCCGGTCCTCCCCGTATCCTCCCCGGTCCTGCGTGAATCCTGCTTGATCCTCCCCGCATCCTCCCCGATCCTCCCCGCATCCTCTCCGATCCTCCCCGGTGCTCCCCGCATCCTCCCCAATCCGCATCCTTCCCGGCCCTCCCCGCATCCTCCCCGATCCTCCCCGATCCTCCCCGCATCCTCCCCGGTCCTCCCCGCATCCTCCCCTATCCTCCCCGCATCCTCCCCGATCCTCCCCGATCCTCGCCGCATCCTCCCCGATCTTCCCCGCATCCTCCCCGCATCCTCCCCGGTCCTCCCCGCATCCTCCCCGGTCCCTCCGCATGCTCCCCGGTCCTCCCCGCATCCTCCCTGATCCTCCCCGCATCCTCCCCGGTCCTCCCTGCATCCTCCCCGATCCTCCCCGCATCCTCCCCAATCCTCCCCGTATCCTCCCCTATCCTCCCCGCATCCTCCCCAATCCGTCCCGCATCCTCCCCGCATCCTCCCCGTATCCTCCCCGGTCCTCCCCGCATCCTCCCCGGTCCTCCCCGCATCCTCCCCGGTCCCCCCCGCATCCTCCCCGATCCCCCCCCGCATCCTCCCCGATCCTCCCCGCATCCTCCCCGATCCTCCCCGCATCCTCCCCGGTCCTCCCCGCAACCTCCCCGGTCCTCCCCGCATCCTCCCCGGTCCTCCCCGCATCCTCCCTGGTCCTCCCCGCATCCTCCCCGGTCCTCCCTGCATCCTCCCCAATCCTCCCCGCATCCTCCCCGGTCCTCCCCGCATCCTCCCCGGTCCTCCCCGCATCCTCCCCGATCCTCCCCGCATCCTCCCTGGTCCTCTCCGCATCCTCCCCGGTTCTCTCCGCATCCTCCCCGGTCCTCCCCGCATCCTCCCTGATCCTCCCCGCATCCTCCCCGGTCCTCCCCGCATCCTCCCCGATCCTCCCCGCATCCTCCCCGGTCTTCCCCACATCCTCCCCGGTCTTGGCCGCATCCTCCCCGATCCTCCCGGCATCCTCCCGGATCCTCCAAGCATCCTCCCCGATCCTCCCCGCATCCTCCCCGGTCCTCCCCGCATCCTCACCGGTCCTCCCCGCATCCTCCCCGGTCCTCCCCGCATCCTCCCCGGTCCTCCCCGCATCCTCCCCCGTCCTCCCCGCATCCTCCCCGATCCTCCCCGCGTCCCTCCCCGGTCCCCCCCCGCATCCTCCCCGGTCCTCCCCGCAACCTCCCCGGTCCTCCCCGCGTCCCTCCCCGATCCTCCCCGCATCCTCCCCGGTCCTCCCCGCATCCTCCCCGGTCCTCCCCGCATCCTTCCCGGTCCTCCCCGCATCCTCCCCGGTCCTCCCCGCATCCTCCCCGATCCTCCCCGCATCCTCCCCGGTTCTCCCCGCATCCTCCCCGGTCCTCCCCGCATCCTCCCTGGTCCTCTCCGCATCCTCCCCGGTTCTCCCCGCATCCTCCCCGTCCTCCCCGCATCCTCCCCGGTCCTCCCCCCATCGTCCCCGATCCTCCCCGCATCCTCCCCGGTCCTCCCCGCATCGTCCCCGATCCTCCCCGCATCCTCCCCGGTCCTCCCCGCATCCTCCCTTATGCTCCCCGCATCCTCCCTGATCCTTCCTTCATCCTCCCCGATCCTCCCGGCATCCTCCCAGATCCTCCCCACATCGTCCCCGGTCCTCCCCGCATCCTCCCCGATCCTCCCCGCATCCTCCATGATCCTCCCCGCATCCTCCCCAATCCTTCCCGCATCCTCCCCTATCCTCCCCGCATCCTCCCCGCATCCTCCCCGGTCCTCCCTGCATCCTCCCCGATCCTCCCCGCATCCTCCCCAATCCTCCCCGCATCCTCCCCGGTCCTCCCCGCATCCTTCCCAATCCTCCCCGAATCCTCCGCGGTCCTCCCCGCATCCTCCCCGGTCCTCCCCGCATCCTCCCCGATCCTCCCGGTATCCTCCCCGGTCCTCCCCGCATCCTCCCCGATCCTCCCCGCATCCTTCCCGATCCTCCCCGCATCCTCCCCGATCCTCCTCGCATCCTCCCGGGTCCACCCCGAATCCTCCCGGGTCCTCCCCACATCCTCCCCGATCCTCCCCGCAACCTCCCCGATCCTCCCTGCATCCTCCCCGATCCTCCCCGCATCCTCCCCAGTCCTCCCCGCATCCTCCCCGATCCTCCCCGCATCCTCCCCCATCCTCCCCGCATCCTCCCCGGTCCTCCCCACATCCTCCCTGATCCTCCCCGCATCATCCCCGATCCTCCCCGCATTCTTCCCGGTCCTCCCCGCAGCCTCCCCGGTCCTCCCCGCATCCTCCGCGATCCTCCCCGCATGCTCCCCGGTCCTCCCCACATCCTCCCCGGTCCTCCCCGCATCCTCCCCGATCCTACCTGCATCCTCCCCGATCCTCCCCGCATGCTCCCCGGTCCTGCGCGAATCCTGCTTGATCCTCCCCGCATCCTCCCCGATCCTCCCCGCATCCTCTCCGATCCTCCCCGGTGCTCCCCGCATCCTCCCCAATCCGCATCCTTCCCGGTCCTCCCCGCATCCTCCCCGATCCTCCCCGATCCTCCCCGCATCCTCCCCGGTCCTCCCCGCATCCTCCCCTATCCTCCCCGCATCCTCCCCGATCCTCCCCGATCCTCGCCGCATCCTCCCCGATCTTCCCCGCATCCTCCCCGCATCCTCCCCGGTCCTCCCCGCATCCTCCCCGGTCCCTCCGCATCCTCCCTGGTCCTCCCCGCATCCTCCTTGATCCTCCCCGCATCCTCCCCGGTCCTCCCTGCATCCTCCCCGATCCTCCCCGCATCCTCCCCAATCCTCCCCGTATCCTCCCCGCATCCTCCCCGCATCCTCCCCGTATCCTCCCCGGTCCTCCCCGCATCCTCCCCGGTCCTCCCCGCATCCTCCCCGGTCCCCCCCGCATCCTCCCCGATCCCCCCCCGCATCCTCCCCGATCCTCCGCGCATCCTCCCCGATCCTCCCGGCATCCTTCCCGATCCTCCCTGCATTCTCCCCGATCCTCCCCGCATCCTCCCAGATCATCGCCGCATCCTCCCCGGTCCTCCCCGCATCCTCCCCGGTCCTCCCCGTATCCTCCCTGGTCCTCCCCGCATCCTCCCCGGTCCTCCCTGCATCCTCCCCAATCCTCCCCGCATCCTCCCCGGTCCTCCCCGCATCCTCCCTGATCCTCCCCGCATCCTCCCCGGTCCTCCCCGCATCCTCCCCGATCCTCCCCGCATCCTCCCTGGTCGTCTCCGCATCCTCCCCGGTTCTCTCCGCATCCTCCCCGGTCCTCCCCGCATCCTCCCTGATCCTCCCCGCATCCTCCCCGGTCCTCCCCGCATCCTCCCCGATCCTCCCCGCATCCTCCCCGGTCTTCCCCACATCCTCCCCGGGTCTTGGCCGCATCCTCCCCGATCCTCGCGGCATCCTCCCGGATCCTCCCCGCATCCTCCTCGATCCTCCAAGCATCCTCCCCGATCCTCCCCGCATCCTCCCTGGTCCTCCCCGCATCCTCACCGGTCCTCCCCGAGTCCTCCCCGGTCCTCCCCGCATCCTCCCCGGTCCTCCCCGCATCCTCCCCCGTCCTCCCCGCATCCTCCCCGATCCTCCCCGCGTCCCTCCCCGGTCCCCCCCCGCATCCTCCCCGGTCCTCCCCGCGTCCCTCCCCGATCCTCCCCGCATCCTCCCCGGTCCTCCCCGCATCCTCCCCGGTCCTCCCCGCATCCTTCCCGGTCCTCCCCGGTCCTCCCCGCATCCTCCCCGGTCCTCCCCGCATCCTCCCCGGTCCTCCCCGCATCCTCCCCGGTTCTCCCCGCATCCTCCCCGGTCCTCCCTGCATCCTCCCTGGTCCTCTCCGCATCCTCCCCGGTTCTCCCCGCATCCTCCCCGTCCTCCCCGCATCCTCCCTGATCCTCCCCGCATCCTCCCCGGTCCTCCCCGCATCGTCCCCGATCCTCCCCGCATCCTCCCCGGTCTTCCCCACATCCTCACCGGTCTTCCCCGCATCCTCCCCGACCCTCCCCGCATCCTCCCCGATCCACCCCGCATCCTCCCCGGTCTTCCCCGCATCCTCCCCGGTCCCCCCCGCATCCTCCCCGGTCCCCCCCGCAATCTTCCGCGATCCTACCCGCATCTTCCCCAATCCTCCCCGCATCCTCCCCGGTCCTCAGCGCATCATCCCCGATACTCCCCGCATCCTCCCCGGTGGTCCCCGCATCCTCCCGGGTCCTCCGCGCATCCTCCCCGGTCCTCCCTGCATCCTCCCCGGTCCTCCCCGCATCCCCCCCTATCCTCCCCGCATCCTCCCCGATCCTCCCTGATCCTCGCCGCATCCTCCCCGATCTTCCCCGCATCCTCCCTGCATCCTCCCCGGTCCTCGCTGCATCCTCCCCGATCCTCCCCGCATCCTCCCCAATCCTCCCGGCATCCTCCCCGATCCTCCCCGCATCCTCCATGGTCCTCCCCGCATCCTCCCCGCATCCTCCCCGTATCCTCTTCGTTCCTCCCCGCATCCTCCCCGGTCCTCCCCGCATCCTCCCCGGTCCTCCCCGCATCCTCCCCAGTCCTCCCCGCATCCCCCCCGGTCCCCCCCGCATCCTCCCGGATCCTCCCCGCATGCTCCCGGGTCCTCCCAACTTCCTCCCGGGACCTCCCCACATCCCTCCCGATCCTCCCGGGCCCTCCCCACATCCTTCCCGATCCTCCCCGCATCCTGCCCGATCCTCCCCGCATCCTCCCTGATCCTCCCCGCATCCTCTCCGATCCTCCCCGCATCCTCCCCAGTCCTCCCCGCATCCTCCCCGATCCTCCCCGCATCCTCCCCGGTCCTCTCCGCATCCTCCCCGATCCTCCCCGAATCCTCCCCGATCCTGCCCGCATCCTCCCCCGTCCTCCCCGCATCCTCCCCGGTCCTCCCCGCATCCTCCCCGGTCCTCCCCGCATCCTCCCCGATCCTCCCCGCATCCTCCCCGGTCCTCCCCACATCCTCCGCGGTCCTCCCCGCATCCTCCCCGATCCTCCCCGCATCCTCCCCGATCCTCTCCACATCCTCCCTGGTCCTCCCGGCATCCGCCCCGGTCCTCCCCGCATCCTGCCTGATCCTCCCCGCATCCTCCCCGATCCTCCCCGCATCCTCCCTGGTCGTCCCCGCATCCTCCCCAATCCTCCCCGCATCCTCCCCGGTCCTCCCCGCATCCTCGCCGATGCTCCCCGACCCTGTCCGCATGCTCCCCGGTCCTCCCCGCATCCTCCCTGGTCCTCCCCACATCCTCCCCGGTCGTCCCCGCATCCTCCCCTATCCTCCTCGCATCCTCCCCGATCCTCTCCGCATCCTCCCCGGTCCTCCCCGCATCCTCCCTGGTCGTTCCCGCATCCTGCCTCATCCTCCCCGCATCCTCCCCGATCCTCCCCGCATCCCCTCCGATCCTCCCCGCATCCTCTCCGGTCCTCCCCGCATCCCCCCCAATCCTCCCTGCATCCTTCCCGGTCCTCCCCGCATCCTCCCCGATCCTCCCCGCATCCTCCCCGATCCTCCCCGCATCCTCCCCGGTCCTCCCCGCATCCTCCCCGATCTTCCCCGCATCCTCCCCGGTCCTCCCCGCAACCTCCCCGCATCCTCCCCGATCCTCCCCGCATCCTCCGCGGTCCTCCCCGCAACCTCCCCGCATCCTCCCCGATCCTCCCCGCATCCTCCGCGGTCCTCCCCGCATCCTCCTCGATCCTCTCCGCATCCTCCCCGGTCCTCCCCGCATCCTCCCCGATACTCCCCACATCCTCCCCGGTCCTCCCCGCATCCTCCCTGATCCTCTCCGCAATCCTCCCCGGTCCTACCCGCATCCTCCCCGGTCCTCCCCGCATCCTCCCCGATACTCCCCACATCCTCCCCGGTCCTCCCCGCATCCTTCCCGATCCTCCCCGCATCCTCCCCGGTCTTCCCAACATCCTCCCCGGTCTTGGCCGCATCCTCCCCGATCCTCCCGGCATCCTCCCGGATCCTCCCCGCATCCTCCTCGATCCTCCAAGCATCCTCCCCGATCCTCCCCGCATCCTCCCTGGTCCTCCCCGCATCCTCACCGGTCCTCCCCGAGTCCTCCCCGGTCCTCCCCGCATCCTCCCCGGTCCTCCCCGCATCCTCCCCCGTCCTCCCCGCATCCTCCCCGATCCTCCCCGCGTCCCTCCCCGGTCCCCCCCCGCATCCTCCCCGGTCCTCCCCGCGTCCCTCCCCGATCCTCCCCGCATCCTCCCCGGTCCTCCCCGCATCCTCCCCGGTCCTCCCCGCATCCTTCCCGGTCCTCCCCGGTCCTCCCCGCATCCTACCCGGTCCTCCCCGCATCCTCCCCGATCCTCCCCGCATCCTCCCCGGTTCTCCCCGCATCCTCCCCGGTCCTCCCTGCATCCTCCCTGGTCCTCTCCGCATCCTCCCCGGTTCTCCCCGCATACTCCCCGTCCTCCCCGCATCCTCCCTGATCCTCCCCGCATCCTCCCCGGTCCTCCCCGCATCGTCCCCGATCCTCCCCGCATCCTCCCCGGTCTTCCCCACATCCTCACCGGTCTTCCCCGCATCCTCCCCGACCCTCCCCGCATCCTCCCCGATCCACCCCGCATCCTCCCCGGTCTTTCCCGCATCCTCCCCGGTCCCCCCCGCATCCTCCCCGGTCCCTCCCGCAATCTTCCGCGATCCTACCCGCATCTTCCCCAATCCTCCCCGCATCCTCCCCGGTCCTCAGCGCATCATCCCCGATACTCCCCGCATCCTCCCCGGTGGTCCCCGCATCCTCCCGGGTCCTCCGCGCATCCTCCCCGGTCCTCCCTGCATCCTCCCCGGTCCTCCCCGCATCCTCCCCTATCCTCCCCGCATCCTCCCCGATCCTCCCTGATCCTCGCCGCATCCTCCCCGATCTTCCCCGCATCCTCCCTGCATCCTCCCCGGTCCTCGCTGCATCCTCCCCGATCCTCCCCGCATCCTCCCCAATCCTCCCGGCATCCTCCCCGATCCTCCCCGCATCCTCCATGGTCCTCCCCGCATCCTCCCAGCATCCTCCCCGTATCCTCTTCGTTCCTCCCCGCATCCTCCCCGGTCCTCCCCGCATCCTCCCCGGTCCTCCCCGCATCCTCCCCAGTCCTCCCCGCATCCCCCCCGGTCCCCCCCGCATCCTCCCGGATCCTCCCCGCATGCTCCCGGGTCCTCCCAACTTCCTCCCGGGTCCTCCCCACATCCCTCCCGATCCTCCCGGGCCCTCCCCACATCCTTCCCGATCCTCCCCGCATCCTGCCCGATCCTCCCCGCATCCTCCCTGATCCTCCCCGCATCCTCTCCGATCCTCCCCGCATCCTCCCCAGTCCTCCCCGCATCCTCCCCGATCCTCCCCGCATCCTCCCCGGTCCTCTCCGCATCCTCCCCGATCCTCCCCGAATCCTCCCCGATCCTGCCCGCATCCTCCCCCGTCCTCCCCGCATCCTCCCCGGTCCTCCCCGCATCCTCCCCGGTCCTCCCCGCATCCTCCCCGATCCTCCCCGCATCCTCCCCGGTCCTCCCCACATCCTCCGCGGTCCTCCCCGCATCCTCCCCGATCCTCCCCGCATCCTCCCCAATCCTCTCCACATCCTCCCTGGTCCTCCCGGCATCCGCCCCGGTCCTCCCCGCATCCTGCCTGATCCTCCCCGCATCCTCCCCGATCCTCCCCGCATCCTCCCTGGTCGTCCCCGCATCCTCCCCAATCCTCCCCGCATCCTCCCCGGTCCTCCCCGCATCCTCGCCGATGCTCCCCGACCCTGTCCGCATGCTCCCCGGTCCTCCCCGCATCCTCCCTGGTCCTCCCCACATCCTCCCCGGTCGTCCCCGCATCCTCCCCTATCCTCCTCGCATCCTCCCCGATCCTCTCCGCATCCTCCCCGGTCCTCCCCGCATCCTCCCTGGTCGTTCCCGCATCCTGCCTCATCCTCCCCGCATCCTCCCCGATCCTCCCCGCATCACCTCCGATCCTCCCCGCATCCTCTCCGGTCCTCCCCGCATCCCCCCCAATCCTCCCTGCATCCTTCCCGGTCCTCCCCGCATCCTCCCCGATCCTCCCCGCATCCTCCCCGATCCTCCCCGCATCCTCCCCGGTCCTCCCCGCATCCTCCCCGATCTTCCCCGCATCCTCCCCGGTCCTCCCCGCAACCTCCCCGCATCCTCCCCGATCCTCCCCGCATCCTCCGCGGTCCTCCCCGCAACCTCCCCGCATCCTCCCCGATCCTCCCCGCATCCTCCGCGGTCCTCCCCGCATCCTCCTCGATCCTCTCCGCATCCTCCCCGGTCCTCCCCGCATCCTCCCCGATACTCCCCACATCCTCCCCGGTCCTCCCCGCATCCTCCCTGATCCTCTCCGCAATCCTCCCCGGTCCTACCCGCATCCTCCCCGGTCCTCCCCGCATCCTCCCCGATACTCCCCACATCCTCCCCGGTCCTCCCCGCATCCTTCCCGATACTCTCCGTATCCTCCCCGGTCCTCCCCGCATCCTCCCCGGTCCTCCCCGCATCGTCCCTGGTCCTCCCCGCATCCTCCTTGGTCCTCCCCGCATCCTCCCCGATCCCCCCCGCATCCTCCCCGATCCTCCCCGCATCCTCCCGATCCTCCCCGCATCCTGCCCTATCCTCCCCGCATCCTCCCCGATCCTCCCCGCATCCTCCCCGGGCCTCCCCGCATCCTCCCCGGTCCTCCCCGCATCCTCCCCGGTCCTCCCCGCATCCTCCCCGGTCCTCCCCGCATTCTCCTCGTTTCCTCCACGCATCCTCCCCGGTCCCGCCCGCATCCTCCCCGATCCCCCCCCGCATCCTCCCCGATCCTCCGCGCATCCTCCCCGATCCTCCCTGCATCCTCCCCGATCCTCCCCGCATCCTCCCCGATCCTCCCCGCATCCTCCCTGGTCCTCCCCGCATCCTCCCCGGTCCTCCCTGCATCCTCCCCAATCCTCCCCGGTCCTCCCCGCATCCTCCCCGGTCCTCCCCGCATCCTCCCCGGTCCTCCCCGCATCCTCCCCGATCCTCCCCGCATCCTCCCCGGTCCTCCCCGCATCCTCCCCGGTCCTCCTCGCATCCTCCCTGGTCCTCTCCGCATCCTCCCCGGTTCTCTCCGCATCCTCCCCGGTCCTCCCCGCATCCTCCCTGATCCTCCCCGCATCCTCCCCGGTCCTCCCCGCATCCTCCCCGATCCTCCCCGCATCCTCCCCGGTCTTCCCCGCATCCTCCCCGGTCTTCCCCGCATCCTCCCCGGTCCCCCCCGCATCCTCCCCGACCCTCCCCGCATCCTCCCCGATCCTCGCGGCATCCTCCCGGATCCTCCCCGCATCATCCTCGATCCTCCAAGCATCCTCCCCGATCCTCCCCGCATCCTCCCCGGTCTTCCCTGCATCCTCACCGGTCCTCCCCGCATCCTCCCCGGTGCTCCCCGCATCCTCCCCGGTCCACCCCGCATCCTCCCCGATCCCCCCCGCATCGTACCCGGTCCTGGGTCTGGGTCTGGGTCTGGGTGTCGCCTTTTCCGGGGAGACGCCCCCTCTGCCCCCTTACCCTTGTGTGCACCTGCATGCCTATTTGTTGTGCTACACCCAGAGCCAGAACCTGAACCAGGCACCTAACCCGGCTTGGCTCGGCCCTGCTCCCGTGTCTCCCGGCTCTTGCGCTATGCTTCTTTGCTCTTGCCTACTTGAATCTTTAGTCCTACGTCTTTTCGTTATATTTGTGTTTTTGTTGCTCTCTGGTCCGTTGCCCCGCCAAATGGTGGAGGGCTATACCGTGCTGCCGATGGCGAATGGACTCTTTCTCCCCTCTTACCTTGGACGTTGCGGGTTTTTTCGCTTTTTTTTTTTGGTATCCTGCGACTTCGCTCTGCCCTGTGAGACTGGGTTCTGGGACTCTGCTTCATTTTGGTTGGAGGTGTATTCTGCTTTTACGGCCCTGCTCTCTTCCTACCACGATAGAAATTGCAGCGGATGTATGCTCACTGCTGCCACACCATGCATACGGCATACGTTGGGTTCATTGATTCCTGAGACCATGCCTTGACCTGAGTAACCTAGTCTTGTGGGCCGGCCGACCGTGATGAGCTCCCATATCCCAAGACGCACCTTTGCCCTCCCCTCGGCATGAAATACTGCCCCCTGTGAAATGCGACACATCCAATGGTCAACTGCCCATCAACCTCATCGTTGTCTTTGCGCGCCACTCCCATGGTCTGGCAGGCATGCTACCTGCGCATTGCAGTCCGCACTTTGGATGGGAACCAGTGACAAAAATCAGGACCAGGCGCTGGCGTTATATGGGCAGAATAAAACGGAAGTTGCTGCAGGGCAAACGGCTCACGGCTGTAGCACGATCCTCAAGTGTAGCCACCCTTAGGGGCACTTAGCAGAATATATTGAAGAACACATCTGCCCGAGCCAGCCCCCACAAATGACTATTGCCAGAAAAACAAAGGACGACTCATACTGAAAACTGGCCTGCCTGGGAGGGAGGTAACATCAATGATTGGCCTGTGCGTGCCTGTCGCCGTGCACTACCGTGCCAGGATTGCTGCATGATGGCGCCATACCTGCATGTGCCTCACGCCGGCCACCTGCACGTAGTCTACGGCCATATATTATACCTGAAGGAAGACCAGTAATGACAACCCACAACATCATCTGGACCTTGCAGATGCACCATTTAGGCGGCAACAGCCAGTGCGCATGCACTGTATATCGACCAGAGAGTGAAGCCATCCCCGGCACTATTCAGCCACAGGCGGGCTGCTATCTCCAATGCTGACGATCACCCTTACCCCCAGAAACGAAGGAGGTCCTCTGCTGCCACGACCGCCCTGACGACGCCCTCTGCTGAGCCCTCTGCTCATAGAACTTTTGGCGTGCAGAAATCACAACGCCCTTGCCCTTGGCCGTCGGGTGCTCGGGCTGACCGCAAATCGCCTGCGCCAGAGCCTGCATATGCCTGGACCTCGACACAACCACTGATACCGCTGCTCCTCGGATCTTCAAGCGGCGTTCCTCCTGTCCGTCTGGAAACATGCGCTGCACTAAGGCGGCATCCACACAGAGGTTCAGTCGGTCCTGGGCCTTGCCATCGCACGCCCCAGCCAGCAAGGAGTACATGTTCGCGAGGTTGTTGAAGGTGAACTCGGCATTGACGAACTTGGCAACTGTGGCTGGATCTGCCCCTCTGAGGCATGTCAAGGTGATCACTTCAATGCTCTGCGAGGCGGTCGTGACATCCTGGTAGTCTGGGCCTTTCTTTTCATCTTCCGACCCCGACCAATCCTCCCCATGCTTCAGGGCTCAGAGCTGCTTATGGAGCTTGCGCAGCTCCTTCTGGTGTTGTGCATCCTTCTGCTCCGCCCCCGCTGTGTCGTCGCCGTCTGCGTCAACCCTGACCGCTGCCGCCCGGTCTTTGGCTTTCTGGTCATCGTCTCGCTTGCGCTGATCCTCACGGCGCTGTCGGTCGGCCTCGCGCTTGCACTCACGTTCCACTTCAGCATCTCTCGCCCTCTCTTGCACGCCCAAGCGCTCCCTCTCGTTGCGCAACCGGACGATCTCTCGAACGATATTTGTGACGCAATCATCGATGATGCCCATCCCGTCGGCGGTGTTCTGGTCATCAAGCACTTGCTGCATGGCATTGGGCACATCGTCCAACTCTCCTTGCATGATGTCCATGACTTTGACTTTGGTGTTGGTGGCACGGATGTAGTCCCAGTGGTCCAGCACTACCCTGTACCATACTCCCATCTCGGACGTGTCCTGCGGGGCGAACTTCAGCATGACCTTGCGGGACGGGGCTTTTTGTTTGTCAATGTTCTCATCCTCCGTCAACGGTTTGGACTTTGGCGGCTGTGCTGCTGCTGGGCGATCAGCGACCTCAAACCCACATTCCGTCATTGCACGCACAATCTGGGGGCGCCACAACGGCTGGTTCCACTCTGACGCCTGGAACTGCTTGTGTACATCTTTTCCTGCATATTTTTCAGACGGACGCATCGTACCTGCCACCACTTTGAACGCGACCTCCAGCTTCTTGGTCAAGGGAATGCCCTCCATCGTGGTCAGGTCTGCGTCCTCATCACAGCCGGCCTCCCTCAGAATCCGTCGCTGGTCAGGGCCCGGCAACATGGCAAGAGCTGCACCATACGACCGCACCGCGCAGAGCTCGTCAGACGCCTGCACGTTAGCACAAAGCAACTCCGGGACCAGCGTGTCCGTCAATAAGTGCAGAGCCAGTAACCGGAAAGGTGCTCTCCAGGCTTGATCAGCGGCCTTGGACACGACCTCCTGGTACTCAATGTCCTTCACAGCCCCTTCGATGTCCTTCCACTTCAGCAGGGCACCTGTGCCATCACTGCCGCGCGACACAGACACCCAGGACCCCAGCGTGTCCAGGCGGACGGCTCCTTGAAGAGGTGGCATTGCTATACAACGAACATACAACAGCACATGCAATAGCACGTCGACCCACTCCAGCAATCAAGGCTAACACATCCGATCGGGGCATGCACGTCTCTACTTGATTCTTTGCACGTCGCGCTCCCGTGTCTATCTATGCTGGCTGCACACTTCATCGGACCGACGTTACCTCACGCAATGCACTCGTCGCACCCACGTACAAACCACCATGGGTACTGTGGTACCCCTCCTGCCTTTGCGCAGGGCCAAACTTTCCTCTGTATCCCAGATACCAGGGGCCACGCCCCCTCCTGCACCTCCGCAGGGCCCGTAACATGACGCTGTACATGACTTTGCGCTCTTGCCAGGTCGCACGTCGCACTGCAACCCCAGCTCCAGAGGCCCTGCCCCCTCCTGCACCGGTGCAGGGCATGCTTCAGTTTATGGGGGTATATCGCCACAGGGCATTGCCCCTCCCGGCTAAAGCCTGGGAGGCCCTCAGCACATCTGGGCTGGGACCAAGCCGCGCGATGATGGTTGTTGAGGCAGATGACGCGGTCCACTCTCTCTACAGGGCTGGGACCCAGACGCCCGATGGTGGTGAGGTGGAAGCCGGCCGGCAGTGCACGCAACAGCACTCTCACATCTGTGTACGCAGAGGTCCACAGTAGCAGCGGGCGCAGCATCATCCTGTATGCGCTCTGAGCCGGGCTCCCTGTCAGTGGCATCCCGAGCACACACAGCCGAGTAACCACACGCTTCAGTTTATGGGGGTATATCGCCACAGGGCGTTGCCCCTCCCGGCCATGGTCGGGGATGCCCGCAGCACACCAGCTGTGCACACAACAGCACTCTCATATCCGTGTAAGCAGCGGTCCACAGTAGCGGCAGGCGCAACACCATCCTGCATGCGCCCTCAGCCGGGCTCCTTGTCAGTGGCATTCCGAGCACACACAGCCGAGGAGCCAGAGACTGCCCTGCCTTGTAAGCGGAGCAGAGCTCTGATGCCAGCAGCCTCCAAGGGGCTATATCCAGAGGCACATCGCTGCTGCACTCTGCAAGCTCCGGCAACGACATGGCAGCCCCCGTCGCACAAGCGCACCGCCGCGGACTGCCATCATGTTCAGCAGCAGAGACACAAGCTGCATTGTCCCGCGTGCGGCGCCAGCAATGCCCCGCGGCGACGAAGACAGCGACAGTGGGCGGCAGCCTCGAGGGGCTATATCCAGAGGCACATCGCTGCTACACTCCGCAAGCTCCGTCAACGACATGGCAGCCACCGTCGCACAAGCGCACCGCTGCTGACCGCCATCATGTACAGCAGCAGAGACACAAGCTGCATTGTCCCGCGTGCGGTGCCAGCAATGCCCCGCGGCGACGAAGACAGCGACTGTGGGCGGCAAGAGCGTGGCACGCGGTGATCCCGAGATGCACGCCGCCGCTGCTCCTGTCGATGGCCTCGCTGCACCCACGCTTCATTGTCCCCTTCTCGTCGTCATCGTTGCCCGCTGTCCATCGCACTCGATGCCACCCGCAACGTCGAAGGTGCGGCAGTGCGGCTGTGCGGAACGGCACTCGTTGTTGACTCTGTTCACCGGCCCATCGCTGAGACACGGCTGCACAAAAGCAACAAGACGAGTGCGCACCTTAGATCACGAAAGCATGCATTTGGGGTGCGGGTAAGGACGGAGAACTGCCCGGTCCTCCCCGCATCCTGCCCGATCCTCTCCGCATCCTCCCCGGTCCTCCCCGCATCCTCCCCGCATCCTCCCCTGTCCTCCCCGCATCCTCCCAGGTCCACCCCGCATCCTCCCCGGCCCCCCCCCGCATCCTCCCCGATCCTCCCCGCGTCTCTCCCCGATCCTCCCCGCATCCTCCCTGGTCCTCCCCGCATCCTCCCCGGTCCTCCCCGCATCCTTCCCGGTCCTCCCCGGTCCTCCCCGCATCCTCCCCGGTCCTCCCCGCATCCTCCCCGATCCTCCCCGCATCCTCCCCGGTCCTCCCCGCATCCTCCCCGGTCCTCCCCGCATCCTCCCTGGTCCTCTCCGCATCCTCCCCGGTTCTCCCCGCATCCTCCCCGTCCTCCCCGCATCCTCCCTGATCCTCCCCGCATCCTCCCCGGTCCTCCCCGCATCCTCCCCGATCCTCCCCGCATCCTCCCCGGTCTTCCCCGCATCTCACCGGTCTTCCCCGCATCCTCCCCGGTCCCCCCCGCATCCTCCCCGAACCTCCCCGCATCCTCCCCGATCCTCCCGGCATCCTCCCGGATCCTCCCCGCATCCTCCCCGATCCACCCCGCATCCTCCCCGGTCCCCCCCACATCCTCCCCGAACCTCCCCGCATCCTCCCCGATCCTCCCGGCATCCTCCCGGATCCTCCCCGCATCCTCCCGGATCCTACCCGCATCTTCCCCAATCCTCCCCGCATCCTCCCCGGTCCTCCCCGCATCATCCCCGATCCTCCCCGCATCCTCCCCGGTCCTCCCCGCATCCTCCCGGGTCCTCCGCGCATCCTCCCCGGTCCTCCCCGCATCCTCCCCGGTCCTCCCCGCATCCTCCCCGCTCCGACGCGCATCCTCCCCCGTCCTCCCCGCATCCTCCCCGATCCTCCGCGCATCCTCCCAGGTCCTCCGCGCATCCTCCCCGGTCCTCCCCGCATGCTCCCCGGTCCTCCCCGCATCCTCCCCGGTCCTCCACACATCCTCCCCGGTCCTCCCCGCATCCTCCCCGATCCTCCCTGCATCCTCCCCGGTCCTCCCCGCATCATCCCGGTACTCCCCGCATCCTCCCCGATCCTCCCCGCATCCTCCCCGGTCATCCCCGCATCCTCCCCGGTCCTCCCTACATCCTCCCCCATCCTCCCCGCATCCTCCCCGGTCCTCCCCGCATCCTCCCCGGTCCTCCCCGCATCCTTCCCCGTCCTCCCCGCATCCTCCCCGGTCCTCCCCGCATCCTCCCAGATCCTCCCTGCATCCTCCCCGATCCTCCCCGCATCCTCCGTGGTCCTCCCCGCTTCCTCCCCGGTCCTCCCCGCATCCTCCCCGATCCTCCTTGCATCCTCCCCGATCCCCCCCGCATCCTCCCCGATCCTCCCCGCATCCTCCCCGGTCCTCCCCGAGTCCTCCCCGATCCTCCCCGCATCCTCCCCGGTCCTGCCCGCATCCTCCCCGATCCTCCTCATATCCTCCCCGATCCTCACCGCATCCTCCCCGGTGCTTCCTGTATCCTCCACGGTCCTCCCCGCATCCTCCCCGATCCTCCCCGCATCCTCCCTGATCCTCCCCGCATCCTCCCCGATCCTCCCTACATCCTCCCCGATCCTCCCCGCATCCTCCCCGCATCCTCCCCGCATCCTCCCCGATCCTCCCCGCATCCTCCCCGGTCCTCCCCGCATCCTCCCCGGTCCTCCCCGCATCCTCCCCGGTCCTCCCCTCATCCTCCCCGGTCCTCCCCGCAACCTCCCCGGTCCTCACTACATCCTCCCCCATCCTCCCCGCAACCTCCCCGGTCCTCCCCGCATCCTCCCCGGTCCTCCCCGCATCCTTCCCGGTCCTCCCCGCATCCTCCCCGGTCCTCCCCGCATCCTCCCCGATCCTCCCAGCATCCTCCCCGGTCCTCCCCGCATCCTCCCCGGTCCTCCCCGCATCCTCACCGATCCTCCCTGCATCCTCCCCGATCCTCCCCGCATCCTCCCCAATCCTGCCCGCATCCTCCCCGATCCTCCCCGCATCCTCCCCGCATCCTCCCCGATCATCCCCGCATCCTCCCTGGTCCTCCTCGCATCCTCCCCGATCCTCCCCGCAAGCTCCTCGATCCTCCAAGCATCCTCCCCGATCCTCCCCGCATCCACAACGGTCCTCCCCGCATCCTCCCCGGTCCTCCCCGCATCCTTCCCGGGCCTCCCCGCATCCTCCCCAATCCCCCCCGCATCCTGCCCGGTCCTCCCCGCATCCTCCCCGGTCCTCCCCGCATCCTCCCCGGTCCTCCCTGCATCCTTCCCGGTCCTCCCCGCATCCTCCCCTGTCCTACCCGCATCCTCCCCGATCCTCCCCGCATCCTCCCCGATCCTCCCCGCATCCTCCCCGATCCTCCCCGCATCCTCCCCGATCCTCCCCGCATCCTCCCCGGTCCTCCCCGCATCCTCCCCGGTCCTCCCCGCATCCTCACCGATGCTCCCTGCATCCTCCCCGGTCCCCCCCGCATCCTCCCCGAGCCTCCCCGCATCCTCCCCGGTCCTCGCGGCATCCTCCCCGATTCCCCCCGCATCCTCCCCGATCCTCCCCGCATCCTCCCCGCTCCTCTCCGCATCCTCCCCGATCCTCCCCGCACCCTCCCCTATCCAGCCCGCATCCAGCCCGCATCCTCCCCGCATCCTCCCCGCATCCTCCCTGATCCTCCCCGCATCCTCCCCGGTCCTCCCCGCATCCTCCCCGATCCTCCCTAAAGTCCTCCCCGCATCCTCCCCGGTCCTCCCCGCATCCTCCCCGGTCCTCCCCGCATCCTTCCCGGTCCTCCCCGCATCCTCCCCGGTCCTCCCCGCATCCTCCCCGATCCTCCCCGCATCCTCCCCGATCCTCCCCGCATCTTCCCCGATCCTCTCCGCATCCTCCCCGGTCCTCCCCACATCCTCCCCGATCCTCCCCGCATCCTCCCCGATCCTCCCCGCATCCTCCCCGGTACTCCCCGCATCCTCTCCGGTCGTCCCCGCATCCTCCCCGGTCCTTCTCGCATCCTCCCCGATCCTCCCCGCATCCTCCCCGATTTCCCCCGCATCCTCCCCGATCCTCCCCGCATGCTCCCCGGTCCTCCCCGCATCCTCCCCGATTCTCCCCGCATCGTCCCCGATCCTCCCCGCATCCTCCCCGATCCTCCCCGCATCCTCCCCGATCGTCCCCGCATCCCCCCCGGTCCTCCCCGCATCCTCCCCGGTCCTCCCCGCATCCTCCCTGGTCCTCCCCACATCTTCCTTGGTCCTCTCCGCATCCTCCCCGGTCCTCCACGCATCATCCCCGATCCTCCCGGCATCCTCCCCGATCCTCCCCGCATCCTCCCCGGTCCTCCCCGCATCCTCCCCGATCCTCCCCGCATCCTCCCCGGTCTTCCCCGCATCCTCCCCGGTCCTCCCCGCATCCTCCCCGATCCTCCCCGTATACTCCCTGATCATCCCCACATCCTCCCCGATCCTACCGCATCCTCCCCGATCCTCCCCGCATCCTCCCCGATCGTCTCCGCATCCTCCACGGTCCTCCCCGCATCCTCCCCGGTCCTCCCCGCATCCTCCCCGATCCTCCCCGCATCCTCCCCAATCCTCCCCGCATCCTCCCAGATCCTCCCCGCATCCTCCCCGATGGTCCCCGCATCCCCCCCGGTCCTCGCCGCATCCTCCCCGATCCTTCCCGCATCCTCTCCCGTCCTCCCCGCATCCTCCCTGATCCTCCCCGCATCCTCCCCGGTCCTCTCCGCATTCTCCCCGATCCTCCTCGCATCCTCCTCGATCGTCCCCGCATCCCCCACGGTCCTCCCCACATCCACCCCGATCTTCCCCGCATCCGCCCCGGTCCTCCCCGCATCCTCCCCGGTCCTCCCCGCATCCTCCCCGATCCTCCCCGCATCCTCCCCGATCCTCCCCGCATCCTCCCCGATCGTCCCCGCATACTCCCCGATCCTCCCCGGTCCTCCCCGCATCCTCCCCGATCCTTCCCGCATCCTCCCCGGTCCTCCCCGCATCCTCCCTCATGCTCCCCGCATCCTCCCCGGTCCTCCCCGCATCCTCCCCGATCCTCCCCGCATCCTCCCCGATCCTCCCCGTATCCTCCCCGATCCTCCCCGCATCCTCCCCGATCCTCCCCGCATCCTCCCCGGTCCTGTACGCATCCTCCCCGATCCTCCCCGCATCCACCCCGGTTCTCCCCGCATCCTCCCCGGTCCGCCCCGCATCCTCCCCGATCCTCCCCGCATCCTCCTCGGTCCTCCCCGCATCCTCCCGGATCCTCCCCGCATCCTCCCCGGTCCTCCCCGCATGTTCCCCGATCCTCCCCGCATCCTCCCCGCATCCTCCCTGATCATCCCCACATCCTACCCGATCCTACCCGCATCCTCCCCGATCCTCCCCGCATCCTCCCCGATCCTCCCCCCATCCTCCACGGTCGTCCGCGCATCCTCCC
Source organism: Eutreptiella sp. 'Long Island Sound 2002' (assembly GCA_964036045.1). Lineage (NCBI taxonomy): Eukaryota > Euglenozoa > Euglenophyceae > Eutreptiales > Eutreptiaceae > Eutreptiella > Eutreptiella sp. 'Long Island Sound 2002'. The sequence continues at coordinate 2,998,362 of OZ038401.1, forward strand.
CGGTCCTCCCCGCATCCTCCCAAATCCTCCGCGCATCTTCCCCGATCCTCCCCGCATCCTCCCCGATCCGCCCCGCATCCTCCACAGTCCTCCCCGCATCCTCCCCGGTCCTCCCGGCATCCTCCCCGATCCTACCCGCATCCTCCTCGGTCCTTCCCGCATCCTCCCTGACCCTCCCCGCATCCTCCCCGGTCCTCCCCGCATCCTCCCCGATCCTCCCCGCATCCTCCCCGGTCCTCCCTGCATCCTCCCCGATCCTCCCCGCATCCTCCCCAATCCTACCCGCATCCTCCCTGATCCTCCCCGGATCATCCCCGATCGTCCCCGCATCCTCCACGGTCCTCCCCGCATCCTCCCCAGTCCTCCCTGCATCCTCCCCGGTCCTCCCCGCATCCTCCCAGGTCCTCCCCACATCCTCCCCGATCCTCCCCGCATCCTCCCCGATCCTCCCCGCATCCTCCCCGATCGTCCCCGCATCCTCCCCGGTCCTCCCCACATCCTCACCGATCCTCCCCGCATCCTCCCCGATCCTCCCAGCATCCTCTACGGTCCTCCCCGCAGCCTCCCCGATCCTCCCCGCATCCTCACCGGTCCTCCACGCATCCTCCCCGATCCTCCCCGCGTCCTGCCCGATCCTCCCCGCATCCTCCACGGTCCTCCCCGCATCCTCCCCGGTCCCCCCCGCATCCTGCCCGATCCTCCCCGCATCCTCCACGGTCCTCCCCGCATCCTCCCCGATCCTCCCCGCATCCTCCCCGGACCTCCCCGCATCCTCCCCGGTCCTCCCCGCATCCTCCCCGATCCTCCCCGCATCCTCCCCGATCCTCCCCGCATCCTCCCCGATCCCCCCAGCATCCTCCCCGGTCGTCCCCGCATCCTCCCTGGTCCTCTCCGCATCCTCCCCGGTCCTCCACGAATCCTCCCCGATCCTGCCCGCGTCCTCCCTGATCCTCCCCGCATCCTCCCCGCTCCTCTCCGCATCCTCCCCGATCCTCCCCGCATTCTTCACGGTCCTCCCCGCATCCTCCCCGGTCCTCTCCGCATCCTCCCCGGTCCTCTCCGCATCCTCCCCGGTCCTCCACGCATCCTCCCCGGTCCTCCCTGCATCCTCCCCGGTTCTGCCCGCATTCTCCCCGGTCCTCCCCGCATCCTCCCCGATCCTCCCCGCATCCTCCCCGATCCTCCCCGCATCCTCCCCGATCGTCCCCGCATCCTCCCCGGTCCTCCCCGCATGCTCCCCGGTCCTCCCCACATCCTTCCCGATCCTTCCCGCATCCTCTCCGGTCCTCCCCGCATCCTCCCTGATCCTCCCCGCATCCTCCCCGGTCCTCCCCGCATCCTCCACGGTCCTCCCCGCATCCTCCCCGATCCTCCCCGCATCCTCCCCGATCCTCCCCGAATCCTCCCTGGTCTTGTGCGCGTCCTCCCCGATCCTCCCCGCATCCTCCCCGATCCTACCCACATCATCCTGGGTCCTTCCCGTATCCTCCTTGACCCTCCCCGCATCCTCCCCGGTCCTCCCCGCATCCTCCCCGATCCTCCCCGCATCCTCCCCGGTCCTCCCCGCATCCTCCCCGATCCTCCCCGCATCCTCCCCAATCCTCCCCGTATCCTCCCTGATCATCCCCACATCCTCCCCGATCCTACCCGCATCCTCCCTGATCCTCCCCGGATCATCCCCGATCGTCCCCGCATCCTCCACAGTCCTCCCCGCATCCTCCCCGGTCCTCCCTGCATCCTCCCCGGTCCTCCCCGCATCCTCCCCGGTCCTCCCCACATCCTCCCCGATCCTCCCCGCATCCTCCCCGATCCTCCCCGCATCCTCCCCGATCGTCCCCGCATTCTCCCCGATCCTCCCCGCATCCTCACCGGTCCTCCCCGCATCCTCCCCGATCCTTCGGGCATCCTCCCCGGTCCTCCCCGCATCCTCCCTCATCCTCCCCGCATCCTCCCCGGTCCTCCCCGCATCCTCCCGGATCCTACCCGCATCCTCCCCGATCCTCCCCGCATCCTCCCCGATCGTCCCCGCATCCTCCCCGATCCTCCCCGCATCCTCCCCGGTCCTCCACGCATCCTCCCCGGTCCTCTCCGCATCCTCCCCGGTCCTCCACGCATCCTCCCCGGTCCTCCCTGCATCCTCCCCGGTTCTGCCCGCATTCTCCCCGGTCCTCCCCGCATCCTCCCCGATCCTCCCCGCATCCTCCCCGATCCTCCCCGCATCCTCCCCGATCGTCCCCGCATCCTCCCCGGTCCTCCCCGCATGCTCCCCGGTCCTCCCCACATCCTTCCCGATCCTTCCCGCATCCTCTCCGGTCCTCCCCGCATCCTCCCTGATCCTCCCCGCATCCTCCCCGGTCCTCCCCGCATCCTCCACGGTCCTCCCCGCATCCTCCCCGATCCTCCCCGCATCCTCCCCGATCCTCCCCGAATCCTCCCTGGTCTTGTGCGCGTCCTCCCCGATCCTCCCCGCATCCTCCCCGATCCTACCCACATCATCCTGGGTCCTTCCCGTATCCTCCTTGACCCTCCCCGCATCCTCCCCGGTCCTCCCCGCATCCTCCCCGATCCTCCCCGCATCCTCCCCGGTCCTCCCCGCATCCTCCCCGATCCTCCCCGCATCCTCCCCAATCCTCCCCGTATCCTCCCTGATCATCCCCACATCCTCCCCGATCCTACCCGCATCCTCCCTGATCCTCCCCGGATCATCCCCGATCGTCCCCGCATCCTCCACAGTCCTCCCCGCATCCTCCCCGGTCCTCCCTGCATCCTCCCCGGTCCTCCCCGCATCCTCCCCGGTCCTCCCCACATCCTCCCCGATCCTCCCCGCATCCTCCCCGATCCTCCCCGCATCCTCCCCGATCGTCCCCGCATTCTCCCCGATCCTCCCCGCATCCTCACCGGTCCTCCCCGCATCCTCCCCGATCCTTCGGGCATCCTCCCCGGTCCTCCCCGCATCCTCCCTCATCCTCCCCGCATCCTCCCCGGTCCTCCCCGCATCCTCCCGGATCCTACCCGCATCCTCCCCGATCCTCCCCGCATCCTCCCCGATCGTCCCCGCATCCTCCCCGATCCTCCCCGCATCCTCCCCGGTCCTCCACGCATCCTCCCCGGTCCTCTCCGCATCCTCCCCGGTCCTCCACGCATCCTCCCCGGTCCTCCCTGCATCCTCCCCGGTCCTGCCCGCATCCTCCCCGGTCCTCCCCGCATCCTCCCCGATCCTCCCCGCATCCTCCCCGATCCTCCCCGCATCCTCCCCGATCGTCCCCGCATGCTCCCCGGTCCTCCCCACATCCTTCCCGATCCTTCCCGCATCCTCTCCGGTCCTCCCCGCATCCTCCCTGATCCTCCCCGCATCCTCCCCGGTCCTCCCCGCATCCTCCACGGTCCTCCCCGCATCCTCCCCGATCCTCCCCGCATCCTCCCCGATCCTCCCCGAATCCTCCCTGGTCTTGTGCGCGTCCTCCCCGATCCTCCCCGCATCCTCCCCGATCCTACCCACATCATCCTGGGTCCTTCCCGTATCCTCCTTGACCCTCCCCGCATCCTCCCCGGTCCTCCCCGCATCCTCCCCGATCCTCCCCGCATCCTCCCCGGTCCTCCCCGCATCCTCCCCGATCCTCCCCGCATCCTCCCCAATCCTCCCCGTATCCTCCCTGATCATCCCCACATCCTCCCCGATCCTACCCGCATCCTCCCTGATCCTCCCCGGATCATCCCCGATCGTCCCCGCATCCTCCACAGTCCTCCCCGCATCCTCCCCGGTCCTCCCTGCATCCTCCCCGGTCCTCCCCGCATCCTCCCCGGTCCTCCCCACATCCTCCCCGATCCTCCCCGCATCCTCCCCGATCCTCCCCGCATCCTCCCCGATCGTCCCCGCATTCTCCCCGATCCTCCCCGCATCCTCACCGGTCCTCCCCGCATCCTCCCCGATCCTTCGGGCATCCTCCCCGGTCCTCCCCGCATCCTCCCTCATCCTCCCCGCATCCTCCCCGGTCCTCCCCGCATCCTCCCGGATCCTACCCGCATCCTCCCCGATCCTCCCCGCATCCTCCCCGATCGTCCCCGCATCCTCCCCGATCCTCCCCGCATCCTCCCCGGTCCTCCACGCATCCTCCCCGGTCCTCTCCGCATCCTCCCCGGTCCTCCACGCATCCTCCCCGGTCCTCCCTGCATCCTCCCCGGTCCTGCCCGCATCCTCCCCGGTCCTCCCCGCATCCTCCCCGATCCTCCCCGCATCCTCCCCGATCCTCCCCGCATCCTCCCCGATCGTCCCCGCATCCTCCCCGGTCCTCCCCACATCCTTCCCGATCCTTCCCGCATCCTCTCCGGTCCTCCCCGCATCCTCCCTGATCCTCCCCGCATCCTCCCCGGTCCTCCCCGCATCCTCCACGGTCCTCCCCGCATCCTCCCCGATCCTCCCCGCATCCTCCCCGATCCTCCCCGCATCCTCCCCGGTCCTCCCGGCATCCTCCCCGATCCTACCCGCATCCTCCTCGGTCCTTCCCGCATCCTCCCTGACCCTCCCCGCATCCTCCCCGGTCCTCCCCGCATCCTCCCCGATCCTCCCCGCATCCTCCCCGGTCCTCCCTGCATCCTCCCCGATCCTCCCCGCATCCTCCCCAATCCTACCCGCATCCTCCCTGATCCTCCCCGGATCATCCCCGATCGTCCCCGCATCCTCCACGGTCCTCCCCGCATCCTCCCCAGTCCTCCCTGCATCCTCCCCGGTCCTCCCCGCATCCTCCCAGGTCCTCCCCACATCCTCCCCGATCCTCCCCGCATCCTCCCCGATCCTCCCCGCATCCTCCCCGATCGTCCCCGCATCCTCCCCGGTCCTCCCCACATCCTCACCGGTCCTCCCCGCATCCTCCCCAATCCTTCCAGCATCTTCCCCGGTCCTCCCCGCATCCTCCCTCATCCTCCCCGCATCCTCCCCGGTCCTCCCCGCATCCTCCCGGATCCTACCCGCATCCTCCCCGATCCTCCCCGCATCCTCCCCGATCCTCCCCGCATCCTCCCCGATCCACCCCGCATCCTCCCCGGTATTCCACGCATACTCCCCGGTCCTCCCCGCATCCTCACCGATCCTACCCGAATCCTCCTCGGTCCTCCCCGCATCCTCCAAGATCCTGACCGCATCCTCCCCGGTCCTCCCCGCATCTTCCCCGATCCTCCCCGCATCCTGCCCGGTCCTCCCTGCATCATCCCGGGTCATCGCCGGTCATCCCCGCATCCTCCCGGATCCTCCTCGTATCCTCCCTGATCATCCCCGCATCCTCCCCGAATCCTCCACGCATCCTCCCTGATCCTCGCCGCATCCTCCCCGGTCCTCCCCGCATCCTCCCCGGTCCTCCCCGCATCCTCCCCGGTCGTCCCTGCATTCTCGCCGATCCTACCCGCATCCTGCCCGATCCTCCCCGCATCCTCCCCGGTCCTCCCCGCATCCTCCCCGATTCTCCCCGCATCCTCCCCGGTCCTCCCTGCATCCTCCCCGGTCCTCTCCGCATCCTCCCGGGTCCTCCACGCATCCTCCCCGGTCCTCCCCGCATCCGCCCCGGTCCTGCCCGCATCCTCCCCGGTCCTCCCCGCATCCTCCCCGATCCTCCCCGCATCCTCCCCGATCCTCCCCGCATCTTCCACGGTCCGCCCCGCATCCTCCACGGTCCTCACCGCATCCTCCCCGATCCTCCCCGCATCCTCCACGGTCCTCCCCGCATCCTCCCCGGTCCTCCCCACATCCTCCTTGGTCCTCTCCGCATCCTCCCCCGTCCTCCCCACATCCTTCCCGATCCTCCCCGCATCCTCCCCGATCCTGCCCGCATCTTCCCCTATCCTCCCCGCATCCTCCCCGGTCCTCCCCGCATCCTCCCCGGTCCTCCCCGCATCCTCCCCGATCCTCCCCGCATCCTCCCCGGTCCTCCCCGCATCCTCCCCGATCCTCCCCGCATCTTCCCCGATCCTGCCCGCATCCTCCCCGGTCCTCCCCGCATCTTCGCCGGTCCTCCCCGCATCCTCCGCGATCCTCCCCGCATCCTCCCCGATCCTCCCCGCATCCTCCCCGGTCCTCCCCACATCCTCCCCGGTCCTCCCCGCATCCTCCCCAATCCTCCCCGGTCCTCCCCGCATCCTCCCCGATCCTCCCCGGTCCTCCCCGCATCCTCCCTGATCCTCCCCGCATCCTCCCCGATCCTCCCCGATCCGGTCCCGGGTCATCGCCGGTCATCCCCGCATCCTCCCCGATCCTCCTCGTATCCTCCCTGATCATCCCCGCATCCTCCCCGAATCCTCCACGCATCCTCCCTGATCCTCGCCGCATCCTCCCCGGTCCTCCCCGCATCCTCCCCGGTCCTCCCCGCATCCTCCCCGGTCGTCCCTGCATTCTCGCCGATCCTACCCGCATCCTGCCCGATCCTCCCCGCATCCTCCCCGGTCCTCCCCGCATCCTCCCCGATTCTCCCCGCATCCTCCCCGGTCCTCCCTGCATCCTCCCCGGTCCTCTCCGCATCCTCCCGGGTCCTCCACGCATCCTCCCCGGTCCTCCCCGCATCCGCCCCGGTCCTGCGCGCATCCTCCCCGGTCCTCCCCGCATCCTCCCCGATCCTCCCCGCATCCTCCCCGATCCTCCCCGCATCTTCCACGGTCCGCCCCGCATCCTCCACGGTCCTCACCGCATCCTCCCCGATCCTCCCCGCATCCTCCACGGTCCTCCCCGCATCCTCCCCGGTCCTCCCCACATCCTCCTTGGTCCTCTCCGCATCCTCCCCCGTCCTCCCCACATCCTTCCCGATCCTCCCCGCATCCTCCCCGATCCTGCCCGCATCTTCCCCTATCCTCCCCGCATCCTCCCCGGTCCTCCCCGCATCCTCCCCGGTCCTCCCCGCATCCTCCCCGATCCTCCCCGCATCCTCCCCGGTCCTCCCCGCATCCTCCCCGATCCTCCCCGCATCTTCCCCGATCCTGCCCGCATCCTCCCCGGTCCTCCCCGCATCTTCGCCGGTCCTCCCCGCATCCTCCGCGATCCTCCCCGCATCCTCCCCGATCCTCCCCGCATCCTCCCCGGTCCTCCCCACATCCTCCCCGGTCCTCCCCGCATCCTCCCCAATCCTCCCCGGTCCTCCCCGCATCCTCCCCGATCCTCCCCGGTCCTCCCCGCATCCTCCCTGATCCTCCCCGCATCCTCCCCGATCCTCCCCGATCCTGCCCGCATCCTCCCCGCATCCTCCCCGGTCCTCCCCGCATCCTCCCCGCATCCTCCCCGGTCCTCCCCACATCCTCCCCGAACCCCCCCGCATCCTCCCCGATCCTCCCCGCATCCTCCCCGGTTCTCCTCGCATCCTCTCTAGTCCTCCCCGCATCCTCCGCGGTTCTCCCCACATCCTCCGCGATCCTCCCCGCTTCCTCCACGATCCTCCCCGCAACCTCCCCGGTCCTCCCCACATCCTCCCCGGTCCTCCCCGCATCCTCCCCGAACCTCCCCGGTCCTCCCCGCATCCTCCCTGATCCTCCCCGCATCCTCCCCGATCCTCCCCGCATCCTCTTCGCATCCTCCCCGCATCCTCCCTGATCCTCCCTGATCCTCCCCGCATCCTCCCCGGTCCTCCCCGCATCATCCCCGATCCTCCCCGCATCCTCCCCGCATCCTCCCCGCTTCCTCCACGATCCTCCCCACATCCTCACCGGTCCTCCCCGCATCCTCCCCGATCCTTCCAGCATCCTCCCCGGTCCTCCCCGCATCCTCCCTCATCCTCCCCGCATCCTCCCCGGTCCTCCCCGCATCCTCCCGGATCCTACCCGCATCCTCCCCGATCCTCCCCGCATCTTCCCCGATCCTCCCCGCATCCTCCCCGATCCTCCCCGCATCCTCCCCGGTCCTCCACGCATCCTCCCCGGTCCTCCGCGCATCCTCCCCGATCCTACCCGCATCCTCCTCGGTCCTCCCCGCATCCTCCCAGATCCTCCCCGCATCCTCCCCGGTCCTCCCCGCATCTTCGCCGATGCTCCCCGCATCCTCCCCGGTCCTCCCTGCATCATCCCCGGTCATCCGCGCATCCTCCCCGATCCTCCCCCTATCCTCCCTGATCATCCCCGCATCCTCCCCGAATCCTCCCCGCATCCTCCCCGATCCTCGCCGCATCCTCCCCGGTCCTCCCCGCATCCTCCCCGGTCCTCCCCGCATCCTCCCCGGTCGTCCCTGCATTCTCGCCGATCCTACCCGCATCCTGCCCGATCCTCCACGCACCCTCCCCGCATCCTCCCCGGTCCTCCCCGCATCCTCCCCGATTCTCCCCGCATCCTCCCCGGTCCTCCCTGCATCCTGCCCGGTCCTCTCCGCATCCTCCCCGGTCCTCCACGCATCCTCCCCGGTCCTCCCCGCATCCTCCCCGGTCCTGCCCGCATCCTCCCCGGTCCTCCCCGCATCCTCCCCGATCCTCCCCGCATCCTCCCCGATCCTCCCCGCATCTTCCACGGTCCTCCCCGCATCCTCCACGGTCCTCATCGCATCCTCCCCGATCCTCCCCGCATCCTCCACGGTCCTCCCCGCATCCTCCCCGGTCCTCCCCACATCCTCCTTGGTCCTCTCCGCATCCTCCCCCGTCCTCCCCACATCCTTCCCGATCCTCCCCGCATCCTCCCCGATCCTGCCCGCATCTTCCCCGATCCTCCCCGCATCCTCCCCGATCCTCCCCGCATCCTCCCCGGTCCTCCCCGCATCCTCCCCGATCCTCCCCGCATCCTCCCCGGTCCTCCCCGCATCCTCCCCGATCCTCCCCGCATCTTCCCCGATCCTGCCCGCATCCTCCCCGGTCCTCCCCGCATCCTCCCCGGTCCTCCCCGCATCCTCCGCGATCCTCCCCGCATCCTCCCCGATCCTCCCCGCATCCTCCCCGGTCCTCCCCACATCCTCCCCGGTCCTCCCCGCATCCTCCCCGATCCTCCCCGCATCCTCCCTGATCCTCCCCGCATCCTCCCCGATCCTCCCCGATCCTCCCCGCATCCTCCCCGCATCCTCCCCGGTCCTCCCCGCATCCTCCCCGCATCCTCTCCGGTCCTCCCCGCATCCTCCCCGATCCCCCCCGCATCCTCCCCGGTCCTCCTCGCATCCTCTCCGGTCCTCCCCGCATCCTCCGCGGTCCTCCCCACATCCTCCGCGATCCTCCCCGCTTCCTCCACGATCCTCCCCGCATCCTCCCCGGTCCTCCCCGCATCCTCCCCGAACCTCCCCGCATCCTCGCCGATCCTCCCCGCATCCTCCCCGGTCCTCCCCACATCCTCCCCGGTCCTCCCCGCATCCTCCCCGATCCTCCCCGGTCCTCCCCGCATCCTCCCTGATCCTCCCCGCATCCTCCCCGATCCTCCCCGATCCTCCCCGCATCCTCCCCGCATCCTCCCCGGTCCTCCCCGCATCCTCCCCGCATCCTCCCCGGTCCTCCCCGCATCCTCCCCGATCCCCCCCCGCATCCTCCCCGATCCTCCCTGCATCCTCCCCGGTCCTCCTCGCATCCTCTCCGGTCCTCCCCGCATCCTCCCCGGTCCTCCCCGCATCCTCCCTGAACCTCCCCGGTCCTCCCCGCATCCTCCCTGATCCTCCCCGCATCCTCCCCGATCCTCCCCGCATCCTCTTCGCATCCTCCCCGCATCCTCCCCGATCCTCCCCGTATCCTCCCTGCATCCTCCCCGCATCCTCCCCGCATCATCCCCGATCCTCCCCGCATCCTCCCCGCATCCTCCCCGATCCTCCCCGCATCCTCCCCGATCCTCCCCGGTCCTTCCCGCATCCTCCCTGATCATCCTCGCATCCGCCCCGGTCCCCCCCGCATCCTCCCCGGTCCTCCCCGCATCCTCCCCGACCCTCCCCGCATCCTCCCTGATCCTCCCCGCATCCTCCCCGGCCTTCCCCGCATCCTCCCCAATCCTCCCCGCATCCTCCCCGATCCTCCCCGCATCCTCTTCGCATCCTCCCCGCATCCTCCCCGATCCTCCCCGTATCCTCCCTGCATCCTCCCCGCAGCCTCCCCGCATCATCCCCGATCCTCCCCGCATCCTCCCCGCATCCTCCCCGATCCTCCCCGCATCCTCCCCGATCCTCCCCGGTCCTTCCCGCATCCTCCCTGATCATCCTCGCATCCACCCCGGTCCCCCCCCGCATCCTCCCCGGTCCTCCCCGCATCCTCCCCGACCCTCCCCGCATCCTCCCTGATTCTCCCCGCATCCTCCCCGGCCTTCCCCGCATCCTCCCCAATCCTCCCCGCATCCTCCCCGATCCTCCCCGCATCCTCCCCGGTCCTCCCCGCATCCTCCCCGGTCCTCCCCGCATCCTCCCCGATCCTCCCCGCATCCTCCCTGATCCTCCCCGCATCCTCCCCGGTCCTCCCCGCATCCTCCCCGATCCTCCCCGCATCCTCCACGATCCTCCCCGCATCCTTCCTGATCCTCTCCGGTCCTCCGCACATCCTCCCCAATCCTCCCCGCATCCTCCCCGGTCCTCCCCGCATCCTCCCCGATCCTCCCCGGTCTTCCCCGCATCCTCCCCGATCCTCCCCGCATCCTCCCTGATCCTCCCTGCAGCCTCCCCGGTCCACCCCACATCCTCCCCGGTCCGCCCTGCATCCTCCCCGATCCTCCTCCCCGATCCGCCCCGATCCTCCCCGCATCCCCCCCGATCCTCCCCGCATCCTCCCCGGTCCTCCCCGCATCCTCCGCGATCCTCCCCGATCCTCCCCGCATCCTCCCCGGTCCTCCCCGCATCCTCCCCGGTCCTCCCCGATCCTCCCCGCACCCTCCCCGTTCCTCCCCGCATCCTCCGCGATCCTCCCCGATCCTCCCCGCATCCTCCCCGGTCCTCCCCACATCCTCCCCGGTCCTCCCCGCATCCTCCCCGATCCTCCCTGGTCCTCCCTGCATCCTCCCTGATCCTCCCCGCATCCTCCCCGATCCTCACCGCATCCTCCCCGGTCCTCCCCGCATCCTCCTCGCATCCTCCCCGATCCCCCCTGCATCCTCCCCGATCCCCCCCGCATCCTCCCCGATCCTCCCCGCATCCTCCCCGGTCCTCCCCGCATCGTCTCCGGTCCTCCCCGCATCCTCCGCGGTCCTGCCCACATCCTCCGCCATCCTCCCCGCATCCTCCCTGATCCTCCCCGCATCGTCCCCGGTCCTCCCCACATCCTCCCCGGTCCTCCCCGCATCCTCTCCGAACCTCACCGGTCCTCCCCGCATCCTCCCTGATCCTCCCCGCATCCTCCCCGATCCTCCCCGCATCCTCTTCGCATCCTCCCCTCATCCTCCCTGATCCTCCCTCATCCTCCCCGCATCCTCCCCGCATCATCCCTGAGCCCCCTCGCATCCTCCCCGCATCCTCCCCGATCCTCCCCGCATCCTGCCCGATCCTCCCCGCATCCTCGCCGGTCCTCCCCGCATCCTCCCCGCATCCTGCCCGATCCTCCCCGCATCCTCCCCGGTCCTCCCCGCATCCTCCCCGCATCCTGCCCGATCCTCCCCGCATCCTCCCCGATTCTCCCCGCATCCTCCCCGGTCCTCCCCGCATCCTCCCCGATCCTCCCCGCATCCTCCCAAGTCCTGCCCGCATCCTCCCCGATCCTCCCCGCATCCTCCCCGGTCTTCCCCGCATCCTCCCTGATCCTCCCCGCATCCTTCCCGGTCCTCCCCGATCCTCCCCGCATCCTCCCCGATACTCCCCGCATCCTCCCCGATCCTCCCCGCATCCTCCCCGGTCCTGCCCGTATCCTCCCCGGTCCACCCCGCATCCTCCCCGATCCTCCCCACATCCTCCCCGCATCCTCCCCGCATCCTCCCCGATCCTCCCCGCATCCTCCCCGATCCTCCCCGGTCCTTCCCGCATCCTCCCTGATCATCCTCGCATCCTCCCCGGTCCCCCCCGCATCCTCCCCGGTCCTCCCCGCATCCTCTCCGATCCTCCCCTCATCCTCCCTGATCCTCCCCGCATCCTCCCCGGTCTTCCCCGCATCCTCCCCGATCCTCCCCGCATCGTCCCCGATCCTCCCCGCATCCTCCACGATCCTCCCCGCATCCTTCCCAATCCTCTCCGGTCCTCCGCACATCCTCCCCAATCCTCCCCGCATCCTCCCCGGTCCTTCCCGCATCCTCCCCGATCCTCCCCGGTCTTCCCCGCATCCTCCCCGATCCTCCCTGCATCCTCCCCGGTCCTCCCCACATCCTCCCCGGTCCGCCCTGCATCCTCCCCGATCCTCCTCCCCGATCCGCCCCGATCCTCCCCGCATCCCCCCCGATCCTCCCCGCATCCTCCCCGGTCCTCCCCGCATCCTCCGCAATCCTCCCCGATCCTCCCCGCATCCTCCTCGGTCCTCCCTGCATCCTACCCGCATCGTCCCCGATCCGCCCCGCACCCTCCCCGTTCCTCCCCGCATCCTCCGCGATCCTGCCCGATCCTCCCCGCATCCTCCCCGGTCCTCCCCACATCCTCCCCGGTCCTCCCCGCATCCTCCCCGATCCTCCCTGGTCCTCCCTGCATCCTCCCTGATCCTCCCCGCATCCTCCCCGATCCTCCCCGAACCTCCCCGCATCCTCCCCGATCCTCACCGCATCCTCCCCGCATCCTCCCCGGTCCTCCCCGCATCCTCCCTGCATCCTCCCCGATCCCCCCAGCATCCTCCCCGATCCCCCCCGCATCCTCCCCGATCCTCCCCGCATCCTCCCCGGTCCTCCCCGCATCCTCTCCGGTCCTCCCCGCATCCTCCGCGGTCCTCCCCACATCCTCCGCCATCCTCCCCGCTTCCTCCCTGATCCTCCCCGCATCCTCCCCGGTCCTCCCCACATCCTCCCCGGTCCTCATCCTCTCCGAACCTCACCGGTCCTCCCCGCATCCTCCCTGATCCTCCCCGCATCCTCCCCGATCCTCCCCGCATCCTCTTCGCATCCTCCCCGCATCCTTCCTTGATCCTCCCTGTTCGTCCCCGCATCCTCCCCGGTCCTCCCCGCATCATCCCTGAGCCCCCTCGCATCCTCCCCGCCTCCTCCCCGATCCTCCCCGCATCCTGCCCGATCCTCCCCGCATCCTCCCTGGTCCTCTCCGCATCCTCCCTGGTCCTGCCCGCATCCTCCCCGGTCCTCCCCGCATCCTCCCCGCATCCTGCCCGATCCTCCCCGCATCCTCCCCGATTCTCCCCGCATCCTCCCCGGTCCTCCCCGCATCCTCCCCGATCCTCCCCGCATCCTCCCTGATCCTCCCCGCATCCTCCCCGGTCCTCCCCGCATCCTCCCCGATCCTCCCCGCATCCTCCCCGGTCCTCCCCGCATCCTCCCCGATCCTCCCCGCATCCTCCCCGGTCTTCCCCGCATCCTCCCTGATCCTCCCCGCATCCTCCCCGGTCCTCCCCGCATCCTCCCCGATCCTCCCCGCATCCTCCCCGATCCTCCCCGCATCCTCCCCGATCCTCCCCGCATCCTCCCCGGTCCTGCCCGCATCCTCCCCGGTCCACCCCGCATCCTCCCCGATCCTCCCCGCATCCTCCCTGCATCCTCCCCGCATCCTCCCCGATCCTCCCCGCATCCTCCCCGATCCTCCCCGGTCCTTCCCGCATCCTCCCTGATCATCCTCGCATCCTCCCCGGTCCCCCCCGCATCCTCCCCGGTCCTCCCCGCATCCTCTCCGATCCTCCCCGCATCCTCCGTGATCCTCCCCGCATCCTCCCCGGTCCTCCCCGCATCCTCCCCAATCCTCCCCGCATCGTCCCCGATCCTCCCCGCATCCTCCCCGGTCCTCCCCGCACCCTCCCCGATCCTCCCCGCATCCTCCCCGGTCCTCCCCGCATCCTCCCCGGTCCTCCCCGCATCCTCCCCGATCCTCCCCGCATCCTCCCTGATCCTCCCCGCATCCTCTCCGGTCCTCCCCGCATCCTCCCCGATCCTCCCCGCATCCTCCACGATCCTCCCCGCATCCTCCCCGATCCTCTCCGGTCCTCCGCACATCCTCCCCAATCCTCCCCACATCCTCCCCGGTCCTCCCCGCATCCTCCCCGATCCTCCCCGGTCTTCCCCGCATCCTCCCAGATCCTCCCCGCATCGTCCCCGATCCTCCCCGCATCCTCCCCGGTCCTCCCCGCATCCTCCCCGATCCTCCCCGCATCCTCCCCGATCCTCCCCGCATCCTCCACGATCCTCCCCGCATCCTCCCCGATCCTCTCCGGTCCTCCGCACATCCTCCCCAATCCTCCCCACATCCTCCCCGGTCCTCCCCGCCTCCTCCCCGATCCTCCCCGGTCTTCCCCGCATCCTCCCTGATCCTCCCTGCATCCTCCCCGGTCCTCCCCGCATCCTCTCCGATCCTCACCGCATCCTCTCAGATCCTCCCCGCATCCTCCCATGTCCTCCCCGCATCCTCCCTGATCCTCCCCGCATCCTCCCCGTTCCTCCCTGCATCCTCCCCGATCCGCCCCGCATCCTCCTAGATCCTCCCCGCATCCCCCCCGATCCTCCCCGCATCCTCCCCGGTCCTCCCGGCATCCTCCTTGATCCTCCCCGCATCCTCCCCGGTCCTCCCTGCATCCTCCCCGATCCTCCCCGCATCCCCCCCCGATCCTCCCCGCGTCCTCCCCGCATCCTCCGCGATCCTCCCCGCATCCTCCCCGCTCCTCCCCACATCCTCCCCGGTCCTCCCCGCATCCTCCCCGGTCCTCCCCGCATCCTCCCCGATCCTCCCTGATCCTCCCCGCATCCTCCCCGATCCTCCCCGCATGATCCCCGCATCCTCCCCAATCCTCCCCGCATCCTCCTTGATCCTCCCCGCATCCTCCCCGATCCTCCCCGCATCCTCCCCGGTCCTCCCCACATCCTCCCCGGTCCTCCCCGCATCCTCCCCGATCCTCCCCGGTCCTTCCCGCATCCTCCCCGGTCCTCCCTGCATCCTCCCCGATCCGCCCCGCATCCTCCCCGATCCTCCCCGCATCCCCCCCGATCCTCCCCGCATCCTCCCCGGTCCTCCCCGCATCCTCCGCGATCCTCCCCGCATCCTCCCCGATCCTCCCCGGTCCTCCCCACATCCTCCCCGCATCCTCCCCGCATCCTCCCCGGTCCTCCCCGCATCCTCCTTGATCCTCCCCGCATCCTCCCCGATCCTCCCTGATCCTCCCCGCATCCTCCCCGATCCTCCCCGCATCCTCCCCGATCCTCCCCGCATCATCCCCGCATCCTCCCCAATCCTCCCCGCATCCTCCTTGATCCTCCCTGCATCCTCCCCGGTCCTCCCCGCATCCTCCCCGGTCCTACCCGCATCCTCCCAGATCCCCCCCCCCATCCTCCCCGATCCTCCCCGCATCCTCCCCGATCCTCCCCGCATCCTCCCCGGTCCTCCCCACATCCTCCCCGGTCCTCCCCGCATCCTCCCCGATCCTCCCCGGTCCTTCCCGCATCCTCCCCGGTCCTCCTTGCATCCTCCCCGATCCGCCCCGCATCCTCCCCGATCCTCCCCGCATCCTCCCCGCATCCTCCCCGGTCCTCCCCGCATCCTCCGCGATCCTCCCCGCATCCTCCCCGATCCTCCCCGGTCCTCCCCACATCCTCCCCGGTCCTCCCCGCATCCTCCCCGATCCTCCCCGGTCCTCCCCGCATCCTCCTTGATCCTCCCCGCATCCTCCCCGGTCCACCCCGCATCCTCCCCGGTCCACCCCGCATCCTCCCCGATCCTCCCCGCATCCTCCCCGCATCCTCCCCGCATCCTCCCCGATCCTCCCCGATCCTCCCCGCATCCTCCCCGGTCCTCCCCGCATCATCCCCGATCCTCCCCGCATCCTCCCCGCATCCTCCCCGATCCTCCCCGCATCCTCCCCGATCCTCCCCGGTCCTTCCCGCATCCTCCCTGATCCTCCCCGCATCCTCCCCGGTCCTCCCCGCATCCTCCCTGGTCCTCCCCGCATCCTCCCCGATCCTGCCCGCATCCTCCCTGATCCTCCCCGCATCCTTCCTGGTCCTCCCCGCATCCTCCCCGGTCCTCCCTGCATCCTCCACGATCCTCCCAGCATCCTCCACGATCCTCCCCGCATCCTCCCCGATCCTCTCCGGTCCTCCCCACATCCTCCCCGCATCCATCCCGATCCTCCCCGCATCCCCTCCGATCCTCCCCGCATCCTCCCCGATCTGCCCCGCATCCTCCCCGGTCCTCGCCGCATCCTCTGCGATCCTCCCCGCATCCTCCCCGATCCTCCCCGCATCCTCGCCAGTTCTCCCCGCATCCTCCCCGGTCCTCCCCGCATCCTCCCCGATCCTCCCCGGTCCTCCCCGCATCCGCCCCCATCCTCCCCGCATCCTCCCCGATCCTCCCCGATCCTCCCCGCATCCTCCCCGATCCTCCCCGCAGCCTCCCCGATGCTCCCCGCATCCTCCCCGGTCCTCCCCGCATCCTCCCCGCATCCTCCCCGATCCTCGCCGCATCCTCCCCGATCCTCCCCGCATCCTCCCCGGTCCTCCCCGCATCCTCCCCGATCCTCCCCGCATCCTCCCCGGTCCTCCCCGCATCCTCCCCGGTCCTCGCCGCATCCTCCCCGATCCTCCCCGCATCCTCCCTGATCCTCCCCGCATCCTCCCCGGTCCTCCCCGCATCCTCCCCCATCCTCCCCGCATCCTCCACGATCCTCCCCGCATCCTCCCCGATCCTCTCCGGTCCTCCGCACATCCTCCCCGATCCTCCCCGCATCCTCCCCGATCCTCCCCGCATCCTCCCCGGTCCTCCCCGCATCCTCCCCGCATCCTCCCCGATCCTCGCCGCATCCTCCCCGATCCTCCCCGCATCCTCCCCGATCCTCCCCGCATCCTCCACGATCCTCCCCGCATCCTCCCCGATCCTCTCCGGTCCTCCGCACATCCTCCCCAATCCTCCCCGCATCCTCCCGGTCCTCCCTGCATCCTCCCTAATCCTCCCTGCATCCTCCCCGGTCCTCCCCGCATCTTACGCGGTCCTCCACGCATCCTCCCCGATCCTCCCCGCATCCTCCCCGGTCCTCCCCGCATCCTCCCCGGTCCTCCCCGCATCCTCCCCGATCCTCACCGCATCCTCTCTGATCCTCCCCACATCCTCCCCGGTCCTCCCCGCATCCTCCCCGATCCTCCCCGCATCCTCCCCGGTCCTCCCCGAACCTCCCCGCATCCTCCCCGATCCTCCCCGCATCCTCCCCGATCCTTTCCGCATCCTCCCCGATCCTCTCCGCATCCTCCCCGATCCTCCCCGCATCCTCCCCGGTCCACCCCGCATCCTCCCCGATTCTCCGCGCGTCCTCCCCGATCCTCCCCGATCCTCCCCGCATCCTGCCCGACCCTCCCCGCATCCTCCTGATCCTCCCCGCATCCTTCCCGGTCCTCTCCGATCCTCCCCGCATCTGCCCCGATCCTCCCCGATCATCCTCGCATCCTCCCCGATCCTCCCCGCATCCTCCCCAGTCCACCCCGCATCCGCCCCGGTCCTCCCTGCATCCTCCCCGATCCTCCCCGTTCCTCCCCGCATCCTCCCTGATCCTCCCCGCATCCTCCCCGGTCCTCCCCGCATCCTCCCCGGTCCTCCCCGCATCCTTCCCGATCCTCCCCGCATCCTCTCTGATCCTCCCCGCATCCTCCCCGATCCTCCCCGCATCCTCCCCGATCCTCCCTGCATCCTCCCCGGTCCTCCCTGCATCCTCCCCGATCCTCCCCGCATCCTCCCCGCATCCTCCCGGATCCTCCCCGCATCCTCCCCGGTCCTGCCTAAATCCTCCCCGATCCTCCCCCCATCCTCCCCGGTCCTCCCCGCATCCTCCCCGGTCCTCCCCGCATCGTCCCTGATCCTCCCCGGTCCTCCCCGCCTCCTCCGTGATCCACCCCGCATCCTCCTCAATCCTCCCCGATCCTCCCCGCATCCTCCCCGCATCCTCCCCGATCCTCTCCGCATCCTCCCCGATCCTCCCCGCATCCTCCCCGGTCCTCCCCTCATCCTCCCCGATCCTCCCCGCATCCTCCCCGCATCCTCCCCGATCCTCCCCGCATCCTCCCCGGTCTTCCCTGCATCCTCCCCGATCCTCCCCGCATCCTCCCCGATCCTCCCCGCATCCTCCCCCATCCTCCCCGCATCCTCCCCGGTCCTCCCCGCATCCTCCCCGCATCCTCCCCGATCCTCCCCGCATCCTCCCCCATCCTCCCCGCATCCTCCGCGCTCCTCCCCGCATCCTCCCCGGTCCTCCCCGCATCCTCCCCGATCCTCCCCGCATCCTCCCCGATCCTCCCCGCATCCTCCCCGGTCCTCCCCGCATCCTCCCCGGTCCTCCCCGCATCCTCCCCGGTCCTCCCCGCATCCTCCCCGATCCTCCCCGCATCCTCCCCGATCCTCCCCGCATCCTCCCCGATCCTCCCCGCATCCTCCCCCATCCTCCACGCATCCTCCCCCATCCTCCCCGCATCCTCCCCGGTCCTCCCCGCATCCTCCCCGCATCCTCCCCGATCCTCCCCGCATCCTCCCCCATCCTCCCCGCATCCTCCCCGATTCTCCCCGCATCCTCCCCGGTCCTCCCCGCATCCTCCCCGATCGTCCTCGCATCCTCCCCGATCCTCCCCGCATCCTCCGCGGTCCTCCCCGCATCCTCCCCGGTCCTGCCCGCATCCTCCCCGGTCCTCCCCGCATCCTCCCCGGTCCTCCCCGCATCCTCCCCGGTCCTCCCCGCATCCTCCCCGGTCCTCCCCGCATCCTCCCCGGTCCTCCCCGCATCCTCCCCGGTCCTCCCCGCATCCTCCACGCTCCTCCACGCATCCTCCCCGATCCTCCCCGCATCCTCCCCGGTCCTCCCCGCATCCTCCCCGGTCCTCCCCGCATCCTCCCCGGTCCTCCCCGCATCCTCCCCGATCCTCCCCGCATCCTCCCCGATCCTCCCCGCATCCTCCCTGGTCCTCCCCGCATCCTCCCCGGTCCTGCCCGCATCCTCCCCGCTCCTCCACGCAACCTCCCCGATCCTCCCCGCATCCTCCCCGGTCCTCCCCGCATCCTCCCCGCATCCTCCCCGATCCTCCCCGCATCCTCCCCCATCCTCCACGCATCCTCCCCGATCCTCCCCGCATGCTCCCCGATCCTCCCCGCATCCTCCCCGGTCCTCCCCGCATCCTCCCCGGTCCTCCCCGCATCCTCCCCGGTCCTCCCCGCATCCTCCCCGGTCCTCCCCGCATCCTCCCCGATCCTCCCCGCATCCTGCCCGGTCTTCCCCGCATCCTCCCCCATCCTCCCCGCATCCTCCCCGGTCCTCCCCGCATCCTCCCCGCATCCTCCCCTATCCTCCCCGCATCCTCCCCCATCCACCCCGCATCCTCCCCGATCCTTCCCGCATCCTCCCCGGTCCTCCCCGCATCCTCCCCGATCCTCCTCGATCCTTCCCGCATCCTCCCCGGTCCTCCCCGCATCCTCCCCGGTCCTGCCCGCATCCTCCCCGCTCCTCCACGCATCCTCCCCGATCCTCCCCGCATCCTCCCCGGTCCTCCCCGCATCCTCCCCGGTCCTCCCCGCATCCTCCCTGATCCTCCCCGCATCCTCCCCGATCCTCCCCGCATCCTCCCCGATCCTCCCCGCATCCTCCCCGATCCTCCCCGCAACCTCCCCGATCCTCCCCCATCCTCCCCGCATCCTCCCCGGTCCTCCCCGCATCCTCCCCGATCCTCCCCTCATCCTCCCCGATCCTCCCCGCAACCTCCCCGATCCTCCCCGCATCCTCCCCCATCCTCCCGGCATCCTCCCCGGTCCTCCCCGCATCCTCCCCGCATCCTCCCCTATCCTCCCCGCATGCTCCCCCATCCTCACCGCATCCTCCCCGATCCTTCCCGCATCCTCCCCGCTCCTCCACGCATCCTCCCCGATCCTCCCCGCATCCTCCCCGGTCCTCCCCGCATCCTCCCCGGTCCTCCCCGCATCCTCCCTGATCCTCCCCGCATCCTCCCCGATCCTCCCCGCATCCTCCCCGGTCCTCCCCGCATCCTCCCCGATCCTCCCCGCAACCTCCCCGATCCTCCCCGCATCCTCCCCGCATTCTGCCCGCATCCTCCCTGATCCTCCCCGATCCTCCCCGCATCCTCCCCGGTCCTCCCCGCATCATCCCCGATCCTCCCCGCATGCTCCCCGCATCCTCCCCGATCCTCCCCGGTCCTCCCCGGTCCTCCCCGCATCCTCCCCGATCCTCCCCGCATCCTCCCCGGTCCTCCCCGCATCCTCCCCGGTCCTCCCCGCATCCTCCCCGATCCTCCCCGCATCCTCCCCGATCCTCCCCGCATCCTCCCCCATCCTCCCCGCATCCTCCTTGGTCCTCCCCGCATCCTCCCCGCATCCTCCCCGATCCTCCCCGCATCCTCCCCGGTCCTCCCCGCATCCTCCCCGGTCCTCCCCGCATCCTCCCCGATCCTCCCCGCATCCTCCCCGGTCCTCCCCGCATCCTCCCCGGTCCTGCCCGCATCCTCCCCGCTCCTCCACGCATCCTCCCCGATCCTCCCCGCATCCTCCCCGGTCCTCCCCGCATCCTCCCCGATCCTCCTCGCATCCTCCCCGATCCTCCCCGCATCCTCCCCGGTCCTCCCCGCATCCTCCCCGGTCCTGCCCGCATCCTCCCCGCTCCTCCACGCATCCTCCCCGATCCTCCCCGCATCCTCCCCGGTCCTCCCCGCATCCTCCCCGGTCCTCCCCGCATCATCCCCGATCCTCCCCGCATCCTCCCCGTATCCTCCCCGATCCTCCCCGCATCCTCCCCGATCCTCCCCGGTCCTCCCCGGTCCTCCCCGTATCCTCCCCGATCCTCCCCGCATCCTCCCCGGTCCTCCCCGCATCCTCCCCGGTCCTGCCCGCATCCTGCCCGCATCCTCCCCGCATCCTCCCCGGTCCTCCCCGCATCCTCCCCGGTCCTCCCCGCATCCTCTCCAATCCTTCCCGCATCCTCCCCGGTCCTCCCCACATCCTCCCCGCATCCTCCCCGATTCTCCCCGCATCCTCCCCGGTCCTCCCCGCATCCTCCCCGGTCCTCCCCGCATCCTCCCCGGTCCTCCCCGCATCCTCCCCGATCCTCCCCGCAACCTCCCCGATCCTCCCCGCATCCTCCCCGGTCCTCCCCGCATCCTCCCCGGTCCTGCCCGCATCCTCCCCAATCCTCCCCGCATCCTCCCCGGTCCTCCCCACATCCTCCCCGCATCCTCCCCGATCCTCCCCGCATCCTCCCTGGTCCTCCCCGCATCCTCCCCGGTCCTCCCCGCATCCTCCCCGGTCCTCCCCGCATCCTCCCCGATCCTCCCCGCATCCTCCCCGGTCCTTCCCGCATCCTCCCCGGTCCTCCCCGCATCCTCCCCGGTCCTCCCCGCATCCTCCCCGGTCCTCCCCGCATGCTCCCCGGTCCTGCCCGCATCCTCCCCGATCCTCCCCGCATCCTCCCCGATCCTCCCCGCATCCTCCCCGATCCTCCCCGCATCCTCCCCGGTCCTCCCCGCATCCTCCCCGGTCCTCCACGCATCCTCCCCGCATCCTCCCCGCATCCTCCCCGGTCCTCCCTGCGTCCTCCCCCATCCTCCCCGCATCCTCCCCGATCCTCCCCGCATCCTCCCCGATCCTCCCCGCATCCTCCCCGATGCTCCCCGCATCCTCCCCGATCCTCCCCGCATCCTCCCCGATCCGTCCCACATCCTCCCCGGTCCTCTCCGCATCCTCCCCGATCCTCCCCGCATCCTCCTCGATCCTCCCCGCATCCTCCCCGGTCCTCCCCGCATCCTCCCCGGTCCTGCCCGCATCCTCCCCGCTCCTCCACGCTTCCTCCCCGATCCTCCCCGCATCCTCCCCGGTCCTCCCCGCATCCTCCCCGGTCCTCCCCGCATCCTCCCTGATCCTCCCCGCATCCTCCCCGATCCTCCCCGCATCCTCCCCAATCCTCCCCGCAACCTCCCCGATCCTCCCCGCATCCTCCCCGCATCCTGCCCGCATCCTCCCTGATCCTCCCCGATCCTCCCCGCATCCTCCCCGGTCCTCCCCGCATCATCCCCGATCCTCCCCGCATTCTCCCCGCATCCTCCCCGTATCCCCCCCGATCCTCCCCGCATCCTCCCCGATCCTCCCCGGTCCTCCCCGGTCCTCCCCGCATCCTCCACGATCCTCCCCGCATCCTCCCCGGTCCTCCCCGCATCCTCCCCGGTCCTGCCCGCATCCTCCCCGATCCTCCCCGCATCCTCCCCGATCCTCCCCGCATCCTCCCCCATCCTCCCCGCATCCTCCTCGGTCCTCCCCGCATCCTCCCCGCATCCTCCCCGATCCTCCCGGAATCCTCCCCGGTCCTCCCCGCATCCTCCCCGATCCTCCTCGCATCCTCCCCGATCCTCCCCGCATCCTCCCCGGTCCTCCCCGCATCCTCCCCGGTGCTGCCCGCATCCTCCCCGGTCCTCCACGCATCCTCCCCGATCCTCCCCGCATCCTCCCCGGTCCTCCCCGCATCCTCCCCGGTCCTCCCCGCATCATCCCCGATCCTCCCCGCATCCTCCCCGTATCCTCCCCGATCCTCCCCGCATCCTCCCCGATCCTCCCCGGTCCTCCCCGGTCCTCCCCGCATCCTCCCCGATCCTCCCCGCATCCTCCCCGGTCCTCCCCGCATCCTCCCCGGTCCTGCCCGCATCCTCCCCGATCCTCCCCGCATCCTCCCCGGTCCTCCCCGCATCATCCCCGGTCCTCCCCGCATCCTCCCCAATCCTTCCCGCATCCTCCCCGGTCCTCCCCACATCCTCCCCGCATCCTCCCCGATCCTCCCCGCATCCTCCCCGGTCCTCCCCGCATCCTCCGCGGTCCTCCCCGCATCCTCCCCGGTCCTCCCCGCATCCTCCCCGATCCTCCCCGCATCCTCCACGGTCCTCCCCGCATCCTCCCCGGTCCTCCCCGCATCCTCCCCGGTCCTCCCCGCATCCTCCCTGATCCTCCCCGCATCCCCCCCGCTCCTCCACGCATCCTCCCCGATCCTCCCCGCATCCTCCCCGGTCCTCCCCGCATCCTCCCCGGTCCTCCCCGCATCCTCCCCGGTCCTCCCCGCATCCTCCCCGATCCTCCCCGCATCCTCCCCGATCCTCCCCGCATCCTCCCCGGTCCTCCCCGCATCCTCCCCGGTCCTGCCCGCATCCTCCCCGCTCCTCCACGCAACCTCCCCGATCCTCCCCGCATCCTCCCCGGTCCTCCCCGCATCCTCCCCGCATCCTCCCCGCATCCTCCCCGATCCTCCCCGCATCCTCCCCCATCCTCCTCGCATCCTCCCCGATCCTCCCCGCATCCTCCCCGGTCCTCCCCGCATCCTCCCCGGTCCTCCCCGCATCCTCCCCGGTGCTCCCCGCATCCTCCCCGGTCCTCCCCGCATCCTCCCCGATCCTCCCCGCATCCTCCCCGGTCCTGCCCGCATCCTCCCCGCTCCTCCACGCATCCTCCCCGATCCTCCCCGCATCCTCCCCGCATCCTCCCCGGTCCTCCCCGCATCCTCCCTGATCCTCCCCGCATCCTCCCCGATCCTCCCCGCATCCTCCCCGATCCTCCCCGCATCCTCCCCGATCCTCGCGGCATCCTCCCCGATCCTCCCCGCATCCTCCCCGCATCCTGCCCGCATCCTCCCTGATCCTCCCCGATCCTCCCCGCATCCTCCCCGGTCCTCCCCGCATCATCCCCGATCCTCCCCGCATCCTCCCCGCATCCTCCCCGTATCCTCCCCGATCCTCCCCGCATCCTCCCCCATCCTCCCCGGTCCTCCCCGGTCCTCCCCGCATCCTCCCCGATCCTCCCCGCATCCTCCCCGGTCCTCCCCGCATCCTCCCCGGTCCTGCCCGCATCCTCCCCGCTCCTCCACGCATCCTCCCCGATCCTCCCCGCATCCTCCCCGGTCCTCCCCGCATCCTCCCCGATCCTCCCCGCATCCTCCCCGGTCCTCCCCGCATCCTCCCCGATCCTCCCCGCATCCTCCCCGATCCTCCCCGCATCCTCCCCGATCCTCCCCACATCCTCCCCGATCCTCCCCGCATCCTCCCCGATCCTCCCCGCATCCTCCGCGGTCCTCCCCGCATCCTCCCCGATCCTCCCCGCATCCTCCCCGATCCTCCCCGCATCCTCCCCGATCCTCCCCGCATCCTCCCCCATCCTCCCCGCATCCTCCCCGGTCCTCCCCGCATCCTCCCCGCATCCTCCCCGATCCTCCCCGCATCCTCCCCCATCCTCCCCGCATCCTCCCCGATCCTTCCCGCATCCTCCCCGGTCCTCCCCGCATCCTCCCCGATCCTCCCCGCATCCTCCCCGCATCCTCCCCGATCCTCCCCGCATCCTCCCCGGTCCTCCCCGCATCCTCCCCGATCCTCCCCGCAACCTCCCCGATCCTCCCCGCATCCTCCCCGCATCCTGCCCGCATCCTCCCTGATCCTCCCTGATCCTCCCCGCATCCTCCCCGGTCCTCCCCGCATCATCCCCGATCCTCCCCGCATCCTCCCCGCATCCTCCCCGTATCCCCCCCGATCCTCCCCGCATCCTCCCCGATCCTCCGCGGTCCTCCCCGGTCCTCCCCGCATCCTCCACGATCCTCCCCGCATCCTCCCCGGTCCTCCCCGCATCCTCCCCGGTCCTGCCCGCATCCTCCCCGAACCTCCCCGCATCCTCCCCGATCCTCCCCGCATCCTCCCCCATCCTCCCCGCATCCTCCTCGGTCCTCCCCGCATCCTCCCCGCATCCTCCCCGATCCTCCCCGAATCCTCCCCGGTCCTCCCCGCATCCTCCCCGATCCTCCTCGCATCCTCCCCCATCCTCCCCGGTCCTCCCCGCATCCTCCCCGGTGCTGCCCGCATCCTCCCCGCTCCTCCACGCATCCTCCCCGATCCGCCCCGCATCCTCCCCGGTCCTCCCCGCATCCTCCCCGGTCCTCCCCGCATCATCCCCGATCCTCCCCGCATCCTCCCCGTATCCTCCCCGATCCTCCCCGCATCCTCCCCGATCCTCCCCGGTCCTCCCCGGTCTTCCCCGCATCCTCCCCGATCCTCCCCGCATCCTCCCCGGTCCTCCCCGCATCCTCCCCGGTCCTGCCCGCATCCTCCCCGATCCTC
The DNA here is from genome assembly GCA_964036045.1 of Eutreptiella sp. 'Long Island Sound 2002'. Taxonomy (NCBI): domain Eukaryota; phylum Euglenozoa; class Euglenophyceae; order Eutreptiales; family Eutreptiaceae; genus Eutreptiella; species Eutreptiella sp. 'Long Island Sound 2002'. The sequence goes on from OZ038401.1 coordinate 3,023,436, forward strand.
CCCGCATCCTCCCCGGTCCTCCCCGCATCCTCCCCAATCCTTCCCGCATCCTCCCCGGTCCTCCCCACATCCTCCCCGCATCCTCCCCGATCCTCCCCGCATCCTCCCCGGTCCTCCCGCATCCTCCCCGGTCCTCCCCGCATCCTCCCCGGTCCTCCCCGCATCCTCCCCGATCCTCCCCGCATCCTCCCCGATCCTCCCCGCATCCTCCCCGGTCCTCCCCGCATCCTCCCCGGTCCTGCCCGCATCCTCCCCGATCCTCCCCGCATCCTCCCCGGTCCTCCCCACATCCTCCCCGCATCCTCCCCGATCCTCCCCGCATCCTCCACGGTCCTCCCCGCATCCTCCCCGGTCCTCCCCGAATCTTCCTCGGTCCTCCCCGCATCCTCCCTGAACCTCCCCGCATCCTCCCCGGTCCTCCACGCATCCTCCCCGATCCTCCCCGCATCCTCCCCGGTCCTCCCCGCATCCTCCCCGGTCCTCCCCGTATCCTCCCCGGTCCTCCCCGCATCCTCCCCGATCCTCCCCGCATCCTCCCCGATCCTCCCCGCATCCTCCCCGGTCCTCCCCGCATCCTCCCCGGTCCTGCCCGCATCCTCCCCGCTCCTCCACGCAACCTCCCCGATCCTCCCCGCATCCTCCCCGGTCCTCCCCGCATCCTCCCCGCATCCTCCCCGCATCCTCCCCGATCCTCCCCGCATCCTCCCCCATCCTCCTCGCATCCTCCCCGATCCTCCCCGCATCCTCCCCGGTCCCCCCTGCATCCTCCCCGGTCCTCCCCGCATCTTCCCCGGTGCTCCCCGCATCCTCCCCGGTCCTCCCCGCATCCTCCCCGATCCTCCCCGCATCCTCCCCGGTCCTGCCCGCATCCTCCCCGCTCCTCCACGCATCCTCCCCGATCCTCCCCGCATCCTCCCCGCATCCTCCCCGGTCCTCCCCGCATCCTCCCTGATCCTCCCCGCATCCTCCCCGATCCTCCCCGCATCCTACCCGATCCTCCCCGCATCCTCCCCGATCCTCCCCGCATCCTCCCCGATCCTCCCCGCATCCTCCCCGCATCCTGCCCGCATCCTTCCTGATCCTCCCCGCATCCTCCCCGCTCCCCCCCGCATCATCCCCGATCCTCCCCGCATCCTCCCCGCATCCTCCCCGTATCCTCCCCGATCCTCCCCGCATCCTCCCCCATCCTCCCCGGTCCTCCCCGGTCCTCCCCGCATCCTCCCCGGTCCTGCCCGCATCCTCCCCGATCCTCCCCGCATCCTCCCCGATCCTCCCCGCATCCTCCCCCATCCTCCCCGCATCCTCCTCGGTCCTCCCCGCATCCTCCCCGATCCTCCCCGCATCCTCCCCGGTCCTCCCCGCATCCTCCCCGGTGCTGCCCGCATCCTCCCCGCTCCTCCCCGCATCCTCCCCGATCCTCCCCGCATCCTCCCCGATCCTCCCCGCATCCTCCCCGCATCCTGCCCGCATCCTCCCCGATCCTCCCCGCATCCTCCCCGGTCCTCCCCGCATCATCCCCGATCCTCCCCGCATCCTCCCCGCATCCTCCCCGTATCCTCCCCGATCCTCCCCGCATCCTCCCCCATCCTCCCCGGTCCTCCCCGGTCCTCCCCGCATCCTCCCCGGTCCTGCCCGCATCCTCCCCGATCCTCCCCGCATCCTCCCCGATCCTCCCCGCATCCTCCCCCATCCTCCCCGCATCCTCCTCGGTCCTCCCCGCATCCTCCCCGATCCTCCCCGCATCCTCCCCGGTCCTCCCCGCATCCTCCCCGGTGCTGCCCGCATCCTCCCCGCTCCTCCACGCATCCTCCCCGATCCTCCCCGCATCCTCCCCGGTCCTCCCCGCATCCTCCCCGGTCCTCCCCGCATCATCCCCGATCCTCCCCGCATCCTCCCCGTATCCTCCCCGATCCTCCTCGCATCCTCCCCGATCCTCCCCGCATCCTCCCCGGTCCTCCCCGCATCCTCCCCGGTGCTGCCCGCATCCTCCCCGCTCCTCCACGCATCCTCCCCGATCCTCCCCGCATCCTCCCCGGTCCTCCCCGCATCCTCCCCGGTCCTCCCCGCATCATCCCCGATCCTCCCCGCATCCTCCCCGTATCCTCCCCGATCCTCCCCGCATCCTCCCCGATCCTCCCCGGGTCCTCCCCGGTCCTCCCCGCATCCTCCCCGATCCTCCCCGCATCCTCCCCGGTCCTCCCCGCATCCTCCCCGGTCCTGCCCGCATCCTCCCCGATCCTCCCCGCATCCTCCCCGGTCCTCCCCGCATCCTCCCCGGTCCTCCCCGCATCCTCCCCAATCCTTCCCGCATCCTCCCCGGTCCCCCCCGCATCCTCCCCGATCCTCCCCGCATCCTCCCCGCTCCGCCATGCATCCTCCCCGATCCTCCCCGCATCCTCCCCGGTCCTCCCCGCATCCTCCCCGGTCCTCCCCGCATCATCCCCGATCCTCCCCGCATCCTCCCCGTATCCTCCCCGATCCTCCCCGCATCCTCCCCGATCCTCCCCAGTCCTCCCCGGTCCTCCCCGCATCCTCCCCGATCCTCCCCGCATCCTCCCTGATCCTCCCCGCATCCTCCCCGGTCCTGCCCGCATCCTCCCCGCTCCTCCACGCATCCTCCCCGATCCTCCCCGCATCCTCCCCGGTCCTCCCCGCATCCTCCCCGGTCCTCCCCGCATCCTCCCCGGTCCCCCCCGCATCCTCCCCGCATCCTCCCCGCATCCTCCCCGCATCCTCCCCGATCCTCCCCACATCCTCCCCGATCCTCCCCGCATCCTCCCCGATCCTCCCCGCATCCTCCGCGGTCCTCCCCGCATCCTCCCCGATCCTCCCCGCATCCTCCCCGATCCTCCCCGCATCCTCCCCGGTCCTCCCCGCATCCTCCCCGGTCCTCCCCGCATCCTCCCCGGTCCTCCCCGCATCCTCCCCGATCCTCCCCGCATCCTCCCCGGTCTTCCCCGCATCATCCCTGATCCTCCCCGCATCCTCCCCGGTCCTCCCCGCATCCTCCCCGATCCTCATCGCATCCTCCCCGATCCTCCCCGCATCCTCCCCCATCCTCCCCGCATCCTCCCCGGTCCTCCCCGTATCCTGCCCGCATCCTCCCCGATCCTCCCCGCATCCTCCCCCATCCTCCCCGCATCCTCCCCGATCCTCCCCGCATCCTCCCCGGTCCTCCCCGCATCCTCCCCGATCCTCCTCGCATCCTCCCCGATCCTCCCCGCATGCTCCCCGGTCCTCCCCGCATCCTCCCCGGTCCTGCCCGCATCCTCCCCGGTCCTCCCCGCATCCTCCCCGGTCCTCCCCGCATCCTCCCCGGTCCTCCCCGCATCCTCCCCGGTCCTCCCCGCATCCTCCCCGATCCTCCCCGCATCCTCCCCGATCCTCCCCGCATCCTCCCTCATCCTCCCCGCATCCTCCCCGGTCCTCCCCGCATCCTCCCCGGTCCTCCCCGCATCCTCCCCGCATCCTCCCCGATCCTCCCCGCATCCTCCCCCATCCTCCCCGCATCCTCCCCGATCCTCCCCGCATCCTCCCCGATCCTCCCCGCATCCTCCCCGGTCCTCCCCGCATCCTCCCCGGTCCTCCCCGCATCCTCCCCGGTCCTGCCCGCATCCTCCCCCATCCTCCCCGCATCCTCCCCGGTCCTCCCCGCATCCTGCCCGCATCCTCCCCGATCCTCCCCGCATCCTCCCCGGTCCTCCCCGCATCCTCCCCGGTCCTCCCCGCATACTCCCCGGTCCTCCCCGCATCCTCCCCGATCCTCCCCGCATCCTCCCCGATCCTCCCCGCATCCTCCCCGGTCCTCCCCGCATCCTCCCCGGTCCTGCCCGCATCCTCCCCGCTCCTCCACGCAACCTCCCCGATCCTCCCCGCATCCTCCCCGGTCCTCCCCGCATCCTCCCCGCATCCTCCCCGCATCCTCCCCGATCCTCCCCGCATCCTCCCGCATCCTCCCCGCATCCTCCCCGATCCTTCCCGCATCCTCCCCGGTCCTCCCTGCATCCTCCCCGGTCCTCCCCGCATCCTCCCCGGTCCTCCCCGCATCCTCCCCCATCCTCCCCGCATCCTCCCCGATCCTCCCCGCATCCTCCCCGATCCTCCCCGCATCCTCCCCGGTCCTCCCCGCATCCTCCCCGGTCCTCCCCGATCCTCCCCGCATCCTCCCCGGTCCTCCCCGCATCCCCCCCGGTCCTCCCCGCATCCTCCCCCATCCTCCCCGCATCCTCCCCGATCCTCCCCGCATCCTCCCCGATCCTCCCCGCATCCTCCCCGGTCCTCCCCGCATCCTCCCCGATCCTCCCCGCATCCTCCCCGGTCCTCCCCGCATCCTCCCCGGTCCTGCCCGCATCCTCCCCGCTCCTCCACGCAACCTCCCCGATCCTCCCCGCATCCTCCCCGGTCCTCCCCGCATCCTCCCCGCATCCTCCCCGATCCTCCCCGCATCCTCCCGCATCCTCCCCGCATCCTCCCCGATCCTTCCCGCATCCTCCCCGATCCTCCCCGCATCCTCCCCGGTCCTCCCCGCATCCTCGCCGGTCCTCCCCGCATCCTCCCCCATCCTCCCCGCATCCTCGCCGATCCACCCCGCATCCTCCCCGATCCTCCCCGCATCCTCCCCGGTACTCCCAGCATCATCCCCGATCCTCCCCGCATCCTCCCCGCATCCTCCCCGTATCCTCCCCGATCCTCCCCGCATCCTCCCCGATCCTCCCCCGTCCTCCCCGGTCCTCCCCGCATCCTCCCCGATCCTCCCCGCATCCTCCCCGGTCCTCCCCACATCCTCCCCGGTCCTGCCCGCATCCTCCCCGATCCTCCCCGCATCCTCCTCGGTCACCCTCGCATCCTCCCTGTTCACCCCCGCATCCTCCCCGGTCCTCCCCGCATCCTCCCCGATCCTCCCCGCATCCTCCCCGATCCCCCCCGCATCCTCCCCCATCCTCCCCGCATCCTCCCCGCATCCTCCGCGCATCCTCCCCGATCCTCCCCGCATCCTCCCCCATCCTCCCCGCATCCTCCCCGATCCTCCCCGCATCCTCCCCGGTCCTCCCCGCATCCTCCCCGATCCTCCTCGCATCCTCCCTGATCCTCCCCGCATCCTCCCCGGTCCTCCCCGCATCCTCCCCGATCCTCCCCGCATCCTCCCCCATCCTCCCCGCATCCTCCCCGCATCCTCCCCGGTCCTCCCCGCATCCTCCCCGCATCCTCCCCGATCCTCCCCGCATCCTCCCCCATCCTCCCCGCATCCTCCCCGATCCTCCCCGCATCCTCCCCCATCCTCCCCGCATCCTCCCCGGTCCTCCCCGCATCCTCCCCGGTCCTCCCCGCATCCTCCCCGCATCCTCCCCGATCCTCCCCGCATCCTCCCCCATCCTCCCCGCATCCTCCCCGATCCTCCCCGCATCCTCCCCGGTCCTCCCCGCATCCTCCCCCATCCTCCCCGCATCCTCCCCGGTCCTGCCCGCATCCTCCCCGCTCCTCCACCCATCCTCCCCGATCCTCCCCGGTCCTCCCCGCATCCTCCCCGGTCCTCCCCGGTCCTCCCCGCATCCTCCCCGATCCTCCCCGCATCCTCCCCGATCCTCCCCGCATCCTCCCCCATCCTCCCCGCATCCTCCCCGGTCCTCCTCGCATCCTCCCCGGTCCTCCCCGCATCCTCCCCGCATCCTCCCCGATCTTCCCCGCATCCTCCCCGATCCTCCCCGCATCCTCCCCGATCCTCCCTGCATCCTCCCCGGTCCTCCCCGCATCCTCCCCGGTCCTCCCCGCATCCTCCCCGCTCCTCCCCGCATCCTCCCCGGTCCTCCCCGCATCCTCCCCGATCCTCCCCGCATCCTCCCCGATCCTCCCCGCATCCTCCCCCATCCTCCCCGCATCCTCCCCGGTGCTCCCCGCATCCTCCCCGCATCCTCCCCGATCCTCCCCGCATCCTCCCCGGTCCTCCCCGCATCCTCCCCGGTCCTCCCCGCATCCTCCCCGGTCCTCCCCGCATCCTCCCCGATCCTCCCCGCATCCTCCCCGATCCTCCCCGAAACCTCCCCGGTCCTCCCCGCATCCTCCCCAATCCTGCCCGCATCGTCCCCGCTCCTCCACGCAACCTCCCCGATCCTCCCCGATCCTCCCCGCATCCTCCCCGCATCCTCCCGGCATCCTCCCCGAACCTCCCCGCATCCTCCCCCATCCTCCCCGCATCCTCCCCGATCCTCCCCGCATCCTCCCCGATCCTCCCCGCATCCTCCCCGGTCCTCCCCGCATCCTCCCCGGTCCTCCCCGCATCCTCCCCGGTCCTCCCCGCATCCTCCCTGGTCCTGCCCGCATCCTCCCCGCTCCTCCACCCATCCTCCCCGATCCTCCCCGGTCCTCCCCGCATCCTCCCCGGTCCTCCCCGGTCCTCCCCGCATCCTCCCCGATCCTCCCCGCATCCTCCCCGATCCTCCCCGCATCCTCCCCCATCCTCCCCGCATCCTCCCCGGTCCTCCTCGCATCCTCCCCGGTCCTCCCCGCATCCTCCCCGCATCCTCCCCGATCTTCCCCGCATCCTCCCCGATCCTCCCCGCATCCTCCCCGATCCTCCCTGCATCCTCCCCGGTCCTCCCCGCATCCTCCCCGGTCCTCCCCGCATCCTCCCCGCTCCTCCCCGCATCCTCCCCGGTCCTCCCCGCATCCTCCCCGATCCTCCCCGCATCCTCCCCGATCCTCCCCGCATCCTCCCCCATCCTCCCCGCATCCTCCCCGGTGCTCCCCGCATCCTCCCCGCATCCTCCCCGATCCTCCCCGCATCCTCCCCGGTCCTCCCCGCATCCTCCCCGGTCCTCCCCGCATCCTCCCCGGTCCTCCCCGCATCCTCCCCGATCCTCCCCGCATCCTCCCCGATCCTCCCCGAAACCTCCCCGGTCCTCCCCGCATCCTCCCCAATCCTGCCCGCATCGTCCCCGCTCCTCCACGCAACCTCCCCGATCCTCCCCGATCCTCCCCGCATCCTCCCCGCATCCTCCCGGCATCCTCCCCGAACCTCCCCGCATCCTCCCCCATCCTCCCCGCATCCTCCCCGATCCTCCCCGCATCCTCCCCGATCCTCCCCGCATCCTCCCCGGTCCTCCCCGCATCCTCCCCGGTCCTCCCCGCATCCTCCCCGGTCCTCCCCGCATCCTCCCCGGTCCTCCCCGGTCCTCCCCGCATCCTCCCCGGTCTTCCCCGCATCCTCCCTGATCCTCCCCGCATCCTCCCCGGTCCTCCCCACATCCTCCCCGATCCTCCCCGCATCCTCCCCGATCCTCCCCGCATCCTCCCCCATCCTCCCCGCATCCTCCCCGGTGCTCCCCGCATCCTCCCCGCATCCTCCCCTATCCTCCCCGCATCCTCCCCCATCCTCCCCGATCCTCTCTGCATCCTCCCCGGTCCTCCCCGCATCCTCCCCGATCCTCCCCGCATCCTCCTCGATCCTCCCCGCATCCTCCCCGCTCCTCCAAGCATCCTCCCCGATCCTCCCCGCATCCTCCCCGGTCCTCCCCGCATCCTCCCCGATCCTCCCCGCATCCTCCCCGATCCTCCCCGCATCCTCCCCGCATCCTGCCCGCATCCTCCCTGATCCTCCCCGATCCTCCCCGCATCCTCCCCGCTCCTCCCCGCATCATCCCCGATCCTCCCCGCATCCTCCCCGCATCCTCCCCGTATCCTCCCCGATCCTCCCCGCATCCTCCCCGATCCTCCCCGGTCATCCCCGGTCCTCCCCGCATCCTCCCCGATCCTCCCCGCATCCTCCCCGGTCCTCCCCGCATCCTCCCCGGTCCTGCCCGCATCCTCCCCGGTCCTCCCCGCATCCTCCCCGCATCCTCCCCGCATCCTCCCCGATCCTCCCCGCATCCTCCCCCATCCTCCCCGCATCCTCCCCGATCCTCCCCGCATCCTCCCCGATCCTCCCCGCATCCTCCCCGGTCCTCCCCGCATCCTCCCCGGTCCTCCCCGCATCCTCCCCGGTCCTCCCCGCATCCTCCCCGGTCCTGCCCGCATCCTCCCCGCTCCTCCAAGCATCCTCCCCGATCCTCCCCGCATCCTCCCCGGTCCTCCCCGCATCCTCCCCGATCCTCCCCGCATCCTCCCCGATCCTCCCCGCATCCTCCCCGCATCCTGCCCGCATCCTCCCTGATCCTCCCCGATCCTCCCCGCATCCTCCCCGGTCCTCCCCGCATCATCCCCGATCCTCCCCGCATCCTCCCCGTATCCTCCCCGATCCTCCCCGCATCCTCCCCGATCCTCCCCGGTCATCCCTGGTCCTCCCCGCATCGTTCCCGATCCTCCCCGCATCCTCCCCGGTCCTCCCCGCATCCTCCCCGGTCCTGCCCGCATCCTCCCCGATCCTCCCCGCATCCTCCCCGGTCCTCCCCGCATCCTCCCCTGTCCTCCCCGCATCCTCCCCGATCCTCCCCACATCCTCCCCGATCCTGCCCGCATCCTCCCCGATCCTCCCCGCATCCTCCCCGGTCCTCCCCGCATCCTCCCCGATCCTCCCCGCATCCTCCCCGACCCTCCCCGCATCCTCCCCGCGCCCCTCCCCGATCCTCCCCGCATACTCCCCAATCCTCCCCGCATCCTCCCCGATCCTCCCCGCATCCTCCCCGGTCCTCCCCGCATCCTCCCCGGTCCTCCCCGCATCGTCCCCGAACCTCCCCGCATCCTCCCCGATCCTCCCCGCATCCTCCCCGATCCTCCCCGCATCCTCCCTGATCCAGCCCGCATCCTCCCCGGTCCTCCCCGCATCCTCCCCGGTCCTCCCCGCATCCTCCCCGGTCCTCCCCGCATCCTCTCCGCATCCTCCCCGATCCCCCCCGCATCCTCCCCGATCCTCCCCGCATCCTCCCCGATCCTCCCCGCATCCGCCCCGATCCTCCCCGCATCCTCGCCGATCCTCTCTGCATCCTCCCCGGTCCTCCCCGCATCCTCCCCGATCCTCCCCGCATCCTCCCCTGTCCTCCCCGCATCCTCCCAGGTCCTCCCCGCATCCTCCCCGGTCCCCCGCCGCATCCTCCCCGATCCTCCCTGCGTCCCTCCCCGATCCTCCCCGCATCCTCCCCGGTCCTCCCCGCATCCTCCGCGGTCCTCCCCGCATCCTTCCCGGTCCTCCCCGCATCCTCCCCGGTCCTGCCCGCATCCTCCCCGATCCTCCCCGATCCTCCCCGCATCCTGCCCGATCCTCCCCGCATCCTCCCCGCATCCTCCCCGCGTCCCTCCCCGATCCTCCCCGCATCCTGCCCGATCCTCCCCGCATCCTCCCCGATCCTCCCCGCATCCTCCCCGATCCTCCCCGCATCCTCCCCGCATCCTCCCCGATCCTCCCCGCATCCTCCCCGATCCTCCCCGCATCCTCCCCGGTCCTCCCCGCATCCTCCCCGGTCCTGCCGGCATCCTCCCCGATCCTCCCCGATCCTCCCCGCATCCTCCCCGATCCTCCCCGCATCCTCCCCGCATCCTCCCCGATCCTCCCCGCATCCTCCCCGATCCTCCCCGCATCCTCCCCGATCCTCCCCGCATCCTCCCCGGTCCTCCCCGCATCCTCCCCGGTCCTCCGCGCATCCTCCCCGATCCTCCCCGCATCCTCCCCGACCCTCCCCGCATCCTCCCCGCGTCCCTCCCCGATCCTCCCCGCATCCTCCCCGATCCTCCCCGCATCCTCCCCGATCCTCCCCGCAGCCTCCCCGATCCTCCCCGCATCCTCCCCGGTCCTCCCCATATGCTCCGCGGTCCTCCCCGCATCCTTCCCGGTCCTCCCCGCATCCTCCCCGGTCCTGCCCGCATCCTCCCCGATCCTCCCCGATCCTCCCCGCATCCTGCCCGATCCTCCCCGCATCCTCCCCGCATCCTCCCCGCGTCCCTCCCCGATCCTCCCCGCATCCTGCCCGATCCTCCCCGCATCCTCCCCGATCCTCCCCGCATCCTCCCCGATCCTCCCCGCATCCTCCCCGGTCCTCCCCGCATCCTCCCCGGTCCTGCCGGCATCCTCCCCGATCCTCCCCGATCCTCCCCGCATCCTCGCCGATCCTCCCCGCATCCTCCCCGCATCCTCCCCGATCCTCCCCGCATCCTCCCCGATCCTCCCCGCATCCTCCCCGATCCTCCCCGCATCCTCCCCGGTCCTCCCCGCATCCTCCCCGGTCCCCCGCGCATCCTCCCCGATCCTCCCCGCATCCTCCCCGACCCTCCCCGCATCCTCCCCGCGTCCCTCCCCGATCCTCCCCGCATCCTCCCCGATCCTCCCCGCATCCTCCCCGATCCTCCCCGCAGCCTCCCCGATCCTCCCCGCATCCTCCCCGGTCCTCCCCATATGCTCCCAAATCCTCACCGCATCCTTCCCGGTGCTTCCTGCATCCTCCACGGTCCTCCCCGCATCCTTTGGGGTCCTCCCCGCATCCTCCCCGGTCCTCCTCGCATCCTCCCCGATTCTCCCTGCATCCTCCCCGGTCCCCCCACATCCTCCCCCGTCCTCCCGGCATCCTCCCCGGTCCTCGCCGCATCCTCCCGGATCCTCCCCGCATTGTCCCCGATCCTCCAAGCATCCTCCCCGATCCACCCGCATCCTCCCCGATCCAGCCCGCATCCTCCCCGGTCCTCCCCGCATCCTCCCCGGTCCTCCCCGCATCCTCCCCGGTCCTCCCCGCATCCTCCCTTGTCCTCCCCGCATCCTCCCAGGCCCACACCGCGTCCCTCCCCGATCCTCCCCGCATGCTCCCCGGTCCTCCCCGCATCCTCCCCGGTCCTCTCCGCATCCTCACCAATCCTCCCCGCATCCTCCCCGATCCTCCCCGCATCCCTCCCCGATCCTCCCCGCATCCTCCCCGGACCTCCCGGCATCCTACTAGGTCCTCTCCGCATCCTCCCCGGTCCTCCCCGCATCCTCCCCGATCCTCCCCGCATCCTCGTCTGTCCTCCCCGCATCCTCCCCGGTCCTCCCCGCATCCTCCCCGATCCTCTCCGCATCCTCCCCGGTCCTCCCCGCATCCTCCCCGATCCTCCCCGCATCCTCCCCTGTCCTCCCCGCATCCTCACCGGTCGTCCCCGCATCCTCCCCGATCCTCCCCGCATCCCTCCCCGATCCTCCCCGCATCCTCCCCGGTCCTCCCCGCATCCTCCCCGGTCCTCTCCGCATCCTCCACGGTCCTCCCCGCATCCTCCCCGATCCTCCCCGCATCCTCGTCTGTCCTCCCCGCATCCTCCCCGGTCCTCCCTGCATCCTCCCCGATCCTCTCCGCATCCTCCCCGGTCCTCCCCGCATCGTCCCCGAACCTCCCCGCATCCTCCCCGGTCCTTCCCGCATCCTCCCAGGTCCTCCCCGCTCCGGTGCCAACCCCTTGTCGCGGCGAACAAGGGACACCCTTCCCACGGGCCGGCTCAGCCCTGTGGATGAGGCTGTACTCGGCCGCCTTTCCTGCGCAAGGTCACTGAGCGCGCTGTGTCAGCGTTGCACTCGGACCAGCTAAAGCCCCTCAAACATGGGCCAGGGAAGCCACAACAAAACAACAAAAGCAGCCCAGCGCGCCGACCAAAGAACAACAAGCACACAAACCCTAGAAAGTGGCTCCCCCCGGGCAAGCGGCCCCTGACCCCGCGGCCTCGGGCACCATGCATACATGGTGGGTAATTAGCGCCGTAACCAGAGGCTGGACGTCCAGCGCTGAGCCAGCCATCCCGCGGAAAGGGAGACGTCCCCCGAGCGCGGCCCGCCACACAACGACCACCGACAACCAGGGCCGGCACCGTGGGATGGTACACCCCAACACAGGCAGCACACACAGACCAAGAACAGAGCGCCGTCGGAGCGACCGCGAGAGGCGCGGCTGTGCGCGCGTACACAGCCCCACACACTCGCCGCAACAGCCAGCACCCTCCCAGGGCCGCTCTCGGCCCACCCCTCGCCTTGCAGGCCCCACTACCAGCAGCAACAACTCTACCGCTGACGTGCAGACCGCCACCAACTACCTCGGATGAGCACAAGGCCGACTCAGTGATCACAGCGAATGGAGCAGGTGTCCACCGTTGAACGACAGCTACCTCAACACGGCGGAGCTGGTCCCATCCTGAATGCGGCCGTGACGAATGGAGCGGGTATCTGGCAATGAACGACTAACTCCTCTACACGCCGGAGCTGGTCCCGTCCTGACTGCGGCCGTGACGAACGGAGCGGGTATCTAGCAAAGAACGTCTACCACCTCCACACGGCGAAGCTGGCTTCATCCCAATTGCGGCCGCGGCGAATGGAGCGAATGTCCGACAATGAACGACTACCACCTCAACGCGGCGGAGCTGGTTCCATCCAGATTACGACCAATGGCTTGGCTGATGCACCACGGGACAAGCTTGCCACAGCCCGTGGGATCCACACCCAGAACAGCCTGAACCACCCAAAACTGTCCAGACGCCGATGTACGGGTGCTGGTTACGGGCATGACAGGAGTGCAGGCCAAGACACGTGCGGTGGGAGAGTTACAGTGCTAGCGGGTACATGAAGAGGCGAGATGTGTCAACTCCTCCTCTGCTGCCCCCGTGCCCCTGGCCATACCCCGACCCCCCTTGGACACTGACCGCTAAGCCTGCTACGAGGTGACAATGAAGCAGTAGTGCAGCAAGAAAGCCACAGACCGCTTCTGCGAATCCCACAGAATTACCGACGCAGCAGGGTGGCACTGAGGGGCCGCAACGCGCTGGTGCCTAGACTCGATGCAGTGACGCTGCGCTCTGCGTCTGTCCCCTCCTGTGACCTGTACGTGAGCCCACCACGCCTCCCAATACCCCGTACTATGCAGGTACCATGCCAGCTTTCACCCCCATCTCTCCGGAACAACAACGCGAGCAACTGCGACCCGCGGAGTCCTGGCCCTTCCTGCGCATCACGTAGAGCCCCAATGACCGGCAGCTGTTCAGTGATGCTCGTCACTTCGTCACCAAGACGGATGTCAAGGCCATTCGCCTGCACGGGAACCCTCTTCTCCTCGGCCCGCAGCTCTGGTGGTACGTGCTCACCGAGGGCTATGCGTCGGACCTGGAGGTGGAGGCCCTGCAGGAGCACAGCTCTCAGCACCAATGGCTCCCCCACCGTGAGCTGATGTCACGTTTCCTACGCTGGGCAGCCTCCGCGTCTGCAGAGGAGCGCACCGCCTTCCTGCACGGCTGCCGTGAGCACGCGACGGACTTTGGCGACGCGCCCATTGCTGCGCTGGATTTCAATGGCATCGTTGACGTGCTCGCCGGCATCTCCAAGGTCACGCCCAAGCTCTTGCGCGTCGTGGCGCTGCACTGGCTCGCCCAATGGCAGGCTGGGCGCGACGGGAAAACACTGGCGTATGCCAAGGCCGTCAAGTACGAGAAAGACAACGACAAGATGGGGCTTAGGGCCAGCGCCGCTGTCCTGCAGAGAGTGGCAGACGGAGCTGCTCAAACACGAAACGTCGGGTCGCCTACTCACCCCTGACGCCAGAACCAAGCTGACAGCCCTGGCCCTCGTACCGGAAGCCAGTGCGGCCCCCAATTCAGCGACGTCTCCGCCGTGGAAAAAGCTGCTGCGTTCTGGTGCCCTGGTAGAGGACGCGGATATGATCAGGCAGCTGGAAGGCCTCCGCACTCTCCCTGATGCGTCAGCCCCGGTAATCTCTGCCGCGCTCTCCTCCCTCATCACGGATGGTGGCTTCGACCTCGGCACCCGCGTGGCAATTCAACTGTCGCAGGCAAAAACGGCGGCAGAGCTATCCCTCGCTGCCAACTCTGCCTGGACAGGCTGCACTTCGTCCCAGCGTGTCCGTTTGCGTGTGCAGCTGGCCGAGTTCCTCAAGGAAGTCATGACGCAGTACGGCCCTGCAGTAGACTCGGCGGCGGTGAACACCACACTCGCGCGCCTGGCACCTGTCATCATGGCCGCCCAGCAGCGTGGATACTCATCGTGGTCAACGGCTGCCGCTGCAGTTAGCCGGTGTGATGCCCTGCCGCCTACTGTACTGGGACCTTTATCCACAGCCGTGGATATTGAGACCTTCCGCCTCGGCATCCGGAATACCCTCGACCACCTCGTCACTACGGTGCAACATGATGCGCTTGCCGAGAAGGTTACGGACGTACTCTCTTCCGCGGGCCCCGCGAGCACAGACTGGTTTGTGTCCGGAGCTTTACGACCATCTGCCACCATGGCCGCTCGCGCACCGGGTTTGGGAGCCCAGTCCTCACTGCAGGCGAGTGCCTCACCTAAGCCCTGTGCTGCACGCGCACTCTCTCTCGCAACCCCTACGGTGGCCACATGCTTCCAGCCACCCACCTCGACGCCGGCCACGTCATGCATCCGCGTAAGCGGCTTGGACACCTGCAGCGCGGTGGAAGCCACAAGCGAGCTCAGTGTCGCCCTCGGGACGCCCATATACGTCGATCAAGAGGACATCAAGAGGGGCTACGCATTTGCCACCATATCGCCCGAACTGTACAACAACCTCTTCTCGCTTACCTCCAAGAGGGTGTTCGCATTCCCGTCGGGTGCAAGCTGCACCATGTCCGCTCACGGGGCGAACAACGAGGCGTACATAGCGGATACTGATAAGCACCTCAACGTGGCCCCTGCCAAACGACAGGTTGAATCCGGACGCCCGAAGCGGAAGCTGGTCACCACCCCCAAGCTCAACAAGTCCCAGCGTCGCCAACGCCAGGCGCAAGCTGCAGTGTCCAACCCGCCAGGGCCGAAGACGGCGGAATCGCAACTTCATGTCGCTCCGCCCCACGACCAGTCCACAGGGCGCCAAGTACAATATGCCAGAGGACACACCTGGGACGGGTACCGTCAGAACTGACTCTTTCTTCCTCACCTGCTCCCAGCTTGCTGCTCCCCCATACTCTCCCTCCTAACCGCCCTTCAACACCTCGCCACCGCGGCCCCCCTGCAATCCCTGTATGACAATATCAACAACGCCGCCGGGCAGCAAGCTAACGAGCATGTCACCCGCCCCAGTAAGGCAGCGGTATGTCTCTCCTGTGGCACATACATGCCTGACTGGCACCGGTTGCCCGGCCCGTGCCCGACATGCCATGCAGTGGCAGTTAGGACCCCCCCAGTGGTCCAGCCCGCGTCTGTTACAGATGGACGTGTTCACCCCAGTGTGCGGCCCCTCCTCAACGACATTCTGCGACAATCCCAACGGCTGCTGGACCGTGGCCCCATAATGATGTCGTGCCCAGTCCAAATGGGTGATACAGTACTGATATTTTGGGACCGCTTGGAGACCTGCAGAGACCTCCCGGTGGCAGCACACCCGTACACATACCGTCGCACCGGACATGCTGGCCCATGGAGACTCGAGCGCAGCGACGGACAGTACGTGACGAATGTAGTGGCACCCACTTGCACCACATGTGCCAGGCCCAGCACCCACAGTGCCAGAATCATGGCCCCCGCCCCCGACGTCGTCTTGCCCCGAGTGTTTTGCCCTGAACCATCTCCGGCGCATGCTGTCACTACTGAGGCGTACAACCAATGCTACGTTCTCGTTCCAGGGCACCCAGAGGTCGTTCATGCTGTGGATGATACTGCCCTCCCATGGGGCCATCCATGTGTCCCCGCGAACCCGGAGCCAGCCATACCCCTCCCACGCCTGTCGCAGCTCACACCGCCTGCCCTAACAACTGACAGCCCTGACCTCACACCCATGCGTGTCCTCGGGGGCAACGTGGGTGGGTTGGAAGCCCAACTGTCACTCCTACGCCTATGGTTGGTGTCCCTCTCGCCCGACATTGTCACCCTGCAAGAAGTATGGAACATGCAGCTAGTTGACCGACTCTTTCAGGGCCACATGCTGTATAAAGCGGGCTCCGTGGAGGGCCAAGTCCGCGGGCTCGTGATTGCGTGGAGGCGCTCTCTATGCCCGCCCGGCACTGACCCAGACCTTCTGCGGGACTCTAGGGAGGACCTGGCCCTCATCCTCCCCACGACGCTGTATGGTGCCGTCCTCGTGGTCAATGCACACCTCCCGCCCAAACTCCCAGACCGTGTGTGCCATGCCATCATGCGCGCCTGGTCAACTCTTCGAACCGCCACCAACCCCAAGTACGCCATCATCCAGGCGAACATGAACATGCCGAGGAATGGCCACACGCCACTGGCAAAAGCGCTACGTCGAACCGGCGCACTAGCGCACTTCACCCCCCTACTGGCTGCCGACTGCGCCACCAACTTCACTGTGGTCCAGGGTGTCCCGGCCGCCACAGCCATCGACCATGTGCTGGTGCACGGCATGTGGTCCAGCACACGTCATGTGCTGATACCCCTCAAGCACACCCATCTGGCCATCCTCGCCGAGCTCACCCCGAGAGATGCCAAGCCTGATCCATACGCCTGGAAGCTGTTCCGGTGGCGCTCCACCCCCCGCAACCACCTCCGCGCGCTGGCCCTGATACTCAATGTGGTCTGGGGATATCTGGCCCATACCCCAGCGAGTCCAGACCAATTCCTCGCAGTGTTTCTGCACTATGCGCGCCAATATGCCCGCCTACGGGAGTCAGCACGGGCCATCATCGACTCTCTCAAACTACCGCCACCCCCGTATGACAGGTCCCAGCTGCACCGGGTGGAAGAGGTGCTCCGGGCGCGCCACCTAGCCCATGAGCTGCAAACGAAGAGGGAAGCGCTGGCGCACGTGGCCGTGGATGCAGTAACCAAACGATTCCTGGCACCCCCAGGGAAGCCCCTGCGCCCGTACACTGGTATCCTCCCACACCCGGATGCACACATGCCAACTGTGCGTGACCAACTGCATGAGACGCACCGCCAGGCACTAGAGATCCAACGTGACCGCCATGTACTGATCGACCACTCCGCCTTGGAAGCCCGCCCCTCACGTGAACCTTGGGACGCCCTCTTCCACCCACCCACCGACCTGCCCCTGTACCTCTTCCTGCTAGTACTGCATCATGGAGTGTCTCCGGCGGACAGAAGGGCCATTGACCGACTAGGGGCTGCGCTGGCCTCTGCGGGCCCCCTGTCCCCGTACCGCATCACTGCAGCCATGCGCCGCCTCTCGTCCCTGGCGACAACAGTGGACAACTTCCCTCTGGCACTACTGCACGGCGCCGAGGGGGGCCTGCATGCCGCCTGTGTGCAACTGGCGCACCGCCGCCGGTTGAATCCACAGTCTGTGATCAATGTTATCACCCAACTGGGGTCCTACAAGGGCGCTCCGAAGCCCGTCCACCTGTTCGAGTCCCACCGTCCTCTGTCGATCACATCGCCGCTTGCCGCCTTTGAGGCTGCCGCTGGAGGGCAGCTCATACGGACCACGGCGGAACTGACTGGCAACGCCACTCCTGAGTTGTTTGCGTACCGAGGTGCAGCCCGCGTACATGGTGTTCGCCATCAGAGCAGCAGCGGTACGAACACTCCTTCAGTGGAGCCTGGTGGCTATCTGCAAGTGGGACGAGTCCCACGCTTGTTTTCGCATCCCGAGGGAAGCCGCGACACAGACATTGCGCCTGACGCCCGGGACCTGGAACTTTGGCGACTGGTTCACCAACTACTACACCAGCTTGCAGATTCGAGTACTCACAGATGTGGGATTCACAGCGCCGATGGTTACCGGGGAAGGCGCCAATCAAGGATGTGCAGCGGCAGATCAATGCTTTCAGGGCACGCAAGCATGCCTCAACACGACCATGCGCCATTATGCAGACGTCGACTTGCCGAGCATGCGTGGCCCCCTGCCTTGCACACGGGCCAGCTTTAGCGACGACAGAATATTCTTGGCCCCCTCCATGCGTCGCCTGCTGCAAGCTGTAATGGATTGCGTTCATTGCTCGCGGGCCGTTGGACGCACCCCCAACCCTCACAAGCTGGAGTTCACCCTTGTCTCCCTGCAGACAGGAGCCCCCATGCTAAAACATACCGATGTGCCTGGTATGGACACCAGAACACAGCCACACGCTCCCACACTTGTGGGCATCCCCCTGCTACCCGGGCTGCCGGTCCGGAGGACGATGGCCAAACTCATCCCCAAGTTCCGGCGCCAGCTGACCAGCATGCAAGCAGAAGCACACATGAACCCACTTCTGCGCGTTCGCTCCTTCATGGCGTACGCTCTCTCAGCCCTTGACTTTGTCGCCCGTGGGTTCTTGTTCACGCCCTTGTCACTGGTCACTCTGCAGACCCTGACCCGCCGGCACTGGCGACGCTCGTACCGGCTTCCCAAGTGGACCCCTCATTGGTACCTTCACCGCCCATTGCATGCGGGTGGCCCAGGATGTCCAGACCTGCATGTCAGGAATGCCATCCAGCTGATGACCACACTGTTGCAAGCGTCTGTGGGCAGGCACCCACTGGCCCTGGCAGGAGCGAACTACCTGCTGCACAGTGGCCAGCACCTGACTGAGGGCCCGCTGCTTCGGAGCCTCCTTGGTCCGGGTGGCATTGAGGTTCATGCAGTCCCTGGCCCGACCCTAGCACCGTGCCTGCAGCACACACAAGGCTCCCTTGGTGGGCTGTGTGAACTGGATGTCGTCTACTTGGCGTATGACGCGGCGGTCTCGGGCAATTCTGTCGCTGGAGGGGCAGTATTCGGGCATCCTACGACCGGTGAGCTCATGACCATGCAATTCGCTTGCCAAATCTTTCGCCCTTCAGGAACTGACGGCGAGTGGCTCGCACGCTTGGTCCCCCTGCAGGCCCTCAGTCGCTGGAGCGGCACGGTCGTGTACGTCACCGACGGCGCCGACTCATGCACTCGGCGGTTCACCAGGGGGCCCGGGTCATCATCACTGCTCGTGCGTGGCTTCAAGCACGTCCAGACCATGTGCGCCCACTTGCGTCATCGGGACTTCTGGGTGCATGCTCAGCATTCGTCCCTCGCGGCGGACATCCTGGCCAACCTCAATCGGCGGGCCCACACGCTGGCACACGAATATCGGGGACAAGCGCAACCCTACCGCCTGCCCATCCTCGACGCTTACGCGGGATGCGTAGTGGCCAGCGTCGACGGGAGCGTACTCTTGGACCCAGCGCGACATATGGAGGTCGTTCACAGCCGAATACTCACCACAGCACTGCCCAACCTGGCGAATTGGGACACAGGACCGTGGACGAGCCTGTACCTGGCGGACGACTTGAACGAAGTGGATGTATGCCGAGCACTACAACATCGTTTGTATGCCCTAGCACCGGCCCCACCGGGGGTTGGCTGCTACGTGTGCCCCTACTGCACCGTCTCCGTTCACAACGTGCAGTACCACTTACTCCACCGCTGCCCCCCAGCCTTTGTGGCTCTTCTGCGAGCAGCGGCCGCATTTTGGACGAGTGCTACGCTTCTGGTTCATCTTGGTCGCTATGCGAGCCACCTTCAGGTGATCGGAGGCACCCTCCTCTGCGACCACGAGGGCGAAGCTGTCTTTGGGGTTCAAGCAGACCTGTCCGTACCGGTGCTGCCTTCTGCGACCTACAGCGCTCACATCCTCTCTCTGACCGGGCTCTGGTACTCTACGTCGACTACGCGGACGTTGCAGCGTGTGGCCAACGTCAACCGTCAGGAGGTCCTCCGTCGGGTGCTGCAGGCTGCACACACCACGAGACCGAGACAGACGCTGGAGGACCTCATGGCGTCGCACCCCTGGAGCATTGCGGGACGTCAAGTAAGGTGGACGATGCCGCCGTACAGATCGCTGCCAGCGGCAGTCGTTCTATTTTCAGACCAGTGCCTCACCTTTGAGTGTAGTGCAACATTGACACTGGTCCTACGGTCATTACCGTGGACCGGACTATTTCTGGCTGCAACGCCTGTCCTGCCCTTGCCGGCACCCGAGGCTTCAGGTGCCCCGTTGTATGTCATCTGCACGCTGGGCCCCACACCAGGCACCGCTCCACATTTGGCTGCCATGACCAGCGACGCCCATCCACACGTATATATAATAGACCCTAAAGAAGATCCAGAGTGGCTGTTTGCCCAGCACTCGCCCCTCCGCGTCGTCTGGCGCTGCGCCGGTCAACAAATAGTCATCACACACGGAGTACCGTGGGACCAAACACTCTTCCATACAGCCGAGTGAATCAAGCGACTATCACCCAGAGTTGTGCATGTCAATGCTGTGCAGGGTAGGGAGGCATGCACCAGAACGCACTGGCACATACCAAGCACCACCCACACAAGAACGCCCAGCACCCGGCACACAGCGTGGGACAAGGCGCAGCCCCGAGCAGCGGATCCCGGCGTGCCTTACAGACAGTGCCGCGAACACACCGCGCGCGATGTGCGGCGCGACGGCGACGACGAGCTGCCAGTGCGGACCAAGACACGCGCATGGCGCAGCCGTTGGGTGACCGGCGGCGCCTGTGCCACACAGAGACCACCGTTCAACCGTCGGGGCGTGCGGCCCCCAAAAGGGGCCAATATCGTCAGGTCATCTCTACCTCTACCTCTACCAGGTCCTCCCCGCATCCTCCCCGGTCGCCCCCCGCATCCTCCCCGATCCTCCCCGCGTCCCTCCCCAATCCTCCCCGCATCCTCCCCGGTCCTCCCCGCATCCTCCCCGGTCCTCCCCGCATCCTTCCCGGTCCTCCCCGCATCCTCCCCGGTTCTGCCCGCATCCTCCCCGATCCTCCCAGCATCCTCCCCGATCCTCCCCGCATCCTCCCCGGTCTTCCCCGCATCCTCCCCGATCCTCCCCGCATCGTCCCCGATCCTCCCCGCATCCTCCCCGATCCTCCCCGCATCCTCCCCGGTCCTCCCCGCATCCTCCCCGCTTCCTCCCCGCATCCTCCCCGATCCTCCCGGCATCCTCCCCCATCCTCCCCGCATCCTCCCCCGTCCTCCCCGCATCCTCCCCGATCCTCCCCGCATCCTCCCCGATCCTCCCCGCATCCTCCCCGGTCCTCCCCGCATCCTCCCCGGTCCTCCCCGCATCCTCCCCGGTCCTCCACGCATCCTCCCCGATCCTCCCCGCATCCTCCCCGGTCCTCCCCGCATCCTCCCCGATCCTCCCCGCATCGTCCCCGATCCTCCCCGCATCCTCCCCGATCCTCCCCGCATCCTCCCCCATCCTCCCCGCATCCTCCCCGGTCCTCCCCGCATCCTCCCCGCATCCTCCCCGCATCCTCCCCGATCCTCCCGGCATCCTGCCCCATCCTCTCCGCATCCTCCCCCGTCCTCCCCGCATCCTCCCCGATCCTCCCTGCATCCTCCCCGGTCCTCCCCGCATCCTCCCCGGTCCTCCCTGCATCCTCCCCGATCCTCCCCGCATCCTCCCCGGTCCTCCCCGCATCCTCCCCGGTCCTGCCCGCATCCTCCCCGCTCCTCCACGCATCCTCCCCGATCCTCCCCGCATCCTCCCCGGTCCTCTCCGCATCCTCCCCGGTCCTCCCCGCATCCTCCCCGATCCTCCCCGCATCCTCCCCGATGCTCCCCGCATCCTCCCCGATCCTCCCCGCATCCTCCCCGATCCTCCCCGCATCCTCCGTGATCCTCCCCGCATCATCCCCGCATCCACCCCGGTCCTCCCTGCATCCTCCCCGATCCTCCCCGCATCCTCCCCCATCCTCCCCGCATCCTCCCCGGTCCTCCCCGCATCCTCCCCGGTCCTCCCCGCATCCTCCCCGGTCCTCCCCGCATCCTCCCCGCATCCTCCCCGCATCCTCCCCGATCCTCCCGGCATCCTCCCCGATCCTCCCCGCATCCTCCCCGGTCTTCCCCGCATCCTCCCCGGTCCTCCCCGCATCCTCCCCGGTCCTCCCCGCATCCTCCCCGGTCCTCCCCGCATCCTCCCCGATCCTCCCCGCATCCTCCCCGGTCTTCCCCGCATCCTCCCTGATCCTCCCCGCATCCTCCCCGGTCCTCCCCGCATCCTCCCCGATCCTCCCCGCATCCTCCCCGATCCTCCCCGCATCCTCCCCGATCCTCCCCGCATCCTCCCCGGTCCTCCCCGCATCCTCCCCGGTCCTGCCCGCATCCTCCCCGCTCCTCCACGCATCCTCCCCGATCCTCCCCGCATCCTCCCCGGTCCTCCCCGCATCCTCCCCGATCCTCCCCGCATCGTCCCCGATCCTCCCCGCATCCTCCCCGATCCTCCCCGCATCCTCCCCGGTCCTCCCCGCATCCTCCCCGCTTCCTCCCCGCATCCTCCCCGATCCTCCCGGCATCCTCCCCCATCCTCCCCGCATCCTCCCCCGTCCTCCCCGCATCCTCCCCGATCCTCCCCGCATCCTCCCCGATCCTCCCCGCATCCTCCCCGGTCCTCCCCGCATCCTCCCCGGTCCTCCCCGCATCCTCCCCGGTCCTCCACGCATCCTCCCCGATCCTCCCCGCATCCTCCCCGGTCCTCCCCGCATCCTCCCCGATCCTCCCCGCATCGTCCCCGATCCTCCCCGCATCCTCCCCGATCCTCCCCGCATCCTCCCCCATCCTCCCCGCATCCTCCCCGGTCCTCCCCGCATCCTCCCCGCATCCTCCCCGCATCCTCCCCGATCCTCCCGGCATCCTGCCCCATCCTCTCCGCATCCTCCCCCGTCCTCCCCGCATCCTCCCCGATCCTCCCTGCATCCTCCCCGGTCCTCCCCGCATCCTCCCCGGTCCTCCCTGCATCCTCCCCGATCCTCCCCGCATCCTCCCCGGTCCTCCCCGCATCCTCCCCGGTCCTGCCCGCATCCTCCCCGCTCCTCCACGCATCCTCCCCGATCCTCCCCGCATCCTCCCCGGTCCTCTCCGCATCCTCCCCGGTCCTCCCCGCATCCTCCCCGATCCTCCCCGCATCCTCCCCGATGCTCCCCGCATCCTCCCCGATCCTCCCCGCATCCTCCCCGATCCTCCCCGCATCCTCCGTGATCCTCCCCGCATCATCCCCGCATCCACCCCGGTCCTCCCTGCATCCTCCCCGATCCTCCCCGCATCCTCCCCCATCCTCCCCGCATCCTCCCCGGTCCTCCCCGCATCCTCCCCGGTCCTCCCCGCATCCTCCCCGGTCCTCCCCGCATCCTCCCCGCATCCTCCCCGCATCCTCCCCGATCCTCCCGGCATCCTCCCCGATCCTCCCCGCATCCTCCCCGGTCTTCCCCGCATCCTCCCCGGTCCTCCCCGCATCCTCCCCGGTCCTCCCCGCATCCTCCCCGGTCCTCCCCGCATCCTCCCCGATCCTCCCCGCATCCTCCCCGGTCTTCCCCGCATCCTCCCTGATCCTCCCCGCATCCTCCCCGGTCCTCCCCGCATCCTCCCCGATCCTCCCCGCATCCTCCCCGATCCTCCCCGCATCCTCCCCCATCCTCCCCGCATCCTCCCCGGTCCTCCCCGCATCCTCCCCGGTCCTCCCCGCATCCTCCCCGGTCCTCTCCGCATCCTCCCCGGTCCTCCCCGCATCCTCCCCCATCCTCCCCGCATCCTCCCCGGTCCTCTCCGCATCCTCCCCGCATCCTCCCCGATCCTCCCCGCATCCTCCCCCATCCTCCCAGCATCCTCCCCGATCCTCCCCGCATCCTCCCCGATCCTCCCCGCATCCTCCCCGGTCCTCCCCGCATCCTCCCCGGTCCTGCCCGCATCCTCCCCGCTCCTCCACGCATCCTCCCCGATCCTCCCCGCATCCTCCCCGATCCTCCCCGCATCCTCCCCCATCCTCCCCGCATCCTCCCCGGTCCTCCCCGCATCCTCCCCGCATCCTCCCCGCATCCTCCCCGATCCTCCCGGCATCCTCCCCCATCCTCCCCGCATCCTCCCCCGTCCTCCCCGCATCCTCCCCGATCCTCCCCGCATCCTCCCCGATCCTCCCCGCATCCTCCCCGGTCCTCCCCGCATCCTCCCCGGTCCTCCCCGCATCCTCCCCGGTCCTCCCCGCATCCTCCCCGGTCCTCCCCGCATCCTCCCCGATCCTCCCCGCATCCTCCCCGGTCTTCCCCTGCATCCTCCCTGATCCTCCCCGCATCCTCCCCGGTCCTCCCCGCATCCTCCCCGATCCTCCCCGCATCCTCCCCGATCCTCCCCGCATCCTCCCCCATCCTCCCCGCATCCTCCCCGGTCCTCCCCGCATCCTCCCCGGTCCTCGCCGCATCCTCCCCGGTCCTCCCCGCATCCTCCCCCATCCTCCCCGCATCCTCCCCGATCCTCCCCGCATCCTCCCCCATCCTCCCCGCATCCTCCCCGATCCTCCCTGCATCCTCCCCGGTCCTCCCCGCATCCTCCCCGATCCTCCCCGCATCCTCCCCGGTCCTCACCGCATCCTCCCCGATCCTCCCCGCATCCTCCCCCATCCTCCCCGCATCCTCCCCGGTCCTCCCCGCATCCTCCCCGGTCCTCCCCGCATCCTCCCCGATCCTCCCCGCATCCTCCCCGGTCCTCTCCGCATCCCCCCCGATCCTCCCCGCATCCTCCCCCATCCTCCCCGCATCCTCCCCGGTCCTCTCCGCATCCTCCCCGATCCTCCCCGCATCCTCCCCGGTCCTCACCGCATCCCCCCCGATCCTCCCCGCATCCTCCCCCATCCTCCCCGCATCCTCCCCGGTCCTCTCCGCATCCTCCCCGCATCCTCCCCGATCCTCCCCGCATCCTCCCCCATCCTCCCCGCATCCTCCCCGATCCTCCCCGCATCCTCCCCGGTCCCCCCCGCATCCTCCCCGATCCTCCCCGCATCCTCCCCGATCCTCCCCGCATCCTCCCCGGTCCTCCCCGCATCCTCCCCGGTCCTGCCCGCATCCTCCCCGCTCCTCCACGCATCCTCCCCGATCCTCCCCGCATCCTGCCCGGTCCTCCCCGCATCCTACCCGGTCCTCCCCGCATCCTCCCCGGTTCTCCCCGCATCGTCCCCGGTCCTCCCCGCATCCTCCCCGCATCCTCCCCGATCCTCCCCGCATCCTCCCCCGTCCTCCCCGCATCCTCCCCGGTCCTCCCCGCATCCTCCCCGGTCCTCCCCGCATCCTCCCCGGTCCTCCCCGCATCCTCCCCGGTCCTCCCCGCATCCTCCCCGGTCCTCCCCGCATCCGCCCCGATCCTCCCCGCATCCTCCCCGATCCTCCCTGCATCCTCCCCGGTCCTCCCCGCATCCTCCCCGATCCTCCCCGCATCCTCCCCGATCCTCCCCGCATCCTCCCCGATCCTCCCCGCATCCTCCCCGATCCTCCCCGCATCCTCCCCGATCCTCCCCGCATCCTCCCCGCATCCTGCGCGCATCCTCCGTGATCCTCCCCGCATCCTCCCCACATCCTCCCCGGTCCTCCCTGCATCCTCCCCGATCCTCCCCGCATCCTCCCCAATCCTCCCCGCATCCTTCCCGGTCCTCCCCGCATCCTTCCCAATCCTCCCCGAATCCTCCGCGGTGCTCCCGGCATCCTCCCTGGTCCTCCCCGCATCCTCCCCGATCCTCCCCGTATCCTCCCCGATCCTCACTGCATCCTTCCCGGGTCCTCCCCAAATCCTCCCGGGTCCTCCCCACATCCTCCCCGATCCTCCCCGCAGCCTCCCCGGTCCTCCCCGCATCCCCCCCAGTCCTGCCTGCATCCTCCCCGGTCCTCCCTGCATCCTCCCCGAACCTCCCCGCATCCTGCCCGATCCTCCCCGCATCCTCCCCGGTCCTCCCCGCATCCTCCCCGGTCCTCCCCGCATCCTCCCGGGTCCTCCCTAAATCCTCCCGGGTCCTCCCCAGATCCTCCCCGATCCTCCCCGCATCCCACCCGGTCCTGCCTGCATCCTCCCCGATCCTCCCTGCATCCTCCCCGGTCCTCCCCGCATCCTCCCCGATCCTCCCCGCATCCTCCCCGATCCTCCCCGCATCCTCCCCGCATCCTCCCCGATCCTCCCCGCATCCTCCCCGATCCTCCCCGCATCCTCCCCGCATCCTGCCTGCATCCTCTCTGATCCTCCCCGATCCTCCCCGCATCCTCCGTGATCCTCCCCGCATCCTCCCCGCATCCTCCCCGATCCTCCCCGCATCCTCCCCGATCCTCCCTGCATCCTCCCCAATCCTCCCCGCATCCTTCCCGGTCCTCCCCGCATCCTTCCCAATCCTCCCCGAATCCTCCGCGGTCCTCCCTGCATCCTCCCCGATCCTCCCCGCATCCTTTTCGATCCTCCCCGCATCCTCCCCGATCCTCCCTGCATCCTCCCGGGTCCTCCCCAAATCCATCCCGGGTCCTCCCCGCATCCTCCCCGATCCTCCCCGCATCCTCCCCGATCCTCCCTGCATCCTCCCGGGTCCTCCCCAAATCCATCCCGGGTCCTCCCCCATCCTCCCCGCATCCTCCCCGGTCCTCTCCGCATCCTCCCCGCATCCTCCCCGATCCTCCCCGCATCCTCCCCCATCCTCCCTAATCCTCCCCGCATCCTTCCCGGTCCTCCCCGCATCCTTCCCAATCCTCCCCGAATCCTCCGCGGTCCTCCCCGCATCCTCCCCGGTCCTCCCCGCATCCTCCCCGATCCTCCCCGCATCCTCCCCCATCCTCCCCGCATCCTCCCCGGTCCTCTCCGCATCCTCCCCGCATCCTCCCCGATCCTCCCCGCATCCTCCCCCATCCTCCCCGATCCTCCCCGCATCCTCCCCGGTCCCCCCCGCATCCTCCCCGATCCTCCCCGCATCCTCCCCGATCCTCCCCGCATCCTCCCCGGTCCTCCCCGCATCCTCCCCGGTCCTGCCCGCATCCTCCCCGCTCCTCCACGCATCCTCCCCGATCCTCCCCGCATCCTCCCCGGTCCTCCCCGCATCCTCCCCAGTCCTCCCCGCATCCTCCCCGGTCCTCCCCGCATCCTCCCCGGTCCCCCCCGCATCCCCCCCGATCCTCCCCGCATCCTCCCCGATCCTCCCCGCATCCTCCCCGGTCCTCCCCGCATCCTCCCCGGTCCTGCCCGCATCCTCCCCGCTCCTCCACGCATCCTCCCCGATCCTCCCCGCATCCTCCCCGGTCCTCCCCACTCCTCCCCGCATCCTCCCCGATCCTCCCCGCATCCTCCCCCATCCTCCCCGCATCCTCCCCGGTCCTCCCCGCATCCTCCCCGATC
The DNA here is from genome assembly GCA_964036045.1 of Eutreptiella sp. 'Long Island Sound 2002'. Taxonomy (NCBI): domain Eukaryota; phylum Euglenozoa; class Euglenophyceae; order Eutreptiales; family Eutreptiaceae; genus Eutreptiella; species Eutreptiella sp. 'Long Island Sound 2002'. Next base: position 3,050,399 of record OZ038401.1, read on the forward strand.
CTCCCCGCATCCTCCCCCATCCTCCCCGCATCCTCCCCGATCCTCCCCGCATCCTCCCCGATCCTCCCCGCATCCTCCCCGGTCCTCCCCGCATCCTCCCCGGTCCTCCCCGCATCCTCCCCGGTCCTCCCCGCATCCTCCCCGATCCTCCCCGCATCCTCCCCGGTCTTCCCCGAATCCTCCCTGATCCTCCCCGCATCCTCCCTGGTCCTCCCCGCATCCTCCCCGATCCTCCCCGCATCCTCCCCGATCCTCCCCGCATCCTCCCCGATCCTCCCCGCATCCTCCCCGGTCCTCCCCGCATCCTCCCCGGTCCTCCCCGCATCCTCCCCCATCCTCCCCGCATCCTCCCCGATCCTCCCCGCATCCTCCCCCATCCTCCCCGCATCCTCCCCGGTCCTCCCCGCATCCTCCCCGATCCTCCCCGCATCCTCCCCGGTCCTCCCCGCATCCTCCCCGGTCCTCCCCGCATCCTCCCCGGTCCTCCCCGCATCCTCCCCGATCCTCCCCGCATCCTCCCCGGTCTTCCCCGCATCCTCCCTGATCCTCCCCGCATCCTCCCTGGTCCTCCCCGCATCCTCCCCGATCCTCCCCGCATCCTCCCCGATCCTCCCCGCATCCTCCCCGATCCTCCCCGCATCCTCCCCGGTCCTCCCCGCATCCTCCCCGGTCCTCCCCGCATCCTCCCCGGTCCTCCCCGCATCCTCCCCACTCCTCCCCGCATCCTCCCCGATCCTCCCCGCATCCTCCCCCATCCTCCCCGCATCCTCCCCGGTCCTCCCCGCATCCTCCCCGATCCTCCCCGCATCCTCCCCCATCCTCCCCGCATCCTCCCCGATCCTCCCCGCATCCTCCCCGATCCTCCCCGCATCCTCCCCGGTCCTCCCCGCATCCTCCCCGGTCCTCCCCGCATCCTCCCCGGTCCTCCCCGCATCCTCCCCGATCCTCCCCGCATCCTCCCCGGTCTTCCCCGCATCCTCCCTGATCCTCCCCGCATCCTCCCTGGTCCTCCCCGCATCCTCCCCGATCCTCCCCGCATCCTCCCCGATCCTCCCCGCATCCTCCCCGATCCTCCCCGCATCCTTCCCGGTCCTCCCCGCATCCTCCCCAGTCCTCCCCGCATCCTCCCCGGTCCTCCCCGCATCCTCCCCCATCCTCCCCGCATCCTCCCCGATCCTCCCCGCATCCTCCCCCATCCTCCCCGCATCCTCCCCGATCCTCCCTGCATCCTCCCCGGTCCTCCCCGCAACCTCCCCGATCCTCCCCGCATCCTCCCCGATCCTCCCCGCATCCTCCCTGATCCTCCCCGCATCCTCCCCGATCCTCCCCGCATCCTCCCCGATCCTCCCCGCATCCTCCCCGCATCCTGCCCGCATCCTCCCTGATCCTCCCCGATCCTCCCCGCATCCTCCGTGATCCTCCCCGCATCCTCCCCGCATCCTCCCCGGTCCTCCCTGCATCCTCCCCGATCCTCCCCGCATCCTCCCTAATCCTCCCCGCATCCTTCCCGGTCCTCCCCGCATCCTTCCCAATCCTCCCCGAATCCTCCGCGGTCCTCCCCGCATCCTCCCCGGTCCTCCCCGCATCCTCCCCGATCCTCCCCGCATCCTCCCCCATCCTCCCCGCATCCTCCCCGGTCCTCTCCGCATCCTCCCCGCATCCTCCCCGATCCTCCCCGCATCCTCCCCCATCCTCCCCGATCCTCCCCGCATCCTCCCCGGTCCCCCCCGCATCCTCCCCGATCCTCCCCGCATCCTCCCCGATCCTCCCCGCATCCTCCCCGATCCTCCCCGCATCCTCCCCGGTCCTCCCCGCATCCTCCCCGGTCCTGCCCGCATCCTCCCCGCTCCTCCACGCATCCTCCCCGATCCTCCCCGCATCCTCCCCGGTCCTCCCCGCATCCTCCCCAGTCCTCCCCGCATCCTCCCCGGTCCTCCCCGCATCCTCCCCGGTCCCCCCCGCATCCCCCCCGATCCTCCCCGCATCCTCCCCGATCCTCCCCGCATCCTCCCCGGTCCTCCCCGCATCCTCCCCGGTCCTGCCCGCATCCTCCCCGCTCCTCCACGCATCCTCCCCGATCCTCCCCGCATCCTCCCCGGTCCTCCCCGCTCCTCCCCGCATCCTCCCCGATCCTCCCCGCATCCTCCCCCATCCTCCCCGCATCCTCCCCGGTCCTCCCCGCATCCTCCCCGATCCTCCCCGCATCCTCCCCCATCCTCCCCGCATCCTCCCCGATCCTCCCCGCATCCTCCCCGATCCTCCCCGCATCCTCCCCGGTCCTCCCCGCATCCTCCCCGGTCCTCCCCGCATCCTCCCCGGTCCTCCCCGCATCCTCCCCGATCCTCCCCGCATCCTCCCCGGTCTTCCCCGCATCCTCCCTGATCCTCCCCGCATCCTCCCCGGTCCTCCCCGCATCCTCCCCGATCCTCCCCGCATCCTCCCCGATCCTCCCCGCATCCTCCCCGATCCTCCCCGCATCCTCCCCGGTCCTCCCCGCATCCTCCCCGGTCCTCCCCGCATCCTCCCCGGTCCTCCCCGCATCCTCCCCCATCCTCCCCGCATCCTCCCCGATCCTCCCCGCATCCTCCCCCATCCTCCCCGCATCCTCCCCGATCCTCCCTGCATCCTCCCCGGTCCTCCCCGCAACCTCCCCGATCCTCCCCGCATCCTCCCCGATCCTCCCCGCATCCTCCCCGATCCTCCCCGCATCCTCCCCGATCCTCCCCGCATCCTCCCCGATCCTCCCCGCATCCTCCCCGCATCCTGCCCGCATCCTCCCTGATCCTCCCCGATCCTCCCCGCATCCTCCGTGATCCTCCCCGCATCCTCCCCGCATCCTCCCCGGTCCTCCCTGCATCCTCCCCGATCCTCCCCGCATCCTCCCTAATCCTCCCCGCATCCTTCCCGGTCCTCCCCGCATCCTTCCCAATCCTCCCCGAATCCTCCGCGGTCCTCCCCGCATCCTCCCCGGTCCTCCCCGCATCCTCCCCGGTCCTCCCCGCATCCTCCCCCATCCTCCCCGCATCCTCCCCGGTCCTCTCCGCATCCTCCCCGCATCCTCCCCGATCCTCGCCGCATCCTCCCCCATCCTCCCCGATCCTCCTCGCATCCTCCCCGGTCCCCCCCGCATCCTCCCCGATCCTCCCCGCATCCTCCCCGATCCTCCCCGCATCCTCCCCGATCCTCCCCGCATCCTCCCCGATCCTCCCCGCATCCTCCCCGATCCTCCCCGCATCCTCCCCGCATCCTGCCCGCATCCTCCCTGATCCTCCCCGATCCTCCCCGCATCCTCCGTGATCCTCCCCGCATCCTCCCCGCATCCTCCCCGGTCCTGCCTGCATCCTCCCCGATCCTCCCCGCATCCTCCCTAATCCTCCCCGCATCCTTCCCGGTCCTCACCGCATCCTTCCCAATCCTCCCCGAATCCTCCGCGGTCCTCCCCGCATCCTCCCCGGTCCTCCCCGCATCCTCCCCGATCCTCCCCGCATCCTCCCCCATCCTCCCCGCATCCTCCCCGGTCCTCTCCGCATCCTCCCCGCATCCTCCCCGATCCTCCCCGCATCCTCCCCGATCCTCCCCGCATCCTCCCCGGTCCCCCCCGCATCCTGCCCGATCCTCCCCGCATCCTCCCCGATCCTCCCCGCATCCTCCCCGGTCCTCCCCGCATCCTCCCCGGTCCTGCCCGCATCCTCCCCGCTCCTCCACGCATCCTCCCCGATCCTCCCCGCATCCTCCCCGGTCCTCCCCGCATCCTCCCCAGTCCTCCCCGCATCCTCCCCGGTCCTCTCCGCATCCTCCCCGGTCCCCCCCGCATCCCCCCCGATCCTCCCCGCATCCTCCCCGATCCTCCCCGCATCCTCCCCGGTCCTCCCCGCATCCTCCCCGGTCCTGCCCGCATCCTCCCCGCTCCTCCACGCATCCTCCCCGATCCTCCCCGCATCCTCCCCGGTCCTCCCCGCTCCTCCCCGCATCCTCCCCGATCCTCCCCGCATCCTCCCCCATCCTCCCCGCATCCTCCCCGGTCCTCCCCGCATCCTCCCCGATCCTCCCCGCATCCTCCCCCATCCTCCCCGCATCCTCCCCGATCCTCCCCGCATCCTCCCCCATCCTCCCCGCATCCTCCCCGGTCCTCCCCGCATCCTCCCCGGTCCTCCCCGCATCCTCCCCGGTCCTCCCCGCATCCTCCCCGATCCTCCCCGCATCCTCCCCGGTCTTCCCCGCATCCTCCCTGACCCTCCCCGCATCCTCCCCGGTCCTCCCCGCATCCTCCCCGATCCTCCCCGCATCCTCCCCGATCCTCCCCGCATCCTTCCCAATCCTCCCCGAATCCTCCGCGGTCCTCCCCGCATCCTCCCCGGTCCTCCCCGCATCCTCCCCGATCCTCCCCGCATCCTCCCCCATCCTCCCCGCATCCTCCCCGGTCCTCTCCGCATCCTCCCCGCATCCTCCCCGATCCTCGCCGCATCCTCCCCCATCCTCCCCGATCCTCCCCGCATCCTCCCTGGTCCCCCCCGCATCCTCCCCGATCCTCCCCGCATCCTCCCCGATCCTCCCCGCATCCTCCCCGGTCCTCCCCGCATCCTCCCCGGTCCTGCCCGCATCCTCCCCGCTCCTCCACGCATCCTCCCCGATCCTCCCCGCATCCTCCCCGGTCCTCCCCGGTTCTGCCCGCATCCTCCCCGATCCTCCCAGCATCCTCCCCGATCCTCCCCGCATCCTCCCCGGTCTTCCCCGCATCCTCCCCGATCCTCCCCGCATCGTCCCCGATCCTCCCCGCATCCTCCCCGATCCTCCCCGCATCCTCCCCGGTCCTCCCCGCATCCTCCCCGCTTCCTCCCCGCATCCTCCCCGATCCTCGCCGCATCCTCCCCCATCCTCCCCGATCCTCCCCGCATCCTCCCCGATCCCCCCCGCATCCTCCCCGATCCTCCCCGCATCCTCCCCGATCCTCCCCGCATCCTCCCCGGTCCTCCCCGCATCCTCCCCGGTCCTGCCCGCATCCTCCCCGCTCCTCCACGCATCCTCCCCGATCCTCCCCGCATCCTCCCCGGTCCTCCCCGCATCCTCCCCAGTCCTCCCCGCATCCTCCCCGGTCCTCCCCGCATCCTCCCCGATCCTCCCCGCATCCTCCCCGATCCGCCCCGCATCCTCCCCCATCCTCCCCGCATCCTCCCCGGTCCTCCCCGCATCCTCCCCGCATCCTCCCCGATCCTCCCCGCATACTCCCCCATCCTCCCCGCATCCTCCCCGATCCTCCCCGCATCCTCCCCGATCCTCCCCGCATCCTCCCCGGTCCTCCCCGCATCCTCCCCGGTCCTTCCCGCATCCTCCCCGGTCCTCCCCGCATCCTCCCCGATCCTCCCCGCATCCTCCCCGATCCTCCCCGCATCCTCCCTGATCCTCCCCGCATCCTCCCCCGTCCTCCCCGCATCCTCCCCGATCCTCCCCGCATCCTCCCCGATCCTCCCCCATCCTCCCCGCATCCTCCCCGGTCCTCCCCGCATCCTCCCCGGTCCTCCCCGCACCCCCCCTGGTCCTGCCTGCATCCTCCCTGATCCTCCCTGCATCCTCCCGGAACCTCCCCGCATCCTGCCTGATCCTCCCCGCATCCTCCCCGGTCCTCCCCGCATCCTCCCCGATCCTCCCCGCATCCTCCCGGGTCCTCCCCAAATCCTCCCGGGTCCTCCCCACATCCTCCCCGATCCTCCCCGCATCCACCCCGGTCCTGACTGCATCCTCCCCGATCCTCCCTGCATCCTCCCCGGTCCTCCCCGCATCCTCCCCGATCATCCCCGCATCCTCCCCGATCCTCCCCGCATCCTCCCCGATCCTCCCCGCATCCTCCCCGCATCCTGCCCGCATCCTCCCTGCATCCTCCCCGATCATCCCCGCATCCTCCGTGATCCTCCCCGCATCCTCCCCGCATCCTCCCCGGTCCTCAATCCATCCTCCCCGATCCTCCCCGCATCCTCCCCAATCCTCCCCGCATCCTTCCCGGTCCTCCCCGCATCCTTCCCAATCCTCCCCGAATCCTCCGCGGTCCTCCCCGCATCCTCCCCGATCCTCCCCGCATCCTTCCCGATCCTCCCCGCATCCTCCCCGATCCTCCCTGCATCCTCCCGGGTCCTCCCCAAATCCTCCCGGGTCCTCCCCACATCCTCCCCGATCCTCCCCGCATCCTCCCCGGTCCTCCCCGCATCCCCCCCGGTCCTGCCTGCATCCTCCCCGATCCTCCCTGCATCCTCCCCGAACCTCGCCGCATCCTGCCCGATCCTCCCCGCATGCTTCCCGGTCCTCCAAGATCCTCCTCGCATCCTCCCCGATCCTCCCCGTATCCTGCCCGATTTTCTCTGCATCCTCCCCGGTCCTCCCCGTATCCTCCCCGGTCATCCCCGCATCCTTCCTGATCCTCCCCGCATCCTCCCCGACCCTCCCCGCATCCCCTCCGATCCTCCCCGCATCCTCCCCGGTCCTCCCCGCATCCTCCCCGATCCTCCCCGCATCCTCCCCGATCCTCCCCGCATCCTCCCCGGTCCTACCCGCATCCTCCCCGATCCTCCCCGCATCCTCCCCGGTCCTCCCGGCATCCTCCCCGGTCGTCCCCGTATCCTCCCCGGTCCTCCCCGCATCCTCCCCGCATCCTCCCCGATCCTTCCCGCGTCCTCTGTGATACTCGCCGCATCCTCCCCGGTCCTCCCTGCATCCTCCCCGATACTCCCTGCATCCTCCACGATCCTCCCCGCATCCTCGCCGGTCCTCCCCGCATCCTCCCCGTTCCTCCCCGCATCCTCCCCGGTCCTCCCCCCATCGTCCCCGATCCTCCCCGCATCCTCCCCGGTCCTCCCCGCATCGTCCCCGATCCTCCCCGCATCCTCCCCAGTCCTCCCCGCATCCTCCCTTATGCTCCCCGCATCCTCCCCGATCCTTCCTGCATCCTCCCCGATCCTCCCGGCATCCTCCCCGATCCTCCCCATATCCTCCCCGGTCCTCCCCGCATCCTGCCCGATCCTCCCCGCATCCTCCATGATCCTCCCCGCATCCTCCCCAATCCTTCCCGCATCCTCCGTGATCCTCCCGGCATCCTCCCCAATCCTCCCCGCATCCTCCCCGGTCCTCCCCGCATCCTTCCCAATCCTCCCCGAATCCTCCGCGGTCCTCCCCGCATCCTCCCCGGTCCTCCCCGATCCTCCCGGTATCCTCCCCGGTCCTCCCCGCATCCTCCCCGATCCTCCCCGCATCCTTCCCGATCCTCCCCGCATCCTCCCCGATCCTCCCCGCATCCTCCCGGGTCCACCCCAAATCCTCCCGGGTCCTCCCCACATCCTCCCCGATCCTCCCCGCAACCTCCCCGATCCTCCCCGCATCCTCCCCGATCCTCCCCGCATCCTCCTTAGTCCTCCCCGCATCCCCCCCAGTCCTGCCTGCATCCTCCCCGATCCTCCCTGCATCCTCCCCGAACCTCGCCGCATCCTGCCCGATCCTCCCCGCATGCTTCCCGGTCCTCCAAGATCCTCCTCGCATCCTCCCCGATCCTCCCCGTATCCTGCCCGATTTTCTCTGCATCCTCCCCGGTCCTCCCCGTATCCTCCCCGGTCATCCCCGCATCCTTCCTGATCCTCCCCGCATCCTCCCCGACCCTCCCCGCATCCCCTCCGATCCTCCCCGCATCCTCCCCGGTCCTCCCCGCATCCTCCCCGATCCTCCCCGCATCCTCCCCGATCCTCCCCGCATCCTCCCCGGTCCTACCCGCATCCTCCCCGATCCTCTCCGCATCCTCCCCGGTCCTCCCGGCATCCTCCCCGGTCGTTCCCGTATCCTCCCCGGTCCTCCCCGCATCCTCCCCGCATCCTCCCCGATCCTTCCCGCGTCCTCTGTGATACTCGCCGCATCCTCCCCGGTCCTCCCTGCATCCTCCCCGATCCTCTCCGCATCCTCCCCGATCCTCCCCGCATCCTCCCCGGTCCTCCCGGCATCCTCCCCGATCCTCCCCGCATCATCCCCGATACTCCCCGCATCCTTCCCGGTCCTCCCCGCAGCCTCCCCGGTCCTCCCCGCATCCTCCCCGATCCTACCTGCATCCTCCCCGATCCTCCCCGCATGCTCCCCGGTCCTCCCCGTATCCTCCCCGGTCCTGCTTGAATCCTGCTTGATCCTCCCCGCATCCTCCCCGATCCCCCCCGCATCCTCTCCGATCCTCCCCGGTGCTCCCCGCATCCTCCCCAATCCGCATCCTTCCCGGTCCTCCCCGCATCCTCCCCGATCCTCCCCGCATCCTCCCCGGTCCTCCCCGCATCCTACCCTATCCTCCCCGCGTCCTCCCCGATCCTCCCCGATCCTCGCCGCATCCTCCCCGATCTTCCCCGCATCCTCCCCGCATCCTCCCCGGTCCTCCCCGCATCCTCCCCGGTCCCTCCGCATCCTCCCCGGTCCTCCCCGCATCCTCCCTGATCCTCCCCGCATCCTCCCCGGTCCTCCCTGCATCCTCCCCGATCCTCCCCGCATCCTCCCCAATCCTCCCCGTATCCTCCCCGATCCTCCCCGCATCCTCCCCAGTCCGTCCCGCATCCTCCCTGTATCCTCCCTGGTCCTCCCCGCATCCTCCCCGGTCCTCCCCGCATCCTCCCCGGTCCCCCCCGCATCCTCCCCGATCCCCCCCCGCATCCTCCCCGATCCTCCGCGCATCCTCCCCGATCCTCCCGGCATCCTCCCTGATCCTCCCTGCATCCTCCCCGATCCTCCCCGCATCCTCCGTGATCCTCCCCGCATCCTCCCCGCATCCTCCCCGGTCCTCCCTGCATCCTCCCCGATCCTCCCCGCATCCTCCCCAATCCTCCCCGCATCCTTCCCGGTCCTCCCCACATCCTTCCCAATCCTCCCCGAATCCTCCGCGGTCCTCCCCGCATCCTCCCCGATCCTCCCCGCATCCTTCCCGATCCTCCCCGCATCCTCCCCGATCCTCCCTGCATCCTCCCGGGTCCTCCCCAAATCCTCCCGGGTCCTCCCCACATCCTCCCCGATCCTCCCCGCATCCTCCCCGATCCTCCCCGCATCCCCCCCGGTCCTGCCTGCATCCTCCCCGATCCTCCCTGCATCCTCCCCGAACCTCGCCGCATCCTGCCCGATCCTCCCCGCATGCTTCCCGGTCCTCCAAGATCCTCCTCGCATCCTCCCCGATCCTCCCCGTATCCTGCCCGATCTTCTCCGCATCATCCCCGGTCCTCCCCGTATCCTCCCTGGTCATCCCCGCATCCTTCCTGATCCTCCCCGCATCCTCCCCGATCCTCCCCGCATCCTCCCCGATCCTCCCCGCATCCTCCCCGGTCCTACCCGCATCCTCCCCGATCCTCCCCGCATCCTCCCCGGTCCTCCCGGCATCCTCCCCGGTCGTCCCCGCATCCTCCCCGGTCCTCCCCGCATCCTCCCCGCATCCTCCCCGATCCTTCCCGCGTCCTCTATGATACTCGCCGCATCCTCCCCGGTCCTCCCTGCATCCTCCCCGATCCTCCCCGCATCCTCCCCGCATCCTTCCCGGTCCTCCCTGCATCCTCCCCGATCCTCCCCGCATCCTCCCCAATCCTCCCCGCATCCTCCCCCGTCCTCCCCGTATCCTCCCCGGTCATCCCCGCATCCTTCCTGATCCTCCCCGCATCCTCCCCGACCCTCCCCGCATCCCCCCCGATCCTCCCGGCATCCTCCCCGGTCCTCCCCGCATCCTCCCCGATCCTCCCCGCATCCTCCCCGATCCTCCCCGCATCCTCCCCGGTCCTACCCGCATCCTCCCCGATCCTCCCCGCATCCTCCCCGGTCCTCCCGGCATCCTCCCCGGTCGTCCCCGCATCCTCCCCGGTCCTCCCCGCATCCTCCCCGCATCCTCCCCGATCCTTCCCGCGTCCTCTGTGATACTCGCCGCATCCTCCCCGGTCCTCCCTGCATCCTCCCCGATCCTGCCCGCATCCTCCCCGGTCCTCGCCGCATCCTCGCCGGTCCTCCCCGCATCCTCCCCGGTCCTCCCCGCATCCTCCCCGGTCCTCCCCCCATCGTCCCCGATCCTCCCCGCATCCTCCCCGGTCCTCCCCGCATCGTCCCCGATCCTCCCCGCATCCTCCCCGGTCCTCCCCGCATCCTCCCTTATGCTCCCCGCATCCTCCCCGATCCTTCCTGCATCCTCCCCGATCCTCCCGGCATCCTCCCCGATCCTCCCCACATCCTCCCCGGTCCTCCCCGCATCCTCCCCGATCCTCCCCGCATCCTCCATGATCCTCCCCGCATCCTCCCCAATCCTTCCCGCATCCTCCGTGATCCTCCCCGCATCCTCCCCGCATCCTCCCCGGTCCTCCCTGCATCCTCCCCGATCCTCCCCGCATCCTCCCCAATCCTCCCCGCATCCTCCCCGGTCCTCCCCGCATCCTTCCCAATCCTCCCCGAATCCTCCGCGGTCCTCCCCGCATCCTCCCCGGTCCTCCCCGCATCCTCCGCGATCCTCCTGGTATCCTCCCCGGTCCTCCCCGCATCCTCCCCGATCCTCCCCGGTCCTCCCCGCATCCTTCCCGATCCTCCCTGCATCCTCCCCGATCCTCCCCGCATCCTCCCGGGTCCACCCCAAATCCTCCCGGGTCCTCCCCACATCCTCCCCGATCCTCCCCGCTTCCTCCCCGATCCTCCCCGCATCCTCCCCGATCCTCCCCGCATCCTCCCCGATCCTCCCCGCATCCTCCCCGGTCCTCCCCGCATCCTCCCCGATCCTCCCCGCATCATCCCCGATCCTCCCCGCATCCTTCCCGGTCCTCCCCGCAGCCTCCCCGGTCCTCCCCGCATCCTCCGCGATCCTCCCCGCATGCTCCCCGGTCCTCCCCATATCCTCCCCGGTCCTCCCCGCACCCTCCCCGATCCTACCTGCATCCTCCCCGATCCTCCCCGCATGCTCCCCGGTCCTCCCCGTATCCTCCCCGGTCCTGCGTGAATCCTGCTTGATCCTCCCCGCATCCTCCCCGATCCTCCCCGCATCCTCTCCGATCCTCCCCGGTGCTCCCCGCATCCTCCCCAATCCGCATCCTTCCCGGCCCTCCCCGCATCCTCCCCGATCCTCCCCGATCCTCCCCGCATCCTCCCCGGTCCTCCCCGCATCCTCCCCTATCCTCCCCGCATCCTCCCCGATCCTCCCCGATCCTCGCCGCATCCTCCCCGATCTTCCCCGCATCCTCCCCGCATCCTCCCCGGTCCTCCCCGCATCCTCCCCGGTCCCTCCGCATGCTCCCCGGTCCTCCCCGCATCCTCCCTGATCCTCCCCGCATCCTCCCCGGTCCTCCCTGCATCCTCCCCGATCCTCCCCGCATCCTCCCCAATCCTCCCCGTATCCTCCCCTATCCTCCCCGCATCCTCCCCAATCCGTCCCGCATCCTCCCCGCATCCTCCCCGTATCCTCCCCGGTCCTCCCCGCATCCTCCCCGGTCCTCCCCGCATCCTCCCCGGTCCCCCCCGCATCCTCCCCGATCCCCCCCCGCATCCTCCCCGATCCTCCCCGCATCCTCCCCGATCCTCCCCGCATCCTCCCCGGTCCTCCCCGCAACCTCCCCGGTCCTCCCCGCATCCTCCCCGGTCCTCCCCGCATCCTCCCTGGTCCTCCCCGCATCCTCCCCGGTCCTCCCTGCATCCTCCCCAATCCTCCCCGCATCCTCCCCGGTCCTCCCCGCATCCTCCCCGGTCCTCCCCGCATCCTCCCCGATCCTCCCCGCATCCTCCCTGGTCCTCTCCGCATCCTCCCCGGTTCTCTCCGCATCCTCCCCGGTCCTCCCCGCATCCTCCCTGATCCTCCCCGCATCCTCCCCGGTCCTCCCCGCATCCTCCCCGATCCTCCCCGCATCCTCCCCGGTCTTCCCCACATCCTCCCCGGTCTTGGCCGCATCCTCCCCGATCCTCCCGGCATCCTCCCGGATCCTCCAAGCATCCTCCCCGATCCTCCCCGCATCCTCCCCGGTCCTCCCCGCATCCTCACCGGTCCTCCCCGCATCCTCCCCGGTCCTCCCCGCATCCTCCCCGGTCCTCCCCGCATCCTCCCCCGTCCTCCCCGCATCCTCCCCGATCCTCCCCGCGTCCCTCCCCGGTCCCCCCCCGCATCCTCCCCGGTCCTCCCCGCAACCTCCCCGGTCCTCCCCGCGTCCCTCCCCGATCCTCCCCGCATCCTCCCCGGTCCTCCCCGCATCCTCCCCGGTCCTCCCCGCATCCTTCCCGGTCCTCCCCGCATCCTCCCCGGTCCTCCCCGCATCCTCCCCGATCCTCCCCGCATCCTCCCCGGTTCTCCCCGCATCCTCCCCGGTCCTCCCCGCATCCTCCCTGGTCCTCTCCGCATCCTCCCCGGTTCTCCCCGCATCCTCCCCGTCCTCCCCGCATCCTCCCCGGTCCTCCCCCCATCGTCCCCGATCCTCCCCGCATCCTCCCCGGTCCTCCCCGCATCGTCCCCGATCCTCCCCGCATCCTCCCCGGTCCTCCCCGCATCCTCCCTTATGCTCCCCGCATCCTCCCTGATCCTTCCTTCATCCTCCCCGATCCTCCCGGCATCCTCCCAGATCCTCCCCACATCGTCCCCGGTCCTCCCCGCATCCTCCCCGATCCTCCCCGCATCCTCCATGATCCTCCCCGCATCCTCCCCAATCCTTCCCGCATCCTCCCCTATCCTCCCCGCATCCTCCCCGCATCCTCCCCGGTCCTCCCTGCATCCTCCCCGATCCTCCCCGCATCCTCCCCAATCCTCCCCGCATCCTCCCCGGTCCTCCCCGCATCCTTCCCAATCCTCCCCGAATCCTCCGCGGTCCTCCCCGCATCCTCCCCGGTCCTCCCCGCATCCTCCCCGATCCTCCCGGTATCCTCCCCGGTCCTCCCCGCATCCTCCCCGATCCTCCCCGCATCCTTCCCGATCCTCCCCGCATCCTCCCCGATCCTCCTCGCATCCTCCCGGGTCCACCCCGAATCCTCCCGGGTCCTCCCCACATCCTCCCCGATCCTCCCCGCAACCTCCCCGATCCTCCCTGCATCCTCCCCGATCCTCCCCGCATCCTCCCCAGTCCTCCCCGCATCCTCCCCGATCCTCCCCGCATCCTCCCCCATCCTCCCCGCATCCTCCCCGGTCCTCCCCACATCCTCCCTGATCCTCCCCGCATCATCCCCGATCCTCCCCGCATTCTTCCCGGTCCTCCCCGCAGCCTCCCCGGTCCTCCCCGCATCCTCCGCGATCCTCCCCGCATGCTCCCCGGTCCTCCCCACATCCTCCCCGGTCCTCCCCGCATCCTCCCCGATCCTACCTGCATCCTCCCCGATCCTCCCCGCATGCTCCCCGGTCCTGCGCGAATCCTGCTTGATCCTCCCCGCATCCTCCCCGATCCTCCCCGCATCCTCTCCGATCCTCCCCGGTGCTCCCCGCATCCTCCCCAATCCGCATCCTTCCCGGTCCTCCCCGCATCCTCCCCGATCCTCCCCGATCCTCCCCGCATCCTCCCCGGTCCTCCCCGCATCCTCCCCTATCCTCCCCGCATCCTCCCCGATCCTCCCCGATCCTCGCCGCATCCTCCCCGATCTTCCCCGCATCCTCCCCGCATCCTCCCCGGTCCTCCCCGCATCCTCCCCGGTCCCTCCGCATCCTCCCTGGTCCTCCCCGCATCCTCCTTGATCCTCCCCGCATCCTCCCCGGTCCTCCCTGCATCCTCCCCGATCCTCCCCGCATCCTCCCCAATCCTCCCCGTATCCTCCCCGCATCCTCCCCGCATCCTCCCCGTATCCTCCCCGGTCCTCCCCGCATCCTCCCCGGTCCTCCCCGCATCCTCCCCGGTCCCCCCCGCATCCTCCCCGATCCCCCCCCGCATCCTCCCCGATCCTCCGCGCATCCTCCCCGATCCTCCCGGCATCCTTCCCGATCCTCCCTGCATTCTCCCCGATCCTCCCCGCATCCTCCCAGATCATCGCCGCATCCTCCCCGGTCCTCCCCGCATCCTCCCCGGTCCTCCCCGTATCCTCCCTGGTCCTCCCCGCATCCTCCCCGGTCCTCCCTGCATCCTCCCCAATCCTCCCCGCATCCTCCCCGGTCCTCCCCGCATCCTCCCTGATCCTCCCCGCATCCTCCCCGGTCCTCCCCGCATCCTCCCCGATCCTCCCCGCATCCTCCCTGGTCGTCTCCGCATCCTCCCCGGTTCTCTCCGCATCCTCCCCGGTCCTCCCCGCATCCTCCCTGATCCTCCCCGCATCCTCCCCGGTCCTCCCCGCATCCTCCCCGATCCTCCCCGCATCCTCCCCGGTCTTCCCCACATCCTCCCCGGGTCTTGGCCGCATCCTCCCCGATCCTCGCGGCATCCTCCCGGATCCTCCCCGCATCCTCCTCGATCCTCCAAGCATCCTCCCCGATCCTCCCCGCATCCTCCCTGGTCCTCCCCGCATCCTCACCGGTCCTCCCCGAGTCCTCCCCGGTCCTCCCCGCATCCTCCCCGGTCCTCCCCGCATCCTCCCCCGTCCTCCCCGCATCCTCCCCGATCCTCCCCGCGTCCCTCCCCGGTCCCCCCCCGCATCCTCCCCGGTCCTCCCCGCGTCCCTCCCCGATCCTCCCCGCATCCTCCCCGGTCCTCCCCGCATCCTCCCCGGTCCTCCCCGCATCCTTCCCGGTCCTCCCCGGTCCTCCCCGCATCCTCCCCGGTCCTCCCCGCATCCTCCCCGATCCTCCCCGCATCCTCCCCGGTTCTCCCCGCATCCTCCCCGGTCCTCCCTGCATCCTCCCTGGTCCTCTCCGCATCCTCCCCGGTTCTCCCCGCATCCTCCCCGTCCTCCCCGCATCCTCCCTGATCCTCCCCGCATCCTCCCCGGTCCTCCCCGCATCGTCCCCGATCCTCCCCGCATCCTCCCCGGTCTTCCCCACATCCTCACCGGTCTTCCCCGCATCCTCCCCGACCCTCCCCGCATCCTCCCCGATCCACCCCGCATCCTCCCCGGTCTTCCCCGCATCCTCCCCGGTCCCCCCCGCATCCTCCCCGGTCCCCCCCGCAATCTTCCGCGATCCTACCCGCATCTTCCCCAATCCTCCCCGCATCCTCCCCGGTCCTCAGCGCATCATCCCCGATACTCCCCGCATCCTCCCCGGTGGTCCCCGCATCCTCCCGGGTCCTCCGCGCATCCTCCCCGGTCCTCCCTGCATCCTCCCCGGTCCTCCCCGCATCCCCCCCTATCCTCCCCGCATCCTCCCCGATCCTCCCTGATCCTCGCCGCATCCTCCCCGATCTTCCCCGCATCCTCCCTGCATCCTCCCCGGTCCTCGCTGCATCCTCCCCGATCCTCCCCGCATCCTCCCCAATCCTCCCGGCATCCTCCCCGATCCTCCCCGCATCCTCCATGGTCCTCCCCGCATCCTCCCCGCATCCTCCCCGTATCCTCTTCGTTCCTCCCCGCATCCTCCCCGGTCCTCCCCGCATCCTCCCCGGTCCTCCCCGCATCCTCCCCAGTCCTCCCCGCATCCCCCCCGGTCCCCCCCGCATCCTCCCGGATCCTCCCCGCATGCTCCCGGGTCCTCCCAACTTCCTCCCGGGACCTCCCCACATCCCTCCCGATCCTCCCGGGCCCTCCCCACATCCTTCCCGATCCTCCCCGCATCCTGCCCGATCCTCCCCGCATCCTCCCTGATCCTCCCCGCATCCTCTCCGATCCTCCCCGCATCCTCCCCAGTCCTCCCCGCATCCTCCCCGATCCTCCCCGCATCCTCCCCGGTCCTCTCCGCATCCTCCCCGATCCTCCCCGAATCCTCCCCGATCCTGCCCGCATCCTCCCCCGTCCTCCCCGCATCCTCCCCGGTCCTCCCCGCATCCTCCCCGGTCCTCCCCGCATCCTCCCCGATCCTCCCCGCATCCTCCCCGGTCCTCCCCACATCCTCCGCGGTCCTCCCCGCATCCTCCCCGATCCTCCCCGCATCCTCCCCGATCCTCTCCACATCCTCCCTGGTCCTCCCGGCATCCGCCCCGGTCCTCCCCGCATCCTGCCTGATCCTCCCCGCATCCTCCCCGATCCTCCCCGCATCCTCCCTGGTCGTCCCCGCATCCTCCCCAATCCTCCCCGCATCCTCCCCGGTCCTCCCCGCATCCTCGCCGATGCTCCCCGACCCTGTCCGCATGCTCCCCGGTCCTCCCCGCATCCTCCCTGGTCCTCCCCACATCCTCCCCGGTCGTCCCCGCATCCTCCCCTATCCTCCTCGCATCCTCCCCGATCCTCTCCGCATCCTCCCCGGTCCTCCCCGCATCCTCCCTGGTCGTTCCCGCATCCTGCCTCATCCTCCCCGCATCCTCCCCGATCCTCCCCGCATCCCCTCCGATCCTCCCCGCATCCTCTCCGGTCCTCCCCGCATCCCCCCCAATCCTCCCTGCATCCTTCCCGGTCCTCCCCGCATCCTCCCCGATCCTCCCCGCATCCTCCCCGATCCTCCCCGCATCCTCCCCGGTCCTCCCCGCATCCTCCCCGATCTTCCCCGCATCCTCCCCGGTCCTCCCCGCAACCTCCCCGCATCCTCCCCGATCCTCCCCGCATCCTCCGCGGTCCTCCCCGCAACCTCCCCGCATCCTCCCCGATCCTCCCCGCATCCTCCGCGGTCCTCCCCGCATCCTCCTCGATCCTCTCCGCATCCTCCCCGGTCCTCCCCGCATCCTCCCCGATACTCCCCACATCCTCCCCGGTCCTCCCCGCATCCTCCCTGATCCTCTCCGCAATCCTCCCCGGTCCTACCCGCATCCTCCCCGGTCCTCCCCGCATCCTCCCCGATACTCCCCACATCCTCCCCGGTCCTCCCCGCATCCTTCCCGATCCTCCCCGCATCCTCCCCGGTCTTCCCAACATCCTCCCCGGTCTTGGCCGCATCCTCCCCGATCCTCCCGGCATCCTCCCGGATCCTCCCCGCATCCTCCTCGATCCTCCAAGCATCCTCCCCGATCCTCCCCGCATCCTCCCTGGTCCTCCCCGCATCCTCACCGGTCCTCCCCGAGTCCTCCCCGGTCCTCCCCGCATCCTCCCCGGTCCTCCCCGCATCCTCCCCCGTCCTCCCCGCATCCTCCCCGATCCTCCCCGCGTCCCTCCCCGGTCCCCCCCCGCATCCTCCCCGGTCCTCCCCGCGTCCCTCCCCGATCCTCCCCGCATCCTCCCCGGTCCTCCCCGCATCCTCCCCGGTCCTCCCCGCATCCTTCCCGGTCCTCCCCGGTCCTCCCCGCATCCTACCCGGTCCTCCCCGCATCCTCCCCGATCCTCCCCGCATCCTCCCCGGTTCTCCCCGCATCCTCCCCGGTCCTCCCTGCATCCTCCCTGGTCCTCTCCGCATCCTCCCCGGTTCTCCCCGCATACTCCCCGTCCTCCCCGCATCCTCCCTGATCCTCCCCGCATCCTCCCCGGTCCTCCCCGCATCGTCCCCGATCCTCCCCGCATCCTCCCCGGTCTTCCCCACATCCTCACCGGTCTTCCCCGCATCCTCCCCGACCCTCCCCGCATCCTCCCCGATCCACCCCGCATCCTCCCCGGTCTTTCCCGCATCCTCCCCGGTCCCCCCCGCATCCTCCCCGGTCCCTCCCGCAATCTTCCGCGATCCTACCCGCATCTTCCCCAATCCTCCCCGCATCCTCCCCGGTCCTCAGCGCATCATCCCCGATACTCCCCGCATCCTCCCCGGTGGTCCCCGCATCCTCCCGGGTCCTCCGCGCATCCTCCCCGGTCCTCCCTGCATCCTCCCCGGTCCTCCCCGCATCCTCCCCTATCCTCCCCGCATCCTCCCCGATCCTCCCTGATCCTCGCCGCATCCTCCCCGATCTTCCCCGCATCCTCCCTGCATCCTCCCCGGTCCTCGCTGCATCCTCCCCGATCCTCCCCGCATCCTCCCCAATCCTCCCGGCATCCTCCCCGATCCTCCCCGCATCCTCCATGGTCCTCCCCGCATCCTCCCAGCATCCTCCCCGTATCCTCTTCGTTCCTCCCCGCATCCTCCCCGGTCCTCCCCGCATCCTCCCCGGTCCTCCCCGCATCCTCCCCAGTCCTCCCCGCATCCCCCCCGGTCCCCCCCGCATCCTCCCGGATCCTCCCCGCATGCTCCCGGGTCCTCCCAACTTCCTCCCGGGTCCTCCCCACATCCCTCCCGATCCTCCCGGGCCCTCCCCACATCCTTCCCGATCCTCCCCGCATCCTGCCCGATCCTCCCCGCATCCTCCCTGATCCTCCCCGCATCCTCTCCGATCCTCCCCGCATCCTCCCCAGTCCTCCCCGCATCCTCCCCGATCCTCCCCGCATCCTCCCCGGTCCTCTCCGCATCCTCCCCGATCCTCCCCGAATCCTCCCCGATCCTGCCCGCATCCTCCCCCGTCCTCCCCGCATCCTCCCCGGTCCTCCCCGCATCCTCCCCGGTCCTCCCCGCATCCTCCCCGATCCTCCCCGCATCCTCCCCGGTCCTCCCCACATCCTCCGCGGTCCTCCCCGCATCCTCCCCGATCCTCCCCGCATCCTCCCCGATCCTCTCCACATCCTCCCTGGTCCTCCCGGCATCCGCCCCGGTCCTCCCCGCATCCTGCCTGATCCTCCCCGCATCCTCCCCGATCCTCCCCGCATCCTCCCTGGTCGTCCCCGCATCCTCCCCAATCCTCCCCGCATCCTCCCCGGTCCTCCCCGCATCCTCGCCGATGCTCCCCGACCCTGTCCGCATGCTCCCCGGTCCTCCCCGCATCCTCCCTGGTCCTCCCCACATCCTCCCCGGTCGTCCCCGCATCCTCCCCTATCCTCCTCGCATCCTCCCCGATCCTCTCCGCATCCTCCCCGGTCCTCCCCGCATCCTCCCTGGTCGTTCCCGCATCCTGCCTCATCCTCCCCGCATCCTCCCCGATCCTCCCCGCATCACCTCCGATCCTCCCCGCATCCTCTCCGGTCCTCCCCGCATCCCCCCCAATCCTCCCTGCATCCTTCCCGGTCCTCCCCGCATCCTCCCCGATCCTCCCCGCATCCTCCCCGATCCTCCCCGCATCCTCCCCGGTCCTCCCCGCATCCTCCCCGATCTTCCCCGCATCCTCCCCGGTCCTCCCCGCAACCTCCCCGCATCCTCCCCGATCCTCCCCGCATCCTCCGCGGTCCTCCCCGCAACCTCCCCGCATCCTCCCCGATCCTCCCCGCATCCTCCGCGGTCCTCCCCGCATCCTCCTCGATCCTCTCCGCATCCTCCCCGGTCCTCCCCGCATCCTCCCCGATACTCCCCACATCCTCCCCGGTCCTCCCCGCATCCTCCCTGATCCTCTCCGCAATCCTCCCCGGTCCTACCCGCATCCTCCCCGGTCCTCCCCGCATCCTCCCCGATACTCCCCACATCCTCCCCGGTCCTCCCCGCATCCTTCCCGATACTCTCCGTATCCTCCCCGGTCCTCCCCGCATCCTCCCCGGTCCTCCCCGCATCGTCCCTGGTCCTCCCCGCATCCTCCTTGGTCCTCCCCGCATCCTCCCCGATCCCCCCCGCATCCTCCCCGATCCTCCCCGCATCCTCCCGATCCTCCCCGCATCCTGCCCTATCCTCCCCGCATCCTCCCCGATCCTCCCCGCATCCTCCCCGGGCCTCCCCGCATCCTCCCCGGTCCTCCCCGCATCCTCCCCGGTCCTCCCCGCATCCTCCCCGGTCCTCCCCGCATTCTCCTCGTTTCCTCCACGCATCCTCCCCGGTCCCGCCCGCATCCTCCCCGATCCCCCCCCGCATCCTCCCCGATCCTCCGCGCATCCTCCCCGATCCTCCCTGCATCCTCCCCGATCCTCCCCGCATCCTCCCCGATCCTCCCCGCATCCTCCCTGGTCCTCCCCGCATCCTCCCCGGTCCTCCCTGCATCCTCCCCAATCCTCCCCGGTCCTCCCCGCATCCTCCCCGGTCCTCCCCGCATCCTCCCCGGTCCTCCCCGCATCCTCCCCGATCCTCCCCGCATCCTCCCCGGTCCTCCCCGCATCCTCCCCGGTCCTCCTCGCATCCTCCCTGGTCCTCTCCGCATCCTCCCCGGTTCTCTCCGCATCCTCCCCGGTCCTCCCCGCATCCTCCCTGATCCTCCCCGCATCCTCCCCGGTCCTCCCCGCATCCTCCCCGATCCTCCCCGCATCCTCCCCGGTCTTCCCCGCATCCTCCCCGGTCTTCCCCGCATCCTCCCCGGTCCCCCCCGCATCCTCCCCGACCCTCCCCGCATCCTCCCCGATCCTCGCGGCATCCTCCCGGATCCTCCCCGCATCATCCTCGATCCTCCAAGCATCCTCCCCGATCCTCCCCGCATCCTCCCCGGTCTTCCCTGCATCCTCACCGGTCCTCCCCGCATCCTCCCCGGTGCTCCCCGCATCCTCCCCGGTCCACCCCGCATCCTCCCCGATCCCCCCCGCATCGTACCCGGTCCTGGGTCTGGGTCTGGGTCTGGGTGTCGCCTTTTCCGGGGAGACGCCCCCTCTGCCCCCTTACCCTTGTGTGCACCTGCATGCCTATTTGTTGTGCTACACCCAGAGCCAGAACCTGAACCAGGCACCTAACCCGGCTTGGCTCGGCCCTGCTCCCGTGTCTCCCGGCTCTTGCGCTATGCTTCTTTGCTCTTGCCTACTTGAATCTTTAGTCCTACGTCTTTTCGTTATATTTGTGTTTTTGTTGCTCTCTGGTCCGTTGCCCCGCCAAATGGTGGAGGGCTATACCGTGCTGCCGATGGCGAATGGACTCTTTCTCCCCTCTTACCTTGGACGTTGCGGGTTTTTTCGCTTTTTTTTTTTGGTATCCTGCGACTTCGCTCTGCCCTGTGAGACTGGGTTCTGGGACTCTGCTTCATTTTGGTTGGAGGTGTATTCTGCTTTTACGGCCCTGCTCTCTTCCTACCACGATAGAAATTGCAGCGGATGTATGCTCACTGCTGCCACACCATGCATACGGCATACGTTGGGTTCATTGATTCCTGAGACCATGCCTTGACCTGAGTAACCTAGTCTTGTGGGCCGGCCGACCGTGATGAGCTCCCATATCCCAAGACGCACCTTTGCCCTCCCCTCGGCATGAAATACTGCCCCCTGTGAAATGCGACACATCCAATGGTCAACTGCCCATCAACCTCATCGTTGTCTTTGCGCGCCACTCCCATGGTCTGGCAGGCATGCTACCTGCGCATTGCAGTCCGCACTTTGGATGGGAACCAGTGACAAAAATCAGGACCAGGCGCTGGCGTTATATGGGCAGAATAAAACGGAAGTTGCTGCAGGGCAAACGGCTCACGGCTGTAGCACGATCCTCAAGTGTAGCCACCCTTAGGGGCACTTAGCAGAATATATTGAAGAACACATCTGCCCGAGCCAGCCCCCACAAATGACTATTGCCAGAAAAACAAAGGACGACTCATACTGAAAACTGGCCTGCCTGGGAGGGAGGTAACATCAATGATTGGCCTGTGCGTGCCTGTCGCCGTGCACTACCGTGCCAGGATTGCTGCATGATGGCGCCATACCTGCATGTGCCTCACGCCGGCCACCTGCACGTAGTCTACGGCCATATATTATACCTGAAGGAAGACCAGTAATGACAACCCACAACATCATCTGGACCTTGCAGATGCACCATTTAGGCGGCAACAGCCAGTGCGCATGCACTGTATATCGACCAGAGAGTGAAGCCATCCCCGGCACTATTCAGCCACAGGCGGGCTGCTATCTCCAATGCTGACGATCACCCTTACCCCCAGAAACGAAGGAGGTCCTCTGCTGCCACGACCGCCCTGACGACGCCCTCTGCTGAGCCCTCTGCTCATAGAACTTTTGGCGTGCAGAAATCACAACGCCCTTGCCCTTGGCCGTCGGGTGCTCGGGCTGACCGCAAATCGCCTGCGCCAGAGCCTGCATATGCCTGGACCTCGACACAACCACTGATACCGCTGCTCCTCGGATCTTCAAGCGGCGTTCCTCCTGTCCGTCTGGAAACATGCGCTGCACTAAGGCGGCATCCACACAGAGGTTCAGTCGGTCCTGGGCCTTGCCATCGCACGCCCCAGCCAGCAAGGAGTACATGTTCGCGAGGTTGTTGAAGGTGAACTCGGCATTGACGAACTTGGCAACTGTGGCTGGATCTGCCCCTCTGAGGCATGTCAAGGTGATCACTTCAATGCTCTGCGAGGCGGTCGTGACATCCTGGTAGTCTGGGCCTTTCTTTTCATCTTCCGACCCCGACCAATCCTCCCCATGCTTCAGGGCTCAGAGCTGCTTATGGAGCTTGCGCAGCTCCTTCTGGTGTTGTGCATCCTTCTGCTCCGCCCCCGCTGTGTCGTCGCCGTCTGCGTCAACCCTGACCGCTGCCGCCCGGTCTTTGGCTTTCTGGTCATCGTCTCGCTTGCGCTGATCCTCACGGCGCTGTCGGTCGGCCTCGCGCTTGCACTCACGTTCCACTTCAGCATCTCTCGCCCTCTCTTGCACGCCCAAGCGCTCCCTCTCGTTGCGCAACCGGACGATCTCTCGAACGATATTTGTGACGCAATCATCGATGATGCCCATCCCGTCGGCGGTGTTCTGGTCATCAAGCACTTGCTGCATGGCATTGGGCACATCGTCCAACTCTCCTTGCATGATGTCCATGACTTTGACTTTGGTGTTGGTGGCACGGATGTAGTCCCAGTGGTCCAGCACTACCCTGTACCATACTCCCATCTCGGACGTGTCCTGCGGGGCGAACTTCAGCATGACCTTGCGGGACGGGGCTTTTTGTTTGTCAATGTTCTCATCCTCCGTCAACGGTTTGGACTTTGGCGGCTGTGCTGCTGCTGGGCGATCAGCGACCTCAAACCCACATTCCGTCATTGCACGCACAATCTGGGGGCGCCACAACGGCTGGTTCCACTCTGACGCCTGGAACTGCTTGTGTACATCTTTTCCTGCATATTTTTCAGACGGACGCATCGTACCTGCCACCACTTTGAACGCGACCTCCAGCTTCTTGGTCAAGGGAATGCCCTCCATCGTGGTCAGGTCTGCGTCCTCATCACAGCCGGCCTCCCTCAGAATCCGTCGCTGGTCAGGGCCCGGCAACATGGCAAGAGCTGCACCATACGACCGCACCGCGCAGAGCTCGTCAGACGCCTGCACGTTAGCACAAAGCAACTCCGGGACCAGCGTGTCCGTCAATAAGTGCAGAGCCAGTAACCGGAAAGGTGCTCTCCAGGCTTGATCAGCGGCCTTGGACACGACCTCCTGGTACTCAATGTCCTTCACAGCCCCTTCGATGTCCTTCCACTTCAGCAGGGCACCTGTGCCATCACTGCCGCGCGACACAGACACCCAGGACCCCAGCGTGTCCAGGCGGACGGCTCCTTGAAGAGGTGGCATTGCTATACAACGAACATACAACAGCACATGCAATAGCACGTCGACCCACTCCAGCAATCAAGGCTAACACATCCGATCGGGGCATGCACGTCTCTACTTGATTCTTTGCACGTCGCGCTCCCGTGTCTATCTATGCTGGCTGCACACTTCATCGGACCGACGTTACCTCACGCAATGCACTCGTCGCACCCACGTACAAACCACCATGGGTACTGTGGTACCCCTCCTGCCTTTGCGCAGGGCCAAACTTTCCTCTGTATCCCAGATACCAGGGGCCACGCCCCCTCCTGCACCTCCGCAGGGCCCGTAACATGACGCTGTACATGACTTTGCGCTCTTGCCAGGTCGCACGTCGCACTGCAACCCCAGCTCCAGAGGCCCTGCCCCCTCCTGCACCGGTGCAGGGCATGCTTCAGTTTATGGGGGTATATCGCCACAGGGCATTGCCCCTCCCGGCTAAAGCCTGGGAGGCCCTCAGCACATCTGGGCTGGGACCAAGCCGCGCGATGATGGTTGTTGAGGCAGATGACGCGGTCCACTCTCTCTACAGGGCTGGGACCCAGACGCCCGATGGTGGTGAGGTGGAAGCCGGCCGGCAGTGCACGCAACAGCACTCTCACATCTGTGTACGCAGAGGTCCACAGTAGCAGCGGGCGCAGCATCATCCTGTATGCGCTCTGAGCCGGGCTCCCTGTCAGTGGCATCCCGAGCACACACAGCCGAGTAACCACACGCTTCAGTTTATGGGGGTATATCGCCACAGGGCGTTGCCCCTCCCGGCCATGGTCGGGGATGCCCGCAGCACACCAGCTGTGCACACAACAGCACTCTCATATCCGTGTAAGCAGCGGTCCACAGTAGCGGCAGGCGCAACACCATCCTGCATGCGCCCTCAGCCGGGCTCCTTGTCAGTGGCATTCCGAGCACACACAGCCGAGGAGCCAGAGACTGCCCTGCCTTGTAAGCGGAGCAGAGCTCTGATGCCAGCAGCCTCCAAGGGGCTATATCCAGAGGCACATCGCTGCTGCACTCTGCAAGCTCCGGCAACGACATGGCAGCCCCCGTCGCACAAGCGCACCGCCGCGGACTGCCATCATGTTCAGCAGCAGAGACACAAGCTGCATTGTCCCGCGTGCGGCGCCAGCAATGCCCCGCGGCGACGAAGACAGCGACAGTGGGCGGCAGCCTCGAGGGGCTATATCCAGAGGCACATCGCTGCTACACTCCGCAAGCTCCGTCAACGACATGGCAGCCACCGTCGCACAAGCGCACCGCTGCTGACCGCCATCATGTACAGCAGCAGAGACACAAGCTGCATTGTCCCGCGTGCGGTGCCAGCAATGCCCCGCGGCGACGAAGACAGCGACTGTGGGCGGCAAGAGCGTGGCACGCGGTGATCCCGAGATGCACGCCGCCGCTGCTCCTGTCGATGGCCTCGCTGCACCCACGCTTCATTGTCCCCTTCTCGTCGTCATCGTTGCCCGCTGTCCATCGCACTCGATGCCACCCGCAACGTCGAAGGTGCGGCAGTGCGGCTGTGCGGAACGGCACTCGTTGTTGACTCTGTTCACCGGCCCATCGCTGAGACACGGCTGCACAAAAGCAACAAGACGAGTGCGCACCTTAGATCACGAAAGCATGCATTTGGGGTGCGGGTAAGGACGGAGAACTGCCCGGTCCTCCCCGCATCCTGCCCGATCCTCTCCGCATCCTCCCCGGTCCTCCCCGCATCCTCCCCGCATCCTCCCCTGTCCTCCCCGCATCCTCCCAGGTCCACCCCGCATCCTCCCCGGCCCCCCCCCGCATCCTCCCCGATCCTCCCCGCGTCTCTCCCCGATCCTCCCCGCATCCTCCCTGGTCCTCCCCGCATCCTCCCCGGTCCTCCCCGCATCCTTCCCGGTCCTCCCCGGTCCTCCCCGCATCCTCCCCGGTCCTCCCCGCATCCTCCCCGATCCTCCCCGCATCCTCCCCGGTCCTCCCCGCATCCTCCCCGGTCCTCCCCGCATCCTCCCTGGTCCTCTCCGCATCCTCCCCGGTTCTCCCCGCATCCTCCCCGTCCTCCCCGCATCCTCCCTGATCCTCCCCGCATCCTCCCCGGTCCTCCCCGCATCCTCCCCGATCCTCCCCGCATCCTCCCCGGTCTTCCCCGCATCTCACCGGTCTTCCCCGCATCCTCCCCGGTCCCCCCCGCATCCTCCCCGAACCTCCCCGCATCCTCCCCGATCCTCCCGGCATCCTCCCGGATCCTCCCCGCATCCTCCCCGATCCACCCCGCATCCTCCCCGGTCCCCCCCACATCCTCCCCGAACCTCCCCGCATCCTCCCCGATCCTCCCGGCATCCTCCCGGATCCTCCCCGCATCCTCCCGGATCCTACCCGCATCTTCCCCAATCCTCCCCGCATCCTCCCCGGTCCTCCCCGCATCATCCCCGATCCTCCCCGCATCCTCCCCGGTCCTCCCCGCATCCTCCCGGGTCCTCCGCGCATCCTCCCCGGTCCTCCCCGCATCCTCCCCGGTCCTCCCCGCATCCTCCCCGCTCCGACGCGCATCCTCCCCCGTCCTCCCCGCATCCTCCCCGATCCTCCGCGCATCCTCCCAGGTCCTCCGCGCATCCTCCCCGGTCCTCCCCGCATGCTCCCCGGTCCTCCCCGCATCCTCCCCGGTCCTCCACACATCCTCCCCGGTCCTCCCCGCATCCTCCCCGATCCTCCCTGCATCCTCCCCGGTCCTCCCCGCATCATCCCGGTACTCCCCGCATCCTCCCCGATCCTCCCCGCATCCTCCCCGGTCATCCCCGCATCCTCCCCGGTCCTCCCTACATCCTCCCCCATCCTCCCCGCATCCTCCCCGGTCCTCCCCGCATCCTCCCCGGTCCTCCCCGCATCCTTCCCCGTCCTCCCCGCATCCTCCCCGGTCCTCCCCGCATCCTCCCAGATCCTCCCTGCATCCTCCCCGATCCTCCCCGCATCCTCCGTGGTCCTCCCCGCTTCCTCCCCGGTCCTCCCCGCATCCTCCCCGATCCTCCTTGCATCCTCCCCGATCCCCCCCGCATCCTCCCCGATCCTCCCCGCATCCTCCCCGGTCCTCCCCGAGTCCTCCCCGATCCTCCCCGCATCCTCCCCGGTCCTGCCCGCATCCTCCCCGATCCTCCTCATATCCTCCCCGATCCTCACCGCATCCTCCCCGGTGCTTCCTGTATCCTCCACGGTCCTCCCCGCATCCTCCCCGATCCTCCCCGCATCCTCCCTGATCCTCCCCGCATCCTCCCCGATCCTCCCTACATCCTCCCCGATCCTCCCCGCATCCTCCCCGCATCCTCCCCGCATCCTCCCCGATCCTCCCCGCATCCTCCCCGGTCCTCCCCGCATCCTCCCCGGTCCTCCCCGCATCCTCCCCGGTCCTCCCCTCATCCTCCCCGGTCCTCCCCGCAACCTCCCCGGTCCTCACTACATCCTCCCCCATCCTCCCCGCAACCTCCCCGGTCCTCCCCGCATCCTCCCCGGTCCTCCCCGCATCCTTCCCGGTCCTCCCCGCATCCTCCCCGGTCCTCCCCGCATCCTCCCCGATCCTCCCAGCATCCTCCCCGGTCCTCCCCGCATCCTCCCCGGTCCTCCCCGCATCCTCACCGATCCTCCCTGCATCCTCCCCGATCCTCCCCGCATCCTCCCCAATCCTGCCCGCATCCTCCCCGATCCTCCCCGCATCCTCCCCGCATCCTCCCCGATCATCCCCGCATCCTCCCTGGTCCTCCTCGCATCCTCCCCGATCCTCCCCGCAAGCTCCTCGATCCTCCAAGCATCCTCCCCGATCCTCCCCGCATCCACAACGGTCCTCCCCGCATCCTCCCCGGTCCTCCCCGCATCCTTCCCGGGCCTCCCCGCATCCTCCCCAATCCCCCCCGCATCCTGCCCGGTCCTCCCCGCATCCTCCCCGGTCCTCCCCGCATCCTCCCCGGTCCTCCCTGCATCCTTCCCGGTCCTCCCCGCATCCTCCCCTGTCCTACCCGCATCCTCCCCGATCCTCCCCGCATCCTCCCCGATCCTCCCCGCATCCTCCCCGATCCTCCCCGCATCCTCCCCGATCCTCCCCGCATCCTCCCCGGTCCTCCCCGCATCCTCCCCGGTCCTCCCCGCATCCTCACCGATGCTCCCTGCATCCTCCCCGGTCCCCCCCGCATCCTCCCCGAGCCTCCCCGCATCCTCCCCGGTCCTCGCGGCATCCTCCCCGATTCCCCCCGCATCCTCCCCGATCCTCCCCGCATCCTCCCCGCTCCTCTCCGCATCCTCCCCGATCCTCCCCGCACCCTCCCCTATCCAGCCCGCATCCAGCCCGCATCCTCCCCGCATCCTCCCCGCATCCTCCCTGATCCTCCCCGCATCCTCCCCGGTCCTCCCCGCATCCTCCCCGATCCTCCCTAAAGTCCTCCCCGCATCCTCCCCGGTCCTCCCCGCATCCTCCCCGGTCCTCCCCGCATCCTTCCCGGTCCTCCCCGCATCCTCCCCGGTCCTCCCCGCATCCTCCCCGATCCTCCCCGCATCCTCCCCGATCCTCCCCGCATCTTCCCCGATCCTCTCCGCATCCTCCCCGGTCCTCCCCACATCCTCCCCGATCCTCCCCGCATCCTCCCCGATCCTCCCCGCATCCTCCCCGGTACTCCCCGCATCCTCTCCGGTCGTCCCCGCATCCTCCCCGGTCCTTCTCGCATCCTCCCCGATCCTCCCCGCATCCTCCCCGATTTCCCCCGCATCCTCCCCGATCCTCCCCGCATGCTCCCCGGTCCTCCCCGCATCCTCCCCGATTCTCCCCGCATCGTCCCCGATCCTCCCCGCATCCTCCCCGATCCTCCCCGCATCCTCCCCGATCGTCCCCGCATCCCCCCCGGTCCTCCCCGCATCCTCCCCGGTCCTCCCCGCATCCTCCCTGGTCCTCCCCACATCTTCCTTGGTCCTCTCCGCATCCTCCCCGGTCCTCCACGCATCATCCCCGATCCTCCCGGCATCCTCCCCGATCCTCCCCGCATCCTCCCCGGTCCTCCCCGCATCCTCCCCGATCCTCCCCGCATCCTCCCCGGTCTTCCCCGCATCCTCCCCGGTCCTCCCCGCATCCTCCCCGATCCTCCCCGTATACTCCCTGATCATCCCCACATCCTCCCCGATCCTACCGCATCCTCCCCGATCCTCCCCGCATCCTCCCCGATCGTCTCCGCATCCTCCACGGTCCTCCCCGCATCCTCCCCGGTCCTCCCCGCATCCTCCCCGATCCTCCCCGCATCCTCCCCAATCCTCCCCGCATCCTCCCCGATCCTCCCCGCATCCTCCCCGATGGTCCCCGCATCCCCCCCGGTCCTCGCCGCATCCTCCCCGATCCTTCCCGCATCCTCTCCCGTCCTCCCCGCATCCTCCCTGATCCTCCCCGCATCCTCCCCGGTCCTCTCCGCATTCTCCCCGATCCTCCTCGCATCCTCCTCGATCGTCCCCGCATCCCCCACGGTCCTCCCCACATCCACCCCGATCTTCCCCGCATCCGCCCCGGTCCTCCCCGCATCCTCCCCGGTCCTCCCCGCATCCTCCCCGATCCTCCCCGCATCCTCCCCGATCCTCCCCGCATCCTCCCCGATCGTCCCCGCATACTCCCCGATCCTCCCCGGTCCTCCCCGCATCCTCCCCGATCCTTCCCGCATCCTCCCCGGTCCTCCCCGCATCCTCCCTCATGCTCCCCGCATCCTCCCCGGTCCTCCCCGCATCCTCCCCGATCCTCCCCGCATCCTCCCCGATCCTCCCCGTATCCTCCCCGATCCTCCCCGCATCCTCCCCGATCCTCCCCGCATCCTCCCCGGTCCTGTACGCATCCTCCCCGATCCTCCCCGCATCCACCCCGGTTCTCCCCGCATCCTCCCCGGTCCGCCCCGCATCCTCCCCGATCCTCCCCGCATCCTCCTCGGTCCTCCCCGCATCCTCCCGGATCCTCCCCGCATCCTCCCCGGTCCTCCCCGCATGTTCCCCGATCCTCCCCGCATCCTCCCCGCATCCTCCCTGATCATCCCCACATCCTACCCGATCCTACCCGCATCCTCCCCGATCCTCCCCGCATCCTCCCCGATCCTCCCCCCATCCTCCACGGTCGTCCGCGCATCCTCCCCGGTCCTCCCCGCATCCTCCCAAATCCTCCGCGCATCTTCCCCGATCCTCCCCGCATCCTCCCCGATCCGCCCCGCATCCTCCACAGTCCTCCCCGCATCCTCCCCGGTCCTCCCGGCATCCTCCCCGATCCTACCCGCATCCTCCTCGGTCCTTCCCGCATCCTCCCTGACCCTCCCCGCATCCTCCCCGGTCCTCCCCGCATCCTCCCCGATCCTCCCCGCATCCTCCCCGGTCCTCCCTGCATCCTCCCCGATCCTCCCCGCATCCTCCCCAATCCTACCCGCATCCTCCCTGATCCTCCCCGGATCATCCCCGATCGTCCCCGCATCCTCCACGGTCCTCCCCGCATCCTCCCCAGTCCTCCCTGCATCCTCCCCGGTCCTCCCCGCATCCTCCCAGGT
Organism: Eutreptiella sp. 'Long Island Sound 2002'; assembly: GCA_964036045.1. Lineage (NCBI taxonomy): Eukaryota > Euglenozoa > Euglenophyceae > Eutreptiales > Eutreptiaceae > Eutreptiella > Eutreptiella sp. 'Long Island Sound 2002'. Next base: position 3,080,284 of record OZ038401.1, read on the forward strand.
CCTCCCCACATCCTCCCCGATCCTCCCCGCATCCTCCCCGATCCTCCCCGCATCCTCCCCGATCGTCCCCGCATCCTCCCCGGTCCTCCCCACATCCTCACCGATCCTCCCCGCATCCTCCCCGATCCTCCCAGCATCCTCTACGGTCCTCCCCGCAGCCTCCCCGATCCTCCCCGCATCCTCACCGGTCCTCCACGCATCCTCCCCGATCCTCCCCGCGTCCTGCCCGATCCTCCCCGCATCCTCCACGGTCCTCCCCGCATCCTCCCCGGTCCCCCCCGCATCCTGCCCGATCCTCCCCGCATCCTCCACGGTCCTCCCCGCATCCTCCCCGATCCTCCCCGCATCCTCCCCGGACCTCCCCGCATCCTCCCCGGTCCTCCCCGCATCCTCCCCGATCCTCCCCGCATCCTCCCCGATCCTCCCCGCATCCTCCCCGATCCCCCCAGCATCCTCCCCGGTCGTCCCCGCATCCTCCCTGGTCCTCTCCGCATCCTCCCCGGTCCTCCACGAATCCTCCCCGATCCTGCCCGCGTCCTCCCTGATCCTCCCCGCATCCTCCCCGCTCCTCTCCGCATCCTCCCCGATCCTCCCCGCATTCTTCACGGTCCTCCCCGCATCCTCCCCGGTCCTCTCCGCATCCTCCCCGGTCCTCTCCGCATCCTCCCCGGTCCTCCACGCATCCTCCCCGGTCCTCCCTGCATCCTCCCCGGTTCTGCCCGCATTCTCCCCGGTCCTCCCCGCATCCTCCCCGATCCTCCCCGCATCCTCCCCGATCCTCCCCGCATCCTCCCCGATCGTCCCCGCATCCTCCGCGGTCCTCCCCGCATGCTCCCCGGTCCTCCCCACATCCTTCCCGATCCTTCCCGCATCCTCTCCGGTCCTCCCCGCATCCTCCCTGATCCTCCCCGCATCCTCCCCGGTCCTCCCCGCATCCTCCACGGTCCTCCCCGCATCCTCCCCGATCCTCCCCGCATCCTCCCCGATCCTCCCCGAATCCTCCCTGGTCTTGTGCGCGTCCTCCCCGATCCTCCCCGCATCCTCCCCGATCCTACCCACATCATCCTGGGTCCTTCCCGTATCCTCCTTGACCCTCCCCGCATCCTCCCCGGTCCTCCCCGCATCCTCCCCGATCCTCCCCGCATCCTCCCCGGTCCTCCCCGCATCCTCCCCGATCCTCCCCGCATCCTCCCCAATCCTCCCCGTATCCTCCCTGATCATCCCCACATCCTCCCCGATCCTACCCGCATCCTCCCTGATCCTCCCCGGATCATCCCCGATCGTCCCCGCATCCTCCACAGTCCTCCCCGCATCCTCCCCGGTCCTCCCTGCATCCTCCCCGGTCCTCCCCGCATCCTCCCCGGTCCTCCCCACATCCTCCCCGATCCTCCCCGCATCCTCCCCGATCCTCCCCGCATCCTCCCCGATCGTCCCCGCATTCTCCCCGATCCTCCCCGCATCCTCACCGGTCCTCCCCGCATCCTCCCCGATCCTTCGGGCATCCTCCCCGGTCCTCCCCGCATCCTCCCTCATCCTCCCCGCATCCTCCCCGGTCCTCCCCGCATCCTCCCGGATCCTACCCGCATCCTCCCCGATCCTCCCCGCATCCTCCCCGATCGTCCCCGCATCCTCCCCGATCCTCCCCGCATCCTCCCCGGTCCTCCACGCATCCTCCCCGGTCCTCTCCGCATCCTCCCCGGTCCTCCACGCATCCTCCCCGGTCCTCCCTGCATCCTCCCCGGTTCTGCCCGCATTCTCCCCGGTCCTCCCCGCATCCTCCCCGATCCTCCCCGCATCCTCCCCGATCCTCCCCGCATCCTCCCCGATCGTCCCCGCATCCTCCCCGGTCCTCCCCGCATGCTCCCCGGTCCTCCCCACATCCTTCCCGATCCTTCCCGCATCCTCTCCGGTCCTCCCCGCATCCTCCCTGATCCTCCCCGCATCCTCCCCGGTCCTCCCCGCATCCTCCACGGTCCTCCCCGCATCCTCCCCGATCCTCCCCGCATCCTCCCCGATCCTCCCCGAATCCTCCCTGGTCTTGTGCGCGTCCTCCCCGATCCTCCCCGCATCCTCCCCGATCCTACCCACATCATCCTGGGTCCTTCCCGTATCCTCCTTGACCCTCCCCGCATCCTCCCCGGTCCTCCCCGCATCCTCCCCGATCCTCCCCGCATCCTCCCCGGTCCTCCCCGCATCCTCCCCGATCCTCCCCGCATCCTCCCCAATCCTCCCCGTATCCTCCCTGATCATCCCCACATCCTCCCCGATCCTACCCGCATCCTCCCTGATCCTCCCCGGATCATCCCCGATCGTCCCCGCATCCTCCACAGTCCTCCCCGCATCCTCCCCGGTCCTCCCTGCATCCTCCCCGGTCCTCCCCGCATCCTCCCCGGTCCTCCCCACATCCTCCCCGATCCTCCCCGCATCCTCCCCGATCCTCCCCGCATCCTCCCCGATCGTCCCCGCATTCTCCCCGATCCTCCCCGCATCCTCACCGGTCCTCCCCGCATCCTCCCCGATCCTTCGGGCATCCTCCCCGGTCCTCCCCGCATCCTCCCTCATCCTCCCCGCATCCTCCCCGGTCCTCCCCGCATCCTCCCGGATCCTACCCGCATCCTCCCCGATCCTCCCCGCATCCTCCCCGATCGTCCCCGCATCCTCCCCGATCCTCCCCGCATCCTCCCCGGTCCTCCACGCATCCTCCCCGGTCCTCTCCGCATCCTCCCCGGTCCTCCACGCATCCTCCCCGGTCCTCCCTGCATCCTCCCCGGTCCTGCCCGCATCCTCCCCGGTCCTCCCCGCATCCTCCCCGATCCTCCCCGCATCCTCCCCGATCCTCCCCGCATCCTCCCCGATCGTCCCCGCATGCTCCCCGGTCCTCCCCACATCCTTCCCGATCCTTCCCGCATCCTCTCCGGTCCTCCCCGCATCCTCCCTGATCCTCCCCGCATCCTCCCCGGTCCTCCCCGCATCCTCCACGGTCCTCCCCGCATCCTCCCCGATCCTCCCCGCATCCTCCCCGATCCTCCCCGAATCCTCCCTGGTCTTGTGCGCGTCCTCCCCGATCCTCCCCGCATCCTCCCCGATCCTACCCACATCATCCTGGGTCCTTCCCGTATCCTCCTTGACCCTCCCCGCATCCTCCCCGGTCCTCCCCGCATCCTCCCCGATCCTCCCCGCATCCTCCCCGGTCCTCCCCGCATCCTCCCCGATCCTCCCCGCATCCTCCCCAATCCTCCCCGTATCCTCCCTGATCATCCCCACATCCTCCCCGATCCTACCCGCATCCTCCCTGATCCTCCCCGGATCATCCCCGATCGTCCCCGCATCCTCCACAGTCCTCCCCGCATCCTCCCCGGTCCTCCCTGCATCCTCCCCGGTCCTCCCCGCATCCTCCCCGGTCCTCCCCACATCCTCCCCGATCCTCCCCGCATCCTCCCCGATCCTCCCCGCATCCTCCCCGATCGTCCCCGCATTCTCCCCGATCCTCCCCGCATCCTCACCGGTCCTCCCCGCATCCTCCCCGATCCTTCGGGCATCCTCCCCGGTCCTCCCCGCATCCTCCCTCATCCTCCCCGCATCCTCCCCGGTCCTCCCCGCATCCTCCCGGATCCTACCCGCATCCTCCCCGATCCTCCCCGCATCCTCCCCGATCGTCCCCGCATCCTCCCCGATCCTCCCCGCATCCTCCCCGGTCCTCCACGCATCCTCCCCGGTCCTCTCCGCATCCTCCCCGGTCCTCCACGCATCCTCCCCGGTCCTCCCTGCATCCTCCCCGGTCCTGCCCGCATCCTCCCCGGTCCTCCCCGCATCCTCCCCGATCCTCCCCGCATCCTCCCCGATCCTCCCCGCATCCTCCCCGATCGTCCCCGCATCCTCCCCGGTCCTCCCCACATCCTTCCCGATCCTTCCCGCATCCTCTCCGGTCCTCCCCGCATCCTCCCTGATCCTCCCCGCATCCTCCCCGGTCCTCCCCGCATCCTCCACGGTCCTCCCCGCATCCTCCCCGATCCTCCCCGCATCCTCCCCGATCCTCCCCGCATCCTCCCCGGTCCTCCCGGCATCCTCCCCGATCCTACCCGCATCCTCCTCGGTCCTTCCCGCATCCTCCCTGACCCTCCCCGCATCCTCCCCGGTCCTCCCCGCATCCTCCCCGATCCTCCCCGCATCCTCCCCGGTCCTCCCTGCATCCTCCCCGATCCTCCCCGCATCCTCCCCAATCCTACCCGCATCCTCCCTGATCCTCCCCGGATCATCCCCGATCGTCCCCGCATCCTCCACGGTCCTCCCCGCATCCTCCCCAGTCCTCCCTGCATCCTCCCCGGTCCTCCCCGCATCCTCCCAGGTCCTCCCCACATCCTCCCCGATCCTCCCCGCATCCTCCCCGATCCTCCCCGCATCCTCCCCGATCGTCCCCGCATCCTCCCCGGTCCTCCCCACATCCTCACCGGTCCTCCCCGCATCCTCCCCAATCCTTCCAGCATCTTCCCCGGTCCTCCCCGCATCCTCCCTCATCCTCCCCGCATCCTCCCCGGTCCTCCCCGCATCCTCCCGGATCCTACCCGCATCCTCCCCGATCCTCCCCGCATCCTCCCCGATCCTCCCCGCATCCTCCCCGATCCACCCCGCATCCTCCCCGGTATTCCACGCATACTCCCCGGTCCTCCCCGCATCCTCACCGATCCTACCCGAATCCTCCTCGGTCCTCCCCGCATCCTCCAAGATCCTGACCGCATCCTCCCCGGTCCTCCCCGCATCTTCCCCGATCCTCCCCGCATCCTGCCCGGTCCTCCCTGCATCATCCCGGGTCATCGCCGGTCATCCCCGCATCCTCCCGGATCCTCCTCGTATCCTCCCTGATCATCCCCGCATCCTCCCCGAATCCTCCACGCATCCTCCCTGATCCTCGCCGCATCCTCCCCGGTCCTCCCCGCATCCTCCCCGGTCCTCCCCGCATCCTCCCCGGTCGTCCCTGCATTCTCGCCGATCCTACCCGCATCCTGCCCGATCCTCCCCGCATCCTCCCCGGTCCTCCCCGCATCCTCCCCGATTCTCCCCGCATCCTCCCCGGTCCTCCCTGCATCCTCCCCGGTCCTCTCCGCATCCTCCCGGGTCCTCCACGCATCCTCCCCGGTCCTCCCCGCATCCGCCCCGGTCCTGCCCGCATCCTCCCCGGTCCTCCCCGCATCCTCCCCGATCCTCCCCGCATCCTCCCCGATCCTCCCCGCATCTTCCACGGTCCGCCCCGCATCCTCCACGGTCCTCACCGCATCCTCCCCGATCCTCCCCGCATCCTCCACGGTCCTCCCCGCATCCTCCCCGGTCCTCCCCACATCCTCCTTGGTCCTCTCCGCATCCTCCCCCGTCCTCCCCACATCCTTCCCGATCCTCCCCGCATCCTCCCCGATCCTGCCCGCATCTTCCCCTATCCTCCCCGCATCCTCCCCGGTCCTCCCCGCATCCTCCCCGGTCCTCCCCGCATCCTCCCCGATCCTCCCCGCATCCTCCCCGGTCCTCCCCGCATCCTCCCCGATCCTCCCCGCATCTTCCCCGATCCTGCCCGCATCCTCCCCGGTCCTCCCCGCATCTTCGCCGGTCCTCCCCGCATCCTCCGCGATCCTCCCCGCATCCTCCCCGATCCTCCCCGCATCCTCCCCGGTCCTCCCCACATCCTCCCCGGTCCTCCCCGCATCCTCCCCAATCCTCCCCGGTCCTCCCCGCATCCTCCCCGATCCTCCCCGGTCCTCCCCGCATCCTCCCTGATCCTCCCCGCATCCTCCCCGATCCTCCCCGATCCGGTCCCGGGTCATCGCCGGTCATCCCCGCATCCTCCCCGATCCTCCTCGTATCCTCCCTGATCATCCCCGCATCCTCCCCGAATCCTCCACGCATCCTCCCTGATCCTCGCCGCATCCTCCCCGGTCCTCCCCGCATCCTCCCCGGTCCTCCCCGCATCCTCCCCGGTCGTCCCTGCATTCTCGCCGATCCTACCCGCATCCTGCCCGATCCTCCCCGCATCCTCCCCGGTCCTCCCCGCATCCTCCCCGATTCTCCCCGCATCCTCCCCGGTCCTCCCTGCATCCTCCCCGGTCCTCTCCGCATCCTCCCGGGTCCTCCACGCATCCTCCCCGGTCCTCCCCGCATCCGCCCCGGTCCTGCGCGCATCCTCCCCGGTCCTCCCCGCATCCTCCCCGATCCTCCCCGCATCCTCCCCGATCCTCCCCGCATCTTCCACGGTCCGCCCCGCATCCTCCACGGTCCTCACCGCATCCTCCCCGATCCTCCCCGCATCCTCCACGGTCCTCCCCGCATCCTCCCCGGTCCTCCCCACATCCTCCTTGGTCCTCTCCGCATCCTCCCCCGTCCTCCCCACATCCTTCCCGATCCTCCCCGCATCCTCCCCGATCCTGCCCGCATCTTCCCCTATCCTCCCCGCATCCTCCCCGGTCCTCCCCGCATCCTCCCCGGTCCTCCCCGCATCCTCCCCGATCCTCCCCGCATCCTCCCCGGTCCTCCCCGCATCCTCCCCGATCCTCCCCGCATCTTCCCCGATCCTGCCCGCATCCTCCCCGGTCCTCCCCGCATCTTCGCCGGTCCTCCCCGCATCCTCCGCGATCCTCCCCGCATCCTCCCCGATCCTCCCCGCATCCTCCCCGGTCCTCCCCACATCCTCCCCGGTCCTCCCCGCATCCTCCCCAATCCTCCCCGGTCCTCCCCGCATCCTCCCCGATCCTCCCCGGTCCTCCCCGCATCCTCCCTGATCCTCCCCGCATCCTCCCCGATCCTCCCCGATCCTGCCCGCATCCTCCCCGCATCCTCCCCGGTCCTCCCCGCATCCTCCCCGCATCCTCCCCGGTCCTCCCCACATCCTCCCCGAACCCCCCCGCATCCTCCCCGATCCTCCCCGCATCCTCCCCGGTTCTCCTCGCATCCTCTCTAGTCCTCCCCGCATCCTCCGCGGTTCTCCCCACATCCTCCGCGATCCTCCCCGCTTCCTCCACGATCCTCCCCGCAACCTCCCCGGTCCTCCCCACATCCTCCCCGGTCCTCCCCGCATCCTCCCCGAACCTCCCCGGTCCTCCCCGCATCCTCCCTGATCCTCCCCGCATCCTCCCCGATCCTCCCCGCATCCTCTTCGCATCCTCCCCGCATCCTCCCTGATCCTCCCTGATCCTCCCCGCATCCTCCCCGGTCCTCCCCGCATCATCCCCGATCCTCCCCGCATCCTCCCCGCATCCTCCCCGCTTCCTCCACGATCCTCCCCACATCCTCACCGGTCCTCCCCGCATCCTCCCCGATCCTTCCAGCATCCTCCCCGGTCCTCCCCGCATCCTCCCTCATCCTCCCCGCATCCTCCCCGGTCCTCCCCGCATCCTCCCGGATCCTACCCGCATCCTCCCCGATCCTCCCCGCATCTTCCCCGATCCTCCCCGCATCCTCCCCGATCCTCCCCGCATCCTCCCCGGTCCTCCACGCATCCTCCCCGGTCCTCCGCGCATCCTCCCCGATCCTACCCGCATCCTCCTCGGTCCTCCCCGCATCCTCCCAGATCCTCCCCGCATCCTCCCCGGTCCTCCCCGCATCTTCGCCGATGCTCCCCGCATCCTCCCCGGTCCTCCCTGCATCATCCCCGGTCATCCGCGCATCCTCCCCGATCCTCCCCCTATCCTCCCTGATCATCCCCGCATCCTCCCCGAATCCTCCCCGCATCCTCCCCGATCCTCGCCGCATCCTCCCCGGTCCTCCCCGCATCCTCCCCGGTCCTCCCCGCATCCTCCCCGGTCGTCCCTGCATTCTCGCCGATCCTACCCGCATCCTGCCCGATCCTCCACGCACCCTCCCCGCATCCTCCCCGGTCCTCCCCGCATCCTCCCCGATTCTCCCCGCATCCTCCCCGGTCCTCCCTGCATCCTGCCCGGTCCTCTCCGCATCCTCCCCGGTCCTCCACGCATCCTCCCCGGTCCTCCCCGCATCCTCCCCGGTCCTGCCCGCATCCTCCCCGGTCCTCCCCGCATCCTCCCCGATCCTCCCCGCATCCTCCCCGATCCTCCCCGCATCTTCCACGGTCCTCCCCGCATCCTCCACGGTCCTCATCGCATCCTCCCCGATCCTCCCCGCATCCTCCACGGTCCTCCCCGCATCCTCCCCGGTCCTCCCCACATCCTCCTTGGTCCTCTCCGCATCCTCCCCCGTCCTCCCCACATCCTTCCCGATCCTCCCCGCATCCTCCCCGATCCTGCCCGCATCTTCCCCGATCCTCCCCGCATCCTCCCCGATCCTCCCCGCATCCTCCCCGGTCCTCCCCGCATCCTCCCCGATCCTCCCCGCATCCTCCCCGGTCCTCCCCGCATCCTCCCCGATCCTCCCCGCATCTTCCCCGATCCTGCCCGCATCCTCCCCGGTCCTCCCCGCATCCTCCCCGGTCCTCCCCGCATCCTCCGCGATCCTCCCCGCATCCTCCCCGATCCTCCCCGCATCCTCCCCGGTCCTCCCCACATCCTCCCCGGTCCTCCCCGCATCCTCCCCGATCCTCCCCGCATCCTCCCTGATCCTCCCCGCATCCTCCCCGATCCTCCCCGATCCTCCCCGCATCCTCCCCGCATCCTCCCCGGTCCTCCCCGCATCCTCCCCGCATCCTCTCCGGTCCTCCCCGCATCCTCCCCGATCCCCCCCGCATCCTCCCCGGTCCTCCTCGCATCCTCTCCGGTCCTCCCCGCATCCTCCGCGGTCCTCCCCACATCCTCCGCGATCCTCCCCGCTTCCTCCACGATCCTCCCCGCATCCTCCCCGGTCCTCCCCGCATCCTCCCCGAACCTCCCCGCATCCTCGCCGATCCTCCCCGCATCCTCCCCGGTCCTCCCCACATCCTCCCCGGTCCTCCCCGCATCCTCCCCGATCCTCCCCGGTCCTCCCCGCATCCTCCCTGATCCTCCCCGCATCCTCCCCGATCCTCCCCGATCCTCCCCGCATCCTCCCCGCATCCTCCCCGGTCCTCCCCGCATCCTCCCCGCATCCTCCCCGGTCCTCCCCGCATCCTCCCCGATCCCCCCCCGCATCCTCCCCGATCCTCCCTGCATCCTCCCCGGTCCTCCTCGCATCCTCTCCGGTCCTCCCCGCATCCTCCCCGGTCCTCCCCGCATCCTCCCTGAACCTCCCCGGTCCTCCCCGCATCCTCCCTGATCCTCCCCGCATCCTCCCCGATCCTCCCCGCATCCTCTTCGCATCCTCCCCGCATCCTCCCCGATCCTCCCCGTATCCTCCCTGCATCCTCCCCGCATCCTCCCCGCATCATCCCCGATCCTCCCCGCATCCTCCCCGCATCCTCCCCGATCCTCCCCGCATCCTCCCCGATCCTCCCCGGTCCTTCCCGCATCCTCCCTGATCATCCTCGCATCCGCCCCGGTCCCCCCCGCATCCTCCCCGGTCCTCCCCGCATCCTCCCCGACCCTCCCCGCATCCTCCCTGATCCTCCCCGCATCCTCCCCGGCCTTCCCCGCATCCTCCCCAATCCTCCCCGCATCCTCCCCGATCCTCCCCGCATCCTCTTCGCATCCTCCCCGCATCCTCCCCGATCCTCCCCGTATCCTCCCTGCATCCTCCCCGCAGCCTCCCCGCATCATCCCCGATCCTCCCCGCATCCTCCCCGCATCCTCCCCGATCCTCCCCGCATCCTCCCCGATCCTCCCCGGTCCTTCCCGCATCCTCCCTGATCATCCTCGCATCCACCCCGGTCCCCCCCCGCATCCTCCCCGGTCCTCCCCGCATCCTCCCCGACCCTCCCCGCATCCTCCCTGATTCTCCCCGCATCCTCCCCGGCCTTCCCCGCATCCTCCCCAATCCTCCCCGCATCCTACCCGATCCTCCCCGCATCCTCCCCGGTCCTCCCCGCATCCTCCCCGGTCCTCCCCGCATCCTCCCCGATCCTCCCCGCATCCTCCCTGATCCTCCCCGCATCCTCCCCGGTCCTCCCCGCATCCTCCCCGATCCTCCCCGCATCCTCCACGATCCTCCCCGCATCCTTCCTGATCCTCTCCGGTCCTCCGCACATCCTCCCCAATCCTCCCCGCATCCTCCCCGGTCCTCCCCGCATCCTCCCCGATCCTCCCCGGTCTTCCCCGCATCCTCCCCGATCCTCCCCGCATCCTCCCTGATCCTCCCTGCAGCCTCCCCGGTCCACCCCACATCCTCCCCGGTCCGCCCTGCATCCTCCCCGATCCTCCTCCCCGATCCGCCCCGATCCTCCCCGCATCCCCCCCGATCCTCCCCGCATCCTCCCCGGTCCTCCCCGCATCCTCCGCGATCCTCCCCGATCCTCCCCGCATCCTCCCCGGTCCTCCCCGCATCCTCCCCGGTCCTCCCCGATCCTCCCCGCACCCTCCCCGTTCCTCCCCGCATCCTCCGCGATCCTCCCCGATCCTCCCCGCATCCTCCCCGGTCCTCCCCACATCCTCCCCGGTCCTCCCCGCATCCTCCCCGATCCTCCCTGGTCCTCCCTGCATCCTCCCTGATCCTCCCCGCATCCTCCCCGATCCTCACCGCATCCTCCCCGGTCCTCCCCGCATCCTCCTCGCATCCTCCCCGATCCCCCCTGCATCCTCCCCGATCCCCCCCGCATCCTCCCCGATCCTCCCCGCATCCTCCCCGGTCCTCCCCGCATCGTCTCCGGTCCTCCCCGCATCCTCCGCGGTCCTGCCCACATCCTCCGCCATCCTCCCCGCATCCTCCCTGATCCTCCCCGCATCGTCCCCGGTCCTCCCCACATCCTCCCCGGTCCTCCCCGCATCCTCTCCGAACCTCACCGGTCCTCCCCGCATCCTCCCTGATCCTCCCCGCATCCTCCCCGATCCTCCCCGCATCCTCTTCGCATCCTCCCCTCATCCTCCCTGATCCTCCCTCATCCTCCCCGCATCCTCCCCGCATCATCCCTGAGCCCCCTCGCATCCTCCCCGCATCCTCCCCGATCCTCCCCGCATCCTGCCCGATCCTCCCCGCATCCTCGCCGGTCCTCCCCGCATCCTCCCCGCATCCTGCCCGATCCTCCCCGCATCCTCCCCGGTCCTCCCCGCATCCTCCCCGCATCCTGCCCGATCCTCCCCGCATCCTCCCCGATTCTCCCCGCATCCTCCCCGGTCCTCCCCGCATCCTCCCCGATCCTCCCCGCATCCTCCCCAGTCCTGCCCGCATCCTCCCCGATCCTCCCCGCATCCTCCCCGGTCTTCCCCGCATCCTCCCTGATCCTCCCCGCATCCTTCCCGGTCCTCCCCGATCCTCCCCGCATCCTCCCCGATACTCCCCGCATCCTCCCCGATCCTCCCCGCATCCTCCCCGGTCCTGCCCGTATCCTCCCCGGTCCACCCCGCATCCTCCCCGATCCTCCCCACATCCTCCCCGCATCCTCCCCGCATCCTCCCCGATCCTCCCCGCATCCTCCCCGATCCTCCCCGGTCCTTCCCGCATCCTCCCTGATCATCCTCGCATCCTCCCCGGTCCCCCCCGCATCCTCCCCGGTCCTCCCCGCATCCTCTCCGATCCTCCCCTCATCCTCCCTGATCCTCCCCGCATCCTCCCCGGTCTTCCCCGCATCCTCCCCGATCCTCCCCGCATCGTCCCCGATCCTCCCCGCATCCTCCACGATCCTCCCCGCATCCTTCCCAATCCTCTCCGGTCCTCCGCACATCCTCCCCAATCCTCCCCGCATCCTCCCCGGTCCTTCCCGCATCCTCCCCGATCCTCCCCGGTCTTCCCCGCATCCTCCCCGATCCTCCCTGCATCCTCCCCGGTCCTCCCCACATCCTCCCCGGTCCGCCCTGCATCCTCCCCGATCCTCCTCCCCGATCCGCCCCGATCCTCCCCGCATCCCCCCCGATCCTCCCCGCATCCTCCCCGGTCCTCCCCGCATCCTCCGCAATCCTCCCCGATCCTCCCCGCATCCTCCTCGGTCCTCCCTGCATCCTACCCGCATCGTCCCCGATCCGCCCCGCACCCTCCCCGTTCCTCCCCGCATCCTCCGCGATCCTGCCCGATCCTCCCCGCATCCTCCCCGGTCCTCCCCACATCCTCCCCGGTCCTCCCCGCATCCTCCCCGATCCTCCCTGGTCCTCCCTGCATCCTCCCTGATCCTCCCCGCATCCTCCCCGATCCTCCCCGAACCTCCCCGCATCCTCCCCGATCCTCACCGCATCCTCCCCGCATCCTCCCCGGTCCTCCCCGCATCCTCCCTGCATCCTCCCCGATCCCCCCAGCATCCTCCCCGATCCCCCCCGCATCCTCCCCGATCCTCCCCGCATCCTCCCCGGTCCTCCCCGCATCCTCTCCGGTCCTCCCCGCATCCTCCGCGGTCCTCCCCACATCCTCCGCCATCCTCCCCGCTTCCTCCCTGATCCTCCCCGCATCCTCCCCGGTCCTCCCCACATCCTCCCCGGTCCTCATCCTCTCCGAACCTCACCGGTCCTCCCCGCATCCTCCCTGATCCTCCCCGCATCCTCCCCGATCCTCCCCGCATCCTCTTCGCATCCTCCCCGCATCCTTCCTTGATCCTCCCTGTTCGTCCCCGCATCCTCCCCGGTCCTCCCCGCATCATCCCTGAGCCCCCTCGCATCCTCCCCGCCTCCTCCCCGATCCTCCCCGCATCCTGCCCGATCCTCCCCGCATCCTCCCTGGTCCTCTCCGCATCCTCCCTGGTCCTGCCCGCATCCTCCCCGGTCCTCCCCGCATCCTCCCCGCATCCTGCCCGATCCTCCCCGCATCCTCCCCGATTCTCCCCGCATCCTCCCCGGTCCTCCCCGCATCCTCCCCGATCCTCCCCGCATCCTCCCTGATCCTCCCCGCATCCTCCCCGGTCCTCCCCGCATCCTCCCCGATCCTCCCCGCATCCTCCCCGGTCCTCCCCGCATCCTCCCCGATCCTCCCCGCATCCTCCCCGGTCTTCCCCGCATCCTCCCTGATCCTCCCCGCATCCTCCCCGGTCCTCCCCGCATCCTCCCCGATCCTCCCCGCATCCTCCCCGATCCTCCCCGCATCCTCCCCGATCCTCCCCGCATCCTCCCCGGTCCTGCCCGCATCCTCCCCGGTCCACCCCGCATCCTCCCCGATCCTCCCCGCATCCTCCCTGCATCCTCCCCGCATCCTCCCCGATCCTCCCCGCATCCTCCCCGATCCTCCCCGGTCCTTCCCGCATCCTCCCTGATCATCCTCGCATCCTCCCCGGTCCCCCCCGCATCCTCCCCGGTCCTCCCCGCATCCTCTCCGATCCTCCCCGCATCCTCCGTGATCCTCCCCGCATCCTCCCCGGTCCTCCCCGCATCCTCCCCAATCCTCCCCGCATCGTCCCCGATCCTCCCCGCATCCTCCCCGGTCCTCCCCGCACCCTCCCCGATCCTCCCCGCATCCTCCCCGGTCCTCCCCGCATCCTCCCCGGTCCTCCCCGCATCCTCCCCGATCCTCCCCGCATCCTCCCTGATCCTCCCCGCATCCTCTCCGGTCCTCCCCGCATCCTCCCCGATCCTCCCCGCATCCTCCACGATCCTCCCCGCATCCTCCCCGATCCTCTCCGGTCCTCCGCACATCCTCCCCAATCCTCCCCACATCCTCCCCGGTCCTCCCCGCATCCTCCCCGATCCTCCCCGGTCTTCCCCGCATCCTCCCAGATCCTCCCCGCATCGTCCCCGATCCTCCCCGCATCCTCCCCGGTCCTCCCCGCATCCTCCCCGATCCTCCCCGCATCCTCCCCGATCCTCCCCGCATCCTCCACGATCCTCCCCGCATCCTCCCCGATCCTCTCCGGTCCTCCGCACATCCTCCCCAATCCTCCCCACATCCTCCCCGGTCCTCCCCGCCTCCTCCCCGATCCTCCCCGGTCTTCCCCGCATCCTCCCTGATCCTCCCTGCATCCTCCCCGGTCCTCCCCGCATCCTCTCCGATCCTCACCGCATCCTCTCAGATCCTCCCCGCATCCTCCCATGTCCTCCCCGCATCCTCCCTGATCCTCCCCGCATCCTCCCCGTTCCTCCCTGCATCCTCCCCGATCCGCCCCGCATCCTCCTAGATCCTCCCCGCATCCCCCCCGATCCTCCCCGCATCCTCCCCGGTCCTCCCGGCATCCTCCTTGATCCTCCCCGCATCCTCCCCGGTCCTCCCTGCATCCTCCCCGATCCTCCCCGCATCCCCCCCCGATCCTCCCCGCGTCCTCCCCGCATCCTCCGCGATCCTCCCCGCATCCTCCCCGCTCCTCCCCACATCCTCCCCGGTCCTCCCCGCATCCTCCCCGGTCCTCCCCGCATCCTCCCCGATCCTCCCTGATCCTCCCCGCATCCTCCCCGATCCTCCCCGCATGATCCCCGCATCCTCCCCAATCCTCCCCGCATCCTCCTTGATCCTCCCCGCATCCTCCCCGATCCTCCCCGCATCCTCCCCGGTCCTCCCCACATCCTCCCCGGTCCTCCCCGCATCCTCCCCGATCCTCCCCGGTCCTTCCCGCATCCTCCCCGGTCCTCCCTGCATCCTCCCCGATCCGCCCCGCATCCTCCCCGATCCTCCCCGCATCCCCCCCGATCCTCCCCGCATCCTCCCCGGTCCTCCCCGCATCCTCCGCGATCCTCCCCGCATCCTCCCCGATCCTCCCCGGTCCTCCCCACATCCTCCCCGCATCCTCCCCGCATCCTCCCCGGTCCTCCCCGCATCCTCCTTGATCCTCCCCGCATCCTCCCCGATCCTCCCTGATCCTCCCCGCATCCTCCCCGATCCTCCCCGCATCCTCCCCGATCCTCCCCGCATCATCCCCGCATCCTCCCCAATCCTCCCCGCATCCTCCTTGATCCTCCCTGCATCCTCCCCGGTCCTCCCCGCATCCTCCCCGGTCCTACCCGCATCCTCCCAGATCCCCCCCCCCATCCTCCCCGATCCTCCCCGCATCCTCCCCGATCCTCCCCGCATCCTCCCCGGTCCTCCCCACATCCTCCCCGGTCCTCCCCGCATCCTCCCCGATCCTCCCCGGTCCTTCCCGCATCCTCCCCGGTCCTCCTTGCATCCTCCCCGATCCGCCCCGCATCCTCCCCGATCCTCCCCGCATCCTCCCCGCATCCTCCCCGGTCCTCCCCGCATCCTCCGCGATCCTCCCCGCATCCTCCCCGATCCTCCCCGGTCCTCCCCACATCCTCCCCGGTCCTCCCCGCATCCTCCCCGATCCTCCCCGGTCCTCCCCGCATCCTCCTTGATCCTCCCCGCATCCTCCCCGGTCCACCCCGCATCCTCCCCGGTCCACCCCGCATCCTCCCCGATCCTCCCCGCATCCTCCCCGCATCCTCCCCGCATCCTCCCCGATCCTCCCCGATCCTCCCCGCATCCTCCCCGGTCCTCCCCGCATCATCCCCGATCCTCCCCGCATCCTCCCCGCATCCTCCCCGATCCTCCCCGCATCCTCCCCGATCCTCCCCGGTCCTTCCCGCATCCTCCCTGATCCTCCCCGCATCCTCCCCGGTCCTCCCCGCATCCTCCCTGGTCCTCCCCGCATCCTCCCCGATCCTGCCCGCATCCTCCCTGATCCTCCCCGCATCCTTCCTGGTCCTCCCCGCATCCTCCCCGGTCCTCCCTGCATCCTCCACGATCCTCCCAGCATCCTCCACGATCCTCCCCGCATCCTCCCCGATCCTCTCCGGTCCTCCCCACATCCTCCCCGCATCCATCCCGATCCTCCCCGCATCCCCTCCGATCCTCCCCGCATCCTCCCCGATCTGCCCCGCATCCTCCCCGGTCCTCGCCGCATCCTCTGCGATCCTCCCCGCATCCTCCCCGATCCTCCCCGCATCCTCGCCAGTTCTCCCCGCATCCTCCCCGGTCCTCCCCGCATCCTCCCCGATCCTCCCCGGTCCTCCCCGCATCCGCCCCCATCCTCCCCGCATCCTCCCCGATCCTCCCCGATCCTCCCCGCATCCTCCCCGATCCTCCCCGCAGCCTCCCCGATGCTCCCCGCATCCTCCCCGGTCCTCCCCGCATCCTCCCCGCATCCTCCCCGATCCTCGCCGCATCCTCCCCGATCCTCCCCGCATCCTCCCCGGTCCTCCCCGCATCCTCCCCGATCCTCCCCGCATCCTCCCCGGTCCTCCCCGCATCCTCCCCGGTCCTCGCCGCATCCTCCCCGATCCTCCCCGCATCCTCCCTGATCCTCCCCGCATCCTCCCCGGTCCTCCCCGCATCCTCCCCCATCCTCCCCGCATCCTCCACGATCCTCCCCGCATCCTCCCCGATCCTCTCCGGTCCTCCGCACATCCTCCCCGATCCTCCCCGCATCCTCCCCGATCCTCCCCGCATCCTCCCCGGTCCTCCCCGCATCCTCCCCGCATCCTCCCCGATCCTCGCCGCATCCTCCCCGATCCTCCCCGCATCCTCCCCGATCCTCCCCGCATCCTCCACGATCCTCCCCGCATCCTCCCCGATCCTCTCCGGTCCTCCGCACATCCTCCCCAATCCTCCCCGCATCCTCCCGGTCCTCCCTGCATCCTCCCTAATCCTCCCTGCATCCTCCCCGGTCCTCCCCGCATCTTACGCGGTCCTCCACGCATCCTCCCCGATCCTCCCCGCATCCTCCCCGGTCCTCCCCGCATCCTCCCCGGTCCTCCCCGCATCCTCCCCGATCCTCACCGCATCCTCTCTGATCCTCCCCACATCCTCCCCGGTCCTCCCCGCATCCTCCCCGATCCTCCCCGCATCCTCCCCGGTCCTCCCCGAACCTCCCCGCATCCTCCCCGATCCTCCCCGCATCCTCCCCGATCCTTTCCGCATCCTCCCCGATCCTCTCCGCATCCTCCCCGATCCTCCCCGCATCCTCCCCGGTCCACCCCGCATCCTCCCCGATTCTCCGCGCGTCCTCCCCGATCCTCCCCGATCCTCCCCGCATCCTGCCCGACCCTCCCCGCATCCTCCTGATCCTCCCCGCATCCTTCCCGGTCCTCTCCGATCCTCCCCGCATCCTCCCGATCCTCCCCGCATCTGCCCCGATCCTCCCCGATCATCCTCGCATCCTCCCCGATCCTCCCCGCATCCTCCCCAGTCCACCCCGCATCCGCCCCGGTCCTCCCTGCATCCTCCCCGATCCTCCCCGTTCCTCCCCGCATCCTCCCTGATCCTCCCCGCATCCTCCCCGGTCCTCCCCGCATCCTCCCCGGTCCTCCCCGCATCCTTCCCGATCCTCCCCGCATCCTCTCTGATCCTCCCCGCATCCTCCCCGATCCTCCCCGCATCCTCCCCGATCCTCCCTGCATCCTCCCCGGTCCTCCCTGCATCCTCCCCGATCCTCCCCGCATCCTCCCCGCATCCTCCCGGATCCTCCCCGCATCCTCCCCGGTCCTGCCTAAATCCTCCCCGATCCTCCCCCCATCCTCCCCGGTCCTCCCCGCATCCTCCCCGGTCCTCCCCGCATCGTCCCTGATCCTCCCCGGTCCTCCCCGCCTCCTCCGTGATCCACCCCGCATCCTCCTCAATCCTCCCCGATCCTCCCCGCATCCTCCCCGCATCCTCCCCGATCCTCTCCGCATCCTCCCCGATCCTCCCCGCATCCTCCCCGGTCCTCCCCTCATCCTCCCCGATCCTCCCCGCATCCTCCCCGCATCCTCCCCGATCCTCCCCGCATCCTCCCCGGTCTTCCCTGCATCCTCCCCGATCCTCCCCGCATCCTCCCCGATCCTCCCCGCATCCTCCCCCATCCTCCCCGCATCCTCCCCGGTCCTCCCCGCATCCTCCCCGCATCCTCCCCGATCCTCCCCGCATCCTCCCCCATCCTCCCCGCATCCTCCGCGCTCCTCCCCGCATCCTCCCCGGTCCTCCCCGCATCCTCCCCGATCCTCCCCGCATCCTCCCCGATCCTCCCCGCATCCTCCCCGGTCCTCCCCGCATCCTCCCCGGTCCTCCCCGCATCCTCCCCGGTCCTCCCCGCATCCTCCCCGATCCTCCCCGCATCCTCCCCGATCCTCCCCGCATCCTCCCCGATCCTCCCCGCATCCTCCCCCATCCTCCACGCATCCTCCCCCATCCTCCCCGCATCCTCCCCGGTCCTCTCCGCATCCTCCCCGCATCCTCCCCGATCCTCCCCGCATCCTCCCCCATCCTCCCCGCATCCTCCCCGATTCTCCCCGCATCCTCCCCGGTCCTCCCCGCATCCTCCCCGATCGTCCTCGCATCCTCCCCGATCCTCCCCGCATCCTCCGCGGTCCTCCCCGCATCCTCCCCGGTCCTGCCCGCATCCTCCCCGGTCCTCCCCGCATCCTCCCCGGTCCTCCCCGCATCCTCCCCGGTCCTCCCCGCATCCTCCCCGGTCCTCCCCGCATCCTCCCCGGTCCTCCCCGCATCCTCCCCGGTCCTCCCCGCATCCTCCACGCTCCTCCACGCATCCTCCCCGATCCTCCCCGCATCCTCCCCGGTCCTCCCCGCATCCTCCCCGGTCCTCCCCGCATCCTCCCCGGTCCTCCCCGCATCCTCCCCGATCCTCCCCGCATCCTCCCCGATCCTCCCCGCATCCTCCCTGGTCCTCCCCGCATCCTCCCCGGTCCTGCCCGCATCCTCCCCGCTCCTCCACGCAACCTCCCCGATCCTCCCCGCATCCTCCCCGGTCCTCCCCGCATCCTCCCCGCATCCTCCCCGATCCTCCCCGCATCCTCCCCCATCCTCCACGCATCCTCCCCGATCCTCCCCGCATGCTCCCCGATCCTCCCCGCATCCTCCCCGGTCCTCCCCGCATCCTCCCCGGTCCTCCCCGCATCCTCCCCGGTCCTCCCCGCATCCTCCCCGGTCCTCCCCGCATCCTCCCCGATCCTCCCCGCATCCTGCCCGGTCTTCCCCGCATCCTCCCCCATCCTCCCCGCATCCTCCCCGGTCCTCCCCGCATCCTCCCCGCATCCTCCCCTATCCTCCCCGCATCCTCCCCCATCCACCCCGCATCCTCCCCGATCCTTCCCGCATCCTCCCCGGTCCTCCCCGCATCCTCCCCGATCCTCCTCGATCCTTCCCGCATCCTCCCCGGTCCTCCCCGCATCCTCCCCGGTCCTGCCCGCATCCTCCCCGCTCCTCCACGCATCCTCCCCGATCCTCCCCGCATCCTCCCCGGTCCTCCCCGCATCCTCCCCGGTCCTCCCCGCATCCTCCCTGATCCTCCCCGCATCCTCCCCGATCCTCCCCGCATCCTCCCCGATCCTCCCCGCATCCTCCCCGATCCTCCCCGCAACCTCCCCGATCCTCCCCCATCCTCCCCGCATCCTCCCCGGTCCTCCCCGCATCCTCCCCGATCCTCCCCTCATCCTCCCCGATCCTCCCCGCAACCTCCCCGATCCTCCCCGCATCCTCCCCCATCCTCCCGGCATCCTCCCCGGTCCTCCCCGCATCCTCCCCGCATCCTCCCCTATCCTCCCCGCATGCTCCCCCATCCTCACCGCATCCTCCCCGATCCTTCCCGCATCCTCCCCGCTCCTCCACGCATCCTCCCCGATCCTCCCCGCATCCTCCCCGGTCCTCCCCGCATCCTCCCCGGTCCTCCCCGCATCCTCCCTGATCCTCCCCGCATCCTCCCCGATCCTCCCCGCATCCTCCCCGGTCCTCCCCGCATCCTCCCCGATCCTCCCCGCAACCTCCCCGATCCTCCCCGCATCCTCCCCGCATTCTGCCCGCATCCTCCCTGATCCTCCCCGATCCTCCCCGCATCCTCCCCGGTCCTCCCCGCATCATCCCCGATCCTCCCCGCATGCTCCCCGCATCCTCCCCGATCCTCCCCGGTCCTCCCCGGTCCTCCCCGCATCCTCCCCGATCCTCCCCGCATCCTCCCCGGTCCTCCCCGCATCCTCCCCGGTCCTCCCCGCATCCTCCCCGATCCTCCCCGCATCCTCCCCGATCCTCCCCGCATCCTCCCCCATCCTCCCCGCATCCTCCTTGGTCCTCCCCGCATCCTCCCCGCATCCTCCCCGATCCTCCCCGCATCCTCCCCGGTCCTCCCCGCATCCTCCCCGGTCCTCCCCGCATCCTCCCCGATCCTCCCCGCATCCTCCCCGGTCCTCCCCGCATCCTCCCCGGTCCTGCCCGCATCCTCCCCGCTCCTCCACGCATCCTCCCCGATCCTCCCCGCATCCTCCCCGGTCCTCCCCGCATCCTCCCCGATCCTCCTCGCATCCTCCCCGATCCTCCCCGCATCCTCCCCGGTCCTCCCCGCATCCTCCCCGGTCCTGCCCGCATCCTCCCCGCTCCTCCACGCATCCTCCCCGATCCTCCCCGCATCCTCCCCGGTCCTCCCCGCATCCTCCCCGGTCCTCCCCGCATCATCCCCGATCCTCCCCGCATCCTCCCCGTATCCTCCCCGATCCTCCCCGCATCCTCCCCGATCCTCCCCGGTCCTCCCCGGTCCTCCCCGTATCCTCCCCGATCCTCCCCGCATCCTCCCCGGTCCTCCCCGCATCCTCCCCGGTCCTGCCCGCATCCTGCCCGCATCCTCCCCGCATCCTCCCCGGTCCTCCCCGCATCCTCCCCGGTCCTCCCCGCATCCTCTCCAATCCTTCCCGCATCCTCCCCGGTCCTCCCCACATCCTCCCCGCATCCTCCCCGATTCTCCCCGCATCCTCCCCGGTCCTCCCCGCATCCTCCCCGGTCCTCCCCGCATCCTCCCCGGTCCTCCCCGCATCCTCCCCGATCCTCCCCGCAACCTCCCCGATCCTCCCCGCATCCTCCCCGGTCCTCCCCGCATCCTCCCCGGTCCTGCCCGCATCCTCCCCAATCCTCCCCGCATCCTCCCCGGTCCTCCCCACATCCTCCCCGCATCCTCCCCGATCCTCCCCGCATCCTCCCTGGTCCTCCCCGCATCCTCCCCGGTCCTCCCCGCATCCTCCCCGGTCCTCCCCGCATCCTCCCCGATCCTCCCCGCATCCTCCCCGGTCCTTCCCGCATCCTCCCCGGTCCTCCCCGCATCCTCCCCGGTCCTCCCCGCATCCTCCCCGGTCCTCCCCGCATGCTCCCCGGTCCTGCCCGCATCCTCCCCGATCCTCCCCGCATCCTCCCCGATCCTCCCCGCATCCTCCCCGATCCTCCCCGCATCCTCCCCGGTCCTCCCCGCATCCTCCCCGGTCCTCCACGCATCCTCCCCGCATCCTCCCCGCATCCTCCCCGGTCCTCCCTGCGTCCTCCCCCATCCTCCCCGCATCCTCCCCGATCCTCCCCGCATCCTCCCCGATCCTCCCCGCATCCTCCCCGATGCTCCCCGCATCCTCCCCGATCCTCCCCGCATCCTCCCCGATCCGTCCCACATCCTCCCCGGTCCTCTCCGCATCCTCCCCGATCCTCCCCGCATCCTCCTCGATCCTCCCCGCATCCTCCCCGGTCCTCCCCGCATCCTCCCCGGTCCTGCCCGCATCCTCCCCGCTCCTCCACGCTTCCTCCCCGATCCTCCCCGCATCCTCCCCGGTCCTCCCCGCATCCTCCCCGGTCCTCCCCGCATCCTCCCTGATCCTCCCCGCATCCTCCCCGATCCTCCCCGCATCCTCCCCAATCCTCCCCGCAACCTCCCCGATCCTCCCCGCATCCTCCCCGCATCCTGCCCGCATCCTCCCTGATCCTCCCCGATCCTCCCCGCATCCTCCCCGGTCCTCCCCGCATCATCCCCGATCCTCCCCGCATTCTCCCCGCATCCTCCCCGTATCCCCCCCGATCCTCCCCGCATCCTCCCCGATCCTCCCCGGTCCTCCCCGGTCCTCCCCGCATCCTCCACGATCCTCCCCGCATCCTCCCCGGTCCTCCCCGCATCCTCCCCGGTCCTGCCCGCATCCTCCCCGATCCTCCCCGCATCCTCCCCGATCCTCCCCGCATCCTCCCCCATCCTCCCCGCATCCTCCTCGGTCCTCCCCGCATCCTCCCCGCATCCTCCCCGATCCTCCCGGAATCCTCCCCGGTCCTCCCCGCATCCTCCCCGATCCTCCTCGCATCCTCCCCGATCCTCCCCGCATCCTCCCCGGTCCTCCCCGCATCCTCCCCGGTGCTGCCCGCATCCTCCCCGGTCCTCCACGCATCCTCCCCGATCCTCCCCGCATCCTCCCCGGTCCTCCCCGCATCCTCCCCGGTCCTCCCCGCATCATCCCCGATCCTCCCCGCATCCTCCCCGTATCCTCCCCGATCCTCCCCGCATCCTCCCCGATCCTCCCCGGTCCTCCCCGGTCCTCCCCGCATCCTCCCCGATCCTCCCCGCATCCTCCCCGGTCCTCCCCGCATCCTCCCCGGTCCTGCCCGCATCCTCCCCGATCCTCCCCGCATCCTCCCCGGTCCTCCCCGCATCATCCCCGGTCCTCCCCGCATCCTCCCCAATCCTTCCCGCATCCTCCCCGGTCCTCCCCACATCCTCCCCGCATCCTCCCCGATCCTCCCCGCATCCTCCCCGGTCCTCCCCGCATCCTCCGCGGTCCTCCCCGCATCCTCCCCGGTCCTCCCCGCATCCTCCCCGATCCTCCCCGCATCCTCCACGGTCCTCCCCGCATCCTCCCCGGTCCTCCCCGCATCCTCCCCGGTCCTCCCCGCATCCTCCCTGATCCTCCCCGCATCCCCCCCGCTCCTCCACGCATCCTCCCCGATCCTCCCCGCATCCTCCCCGGTCCTCCCCGCATCCTCCCCGGTCCTCCCCGCATCCTCCCCGGTCCTCCCCGCATCCTCCCCGATCCTCCCCGCATCCTCCCCGATCCTCCCCGCATCCTCCCCGGTCCTCCCCGCATCCTCCCCGGTCCTGCCCGCATCCTCCCCGCTCCTCCACGCAACCTCCCCGATCCTCCCCGCATCCTCCCCGGTCCTCCCCGCATCCTCCCCGCATCCTCCCCGCATCCTCCCCGATCCTCCCCGCATCCTCCCCCATCCTCCTCGCATCCTCCCCGATCCTCCCCGCATCCTCCCCGGTCCTCCCCGCATCCTCCCCGGTCCTCCCCGCATCCTCCCCGGTGCTCCCCGCATCCTCCCCGGTCCTCCCCGCATCCTCCCCGATCCTCCCCGCATCCTCCCCGGTCCTGCCCGCATCCTCCCCGCTCCTCCACGCATCCTCCCCGATCCTCCCCGCATCCTCCCCGCATCCTCCCCGGTCCTCCCCGCATCCTCCCTGATCCTCCCCGCATCCTCCCCGATCCTCCCCGCATCCTCCCCGATCCTCCCCGCATCCTCCCCGATCCTCGCGGCATCCTCCCCGATCCTCCCCGCATCCTCCCCGCATCCTGCCCGCATCCTCCCTGATCCTCCCCGATCCTCCCCGCATCCTCCCCGGTCCTCCCCGCATCATCCCCGATCCTCCCCGCATCCTCCCCGCATCCTCCCCGTATCCTCCCCGATCCTCCCCGCATCCTCCCCCATCCTCCCCGGTCCTCCCCGGTCCTCCCCGCATCCTCCCCGATCCTCCCCGCATCCTCCCCGGTCCTCCCCGCATCCTCCCCGGTCCTGCCCGCATCCTCCCCGCTCCTCCACGCATCCTCCCCGATCCTCCCCGCATCCTCCCCGGTCCTCCCCGCATCCTCCCCGATCCTCCCCGCATCCTCCCCGGTCCTCCCCGCATCCTCCCCGATCCTCCCCGCATCCTCCCCGATCCTCCCCGCATCCTCCCCGATCCTCCCCACATCCTCCCCGATCCTCCCCGCATCCTCCCCGATCCTCCCCGCATCCTCCGCGGTCCTCCCCGCATCCTCCCCGATCCTCCCCGCATCCTCCCCGATCCTCCCCGCATCCTCCCCGATCCTCCCCGCATCCTCCCCCATCCTCCCCGCATCCTCCCCGGTCCTCCCCGCATCCTCCCCGCATCCTCCCCGATCCTCCCCGCATCCTCCCCCATCCTCCCCGCATCCTCCCCGATCCTTCCCGCATCCTCCCCGGTCCTCCCCGCATCCTCCCCGATCCTCCCCGCATCCTCCCCGCATCCTCCCCGATCCTCCCCGCATCCTCCCCGGTCCTCCCCGCATCCTCCCCGATCCTCCCCGCAACCTCCCCGATCCTCCCCGCATCCTCCCCGCATCCTGCCCGCATCCTCCCTGATCCTCCCTGATCCTCCCCGCATCCTCCCCGGTCCTCCCCGCATCATCCCCGATCCTCCCCGCATCCTCCCCGCATCCTCCCCGTATCCCCCCCGATCCTCCCCGCATCCTCCCCGATCCTCCGCGGTCCTCCCCGGTCCTCCCCGCATCCTCCACGATCCTCCCCGCATCCTCCCCGGTCCTCCCCGCATCCTCCCCGGTCCTGCCCGCATCCTCCCCGAACCTCCCCGCATCCTCCCCGATCCTCCCCGCATCCTCCCCCATCCTCCCCGCATCCTCCTCGGTCCTCCCCGCATCCTCCCCGCATCCTCCCCGATCCTCCCCGAATCCTCCCCGGTCCTCCCCGCATCCTCCCCGATCCTCCTCGCATCCTCCCCCATCCTCCCCGGTCCTCCCCGCATCCTCCCCGGTGCTGCCCGCATCCTCCCCGCTCCTCCACGCATCCTCCCCGATCCGCCCCGCATCCTCCCCGGTCCTCCCCGCATCCTCCCCGGTCCTCCCCGCATCATCCCCGATCCTCCCCGCATCCTCCCCGTATCCTCCCCGATCCTCCCCGCATCCTCCCCGATCCTCCCCGGTCCTCCCCGGTCTTCCCCGCATCCTCCCCGATCCTCCCCGCATCCTCCCCGGTCCTCCCCGCATCCTCCCCGGTCCTGCCCGCATCCTCCCCGATCCTCCCCGCATCCTCCCCGGTCCTCCCCGCATCCTCCCCAATCCTTCCCGCATCCTCCCCGGTCCTCCCCACATCCTCCCCGCATCCTCCCCGATCCTCCCCGCATCCTCCCCGGTCCTCCCGCATCCTCCCCGGTCCTCCCCGCATCCTCCCCGGTCCTCCCCGCATCCTCCCCGATCCTCCCCGCATCCTCCCCGATCCTCCCCGCATCCTCCCCGGTCCTCCCCGCATCCTCCCCGGTCCTGCCCGCATCCTCCCCGATCCTCCCCGCATCCTCCCCGGTCCTCCCCACATCCTCCCCGCATCCTCCCCGATCCTCCCCGCATCCTCCACGGTCCTCCCCGCATCCTCCCCGGTCCTCCCCGAATCTTCCTCGGTCCTCCCCGCATCCTCCCTGAACCTCCCCGCATCCTCCCCGGTCCTCCACGCATCCTCCCCGATCCTCCCCGCATCCTCCCCGGTCCTCCCCGCATCCTCCCCGGTCCTCCCCGTATCCTCCCCGGTCCTCCCCGCATCCTCCCCGATCCTCCCCGCATCCTCCCCGATCCTCCCCGCATCCTCCCCGGTCCTCCCCGCATCCTCCCCGGTCCTGCCCGCATCCTCCCCGCTCCTCCACGCAACCTCCCCGATCCTCCCCGCATCCTCCCCGGTCCTCCCCGCATCCTCCCCGCATCCTCCCCGCATCCTCCCCGATCCTCCCCGCATCCTCCCCCATCCTCCTCGCATCCTCCCCGATCCTCCCCGCATCCTCCCCGGTCCCCCCTGCATCCTCCCCGGTCCTCCCCGCATCTTCCCCGGTGCTCCCCGCATCCTCCCCGGTCCTCCCCGCATCCTCCCCGATCCTCCCCGCATCCTCCCCGGTCCTGCCCGCATCCTCCCCGCTCCTCCACGCATCCTCCCCGATCCTCCCCGCATCCTCCCCGCATCCTCCCCGGTCCTCCCCGCATCCTCCCTGATCCTCCCCGCATCCTCCCCGATCCTCCCCGCATCCTACCCGATCCTCCCCGCATCCTCCCCGATCCTCCCCGCATCCTCCCCGATCCTCCCCGCATCCTCCCCGCATCCTGCCCGCATCCTTCCTGATCCTCCCCGCATCCTCCCCGCTCCCCCCCGCATCATCCCCGATCCTCCCCGCATCCTCCCCGCATCCTCCCCGTATCCTCCCCGATCCTCCCCGCATCCTCCCCCATCCTCCCCGGTCCTCCCCGGTCCTCCCCGCATCCTCCCCGGTCCTGCCCGCATCCTCCCCGATCCTCCCCGCATCCTCCCCGATCCTCCCCGCATCCTCCCCCATCCTCCCCGCATCCTCCTCGGTCCTCCCCGCATCCTCCCCGATCCTCCCCGCATCCTCCCCGGTCCTCCCCGCATCCTCCCCGGTGCTGCCCGCATCCTCCCCGCTCCTCCCCGCATCCTCCCCGATCCTCCCCGCATCCTCCCCGATCCTCCCCGCATCCTCCCCGCATCCTGCCCGCATCCTCCCCGATCCTCCCCGCATCCTCCCCGGTCCTCCCCGCATCATCCCCGATCCTCCCCGCATCCTCCCCGCATCCTCCCCGTATCCTCCCCGATCCTCCCCGCATCCTCCCCCATCCTCCCCGGTCCTCCCCGGTCCTCCCCGCATCCTCCCCGGTCCTGCCCGCATCCTCCCCGATCCTCCCCGCATCCTCCCCGATCCTCCCCGCATCCTCCCCCATCCTCCCCGCATCCTCCTCGGTCCTCCCCGCATCCTCCCCGATCCTCCCCGCATCCTCCCCGGTCCTCCCCGCATCCTCCCCGGTGCTGCCCGCATCCTCCCCGCTCCTCCACGCATCCTCCCCGATCCTCCCCGCATCCTCCCCGGTCCTCCCCGCATCCTCCCCGGTCCTCCCCGCATCATCCCCGATCCTCCCCGCATCCTCCCCGTATCCTCCCCGATCCTCCTCGCATCCTCCCCGATCCTCCCCGCATCCTCCCCGGTCCTCCCCGCATCCTCCCCGGTGCTGCCCGCATCCTCCCCGCTCCTCCACGCATCCTCCCCGATCCTCCCCGCATCCTCCCCGGTCCTCCCCGCATCCTCCCCGGTCCTCCCCGCATCATCCCCGATCCTCCCCGCATCCTCCCCGTATCCTCCCCGATCCTCCCCGCATCCTCCCCGATCCTCCCCGGGTCCTCCCCGGTCCTCCCCGCATCCTCCCCGATCCTCCCCGCATCCTCCCCGGTCCTCCCCGCATCCTCCCCGGTCCTGCCCGCATCCTCCCCGATCCTCCCCGCATCCTCCCCGGTCCTCCCCGCATCCTCCCCGGTCCTCCCCGCATCCTCCCCAATCCTTCCCGCATCCTCCCCGGTCCCCCCCGCATCCTCCCCGATCCTCCCCGCATCCTCCCCGCTCCGCCATGCATCCTCCCCGATCCTCCCCGCATCCTCCCCGGTCCTCCCCGCATCCTCCCCGGTCCTCCCCGCATCATCCCCGATCCTCCCCGCATCCTCCCCGTATCCTCCCCGATCCTCCCCGCATCCTCCCCGATCCTCCCCAGTCCTCCCCGGTCCTCCCCGCATCCTCCCCGATCCTCCCCGCATCCTCCCTGATCCTCCCCGCATCCTCCCCGGTCCTGCCCGCATCCTCCCCGCTCCTCCACGCATCCTCCCCGATCCTCCCCGCATCCTCCCCGGTCCTCCCCGCATCCTCCCCGGTCCTCCCCGCATCCTCCCCGGTCCCCCCCGCATCCTCCCCGCATCCTCCCCGCATCCTCCCCGCATCCTCCCCGATCCTCCCCACATCCTCCCCGATCCTCCCCGCATCCTCCCCGATCCTCCCCGCATCCTCCGCGGTCCTCCCCGCATCCTCCCCGATCCTCCCCGCATCCTCCCCGATCCTCCCCGCATCCTCCCCGGTCCTCCCCGCATCCTCCCCGGTCCTCCCCGCATCCTCCCCGGTCCTCCCCGCATCCTCCCCGATCCTCCCCGCATCCTCCCCGGTCTTCCCCGCATCATCCCTGATCCTCCCCGCATCCTCCCCGGTCCTCCCCGCATCCTCCCCGATCCTCATCGCATCCTCCCCGATCCTCCCCGCATCCTCCCCCATCCTCCCCGCATCCTCCCCGGTCCTCCCCGTATCCTGCCCGCATCCTCCCCGATCCTCCCCGCATCCTCCCCCATCCTCCCCGCATCCTCCCCGATCCTCCCCGCATCCTCCCCGGTCCTCCCCGCATCCTCCCCGATCCTCCTCGCATCCTCCCCGATCCTCCCCGCATGCTCCCCGGTCCTCCCCGCATCCTCCCCGGTCCTGCCCGCATCCTCCCCGGTCCTCCCCGCATCCTCCCCGGTCCTCCCCGCATCCTCCCCGGTCCTCCCCGCATCCTCCCCGGTCCTCCCCGCATCCTCCCCGATCCTCCCCGCATCCTCCCCGATCCTCCCCGCATCCTCCCTCATCCTCCCCGCATCCTCCCCGGTCCTCCCCGCATCCTCCCCGGTCCTCCCCGCATCCTCCCCGCATCCTCCCCGATCCTCCCCGCATCCTCCCCCATCCTCCCCGCATCCTCCCCGATCCTCCCCGCATCCTCCCCGATCCTCCCCGCATCCTCCCCGGTCCTCCCCGCATCCTCCCCGGTCCTCCCCGCATCCTCCCCGGTCCTGCCCGCATCCTCCCCCATCCTCCCCGCATCCTCCCCGGTCCTCCCCGCATCCTGCCCGCATCCTCCCCGATCCTCCCCGCATCCTCCCCGGTCCTCCCCGCATCCTCCCCGGTCCTCCCCGCATACTCCCCGGTCCTCCCCGCATCCTCCCCGATCCTCCCCGCATCCTCCCCGATCCTCCCCGCATCCTCCCCGGTCCTCCCCGCATCCTCCCCGGTCCTGCCCGCATCCTCCCCGCTCCTCCACGCAACCTCCCCGATCCTCCCCGCATCCTCCCCGGTCCTCCCCGCATCCTCCCCGCATCCTCCCCGCATCCTCCCCGATCCTCCCCGCATCCTCCCGCATCCTCCCCGCATCCTCCCCGATCCTTCCCGCATCCTCCCCGGTCCTCCCTGCATCCTCCCCGGTCCTCCCCGCATCCTCCCCGGTCCTCCCCGCATCCTCCCCCATCCTCCCCGCATCCTCCCCGATCCTCCCCGCATCCTCCCCGATCCTCCCCGCATCCTCCCCGGTCCTCCCCGCATCCTCCCCGGTCCTCCCCGATCCTCCCCGCATCCTCCCCGGTCCTCCCCGCATCCCCCCCGGTCCTCCCCGCATCCTCCCCCATCCTCCCCGCATCCTCCCCGATCCTCCCCGCATCCTCCCCGATCCTCCCCGCATCCTCCCCGGTCCTCCCCGCATCCTCCCCGATCCTCCCCGCATCCTCCCCGGTCCTCCCCGCATCCTCCCCGGTCCTGCCCGCATCCTCCCCGCTCCTCCACGCAACCTCCCCGATCCTCCCCGCATCCTCCCCGGTCCTCCCCGCATCCTCCCCGCATCCTCCCCGATCCTCCCCGCATCCTCCCGCATCCTCCCCGCATCCTCCCCGATCCTTCCCGCATCCTCCCCGATCCTCCCCGCATCCTCCCCGGTCCTCCCCGCATCCTCGCCGGTCCTCCCCGCATCCTCCCCCATCCTCCCCGCATCCTCGCCGATCCACCCCGCATCCTCCCCGATCCTCCCCGCATCCTCCCCGGTACTCCCAGCATCATCCCCGATCCTCCCCGCATCCTCCCCGCATCCTCCCCGTATCCTCCCCGATCCTCCCCGCATCCTCCCCGATCCTCCCCCGTCCTCCCCGGTCCTCCCCGCATCCTCCCCGATCCTCCCCGCATCCTCCCCGGTCCTCCCCACATCCTCCCCGGTCCTGCCCGCATCCTCCCCGATCCTCCCCGCATCCTCCTCGGTCACCCTCGCATCCTCCCTGTTCACCCCCGCATCCTCCCCGGTCCTCCCCGCATCCTCCCCGATCCTCCCCGCATCCTCCCCGATCCCCCCCGCATCCTCCCCCATCCTCCCCGCATCCTCCCCGCATCCTCCGCGCATCCTCCCCGATCCTCCCCGCATCCTCCCCCATCCTCCCCGCATCCTCCCCGATCCTCCCCGCATCCTCCCCGGTCCTCCCCGCATCCTCCCCGATCCTCCTCGCATCCTCCCTGATCCTCCCCGCATCCTCCCCGGTCCTCCCCGCATCCTCCCCGATCCTCCCCGCATCCTCCCCCATCCTCCCCGCATCCTCCCCGCATCCTCCCCGGTCCTCCCCGCATCCTCCCCGCATCCTCCCCGATCCTCCCCGCATCCTCCCCCATCCTCCCCGCATCCTCCCCGATCCTCCCCGCATCCTCCCCCATCCTCCCCGCATCCTCCCCGGTCCTCCCCGCATCCTCCCCGGTCCTCCCCGCATCCTCCCCGCATCCTCCCCGATCCTCCCCGCATCCTCCCCCATCCTCCCCGCATCCTCCCCGATCCTCCCCGCATCCTCCCCGGTCCTCCCCGCATCCTCCCCCATCCTCCCCGCATCCTCCCCGGTCCTGCCCGCATCCTCCCCGCTCCTCCACCCATCCTCCCCGATCCTCCCCGGTCCTCCCCGCATCCTCCCCGGTCCTCCCCGGTCCTCCCCGCATCCTCCCCGATCCTCCCCGCATCCTCCCCGATCCTCCCCGCATCCTCCCCCATCCTCCCCGCATCCTCCCCGGTCCTCCTCGCATCCTCCCCGGTCCTCCCCGCATCCTCCCCGCATCCTCCCCGATCTTCCCCGCATCCTCCCCGATCCTCCCCGCATCCTCCCCGATCCTCCCTGCATCCTCCCCGGTCCTCCCCGCATCCTCCCCGGTCCTCCCCGCATCCTCCCCGCTCCTCCCCGCATCCTCCCCGGTCCTCCCCGCATCCTCCCCGATCCTCCCCGCATCCTCCCCGATCCTCCCCGCATCCTCCCCCATCCTCCCCGCATCCTCCCCGGTGCTCCCCGCATCCTCCCCGCATCCTCCCCGATCCTCCCCGCATCCTCCCCGGTCCTCCCCGCATCCTCCCCGGTCCTCCCCGCATCCTCCCCGGTCCTCCCCGCATCCTCCCCGATCCTCCCCGCATCCTCCCCGATCCTCCCCGAAACCTCCCCGGTCCTCCCCGCATCCTCCCCAATCCTGCCCGCATCGTCCCCGCTCCTCCACGCAACCTCCCCGATCCTCCCCGATCCTCCCCGCATCCTCCCCGCATCCTCCCGGCATCCTCCCCGAACCTCCCCGCATCCTCCCCCATCCTCCCCGCATCCTCCCCGATCCTCCCCGCATCCTCCCCGATCCTCCCCGCATCCTCCCCGGTCCTCCCCGCATCCTCCCCGGTCCTCCCCGCATCCTCCCCGGTCCTCCCCGCATCCTCCCTGGTCCTGCCCGCATCCTCCCCGCTCCTCCACCCATCCTCCCCGATCCTCCCCGGTCCTCCCCGCATCCTCCCCGGTCCTCCCCGGTCCTCCCCGCATCCTCCCCGATCCTCCCCGCATCCTCCCCGATCCTCCCCGCATCCTCCCCCATCCTCCCCGCATCCTCCCCGGTCCTCCTCGCATCCTCCCCGGTCCTCCCCGCATCCTCCCCGCATCCTCCCCGATCTTCCCCGCATCCTCCCCGATCCTCCCCGCATCCTCCCCGATCCTCCCTGCATCCTCCCCGGTCCTCCCCGCATCCTCCCCGGTCCTCCCCGCATCCTCCCCGCTCCTCCCCGCATCCTCCCCGGTCCTCCCCGCATCCTCCCCGATCCTCCCCGCATCCTCCCCGATCCTCCCCGCATCCTCCCCCATCCTCCCCGCATCCTCCCCGGTGCTCCCCGCATCCTCCCCGCATCCTCCCCGATCCTCCCCGCATCCTCCCCGGTCCTCCCCGCATCCTCCCCGGTCCTCCCCGCATCCTCCCCGGTCCTCCCCGCATCCTCCCCGATCCTCCCCGCATCCTCCCCGATCCTCCCCGAAACCTCCCCGGTCCTCCCCGCATCCTCCCCAATCCTGCCCGCATCGTCCCCGCTCCTCCACGCAACCTCCCCGATCCTCCCCGATCCTCCCCGCATCCTCCCCGCATCCTCCCGGCATCCTCCCCGAACCTCCCCGCATCCTCCCCCATCCTCCCCGCATCCTCCCCGATCCTCCCCGCATCCTCCCCGATCCTCCCCGCATCCTCCCCGGTCCTCCCCGCATCCTCCCCGGTCCTCCCCGCATCCTCCCCGGTCCTCCCCGCATCCTCCCCGGTCCTCCCCGGTCCTCCCCGCATCCTCCCCGGTCTTCCCCGCATCCTCCCTGATCCTCCCCGCATCCTCCCCGGTCCTCCCCACATCCTCCCCGATCCTCCCCGCATCCTCCCCGATCCTCCCCGCATCCTCCCCCATCCTCCCCGCATCCTCCCCGGTGCTCCCCGCATCCTCCCCGCATCCTCCCCTATCCTCCCCGCATCCTCCCCCATCCTCCCCGATCCTCTCTGCATCCTCCCCGGTCCTCCCCGCATCCTCCCCGATCCTCCCCGCATCCTCCTCGATCCTCCCCGCATCCTCCCCGCTCCTCCAAGCATCCTCCCCGATCCTCCCCGCATCCTCCCCGGTCCTCCCCGCATCCTCCCCGATCCTCCCCGCATCCTCCCCGATCCTCCCCGCATCCTCCCCGCATCCTGCCCGCATCCTCCCTGATCCTCCCCGATCCTCCCCGCATCCTCCCCGCTCCTCCCCGCATCATCCCCGATCCTCCCCGCATCCTCCCCGCATCCTCCCCGTATCCTCCCCGATCCTCCCCGCATCCTCCCCGATCCTCCCCGGTCATCCCCGGTCCTCCCCGCATCCTCCCCGATCCTCCCCGCATCCTCCCCGGTCCTCCCCGCATCCTCCCCGGTCCTGCCCGCATCCTCCCCGGTCCTCCCCGCATCCTCCCCGCATCCTCCCCGCATCCTCCCCGATCCGCCCCGCATCCTCCCCCATCCTCCCCGCATCCTCCCCGATCCTCCCCGCATCCTCCCCGATCCTCCCCGCATCCTCCCCGGTCCTCCCCGCATCCTCCCCGGTCCTCCCCGCATCCTCCCCGGTCCTCCCCGCATCCTCCCCGGTCCTGCCCGCATCCTCCCCGCTCCTCCAAGCATCCTCCCCGATCCTCCCCGCATCCTCCCCGGTCCTCCCCGCATCCTCCCCGATCCTCCCCGCATCCTCCCCGATCCTCCCCGCATCCTCCCCGCATCCTGCCCGCATCCTCCCTGATCCTCCCCGATCCTCCCCGCATCCTCCCCGGTCCTCCCCGCATCATCCCCGATCCTCCCCGCATCCTCCCCGTATCCTCCCCGATCCTCCCCGCATCCTCCCCGATCCTCCCCGGTCATCCCTGGTCCTCCCCGCATCGTTCCCGATCCTCCCCGCATCCTCCCCGGTCCTCCCCGCATCCTCCCCGGTCCTGCCCGCATCCTCCCCGATCCTCCCCGCATCCTCCCCGGTCCTCCCCGCATCCTCCCCTGTCCTCCCCGCATCCTCCCCGATCCTCCCCACATCCTCCCCGATCCTGCCCGCATCCTCCCCGATCCTCCCCGCATCCTCCCCGGTCCTCCCCGCATCCTCCCCGATCCTCCCCGCATCCTCCCCGACCCTCCCCGCATCCTCCCCGCGCCCCTCCCCGATCCTCCCCGCATACTCCCCAATCCTCCCCGCATCCTCCCCGATCCTCCCCGCATCCTCCCCGGTCCTCCCCGCATCCTCCCCGGTCCTCCCCGCATCGTCCCCGAACCTCCCCGCATCCTCCCCGATCCTCCCCGCATCCTCCCCGATCCTCCCCGCATCCTCCCTGATCCAGCCCGCATCCTCCCCGGTCCTCCCCGCATCCTCCCCGGTCCTCCCCGCATCCTC
The DNA here is from genome assembly GCA_964036045.1 of Eutreptiella sp. 'Long Island Sound 2002'. Lineage (NCBI taxonomy): Eukaryota > Euglenozoa > Euglenophyceae > Eutreptiales > Eutreptiaceae > Eutreptiella > Eutreptiella sp. 'Long Island Sound 2002'. The sequence goes on from OZ038401.1 coordinate 3,113,757, forward strand.
CCCGGTCCTCCCCGCATCCTCTCCGCATCCTCCCCGATCCCCCCCGCATCCTCCCCGATCCTCCCCGCATCCTCCCCGATCCTCCCCGCATCCGCCCCGATCCTCCCCGCATCCTCGCCGATCCTCTCTGCATCCTCCCCGGTCCTCCCCGCATCCTCCCCGATCCTCCCCGCATCCTCCCCTGTCCTCCCCGCATCCTCCCAGGTCCTCCCCGCATCCTCCCCGGTCCCCCGCCGCATCCTCCCCGATCCTCCCTGCGTCCCTCCCCGATCCTCCCCGCATCCTCCCCGGTCCTCCCCGCATCCTCCGCGGTCCTCCCCGCATCCTTCCCGGTCCTCCCCGCATCCTCCCCGGTCCTGCCCGCATCCTCCCCGATCCTCCCCGATCCTCCCCGCATCCTGCCCGATCCTCCCCGCATCCTCCCCGCATCCTCCCCGCGTCCCTCCCCGATCCTCCCCGCATCCTGCCCGATCCTCCCCGCATCCTCCCCGATCCTCCCCGCATCCTCCCCGATCCTCCCCGCATCCTCCCCGCATCCTCCCCGATCCTCCCCGCATCCTCCCCGATCCTCCCCGCATCCTCCCCGGTCCTCCCCGCATCCTCCCCGGTCCTGCCGGCATCCTCCCCGATCCTCCCCGATCCTCCCCGCATCCTCCCCGATCCTCCCCGCATCCTCCCCGCATCCTCCCCGATCCTCCCCGCATCCTCCCCGATCCTCCCCGCATCCTCCCCGATCCTCCCCGCATCCTCCCCGGTCCTCCCCGCATCCTCCCCGGTCCTCCGCGCATCCTCCCCGATCCTCCCCGCATCCTCCCCGACCCTCCCCGCATCCTCCCCGCGTCCCTCCCCGATCCTCCCCGCATCCTCCCCGATCCTCCCCGCATCCTCCCCGATCCTCCCCGCAGCCTCCCCGATCCTCCCCGCATCCTCCCCGGTCCTCCCCATATGCTCCGCGGTCCTCCCCGCATCCTTCCCGGTCCTCCCCGCATCCTCCCCGGTCCTGCCCGCATCCTCCCCGATCCTCCCCGATCCTCCCCGCATCCTGCCCGATCCTCCCCGCATCCTCCCCGCATCCTCCCCGCGTCCCTCCCCGATCCTCCCCGCATCCTGCCCGATCCTCCCCGCATCCTCCCCGATCCTCCCCGCATCCTCCCCGATCCTCCCCGCATCCTCCCCGGTCCTCCCCGCATCCTCCCCGGTCCTGCCGGCATCCTCCCCGATCCTCCCCGATCCTCCCCGCATCCTCGCCGATCCTCCCCGCATCCTCCCCGCATCCTCCCCGATCCTCCCCGCATCCTCCCCGATCCTCCCCGCATCCTCCCCGATCCTCCCCGCATCCTCCCCGGTCCTCCCCGCATCCTCCCCGGTCCCCCGCGCATCCTCCCCGATCCTCCCCGCATCCTCCCCGACCCTCCCCGCATCCTCCCCGCGTCCCTCCCCGATCCTCCCCGCATCCTCCCCGATCCTCCCCGCATCCTCCCCGATCCTCCCCGCAGCCTCCCCGATCCTCCCCGCATCCTCCCCGGTCCTCCCCATATGCTCCCAAATCCTCACCGCATCCTTCCCGGTGCTTCCTGCATCCTCCACGGTCCTCCCCGCATCCTTTGGGGTCCTCCCCGCATCCTCCCCGGTCCTCCTCGCATCCTCCCCGATTCTCCCTGCATCCTCCCCGGTCCCCCCACATCCTCCCCCGTCCTCCCGGCATCCTCCCCGGTCCTCGCCGCATCCTCCCGGATCCTCCCCGCATTGTCCCCGATCCTCCAAGCATCCTCCCCGATCCACCCGCATCCTCCCCGATCCAGCCCGCATCCTCCCCGGTCCTCCCCGCATCCTCCCCGGTCCTCCCCGCATCCTCCCCGGTCCTCCCCGCATCCTCCCTTGTCCTCCCCGCATCCTCCCAGGCCCACACCGCGTCCCTCCCCGATCCTCCCCGCATGCTCCCCGGTCCTCCCCGCATCCTCCCCGGTCCTCTCCGCATCCTCACCAATCCTCCCCGCATCCTCCCCGATCCTCCCCGCATCCCTCCCCGATCCTCCCCGCATCCTCCCCGGACCTCCCGGCATCCTACTAGGTCCTCTCCGCATCCTCCCCGGTCCTCCCCGCATCCTCCCCGATCCTCCCCGCATCCTCGTCTGTCCTCCCCGCATCCTCCCCGGTCCTCCCCGCATCCTCCCCGATCCTCTCCGCATCCTCCCCGGTCCTCCCCGCATCCTCCCCGATCCTCCCCGCATCCTCCCCTGTCCTCCCCGCATCCTCACCGGTCGTCCCCGCATCCTCCCCGATCCTCCCCGCATCCCTCCCCGATCCTCCCCGCATCCTCCCCGGTCCTCCCCGCATCCTCCCCGGTCCTCTCCGCATCCTCCACGGTCCTCCCCGCATCCTCCCCGATCCTCCCCGCATCCTCGTCTGTCCTCCCCGCATCCTCCCCGGTCCTCCCTGCATCCTCCCCGATCCTCTCCGCATCCTCCCCGGTCCTCCCCGCATCGTCCCCGAACCTCCCCGCATCCTCCCCGGTCCTTCCCGCATCCTCCCAGGTCCTCCCCGCTCCGGTGCCAACCCCTTGTCGCGGCGAACAAGGGACACCCTTCCCACGGGCCGGCTCAGCCCTGTGGATGAGGCTGTACTCGGCCGCCTTTCCTGCGCAAGGTCACTGAGCGCGCTGTGTCAGCGTTGCACTCGGACCAGCTAAAGCCCCTCAAACATGGGCCAGGGAAGCCACAACAAAACAACAAAAGCAGCCCAGCGCGCCGACCAAAGAACAACAAGCACACAAACCCTAGAAAGTGGCTCCCCCCGGGCAAGCGGCCCCTGACCCCGCGGCCTCGGGCACCATGCATACATGGTGGGTAATTAGCGCCGTAACCAGAGGCTGGACGTCCAGCGCTGAGCCAGCCATCCCGCGGAAAGGGAGACGTCCCCCGAGCGCGGCCCGCCACACAACGACCACCGACAACCAGGGCCGGCACCGTGGGATGGTACACCCCAACACAGGCAGCACACACAGACCAAGAACAGAGCGCCGTCGGAGCGACCGCGAGAGGCGCGGCTGTGCGCGCGTACACAGCCCCACACACTCGCCGCAACAGCCAGCACCCTCCCAGGGCCGCTCTCGGCCCACCCCTCGCCTTGCAGGCCCCACTACCAGCAGCAACAACTCTACCGCTGACGTGCAGACCGCCACCAACTACCTCGGATGAGCACAAGGCCGACTCAGTGATCACAGCGAATGGAGCAGGTGTCCACCGTTGAACGACAGCTACCTCAACACGGCGGAGCTGGTCCCATCCTGAATGCGGCCGTGACGAATGGAGCGGGTATCTGGCAATGAACGACTAACTCCTCTACACGCCGGAGCTGGTCCCGTCCTGACTGCGGCCGTGACGAACGGAGCGGGTATCTAGCAAAGAACGTCTACCACCTCCACACGGCGAAGCTGGCTTCATCCCAATTGCGGCCGCGGCGAATGGAGCGAATGTCCGACAATGAACGACTACCACCTCAACGCGGCGGAGCTGGTTCCATCCAGATTACGACCAATGGCTTGGCTGATGCACCACGGGACAAGCTTGCCACAGCCCGTGGGATCCACACCCAGAACAGCCTGAACCACCCAAAACTGTCCAGACGCCGATGTACGGGTGCTGGTTACGGGCATGACAGGAGTGCAGGCCAAGACACGTGCGGTGGGAGAGTTACAGTGCTAGCGGGTACATGAAGAGGCGAGATGTGTCAACTCCTCCTCTGCTGCCCCCGTGCCCCTGGCCATACCCCGACCCCCCTTGGACACTGACCGCTAAGCCTGCTACGAGGTGACAATGAAGCAGTAGTGCAGCAAGAAAGCCACAGACCGCTTCTGCGAATCCCACAGAATTACCGACGCAGCAGGGTGGCACTGAGGGGCCGCAACGCGCTGGTGCCTAGACTCGATGCAGTGACGCTGCGCTCTGCGTCTGTCCCCTCCTGTGACCTGTACGTGAGCCCACCACGCCTCCCAATACCCCGTACTATGCAGGTACCATGCCAGCTTTCACCCCCATCTCTCCGGAACAACAACGCGAGCAACTGCGACCCGCGGAGTCCTGGCCCTTCCTGCGCATCACGTAGAGCCCCAATGACCGGCAGCTGTTCAGTGATGCTCGTCACTTCGTCACCAAGACGGATGTCAAGGCCATTCGCCTGCACGGGAACCCTCTTCTCCTCGGCCCGCAGCTCTGGTGGTACGTGCTCACCGAGGGCTATGCGTCGGACCTGGAGGTGGAGGCCCTGCAGGAGCACAGCTCTCAGCACCAATGGCTCCCCCACCGTGAGCTGATGTCACGTTTCCTACGCTGGGCAGCCTCCGCGTCTGCAGAGGAGCGCACCGCCTTCCTGCACGGCTGCCGTGAGCACGCGACGGACTTTGGCGACGCGCCCATTGCTGCGCTGGATTTCAATGGCATCGTTGACGTGCTCGCCGGCATCTCCAAGGTCACGCCCAAGCTCTTGCGCGTCGTGGCGCTGCACTGGCTCGCCCAATGGCAGGCTGGGCGCGACGGGAAAACACTGGCGTATGCCAAGGCCGTCAAGTACGAGAAAGACAACGACAAGATGGGGCTTAGGGCCAGCGCCGCTGTCCTGCAGAGAGTGGCAGACGGAGCTGCTCAAACACGAAACGTCGGGTCGCCTACTCACCCCTGACGCCAGAACCAAGCTGACAGCCCTGGCCCTCGTACCGGAAGCCAGTGCGGCCCCCAATTCAGCGACGTCTCCGCCGTGGAAAAAGCTGCTGCGTTCTGGTGCCCTGGTAGAGGACGCGGATATGATCAGGCAGCTGGAAGGCCTCCGCACTCTCCCTGATGCGTCAGCCCCGGTAATCTCTGCCGCGCTCTCCTCCCTCATCACGGATGGTGGCTTCGACCTCGGCACCCGCGTGGCAATTCAACTGTCGCAGGCAAAAACGGCGGCAGAGCTATCCCTCGCTGCCAACTCTGCCTGGACAGGCTGCACTTCGTCCCAGCGTGTCCGTTTGCGTGTGCAGCTGGCCGAGTTCCTCAAGGAAGTCATGACGCAGTACGGCCCTGCAGTAGACTCGGCGGCGGTGAACACCACACTCGCGCGCCTGGCACCTGTCATCATGGCCGCCCAGCAGCGTGGATACTCATCGTGGTCAACGGCTGCCGCTGCAGTTAGCCGGTGTGATGCCCTGCCGCCTACTGTACTGGGACCTTTATCCACAGCCGTGGATATTGAGACCTTCCGCCTCGGCATCCGGAATACCCTCGACCACCTCGTCACTACGGTGCAACATGATGCGCTTGCCGAGAAGGTTACGGACGTACTCTCTTCCGCGGGCCCCGCGAGCACAGACTGGTTTGTGTCCGGAGCTTTACGACCATCTGCCACCATGGCCGCTCGCGCACCGGGTTTGGGAGCCCAGTCCTCACTGCAGGCGAGTGCCTCACCTAAGCCCTGTGCTGCACGCGCACTCTCTCTCGCAACCCCTACGGTGGCCACATGCTTCCAGCCACCCACCTCGACGCCGGCCACGTCATGCATCCGCGTAAGCGGCTTGGACACCTGCAGCGCGGTGGAAGCCACAAGCGAGCTCAGTGTCGCCCTCGGGACGCCCATATACGTCGATCAAGAGGACATCAAGAGGGGCTACGCATTTGCCACCATATCGCCCGAACTGTACAACAACCTCTTCTCGCTTACCTCCAAGAGGGTGTTCGCATTCCCGTCGGGTGCAAGCTGCACCATGTCCGCTCACGGGGCGAACAACGAGGCGTACATAGCGGATACTGATAAGCACCTCAACGTGGCCCCTGCCAAACGACAGGTTGAATCCGGACGCCCGAAGCGGAAGCTGGTCACCACCCCCAAGCTCAACAAGTCCCAGCGTCGCCAACGCCAGGCGCAAGCTGCAGTGTCCAACCCGCCAGGGCCGAAGACGGCGGAATCGCAACTTCATGTCGCTCCGCCCCACGACCAGTCCACAGGGCGCCAAGTACAATATGCCAGAGGACACACCTGGGACGGGTACCGTCAGAACTGACTCTTTCTTCCTCACCTGCTCCCAGCTTGCTGCTCCCCCATACTCTCCCTCCTAACCGCCCTTCAACACCTCGCCACCGCGGCCCCCCTGCAATCCCTGTATGACAATATCAACAACGCCGCCGGGCAGCAAGCTAACGAGCATGTCACCCGCCCCAGTAAGGCAGCGGTATGTCTCTCCTGTGGCACATACATGCCTGACTGGCACCGGTTGCCCGGCCCGTGCCCGACATGCCATGCAGTGGCAGTTAGGACCCCCCCAGTGGTCCAGCCCGCGTCTGTTACAGATGGACGTGTTCACCCCAGTGTGCGGCCCCTCCTCAACGACATTCTGCGACAATCCCAACGGCTGCTGGACCGTGGCCCCATAATGATGTCGTGCCCAGTCCAAATGGGTGATACAGTACTGATATTTTGGGACCGCTTGGAGACCTGCAGAGACCTCCCGGTGGCAGCACACCCGTACACATACCGTCGCACCGGACATGCTGGCCCATGGAGACTCGAGCGCAGCGACGGACAGTACGTGACGAATGTAGTGGCACCCACTTGCACCACATGTGCCAGGCCCAGCACCCACAGTGCCAGAATCATGGCCCCCGCCCCCGACGTCGTCTTGCCCCGAGTGTTTTGCCCTGAACCATCTCCGGCGCATGCTGTCACTACTGAGGCGTACAACCAATGCTACGTTCTCGTTCCAGGGCACCCAGAGGTCGTTCATGCTGTGGATGATACTGCCCTCCCATGGGGCCATCCATGTGTCCCCGCGAACCCGGAGCCAGCCATACCCCTCCCACGCCTGTCGCAGCTCACACCGCCTGCCCTAACAACTGACAGCCCTGACCTCACACCCATGCGTGTCCTCGGGGGCAACGTGGGTGGGTTGGAAGCCCAACTGTCACTCCTACGCCTATGGTTGGTGTCCCTCTCGCCCGACATTGTCACCCTGCAAGAAGTATGGAACATGCAGCTAGTTGACCGACTCTTTCAGGGCCACATGCTGTATAAAGCGGGCTCCGTGGAGGGCCAAGTCCGCGGGCTCGTGATTGCGTGGAGGCGCTCTCTATGCCCGCCCGGCACTGACCCAGACCTTCTGCGGGACTCTAGGGAGGACCTGGCCCTCATCCTCCCCACGACGCTGTATGGTGCCGTCCTCGTGGTCAATGCACACCTCCCGCCCAAACTCCCAGACCGTGTGTGCCATGCCATCATGCGCGCCTGGTCAACTCTTCGAACCGCCACCAACCCCAAGTACGCCATCATCCAGGCGAACATGAACATGCCGAGGAATGGCCACACGCCACTGGCAAAAGCGCTACGTCGAACCGGCGCACTAGCGCACTTCACCCCCCTACTGGCTGCCGACTGCGCCACCAACTTCACTGTGGTCCAGGGTGTCCCGGCCGCCACAGCCATCGACCATGTGCTGGTGCACGGCATGTGGTCCAGCACACGTCATGTGCTGATACCCCTCAAGCACACCCATCTGGCCATCCTCGCCGAGCTCACCCCGAGAGATGCCAAGCCTGATCCATACGCCTGGAAGCTGTTCCGGTGGCGCTCCACCCCCCGCAACCACCTCCGCGCGCTGGCCCTGATACTCAATGTGGTCTGGGGATATCTGGCCCATACCCCAGCGAGTCCAGACCAATTCCTCGCAGTGTTTCTGCACTATGCGCGCCAATATGCCCGCCTACGGGAGTCAGCACGGGCCATCATCGACTCTCTCAAACTACCGCCACCCCCGTATGACAGGTCCCAGCTGCACCGGGTGGAAGAGGTGCTCCGGGCGCGCCACCTAGCCCATGAGCTGCAAACGAAGAGGGAAGCGCTGGCGCACGTGGCCGTGGATGCAGTAACCAAACGATTCCTGGCACCCCCAGGGAAGCCCCTGCGCCCGTACACTGGTATCCTCCCACACCCGGATGCACACATGCCAACTGTGCGTGACCAACTGCATGAGACGCACCGCCAGGCACTAGAGATCCAACGTGACCGCCATGTACTGATCGACCACTCCGCCTTGGAAGCCCGCCCCTCACGTGAACCTTGGGACGCCCTCTTCCACCCACCCACCGACCTGCCCCTGTACCTCTTCCTGCTAGTACTGCATCATGGAGTGTCTCCGGCGGACAGAAGGGCCATTGACCGACTAGGGGCTGCGCTGGCCTCTGCGGGCCCCCTGTCCCCGTACCGCATCACTGCAGCCATGCGCCGCCTCTCGTCCCTGGCGACAACAGTGGACAACTTCCCTCTGGCACTACTGCACGGCGCCGAGGGGGGCCTGCATGCCGCCTGTGTGCAACTGGCGCACCGCCGCCGGTTGAATCCACAGTCTGTGATCAATGTTATCACCCAACTGGGGTCCTACAAGGGCGCTCCGAAGCCCGTCCACCTGTTCGAGTCCCACCGTCCTCTGTCGATCACATCGCCGCTTGCCGCCTTTGAGGCTGCCGCTGGAGGGCAGCTCATACGGACCACGGCGGAACTGACTGGCAACGCCACTCCTGAGTTGTTTGCGTACCGAGGTGCAGCCCGCGTACATGGTGTTCGCCATCAGAGCAGCAGCGGTACGAACACTCCTTCAGTGGAGCCTGGTGGCTATCTGCAAGTGGGACGAGTCCCACGCTTGTTTTCGCATCCCGAGGGAAGCCGCGACACAGACATTGCGCCTGACGCCCGGGACCTGGAACTTTGGCGACTGGTTCACCAACTACTACACCAGCTTGCAGATTCGAGTACTCACAGATGTGGGATTCACAGCGCCGATGGTTACCGGGGAAGGCGCCAATCAAGGATGTGCAGCGGCAGATCAATGCTTTCAGGGCACGCAAGCATGCCTCAACACGACCATGCGCCATTATGCAGACGTCGACTTGCCGAGCATGCGTGGCCCCCTGCCTTGCACACGGGCCAGCTTTAGCGACGACAGAATATTCTTGGCCCCCTCCATGCGTCGCCTGCTGCAAGCTGTAATGGATTGCGTTCATTGCTCGCGGGCCGTTGGACGCACCCCCAACCCTCACAAGCTGGAGTTCACCCTTGTCTCCCTGCAGACAGGAGCCCCCATGCTAAAACATACCGATGTGCCTGGTATGGACACCAGAACACAGCCACACGCTCCCACACTTGTGGGCATCCCCCTGCTACCCGGGCTGCCGGTCCGGAGGACGATGGCCAAACTCATCCCCAAGTTCCGGCGCCAGCTGACCAGCATGCAAGCAGAAGCACACATGAACCCACTTCTGCGCGTTCGCTCCTTCATGGCGTACGCTCTCTCAGCCCTTGACTTTGTCGCCCGTGGGTTCTTGTTCACGCCCTTGTCACTGGTCACTCTGCAGACCCTGACCCGCCGGCACTGGCGACGCTCGTACCGGCTTCCCAAGTGGACCCCTCATTGGTACCTTCACCGCCCATTGCATGCGGGTGGCCCAGGATGTCCAGACCTGCATGTCAGGAATGCCATCCAGCTGATGACCACACTGTTGCAAGCGTCTGTGGGCAGGCACCCACTGGCCCTGGCAGGAGCGAACTACCTGCTGCACAGTGGCCAGCACCTGACTGAGGGCCCGCTGCTTCGGAGCCTCCTTGGTCCGGGTGGCATTGAGGTTCATGCAGTCCCTGGCCCGACCCTAGCACCGTGCCTGCAGCACACACAAGGCTCCCTTGGTGGGCTGTGTGAACTGGATGTCGTCTACTTGGCGTATGACGCGGCGGTCTCGGGCAATTCTGTCGCTGGAGGGGCAGTATTCGGGCATCCTACGACCGGTGAGCTCATGACCATGCAATTCGCTTGCCAAATCTTTCGCCCTTCAGGAACTGACGGCGAGTGGCTCGCACGCTTGGTCCCCCTGCAGGCCCTCAGTCGCTGGAGCGGCACGGTCGTGTACGTCACCGACGGCGCCGACTCATGCACTCGGCGGTTCACCAGGGGGCCCGGGTCATCATCACTGCTCGTGCGTGGCTTCAAGCACGTCCAGACCATGTGCGCCCACTTGCGTCATCGGGACTTCTGGGTGCATGCTCAGCATTCGTCCCTCGCGGCGGACATCCTGGCCAACCTCAATCGGCGGGCCCACACGCTGGCACACGAATATCGGGGACAAGCGCAACCCTACCGCCTGCCCATCCTCGACGCTTACGCGGGATGCGTAGTGGCCAGCGTCGACGGGAGCGTACTCTTGGACCCAGCGCGACATATGGAGGTCGTTCACAGCCGAATACTCACCACAGCACTGCCCAACCTGGCGAATTGGGACACAGGACCGTGGACGAGCCTGTACCTGGCGGACGACTTGAACGAAGTGGATGTATGCCGAGCACTACAACATCGTTTGTATGCCCTAGCACCGGCCCCACCGGGGGTTGGCTGCTACGTGTGCCCCTACTGCACCGTCTCCGTTCACAACGTGCAGTACCACTTACTCCACCGCTGCCCCCCAGCCTTTGTGGCTCTTCTGCGAGCAGCGGCCGCATTTTGGACGAGTGCTACGCTTCTGGTTCATCTTGGTCGCTATGCGAGCCACCTTCAGGTGATCGGAGGCACCCTCCTCTGCGACCACGAGGGCGAAGCTGTCTTTGGGGTTCAAGCAGACCTGTCCGTACCGGTGCTGCCTTCTGCGACCTACAGCGCTCACATCCTCTCTCTGACCGGGCTCTGGTACTCTACGTCGACTACGCGGACGTTGCAGCGTGTGGCCAACGTCAACCGTCAGGAGGTCCTCCGTCGGGTGCTGCAGGCTGCACACACCACGAGACCGAGACAGACGCTGGAGGACCTCATGGCGTCGCACCCCTGGAGCATTGCGGGACGTCAAGTAAGGTGGACGATGCCGCCGTACAGATCGCTGCCAGCGGCAGTCGTTCTATTTTCAGACCAGTGCCTCACCTTTGAGTGTAGTGCAACATTGACACTGGTCCTACGGTCATTACCGTGGACCGGACTATTTCTGGCTGCAACGCCTGTCCTGCCCTTGCCGGCACCCGAGGCTTCAGGTGCCCCGTTGTATGTCATCTGCACGCTGGGCCCCACACCAGGCACCGCTCCACATTTGGCTGCCATGACCAGCGACGCCCATCCACACGTATATATAATAGACCCTAAAGAAGATCCAGAGTGGCTGTTTGCCCAGCACTCGCCCCTCCGCGTCGTCTGGCGCTGCGCCGGTCAACAAATAGTCATCACACACGGAGTACCGTGGGACCAAACACTCTTCCATACAGCCGAGTGAATCAAGCGACTATCACCCAGAGTTGTGCATGTCAATGCTGTGCAGGGTAGGGAGGCATGCACCAGAACGCACTGGCACATACCAAGCACCACCCACACAAGAACGCCCAGCACCCGGCACACAGCGTGGGACAAGGCGCAGCCCCGAGCAGCGGATCCCGGCGTGCCTTACAGACAGTGCCGCGAACACACCGCGCGCGATGTGCGGCGCGACGGCGACGACGAGCTGCCAGTGCGGACCAAGACACGCGCATGGCGCAGCCGTTGGGTGACCGGCGGCGCCTGTGCCACACAGAGACCACCGTTCAACCGTCGGGGCGTGCGGCCCCCAAAAGGGGCCAATATCGTCAGGTCATCTCTACCTCTACCTCTACCAGGTCCTCCCCGCATCCTCCCCGGTCGCCCCCCGCATCCTCCCCGATCCTCCCCGCGTCCCTCCCCAATCCTCCCCGCATCCTCCCCGGTCCTCCCCGCATCCTCCCCGGTCCTCCCCGCATCCTTCCCGGTCCTCCCCGCATCCTCCCCGGTTCTGCCCGCATCCTCCCCGATCCTCCCAGCATCCTCCCCGATCCTCCCCGCATCCTCCCCGGTCTTCCCCGCATCCTCCCCGGTCCCCCCCGCATCCTCCCCGGTCCTCCCCGCATCCTCACCGATGCTTCCTGCATCCTCCCCGGTCCCCCCCGCATCCTCCCCGATCCTCCCCGCATCTTTCCCGATCCTGCCCGCATCCTCCCCGATCCTCCCCGCATCCTCCCCGGTCCTCCCCGCATCCTCCCCAGTCCTCCCCGCATCCTCCCCGATCCTCCCCGCATCCTCCCCGATCCTCCCCGCATCCTCCCCGATCCTCCCCGCATCCTCCCCGACCCTCCCCGCATCCTCCTCGATCCTCCCCGCATCCTCCCCGCATCCTCCCCGGTCCCCCCCGTATCCTGCCCGGTCCTCCCCGCATCCTCCCCGCATCCTCCCTGATCCTCCCCGCATCCTCCCCGGTCCTTCCCGCATCCTCCCCGATCCTCCCCGCATCCTTCCCGGTCCTCCCCGCATCCTCCCCGGTCCTCCCCGCATCATCCCCGGTCCTCCCCGCATCCTATCCGCATCCTCCCCGATCCTCCCCGCATCCGCCCCGATTATCCCCGCATCCTCCCAGATCCTCTCTGCATCCTCCCCGGTCCTCCCCGCATCCTCCCTGATCCTCCCCGCATCCTCTCCTGTCCTCCCCGCATCCTCCCAAGTCCTCCCCGCATCCTCCCCGGTCCCCCGCCGCATCCTCCCCGATCCTTCCCGCGTCCCTCCCCGATCCTCCCCGCATCCTCCCCGGTCCTCCCCGCATCCTCCCCGGTCCTCCCCGCATCCTTCCCGGTCCTCCCCGCATCCTCCCCGGTCCTCCCCGCATCCTGCCCGCATCCTCCCCGATCCTGCCCGCATCCTCCCCGATCCTCCCCGCATCCTCCCCGCATCCTCCCCGATCCTCCCCGCATCCTCCCCGATCCTTCCCGCATCCTCCCCGATCCTCCCCGCATCCTCCTTAGGCGTCACCCCCCACCTGGCGCTATGGCCCACGGAAGTCCATGTTGTAATGAGGGGGAAAGTATGTGAAAAGGGGTGTTATTTTTTGGGTACCCAAACCCCCCTGGTGGCAACATGCAAAAACAAGGTGTGTATTTCAAACATATGCCATTATTTGCATTTCTGGAAACACACAGATTTTCAAAATAAAGACATTCAATCACCAAAATATAGTGTTGTTTTACATTTAGACCACTGCATTCCAGTGTGTGTGTGGGGGGGGGGGGGCTGCCTATTTTTCTCTCCCCTTTGTTCGAGGTTGATCACAGAACCCCCCTATACACCACAGATGAGGGAACCCCAAACATACCTTTCATTGAAGCACACAAAAAACTATCCCAAAGCATGTACTTGTATTTCCTATTTTAACCAACCTGGCCGAAATTTCGGCCAGCTCTTCGAAAAAGTCCAAACACATGGTCCTATTTGACAGACAGGCCTAAGCTGGCCGAAATTTCGGCCAGGTCCATCGAAACTCCGAATATGATCACTGACATGGGTACCTAAGACAGTAGACATGAGCAAGGAACACAGGAGCAGTGACATTTGAACAGGGTGTGCCACATAATATACTCAATTACAAGCAAATACTTGCCACCTGACGAATCAAAGCAGACTTTTGCAGTGCCTATGGGGAAACACAATAATCAAAGGCTGAAGAGGCTGAGGACTGCATGCTGGCCGAAATTTCGGCCAGACTTCATGCTGACAGGCAATATAAGCAGCAGGACTGGCATTAGCGCTTGCGCAGACCAGATGCACGGGGCTTCTTAGCACCTGTGTTAGCAGGCTGATTGGCAGGGGCTGCAGCACCAGACTTGGCAGTGGCAGAGTTCTGTGACTGTGTGTTTCCACCCTGGGATGGTGAAAAATGATTCACAAAACTATTCATACCTTTGCCAGTAGGGGCAACAGTGCCTGAGGAGGAAGCCGGGGTGGCCTGAGCGCACTGCGTGCCACTGGGTGAGGGGGCAGGGGCAGTTTTGGGTTTCTTCTTTGGAGTCCGTGTCTCTGGTTGCGACTCTGCCTCCCCATCTTGCTCCTCAGGATCCTCATCTACATACCTAACCCCAGAACAATCCACAGGAAAACCTGCCCCCAAGTCGTGGTACACATCCTCCCATGACTTGGGGGGGCACGTGTCGGCGTTGGTGATACCTGCTCTGATGAGCTGAACAAAGTCATCGGGCACAACAGTCTCCTCACCCAAAAGGGCACACACAACATTACAGTCCTTGGAAAACCTGGTAGACATCATGCTTGCAAAATACACAGACAGAGTCCCCCGCAAAAACCAGTTGCCTGCCGGTTCTGGGACCGGAACCAGGCTCAAAAGAAATGAGAATATTTCAACAGGCATCACAGACGACATGGGTCCTTCAGTAAAAGCCACGTAACGGGGAAGCCTATTATCAAAGGCAGTGGCAGAACAAATGGAAACCAGATGGGACGTAGAAGTGTACAGCGGGGTCTTGCTTGACAAATTGTAAAGTGCAACATCACACTGATACATATCCTCAGCCACAGTGGCCTTCAAAGCAGCAACAGTGGCTTTCACATCAGCAGACTCACCCGCAATGAACACAGGCACACCGGACAAAAGCAGCTGCGCAACCAGGTTATGCAAACCAGCTGTATAGAGGCGGGGCACCTCAATGACACAAGCAGCAAAGGGCAGTGAACTAATGATACTGGGAACAGGGACTCCACAACGCATTGCCATCAGTTCCACACGGCCTGACTCTGCAATGAGTTTGCCTGTGCTTGACTCAACGAGGGACTCCCTAGCACACTGGATACTGACCAGACCAGTATCAGATTTTTCACAAACAGGCTTAGCAACAGGCTTCTGCAACAATCCCCGCAACCCCTCATATTTGGGTTCCTTCCAAAGAGGGGCCTTAATTACTGCTGACCACGGGGGCCAGGGGTTTTCTTCAGTCCAGGTCCAAACGCCATAGGCTACCTTCAGGTGTGATGCAATAGCGCACTGCCTTTTGGCCATCTCGATAGTACCAAGTGTAGCTGCAGACAGGTGGTAGCACAGGGTGGGCTCCTATTGTGCATTAATTGAACGACACACAAGCTGGCCGAAATTTCGGGCAGGTCGGTCAATTTATTCGAATACGAACCCCTGTTTGACCAAAACATACCTCTGGTGTTGTTCACAAGCCCATTGGTAGCCGCCTCGGGATGAAGAATGTGCCAGGACCACATCTGGGCCTTTTTAACATCTTTTATAATTTTTTTGAGACCAGGTAGGGTACTTTTTGTCCCATCCATGTAACCCACGATCTCGCGAAGTCGGTCAGGCGTGATGCCTTCCACTTCCTTGAACGTACCCAGTGCGGGATGTAGTCCACGCTTTTCCATGGCTGCCATGGCGTCTACTGAAGGAAGACCCACAAATTTCACCAAACGCCCAACGCCACCCCACCGTTTGGCAACAGCACTCTGCACAGGAGAACATGTGGAACACAGAAGCTAGCCGAAATTTCGGCCAGGTCGATCGACAAAACCGAATTAATAAATGAAACACACCACAGTGCCTTCCTCGGCAGTAACACCACACTCTTCAAGCATAACAGTAATGTGATGGTACAGGGTGTACTCATTGGCATCCTCATCCTCAAGCCTATCCAGGAGTAGGGACATTCGCTCCGATGTGGTGGATGCTGAGCCAGCAGTGGTCTGGATTTGATGTAAGCCTGCAAGCCGGCGCCTAGTCCGCAGGGGGCAGTCCTGTTTGACTTCATAACCACCAAATACCAGGGTCCAATCCGGAGTCTCCATATTTTTCATCTCAAATTCGGTCTTGTGTTTTTGGGCAGCAGTGTAAACATGCTGACCCCCCAACAGAACCCAGCGAGTGACTGTGCAACAGGAATATTCGTAACAGCAGGGTCGAAAATTCAGACGCGAAAACGGTACTATCGAGAAGAATACCACAACACACATACGAGTGACTTTATAAAAAAGAAGATCCTGGATGTAATCCACAGGCGGGGCTGCCTTCAGATCGTCGTAGCGGCGTTGCACGCGATCATCCGAAATCCTACGGACCTGCCCAAATTTTCCGTCGTGGTCGATAATAATCTGATCCCACCGAACCTTTATTTTCGTCGTTGACGTAACCCAGTCGGATAACTTGATGGAGGATGATGAATTTTTCTTTGGTGCGGCCTTAGGCTTCTTTTGAAGTCCCTCTGTGCTCGCCTGGTCCTCTTGAGACTGGGATTGCACTTGAGATTGCCCATTGTCTGCTGCAGGCTCACCATCTGGCGAAACAGCCATGTCCTGCGATACCCCTCCAGGCTCAGTCATAAAATAAAGGGCTACAAGGCAACATTTCATGAAGGGGAGAGTTCCCAGATAGCAAATAACAAGCACAGATCAAACAAAAAAGGACCAAAACGGACTGCCTGACAGGAAATTCGGATAACCTGGCCGAAATTTCGGCCATCACTGCTCTGCATGTCAAACCACTGTGTACAAATACCATTCTGAGAGGCTGGCCGAAATTTCGGCCAGAACCTTAAGTCATTTGTGTTCTGGGGGTAGCCATATGACAAAACAACAAGTCTGGCCGAAATTTCGGCCAGAAAAACATGAAACAGCAAATAGACACACCAAAATCACTGGCAATGCGTGGCAGAACCCATACCACAGTGACAAACACAGCTGCAAACAGAAATCAGTCCCAATCCTGGGTATCCACACCGATGTGTTCCGCCTCATCTAGGGCTTCAAAGGAGGCAACGCTGTCTGCATCACAATCAATATCCTGGTCACTATCACAAGAGTCGACAGCAATGGAATCATCAAGGGCGGGGGGGGGGCACTGGGCGGGGGGGGTCCGGGGGGGGTACTGGGGGGCCTCTGGCTCGGGGCTTCGGGGGTGGCTTTGGGGGCAAGGCAATTCCACCAGGAGCAGCAGCAGCAGCAGCAGGCGGTGCACGGTTGGCAGCGCGA
Source organism: Eutreptiella sp. 'Long Island Sound 2002' (assembly GCA_964036045.1). Lineage (NCBI taxonomy): Eukaryota > Euglenozoa > Euglenophyceae > Eutreptiales > Eutreptiaceae > Eutreptiella > Eutreptiella sp. 'Long Island Sound 2002'. The sequence continues at coordinate 3,130,558 of OZ038401.1, forward strand.
ATAGAAGCATGTGCAGTACGCAACACCCCTTGCTCGGCAGCAGTGCGGGCAGGTGCATTTGTCTGTAAAAAATCCTCAAAACCCTCAGGAACCCTGGTACGCGCAACCAGATTTTGCATTGCATGCAACAGAACCACTTTTAAACGGTCTGTGGTGATTTGTGTCCTAGACATGGTACCGGGGAACGTCAAATCCTCAACTGCATCCAGTCTTCTCACCTCAACTTTATAGTCCCGAACGGGAACACAAATGGGCAGGCTCTGTGTATGGGCTGTCAAGATGAATTGTTTAAGATTGGCAGAGAACATTGCCACGGATCTCTCAGTCAGCACACCACGCAAAACTTTCTCTCCGGGTTGGACAGGGGGAAGTGTCAGAAATAAATCAGACGACTGTTGGACACTAGTACAGGCAGTGTTGCGGCGACAGAGGGATGAGAACCGACTTAGAAGTGCCTCACCCAGCTCCTCAGAGTGGATACACCCTAGGGAGGCGGAATGCCACTGACTCCAAAACAAGCAACAGCGGTGGTTTTCACATACTCCGTGGTTAACTGTTCCTCGGGCTTTAGGATGTTCAGCATGAGCAGTAGGGACATCTCAAGTGCCTGCTTAGCTACAATACCGGAACCTGCCCCCCGTCCCTCCCAGTTGCACTCACGAACCAAAGTCCCAATGCTGAAAGCAGCTGGACAGTATGTGTACAGCAAAGCCTTAAGGGCTAATAACATACGCAAACCCTTGCGCTGAATGGGTGTCAAGTCCCGCTGGCTATTGAGCAGGGAAGTGACGCGCTCATCTAGTCTGCCTCTATTGGACGATGTGGCTAGCATGAGTCCAAGCAACGTCTTCTCCATATGGATGACCTTGACCTTGCGAGGGAGGATAGACCCAACCTCAAGGCTGTTCCCCTGCTCCAAAAACTTAATGAACGGCAGGAACGCCCTGTAGATCAATTCAACGCAATACTTATAGCTATGCCATACTCCGTACACCAAAGGAAAACCCAACAGTAATCGTGGTACATTCCAGGGAACATAAGCAGCACCATAACACAACTGAAGTAGGGCAAAGTGTATTTTCATGTCCACAAGCAGCGGAACACAGTGTCTGGTGCGGTGTTCCACACATGACAAATCAACCACGAGTTGCAAAAGCTCTTTGTGTGTGCCGGAGCGGAGCTCAGACAGGAAAAAGGGTCTCCAGTTGAGGGACCGAACATCTTTTCTGGCAATATCCAAAGGAGCACGAACCCAAACTCTCTGAATACCTTGGTTGGCAACATCAATACGATCAAACAATGCTCTATGTGAGCGAAAGATGTCATCAGCAACCTTTGGTACCCTGGCCTCAATTTCGGCCAGCTCCGGCAGACCCCGGTATGCAGGTAGGGCAGTAGTGTGCAAAGCAGCATCAGCTGTACACTTTAGGGTTAAGTCGGGTGAATGGGGATCAGCTCCCGACCTGTAACGCCTCAGGTTATCAAACCATATACAAACTTGCCTACGGTGCATGGTGTTCCACAAGTTGTGTGCTGCTAGTCCAGCACGATGGTGAATGGACTCCTGCTTAGTGTTACACTGACCAAGGACTCCTACCTTACGGCGTTGGCGGCAGGACATAATACCCCAGTTGTAACCAGACCCACAGTTAGAGTATGGGAGGGCCATACGGCGCAGCAGGCAGTATAGGGCATGGAACTGTGACAAAAATGTCATGTACCATCGTGGGGGCTTCTTCTCGGTGGCGGCGGCCTTCAACTGTGTCAGGGAGTGCCGGCTCCTGCGATTCTTCCGCAACAAGAGGCAGAATTGCAAAAGCTTTTGCAGAGTCCCACCACGTAATGCATTTCGCAACAACCCTTTGGCTGTAGTAGCAAAAGCACCAGTAACTGCAGCATGTACAACATTGACAGTAATAGCAGAAGACATTAATGCTGAGACAAGAAAACAGTTATGTAGGAGTGTATGGTGTAATACTCATGAACAACGACAATTGCAAGCTGGCCGAAATTTCGGCCAGGTGTGTTCAAAGGGGAAATAATTGCTTACATGTTCAAAAATAGAAAAAGCTGGCCGAAATTTCGGCCAGCCCACCCAAAAACCAGAATATAAGTGCTTGAATAGTGAACAGACCAAAAAGCTGGCCGAAATTTCGGCCAGCCCTAAGAAAAATGAAAATAATCATGCCTATTCACCAAGAAACCAAAAAGCTGGCCGAAATTTCGGCCAGAAGGGTCAAAAACTGCATATACACATAGTTGTTTGCAATGTTACCCAAAATTCGGCCAGCTTCAGAAAAACGTCAAATACAACACACTAGAAGACGGGGATACACAAGGCTAACACATCAACACGTATTTCAACGGGTGTCACACAGCTCTGCCAACAACTTTGGTCACATACGTCAAATAACATACTCAAAGTAGAAATGTAGAATATTGTCAAATCGCGCGTATACGGGGTCCTAGAGGGTGGGCAACTTGTGACGCCTAAGTCCTCCCCGGTCCTCCCCGCATCCTCCCCGGTCCTCCGCGCATCCTCCCCGATCCTCCCCGACCCTCCCCGCATCCTCCCCCCGTCCCTCCCCGATCCTCCCCGCATCCTCCCCGATCCTCCCCGCATCCTCCCCAATCCTCCCCGCATCCTCCCCGATCCTCCCCGCATCCTCCCCGGTCCTCCCCCATCCTCCCCGATGCTGCCCGCATCCTCCCCCGTCTTCCCCATATCCTCCCCGATCCTCACCGCATCCTTCCTGGTGCTTCCTGTATCCTCCACGGTCCTCCCCGCATCCTTTGGGGTCCTCCCCGCATCCTCCCTGGTCCTCCCTGCCTCATCCCCGGTCCTCCCTGCATCCTCCCCGGTCCTCCTCGCATCCTCCCCGATCCTCCCTGCATCCTCCCCGGTCCCCCCACATCCTCCCCCGTCCTCCCCGCATACTCCCCGGTCCTCGCCGCATCCTCCTGGATACTCCCCGCATCGTCCCCGATCCTCCACGCATCCTCCCCGATCCTACCCGCATCCTCCCCGATCCAGCCCGCATCCTCCCCGGTCCTCCCCGCATCCTCTCCGCATCCTCCCCGATCCCCCATGGCATCCTCCCCGATCCTCCCCGCATCCTCCCCGATCCTCCCCGCATCCTCCCTTGTCCTCCCCGCATCCTCCCATGTCCACACCGCGTCCCTCCCCGATCCTCCCCGCATGCTCCCCGGTCCTCCCCGCATCCTCCCCGGTCCTCTCCGCATCTTCACCGGTCCTCCCCGCATCCTCCCCGATCCTCCCGGCATCCCTCCCCGATCCTCCCCGCATCCTCCCCGGTCCTCCCCGCATCCTCCCCGGTCCTCCCCGCATCCTCCCCGATCCTCCCCGCATCCTCGTCTGTCCTCCCCGCATCCTCCCCGGTCCTCCCCGCATCCTGCCCGATCCTCTCCGCATCCTCCCCGGTCCTCCCCACATCCTCCCCGATCCTCCCCGCATCCTCCCCTGTCCTCCCCGCATCCTCACCGGTCCTCCCCGGTCCTCCCCGCATCCTCCCCGGTCCTCTCCGCATCCTCCCCGGTCCTCCCCGCATCCTCCCCGATCCTCCCCGCATCCTCGTCTGTCCTCCCCGCATCCTCCCTGGTCCTCCCCGTATCCTCCCCGGTCCTCCCCGCATCCTCCCCGATCCTCTCCGCATCCTCCCCGGTCCTCTCCGCATCGTCCCCGAACCTCCCCGCATCCTCCCCGCATCCTCCCCGATCCTCCCCGCATCCTCCCCGATCCTCCCCGCATCCTCCCCGGTCTTCCCCGCATCCTCCCCGGTCCCCCCCGCATCCTCCCCGGTCCTCCCCGCATCCTCACCGATGCTCCCTGCATCCTCCCCGGTCCCCCCCGCATCCTCCCCGATCCTCCCCGCATCTTTCCCGATCCTGCCCAAATCCTCCCCGATCCTCCCCGCATCCTCCCCGGTCCTCCCCGCATCCTCCCCGGTCCTCCCCGCATCCTCCCCCGTCATCCCCGCATCCTCCCCGATCCTCCCCGCATCCTCCCCGATCCTCCCCGCATCCTCCCCGAACCTCCCCGCATCGTCCTCGATCCTCCCCGCATCCTCCCCGCATCCTCCCCGGTCCCCCCCGTATCCTGCCCGGTTCTCCCCGCATCCTCCCCGATCCTCCCTGCATCCTCCCCGATCCTCCCTGCATCCTCCCCGGTCCCCCCCGCATCCTCCCCGATCCTCCCCGCATCCTCCCTGATCCCGTCCGCATCCTCCCCGGTCCTGCCCGCATCCTCCCCGATCCTCCCCGCATCCTTCCCGGTCCTCCCCGCATCCTCCCCGTCCTCCCCGCATCCGCCCCGGTCCTCCCCGCATCCTCCCCGGTCCTACCGCATCCTGCCCGGTCCTCCCCGCATCCTCCCCGGTCCTCCCCGCATCCTCCCCGGTCCGCGCCGCATCCTCCCCGGTCCTCCCCGCATCCTCCCCGATCCTCCCCGCATCCTCCCCGATCCTCCCCGTATCGTGCCCGGTCCTCCCCGCGTCCTCCTCGATCCTCCCCGCATCCTCCCCGATCCAGCCCGCATCCTCCCGGTCCTCCCCGCATCAGCCCCGGTCCTCCCCGAAGCCTGCCCAATCCTCCCCCCATCCTCCCTGGTCCTCCCCGCATCCGCCCCGGTCCTCCCCGCATCCTCCCTGGTCCTCCCCGCATCCTGCCCGGTCCTCCCCGCATCCTCCCCGGTCCTCCCCGCATCCTACCCGATCCTCCCCGCATCCTCCCCGATCCTCCCCGCATCCTCCCCGATCCTCCCTGCATCCTCCGCGATCCTCCCCGCATCCTCCCCGATCCACCCCGCATCCTCCCCGGTCCTCCCCGCATCAGCCCCGGTCCTCCCCGAAGCCTGCCCAATTCTCCCCCCATCCCCCCTGGTCCTCCCCCAATCCTCCCCGGTCCTCCTCGCATCCTCACCGATGCTACCTGCATCCTCCCCGGTCCCCCCCGCATCCTCCCCGATCCTCCCCGCATCTTTCCCGATCCTGCCCAAATCCTCCCCGATCCTCCCCGCATCCCCCCCGGTCCTCCCCGCATCCTCCCCAGTCCTCCCCGCATCCTCCCGCGTCATCCCCGCATCCTCCCCGATCCTCCCCGCATCGTCCTCGATCCTCCCCGCATCCTCCCCGCATCCTCCCCGGTCCCCCCCGTATCCTGCCCGGTCCTCCCCGCATCCTCCCCGATCCTCCCCGCATCCTCCCCGACCCTCCCCGCATCGTCCTCGATCCTCCCCGCATCCTCCCCGCATCCTCTCCGGTCCCCCCCGTATCCTGCCCGGTCCTCCCCGCATCCTCCCCGATCCTCCCTGCATCCTCCCCGGTCCCCCCCGCATCCACCCCGATCCTCCCCGCATCCTCCCCGCATCCTGCCCGCATCCTCCCGGTCCTCCCCGCATCAGCCCCGGTCCTCCCCGAAGCCTGCCCAATCCTCCCCCCATCCTCCCTGGTCCTCCCCGCATCCGCCCCGGTCCTCCCCGCATCCTCCCTGGTCCTCCCCGCATCCTCCCCGGTCCTCCCCGCATCCTCCCCGGTCCTCCCCGCATCCTACCCGATCCTCCCCGCATCCTCCCCGATCCTCCCCGCATCCTCCCCGATCCTCCCTGCATCCTCCGCGATCCTCCCCGCATCCTCCCCGATCCACCCCGCATCCTCCCCGGTCCTCCCCGCATCAGCCCCGGTCCTCCCCGAATCCTCCCCAATCCTCCCCCCATCCTCCCCGGTCCTCCCCGCACCCTGCCCGGTCCCCCCCCGCATCCTCCCCGATCCTCCCCGCATCCTCCACGATCCTCCCCGCATCCTCCCCGATCCTCCCCGCATCCTCCCCGGTCTTCCCCGCATCCTCCCCGGTCCCCCCCGCATCCTCCCCGGTCCTCCCCGCATCCTCACCGATGCTCCCTGCATCCTCCCCGGTCCCCCCCGCATCCTCCCCGATCCTCCCCGCATCTTTCCCGATCCTGCCCAAATCCTCCCCGATCCTCCCCGCATCCTCCCCGGTCCTCCCCGCATCCTCCCCAGTCCTCCCCGCATCCTCCCGCGTCATCCCCGCATCCTCCCCGATCCTCCCCGCATCCTCCCCGATCCTCCCCGCATCCTCCCCGACCCTCCCCGCATCGTCCTCGATCCTCCCCGCATCCTCCCCGCATCCTCCCCGCATCCTCCCCGGTCCCCCCCGTATCCTGCCCGGTCCCCCCCGCATCCACCCCGATCCTCCCCGCATCCTCCCTGATCCCCCCCGCATCCTCCCCGGTCCTGCCCGCATCCTCCCCGATCCTCCCCGCATCCTTCCCGGTCCTCCCCGCATCCTCCCCGTCCTCCCCGCATCCGCCCCGGTCCTCCCCGCATCCTCCCCGGTCCTACCGCATCCTGCCCGGTCCTCCCCGCATCCTCCCCGGTCCTCCCCGCATCCTCCCCGGTCCTCGCCCCATCCTCCCCGGTCCTCCCCGCATACTCCCCGATCCTCCCCGCATCCTCCCCGATCCTCCCCGTATCGTGCCCGGTCCTCCCCGCGTCCTCCTCGATCCTCCCCGCATCCTCCCCGATCCAGCCCGCATCCTCCCGGTCCTCCCCGCATCAGCCCCGGTCCTCCCCGAAGCCTGCCCAATCCTCCCCCCATCCTCCCTGGTCCTCCCCGCATCCGCCCCGGTCCTCCCCGCATCCTCCCTGGTCCTCCCCGCATCCTGCCCGGTCCTCCCCGCATCCTCCCCGGTCCTCCCCGCATCCTACCCGATCCTCCCCGCATCCTCCCCGATCCTCCCCGCATCCTCCCCGATCCTCCCTGCATCCTCCGCGATCCTCCCCGCATCCTCCCCGATCCACCCCGCATCCTCCCCGGTCCTCCCCGCATCAGCCCCGGTCCTCCCCGAATCCTCCCCAATCCTCCCCCCATCCTCCCCGGTCCTCCCCGCACCCTGCCCGGTCCCCCCCCGCATCCTCCCCGATCCTCTCCGCATCCTCCCCGATCCTCTCCGAATCCTCCCCGATCCTCCCCGCATCCTCCCCGATCCTCCCCGCATCCTCCCCGATCCTCCCCGCATCCTCCCCGGTCCTCCCCGCATCCTCCCCTGTCCTCCCCGCATCCTCCCCGGTCCTGCCCGCATCCTCCCCGATCCTCCCCGCATCCTCCCCTATCCACCCCGCATCCTCCCCGGTCCTCCCCGCATCAGCCCCGGTCCTCCCCGAATCCTCCCCAATCCTCCCCCCATCCTCCCCGGTCCTCCCCGCACCCTGCCCGGTCCCCGCCCGCATCCTCCCCGATCCTCTCCGCATCCTCCCCGATCCTCTCCGAATCCTCCCCGATCCTCCCCGCATCCTCCCCGATCCTCCCCGCATCCTCCCCGATCCTCCCCGCATCCTCCCCGGTCCTCCCCGCATCCTCCCCTGTCCTCCCCGTATCCCCCCAAGTCCTCTCCGCATCCTCCCCGGTCCTCCCCGCATCCTCCCCGGTCCTCCCCGCATCCTCCCCGATCCTCCCCGCATCCTCCCCGGTCCTTCCAGCATCCTCCCCGGTCCTCCCCGCATCCTCCCCGGTCCTCCCCGCATCCTCCCCGGTCCTCCCCGCATCCTCTCTGCATCCTCCCCGATGCTCCCCGCATCCTCCCCGGTCCTCCCCGCATCCACCCCGGTCCTCCCCGATCCTCCCCGCATCCTCCCCGATCCTCCCCGCATCCTCCCCCATCCACCCCGCATCCTCCCCGATCCTCCCCGCATCCTCCCGGATCCTCCCCGCATCCTCCCCGATCGTCCCCGCATCCTCCCCGCATCCTCCCCGGTCCTCCCCGCATCCTTCCCGGTCCTCCCCGCATCCTCCCCGATCATCCCTGCATCCTCCCCGGTCCCCCCCGCATCCTCCCCGATCCTCCCCGCATCCTCCCCGATCCTCCCCGCATCCTCCCCGATCCTCCCCGCATCCTCCCCGGTCCTCCCCCCATCCTCCCCGGTCCTCCGCGCATCCACCCCGCAGCCTGCCCGATCCTCCCCGCCTCCTCCCCGGCTCTCCCACCCTTCCCCCACCCTCTACCACCCTCTCCCAACCATCTCCCCACCCTCGCCCACCCTATCCGAACCCTCTCCCAACCTCTCCCACCCTCTCCCAACCCTCTCCCAACCCTCTCCGACCCTCTCCCACCCCTGTCCCACCCTCTCCAACCCTCTTCCAACCCTCTCCCACCCTCTCCCAACCCCCTTCCACCCTCTCCGAACCCTCTTCCACCCTCTCCCAACCCTCTCCCAACCCTCTCCAACCCTCTCCCAACCCTCTCCCACCCTCGTCCAACTCTCTGCCACCCTCTCCCAACGCTCTTCCAACCCTCTCCCACCCTCTTCCAACCCTCTCCTACCCTCTCCCAACCCTCTGCCACCTTCTCGCAACCCTCTTCCAACCCTCTCCCACCCTCTTCCAACCCTCTCCTACCCTCTCCCAACCCTCTCCCACCTTCTCCCAACCATCTCCAAACCCTCTCCCACCCTCTCACAACCCTGTCCGACCTTCTCCCAACTCTCTCCCACCCTCTCCTACCCTCTCCCAACCCTCTACCACCCTCTCCCAGCACTCTCCCACCCTCTCCCAACACTCTTCGTAGCCTCTCCCAACCCTCTCCTACCCTCTCCCAACCCTCTCCCAACCCTCTCCCAACCCTCTCCCACCCTCTCCCAACCCGCTCCCACCGTCGCTCAACGCTCTCCCAACGCTCTCCCACTCCCAACCCACTCCAACGCTCTGCCAACCCTCTCCCACCCTCTCCCAAGCCTCTCCCACCCTCTCCCAACGCTCTTCCAACCCTCTTCCAACCCTCTCCCACCCTCTCCCAACCCTCTCCCAACCCTCTCCCAACCCTCTCCGACCCTCTCCCAACCCTCTCCCAACCCTCCAACACCCTCTTCCAACACTCTCCCACCTTCTTCCAACTCTCTCCCACCCTCTCCCAACGCTCTTCCAACCCTCTCCCACCCTCTTCCAACCCTCTCCTACCCTCTGCCAACCCTCTCCCTCCTTCTCCCAACCCGCTCCCAACCCTCTCCCACCCTGTCCCAACCCTGTCCCAACACTCTTCCAACTCTCTCCCACCCTCTCCTACCCTCTTCCAACCCTCTCCCACCCTCCCCCAACCCTCTCCCAACCCTCCAACACCCTCTTCCAACACTCTCCCACCTTCTTGCAACTCTCTCCCACCCTCTCCCAACGCTCTTCCAACCCTCTCCCACCCTCTTCCGACCCTCTCCTGCCCTCTGCCAACCCTCTCCCTCCTTCTCCCAACCCGCTCCCAACCCTCTCCCACCCTGTCCCAACCCTGTCCCAACACTCTTCCAACTCTCTCCCACCCTCTCCTACCCTCTTCCAACCCTCTCCCACCCTCCCCCAACCCTCTCCCACCCTCTCCCAACGCTCTTCCAACCCTCTCCGCACCCTCTCCCAACCCTCTCCCACCTTCTGCCAACCCTCACCCAACCCTCTCCCACCCTCTCCCAACTCCGTCCCAACCCTCTCCCAACTCACTCCCAACCCCTCCCACCCTCTCCCAACCCTCTCCCAACCTCTCCCAACCCTGTCCCAACACTCTTCCAACTCTCTCCCACCCTCTCCTACCCTCTTCCAACCCTCTCCCACCCTCCCCCAACCCTCTCCCACCCTCTCCCAACGCTCTTCCAACCCTCTGCGCACCCTCTCCTAACCTCTCCCAACCCTCTCCCACCTTCTGCCAACCCTCACCCAACCCTCTCCCACCCTCTCCCAACTCCGTCCCAACCCTCTCCCAACTCACTCCCACCCCCTCCCACCCTCTCCCAACCCTCTCCCAACCTCTCCCAACCCTGTCCCAACCCTCTTCCAACTCTCTCCCACCCTCTCCTACCCTCTCCCAACCCTCTCCCACCCTCTCCCAACCCTCTCCCACCCTCTCCCACCGCTCTTCCAACCCTCTCCCAACCCTCTCCTAACCTCTCCCAACCCTCTCCCACCTTCTCCAAACCCTCACCCAACCCTCTCCCACCCTCTCCCAACCCCGTCCCAACCCTCTCCCAACTCACTCCCACCCTCTCCCACCCTCTCCCAACCCTCTCCCAACCCTCTCCCACCCTCTCTGAAGCCTCTGCCAACCCTCTTCCACCCTCGCCCAACCCTCTTCCACCCTTTCCCAACCCTCTTCCACCCTCTCCCAACCCTCTCCCAACCCTCTCCCACCCACGGGGGGGGCGCCGGGACCGGACCCTTTACGCCAACCCCCCCCCCCCCCTCCCTGCCGGGTTTTGGCCCCAAAGTGCCGGACCATGGGCACCGAAGGCGCCCTAAGGAAATTTTGCTTGACTTAGTAGAGGGTGAAAAATTGGGTTTTTGCCCCATGTGTCTATACTCAAAATACTCAGTTTTTTTAGGAGAACCCAATAGTGGATGAAAACCAAATTGGACCAAATATGCATACCACTCGTATGCAGAGGTATGTCAGAGATGGGCCCTACCCTAGTGGTAAAGCAGTGCCCTGCAACTTGAAAGTCCTGGGTTCAAACCCCAGTGGCATCAATCTGCAGTACCATAGGCAGGACCAGGGATACCATGGGAAAGTTATTTTTTTGCTTTTTTTTTGTTTTGACTTTATCCTCTTTGTTTGGGACCCCCGAGAATGCACGATTTCTGCCCACTTGTGGGCCTCCCAGAAGGCAGGGTTTAGGCATCCAATTCTGATTTTGTCCCCCTTGGTCATGTAGCATTATCGCCCACTTGTGGGCCCCACCTATTCTGATTTTGTCCCCCGCTAGTGGCCGCCAAGCGATGGACCATAGCTATGAGCACCCCATGAAGGGCACGCGACGCGTTCCTGCATACGATGTGCCACTTGTGTACGTGCGCTCGTTGTGGGCACGTAGTGCACGGAGAGAGCTTTTTTTTTTTGGGAAAGACGTAGTGCGCGCGTTGCAAACAACCCCCTCCCCCCCTTGCTCCTCCAACGGGTTTCGGAACATACATCAACTCTGCCCTAAAAACAAGCATGGTTCGGCCTGGGTGGGGCGCCACTAGCAATAGTGGCCGGGAATGGACTCGGGGGTGCTATGCCCTTAAACAAAAGTACCACCTACCATGCCCCCCCCCCTTGTTTCAAAAAATTTTCTCCAACATACATGCTTCGAAGTGATTACCGCGTTGAGGCAGTCATCTTATGCCATGTTTGGCCGGGCTATGAAGCCTCCCCCCCCCCCTTCTTGGCAGCCTCCCTCCCCCCCCAGACCCAGCCCCCCCCCCCCCCCCCCCCCCCCCCCCCGCCCTGAAAATGGTCCGAGAGTGGGAGGGAGTCGGCGTATGGCCCGTCGCTACGCCCCCCCCGTGCTCCCACCCTCTCCCAACCCTCTCCCACCCTCTCCCAACCCTCTCCCACCCTTCCCCCACCCTCTACCACCCTCTCCCAACCCTCTCTCCACCCTCGCCCACCCTCTCCCAACCCTCCGCCAACCTCTCCCAACCCTCTCCCACCCTCTTCCAACCCTCTCCCAACCCTCTCCGACCCTCTCCCAACCCTGTCCCACCCTCTCCCAACCTTCTCCCAACCCTCTCCAAGCTTCTTCCAACCCTCTCCCACCCTCTCCCAACCCACTCCCACCCTCTCCGAACCCTCTTCCACCCTCTCCCAACCCTCTCCCAACCCTCTCTGACCCTCTCCCAACCCTCTCCCACCCTCTCCCAACCCTGTCCCACCCTCTCCCAACCCTCTCCCACCCTCTCCCAACCCTCTCCAACCCTCTCCCAACCCTCTCCTACCCTCTCCCAACCCTCTCCCATCTTCTCGCAACCCTCTTCCAACCCTCTCCCACCCTCTTCCAACCCTCTCCTACCCTCTCCCAACCCTCTCCCACCTTCTCCCAACCCTCTCCAAACCCTCCCCCACCCTGTCCCAACCCTGTCTGACCTTCTCCTAACTCTCTCGCACCCTCTCGTATCCTCTCCCAACCCTCTCCCACCCTCTCCCAGCACTCTCCCACCCTCTCCCAACACTCTTCCAAGCCTCTCCCAACCCTCTCCCACCCTCTCCCAACCCTCTCCCAACCCTCTCCCAACCCTCTCCCACCCTCTCCCAACCCGCTCCCACCGTCTCTCAACGCTCTCCCACGCTCTCCCACTCCCAACCCACTCCAACGCTCTGCCAACCCTCTCCCACCCTCTCCTAAGCCTCTCCCACCCTCGCCGAACCCTCTTCCAACCTCTCCCACCCTCTCCCAACTTTCTCCCAACCCTCTCCAACCCTAGTCCAACCCTCTCCCAACCCTCCCCCAACCTTCTCCCAACCCTCTCCAACCCTCTTCCAACCCTCCCGCACCCTCTCCCAACCCTCTCCCAACCCTCTCCCAACCCTCTCGCACCGCCTTCCAACGCTCTCCCGACGCTCTCCAACCCTCTCCCAACCCTCTCCCACCCTCTCCCAACCCTCTCCAAACCCTCTCCCCACCCTCTCCCACCCTCTCCCAACCCGCTCCCACCGTCTCTCAACGCTCTCCCAAGCTCTCCCACTCCCAACCCACTCCAACGCTCTGCCAACCCTCTCCCACCCTCTCCCAAGCCTCTCCCACCCTCGCCCAACCCTCTTCCAACCTCTCCCACCCACTCCCAACTTTCTCCCAACCCTCTCCAACCCTCTTCCAACCCTCTCCCAACCCTCTCCCAACCTTCTCCCAACCCTCTCCAACCCTCTTCCAACCCTCCCGCACCCTCTCCCAACCCTCTCCCAACCCCCTCCCAACCCTCTCCCACCGCCTTCCAACGCTCTCGCAACGCTCTCCCACCGTCTCCCAACCCTCTCCCAGCCTCTCCCAAGCCTCTCCCACCCTCGCCCAACCCTCTTCCAACCTCTCCCACCCACTCCCAACTTTCTCCCAACCCTCTCCAACCCTCTTCCAACCCTCTCCCAACCCTCTCCCAACCTTCTCCCAACCCTCTCCAACCCTCTTCCAACCCTCCCGCACCCTCTCCCAACCCTCTCCCAACCCTCTCCCAACCCTCTCCCACCGCCTTCCAACGCTCTCGCAACGCTCTCCCACCGTCTCCCAACCCTCTCCCAGCCTCTCCCACCCTCTCCAACCCTCTTCCAACCCTCTCCCCACCCTGTCCCACCCTCTCCCACCCTCCCCCGACCATCTCCCACCCTCTCAGAACCCTCTCCCACCCTTTCCCAACCCTCTCCCGCCCTCTCCCAACCATCTGCCAACCCTCTCCCACCCTCTCCCAACGCTCTCCCACCCTCTCCCAACCCTCTTCCACCCTTTCCCAACCCTCTCGCAAGCCTCTCCCACCCGCTCCCAACCTTCTCCCAACCCTCTCCAACCCTCTCCCAACACTCTCTAACCCTTTCCTAACCCTCTCGCACCCTCTCCCACCCTCTCCCACCCTCTCCCAACGCTCTTCCAACCCTCTCCCAACCCTCTCCCAGCCTCTCCCAACCCTCTTCCAACCCTCTCCTAACCCTCTCCCACCCTCTCCCAGCCCTCTCCCGACTCTCTCCCACCCTCTCCGAAGCCTCTCCCAACCTCTTCCAACCCACTCCAACGCTCTGCCAACCCTCTCCCACCCTCTTCCAACCCTCTACAAACCCTCTCGCACCCTCACTCAACCCTCTTCCACCCTTTACCAACCCTCTCCCAACCCTCTCCCACCCTCTCCCAACCTGCGACTTCTATGCACTGTACGATACTATGTGTGCCGCGAATTCACGGTTCCGGCGTTGCAACTATTTTGATGACTGTAGTGTGATGTAGGGTGCTGCGCCTTGGGACAAGTAGGGATCAGTGATACGCTGGAGTTCGGAGATCGCCCGAGCACTTTACCTTTACCTTTACCCTCTCCCAACCCTCTTCCACCCTCTCCCACCCTGTCCCAACCCTCTCCCCACCCTCTCCAACCCTCTCCCATCTCTCTCCGACCCTCCCCCAACACTCTCCCAACCCTCTCCCAACTTCCTCCCAACCCTCTCCCCACCCTATCCCAACCCTCTCCCACCCTCTCCCCACCCTCTGCCACCCTCTCCAAACCCTCTCCCCACCCTCTCCTACCCTCTCGCAACCCTCTTCTGGGCCTCTTTCTGAGTGTCTATTTTTTTTCGATTGACCCACAGATTGCTTTACCTGCGATGTCCAGGCTGGCCCAGTGATTGCTCGGGAAAGACTGGCTGTAAGACCTGGTTGTGCATGGGCGCTTTCACTGCTGCTGCCCTGGTCTTCGATTTTTCTCCCTTGGCAGTACTGGTCCGACGACTTGTACCGCCGGCTGCGCTACCTGCTTTTCGGGTCCGAGTACCTTCCGCGAGTGGCCTGAGCGGTGATCGCCCTCGGCGGCGGCAAACGCCTGCGAGTTGGCCGAGCTGCTCCGTTGGCTGTCGTCTCGGCAGGGAACTTGGTACTCGGCTGGCGACATTTCTGAGGACACCATCTCCTTTCAGACAGTGTCGCAGGGCTCCTCTCGGGGATCCGGTCAGCGCCTACACAGCATGCCATCCCAACAAGAGATGGCCCAAGTAAGGGAGGAGTTTGTCATGGCCCAAGTGGTCGATGGGGTCTCGCCCTTCTACTCCAACGAGTCGGCGCAGCTGGCAGTGGCCGACGGCATCGCTTCTGACTCGGTTCATGCGGTTTTCACGGAGGAGGCCTTCTTTGCCCGGGACAACATTGTGCAGGAGCCTTTCAGCTGGATTACGGCGTGTGTGCCGCGGGCGCGGCCTCTCTGGGGCATGTGATTTGGCGCAGTGACGACAATCCCTTCCAGCTGGTGTTTGTCGCGCATCTACGCTCTCTGAAGAGTCTGACTGCGGCCATCCACCATGCACTTCGCCACTTACGCGATTCTGATTTCCGTGTCGTTCTTTTCCATGACAAGGACATCCCGGCATGGGACGTATCCAGGCAAGTTCAGGACGGATTGGGGCTTAAGATCGACCGTATCTCGAGGACTAACCGGATGCTCCGCCTGGCCTCGTCCATGGTTTCAGGGGCGGGTACTTATGCCCACCTGGTTGAGTCGACATGGAAACGTCAGTCTTCACCGAGCACGCAAGGCCCCCTACGGGGGGTGGTCAACCTTCTCGCCCCTGGAGCACCCCCTTCGGGGGTTTTTGTTGACTGGGCGCCGGAACAGCGGTCGCTGTCGGTGCTAACCTGCGAATCGAAGGATGTGCCTATGTATGTCGAGCTTCTGGGACTGTCGGATGAAATTGGGCTGGTGGTAAATGGACCTGATGTTTCCAAAACAAAACGCATTGTTTCCCCACGGGGTCACCAGCGGCGATGGAGGCCCTCATGGAAATGCATATCGGTCGCAACCGTTTTTCGTTTGCGTCATATGACACGCATAAGGGGAATTTTGCTAAGTCGGAGGTTGTGGTAACGGTCCGCATGATCAAAAAGTTGCAAGCCACACCAGCGGTGACACATTTTTGGGCCACCATCTACAAGTCCATCATTGGCGGCAGTGAGAAATTTTCGGACCTGCCGAAGGTGAGGTATGCCGAAATGAATCGGATTGAGGTGGCTTTTGCCACAGTGAAAGACTCACAGGTTTTCCGGTCCGCGATGATGCCCGGCCTGATCGATGAGGGTTACCTCTTCGTGGATGAGGCTACTAATGAGTTCTGGCGCAAGGCTGGGTCCCCGTCTTCTAACCCTTCGGGCTCCGCCTCGGTTTCCGCTGGGATGGACTTGAGTGCCATGGACCAGGCGTCCACTGTAGTTTTAGTGGATGTGGAGGAAAATCTTTTCCCCCCACAAATTCGAAGTTTGATTGCCTCTGCGCTACATGCTAAGGGAACACGTGTGACTGAGGATGGCATTTCTCTACGAAAGCTCCGCTGGACGCTTGGGAACCCAAGGCTTCCGGCGTGGGCGTGCTCTTGTGAACATGTTAGCGGTTGGAACGGGGCTACTGTCTCCTATACGGGGGGTAAGTTTGTTGCTCGCTCTGCAGACGACTGGACGTCCGGTTACACTGCCTGGAGGCGTAGTGGGCCGGCCTCCAGGGGGCCTGGACCGTCCCCGACAACTCCATCCCCCTCCAATACCGGGGTTATCCCCGGCCCGCCGGCCGGATCACCGCCGGCCCCACCGTCTTCTTACCATGTTGCCTCCCCTCCTCATCCTGTGTCTTACCCTGTTGCTCCTGCCCCTTCTCTGCTTGCGACCTCCCCCCCCTGTGCATCTAATGGACCGGCGTAGGTGGCTGAGCCTGCAACTCTGCTGCCGGCGAGGCGTCGCGGGCAGCAAATGCCCAGCGCCCCTCAGCCGGATGGGTCCTCGACCTCAACAATGGCCCCTGGGTTTGTTGCTCCCACGGCGGAAACCCTGAAACAACATAATTGGCTACAGTCTTTGAAGGCTTCTGGGGCACGTTTCAGGTTAGATGTGTGAGGTTCTTGTCACCAAGCCACTTACGGTGGCGACTTTTAACTGCAGGGGTGTTTTCGCCAAGCCCAAGGGTGCCATGCATCCGAGGGTGGTTGTTGATCTGCTGACCTTTTTCACAAAAACGCGCATTGACATACTTGCACTCCCGGAACCACACCTGCGGGTCTCCCCAGGGGGAAAGGACCAGGAGCGTTTGCAGGGCTGGTGCGAGAGGTATGGGTTGCACTCCTCAGTGCACGCGGCCCCGACGGGTTTTGGAGGGACAGGTCTGGTCTGGTCTGATGACTGGGAACTATGCTGGGCTACTTCGCTGGAGCCGCGCATCATGTTTGCCACCCTGGTCTCCAGGGATGGGCTTCGGCTCACTGTACTTTCGGCTCATTTTAGCGACAAGGCGGCAGAACGGCGCCGCCATTGGGAGGCAGTTGGCCGTTTTGTACAGCGGCATGCACTCACTATACATGTGTCCCTCTGTGACCCTAGCTCTGTGATTGTGCGGGGTGTTGACTCTCACACCGTTCCGAAGTCCGGGGAAACTGCCGAGACACTGCTGGACCGTCAGGTTGAAGTTGCGACGCTTGCGAAGTGGAATTTGACAGATGCCTGGCCCGTAGTTCACCCCCCCTCCCCGGAGGTACGGGTGCCAAGTGGGTGGACTTGGGGTTTCCCCTCGGCGGAGGACAGCCCCTCTCAGCCAGTCTCGGTCCCGTCGGCCAGGCCTTTGGATAGTGTGAGTGCGGACGGGGGGGGGGGGGCGGCAGCCTCCCTCCTCCGACGTATAGATAGGGTGTGTGTTTGTCCGGAGCTTGTGTCGGAGCTGGCGGGGGCCTAGCCAACCTTTTTGTCCAAGCCGGACCACAAGTGCCTGGTGGTTAGCATAACACCACAGGCCCGCCCGGGGGTGGCAACCCGGGAGCGCATCCCCACGTCCTTCCTGTCCGACAACACGCTGGTCTCCAACCTTGAGACACGGCTTCGGTCACAGGTGACCACCGGGCTAGGTTGGTGGGAGGATGCGCATGCGAAAATAGGCGAGGTTGCGTGGCGGTTCGAAAGGACCCACCGCCCCTGCGGTTTTTTGGAAGCAGCGGCTTACCTGCGGTCCTGCACCCGGCAAAGGGTTTCTGCGGAAGCCCGTGAACTTGTGGGTTACAAGGGGTTCCACCCTGCCACGGATGACGCGGCCTACTCCTACCTGGTGGCGCTGTTTGAGCGTGAGCAGCAAGATACGACGGGCATGCGGGTACTGGAGTCCCTGAAAGAGGCCCTTTCGTCTGATTCGTCTCCGAAGTCCCGCCGGAAGGCGGAAATTAACCGGCTGGTCAGAGAACTGCAGAACCGCGGACGCCTCTGCGTGTTAAGAGAGCGTGGGGGGCATCTCCTTACAGACCCCTTGAAGATGACGAAAGCCCTGTCCGGGTACTGGGGCGGTGTTATGACCGACAATGGTGTCTCTGTCTCCGACTGTAAAGCCTTCCTCCACGGGTTAGGGCTGCCAAGGCAGTGGCGGGCTGTTGCACCGAAGCTCATCCGGACTCTTACAGAGGAGGTGGTGCTCACTGCACTGGAGCGCATGCATGCGACTTCGTCGCCAGGGCTTGATGGAGTGTCGGCAGCGGTTTATCAGCGCGTGCCATCGGTTTTTGTCCCCCAGATGCTGCATATGGTGCGTGCTATATGCTCTTCCGGTGTGGTTCCTGAGGCGTGGTCCCTAGCTATCATGAACTGCATTCCGAAACGCCTAGGTATACCCGAGGTGTCGGCCCTCCGGCCGATTTGCCTACAGAACTCAGTGGTTTACTGGTACCCTCCTTCTCCTTCTGGAAGATTTGATTTCCTTTGACACGCCTAGGGAACAGAAGGCCTTTCTAAAGGGCAGGTCCAACCTTGACCACATCTGGGGCTCCAGGGGCGCGTGGGACCACTACACTGTGGGGGCCTTCCTCACCGTGGACTTTGCCAAGGCGTATGACAGTGTGCAACACACTTATATGGTTGCTGTTTTGGAGTACCTCGGCGTGGACCAGGCCCTGATTGCCTTGCTTATCCAGCTTTTTCGTGCGCCTTTCATTTTTGCTGTGGGATGAGGGGTGGTCAGGGAGGAAAAGGTCTACCCCCGGTCTGGCGTCCGGCAAGGTGACCCGCTCTCGCCGGCATTGTTTGTCCTTTTCTGTTCCCCGCTTATTGGTCAGGTACAGGCGGTCTCTCCGCTTTTGGTCGTTCGCTTATATGCCGATGACCTATTGGTTCATCTGGAGGCTATGCCACGTCCAGCTATGCATGTGATGAAAAAGGTCATTGCTGCTTTGGAGAGGTTCCGTGATTTTTCTGGCTTGAGGCTTAATTTCGATAAGACGAGGTTTTTGTTGAGGGGATTCTGGCCGGACCCGGTTCGCCAGCAAATGGCAGAACTGGGCTGCAAGGCGGACTCCTCGGCAAGGTACCTGGATATACAACTGGGGGTGGTCTCCCCGGAAGAGGCCTTTGCACCGGCCCTGGCAAGGCTTTGGCCCGCGCTAGGTCCGTGGCTCATTTAGGGTTGGATCTGCTAGAGCGTGTGGAGCTTCTCCAAATATGGATTCTACCTATTTTTGCCTTTCCGGCCAAGGCGTATTTTCCCACCCCGTGTGTCTGCTCGTCTTTGCGGTCTGTGTATCTGGCGGCTCTTAGGCTCAATAGCTGGTCGCTTACCTTACCACTTCTGGAATGTACAAAGCAACAGGGGGGCGTCAGTTTGCCCCAACCCCGTCCGTACCTTTTGTGGCAGCATGCCTCGGCTTTTGTGTCCTATGTCCTTGCGCCGGACCGTTTTCGAGGTGCGGTCGGGGAGCACTTTAGGAAGTGGGCGTCGGACCACGGGGTGGCTGTTACGTCGGAAAATTTGCCGTGGTTTCAGCTGGCGGTAGTCCCGATGGCCAGTGCCCCCTTCCTGGCCTCCTCCGCGAGGGCGTTCTCGCTACTCCGCCAGAGCTTCCCCCCGGTGTTGCCTGCTGATTGCGTTTCCTGCTCCTGGCCGGCTTGGCACACCGTGGCCTACCGGGATCAGCATGGGCATGCGTATTACTCCCCTTCTCTAGTCCGTAAAGGAGTCCTGAGACTGTCTCAACTGAGGTCGCTGGATTCGTTCCCGCGGTGCCTCCCGGCCACCTGGGTCCCCCGCTACAGTGCTGCACTGGCCCCCTCTACCACTGCTGGGGAGTTCAACCGGGACTTGGTCCGGGGCTGGAACACGACGCCTACCCTTCGGGTGTTGATGACCGCAAGTTCGGTGCAGGAGAGGGTGCCAGAGGACACATGGGGGTTCCTCAACGCCTTGCGTCTCCCGGGTGTGCTTCGGGACTTCCTCCGTGCGGCATTGTGGCGCAAACTCCCGGTTGGCGACCGCATTGCGGCGTGGGTCCCACATGCCAGGTGCTGCCCCCTCTGTGGGGACGTCGAAACGCAATCACATGCGGTCTCAGCGTGCCCGCATCTGGCTGTGGCCTCGGGTTTGGTGTCGCGTCTGTTGCCTAAACCTGAGGTGAATGGTGTTGTGCGGTCTGTGACCGAGTCGGTTCTCCATCACGTGCCTTTGTCTCTGAGCTCGGCCGCCGGTCTTGTGTTCTGGTCAACAATCTCGGTGAACCGGTCGATCCGCTGTGCGGCCTCCCTTAATGGCTCGGCGCGGGTCCTTGAAGCTGTCTTTCTGCGCAAGTGGCTGGAGGGTTTACGTTCGTGGTCTGGGGCGTCCCCGCGTTATTTGCCCGAGTCTGAACTTGTGCTGTTTGAGAGGGCCTTGAGGTCGCGGGTTGAGGGTGCCCCGTTGGTGCACCCCCGAGTCCTGAATCCGTGGCTGCCACTCCAGGGGGCACTGCCAGTGATCCCCTCTTTCAGCCCGGGTACTCCGCACCTGAAACCATACGCAGCTACTCTTCGGGCGCGTTTTGTGTTGACCATTGAGCCTTTTTTGTTGGCTGGCTGGGTGGCCGTTTATCTGGATGGCTCTAGCGAGCTGGTTCATGGCGTGCATATTGGCGGGTTTGGTGTGTGTTCCGATGCTGGCCTCGGTTTTTCATCCCTCCTGCCTGTACATGATCCGCAGACGAATATCAGGGCGGAGCTGTGGGCTGCTCTGTGGACACTTCGGCGTCACCAGCCAGGCGTCAGAGAGGTGTTCTGCACGGACTGCAGTTTGGTGTTTTTGGGGTTGACGGGGGCGGCGGCACGGTGGAAGCGACATGGGTGGTGCAATGCATCAGGACCAGTCTCACATGTGGACATTTGGGAGGAGGTCTTGGGGCTTTGCTTGCGCTTTGTGGGGGAAGTGTGCTGGCTCAAGGTACCAGCCCACTGTGGGGTGCCCGGAAACGAGGACGCGGACACCCTCGCCAACGAGGGCCGGCTGGACAGCCCTCTTTATTTGCTTCCTTTGGCGGCGGGTGGGGTTACGAGGTCCTCTGACGAGGACGAGGGTGTATGCCAGGCACATGATATGGTTGAGGACTTTTCCATTTTGGAGCAGGTGGAGGGGCCGTAGTCCGTGGAGGACTGCCTTAATTACGACTCGGACTCGGACGGGGGGGGGTATGGGGAAGGGGAGGTACCGGGGGAGAGACCCTGCACCCCCCCTCCTCTGTACCCGCGGGACTTTTGGTCCCCAGTGTCGGTGTCGTCGGGCGCCACGTCTCTGCCCCGCTTGGCGAGCAAGACCCTGAATTTCGAATTTGGGTACGAATGACCCCGTTCCCCCCCCCTCATCTTCGGCCTCCAGTCTGGTGTTGGACTGTCTTAGTCGTTGGCTTGTGCTTTGCAACATTGGCCAGCGTTCCCGTGGCCCGCCACCGGGCACGGAGGAGCGCAAGGCGAAAAGGCAAAGGAGGGAGCTCCGACAGCTCCGGAAGTATGCCTTCGGGGAGGTGGAGGGGATGCGCCAGGCGGGCTACCGCACCTGGGTGGTCGACCCGCCCGTCCCCGAGAACAAGAGGTTCTCGGTTGTGGCCCAGCTGGTCCGGGAGTTCGTGGACGCCATGGAGCGCCACATCGGCCGGCAGGTGCAGGCCAAGGACGAGGCGGCGGCACACGCCATGCAGCGTGTCTTCTTGGTGCCACAGCAGGCGGGATCCACCCGCGGGGTACGGGCTGCGATCACTGTGCAGAAGCCCAACAGAGGGCCCGACCTGGGCATGCGGCTCTGGGTGCAAGGCCGGCCTGAGATGGTGACACTCTTTGCCACGGTTGTGGAGACCTCCACAGTCACGGATGCTCCGTGACACAATTTTTGTATTTGCCTTGGTGTCTTCCTTGGTTCTGGTCCGACTCCTGCGTTATAGGGATCACTACGATGTCTGTGACTATGGATCAGCTCGATGCCAGATACTTAGTCACTGAATCGAACATTGGTGGCCGGTGCCTGGTTTGTGATTGCGAAGTGACGAATAACTGGAGAGCCTGGAATGTGCATGTGATGGGGAAAGTTCATAAGAAGAAGTAAGTTGCGCTACTTGCAGAAGGCCCAGCAATTGTCACATGGACATGAGGACCAGTCGTCTGGTTCTACTGGCTGCTGATTGTTCTTGGCTTTTCCGTGGTGTCTGGCTGGGCCGTTCATGGTTCTCGCGTCCGCCAAGGTGACGGGCTGGACTGGCCTCCACACTTCTGGTGTGGCCGTGGCGTGGCACATGGCCTGGCGCTCCTCTCTTGTGCACGTGTCTTTGGTGGCTGGTGTCCCCGCGTGGGCGCTGCGTTACAGTTTCAGTTTGCTCGGGGGAGCGGTCCCACTCAGCCGGCAGCAAATGCCTGGGCTCTGGGGGATTTCGGCCTCCCTGTTTTCCTGGCGTTTCCATGGGTCTGGTGGGCCTCCCATGGTTTTCACAGCCTCCAAGAAAGTGGCCTGCGCTGGCTCGCTTGCTTCCTGGGTGCCGCGATGTGGCAGACGGCTTGCATTTGAGTACCCCCCTTTTGGGGAGTTCTCATGGCGATTTGGTGTGGCCTCTGGCCTGTCTTTGTGCCGTACGGCTGAAGGTCTACCTCGCTGTTGTGCTGGCTGTTTGCTCTCCTGGGTGACACCCACTGATTTTCTATTTTTTCTCCAACCATGGGCACGTTGGCCCTCCGTCAGGAGTGGGAAGCCCTGGCGTCACTCCCGCGATATGGGGTAGATTTGTTTCGTGTTGTGGACTCTACGTTTTCTGGGGGCTACAGGAAGTGCTTGGTCGCCAACGGGATGCAGTGTAGGTACCAAGATGGTAGCCTGGACTGGACTCCGTGCTTGGGGGGCCGCGACCTTGCGGATAGCCCGACACATTGCTTTAGTTTTCGCGGATCAACGGTGGCTGACTTTTGGCCGGACATTGCGTCAGGGTTTCAGTTTTCGGGGGTGTTATCCCCCCTTTGGCCGGCAGCAAATGCCTTGGCCCTGGGGAGCTTCGGCGCCCCGCAGGTGTGGACTGGCTTTGGCTGATAGTGGTTCTGAGGTTCCAGATTGTTTTGGGTACGTATGTGCCCCTCTGATGTCCGCTTATTTCAGTGCGTGCTGCGACAGCAGAGCGGTTCCCCCCCCCCCCCCCCCTTTTGGTCCCTTCCGCCGCCGGCGGGGACTGCAGCTCCCTCCCTGCATGTAAATAGATGACTCTGAACGTTCTTTATGTCAGTATGGACCTGAGGTGATACGGGGGCCGAATGAGTGCCAGCGTGACCTTTGAGTGATAGCACCGTGTGGGCAGTAACCAGGGGTAGGTGGTGCATGCAGCGTGGTGGCGTGCGTTCTGCGGCCCCGTGCGTATTGATGGAGCGCCTTCGGCGCGTCGCTGGGTTGGGTTCTGAGCCCAGGGGAGTACTCGGCACAGAGGAGCCTGATTGGGTTGGTTCAGGTGGCAGGTGGAGAGAAGCAGCGCTTCGCACATGGACGTGGACGCTGGCTGTTGTACACATATGCAGGCGAGTGTACGATATGCAAGACGGCGACATGGATGGATGCAATGGCTCCGATGGCGGTGGGCGGGGTCATCCAGCGGCTCAGTTTCCGTCCCTTGTGAGCTTCCAGCCTCTCCAAACCCATTCCAACGCTCTGCCCACCCTCTCCCACCCTCTCCCAACCCTCTCCCAACCCTCTCCCACCCTCACCCAACCCTCTCCCAACCTCTCCCAACCGTCCCCCACCCTCTCCCAACCCTCTCCCACCCTCTCCCAGCCCTCTCCCACCCACTCCCAACCCTCTCCCACCCTCTCCCAGCCCTCTCTCACCCACTCCCAACCCTCTCCCAACCCTCCCCCAACCCTCTCCCAAACTCTCCCAACCCTCCCCACCCTCTCCCAACCCTCTCCCACCCTATCCCAGACCTCTGCCACCCACTCATAACACTCTCCCACCCTCTCCCAGCCCTCTCCCACCCACTCCCTACCCTCTCCCAACCCTCTCCAAACCCTCTCCCACCCTCTCCAAATCCTCACCCACCCTCTCCCAACCCTCTCTCAACCCTCGCCCAACCCCCTCCCAACCCTCACCCAACCCTCTCCCAACCCTCTCCGAACCCTCTCCCAACCCTCTCCCAACCCTCGCCCACCCTATCCCAACCCTCTGGCAACCCTCTCCCACTCTCTCCCAACCCTCTCCCACCCTCTCCCGACCCTCTCCCACCCTCTCCCGACCCACTACAACGCTCTGCCAACCCTCTCCCACCCTCTCCGAACCCTCTCCCAACCCTCTCCCACCCTCACCCAACCCTCTTCCACCCTTTCCCAACACCCTCTCCCAACCTGCTCCCACCCTCTCCCAACCATTTCCCACCCGCTCCCAACCCTTTCCCAACCCTCTCCGAAACCTCTCCCACCCTCTCCCAACCCTCTCCCAACCCTCTCCCACGCAGTCCCAACCCTCTTCCACCCTCTCCCAACCCTCTCCCAACCCCCTCCCAGCCCTCTCCCACCCTCTCCCAACCCTCTCCCACCCTCTCACCAACCTCTCCCAACCCTCTCCCCACCCTCTCCCACCCTCTCCCAACGCTCTCCGACCGTCTCCCAATGCTCTCCAATCCTCTCCCAACCCTCTCCGACCGTCTCCCAACCCTCTCCCCACCCTCTCCCACCCTTTCGCAACCCTCTTCCAACCCTCTGCCATCCTCTCCCAACCCTCTCCCAACCCTCTCCCAACCGTCTCCCACCCTCTCCCCACCCTCCGCCAACCCTCTCCCACTCTCTCCCCACCCTCTCCCGCCCTCTCTGAAACCTCTCCCACCCTTTCCCAACCCTCTCCCAACCCTCTACCACCCTCTCACCACCCTCTCCCAACCCTCTCCCCACCCTCTCCCACCCTCTCCCAACGCTCTCCGACCGTCTCCCAATACTCTCCAAACCTCTCCCAACCCTCTCCGACCGTCTCCCAACCCTCTCCACACCCTCTCCCACGCTCTCCCAACCCTCTCCTACCCTTTCCCAACCGACTCCGTAACCTATCCCACCCTCTTCCAACCCTCTCCCACCCTCTACCAACCCTCTTCCAACCCTCTCCCATCCTCTCCCAACCCTCTCCCACCCTCTCGCAACCCTCTGCCAACCCTCTCCCAACCCTCTCCCAACCCTCTCCCACCCTCTCCCCACCCACTCCAACGCTCTGCCTACCCTCTCCCACCCTCTCCCAACCCTCTCACAACCCTCTCCCACCCTCTCCCGACCCACTCCAACGCTCTGACAACCCTCTCCGACCCTCTCCCAACCCTCTCCCACCCTCTCCCAACCCTTTCCCACCCTCTCCCAACCCTATCCCACCCTCTTCCAACCCTCTCCCACCCTCTCCCAACCCTCCCCGAGGATCGGGGAGGATGCGGGGACGAACGTGGAGGATGCGGGGAGGACTGGAGAGGATGCGGCGAGGACCGGGGAGGATCAGGGAGGATGCGCGGAGGACCAGGGAGGATGCGGGGAGGATCGGGGTGGATGCGGGGAGGATCGGGGAGGATGCGGGGAGGATGCGGGGAGGACCGGGGAGGATGCAGGGAGGACCGCGGAGGATGCGGGGAGGATCGGGGAGGATGCGGGGAGGATCGGGGAGGATGCGGGGAGGATCTGGGAGGATGCGGGGTGGACCGGGGAGGATGCGGGGAGGACCGGGGAGGATGCGGGGAGGATTGGGGAGGATGCGGAGAGCACCGGGGAGGATGCGGGGAGGACCGGGGAGGATGCGGGGAGGATTGGGGACGATGCGGGGAGGACCGGGGAGAATGCGGGGAGGGTCGGGGAGGATGCGGGGAGGATCGGGGAGGATGCGGGGAGGATGCGAGGAGGATCGGGGAGGATGTGGGGAGGACCGGAGAGGATTCGGGGAGGACCAGGGAGTATGCTTGGAGGGCCGGGGAGGATGCGAAGAGGACCGGGGAGGATGCGGGGAGGATCGGGGAGGATGCGGGGAGGACCGGGGAGGATGCAGGGAGGATCGGGGAGGATGCGGGGAGGATCGGGGAGGATGCGGGGAGGATGCGGGGAGGATCGGGGAGGATGCGGGGAGGACCGGAGATGATTCGGGGAGGACCGGGGAGTATGCGTGGAGGGCCGGGAAGGATGCGGAGAGGACCGGGGGGGATGCAGGGAGGACCGGGGAGGATGCGGGGAGGACCGTGGAGGATGCGGGGAGGAGCGGGGAGGTTTGCGGGAGGATTGGGGAGGATGCGGGGAGGACCGGGGAGGATGCGGGGAGGATCGGGGAGGATCGGGGAGGATGCGGGGAGGACCGAGGACGGTGCGGCCAGGACCGGGGTGGATGCAGGGAGGACTGGGGAGGATGCGTGGAGGACCGGGGAGGATGCGGATAGGAACGGGGAGGATGTGGAAAGGACCGGGGAGGATGCGGGAGAACTGTGGAGGTTGCGGGGAGGATCGGGGTGGATGCGCGGAGGATCGGGGAGGATGTGGGGAGGATCGCAGAGTATGCGGGGAGGACCGGGGAGGATGCGGGGAGGACCGGGGAGGATGCAAGGAGGACCGGGGAGGATGCGGGGAGGACGGGGAGGATGCGGGGAGGACCGTGGAGGATGTGGGGAGGGTTGGGGAGGATGTGGGGAGGATTGGGGAGGATGCAAGGAGGACCGGGGAGGATGCGTGGAGGACCGGGGAGGATTCGGCGAGGATCAGGGAGGATGCGGGGAGGACCGGGGAGGATGCAGGGAGGACCAGGGAGGATGCGTGGAGGACCGGGGAGGATGTAGGGAGGACCGGGGAGGAGGCGTGGAGGACCGGGGAGGATGCGGAGAGGACCGGGGAGGATGCGGGGAGGACCGGGGAGGATGCGGGGAGGACCGTGGAGGATGTGGGGAGGGTTGGGGAGGATGTGGGGAGGATTGGGGAGGATGCAGGGAGGACTGAGAAGGATGCGGGGAGGACCGGGGAGGATGCAGGGAGGACCGGGCAGGATGCGTGGAGGACCGGGGAGGATGCGGAGAGGAACGGGGAGGATGTGGGGAGGACCGGGCAGGATGCAGGGAGGACCGTGGAGGATGTGGGGAGGGTTGGGGAGGATGTGGGGAGGATTGGGGAGGATGTGGGGAGGGTCGAGGAGGATGCGGGGAGGATCAGGGAGGATGCGGAGAGGATTGGGGAGGATGCGGGGAGGACCGGGCAGGATGCGGGGAGGACCGTGGAGGATGCGGGGAGGATCGGGGAGAATGCGGGTAGGATCGGGGAGGATGCGGGGGGGATCGGGGAGGGTGCTGGGAGGACCGGGGAGGATGCGGGGAGGATCAGGGAGGATGCGGGCAGGACCGGGGAGGATGCGGGTAGGATCGGGGAGGATGCGGGGAGGATACGGGGAGGACCGGGGAGGATGTGGGGAGGACCGGGGAGGATGCGGGGAGGATCGAGGAGGATGCGAGAGGATCGGGGAGGATGCGGGGAGGACCGGGGAGGATGCGGGTAGGATCGGGGTGGATGCGGGGAGGATGCGGGGAGGACCGGGGAGGATGCGGGGTGGACCGGGGAGGATGCGGGGAGGATCGGAGAGGATGCAAGAGGATCGGGGAGGATGCGGGGAGGACCGGGGAAGATGCGGGAAGGATCGGGGAGGATGCGGGGAGGACCGGGGAGGATGCCGGGAGGACCAGGGAGGATGCGGGGAGGATCGGAGAGGATATGTCGATGACCGGGGAAGATTCAGGGAGGATCGAGGAGGATGCGCGGAGGATCGGGGAGGATGTGGGGAGGATCGCAGAGTATGCGGGGAGGACCGGGGAGGATGCGGGGAGGACCGGGGAGGATGCAAGGAGGACCGGGGAGGATGCGGGGAGGACCGTGGAGGATGTGGGGAGGGTTGGGGAGGATGTGGGGAGGATTGGGGAGGATGCAAGGAGGACCGGGGAGGATGCGTGGAGGACCAGGGAGGATTCGGCGAGGATCAGGGAGGATGCGGGGAGGACCGGGGAGGATGCAGGGAGGACCAGGGAGGATGCGTGGAGGACCGGGGAGGATGCAGGGAGGACCGGGGAGGAGGCGTGGAGGACCGGGGAGGATGCGGAGAGGACCAGGGAGGATGCGGGGAGGAACGGGTAGGATGCGGGGAGGACCGTGGAGGATGTGGGGGGGGTTGGGGAGGATGTGGGGAGGATTGGGGAGGATGCAGGGAGGACCGGGGAGGATGCGGGGAGGACCGGGGAGGATGCAGGGAGGACCGGGAAGGATGCGTGGAGGACTAGGGAGGATGCGGAGAGGAACGGGAAGGATGTGGGGAGGACCGGGGAGGATGCAGGGAGGACCGTGGAGGATGCGGGGAGGGTTGGGGAGGATGTGGGGAGGATTGGGGAGGATGTGGGGAGGGTCGGGGAGGATGCGGGGAGGACCGGGGAGGATGCGGAGAGGATTGGGGAGGATGCGGGGACTCCTCGGTCCTCCCCACATCCTCCCCGGTCCTCCCCGCATCCTCCCCGCATCCTCCCCGATCCTACCCGCATCCTCCCCGGTCCTGCCCATATCCTCCCTGATCCTCCCCGCATCCTCCCCGGTCCTCCCTGCATCCTCCCCGATCCCCCCCGCATCCTCCCCGATCCTACCCGCATTCTCCCTGATCCTCCCCGCATCCTCCACGGTCCTCCCCGCATCCTCCCCGGTCCTGGATGCGGGGAGGATCGAGGAGGATGCGAGAGGATCGCGGAGGATGCGGGGAGGACCGGGGAGGATGCGGGTAGGATCGGGGTGGATGCGGGGAGGATGCGGGGAGGACCGGGGAGGATGCGGGGAGGACCGGGGAGGATGCGGGGAGGATCGGAGAGGATGCCAAAGGATCGGGGAGGATGCGGGGAGGACCGGGGAAGATGCGGGGAGAATCGGAGAGGATGCAAGAGGATCGGGGAGGATGCGGGGAGGATCGGGGAGGATGCGGGGAGGACCAGGGAGGGTGCGGGGAGGATCGGGGAGGATGCGGGGAGGACCGTGGAGGATGCGGGGAGGACCAGGAAGGATGCGGGGAGGATCGGGGAGGATGCGGGGAGGACCGGGCAAGATGCGGGGAGGATCGGGGAGGATGCGGGGAGGATCTGGGAGGATGCGGGGAGGACCGGGGAGGATGCGGGGAGGATCGGGGAGGATGCGGGGAGGATTGGGGACGATGCGGGGAAGATCGGGGGGGATGCGGGGAGCATCGGGTAGGATGCAGGGAGGACAGGGGAGGATGCGGGGAGGACCGGAGAGGATGCGGGGAGGATCGGGGAGCATGCGGGGAGGACCAGGGAGGATGCGGGGAGGATCGGGGAGGATGCGAGAGGATCGGGGAGGATGCGTGGAGGACTGGGGAGGATGTGGGAAGGATCGGGGAGGATGCGGGGAGAACCTGGCAGGATGCGGGAAGGATCGGGGAGGATGTGGGGAGGACCGAGGAAGATTCGGGGAGGATTGGGGAGGATGCGCGGAGAATCGTGGAGGATGCGGGGAGGATCGGGGAGGACCCGGGCAGGACCGGAGAGGATGCGAAGAGGATCGGGGAGGATGCGGGGAGGATCGGGGAGGATGCGGGGAGGACCGGGGAGGATGCGGGGAGGACCGGGGAGGATGCGGGGAGGATCGGGGAGGATGCGGGGAGGATCGGGGAGGATGCGGGGAGGATCGGGGAGGATGCGGGGAGGACCGGGGAGGATGCGGGGAGGACCGGGGAGGGTGCGGGGAGGATCGGGGAGGATGCGGGGAGGACCGGGGAGGATGCGGGGAGGATCGCAGAGGATGCGGGGAGGATCGGGGAGGATGCGGGGAGGACCGGGGAGGATACAAGGAGGACCGGGGAGGATGCGGGGAGGACCGGGTCGGATGCGGAGAGGCCGGGGAGGAGGCGGGGAGGACCAGATAGCATGCGGGGAGGACCGTGGAGGATGTGGGGAGGGTTGGGGAGGATGTGGGGAGGAGTGGGGAGGATGCAGGGAGGACCGGGGAGGATGCGGGGAGGACCGGGGAGGATGCGGGGAGGATCAGGGAGGATGCGGGGAGGACCGGGGAGGATGCGGGGAGGACCGGGGAGGATGCGGGGAGGATCGGGGAGGATGCGGGGAGGATCGGGGAGGATGCGGGGAGGATCGGGGAGGATGCGGGGAGGACCGGGGAGGATGCGGGGTGGACCGGGGAGGATGCGGGGAGGATCGGGCAGGATGCGGGGAGGATCGGGGAGGATGCGGGGAGGACCGGGGAGGATACGGGGAGGATCGGGGAGGATGCGGGGAGGACCGGGGAGGATGCGGGGAGGACCGGGGAGGATGCGGGGAGGATCGGGGAGGATGCGGGGAGGATCGGGGAGGATGCGGGGAGGATCGGGGAGGATGCGGGGAGGATCGGGGAGGATGCGGGGAGGACCAGGGAGGATGCAAGGAGGACCGGAGAGGAGGTCGGATGCGGAGAGGCCGGGGAGGAGGCGGGGAGGACCAGATAGCATGCGGGGAGGACCGTGGAGGATGTGGGGAGGATGTGCAGAGGAGTGGGGAGGATGCAGGGAGGACCGGGGAGGATGCGTGGAGGATCGGGGAGGATGCGGAGAGGATCGGG
The DNA here is from genome assembly GCA_964036045.1 of Eutreptiella sp. 'Long Island Sound 2002'. Taxonomy (NCBI): domain Eukaryota; phylum Euglenozoa; class Euglenophyceae; order Eutreptiales; family Eutreptiaceae; genus Eutreptiella; species Eutreptiella sp. 'Long Island Sound 2002'. The sequence goes on from OZ038401.1 coordinate 3,160,923, forward strand.
GAGGATGCGGGGAGGATCGGGGAGGATGCGGGGAGGATCGGGGAGGATGCGGGGAGGATCGGGGAGGATGCGGGGAGGATCGGGGAGGATGCGGGGAGGACCGGGGAGGATGCAAGGAGGACCGGAGAGGATGCGGGGAGGACCGGGTCGGATGCGGAGAGGCCGGGGAGGAGGCGGGGAGGACCAGATAGCATGCGGGGAGGACCGTGGAGGATGTGGGGAGGATGTGGGGAGGAGTGGGGAGGATGCAGGGAGGACCGGGGAGGATGCGTGGAGGATCGGGGAGGATGCGGGGAGGATCGGGGAGGATGCGGGGAGGACCGGGGAGGATGCAGGGAGGACCGGGGAGGATGCGTGGAGGATCGGGGAGGATGCGGGGAGGATCGGGGAGGATGTCGGGAGGATCGGAGTGCATGCACGGAGGACCGGGAAGGATGCGGGGAGGACCGGGGAGGATGCAGGGAGGACCGGGGAGGATGCGGAGAGGACCGGGGAGGTAGCGGGGAGGACCGTGGAGGATGCGGGGAGGACCGTGGAGGATGCGGGCAGGACCGGGGAGGATGCGGGTAGGATCGGCGAGGATTGGGGGAGGACCGGGGAGGATGCGGGGAGGATCGCACAAGACCGGGGAGGATGCGGGGAGGATCGGGGACGATGCGAGAGGATCGGGGAGGATGCGGGGAGGACCGGGGATGATGCGGGAAGGATCGGGGAGGATGCGGGGAGGACCGGGGAGGATGCCGGGAGGACCGGGGAGGATGCGGGGAGGATCGGGGAGGATGTGCCGATGACCGGGGAAGATTCGGAGAGGATCGGGGAGGATGCGGGGAGGATCGGGGAGGATGCGGGGAGGATCGGGGAGGATGCGGCCAGGACCGGGGAGGATGGGGGAGGATCTGGGAGGATGCGGGGAGGACCGGGGAGGATGCGGGGAGGATCTGGGAGGATGCGGGGAGGACCGGGGAGGATGCGGGGAGGATCGGGGAGGATGCGGGGAGGATTGGGGACGATGCGGGGAAGATCGGGGGGGATGCGGGGAGCATCGGGTAGGATGCAGGGAGGACAGGGGAGGATGCGGGTAGGATCGGGGAGGATGCGGGGAGGACCGCGGAGGATGCGGGGAGGACCGGGGAGGATGCGGGGAGGATCGGGGAGCATGCGGGGAGGACCGGGGAGGATGCGGGGAGGATCGGGGAGGATGCGAGAGGATCGGGGAGCATGCGGGGAGGACTGGGGAGGATGTGGGAAGGATCGGGGAGGATGCGGGGAGGACCGGGGAGGATGCGGGGAGCACCTGGCAGGATGCGGGGAGGATCGGGGAGGATGTGGGGAGGACCGAGGAAGATTCGGGGAGGATTGGGGAGGATGCGCGGAGAATCGTGGAGGATGCGGGGAGGATCGGGGAGGACCCGGGCAGGACCGGAGAGGATGCGAAGAGGATCGGGGAGGATGCGGGGAGGATCGGGGAGGATGCGGGGAGGACCGGGGAGGATGCGGGGAGGACCGGGGAGGATGCGGGGAGGATCGGGGAGGATGCGGGGAGGATCGGGGAGGATGCGGGGAGGACCGGGGAGGATGCGGGGAGGATCGGGGAGGATGCGGGGAGGATCGGGGAGGATGCGGGGAGGATCGGGGAGGATGCGGGGAGGATCGGGGAGGATGCGGGGAGGACCGGGGAGGATGCGGGGTGGACCGGGGAGGATGCGGGGAGGATCGGGCAGGATGCGGGGAGGATCGGGGAGGATGCGGGGAGGACCGGGGAGGATACGGGGAGGATCGGGGAGGATGCGGGGAGGACCGGGGAGGATGCGGGGAGGACCGGGGAGGATGCGGGGAGGATCGGGGAGGATGCGGGGAGGATCGGGGAGGATGCGGGGAGGATCGGGGAGGATGCGGGGAGGATCGGGGAGGATGCGGGGAGGACCAGGGAGGATGCAAGGAGGACCGGAGAGGAGGTCGGATGCGGAGAGGCCGGGGAGGAGGCGGGGAGGACCAGATAGCATGCGGGGAGGACCGTGGAGGATGTGGGGAGGATGTGCAGAGGAGTGGGGAGGATGCAGGGAGGACCGGGGAGGATGCGTGGAGGATCGGGGAGGATGCGGAGAGGATCGGGGAGGATGCGGGGAGGATCGGGGAGGATGCGGGGAGGATCGGGGAGGATGCGGGGAGGATCGGGGAGGATGCGGGGAGGATCGGGGAGGATGCGGGGAGGACCGGGGAGGATGCAAGGAGGACCGGAGAGGATGCGGGGAGGACCGGGTCGGATGCGGAGAGGCCGGGGAGGAGGCGGGGAGGACCAGATAGCATGCGGGGAGGACCGTGGAGGATGTGGGGAGGATGTGGGGAGGAGTGGGGAGGATGCAGGGAGGACCGGGGAGGATGCGTGGAGGATCGGGGAGGATGCGGGGAGGATCGGGGAGGATGCGGGGAGGACCGGGGAGGATGCAGGGAGGACCGGGGAGGATGCGTGGAGGATCGGGGAGGATGCGGGGAGGATCGGGGAGGATGTCGGGAGGATCGGAGTGCATGCACGGAGGACCGGGAAGGATGCGGGGAGGACCGGGGAGGATGCAGGGAGGACCGGGGAGGATGCGGAGAGGACCGGGGAGGTAGCGGGGAGGACCGTGGAGGATGCGGGGAGGACCGTGGAGGATGCGGGCAGGACCGGGGAGGATGCGGGTAGGATCGGCGAGGATTGGGGGAGGACCGGGGAGGATGCGGGGAGGATCGCACAAGACCGGGGAGGATGCGGGGAGGATCGGGGACGATGCGAGAGGATCGGGGAGGATGCGGGGAGGACCGGGGATGATGCGGGAAGGATCGGGGAGGATGCGGGGAGGACCGGGGAGGATGCCGGGAGGACCGGGGAGGATGCGGGGAGGATCGGGGAGGATGTGCCGATGACCGGGGAAGATTCGGAGAGGATCGGGGAGGATGCGGGGAGGATCGGGGAGGATGCGGGGAGGATCGGGGAGGATGCGGCCAGGACCGGGGAGGATGGGGGAGGATCTGGGAGGATGCGGGGAGGACCGGGGAGGATGCGGGGAGGATCTGGGAGGATGCGGGGAGGACCGGGGAGGATGCGGGGAGGATCGGGGAGGATGCGGGGAGGATTGGGGACGATGCGGGGAAGATCGGGGGGGATGCGGGGAGCATCGGGTAGGATGCAGGGAGGACAGGGGAGGATGCGGGTAGGATCGGGGAGGATGCGGGGAGGACCGCGGAGGATGCGGGGAGGACCGGGGAGGATGCGGGGAGGATCGGGGAGCATGCGGGGAGGACCGGGGAGGATGCGGGGAGGATCGGGGAGGATGCGAGAGGATCGGGGAGCATGCGGGGAGGACTGGGGAGGATGTGGGAAGGATCGGGGAGGATGCGGGGAGGACCGGGGAGGATGCGGGGAGCACCTGGCAGGATGCGGGGAGGATCGGGGAGGATGTGGGGAGGACCGAGGAAGATTCGGGGAGGATTGGGGAGGATGCGCGGAGAATCGTGGAGGATGCGGGGAGGATCGGGGAGGACCCGGGCAGGACCGGAGAGGATGCGAAGAGGATCGGGGAGGATGCGGGGAGGATCGGGGAGGATGCGGGGAGGACCGGGGAGGATGCGGGGAGGACCGGGGAGGATGCGGGGAGGATCGGGGAGGATGCGGGGAGGATCGGGGAGGATGCGGGGAGGACCGGGGAGGATGCGGGGAGGATCGGGGAGGATGCGGGGAGGATCGGGGAGGATGCGGCCAGGACCGGGGAGGATGCGGGGAGGATCTGGGAGGATGCGGGGAGGACCGGGGAGGATGCGGGGAGGATCTGGGAGGATGCGGGGAGGACCGGGGAGGATGCGGGGAGGATCGGGGAGGATGCGGGGAGGATTGGGGACGATGCGGGGAAGATCATGGGGGGATGCGGGGAGCATCGGGTAGGATGCAGGGAGGACAGGGGAGGATGCGCGTAGGATCGGGGAGGATGCGGGGAGGACCGCGGAGGATGCGGGGAGGACCGGGGAGGATGCGGGGAGGATCGGGGAGCATGCGGGGAGGACCGGGGAGGATGCGGGGAGGATCGGGGAGGATGCGAGAGGATCGGGGAGGATGCGGCCAGGACCGGGGAGGATGCGGGGAGGACCGGGGAGGATGCGGGGAGGATCGGGGAGGATGCAAGGAGGATCTGGGAGGATGCGGGGAGGATCTCGGAGGATGCGGGGAGGACCAAGGAGGATGCGGAGAGGATCTGGGAGGATGCGGGGAGGACCGGGGAGGATGCGGGGAGGATCGGGGAGGATGCGGGGAGGACCGGGGAGGATGCGGGGAGGATCCGGAAGGATGCGGGGAGGATCGGGGAGGATGCGGGGAGGATCGGGGAGGATGCAGGGAGGACCGGGGAGGATGCGGGGAGGATCGGGGAGGATGCGGGGAGGACCGGGGAGGATGCGGGTAGGATCGGGGGGAATGCGGGGAGGACCGGGGAGCATGCGGGGAGGACCGGGGAGGATGCGGGGAGGATCGGGGAGGATGCGAGAGGATCGGGGAGGATGCGGGGGGGACTGGGGAGGATGCGGGAAGGATCGGGGAGGATGCGGGGAGGACCGGGGAGGATGCGGGGAGGACCTGGGAGGATGCGGGGAGGATCGGGGAGGATGTGGGGAGGACCGGGGAAGATTCGGGGAGGATCGGTGAGGATGCGGGGAGGATCGGGGAGGATGCGGGGAGGATCGGGGAGGACCCGGCCAGGACCGGGGAGGATGCGGGGAGGATCGGGGAGGATGCGGGGAGGACCGGGGATGATGCGGGGAGGACCGGGGAGGATGTGGGGAGGATCAGGGAGGATACGGGGAGGATCGGGGAGGATGAGGGGAGGACCGGGGAGGATGCGAGGGGGACCGGGGAGGATGCGGGGAGGATCGGGGTGGATGCGGGGAGGATCGGGGAGGATGCGGGGAGGATCGGGGAGGATGCGGGGAGGACCGGTGAGGATGCGGGGAGGACCGGGGAGGATGCAGGGAGGATCGAGGAGAATGCGGGGAGAACCGGGGAGGATGCGGGGAGGATCGGGGAGGATGCGGGGAGGATCGGGGAGGATGCGGGGAGGACCGGGGAGGATGCAGGGAGGACCGGGGAGGAAGCAGGGAGGACCGGGGAGGATGCGTGGAGGATCGGGTCGGATGCGGAGAGGACCGGGGAGGAGGCGGGGAGGACCAGATAGCATGCGGGGAGGACCGTGGAGGATGTGGGCAGGGTTGGGGAGGATGTGGGGAGGAGTGCAGAGGATGTAGGGAGGACCGAGGAGGATGCGTGGAGGACCGGGGAGGATGCAGAGAGGAACGGGGAGGATGCGGGGAGGACCGGTGAGGATGCAGTGAGGACCTCCGAGGATGCGTGGAGGACCGGGGAGGATGCGGAGAGGAACGGGGGGGATGTGGGGAGGACCGGGGAGGATGCGGGGAGGACCGTGGAGGATGCCGGGAGGATCGGGGAGGATGCGGGGAGGATCGGCGAGGATGCGGGGAGGATCGGGGAGGATGTCGGGAGGATCGGGGAGGATGCGGGGAGGATGGGGGAGGATGCCGGGAGGACCGGGGAGGATGCGGGGAGGATCGGGGAGGATGCGTGGAGGACCGGGGAGGATGCGGAGAGGAACGGGGAGGACGCGGAGAGGATCGGGGAGGATGCGGGGAGGACCGGGGAGGATGCGGGGAGGACCGGGGAGGATGCGTGGAGGACCTGGGAGGATGCGGAGAGGAACGGGGAGGATGCGGGGAGGACCGTGGAGGATGCCGGGAGGATCGGGGAGGATGCGGGGAGGATCGGCGAGGATGCGGGGAGGATCGGGGAGGATGTCGGGAGGATCGGGGAGGATGCGGGGAGGATGGGGGAGGATGCGGGGAGGACCGGGGAGGATGCGGGGAGGATCGGGGAGGATGCAGGGAGGACCGGGGAGGGTGCGGGTAGGATCAGGGAGGATGCGGGGAGGACCGGGGAGGAGGCGGGGAGGACCGGGGAGGATGCGGGGAGGACCGGGGAGGATGCGGGTAGGATCGGGGGGGATGCGGGGAGGATTGGGGAGGATGCGGGGAGGATCCGGGGGGGATGCGGGGAGGACCGGGGAGGATGCGGGGAGGACCGGGGAGGATGCGGGGAGGATCGAGGAGAATGCGGGGAGGACCGGGGAGGATGCGGGGAGGATCGGGGAGGATGCGGGGAGGATCGGGGAGGATGCGGGGAGGACCGGGGAGGATGCAGGGAGGACCGGGGAGGATGCAGGGAGGACCGGGGAGGATGCGTGGAGGACCGGGTCGGATGCGGAGAGGACCGGGGAGGAGGCGGGGAGGACCAGATAGCATGCGGGGAGGACCGTGGAGGATGTGGGGAGGGTTGGGGAGGATGTGGGGAGGAGTGGGGAGGATGCAGGGAGGACCGGGGAGGATGCGTGGAGGACCGGGGAGGATGCGGAGAGGAACGGGGATGATGCGGGGAGGACCGGGGAGGATGCAGGGAGGACCTCCGAGGATGCGTGGAGGACCGGGGAGGATGCGGAGAGGAACGGGGGGGATGCGTGGAGGACCGGGGAGGATGCGGAGAGGAACGGGGAGGATGCGGAGAGGATCGGGGAGGATGCGGGGGGGACCGGGGAGGATGCAGTGAGGACCGGGGAGGATGCGTGGAGGACCGGGGAGGATGCGGAGAGGAACGGGGAGGATGTGGGGAGGAACGGGGAGGATGCGGGGAGGTCCGTGGAGGATGCCGGGAGGATCGGGGAGGATGCGGGGAGGATCGGCGAGGATGCGGGGAGGATCGGGGAGGATGTCGGGAGGATCGGGGAGGATGCGGGAAGGATCGGGGAGGATGCCGGGAGGACCGGGGAGGATGCGGGGAGGACCGGGGAGGATGCGGGCAGGACCGGGGAGGATGCGGGGAGGATACGGGAGGATACGGGGAGGATCGGGGAGGATGCGGGGAGGACCGGGGAGGATGCAGGGAGGATCGGGGAGGATGCGGGGAGGACCAGGGAGGATGCGGGGAGGATCGGGGAGGATGCGGGGAGGATCGGGGAGGATGCGGGGAGGATCGGGGAGGATGCGGGGAGGATCGGGGAGGATGCAGGGAGGACCGGGGAGGATGCGGGGAGGATCGGGGTGGATGCGGGGAGGACCGGGGAGGATGCGGGGAGGATCGGGGAGGATGCGGGAAGGACCGGGGAGGATGCGGGGAGGATCGGGGAGGATGCGGGGAGGACCGGGGAGGATGCGAGGAGGACCGGGGAGGATGCGGGGAGGACCGGGAAGGATGCGGGGAGGACCGTGGAGGATGCAGGGAGGATCGGGGAGGATTGGGGGAGGATCGGGGAGGATGCGGGGAGGATCGGGGAGGATGCGGGGTGGATCAGGGAGGATGCGGGGAGGATCGGGGAGGATGCGGGGAGGATCGGGGAGGATGCGGGGAGGACCGGGGAGGATGCGGGCAGGACCGGGGAGGATGCAGGGAGGACCGGGGTGGATGCGTGGAGTACCAGGGAGAATGCGGAGAGGACTGGGGAGGATGCGGGGAGGACCGGGGAGGATGCGGGGAGGATCGGGGAGGATGCGGGGAGGATCGGGGAGGATGCGGCCAGGACCGGGGAGGATGCGGGGAGGATCTGGGAGGATGCGGGGAGGACCGGGGAGGATGCGGGGAGGAACGGGGAGGATGCGGGGAGGTCCGGGGAGGATGCGGAGAGGACCGGGGAGGATGCAAGGAGGACCGGGGAGGATGCGGGGAGGACCGTGGAGGATGCGCGGAGGATCAGGGAGGATTGGGGGAGGATCGAGGAGGATGCGGCCAGGACCGGGGAGGATGCGGGGAGGATCGGGGAGGATTAGGGGAGGATCGGGGAGGATACGGGGAGGACCGGGGAGGATGCGGGGAGGACCGGGGAGGATGCGGGGAGGACCGGAGATGATTCGGGGAGGACCGGGGAGGATGCGTGGAGGACCGGGGAGGATGCGGAGAGGACCGGGGAGGATGCGGGGAGGACCGGGGAGGATTCGAGGAGGACCGTGGAGGATGCGGGGAGGATCGGGGAGGATTGGGGGAGGATCAAGGAGGATGCGGCCGGGACCGGGGAGGATGCGGGGAGGATCGGGGAGGATTAGGGGAGGATGGGGGAGGATGCGGGGAGGATCGGGGAGGATTGGGGGAGGATCGGGGGGGATGCGGGGAGGATCGGGGAGGATGCGGGGTGGATCGGGGAGGATGCGGGGAGGATCGGGGAGGATGCGGGGAGGATCGGGGAGGATGCGGGGAGGACCGGGGAGGATGCGGGCAGGACCGAGGAGGATGCAGGGAGGACCGGGGAGGATGCGTGGAGGACCGGGGAGAATGCGGAGAGGACCGGGGAGGATGCGGGGAGGACCGGGGAGGATGCGGGGAGGATCGGGGAGGATGCGGGGAGGATCGGGGAGGATGCGGCCAGGACCGGGGAGGATGCGGGGAGGATCGGGGAGGATGCGGGGAGGACCGGGGAGGATTAGGGGAGGATCAGGGGGGGGTGCGGGGAGGACCGGGGAGGATGCGGGGAGGACCGGGGAGGATGCGGGGAGGACCGGAGATGATTCGGGGAGGACCGGGTAGGATGCGTGGAGGATCAGGGAGGATGCGGAGAGGATCAAGGAGGATGCGGCCAGGACCGGGGAGGATGCGGAGAGGATCGAGGAGGATTAGGGGAGGATCGGGGAGGATGCGGGGAGGATCGGGGAGGATTGGGGGAGGATCGGGGAGGATGCGGGGAGGATCGGGGAGGATGCAGGGTGGATCGGGGAGGATGCGGGGAGGATCGGGGAGGATGCGGGGAGGATCGGGGAGGATGCGGGGAGGACCGGGGAGGATGCGGGCAGGACCGGGGAGGATGCAGGGAGGACCGGGGAGGTTGCGTGGAGGACCGGGGAGAATGCGGAGAGGACCGGGGAGGATGCGGGGAGGACCGGGGAGGATGCGGGGAGGATCGGGAAGGATGCGGGGAGGATCGGGGAGGATGCGGCCGGGACCGGGGAGGATGCGGGGAGGATCGGGGAGGATGCGGGGAGGACCGGGGAGGATGCGGGGAGGATACGGGGAGGATCAGGGAGGATACGGGGAGGATCTGGGAGGATGCGGGGAGGACCGGGGAGGATGCGGGGAGGATGGGGGAAGATGCGGGGAGGACCGGAGATGATTCGGGGAGGACCGGGCAGGATGCGTGGAGGTCCGGGGAGGATGCGGAGAGGACCGGGGAGGATGCGGGGAGGACCGGGGAGGATTTGAGGAGGACCGTGGAGGATGCGGGGAGGATCGGGGAGGATTGGGGGAGGATCAAGGAGGATGCGGCCGGGACCGGGGAGGATGCGGGGAGGATCGGGGAGGATTAGGGGAGGATCGGGGAGGATGCGGGGAGGATCGGGGAGGATTGGGGGAGGATCGGGGGGGATGCGGGGAGGATCGGGGAGGATGCGGGGCGGATCGGGGAGGATGCGGGGAGGATCGGGGAGGATGCGGGGAGGATCGGGGAGGATGCGGGGAGGACCGGGGAGGATGCGGGCAGGACCGAGGAGGATGCAGGGAGGACCGGGGAGGATGCGTGGAGGACCGGGGAGAATGCGGAGAGGACCGGGGAGGATGCGGGGAGGACCGGGGAGGATGCGGGGAGGATCGGGGAGGATGCGGGGAGGATCGGGGAGGATGCGGCCAGGACCGGGGAGGATGCGGGGAGGATCGGGGAGGATGCGGGGAGGACCGGGGAGGATGCGCGGAGGATCGAGGAGGATGCGGCCAGGACCGGGGAGGATGCGGGGAGGATCGGGGAGGATTAGGGGGGGATCAGGGGGGGATGCGGGGAGGACCGGGGAGGATGCGGGGAGGACCGGGGAGGATGCGGGGAGGACCGGAGATGATTCGGGGAGGACCGGGGAGGATGCGTGGAGGACCGGGGAGGATGCGGAGAGGATCAAGGAGGATGCGGCGAGGACCGGGGAGGATGCGGAGAGGATCGGGGAGGATTAGGGGAGGATCGGGGAGGATGCGGGGAGGATCGGGGAGGATTGGGGGAGGATCGGGGAGGATGCGGGGAGGATCGGGGAGGATGCGGGGTGGATCGGGGAGGATGCGGGGAGGATCGGGGAGGATGCGGGGAGGATGCGGGGAGGATGCGGGGAGGACCGGGGAGGATGCGGGCAGGACCGGGGAGGATGCAGGGAGGACCGGGGAGGATGCGTGGAGGACCGGGGAGAATGCGGAGAGGGCCGGGGAGGATGCGGGGAGGACCGGGGAGGATGCGGGGAGGATCGGGGAGGATGCGGGGAGGATCGGGGAGGATGCGGCCAGGACCGGGGAGGATGCGGGGAGGATCGGGGAGGATGCGGGGAGGACCGGGGAGGATGCGGGGAGGACCGGGGAGGATACGGGGAGGATCAGGGAGGATACGGGGAGGATCTGGGAGGATGCGGGGAGGACCGGGGAGGATGCGGGGAGGATGGGGGAAGATGCGGGGAGGACCGGAGATGATTCGGGGAGGACCGGGCAGGATGCGTGGAGGTCCGGGGAGGATGCGGAGAGGACCGGGGAGGATGCGGGGAGGACCGGGGAGGATGCGGTCAGGACCGGGGAGGATGCGGGGAGGATCGGGGAGGATTAGGGGAGGATCGGGGAGGATGCGGGGAGGACCGGGGAGGATGCGGGGAGGACCGGGGAGGATGCGGGGAGGACCGGAGACGATTCGGGGAGGACCGGGGAGGATGCGTGGAGGACCAGGGAGGATGCGGAGAGGACCGGGGAGGATGCGGGGAGGACCGGGGAGGATGCGGGGAGGACCGTGGAGGATGCGCGGAGGATCGGGGAGGATTGGGGGAGGATCAAGGAGGATGCGGCCAGGACCGGGGGGGATGCGGGGAGGATCGGGGAGGATTAGGGGAGGATCGGGGAGGATGCGGGGAGGATCGGGGAGGATGCGGGGAGGACCGGGGAGGATGCGGGGACGATCGTGGAGGATGCGGGGAGGATGCGGGGAGGACCGGGGAGGATGCGGGGACGATCGTGGAGGATGCGGGGAGAACCGGGGAGGATGCGGGGAGGATCGGGGAGGATGCGGGGAGGACCAGGGAGGTTGCGGGGAGGACCGGCGAGGATTCGGGGAGGATCGGGGAGGATGCGGGGAGGACCGTGGAGGATGCGCGGAGGATCGGGGTGGATTGGGGGAGGATCAGGGAGGATGCGGGGAAGACCGGGGAGGATGCGGGGAGGATCGGGGAGGATGCAGGGAGGACCGGGGAGGATGCGGGGAGGATCAGAGTGGATGCGGGGAGGATCGGGGAGGATGCGGGGAGGATCGGGGAGGATGCGGGGAGGACCGGGAAGGATGCGGGGAGGACCGTGAAGGATGCGCGGAGGATCGGGGAGGATGCGGGGGAGGATCACGGAGGATGCGGGGAAGACCGGGGAGGATGCGGGGAGGATCGGGGAGGATTGGGGGAGGATCGGGGAGGATGCGTGGAGGATCGGGGAGGATGCAGGGAGGATCGGGGAGGATGCGGGGAGGATCGGGGAGGATGCGGGGAGGATCGGGGAGGATGCGGGGAGGACCGGGGAGGATACGGGCAGGACCCGGGAAGGATGCAGGGAGGACCGGGGAGGATGTGTGGAGGACCGGGGAGAATGCGGAGAGGACCGGGTAGGATGCGGGGAGGACCGGGGAGGATGCGGGGAGGATCGGGGAGGATGCGGGTAGGATCGGGGAGGATGCGGCCAGGACCGGGGAGGATGCGGGGAGGATCGGGGAGGATGCGGGGAGGATCGGGGAGGTTGCGGGGAGGACCGGGGAGGATGCGGGGAGGACCGGGGAGGATGCGGGGAGGATCAGGGAGGATACGGGGAGGATTGGTGAGGATGCGGGGAGGACGGGGGAGGATGCGGGGAGGATCGGGGAGGATGCGGGGAGGACCGGAGATGATTCGGGGAGGACCGGGGAGGATGCGGGGAGGACCGGGGAGGATGCGGCGAGGACCGGGGAGGATGCGGGGAGGACCGGGAAGGATGCGGGGAGGACCGTGGAGGATGCGCGGAGGATCGGGGAGGATTGGGGGACGATCGAGGAGGATGCGGCCAGGACCGGGGAGGATGCGGGGAGGATCGGGGAGGATTAGGGGAGGATCGGGGAGGATGCGGAGAGGACCGGGGAGGATGCGGGGAGGACCAGGGAGGATGCGGGGAGGACCGTGGAGGATGCGCGGAGGATCGGGGAGGATTGGGGGAGGATCGAGGAGGATGCGGCCAGGACCGGGGAGGATGCGGGGAGGATCGGAGAGGATGCGGGGAGGATCGGGGAGGATGCAAGGAGGATCGGGGAGGATGCGGGGAGGATCGGGGAGGATGCGGGGAGGACCGGGGAGGATGCGGGCAGGACCGGGGAGGATGCAGGGAGGACCGGGGAGGATGCGTGGAGGACCGGGGAGGACGCAGAGAGGACCGGGGAGGATGCGGGGAGGACCGGGGAGGATGCGGGGAGGACCGGGGAGGATGCTGGAAGGATCGGGGAGGATGCGGGGAGGATCGGGGAGGATGCGCGGAGGCGCAGGGAGGATACGAGGAGGACCGGGGGGGATGCTGGGAGGATCCGGGAGGATGCGGGTAGGATCGGGGAGGATGCGGGGAGGACTTGGGAGGATGCGGGGAGGATCGGGGAGGATGCGGGGAGGATCGGGGAGGATGCGGGGAGGACCGGGGAGGATGCGGGGAGGATCGGGGAGGATGCGGAGAGGACCGGGGAGGATGCGGGGAGGACCATGGAGGGTGCGGGGAGGACCGTGGAGGATGCGCGGATGATTGGGGAGGATTGGGGGAGGATCGGGAAGGATGCGGGGAGGACCGGGGAGGATGCGGGGAGGATCGGGGAGGATGCGGGGAGGATCGGTGAGGATGCGGGGGGGATCGGGGAGGATGCGGGGAGGACCGGGGAGGACGCGTGGAGGACCGGAGAGGACCGGGGAGGTTGCGGGGAGGACCGGGGAGGATGCGGAGAGGACCGGAGAGGATGCGGGGAGGACCGGGTAGGATGCGGGGAGGACCGGGGAGGATGCGGGGAGGATCGGGGAGGATGCGGGGAGGATCGGGGAGGATGCGGCCAGGACCGGGGAGGATGCGGGGAGGATCGGGGAGGATGCGGGGAGGACCGGGGAGGATGCGGGGAGGACCGGGGAGGATGCGGGGAGGACCGGGGAGGATGCGGGGAGGATCAGGGAGGATACGGGGAGGATCGGTGAGGATGCAGGGAGGACGGGGGAGGATGCGGGGAGGACCGGAGATGATTCGGGGAGGACCGGGGAGGATGCGGGGAGGACCGGGGAGGATGCGGCGAGGACCAGGGAGGATGCGGGGAGGACCGTGGAGGATGCGCGGAGGATCGGGGAGGATTGGGGGACGATCGAGGAGGATGCGGTCAGGACCGGGGAGGATGCGGGGAGGATCGGGGAGGATTAGGGGAGGATCGGGGAGGATGCGGAGAGGACCGGGGAGGATGCGGGGAGGACCAGGGAGGATGCGGGGAGGACCGTGGAGGATGCGCGGAGGATCGGGGAGGATTGGGGGAGGATCGAGGAGGATGCGGCCAGGACCGGGAAGGATGCGGGGAGGATCGGGGAGGATGCGGGGAGGATCGGGGAGGATGCAAGGAGGATCGGGGAGGATGCGGGGAGGATCAGGGAGGATGCGGGGGGGATCGGGGAGGATGCGGGGAGGATCGCGGAGGATGCGGGGAGGATCGGGGAGGATGCGGGGAGGACCGGGGAGGATGCGGGCAGGACCGGGGAGGATGCAGGGAGGACCGGGGAGGATGCGTGGAGGACCGGGGAGGACGCAGGGAGGACCGAGGAGGATGCGGGGAGGACCGGGGAGGATGCGGGGAGGACCGGGGAGGATGCTGGAAGGATCGGGGAGGATCCGGGGAGGATCGGGGAGGATGCGGGGAGGATCGGGGAGGAAACGGGGAGGATCGGGGAGGATGCGGGGAGGATCGGGGAGGATGCGGGGAGGATCGGGGAGGATGCGGGGAGGATCGGGGAGGATGCGGGGAGGGTCGGGGAGGATGCGGGGAGGACCGGGGAGGATACGGGCAGGACCGGGGAGGATGCAAGGGAGGACCGGGGAGGATGTGTGGAGGACCGGGGAGAATGCGGAGAGGACCGGGTAGGATGCGGGGAGGACCGGGGAGGATGCGGGGTGGATCGGGGAGGATGCGGGGAGGATCAGGGAGGATGCGGCCAGGACCGGGGAGGATGCGGGGAGGATCGGGGAGGATGCCGAGACGACCGAGGAGGATGCGGGGAGGATCAGGGAGGATGCGGCCAGGACCGGGGAGGATGCGGGGAGGATCGGGGAGGATGCGGGGACGACCGTGGAGGATGCACGGAGGATCGGGAAGGATGCGGGGAGGACTGGGGAGGATGCGTGGAGGATCGGGGAGGATGCGGGTAGGATCGGGGAGGATGTGGGGAGGATTGGGAGGATGCGGCGAGGATTGGGGAGGATGCGTGGAGGACCGGGGAGGATGCGGAGAGGACCAAGGAGGATGTGGGGAGGATCGAGGAGGATGCGGGGAGGATCGGGGAGGATGCGGGGAGGATCGGGGAGGATGCGGGGAGGACCGGGGAGGATGCGGGGAGGATCCGGGAGGATGCGGGGAGGATCCGGGAGGATGCGGGGAGGATCGGGGAGGATGCGGGTGGGATCCGGGAGGATGTGGGGCTGACCGTGGAGGATGCGGGGAGGATCGGGGAGGATGCGGGGAGGACCGGGGAGGATGCGGGGGGGACCGTGGAGGATGCAGGGAGGATCGGGGAGGATGCGGCGAGGACCGGGGAGGATGCAGGGAGGATCGGGGAGGATGCGGGGAGGATCGGGGAGGATGCGGGGAGGATCGGGGAGGATGCGGGGAGGACCGGGGAGGATGCGGGGAGGATCGGGGAGGATGCGGGGAGGATCGGGGAGGATGCGGGGAGGATCGGGGAGGATGCGGGGAGGACCAAGGAGGATGCGGGGAGGACCGTGGAGGATGCGGGGAGGATCGGGGAGGATGCGGGGAGGATCGGGGAGGATGCGGGTAGGATCCGGGAGGATGTGGGGATGACCAGGGAGGATACGTGGAGGATCGGGGAGGATGCGGGGAGGACCGGGGAGGATGCGGGGGGGACCGGGGGGATGCGGGGAGGATCAGGGAGGATGCGGGGAGGACCAGGGAGGATGCGGGGAGGACCGTTGAGGATGCGGAAAGGATCGGGGAGGATGCGGGGAGGATCAGGGAGGATGCGGGTAGGATCGGGGAGGATGTGGGGATGATCAGGCAGAATACGGGGAGGACCGGGGAGGATGCGGGGAGGATCGGGGAGGATGCGGGGAGGACCGGAGAGGATGCGGGGAGGACCGGAGAGGATGCGAGGAGGACCGGGGAGGATGCGGGGAGGACCGGGGAGGATGCGGGGAGGATCGGGGAGGATGCGGGGAGGATCGGGGAGGATGCGGGGAGGACCGGGGAGGATGCGGGGAGGACCGGGGAGGATGCGGGGAGGACCGGGGAGGATGCGGGGAGGATCGGGGAGGATGCAGGGAGGACCGGAGAGGATGCGTGGAGGACCGGAGAGGATGCGAGGAGGACCGGGGAGGATGCGGGGAGGACCGGGGAGGATGCGGGGAGGATCGGGGAGGATGTGGGGAGGATCGGGGAGGATGCGGGGAGGACCGGGGAGGATGCGGGGAGGACCGGGGCGGATGCGGAAAGGATCGGGGAGGATGCGGGGAGGACCGGGGAGGATGCGGGGAGGCTCAGGGAGGATGCGGGGAGGACCCGGGAGGATGCAGGGAGGACCGGGGAGGATGCGGGGAGGCTCGGGGAGGATGCGGGGAGGACCGGGGAGGATGCGGGGAGGACCGGGGAGGATGCGGGGAGGATCGGGGAGGATGCAGGGAGGACCGGAGAGGATGCGGGGAGGACCAGAGAGGATGCGGGGAGGCTCGGGGAGGATGCGGGTGGGACCGGGGAGGATGGGGGGAGGACCGGGGAGGATGCGGGGAGGATCGGGGAGGATGCAGGGAGGACCGGAGAGGATGCGGGGAGGACCGGAGAGGATGCAGGGAGGATCGGGGAGGATGCGCGGAGGATCGGGAAGGATGCGGGGAGGACTGGGGAGGATGCGTGGAGGACCGGGAAGGATGCGGAGAGGACCAAGGAGGATGTGGGGAGGACCGGGGAGGATGCAGGGAGGACCGTGGAGGATGCGGCGAGGACCGGGGAGAATGCAGGGAGGATCGCGGAGAATGCGGGGAGGATCGGGGAGGATGTGTGGAGGATCGGGGAGGATGCGGGGAGGACCGGGGAGGAGGCGGGGAGGATCGGGGAGGATGCGGGGAGGATCGGGGAGGATGCGGGGAGGATCGGGGAGGATGCGGGGAGGACCAGGGAGGATGCGGGGAGGACCGTGGAGGATGCGGGGAGGATCGGGGAGGATGTGGGGAGGATCGGGGAGGATGCGGGTGGGATCCGGGAGGATGTGGGGATGACCAGGGAGGATACGTGGAGGATCGGGGAGGATGCGGGGAGGACCGGGGAGGATGCGGGGGGGACCGTGGAGGATGCAGGGAGGATCATTGAGGATGCGGCGAGGACCGGGGAGGATGCAGGGAGGATCGGGGAGGATGCGGGGAGGATCGGGGAGGATGCGGCAAGGATCGGGGAGGATGCGGGGAGGACCGGGGAGGATGCGGAGAGGATCGGGGAGGATGCGGGGAGGATCGGGGAGGATGCGGGGAGGATCGGGGAGGATGCGGAGAGGACCAGGGAGGATGCGGGGAGGACCGTGGAGGATGCGGGGAGCATCGGCAAGGATGCGGGGAGGATCGGGAAGGATGCGGGTAGGATCCGGGAGGATGTGGGGATGACCAGGGAGGATACGTGGAGGATCGGGGAGGATGCGGGGAGTACCGGGGAGGATGCGGGGGGGACCGGGGAGGATGCGGGGAGGATCAAGGAGGATGCGGGGAGGACCAGGAAGGATGCGGGGAGGACCGTTGAGGATGCGGAAAGGATCGGGGAGGATGCGGGGAGGATCGGGGAGGATGCGGGTAGGATCGGGGAGGATGTGGGGATGATCAGGCAGGATACGGGGAGGATCGGGGAGGATGCGGGGAGCACCGGGGAGGATGCGGGGAGGACCGGGGAAGATGCGGGGAGGATCGGGGAAGATGCGGGGAGGACCGGGGAGGATGCGGGGAGGATCAGGGAGGATGCGGGGAGGACCGAGGAGGATGCGGGTAGGATCGGGGAGGATGCGGGGAGGACCGGGGAGGATGCGGGGAGGACCGTGGAGGATCGGGGAGGATGCGGGGAGGACCGGGGAGGATGTTGGGAGGATCGGGCAGGATGCGGGGAGGATCGGGGAGGATGCGGGGAGGATCGGGGAGGATGCGGGTAGGATCGGGGAGGATGTGGGGATGATCAGGCAGGATACGGGGAGGATCGGGGAGGATGCGGGGAGCACCGGGGAGGATGCGGGGAGGACCGGGGAAGATGCGGGGAGGATCGGGGAAGATGCGGGGAGGACCGGGGAGGATGCGGGGAGGATCAGGGAGGATGCGGGGAGGACCGAGGAGGATGCGGGTAGGATCGGGGAGGATGCGGGGAGGACCGGGGAGGATGCGGGCAGGACCGTGGAGGATGCGGGTAGGATCGGGGAGGATGCAGGCAGGATCAGGGAGGATGTGGGTAGGATCGGGGAGGATGCGGGGAGGATCGGGGAGGATGCGGGGAGGATCGGGGAGGAAGTGTGGAGGACCGGGGGTGATGCGGAGAGGACCAAGGAGGATGTGGGGAGGACCGGGGAGGATGCGGGGAGGACCGTGGAGGATGCGGGGAGGATCGGGGAGGATGCGGGGAGGATCGGGGAGGATGCAGGGAGGATCGGGGAGGATGCGGGGAGGATCGGGGAGGATGCGGGGACGACCGGGGAGGATGCGGGGAGGACCGGGGAGTATGCGGGGAGGATCGGGGAGGATGCGGGGAGGACCGGAGAGCATGCGGGGAGGACCGTGGAGGATGCGGGTAGGATCGGGGAGGATGCGGGCAGGATCGGGGAGGATGCGGGGAGGATCGGGGGGGATGTGGGAATGATCAAAGAGGATACGGGGAGGATCGGGGAGGATCGGGGAAGATGCGGGGAGGATGCGGGGAGGATCGGGGAGGATGCGGGTAGGATCGGGGAGGATGTGGGGATGATCAGGGAGGATACGGGGAGGATCGGGGAGGAAGCGGGGAGGACCGGGGAGGATGCGGGGAGGACCGGGGAGGATGCGGGGAGGATCGGGGAGGATGCGGGGAGGACCGGGGAGGATGCGGGCAGGATCAGGGAGGATGTGGGGATGATCAGGGAGGATACGGGGAGGATCGGGGAGGAAGCGGGGAGGACCGAGGAGGATGCGGGGAGAATCAGGTAGGATACGGGGAGGATCGGGGAGGATGCGGGGAGGGCCGGGGAGGATGCAGGGAGGACTGGAGAGGATGCGGGGAGGATCAGGGCGGATGCGGGGAGGACCGGGGAGGATGCGGGGAGGATCGGGGAGGATGCGGGGAGGACCGGGGAGGATGCGGGGAGGACCGGGGAGGATGCGGAGAGGCTCGGGGAGGATGCGGGGAGGACCGGGGAGGATGCGGGCAGGACCGGGGAGGATGCAGGGAGGACCAGGGAGGATGCGTGGAGGACCGGGGAGGATGCGGAGAGGACCGGGGAGGATGCGGGGGGGACCGTGGAGGATGCGGGGAGGACCGGGGAGGATGCGGCGAGGACCGGGGAGGATGCAGGGAGGATCGGGGAGGATGCGGGGAGGATCGGGGAGGATGCGGGGAGGATCGGGGAGGATGCGGGGAGGATCGGGGAGGATGCGGGGAGGATCGGAGAGGATGCGGGGAGGATCGGGGAGGATGCGGGTACGATCCGGGAGGATGTGGGGATGATCAGGGAGGATACGGGGAGGATCGGGGAGGATGCGGGGAGGACCGAGGAGGATGCGGGGAGGACCGGGGAGGATGCGGGTAGGATCCGGGAGGATGTGGGGATGATCAGGGAGGATACGGGGAGGATCGGGGAGGATGCGGGGAGGACCGGGGAGGATGCGGGGAGGATCAGGGAGGATGCGGGGAGGACCGGGGAGGATGCGGGGAGGACCGGGGAGGATGCGGGCAGGACCGTGGAGGATGCGGGTAGGATCGGGGAGGATGCGGGCAGGATCAGGGAGGATGTGGGTAGGATCGGGGAGGATGCGGGGAGGATCGGGGAGGATGCGGGGAGGATCGGGGAGGAAGTGTGGAGGACCGGGGGTGATGCGGAGAGGACCAAGGAGGATGTGGGGAGGACCGGGGAGGATGCGGGGAGGACCGTGGAGGATGCGGGGAGGATCGGGGAGGATGCGGGGAGGATCGGGGAGGATGCAGGGAGGATCGGGGAGGATGCGGGGAGGATCGGGGAGGATGCGGGGACGACCGGGGAGGATGCGGGGAGGACCGGGGAGTATGCGGGGAGGATCGGGGAGGATGCGGGGAGGATCGGGGAAGATGCGGGGAGGATCGGGGAGGATGCGGGGAGGACCGGAGAGCATGCGGGGAGGACCGTGGAGGATGCGGGTAGGATCGGGGAGGATGCGGGCAGGATCGGGGAGGATGCGGGGAGGATCGGGGGGGATGTGGGAATGATCAAAGAGGATACGGGGAGGATCGGGGAGGATCGGGGAAGATGCGGGGAGGATGCGGGGAGGATCCGGGAGGATGCGGGTAGGATCGGGGAGGATGTGGGGATGATCAGGGAGGATACGGGGAGGATCGGGGAGGAAGCGGGGAGGACCGGGGAGGATGCGGGGAGGACCGGGGAGGATGCGGGGAGGATCGGGGAGGATGCGGGGAGGACCGGGGAGGATGCGGGCAGGATCAGGGAGGATGTGGGGATGATCAGGGAGGATACGGGGAGGATCGGGGAGGAAGCGGGGAGGACCGAGGAGGATGCGGGGAGAATCAGGTAGGATACGGGGAGGATCGGGGAGGATGCGGGGAGGGCCGGGGAGGATGCAGGGAGGACTGGAGAGGATGCGGGGAGGATCAGGGCGGATGCGGGGAGGACCGGGGAGGATGCGGGGAGGATCGGGGAGGATGCGGGGAGGACCGGGGAGGATGCGGAGAGGACCGGGGAGGATGCGGGGAGGACCGGGGAGGATGCGGGGAGGACCGGGGAGGATGCGGAGAGGCTCGGGGAGGATGCGGGGAGGACCGGGGAGGATGCGGGCAGGACCGGGGAGGATGCAGGGAGGACCAGGGAGGATGCGTGGAGGACCGGGGAGGATGCGGAGAGGACCGGGGAGGATGCGGGGGGGACCGTGGAGGATGCGGGGAGGACCGGGGAGGATGCGGCGAGGACCGGGGAGGATGCAGGGAGGATCGGGGAGGATGCGGGGAGGATCGGGGAGGATGCGGGGAGGATCGGGGAGGATGCGGGGAGGATCGGGGAGGATGCGGGGAGGATCGGAGAGGATGCGGGGAGGATCGGGGAGGATGCGGGTACGATCCGGGAGGATGTGGGGATGATGGGGGAGGATACGGGGAGGATCGGGGAGGATGCGGGGAGGACCGAGGAGGATGCGGGGAGGACCGGGGAGGATGCGGGTAGGATCCGGGAGGATGTGGGGATGATCAGGGAGGATACGGGGAGGATCGGGGAGGATGCGGGGAGGACCGGGGAGGATGCGGGGAGGATCAGGGAGGATGCGGGGAGGACCGGGGAGGATGCGGGGAGGATCGGGGAGGATGCCGGGAGGATCGGGGAGGATGCGGGTAGGATCGTGGGGGATGTGGGGATGATCAGGGAGGATACGGGGGGGATCGGGGAGGATGCGGGGAGGAAGGACCGCCGAAGATGCGGGGAGGACCGGGGAGGATGCGGGGAGGATCAGAGAGGATGCGGGGAGGACCGAGGAGGATGCGGGTAGGATCGGGGAGGATGCGGGGAGGACCGGAGAGGATGCAGGGAGGACCGTGGAGGATGCGTGGAGGATCGGGGAGGATGCGGGGAGGACCGGGGAGGATGCTGGGAGGATCGGGGAGGATGCGGCGAGGATCGGGGAGGATGCGGGGAGGATCGGGGAGGATGCGGGGGGGACCGGGGAGGATGCGGGGAGGACCGTGGAGGATGCGGGTAGGATCGGGGAGGATGCGGGCAGGATCGGGGAGGATGCGGGTAGGATCGGGGAGGATGCGGGGAGGATCGAAGAGGATGCGGGGAGGATCGGGGAGGATGTGTGGAGGACCGGGGAGGATGCGGAGAGGACCAAGGAGGATGTGAGGAGGACCGGGGAGGATGCGGGGAGGACCGTGGAGGATGCGGGGAGGATCGGGGAGGATGCGGGGAGGACCAGGGAGGATGCGGGGAGGACCGTGGAGGATGCGGGGAGGATCGGGGAGGATGTGGGGAGGATCGGGGAGGATGCGGGTGGGATCCGGGAGGATGTGGGGATGACCAGGGAGGATACGTGGAGGATCGGGGAGGATGCGGGGAGGACCGGGGAGGATGCGGGGGGGACCGTGGAGGATGCAGGGAGGATCATTGAGGATGCGGCGAGGACCGGGGAGGATGCAGGGAGGATCGGGGAGGATGCGGGGAGGATCGTGGAGGATGCGGCAAGGATCGGGGAGGATGCGGGGAGGACCGGGGAGGATGCGGAGAGGATCGGGGAGGATGCGGGGAGGATCGGGGAGGATGCGGGGAGGATCGGGGAGGATGCGGAGAGGACCAGGGAGGATGCGGGGAGGACCGTGGAGGATGAGGGGAGGATCGGGGAGGATGCGGGGAGGATCGGGAAGGATGCGGGTAGGATCCGGGAGGATGTGGGGATGACCAGGGAGGATACGTGGAGGATCGGGGAGGATGCGGGGAGTACCGGGGAGGATGCGGGGGGGACCGGGGAGGATGCGGGGAGGATCAAGGAGGATGCGGGGAGGACCAGGGAGGATGCGGGGAGGACCGTTGAGGATGCGGAAAGGATCGGGGAGGATGCGGGGAGGATCGGGGAGGATGCGGGTAGGATCGGGGAGGATGTGGGGATGATCTAGCAGGATACGGGGAGGATCGGGGAGGATGCTTGGAGCACCGGGGAGGATGCGGGGAGGACCGGGGAGGATGCGGGGAGGATCGGGGAAGATGCGGGGAGGACCGGGGAGGATGCGGGGAGGATCAGGGAGGATGCGGGGAGGACCGAGGAGGATGCGGGTAGGATCGGGGAGGATGCGGGGAGGACCGGGGAGGATGCGGGGAGGACCGTGGAGGATCGGGGAGGATGCGGGGAGGACCGGGGAGGATGCTGGGAGGATCGGGCAGGATGCGGGGAGGATCGGGGAGGATGCGGGGAGGATCGAGGAGGATGCGGGGAGGACCGGGGAGGATGCGGGCAGGACCGTGGAGGATGCGGGTAGGATCGGGGAGGATGCGGGCAGGATCAGGGAGGATGTGGGTAGGATCGGGGAGGATGCGGGGAGGATCGGGGAGGATGCGGGGAGGATCGGGGAGGAAGTGTGGAGGACCGGGGGTGATGCGGAGAGGACCAAGGAGGATGTGGGGAGGACCGGGGAGGATGCGGGGAGGACCGTGGAGGATGCGGGGAGGATCGGGGAGGATGCGGGGAGGATCGGGGAGGATGCAGGGAGGATCGGGGAGGATGCGGGGAGGATCGGGGAGGATGCGGGGAGGACCGGGGAGGATGCGGGGAGGACCGGGGAGTATGCGGGGAGGATCGGGGAGGATGCGGGGAGGATCGGGGAGGATGCGGGGAGGACCGGGGAGTATGCGGGGAGGACCGGAGAGCATGCGGGGAGGACCGTGGAGGATGCGGGTAGGATCGGGGAGGATGCGGGCAGGATCGGGGAGGATGCGGGGAGGATCGGGGGGGATGTGGGAATGATCAAAGAGGATACGGGGAGGATCGGGGAGGATCGGGGACGATGCGGGGAGGATGCGGGGAGGATCGGGGAGGATGCGGGTAGGATCGGGGAGGATGTGGGGATGATCAGGGAGGATACGGGGAGGATCGGGGAGGAAGCGGGGAGGACCGGGGAGGATGCGGGGAGGACCGGGGAGGATGCGGGGAGGATCGGGGAAGATGCGGGGAGGACCGGGGAGGATGCGGGCAGGATCAGAGAGGATGTGGGGATGATCAGGGAGGATACGGGGAGGATCGGGGAGGAAGCGGGGAGGACCGAGGAGGATGCGGGGAGGATCAGGTAGGATACGGGGAGGATCGGGGAGGATGCGGGGAGGGCCGGGGAGGATGCAGGGAGGACTGGAGAGGATGCGGGGAGGATCAGGGCGGATGCGGGGAGGACCGGGGAGGATGCGGGGAGGATCGGGGAGGATGCGGGGAGGACCGGGGAGGATGCGGAGAGGACCGGGGAGGATGCGGGGAGGACCGGGGAGTTTGCGGGGAGGACCGTGGAGGATGCGCGGAGGATCGGGGAGGATTGGGGGAGGATCGCGAAGGATGCGGGGAGGACCGGGGAGGATGCGGAGAGGCTCAGGGAGGATGCGGGGAGGACCGGGGAGGATGCGGGCAGGACCGGGGAGGATGCAGGGAGGACCAGGGAGGATGCGTGGAGGACCGGGGAGGATGCGGAGAGGACCGGGGAGGATGCGGGGGGGACCGTGGAGGATGCGGGGAGGACTGGGGAGGATGCGGCGAGGACCGGGGAGGATGCAGGGAGGATCGGGGAGGATGCGGGGAGGATCGGGGAGGATGCGGGGAGGATCGGGGAGGATGCGGGGAGGATCGGGGAGGATGCGGGGAGGATCGGAGAGCTTGCGGGGAGGATCGGGGAGGATGCGGGTACGATCCGGGAGGATGTGGGGATGATCAGGGAGGATACGAGGAGGATCGGGGAGGATGCGGGGAGGACCGAGGAGGATGCGGGGAGGACCGGGGAGGATGCGGGTAGGATCCGGGAGGATGTGGGGATGATCAGGGAGGATACGGGGAGGATCGGGGAGGATGCGGGGAGGACCGGGGAGGATGCGGGGAGGATCAGGGAGGATGCGGGGAGGACCGGGGAGGATGCGGGGAGGATCGGGGAGGATGCCGGGAGGATCGGGGAGGATGCGGGTAGGATCGTGGGGGATGTGGGGATGATCAGGGAGGATACGGGGGGGATCGGGGAGGATGCGGGGAGGAAGGACCGGGGAAGATGCGGGGAGGACCGGGGAGGATGCGGGGAGGATCAGAGAGGATGCGGGGAGGACCGAGGAGGATGCGGGTAGGATCGGGGAGGATGCGGGGACGACCGGAGAGGATGCAGGGAGGACCGTGGAGGATGCGTGGAGGATCGGGGAGGATGCGGGGAGGACCGGGGAGGATGCTGGGAGGATCGGGGAGGATGCGGCGAGGATCGGGGAGGATGCGGGGAGGATCGGGGAGGATGCGGGGGGGACCGGGGAGGATGCGGGGAGGACCGTGGAGGATGCGGGTAGGATCGGGGAGGATGCGGGCAGGATCGGGGAGGATGCGGGTAGGATCGGGGAGGATGCGGGGAGGATCGAAGAGGATGCGGGGAGGATCGGGGAGGATGTGTGGAGGACCGGGGAGGATGCGGAGAGGACCAAGGAGGATGTGAGGAGGACCGGGGAGGATGCGGGGAGGACCGTGGAGGATGCGGGGAGGATCGGGGAGGATGCGCGGAGGACCGTGGAGAATGCGGGGAGGATCGGGGAGGATGCAGGGAGGACCGGGGAGGATGCAGGGAGGATCGGGGAGGATGCGGGGAGGATCGGGGAGGATGCGGGGAGGATGGGGGAGGATGTGGGGATGATCACGGAGGATACGGGGAGGATCGGGGAGGATCGGGGAAGATGCGGGGAGGATGCGGGGAGGATCGGGGAGGATGCGGGTAGGATCGGGGAGGATGTGGGGATGATCAGGGAGGATACGGGGAGGATCGGGGAGGATGCGGGGAGGACCGGGGAGGATGCGGGGAGGACCGGGGAGGATGCGGGGAGGATCGGGGAAGATGCGGGGAGGAGCGGGGAGGATGCGGGCAGGATCAGGGAGGATGCGGGGAGGACGGAGGAGGATGCGGGTAGGATCGGGGGGGATGCGGGGAGGACCGGTGAGGACGCGGAGAGGATCAGGTAGTATACGGGGAGGATCGGGGAGGATGCAGGGAGGACTGAAGAGGATGCGGGGAGGATCAGGGCGGATGCGGGGAGGACCGGGGAGGATGCGGCGAGGATGCGGGGAGGATCGGGGAGGATGCGGGGAGGATCGGGGAGGATGCGGGGAGGATGCGGGGAGGATCGGGGAGGATGCGGGTAGGATCGGGGAGGATGTGGGGATGATCAGGGAGGATACGGGGAGGATCGGGGAGGATGCGGGGAGGACCGGGGTGGATGCGGGGAGGACCGGGGAGGATGCGGAGAGGATCGGGGAAGATGCGGGGAGGACCGGGGAGGATGCGGGCAGGATCAGGGAGGATGCGTGGAGGACCGAGGAGGATGCGGGTAGGATCGGGGAGGATGCGGGGAGGACCGGGGAGGACACGGGGAGGATCAGGTAGGATACGGGGAGGATCCGGGAGGATGCGGGGAGGGCCGGGGAGGATGCAGGGAGGACTGGAGAGGATGCGGGGAGGATCAGGGCGGATGCGGGGAGGACCGGGGAGGATGCGCGGAGGATCGGGGAGGATTGGGGGAGGATCGCGGAGGATGCGGGGAAAACGACGGAGGATGCGGAGAGGCTCGGGGAGGATGCGGTCAGGACCGGGGAGGATGCGGGGAGGATCGGGGAGGATGCAGGGAGGACCGGGGAGGATGCGGAGAGGACCGGGGAGGATGCGGGGAGGACCGGGGAGGATGCGGGGAGGACCGTGGAGGATGCGGGGAGGACCGGGGAGGATGCGGCGAGGACCGGGGGGGATGCAGGGAGGATCGGGGAGGATGCGGGGAGGATCGTGGAGGATGCGGGGAGGATCGGGGAGGATGCGGGGAGGACCGGGGAGGATGCGGGGAGGATCGGGGAGGATGCGGGGAGGATCGGGGAGGATGCGGGCAAGACCAAGGAGGATGTGGGGAGGACCGGGGAGGATGCGGGGAGGACCGTGGAGGATGCGGGGAGGATCGGGGAGGATGCGGGGAGGACCGGGGAGGATGCGGGGAGGACCGTGGAGGATGCGGGTAGGATCGGGGAGGATGCAGGAAGGATCGGGGAGGATGCGGGTAGGATCGGGGAGGATGCGGGGAGGATCGGGGAGGATGCGGGGAGGATCGGGGAGGATGCGGGGAGGACCAAGGAGGATGTGGGGAGGACCGGGGAGGATGCGGGGAGGAGCGGGGAGGATGCTCGGAGGACCGTGGAGGATGCGGGGAGGATCGGGGAGGATGCGGGGAGGACCGGGGAGGATGCAGGGAGGATCGGGGAGGATGCGGGGAGGATCGGGGAGGATGCGGGGAGGATCGGGGAGGATGTGGGGATGATCACGGAGGATACGGGGAGGATCGGGGAGGATGCGGGGAGGATCGGGTAGGATGCGGGGAGGACCGGGGAGGATGCGGGGGGGATCAGCGAAGATGCGGGGAGGACCGGGGAGGATGCGGGCAGGATCAGGGAGGATGCGGGGAGGACCGAGGAGGACGCGGGTAGGATCGGGGAGGATGCGGGGAGGACCGGGGAGGACGCGGGGAGGATCAGGTAGGATACGGGGAGGATCCGGGAGGATGCGGGGAGGGCCGGGGAGGATGCAGGGAGGACTGGAGAGGATGCGGGGAGGATCAAGGCGGATGCGGGGAGGACCGGGGAGGATGCGGGGAGGATCGGGGAGGATTCGGAGAGGACCGGGGAGGATGCGGGGAGGACCGGGGAGTTTGCGGGGAGGACCGGGGAAGATGCGGGGAGGATGCGGGGAGGATCGGGGAGGATGTGGGGATGATAAGGGAGGATACGGGGAGGATCGGGGAGGATGCGGGGAGGACCAGGGAGGATGCGGGAAGGACCGGGGAGGATGCGGGGAGGATCGGGGAAGATGCGGAGAGGACCGGGGAGGATGCGGGCAGGATCAGGGAGGATGCGATGAGGACCGAGGAGGATGCGGGTAGGATCGGGGAGGATGCGGGAAGGACCGGGGAGGACGCGGGGAGGATCAGGTAGGATACGGGGAGGATCGGGGAGGATGCGGGGAGGGCCGGGGAGGATGCAGGGAGGACTGGAGAGGATGCGGGGAGGATCAGGGCGGATGCGGAGAGGACCGGGGAGGATGCGCGGAGGATCGGGGAGGATTGGGGGAGGATCGCGGAGGATGCGGGGAGGACCGGGGAGGATGCGGAGAGGCTCGGGGAGGATGCGGGGAGGACCGGGGAGGATGCGGGCAGGACCGGGGAGGATGCGGGGAGGACCGGGGAGGATGCGGCGAGGACCAGGGAGGATGCAGGGAGGACCGGGGAGGATGCGTGGAGGACCGGGGAGGATGCGGAGAGGATGCGGGGAGGACCGGGGAGGATGCGGGGAGGACCGTGGAGGATGCGGGGAGGACCGGGGAGGATGCGGCGAGGACCGGGGAGGATGCAGGGAGGATCGGGGAGGATGCGGGGAGGATCGGGGAGGATGCGGGGAGGATCGGGGAGGATGCGGGGAGGACCGGGGAGGATGCGGGGAGGATCGGGGAGGATGCGGGGAGGATCGGGGAGGAGCCGGGGACGATCAGGGAGGATGCGGGAAGGACCGGGGAGGATGCGGGGAGGATCGGGGAGGATGCGGGTAGGATCCGGGGGGGTGTGGGGATGATCAGGGAGGATGCGGAGAGGATCAGGGAGGATGCGGGGAGGACCGGGGAGGATGCGGGGAGGATCAGGGAGGATGCGGGGAGGACCGGGGAGGATGCGGGGAGGACCGTTGAGGATGCGGGGAGGATCGGGGAGGATGAGGGGAGGACCGGGGAGGATGCGGGGAGGATCGGAGGGGATGCGGGGAGGATCGGGGAGGATGCGGGGAGGATCAAGCAGGATGCGAGGAGGACCGGGGAGGATGCGGGGAGGACCGGGGAGGATGCGGAGAGGATCGGGGTGGATGCGGGGAGGATCGGGGAGGATGCAGGGAGGATCAGGGAGGATGCGGGGAGGACCGGGGAGGATGCGGTGAGGACCGGGGACGATGCGGGGAGCATCGGGGAGGATGCGGCGAGGATCGGCGAGGATGCGGGGAGGATCGGGGAGGATGCGGGGTGGACCGGGAAGGATGCGGGGAGGACCGGGGAGGATGCGGGGAGGATCGGGGAGGATGCGGGAAAGACCGGGGAGGATGCGGGGAGGATCGGGGAGGATGCGGGGAGGACCGGGGAGGATGCGGGGAGGACCGGGGAGGATGCGGGGAGGACCTCGGAGGATGCCGGGAGGACCGGGAAGGATGCGGGGAGGACCGGGGAGGATGCGGGGAGGACCGGGGAGGATGCTAGGAGGACCGGGGAGGATGCGGGGAGGACCGGGGAGGATGCGGGGAGGATCAAGCAGGATGCGGGGAGGACCGGGGAGGATGCGGGGAGGACCGGGGAGGATGCGGAGAGGATCGGGGAGGATGCGGCGAGGATCGGCGAGGATGCGGGGAGGATCGGGGAGGATGCGGGGTGGACCGGGAAGGATGCGGGGAGGACCGGGGAGGATGCGGGGAGGATCGGGGAGGATGCGGGGAAGACCGGGGAGGATGCGGGGAGGATCGGGGAGGATGCGGGGAGGACCGGGGAGGATGCGGGGAGGACCGGGGAGGATGCGGGGAGGACCTCGGAGGATGCCGGGAGGACCGGGGAGGATGCGGGGAGGACCGGGGAGGATGCGGGGAGGACCGGGGAGGATGCTAGGAGGACCGGGGAGGATGCGGGGAGGACCGGGGAGGATGCGGGGAGGATCAAGCAGGATGCGGGGAGGACCGGGGAGGATGCGGGGAGGACCGGGGAGGATGCGGAGAGGATCGGGGAGGATGCGGGGAGGATCAGGGAGGATGCGGGGAGGATCGGTCAGGATGTGGGGAGGACCGGGGAGGATGCGGGGAAGACCGGGGAGGATGCGGGGAGGACCGGGGAGGATGCGGGGAGGACCGGGGAGGATGCGGGGAGGACCGGGGAGGATGCGGGGAGGATCGGGGGGGATGCGGGGAGGATCGGGGAGGATGCGAGGAGTACCAGGGAGGATGCGGGGAGGACCGGGGAGGATGCGGGGCGGATCGGGGAGGATGCGGGGAGGATCGGACAGGATGCGGGGAGGATGCGGGGAGGACCGGGGAGGATGCGGGGAGGATCGGGGAGGATGAGGGGAGGGTCGGGGAGGATGCGGGGAGGACCGGGGAGGATGCGGGGAGGATCGGGGAGGATGCGGGGAGGATCGGGCAGGATGCGGGGAGGATGCGGGGAGGACCGGGGAGGATGCAGGGAGGATCGGGCAGGATGCGGGGAGGATGCGGGGAGGACCGGGGAGGATGCGGGGAGGATCGGGGAGGATGCGGGGAGGATCGGGGAGGATGCGGGGAGGATGCGGGGAGAATCGGGGATGATGCGGGGAGGACCGGGGAGGATGCGGGGAGGATCAGGGAGGATCAAGGAGGATGCGGGGAGGATGCGGGGAGGATGCGGGGAGGATCGGGGAGGATGCGGGGAGGATCAAGAGGATGCGGGGAGGACCGGGGAGGTTCGGGGAGGATGCGGGTAGGATCGGGGAGGATGTGGGGAGGACCGGGGAGGATGCGGGGAGGATCGGGGAGGAAGCGGGGAGGATCGCGGAGGATGTGAGGAGGACCGCGGAGGATGCGGGGAGGACCGGGGAGGATGCGGGGAGGACCGGGGAGGATGCGGGGAGGATCGGGGAGGATGCGGGGGGGATCGGGGAGGATGCGGGGGGGATCGGGGAGCATGCAGGAGGGACCAGGGAGGATGCCAGGAGGATCGGGGAGGATGCGGGGAGGATCGGGGAGGATGCCAGGAGGACCGGGGAGGATGCGGGGAGGACCGGGGACGATGCGGGGAGGATCGGGGAGGATGCGGGGAGGATCGGCGAGAATGCGGCGAGGACCGGGGAGGATGCGGGGAGGATCGAGGAGGATGCGGGGAGGACCGGGGAGGATGCGGGGAGGACCGGGGAGGATGCGGAGAGGATCGGGGAGGATGCGGGGAGGATCGGGGAGGATGCGGGGAGGATCGGGGAGGATGCGGGGAGGACCGGGGAGGATGCGGGGAGGATCGGGGAGGATGCGGGGAGGATCGGGGAGGATGCGGGGAGGACCTCGGAGGATGCGGGGAGGATCGGGGAGGATGCGGGGAGGACCGGGGAGGATGCGGGGAGGATCAGGGAGGATGCGGGGAGGATCGGGGAGGATGCGGGGAGGACCGGGGAGGATGCGGGGAGGATCGGGGAGGATGCGGGGAGGACCGGGGAGGATGCGGGGAGGACCGGGGAGGATGCGGGGAGGATCGGGGAGGATGCGGGGAGGATCGGGCAGGATGCGGGGAGGATGCGGGGAGGACCGGGGAGGATGCGGGGAGGATCGGGGAGGATGCGGGGAGGATCGGGGAGGATGCGGGGAGGATCGGGGTGGATGCGGGGAGGACCGGGGAGGATGCGGGGAGGACGGGGAGGATGCGGGGAGGACCGGGGAGGATGCGGGGAGGACCGGGGAGGATGCGGGGAGGATCGGGGAGGATGCGGGGAGGATCGGGGAGGATGCGGGGAGGACCTTGGAGGATGCCGGGAGGATCGGGGAGGATGCGGGAGGACCGGGGAGGATGCGGGGAGGATCAGGGAGGATGCGGGGAGGATCGGGGAGGATGCGGGGAGGATCGGGCAGGATGCGGGGAGGATGCGGGGAGGACCGGGGAGGATGCAGGGAGGATCGGGCAGGATGCGGGGAGGATGCGGGGAGGACCGGGGAGGATGCGGGGAGGATCGGGGAGGATGCGGGGAGGATCGGGGAGGATGCGGGGAGGATGCGGGGAGAATCGGGGATGATGCGGGGAGGACCGGGGAGGATGCGGGGAGGATCAGGGAGGATCAAGGAGGATGCGGGGAGGATGCGGGGAGGATGCGGGGAGGATCGGGGAGGATGCGGGGAGGATCAAGAGGATGCGGGGAGGACCGGGGAGGTTCGGGGAGGATGCGGGTAGGATCGGGGAGGATGTGGGGAGGACCGGGGAGGATGCGGGGAGGATCGGGGAGGAAGCGGGGAGGATCGCGGAGGATGTGAGGAGGACCGCGGAGGATGCGGGGAGGACCGGGGAGGATGCGGGGAGGACCGGGGAGGATGCGGGGAGGATCGGGGAGGATGCGGGGGGGATCGGGGAGGATGCGGGGGGGATCGGGGAGCATGCAGGAGGGACCAGGGAGGATGCCAGGAGGATCGGGGAGGATGCGGGGAGGATCGGGGAGGATGCCAGGAGGACCGGGGAGGATGCGGGGAGGACCGGGGACGATGCGGGGAGGATCGGGGAGGATGCGGGGAGGATCGGCGAGAATGCGGCGAGGACCGGGGAGGATGCGGGGAGGATCGAGGAGGATGCGGGGAGGACCGGGGAGGATGCGGGGAGGACCGGGGAGGATGCGGAGAGGATCGGGGAGGATGCGGGGAGGATCGGGGAGGATGCGGGGAGGATCGGGGAGGATGCGGGGAGGACCGGGGAGGATGCGGGGAGGATCGGGGAGGATGCGGGGAGGATCGGGGAGGATGCGGGGAGGACCTCGGAGGATGCGGGGAGGATCGGGGAGGATGCGGGGAGGACCGGGGAGGATGCGGGGAGGATCAGGGAGGATGCGGGGAGGATCGGGGAGGATGCGGGGAGGACCGGGGAGGATGCGGGGAGGATCGGGGAGGATGCGGGGAGGACCGGGGAGGATGCGGGGAGGACCGGGGAGGATGCGGGGAGGATCGGGGAGGATGCGGGGAGGATCGGGCAGGATGCGGGGAGGATGCGGGGAGGACCGGGGAGGATGCGGGGAGGATCGGGGAGGATGCGGGGAGGATCGGGGAGGATGCGGGGAGGATCGGGGTGGATGCGGGGAGGACCGGGGAGGATGCGGGGAGGACGGGGAGGATGCGGGGAGGACCGGGGAGGATGCGGGGAGGACCGGGGAAGATGCGGGGAGGATCGGGGAGGATGCGGGGAGGATCGGGGAGGATGCGGGGAGGACCTTGGAGGATGCCGGGAGGATCGGGGAGGATGCGGGAGGACCGGGGAGGATGCGGGGAGGATCAGGGAGGATGCGGGGAGGATCGGGGGGGATGCGGGGAGGACCGGGGAGGATGCGGGGAGGATCGGGGAGGATGCGGGGAGGACCGGGGAGGATGCGGGGAGGACCGGGGAGGATGCGGGGAGGATCGGGGAGGATGCGGGGAGGATCGGGCAGGATGCGGGGAGGATGCGGGGAGGACCGGGGAGGATGCGGGGAGGATCGGGGAGGATGCGGGGAGGATCGGGGAGGATGCCGGGAGGACCGGGGAGGATGCGGGGAGGATCGGGGAGGATGCGGGGAGGATCGGGCAGGATGCGGCGAGGATGCCGGAAGGACCGGGGAGGATGCGGGGAGGATCGGGGAGGATGCGGGGGGGATCGGGGAGGATGCGGGGAGGACCGGGGAGGATGCGGGGAGGATCGGGGAGGATGCCGGGAGGATCGGGCAGGATGCGGGGAGGATGCGGGGAGGACCGGAGAGGATGAGAAGAGGATCAGGGAGGATGCGTGGAGGATGCGGGGAGGATGCGGTCAGGATCGGGGATGATGCGGGGAGGACCGGGGAGGATGCGGGGAGGTTCGGGGAGGACCGGAGAGGATGCGGGGAGGATGCGGGGAGGATGCGGGGTGGATCGGGGAGGATGCGGGGAGGATCAGGAGGATGCGGGGAGGACCGGGGAGGTTCGGGGAGGATGCGGGGAGGACCGGGGAGGATGTGGGGAGGACTGGGGAGGATGCGGGGAGGATCGGGGAGGAAGCGGGGAGGATCGCGGAGGATGTGAGGAGGACCGCGGAGGATGCGGGGAGGACCGGAGAGGATGCGGGGAGGACCGGGGAGGATGCGGGGAGGATCGGGGAGGATGCGGGGGGGATCGGGGAGGATGCGGGGGGGATCGGGGAGGATGCAGGAGGGACCGGGGAGGATGCCAGGAGGATCGGGGAGGATGCGGGGAGGATCGGGGAGGATGCGGGGAGGATGCGGGGAGGACCGGGGAGGATGCGGGGAGGATCGGGGAGGATGCGGGGAGGATCGGGGAGGATGCCGGGAGGACCGGGGAGGATGCGGGGAGGATCGGGGAGGATGCGGGGAGGATCGGGCAGGATGCGGGGAGGATGCCGGAAGGACCGGGGAGGATGCGGGGAGGATCGGGGAGGATGCGGGGGGGATCGGGGAGGATGCGGGGAGGACCGGGGAGGATGCGGGGAGGATCGGGGAGGATGCGGGGAGGATCAAGCAGGATGCGGGGAGGATGCGGGGAGGACCAGGGAGGATGCAGGGAGGATCGGGCAGGATGCGGGGAGGATGCGGGGAGGACCGGAGAGGATGAGAAGAGGATCAGGGAGGATGCGTGGAGGATGCGGGGAGGATGCGGGGAGGATCGGGGATGATGCGGGGAGGACTGGGGAGGATGCGGGGAGGTTCGGGGAGGACCGGAGAGGATGCGGGGAGGATGCGGGGAGGATGCGGGGTGGATCGGGGAGGATGCGGGGAGGATCAGGAGGATGCGGGGAGGACCGGGGAGGTTCGGGGAGGATGCGGGGAGGACCGGGGAGGATGTGGGGAGGAGCGGGGAGGATGCGGGGAGGATCGGGGAGGAAGCGAGGAGGACCGCGGAGGATGTGAGGAGGACCGCGGAGGATGCGGGGAGGACCGGAGAGGATGCGGGGAGGACCGGGGAGGATGCGGGGAGGATCGGGGAGGATGCGGGGGGGATCGGGGAGGATGCGGGGGGGATCGGGGAGGATGCAGGAGGGACCGGGGAGGATGCCAGGAGGATCGGGGAGGATGCGGGGAGGATCGGGGAGGATGCCAGGAGGACCGGGGAGGATGCGGGGAGGACCAGGAACGATGCGGGGAGGATCGGGGAGGATGCGGGGAGGATCGGCAAGGACCGGGGAGGATGCGGGGAGGATCGGGGAGGATGCGGGGAGGACCGGGGAGGATGCGGGGAGGACCGGGGAGGATGCGGAGAGGATCGGGGAGGATGCGGGAAGTATCGGGGAGGATGCGGGGAGAATCGGGGAGGATGCGGGGAGGATCAGGGAGGATGCGGGGAGGACCGGGGAGGATGCGGGGAGGACCGGGGAGGATGCGGAGAGGATCGGGGAGGATGCGGGGAGTATCGGGGAGGATGCGGGGAGGATCGGGGAGGATGCGGGGAGGATCGGGGAGGATGCGGGGAGGACCGGGGAGGATGCGGGGAGGATCGGGGAGGATGCGGGGAGGACCGGGGAGGATGCGGGGAGGACCGGGGAGGATGCGGGGAGGATCAGGGAGGATGCGGGGAGGATCGGGGAGGATGCGGGGAGGACCTCGGAGGATGCCGGGAGGATGCGGGGAGGATGCGGGGAGGACCGGGGAGGATGCGGGGAGGACCGGGGAGGATGCGGGGAGGATCGGGGAGGATGCGGGGAGGATCGGGGAGGATGCGGGGAGGACCTCGGAGGATGCCGGGAGGATCTGGGAGGATGCGGGGAGGACCGGGGAGGATGCGGGGAGGATCGGGGAGGATGCGGGGAGGACCGGGGAGGATGCGGGGAGGACCCGGGGGGATGCGGGGAGGATCGGGGAGGATGCGGGGAGGATCGGGCAGGATGCGGGGAGGATGCGGGGAGGACCGGGGAGGATGCGGGGAGGATCGGGGAGGATGCGGGGAGGATCGGGGAGGATGCCGGGAGGACCGGGGAGGATGCGGGGAGGATCGGGGAGGATGCGGGGAGGATCGGGCAGGATGCGGGGAGGATGCGGGGAGGACCGGGGAGGATGCGGGGAGGATCGGGGAGGATGCGGGGAGGATCGGGGAGGATGCCGGGAGGACCGGGGAGGATGCGGGGAGGATCGGGGAGGATGCGGGGAGGACCGGGGAGGATGCAGGGAGGATCGGGCAGGATGCGGGGAGGATGCGGGGAGGACCGGGGAGGATGAGGGGAGGATCAGGGAGGATGCGGGGAGGATGCGGGGAGGATGCGGGGAGGATGCGGGGAGGATCGGGGATGATGCGGGGAGGACCGGGGAGGATCCGGGGAGGTTCGGGGAGGATCAGGGAGGATGCGGGGAGGATGCGGGGAGGATGCGGGGAGGATCGGGGAGGATGCGGGGAGGATCAGGAGGATGCGGGGAGTACCAGGGAGGTTCGGGGAGGATGCGGGGAGGACCGGGGAGGATGTGGGGAGGACCGGGGAGGATGCGGGGAGGATCGTGGAGGAAGCCGGGAGGATCGCGGAGGAGGTGAGGAGGACCGCGGAGGATGCGGGGAGGACCGGAGAGGATGCGGGGAGGACCGGGGAGGATGCGGGGAGGATCGGGGAGGATGCGGGGGGGATCAGGGAGGATGCGGGGGGGATCGGGGAGGATGCAGGAGGGACCGGGAAGGATGCCAGGAGGATCGGGGAGGATGCGGGGAGGATCGGGGAGGATGCCAGGAGGACCGGGGAGGATGCGGGGAGGACCGGGGACGATGCGGGGAGGATCGGGAAGGATGCGGGGAGGATCGGCGAGGATGCGGCGAGGATCGGGGAGGATGCGGGGAGTATCGGGGAGGATGCGGGGAGGATCGGGGAGGATGCGGGGAGGATCAGGGAGGATGCGGGGAGTATCGGGGAGGATGCGGGGAGGACCGGGCAGGATGCGGCGAGGATCGGGGAGGATGCGGGGAGGACCGGGGAGGATGCGGGGAGGACCGGGGAGGATGCGGGGAGGATCGGAGAGGATGCGGGGAGGACCGGGGAGGATGCGGGGAGGACCTCGGAGGATGCCGGGAGGATCGGGGAGGATGCGGGGAGGACCGGGGAGGATGCGGGGAGGATCAGGGAGGATGCGGGGAGGATCGGGGAGGATGCGGGGAGGACCGGGGAGGATGCGGGGAGGATCGGGGAGGATGCGGGGAGGACCGGGGAGGATGCGGGGCGGACCGGGGAGGATGCGGGGAGGATCGGGGAGGATGCGGGGAGGATCGGGGAGGATGCGGGGAGGATCGGGGAGGATGCGGGGAGGATCGGGGAGGATGCGGGGAGGATCGGGGAGGATGCCGGGAGGACCGGGGAGGATGGGGGGAGGATCGGGCAGGATGCGGGGAGGATGCCGGGAGGACCGGGGAGGATGCGGGGAGGATCGGGGAGGATGCGGGGGGGATCGGGGAGGATGCGGGGAGGACCGGGGAGGATGCGGGGAGGAGCGGGGAGGATGCGGGGAGGATCGGGCAGGATGCGGGGAGGATGCGGGGAGGACCGGGGAGGATGCAAGGAGGATCGGGCAGGATGCGGGGAGGATGCGGGGAGGACCGGGGAGGATGAGGGGAGGATCAAGGAGGATGCGGGGAGGATGCGGGGAGGATGCGGGGAGGATGCGGGGAGGATCGGGGATGATGCGGGGAGGACCGGGGAGGATGCGGGCAGGTTCGGGGAGGATCAGGGAGGATGCGGGGAGGATGCGGGGAGGATGCGGGGAGGATCGGGGAGGATGCGGGGAGGATCCGGGAGGATGCGGGGAGGACCGGGGAGGTTCGGGGAGGATGCGGGGAGGACCGGGGAGGATGTGGGGAGGACCGGGGAGTATGCGGGGAGGATCGGGGAGGAAGCGGGGAGGATCGCGGAGGATGTGGGGAGGACCGCGGAGGATGCGGGGAGGACCGGAGAGGATGCGGGAGGACCGGGGAGGATGCGGGGAGGATCGGGAAGGATGCCGGGGGGATCGGGGAGGATGCGGGGGGGATCGGGGAGGATGCAGGAGGGACCGGGGAGGATGCTGGGGGGATCGGGGAGGATGCGGGGAGGACCGGGGAGGATGCGGGGAGGATGCGGGGAGGATCGGGGAGGATGCGGGGAGGACCGGGGAGGATGCGGAGAGGATCGGGGAGGATGCGGGGAGTATCGGGGAGGATGCGGGGAGAATCGGGGAGGATGCGGGGAGGATCAGGGAGGATGCGGGGAGGACCGGGGAGGATGCGGGGAGGACCGGGGAGGATGCGGAGAGGATCGGGGAGGATGCGGGGAGTATCGGGGAGGATGCGGGGAGGATCGGGGAGGATGCGGGGAGGATCGGGGAGGATGCGGGGAGGACCGGGGAGGATGCGGGGAGGATCAGGGAGGATGCGGGGAGGACCGGGGAGGATGCGGGGAGGACCGGGGAGGATGCGGGGAGGACCGGGGAGGATGCGGGGAGGATCGGGGAGGATGCGGGGAGGACCGGGGAGGATGCGGGGAGGATCGGGGACGATGCGGGGAGGATCGGGGAGGATGCCGGGAGGACCGGGGAGGATGCGGGGAGGATCGGGGAGGATGCGGGGAGGACCGGGGAGGATGCAGGGAGGATCGGGCAGGATGCGGGGAGGATGCGGGGAGGACCGGGGAGGATGAGGGGAGGATCAGGGAGGATGCGGGGAGGATGCGGGGAGGATGCGGGGAGGATGCGGGGAGGATCGGGGATGATGCGGGGAGGACCGGGGAGGATCCGGGGAGGTTCGGGGAGGATCAGGGAGGATGCGGGGAGGATGCGGGGAGGATGCGGGGAGGATCGGGGAGGATGCGGGGAGGATCAGGAGGATGCGGGGAGGACCGGGGAGGTTCGGGGAGGATGCGGGGAGGACCGGGGAGGATGTGGGGAGGACCGGGGAGGATGCGGGGAGGATCGTGGAGGAAGCCGGGAGGATCGCGGAGGATGTGAGGAGGACCGCGGAGGATGCGGGGAGGACCGGAGAGGATGCGGGGAGGACCGGGGAGGATGCGGGGAGGATCGGGGAGGATGCGGGGGGGATCGGGGAGGATGCGGGGGGGATCGGGGAGGATGCAGGAGGGACCGGGAAGGATGCCAGGAGGATCGGGGAGGACGCGGGGAGGATCGGGGTGGATGCCAGGAGGACCGGGGAGGATGCGGGGAGGACCGGGGACGATGCGGGGAGGATCGGGAAGGATGCGGGGAGGATCGGCGAGGATGCGGCGAGAACCGGGGAGGCTGCGGGGAGGATCGGGGAGGATGCGGGGAGGACCGGGGAGGATGCAGGGAGGACCGGGGAGGATGCGGAGAGGATCGGGGAGGATGCGAGGAGTATCGGGGAGGATGCGGGGAGGATCGGGGAGGATGCGGGGAGGATCAGGGAGGATGCGGGGAGGATCGGGGAGGATGCGGGGAGGACCGGGCAGGATGCGGCGAGGATCGGGGAGGATGCGGGGAGGACCGGGGAGGATGCGGGGAGGACCGGGGAGGATGCGGGGAGGATCGGAGAGGATGCGGGGAGGATCGGGGAGGATGCGGGGAGGACCTCGGAGGATGCCGGGAGGATCGGGGAGGATGCGGGGAGGACCGGGGAGGATGCGGGGAGGATCAGGGAGGATGCGGGGAGGATCGGGGAGGATGCGGGGAGGACCGGGGAGGATGCGGGGAGGATCGGGGAGGATGCGGGGAGGACCGGGGAGGATGCGGGGAGGACCGGGGAGGATGCGGGGAGGATCGGGGAGGATGCGGGGAGGATCGGGGAGGATGCGGGGAGGATCGGGGAGGATGCGGGGAGGATCGGGGAGGATGCGGGAAGGATCAGGGAGGATGCCGGGAGGACCGGGGAGGATGCGGGGAGGATCGGGGAGGATGCGGGGAGGATGCCGGGAGGACCGGGGAGGATGCGGGGAGGATCGGGGAGGATGCGGGGGGGATCGGGCAGGATGCGGGGAGGATGCGGGGAGGACCGGGGAGGATGCAGGGAGGATCGGGCAGGATGCGGGGAGGATGCGGGGAGGACCGGGGAGGATGAGGGGAGGATCAGGGAGGATGCGGGGAGGATGCGGGGAGGATGCGGGGAGGATGCGGGGAGGATCGGGGATGATGCGGGGAGGACCGGGGAGGATGCGGGCAGGTTCGGGGAGGATCAGGGAGGATGCGGGGAGGATGCGGGGAGGATGCGGGGAGGATCGGGGAGGATGCGGGGAGGATCCGGGAGGATGCGGGGAGGACCGGGGAGGTTCGGGGAGGATGCGGGGAGGACCGGGGAGGATGTGGGGAGGACCGGGGAGTATGCGGGGAGGATCGGGGAGGAAGCGGGGAGGATCGCGGAGGATGTGGGGAGGACCGCGGAGGATGCGGGGAGGACCGGAGAGGATGCGGAGAGGACCGGGGAGGATGCGGGGAGGATCGGGAAGGATGCCGGGGGGATCGGGGAGGATGCGGGGGGGATCGGGGAGGATGCAGGAGGGACCAGGGAGGGTGCTGGGGGGATCGGGGAGGATGCGGGGAGGACCGGGGAGGATGCGGGGAGGATTCGGGGAGGATCGGGGAGGATGCGGGGAGGATCGGGGAGGATGCCAAGAGGACCGGGGAGGATGCGGGGAGGACCGGGGACGATGCGGGGAGGATCGGGGAGGATGCGGGGAGGATCGGCGAGGATGCGGCGAGGACCGGGGAGGATGCGGGGAGGACCGGGGAGGATGCGGGGAGGACCGGGGAGGATGCTAGGAGGACCGGGGAGGATGCAGGGAGGATCGGAGGGGATGCGGGGAGGATCGGGGAGGATGCCAAGAGGACCGGGGAGGGTGCGGGGAGGACCGGGGAGGATGCGGAGAGGATCGGGGAGGATGCGGGGAATATCGGGGAGGATGCGGGGAGGATCGGGGAGGATGCGGGGAGGATCAGGGACGATGCGGGGAGGATCGGGCAGGATGCGGGGAGGACCGGGGAGGATGCGGGGAGGACCGGGGAGGATGCGGGGAGGACCGGGGAGGATGCGGGGAGGATCGGGGAGGATGCGGGGAGAACCGGGGAGGGTGCGGGGAGGACCTCGGAGGATGCCGGGAGGACCAGGGAGGATGCGGGGAGGACCGGGGAGGATGCGTGGAGGATCGGAGGGGATGCGGAGAGGATCGGGTAGGATGCGGGGAGGATCGGGGAGGATGCAGAGAGGATCAGGGAGGATGCGGGGAGGATCAAGGAGGATGCCACGAGGACCCGGGAGGATGCGGTGAGGACCGGGGACGATGCGGGGAGCATCGGGGAGGATGCGGGGAAGATCGGCGAGGATGCGGCGAGGACCGGGGAGGATGCGGGGAGGACCTCGGAGGATGCCGGGAGGATCGGGGAGGATACGGGGAGGACCGGGGAGGATGCGGGGAGGACCGGGGAGGATGCTAGGAGGACCGGGGAGGATGCGGAGAGGACCGGGGAGGATGCGAGGGGGATCGGAGGGGATGCGGGGAGGATCGGGGAGGATGCGGGGAGGATCAAGCAGGATGCGGGGAGGACCGGGGAGGATGCGGGGAGGATCGGGGAGGATGCGGAGAGGATCGGGGAGGATGCGGGGAGGATCGGGGAGGATGCGGGGAGGATCGGGGAGCATGCGGGGAGGATCAGGGAGGATACGGGGAGGATCAGGGAGGATGCGGGGAGGACCGGGGAGGATGCGGGAAGGATCGGGGAGGATGCGGGGAGGACCGGGGAGGATGCGGGGAGGACCGGGGAGGATGCGGGGAGGATCGGGGAGGATGCGGGGAGGATGCGGGGAGGACCGGGCAGGATGCGGCGAGGACCGGGGAGGATGCAGGCAGGATCGAGGAGGATGCGGGGAGGATCGGGGAGGATGCGGGGAGGACTAGGGAGGATGCGGGGAGGACCGGGGAGGATGCGGGGAGGATCGGGGAGGATGCGGGGAGGATCGGGGAGGATGCGGGGAGGACCGGGGGGGATGCGGAGAGGATCGGGTAGGATGCGGGGAGGATCGGGGAGGATGCGGGGAGGATCGGGCAGGATGCGGCGAGGACCGGGGAGGATGCAAGGAGGATCGAGGAGGATGCGGGGAGGATCGGGGAGGATGCGGGGAGGACTAGGGAGGATGCGGGGAGGACCGGGGAGGATGCGGGGAGGATCGGGGAGGATGCGGGGAGGATCGGGGAGGATGCGGGGAGGACCGGGGGGGATGCAAAGAGGATCGGGTAGGATGCGGGGAGGATCGGGGAGGATGCGGAGAGGATCAGGGAGGATGCGGGGAGGATCAAGGAGGATGCCACGAGGACCCGGGAGGAGGCGGTGAGGACCGGGGACGATGCGGGGAGCATCGGGGAGGATGCGGGGAAGATCAGCGAGGATGCGGCGAGGACCGGGGAGGATGCGGGGAGGACCTCGGAGGATGCCGGGAGGACCGGGGAGGATGCGGGGAGGACCGGGGAGAATGCGGGGAGGACCGGGGAGGATGCGGGGAGGATCGGAGGGGATGCGGGGAGGATCGGGGAGGATGCGGGGAGGATCAAGCAGGATGCGGGGAGGACCGGGGAGGATGCGGGGAGGACCGGGGAGGATGCGGAGAGGATCGGGGAGGATGCGGGGAGGATCGGGGAGGATGCGGGGAGGATCGGGGAGCATGCGGGGAGGATCAGGGAGGATGCGGGGAGGATCAGGGAGGATGCGGGGAGGACCGGGGAGGATGCGGGGAGGATCGGGGAGGATGCGGGGAGGACCGGGGAGGATGCGGGGAGGACCGGGGAGGATGCGGCGAGGACCGGGGAGGATGCAGGGAGGATCGGGGAGGATGCGGGGAGGATCGGGGAGGATGCGGGGAGGACTAGGGAGGATGCGGGGAGGACCGGGGAGGATGCGGGGAGGATCGGGGAGGATGCGGGGGGGATCGGGGAGGATGCGGGGAGGATCGGGGAGGATGCGGGGAGGATGCGGGGGGTACCGGGGAGGATGCGGGGAGGATCGGGCAGGATGCGGGGAGGATGCGGGGAGGACCGGGGAGGATGCGGGGAGGATCGGGGAGGATGCGGGCAGGATCGGGGACGATGCGGGGAGGATCGGGGAGGATGCGGGGAGGATCGGGGAGGATGCGGGGAGGATGCGGGGGGCGACCGGGGAGGATGCGGGGAGGATCGGGCAGGATGCGGGGAGGATGCGGGGAGGACCGGGGAGGATGCGGGGAGGATCGGGGAGGATGCGGGGAGGATCGGGGAGGATCGGGGAGGATGCGGGGAGGATGCGGGGAGGATGCGGGGAGGATGCGGGGAGGATGCGGGGAGGACCGGAGAGGATGCGGGGAGGATCGGGGAGGATGCCAGGAGGATGCGGGGAGGATGCGGGGAGGATGCGGGGAGGATGCGGGGAGGATCGGGGAGGATGGGGGGAGGATCGGGGACGATGCAAGGAGGATTGGGGAGGATCGGCGAGGATGCAGCGAGGACCGGGGAGGATGCGGGGAGGACCGGGGAGGATGCGGGGAGGACCGGGGAGGATGCCGGGAGGACCTGGGAGGATGCGGGGAGGACCAAGGAGGATGCGGGGAGGACCGGGGAGGATGCTGGGAGGACCGGGGAGGATGCGGGGAGGATCGGGCAGGATGCGGGGAGGATGCGGGGAGGATGCGGGGGGCATCGGGGAGGATGCGGGGGGGATCGGGGAGGGTGCAGGAGGGACCGGGGAGGATGCCAGGAGGATTGGGGAGGATGCGGGGAGGATCGGGGAGGATGCCAGGAGGACCGGGAAGGATGCGGTGAGGACCGGGGAGGATGCGGGGAGGATGAGGGAGGATGCGGGAGGGTTCGGGGAGGATGCGGGGAGGACCTCGGAGGATGCCGGGAGGACTGGGGAGGATGCGGGGAGTACCGGGGAGGATGCGGGAAGGACCGGAGAGGATGCTAGGAGGACCGGGGAGGATGCGGGGAGGACCGGGGAGGATGCGTGGAGGATCGGAGGGGATGTGCAGAGGATCGGGGAGGATGCGGGGAGGATCAAGCGGGATGCGGGGAGGACCGGGGAGGCTGCGTGGAGGACCGGGGAGGATGCGGAGAGGATCGGGGAGGATGCGGGGAGGATCGGGGAGAATGCGGGGAGGATCGGGGAGGATGCGGGGAGGATGAGGGAGGATGCGGGGAGGATCGGGGAGGGTGCGGGGAGGACCGGGGAGGATGCGGGGAGGATCGGGGAGGATGCGGGGAGGACCGGGGAGGATGCGGGGAGGACCGGGGAGGATGCGGGGAGAACCGGGGAGGATGCGGGGAGGATCGGGGAGGATGCGGGGAGGATCGGGGAGGTTGCGGGGAGGGGCGGGGAGGATGCGGGGAGGACCTCGGAGGATGCCGGGAGGACCGGGGAGGATGCGGGGAGGACCGGGGAGGATGCGGGGAGGACCGGGGAGGATGCGGGGAGGACCG
This sequence comes from Eutreptiella sp. 'Long Island Sound 2002', assembly GCA_964036045.1. Lineage (NCBI taxonomy): Eukaryota > Euglenozoa > Euglenophyceae > Eutreptiales > Eutreptiaceae > Eutreptiella > Eutreptiella sp. 'Long Island Sound 2002'. Next base: position 3,204,296 of record OZ038401.1, read on the forward strand.
GGGAGGATGCGGGGAGGACCGGGGAGGATGCGTGGAGGATCGGAGGGGATGTGGGGAGGATCGGGGAGGATGCGGGGAGGATCAAGCAGGATGCGGGGAGGACCGGGGAGGATGCGGGGAGGACGGGGGAGGATGCGGAGAGGATCGGGGAGGATGCGGGGAGGATCGGGGAGGATGCGGGGAGGATCCGGGAGGATGCGGGGAGGATGAGGGAGGATGCGGGGAGGATCGGGGAGGATGCGGGGAGGACCGGGGAGGATGCGGGGAGGACCGGGGAGGATGCGGGGAGGACCGGGGAGGATGCGGGGAGGATCGGGGAGGATGCGGGGAGGATCGGGGAGGATGCGGGGAGGACCAGGGAGGATGCGGGGAGGACCTCGGAGGATGCCGGGAGGACCGGAGAGGATGCGGGGAGGATCGGGGAGGATGCGGGAGGGTTCGGGGAGGATGCGGGGAGGACCTCGGAGGATGCCGGGAGGACCGGGGAGGATGCGGGGAGGACCGGGGAGGATGCGGGGAGGACCGGAGAGGATGCTAGGAGGACCGGGGAGGATGCGGGGAGGACCGGGGAGGATGCGTGGAGGATCGGAGGGGATGTGCAGAGGATCGGGGAGGATGCGGGGAGGATCAAGCAGGATGCGGGGAGGACCGGGGAGGCTGCGTGGAGGACCGGGGAGGATGCGGAGAGGATCGGGGAGGATGCGGGGAGGATCGGGGAGAATGCGGGGAGGATCGGGGAGGATGCGGGGAGGATGAGGGAGGATGCGGGGAGGATCGGGGAGGATGCGGGGAGGACCGGGGAGGATGCGGGGAGGATCAGGGAGGATGCGGGGAGGACCGGGGAGGATGCGGGGAGAACCGGGGAGGATGCGGGGAGGATCGGGGAGGATGCGGGGAGGATCGGGGAGGTTGCGGGGAGGACCGGGGAGGATGCGGGGAGGACCTCGGAGGATGCCGGGAGGACCGGGGAGGATGCGGGGAGGACCGGGGAGGATGCCGGGAGGACCGGGGAGGATGCGGGGAGGACCGGGGAGGATGCGGGGAGGACCGGGGAGGATGCGTGGAGGATCGGAGGGGATGTGGGGAGGATCGGGGAGGATGCGGGGAGGATCAAGCAGGATGCGGGGAGGACCGGGGAGGATGCGGGGAGGACCGGGGAGGATGCGGAGAGGATCGGAGAGGATGCGGGGAGGATCGGGGAGGATGCGGGGAGGATCCGGGAGGATGCGGGGAGGATAAGGGAGGATGCGGGGAGGATCGGGGAGGATGCGGGGAGGACCGGGGAGGATGCGGGGAGGACCGGGGAGGATGCGGGGAGGACCGGGGAGGATGCGGGGAGGATCGGGGAGGATGCGGGGAGGATCGGGGAGGATGCGGGGAGGACCAGGGAGGATGCGGGGAGGACCTCGGAGGATGCCGGGAGGACCGGAGAGGATGCGGGGAGGATCGGGGAGGATGCGGGGAGGATCGGGGAGGATGCTAGAAGGACCGGGGAGGATGCGGGGAGGACCGGGGAGGATGCGTGTAGGATCGGAGGGGATGTGGGGAGGATCGGGGAGGATGCGGGGAGGATCAAGCAGGATGCGGGGAGGACCGGGGAGGATGCGGGGAGGACCGGGGAGGATGCGGAGAGGATCGGGGAGGATGCGGGGAGGATCGGGGAGGATGCGGGGAGGATGAGGGAGGATGCGGGGAGGATCGAGGAGGATGCGGGGAGGACCGGGGAGGATGCAGGGAGGATCGGGGAGGATGCGCGGAGGACCGGGGAGGATGCGGGGAGGACCGTGGAGGATGCGGGGAGAACCGGGGAGGATGCGGGGAGGATCGGGGAGGATGCGGGGAGGATCGGGGAGGATGCGGGGAGGACCGGGGAGGATGCGGGGAGGACCTCGGAGGATGCCGGGAGGACCGGGGAGGATGCGGGGAGGACCGGGGAGGATGCGGGGAGGACCGGGGAGGATGCGGGGAGGACCGGGGAGGATGCGGGGAGGACCGGGGAGGATGCGTGGAGGATCGGAGGGGAGGTGGGGAGGATCGGGGAGGATGCGGGGAGGATCAAGCAGGATGCGGGGAGGACCGGGGAGAATGCGGGGAGGATCGGGGAGGATGCGAAGAGGATCCGGGAGGATGCAGGGAGGACCGGGGAGGATGCGGAGAGGATCGGGGAGGATGCGGGTAGGATCGGGGAGGATGCGGGGAGGACCGGGGAGGATGCGGGGAGGATCGGGGAGGATGCGGGGAGGATCGGGGAGGATGCGGGGAGGAGCGGGGAAGATGCGGGGAGGATCGGGGAGGATGCGGGGAGGACCGGGGAGGATGCGGGGAGGACCGGGGAGGATGCTAGGAGGACCGGGGAGGATGCGGGGAGGATCGGGGAGGATGCGGGGAGGATCGGGGAGGATGCGGGGAGGACCAGGCAGGATGCGGGGAGGACCTCGGAGGATGCCGGGAGGACCGGGGAGGATGCGGGGAGGACCGGGGAGGATGCGGGGAGGACCGGGGAGGATGCGGAGAGGATCGGGGAGGATGCGGAGAGGATCGGAGAGGATGCGGGGAGGATCGGGGAGGATGCGGGGAGGATGAGGGAGGATGCGGGGAGGACCGGGGAGGATGCGGGGAGGATCGAGGAGGATGCGGGGAGGACCGGGGAGGATGCGGGGAGGACCGGGGAGGATACGGGGAGGACAAAGGAGGATGCGGGGAGGATCGGGGAGGATGCGGGGAGGATCGGGGAGGATGCGGGGAGGACCGGGGAGGATGCGGGGAGGACAAAGGAGGATGCGGGGAGGACCTCGGAGGATGCCGGGAGGACCGGGGAGGATGCGGGGAGGACCGGGGAGGATGCGGGGAGGACCGGGGAGGATGCGGAGAGGATCGGGGAGGATGCGGAGAGGATCGGAGAGGATGCGGGGAGGATCGGGGAGGATGCGGGGAGGATGAGGGAGGATGCGGGGAGGACCGGGGAGGATGCGGGGAGGATCGAGGAGGATGCGGGGAGGACCGGGGAGGATGCGGGGAGGACCGGGGAGGATACGGGGAGGACAAAGGAGGATGCGGGGAGGATCGGGGAGGATGCGGGGAGGATCGGGGAGGATGCGGGGAGGACCGGGGAGGATGCGGGGAGGACCGGGGAGGATGCGGGGAGGACCGGGGAGGATGCGGGGAGGATCGGGGAGGATGCGGGGAGGATCGGGGAGGATGCGGGGAGGACCAGGGAGGATGCGGGGAGGACCTCGGAGGATGCCGGGAGGACCGGAGAGGATGCGGGGAGGATCGGGGAGGATGCGGGGAGGATCGGGGAGGATGCTAGAAGGACCGGGGAGGATGCGGGGAGGACCGGGGAGGATGCGTGTAGGATCGGAGGGGATGTGGGGAGGATCGGGGAGGATGCGGGGAGGATCAAGCAGGATGCGGGGAGGACCGGGGAGGATGCGGGGAGGACCGGGGAGGATGCGGAGAGGATCGGGGAGGATGCGGGGAGGATCGGGGAGGATGCGGGGAGGATGAGGGAGGATGCGGGGAGGATCGAGGAGGATGCGGGGAGGACCGGGGAGGATGCAGGGAGGATCGGGGAGGATGCGCGGAGGACCGGGGAGGATGCGGGGAGGACCGTGGAGGATGCGGGGAGAACCGGGGAGGATGCGGGGAGGATCGGGGAGGATGCGGGGAGGATCGGGGAGGATGCGGGGAGGACCGGGGAGGATGCGGGGAGGACCTCGGAGGATGCCGGGAGGACCGGGGAGGATGCGGGGAGGACCGGGGAGGATGCGGGGAGGACCGGGGAGGATGCGGGGAGGACCGGGGAGGATGCGGGGAGGACCGGGGAGGATGCGTGGAGGATCGGAGGGGAGGTGGGGAGGATCGGGGAGGATGCGGGGAGGATCAAGCAGGATGCGGGGAGGACCGGGGAGAATGCGGGGAGGATCGGGGAGGATGCGAAGAGGATCCGGGAGGATGCAGGGAGGACCGGGGAGGATGCGGAGAGGATCGGGGAGGATGCGGGTAGGATCGGGGAGGATGCGGGGAGGACCGGGGAGGATGCGGGGAGGATCGGGGAGGATGCGGGGAGGATCGGGGAGGATGCGGGGAGGAGCGGGGAAGATGCGGGGAGGATCGGGGAGGATGCGGGGAGGACCGGGGAGGATGCGGGGAGGACCGGGGAGGATGCTAGGAGGACCGGGGAGGATGCGGGGAGGATCGGGGAGGATGCGGGGAGGATCGGGGAGGATGCGGGGAGGACCAGGCAGGATGCGGGGAGGACCTCGGAGGATGCCGGGAGGACCGGGGAGGATGCGGGGAGGACCGGGGAGGATGCGGGGAGGACCGGGGAGGATGCGGAGAGGATCGGGGAGGATGCGGAGAGGATCGGAGAGGATGCGGGGAGGATCGGGGAGGATGCGGGGAGGATGAGGGAGGATGCGGGGAGGACCGGGGAGGATGCGGGGAGGATCGAGGAGGATGCGGGGAGGACCGGGGAGGATGCGGGGAGGACCGGGGAGGATACGGGGAGGACAAAGGAGGATGCGGGGAGGATCGGGGAGGATGCGGGGAGGATCGGGGAGGATGCGGGGAGGACCGGGGAGGATGCGGGGAGGACAAAGGAGGATGCGGGGAGGACCTCGGAGGATGCGGACAGGATCGGGGAGGATGCGGGGAGGATCGGGGAGGATGCGGGGAGGATCGGGGAGGATGCGGGGAGGATCGGGGAGGATTTGGGGAGGACCCGGGAGGATGCGGGGAGGATCGGGGAGGATGCGGGGAGGACCGGGGAGGATGCGGGGAGGATCGGGGAGGATGCGGGGAGGACCGGGGAGGATGCGGGGAGGACCGGGGAGGATGCGGGGAGGACCAGGGAGGATGCGGGGAGGATCGGGGAGGATGCGGGGAGGATCAAGCAGGATGCAGGGAGGACCGGGGAGGATGCGGGGAGGACCTCGGAGGATGCCGGGAGGACCGGGGAGGATGCGGGGAGGACCGCGGAGGATGCGGGGAGGACCGCGGAGGATTGGTGGAGGATCGGAGGGGATGCGGGGAGGACCGGGGAGGATGCGGAGAGGATCGGGGAGGATGCGGGGAGGATCGGGGAGGATGCGGGGAGGATCAAGGAGGATGCGGGGAGGATCAGGGAGGATGCTAGGAGGACCGGGAAGGATGCGGTGAGGACCGGGGACGATGCGGGGAGGATCCGGGAGGATGCGGCGAGGATCAGGGAGGATGCGGGGAGGATCAGGGAGGATGCCAGGAGGACCGGGGAGGATGCGGCGAGGACCGGCGAGGATCGGGGAGGATGCGGGGAGGCCCTCGGAGGATGCCGGGAGGACCGGGGAGGATGCGGGGAGGACCGGGGAGGATGCGGGAAGGACCGGCGAGGATGCTAGGAGGACCCGGGAGGATGCGGGGAGGACCGGGGAGGATGCGTGGAGGATCGGAGGGGGTGCGGGGAGGATCGGGGAGGATGCGGGGAGGATCAAGCAGGATGCGGGGAGGACCGGGGAGGATGCGGGGAGGACCGGGGAGGATGCGGAGAGGACCTCGGAGGATGCGGGCAGGACCGGGGAGGATGCAGGGAGGACCGGGGAGGATGCGGGGAGGACCGGGGAGGATGCGGGGAGGACCAGGGAGGATGCGGGGAGGACCGGGGAGGATGCGTGGAGGATCGGAGGGGATGTGGGGAGGATCGGGGAGGATGCGGGGAGGATCAAGCAGGATGCGGGCAGGACCGGGGAGGATGCGGGGAGGACCGGGGAGGATGCGGAGAGGATCGGGGAGGATGCGGGGAGGATCGGGGAGGATGCGGGGAGGATCGGGGAGGATGCAGGGGGGATGAGGGAGGATGCGGGGAGGATCGGGGAGGATGCGGGGAGGACCGGGGAGGATGCGGGGAGGACCGGGGAGGATGCGGGGAGGACCGGGGAGGATGCGGGGAGGATCGGGGAGGATGCGGGGAGGATCGGGGAGGATGCGGGGAGGACCAGGGAGGATGCGGGGAGGACCTCGGAGGATGCCGGGAGGACCGGGGAGGATGCGGGGAGGACCGGGGAGGATGCGGGGAGGACCGGGGAGGATGCGGGGAGGACCGGGGAGGATGCGTGGAGGATCGGAGGGGATGTGGGGAGGATCGGGGAGGATGCGGAGAGGATCAAGCAGGATGCGGGGAGGACCGGGGAGGATGCGGGGAGGACCGGGGAGGATGCGGAGAGGATCGGGGAGGATGCGGGGAGGATCGGGGAGGATGCGGGGAGGATCAAGGAGGATGCGGGGAGGATCAGGGAGGATGCTAGGAGGACCGGGAAGGATGCGGTGAGGACCGGGGACGATGCGGGGAGGATCCGGGAGGATGCGGGGAGGATCAGGGAGGATGCGGGGAGGATCAGGGAGGATGCCAGGAGGACCGGGGAGGATGCGGCGAGGACCGGCGAGGATCGGGGAGGATGCGGGGAGGCCCTCGGAGGATGCCGGGAGGACCGGGGAGGATGCGGGGAGGACCGGGGAGGATGCGGGAAGGACCGGCGAGGATGCTAGGAGGACCCGGGAGGATGCGGGGAGGACCGGGGAGGATGCGTGGAGGATCGGAGGGGGTGCGGGGAGGATCGGGGAGGATGCGGGGAGGATCAAGCAGGATGCGGGGAGGACCGGGGAGGATGCGAAGAGGACCGGGGAGGATGCGGAGAGGACCTCGGAGGATGCCGGGAGGACCGGGGAGGATGCGGGGAGGACCGGGGAGGATGCGGGGAGGACCGGGGAGGATGCGGGGAGGACCAGGGAGGATGCGGGGAGGACCGGGGAGGATGCGTGGAGGATCGGAGGGGATGTGGGGAGGATCGGGGAGGATGCGGGGAGGATCAAGCAGGATGCGGGGAGGACCGGGGAGGATGCGGGGAGGACCGGGGAGGATGCGGAGAGGATCGGGGAGGATGCGGGGAGGATCGGGGAGGATGCGGGGAGGATCGGGGAGGATGCGGGGGGGATGAGGGAGGATGCGGGGAGGATCGGGGAGGATGCGGGGAGGACCGGGGAGGATGCGGGGAGGACCGGGGAGGATGCGGGGAGGACCGGGGAGGATGCGGGGAGGACCGGGGAGGATGCGGGGAGGATCGGGGAGGATGCGGGGAGGATCGGGGAGGATGCGGGGAGGACCACGGAGGATGCGGGGAGGACCTCGGAGGATGCGGGGAGGACCGGGGAGGATGCGGGGAGGACCGGGGAGGATGCGGGGAGGACCGGGGAGGATGCGGGGAGGACCGGGGAGGATGCGTGGAGGATCGGAGGGGATGTGGGGAGGATCGGGGTGGATGCGGAGAGGATCAAGCAGGATGCGGGGAGGACCGGGGAGGATGCGGGGAGGACCGGGGAGGATGCGGAGAGGATCGGGGAGGATGCGGGGAGGATCGGGGAGGATGCGGGGAGGATGAGGGAGGATGCGGGAGGGTTCGGGGAGGATGCGGGGAGGACCGGGGAGGATGCGGGGAGGACCGGGGAGGATGCGGGGAGGACCGGGGAAGATGCGGGGAGGACCGGGGATGATGCGGGGAGAACCGGGGAGGATGCGGGGAGGATCGGGGAGGATGCGGGGAGGTTCGGGGACGATGCGGGGAGGACCGGGGAGGATGCGGGGAGGACCTCGGAGGATGCCGGGAGGACCGGGGAGGATGCGGGGAGGACCGGGGAGGATGCGGGGAGGACCGGGGAGGATGCGGGGAGGACCAGGGAGGATGCGGGAAGGGCCGGGGAGGATGCGTGCAGGATCGGAGGGGATGTGGGGAGGATCGGGGAGGATGCGGGGAGGATCAAGCAGGATGCGGGGAGGACCGGGGAGGATGCGGGGAGGACCGGGGAGGATGCGGAGAGGATCGGGGAGGATGCGGGGAGGATCGGGGAGGATGCGGGGAGGATCGGGGAGGATGCGGGGAGGATGAGGGAGGATGCGGGGAGGATCGGGGAGGATGCGGGGAGGACCGGGGAGGATGCGGGGAGGATCGGGGAAGATGCGGGGAGGATCGGGGAGGATGCGGGGAGGACCAGGGAGGATGCGGGGAGGACCGGGGAGGATGCTAGGAGGACCGGGGAGGATGCGGGGAGGACCGGGGAGGATGCGTGGAGGATCGGAGGGGATGTGGGGAGGATCGGGGAGGATGCGGGGAGGATCAAGCAGGATGCGGGGAGGACCGGGGAGGATGCGGGGAGGACCGGGGAGGATGCGGAGAGGATCGGGGAGGATGCGGGGAGGATCGGGGAGGATGCGGGGAGGATGAGGGAGGATGCGGGAGGGTTCGGGGAGGATGCGGGGAGGACCGGGGAGGATGCGGGGAGGATCGGGGAGGATGCGGGGAGGACCGGGGAAGATGCGGGGAGGACCGGGGATGATGCGGGGAGAACCGGGGAGGAGGCGGGGAGGATCGGGGAGGATGCGAAGAGGATCCGGGAGGATGCAGGGAGGATCGGGGAGGATGCGGGGAGGATGGGGGAGGATGCGGGGAGGATCGGGGAGGATGCGGGGAGGATCGGGGAGGATGCGGGGAGGACCGGGGAGGATGCGGAGAGGATCGGGGAGGATGCGGGGAGGATCGGGGAGGATGCGGGGAGGATCGGGGAGGATGCGGGGGGGATGAGGGAGGATGCGGGGAGGATCGGGGAGGATGCGGGGAGGACCGGGGAGGATGCGGGGAGGATCGGGGAGGATGCGGGGAGGACCGGGGAGGATGCGGGGAGGATCAGGGAGGATGCGGGGAGGATCAGGGAGGATGCGGGGAGGACCAGGGAGGATGCGGGGAGGACCTCGGAGGATGCCGGGAGGACCGGGGAGGATGCGGGGAGGACCGGGGAGGATGCGGGGAGGACCGGGGAGGATGCGGGGAGGACCGGGGAGGATGCGTGGAGGATCGGAGGGGATGTGGGGAGGATCGGGGAGGATGCGGAGAGGATCAAGCAGGATGCGGGGAGGACCGGGGAGGAGGCGGGGAGGACCGGGGAGGATGCGGAGAGGATCGGGGAGGATGCGGGGAGGATCGGGGAGGATGCGGGGAGGATGAGGGAGGATGCGGGAGGGTTCGGGGAGGATGCGGGGAGGACCGGGGAGGATGCGGGGAGGACCGGGGAGGATGCGGGGAGGATCGGAGAGGATGCGGGGAGGACCGGGGAAGATGCGGGGAGGACCGGGAATGATGCGGGGAGAACCGGGGAGGATGCGGGGAGGATCGGGGAGGATGCGGGGAGGATCGGGGACGATGCGGGGAGGACCGGGGAGGATGCGGGGAGGACCTCGGAGGATGCCGGGAGGACCGGGGAGGATGCGGGGAGGACCGGGGAGGATGCGGGGAGGACCGGGGAGGATGCGGGGAGGACCAGGGAGGATGCGGGAAGGACCGGGGAGGATGCGTGGAGGATCGGAGGGGATGTGGGGAGGATCGGGGAGGATGCGGGGAGGATCAAGCAGGATGCGGGGAGGACCGGGGAGGATGCGGGGAGGACCGGGGAGGATGCGGAGAGGATCGGGGAGGATGCGGGGAGGATCGGGGAGGATGCGGGGAGGATCGGGGAGGATGCGGGGAGGATGAGGGAGGATGCGGGGAGGATCGGGGAGGATGCGGGGAGGACCGGGGAGGATGCGGGGAGGACCGGGGAGGATGCGGGGAGGACCGGGGAGGATGCGGGGAGGATCGGGGAAGATGCGGGGAGGATCGGGGAGGATGCGGGGAGGACCAGGGAGGATGCGGGGAGGACCGGAGAGGATGCTAGGAGGACCGGGGAGGATGCGGGGAGGACCGGGGAGGATGCGTGGAGGATCGGAGGGGATGTGGGGAGGATCGGGGAGGATGCGGGGAGGATCAAGCAGGATGCGGGGAGGACCGGGGAGGATGCGGGGAGGACCGGGGAGGATGCGGAGAGGATCGGGGAGGATGCGGGGAGGGTCGGGGAGGATGCGGGGAGGATGAGGGAGGATGCGGGAGGGTTCGGGGAGGATGCGGGGAGGACCGGGGAGGATGCGGGGAGGATCGGGGAGGATGCGGGGAGGACCGGGGAAGATGCGGGGAGGACCGGGGATGATGCGGGGAGAACCGGGGAGGAGGCGGGGAGGATCGGGGAGGATGCGGGGAGGATCGGGGAGGATGCGGGGAGGACTGGGGAGGATGCGGGGATGACCTCGGAGGATGCCGGGAGGACCGGGGAGGATGCGGGGAGGACCTGTAGGATGCGGGGAGGACCGGGGAGGATGCGGGGAGGACCGGGGAGGATGCGGGGAAGACCGGGGAGGATGCGTGGAGGATCGGAGGGGATGTGGGGAGGAGCGGGGAGGATGCGGGGAGGATCAAGCAGGATGCGGGGAGGACCGGGGAGGATGCGGGGAGGATCGGGGAGGATGCGAAGAGGATCCGGGAGGATGCAGGGAGGATCGGGGAGGATGCGGGGAGGATCGGGGAGGATGCGGGGAGGATGAGGGAGGATGCGGAGAGGATCGGGGAGGATGCGGGGAGGACGGCGGAGGATGCGTGGAGGATCGGGGAGGATGCGGGGAGGACCGGGGAGGATGCGGGGAGGGACGGGGAGGATGCGGGGAGGACCGGGGAGGATGCGGAGAGGATCGGGGAGGATGCGGGTAGGATCGGGGAGGATGCGGGGAGGACCGGGGAGGATGCGGGGAGGATCAGGGAGGATGCGGGGAGGATCAGGGAGGATGCGGGGAGGATCGGGGAGGATGCGGGGAGGACCGGGGAAGATGCGGGGAGGATCGGGGAGGATGCGGGGAGGACCGGGGAGGATGCGGGGAGGACCGGGGAGGTTGCGGGGAGGACCGGGGAGGATGCGGGGAGGATCGGGGAGGATGCGGAGAGGATCAGGGAGGATGCGGGGAAGATCGGGGAGGATGCGGGGAGGATCGGGGAGGATGCGGAGAGGATCGGGGAGGATGCGGGTAGGATCGGACAGGATGCGGGGAGGACCGGGGAGGATGCGGGGAGGATCGGGGAAGATGCGGGGAGGATCGGGGAGGATGCGGGGAGGACCGGGGAGGATGCGGGGAGGACCGGGGAGGTTGCGGGGAGGACCGGGGAGGATGCGGGGAGGACCGGGGAGGATGCGGAGAGGATCAGGGAGGATGCGGGGAGGATGAGGGAGGATGCGGGGAGGACCGGGGAGGATGCCGGGAGGATCGGGGAGGATGCGGGGAGGACCGGGGAGGATGCGGGGAGGATCGGGGAGGATGCGGGGAGGACCGGGGAGGATGCGGGGAGGACCGGGGAGGATGCAGGGAGGACCGGGGAGGATACGGGGAGGACCAGGGAGGATGCGGGGAGGATCGGGGAGGATGCGGGGAGGACCGGGGAGGATGCGGGGAGGACCTCGGAGGATGCGGAGAGGATCGGGGAGGATGCGGGGAGGATCGGGGAGGATGCGGGGAGGATCGGGGAGGATGCGGGGAGGATCGGGGGAGATTTGGGGAGGACCCAGGAGGATGCGGGGAGGATCGGGCAGGATGCGGGGAGGACCGGGGAGGATGCGGGGAGGATCGGGGAGGATGCGGGGAGGACCGGGGAGGATGCGGGGAGGACCTCGGAGGATGCCGGGAGGACCGGGGAGGATGCGGGGAGGACCGGGGAGGATGCGGGGAGGACCGCGGAGGATGCGTGGAGGATCGGAGGGGATGCGGGGAGGATCGGGGAGGATGCGGGGAGGACCGGGGAGGATGCGGAGAGGATCGGGGAGGATGCGGGGAGGATCGGGGAGGATGCGGGGAGGATCAGGGAGGATGCGGGGAGGATCAGGGAGGATGCCAGGAGGACTGGGGAGGATGCGGCGAGGACCGGCGAGGATCGGGGAGGATGCGGGGAGGCCCTCGGAGGATGCCGGGAGGACCGGGGAGGATGCGGGGAGGAACGGGGAGGATGCTAGGAGGACCGGGGAGGATGCGGGGAGGACCGGAGAGGATGCGTGGAGGATCGGAGGGGGTGCGGGGAGGATTGGGGAGGATGCGGGGAGGATCAAGCAGGATGCGGGGAGGACCGGGGAGGATGCGGGGAGGACCGGGGAGGATGCGGAGAGGATCGGGGGGGATGCGGGGAGGATCGGGGAGGATGCGGGGAGGATCAGGGAGGATGCCAGGACGGCCGGGGAGGATGCGGGGAGGCCCTCGGAGGATGCCGGGAGGACCGGGGAGGATGCGGGGAGGACCGGGGAGGATGCTAGGAGGACCGGGGAGGATGCTGGGGGGACCGGGGAGGATGCGTGGAGGATCGGAGGGGGTGCGGGGAGGATCGGGGAGGATGCGGTGAGGATCAAGCAGGATGCGGGGAGGACCGAGGAGGATGCGGGGAGGACCGGGGAGGATGCGGAGAGGATCGGAGGGGATGCGGGGAGGATCGGGGAGGATGCGGGGAGGATCGGGGAGGATGCGGGGAGGATCAGGGAGGATGCGGGGAGGATCCGGGAGGGTGCGGGGAGGACCGGGGAGGATGCGCAGAGGATCGGGGAGGATGCGGGGAGGACCGGGGAGGATGCGGGGAGGACCGGGGAGGATGCGGGGAGGATCGGGGAGGATGCGGGGAGGATCGGGGAGGATGCGGGGAGGACCAGGGAGGATGCGGGGAGGACCGGGGAGGATGCGGGGAGGATCAGGGAGGATGCGGGGAGGATCGGGCAGGATGCGGAAAGGATGCGGGGAGGACCGGGGAGGATGCGGGGAGGATCGGGGAGGATGCGGTGAGGATCGGGGAGGATGCGGGGAGGACCGGGGAGGATGCGGGGAGGATCGGGGAGGATGCGGGGAGGATCGGGCAGGATGCGGGGAGGATGCGGGGAGGACCTGGGAGGATGCGGGGAGGATCCGACGGGTTTGCGGGGAGGATGCGGGGAGGAGCGGGGAGGATGCGGGGAGGATCGGGGAGGATGCGGGGAGGATCGGGGAGGATGCCGGGAGGATCGGGGAGGATGCGGGGAGGATGCGGGGAGGATGCGGGGAGGATGCGGGGAGGATGCGGGGAGCACCGGGGAGATGCGGGGAGGATCGGGGAGGATGCCAGGAGGATGCGGGGAGGATGCGGGGAGGATGCGGGGAGGATCGAGGAGGATGGGGGGAGGATCGGGGAGGATGCGGGGAGGATCGGCGAGGATGCAAGGAGGACCTCGGAGGATGCGGGGGGGACCAGGGAGGATGCGGGGAGGACCGGGGAGGATGCCGGGAGGACCTGGGAGGATGCGGCGAGGACCGGGGAGGATGCAGGGAGGATCGGGGAGGATGCTGGGAGGACCGGGGAGGATGCGGGGAAGACCGGGGAGGATGCGTGGAGGATCGGAGGGGATGCGGGGAGGATCGGGGAGGATGCGGGGATGATCAGGCAGGATGCGGGGAGGACCGGGGAGGATGCGGGGAGGACCGGGGAGGATGCGGGGAGGACCGGGGAGGATGCGGCGAGGATCGGGGAGGATGCGGGGAGGATCGGGGAGGATGCGGGGAGGACCAGGGAGGATGCCGGGAGGATCCGGGAGGATGTGGGGAGGATCGGGGAGGATGCGGGGAGGACCGGGGAGGATGCAGGGAGGATCGGGGAGGATGCGGGGAGGACCGAAGAGGATGCGGGGAGGACCGGGGAGAATGCAGGGAGGACCGGCGAGGATGCGGGGAGGATCGGGGAGGATGCGGGGAGGATCGGGGAGGATGCGGGGAGGACCGGGGAGGATGCGGGGAGGACCGGGGGGGATGCGGGGAGGATCGGGGAGGATGCGGGGAGGATCGGGGAGGATAGGGGGAGGATCGGGAATGATGCGGGGAAGACCAGGGAGGATGCGGGGAGGATCGGGGAGGATACAGGGAGGACCGGGGAGGATGCGGGGAGGAATCGGGGATGATGCGGGGAGGATCGGGGAGGATGCGGGGAGGATCGGGAATGATGCGGGGAAGACCAGGGAGGATGCGGGGGGGATGGGGGAGGATGCGGGGGGGATCCGGGAGGATACCAGGAGGATCGGGGAGGATGCGGGGAGGATCGGGGAGGATGCGGGGAGGATCGGGGAGGATGCGGGGAGGACCGGGGAGGATGCGTGGAGGATCGGAAGGGATGCGGGGAGGATCGGGGAGGATGCGGGGAGGATCGGGGAGGATGCGGAGAGGATCGGGGAGGATGCGGGGAGGATCGGGGAGGATGCGGGGAGGACCGGGGAGGATGCGGGGAGGACCGGGGAGGATGCGGAGAGGATTGGGGGGGATGCGGGGAGGATCGAGGAGGAAGCGGGGAGGATCGGGGAGGATGCGGGGAGGATCAGGGAGGATGCGGGGAGGATCGGGGAGGATGCGAGGAGGACCGGGGAGGATGCGGGGAGGACCGGGGAGGATGCGGGGAGGGCCGGGGAGGATGCTAGGAGGACCGGGGAGGATGCTGGGGGGACCGGGGAGGATGCGTGGAGGATCGGAGGGGGTGCGGGGAGGATCGGGGAGGATGCGGGGAGGATCAAGCAGGATGCGGGGAGGACCGGGGAGGATGCGGGGAGGACCGTGGAGGATGCGGAGAGGATCTGGGGGGGATGCGGGGAGGATCGGAGAGGATGCGGGGAGGATCGGGGAGGATGCGGCGAGGACCGGCGAGGATCGGGGAGGATGCGGGGAGGCCCTCGGAGGGTGCCGGGAGGACCGGGGAGGATGCGGGGAGGACCGGGGAGGATGCTAGGAGGACCGGGGAGGATGCGGGGAGGACCGGAGAGGATGCGTGGAGGATCGGAGGGGGTGCGGGGAGGATTGGGGAGGATGCGGGGAGGATCAAGCAGGATGCGGGGAGGACCGGGGAGGATGCGGGGAGGACCGGGGAGGATGCGGAGAGGATCGGGGGGGATGCGGGGAGGATCGGGGAGGATGCGGGGAGGATCAGGGAGGATGCCAGGACGGCCGGGGAGGATGCGGGGAGGCCCTCGGAGGATGCCGGGAGGACCGGGGAGGATGCGGGGAGGACCGGGGAGGATGCTAGGAGGACCGGGAAGGATGCTTGGGGGACCGGGGAGGATGCGTGGAGGATCGGAGGGGGTGCGGGGAGGATCGGGGAGGATGCGGTGAGGATCAAGCAGGATGCGGGGAGGACCGAGGAGGATGCGGGGAGGACCGGGGAGGATGCGGAGAGGACCGGGGAGGATGCGGGGAGGGCCGGGGAGGATGCTAGGAGGACCGGGGAGGATGCTGGGGGGACCGGGGAGGATGCGTGGAGGATCGGAGGGGGTGCGGGGAGGATCGGGGAGGATGCGGGGAGGATCAAGCAGGATGCGGGGAGGACCGGGGAGGATGCGGGGAGGACCGTGGAGGATGCGGAGAGGATCTGGGGGGGATGCGGGGAGGATCGGAGAGGATGCGGGGAGGATCGGGGAGGATGCGGCGAGGACCGGCGAGGATCGGGGAGGATGCGGGGAGGCCCTCGGAGGGTGCCGGGAGGACCGGGGAGGATGCGGGGAGGACCGGGGAGGATGCTAGGAGGACCGGGGAGGATGCGGGGAGGACCGGAGAGGATGCGTGGAGGATCGGAGGGGGTGCGGGGAGGATTGGGGAGGATGCGGGGAGGATCAAGCAGGATGCGGGGAGGACCGGGGAGGATGCGGGGAGGACCGGGGAGGATGCGGAGAGGATCGGGGGGGATGCGGGGAGGATCGGGGAGGATGCGGGGAGGATCAGGGAGGATGCCAGGACGGCCGGGGAGGATGCGGGGAGGCCCTCGGAGGATGCCGGGAGGACCGGGGAGGATGCGGGGAGGACCGGGGAGGATGCTAGGAGGACCGGGGAGGATGCTTGGGGGACCGGGGAGGATGCGTGGAGGATCGGAGGGGGTGCGGGGAGGATCGGGGAGGATGCGGTGAGGATCAAGCAGGATGCGGGGAGGACCGAGGAGGATGCGGGGAGGACCGGGGAGGATGCGGAGAGGATCGGGGGGGATGCGGGGAGGATCGGGGAGGATGCGGGGAGGATCGGGGAGGATGCGGGGAGGATCAGGGAGGATGCGGGGAGGATCCGGGAGGGTGCGGGGAGGACCGGGGAGGATGCGCAGAGGATCGGGGAGGATGCGGGGAGGACCGGGGAGGATGCGGGGAGGACCGGGGAGGATGCGGGGAGGATCGGGGAGGATGCGGGGAGGATCGGGGAGGATGCGGGGAGGACCAGGGAGGATGCGGGGAGGACCGGGGAGGATGCGGGGAGGATCAGGGAGGATGCGGGGAGGATCGGGCAGGATGCGGAAAGGATGCGGGGAGGACCGGGGAGGATGCGGGGAGGATCGGGGAGGATGCGGTGAGGATCGGGGAGGATGCGGGGAGGACCGGGGAGGATGCGGGGAGGATCGGGGAGGATGCGGGGAGGATCGGGCAGGATGCGGGGAGGATGCGGGGAGGACCTGGGAGGATGCGGGGAGGATCCGACGGGTTTGCGGGGAGGATGCGGGGAGGAGCGGGGAGGATGCGGGGAGGATCGGGGAGGATGCGGGGAGGATCGGGGAGGATGCCGGGAGGATCGGGGAGGATGCGGGGAGGATGCGGGGAGGATGCGGGGAGGATGCGGGGAGGATGCGGGGAGCACCGGGGAGATGCGGGGAGGATCGGGGAGGATGCCAGGAGGATGCGGGGAGGATGCGGGGAGGATGCGGGGAGGATGCGGGGAGGATCGAGGAGGATGGGGGGAGGATCGGGGAGGATGCGGGGAGGATCGGCGAGGATGCAAGGAGGACCTCGGAGGATGCGGGGGGGACCAGGGAGGATGCGGGGAGGACCGGGGAGGATGCCGGGAGGACCTGGGAGGATGCGGCGAGGACCGGGGAGGATGCAGGGAGGATCGGGGAGGATGCTGGGAGGACCGGGGAGGATGCGGGGAAGACCGGGGAGGATGCGTGGAGGATCGGAGGGGATGCGGGGAGGATCGGGGAGGATGCGGGGATGATCAGGCAGGATGCGGGGAGGACCGGGGAGGATGCGGGGAGGACCGGGGAGGATGCGGGGAGGACCGGGGAGGATGCGGCGAGGATCGGGGAGGATGCGGGGAGGATCGGGGAGGATGCGGGGAGGACCAGGGAGGATGCCGGGAGGATCCGGGAGGATGTGGGGAGGATCGGGGAGGATGCGGGGAGGACCGGGGAGGATGCAGGGAGGATCGGGGAGGATGCGGGGAGGACCGAAGAGGATGCGGGGAGGACCGGGGAGAATGCAGGGAGGACCGGCGAGGATGCGGGGAGGATCGGGGAGGATGCGGGGAGGATCGGGGAGGATGCGGGGAGGACCGGGGAGGATGCGGGGAGGACCGGGGGGGATGCGGGGAGGATCGGGGAGGATGCGGGGAGGATCGGGGAGGATAGGGGGAGGATCGGGAATGATGCGGGGAAGACCAGGGAGGATGCGGGGAGGATCGGGGAGGATACAGGGAGGACCGGGGAGGATGCGGGGAGGAATCGGGGATGATGCGGGGAGGATCGGGGAGGATGCGGGGAGGATCGGGAATGATGCGGGGAAGACCAGGGAGGATGCGGGGGGGATGGGGGAGGATGCGGGGGGGATCCGGGAGGATACCAGGAGGATCGGGGAGGATGCGGGGAGGATCGGGGAGGATGCGGGGAGGATCGGGGAGGATGCGGGGAGGACCAGGGACGATGCGGGGAGGATCGGGGAGGATGCGGGGAGGATCGGCGAGGATGCGGCGAGGACCAGGGAGGATGCTAGGAGGACCGGGGAGGATGCGGGGAGGACCGGGGAGGATGCGTGGAGGATCGGAAGGGATGCGGGGAGGATCGGGGAGGATGCGGGGAGGATCGGGGAGGATGCGGAGAGGATCGGGGAGGATGCGGGGAGGATCGGGGAGGATGCGGGGAGGACCGGAAAGGATGCGGGGAGGACCGGGGAGGATGCGGAGAGGATTGGGGGGGATGCGGGGAGGATCGAGGAGGAAGCGGGGAGGATCGGGGAGGATGCGGGGAGGATCAGGGAGGATGCGGGGAGGATCGGGGAGGATGCGAGGAGGACCGGGGAGGATGCGGGGAGGACCGGGGAGGATGCGGGGAGGGCCGGGGAGGATGCTAGGAGGACCGGGGAGGATGCTGGGGGGACCGGGGAGGATGCGTGGAGGATCGGAGGGGGTGCGGGGAGGATCGGGGAGGATGCGGGGAGGATCAAGCAGGATGCGGGGAGGACCGGGGAGGATGCGGGGAGGACCGTGGAGGATGCGGAGAGGATCTGGGGGGGATGCGGGGAGGATCGGAGAGGATGCGGGGAGGATCGGGGAGGATGCGGGGAGGATCAGGGAGGATGCGGGGAGGATCAGGGAGGATGCGGGGAGGACCGGGGAGGATGCGGGGAGGATTGGGGAGGATGCGGGGAGGACCGGGGAGGATGCGGGGAGGACCGGGGAGGATGCGGGGAGGACCGGGGAGGATGCGGGGAGGATCGGGGAGGATGCGGGGAGGATCGGGGAGGATGCGGGGAGGACCAGGGAGGATGCGGGGAGGACCGGGGAGGATGCGGGGAGGATAGGGGAGGATGCGGGGAGGATCGGGCAGGATGCGGGGAGGATGCGGGGAGGACCGGGGAGGATGCGGGGAGGATCGGGGAGGATGCGGTGAGGATGCGGGGAGGATGCGGGGAGGATGCGGGGAGGATGCGGGGAGCACCGGGGAGGATGCGGGGAGGATCGGGGAGGATGCGGGGAGGATCGGGCAGGATGCGGGGAGGATGCGGGGAGGACCGGGGAGGATGCGGGGAAGATCGGGCAGGATGCGGGGAGGATGCGGGGAGGAGCGGGGAGGATGCGGGGAGGATCGGGCAGGATGCGGGGAGGATCGGGGAGGATGCGGGGAGGATCAGGGAGGATGCGGGGAGGATCAGGGAGGATGCGGGGAGCACCGGGGAGGATGCGGGGAGGACCAGGGAGGATGCGGGGAGGACCGGGGAGGATGCGGGGAGGATCGGGGAGGATGCGGGGAGGATCGGGCAGGATGCGGGGAGGATGCGGGGAGGACCGGGGAGGATGCGGGGAGGATCGGGGAGGATGCGGGGAGGATCGGGCAGGATGCGGGAAGGATGCGGGGAGGAGCGGGGAGGATGCGGGGAGGATCGGGGAGGATGCGGGGAGGATCGGGGAGGATGCGGGGAGGATCGGGGAGGATGCGGGGAGGATGCGGGGAGGATGCGAAGAGGATGCGGGGAGGATGCGGGGAGCACCGGGGAGGATGCGGGGAGGATCGGGGAGGATGCGGGGAGGATCGGGCAGGATGCGGGGAGGATGCGGGGAGGACCGGGGAGGATGCGGGGAGGATCGGGGAGGATGCGGGGAGGATGCGGGGAGGAGCGGGGAGGATGCGGGGAGGATCGGGGAGGATGCGGGGAGGATCGGCGAGGATGCGGCGAGGACCTCGGAGGATGCGGGGGGGACCGGGGAGGATGCGGGGAGGACCAGGGAGGATGCGGGGAGGATCGGGGAGGATGCTAGGAGGACCGGGGAGGATGCGGGGAGGACCGGGGAGAATGCTGGGAGGACCGGGGAGGATGCGGGGAAGACCGGGGAGGATGCGTGGAGGATCGAAGTGGATGCGGGGAGGATCGGGGAGGATGCGGGGATGATCAGGCAGGATGCGGGGAGGTCCGGGGAGGATGCGGGGAGGACCGGGCAGGACGCGGGGAGGACCGGGGAGGATGCGGCGAGGATCGGGGAGGATGCGGGGAGGATCGGGGAGGATGCGGGGAGGACCAGGGAGGATGCGGGGAGGATCCGGGAGGATGTGGGGAGGATCGGGGAGGATGCGGGGAGGACCGGGGAGGATGCGGGGAGGACCGAAGAGGATGCGGGGAGGACCGGGGAGAATGCAGGGAGGACCGGCGAGGATGCGGGGAGGATCGGGGAGGATGCGGGGAGGATCGGGGAGGATGCGGGGAGGACCGGGGAGGATGCGGGGAGGACCGGGGAGGATGCGGGGAGGATCTGGGAGGATGCGGGGAGGATCGGGGAGGATGCGGGGAGGATCGGGGAGGATGCGGGGAGGACCGGGGAGGATGCGGGGAGGACCAGGGAGGATGCGGGGAGGATCTGGGAGGATGCGGGGAGGATCGGGGAGGATCCGGGAGGATACAGGGAGGACCGGGGACGATGCGGGGAGGAATCGGGGATGATGCGGGGAGGATCGGGGAAGATGCGGGGAGGATCGGGAATGATGCGGGGAAGACCAGGGAGGATGCGGGGAGGATCGGGGAGGATGCGGGGCGGACCGGGGAGGATGCGGGGGGGATGGGGGAGGATGCCGGGGGGATCGGGGAGGATACCAGGAGGATCGGGGAGGATGGGGGGAGGACCGGGGAGGATGCGGGGAGGATCGGGGAGGATGCGGGGAGGACCAGGGACGATGCGGGGAGGATCGGGGAGGATGCGGGGAGGATCGGCGAGGATGCGGCGAGGACCGGGGAGGATGCTAGGAGGACCGGGGAGGATGCGGGGAGGACCGGGGTGGATGCGTGGAGGATCGGAAGGGATGCGGGGAGGATCGGGGAGGATGCGGGGAGGATCAAGCAGGATGCGGGGAGGACCGGGGAGGATGCGGGGAGGACCGGGGAGGATGCGGAGAGGATCGGGGAGGATGCGGGGAGGATCGGGGAGGATGCGGGGAGGACCGGGGAGGATGCGGGGAGGACCGGGGGGGATGCGGAGAGGATCGGGGGGGATGCCGGGAGGATCGAGGAGGATGCGGGGAGGATCGGGGAGGATGCGGGGAGGATCAGGGAGGATGCGGGGAGGATCGGGGAGGATCCGAGGAGGACCGGGGAGGATGCGGGGAGGACCGGGGAGGATGCGGGGAGGATGCGGGGAGCACCGGGGAGGATGCGGGGAGGATGCGGGGAGGATGCGGGGAGGATCGGGGAGGATGCGGGGAGGACCAGGGAGGATGCGGGGAGGACCGGGGAGGATGCGGGGAGGATCGGGGAGGATGCGGGGAGGTTCGGGCAGGATGCGGGGAGGATGCGGGGAGGACCGGGGAGGATGCGGGGAGGATCGGGGAGGATGCGGGGAGGACCGGGGAGGATGCGGGGAGGATCGGGGAGGATGCGGGGAGGATCGGGCAGGATGCGGGGAGGATGCGGGGAGGACCGGGGATGATGCGGGGAGGATCGGGCAGGATGCGGGGAGGATGCGGGGAGGACCGGGGAGGATGCGGGGAGGATCGGGGAGGATGCGGGGAGGATCGGGGAGGATGCGGGGAGGATGCGGGGAGGATGCGGGGTGTTCTCCGTCCCTACCGGCACCCCGAATGCACGCATCCGGAAGCCATCTCCAATTCCTCTCCACCCGGTATCAAAGCAAGGATCTCCGGAAGGAGCCCGGGAGGGGGGAAGCCCCTAGAGTGCTCTCCAGGCAATCCCGCAAAAAGAGAAGCGGAGGAGCGCAACAAACACAACATCATCCCCGGATGGAGCCCGGGAGGGGGGAAGCCCCTAGAGTGCTCAGTGCAATCCCGCAAAAAGAGAAGCGGAGGAGCGCAACAACCACAACATCATCCCCGGATGGAGCCCGGGAGGGGGGAAGCCCCTAGAGTGCTCTCAAGGCAATCCCGCAAAAAGAGAAGCGGGGGAGCGCAACAACCACAACATCATCCCCGGATGAAGCCCGGGAGGGGGGAAGCCCCTAGAGTGCTCTCAAGGCAATCCCGCAAAAAGAGAAGCGAAGGAGCGCAACAACCACAACATCATCCCCGGATGGAGCCCGGGAGGGGGGAAGCCCCTAGAGTGCTCTCAAGGCAATCCCGCAAAAAGAGAAGCGAAGGAGCGCAACAACCACAACATCATCCCCGGATGGAGCCCGGGAGGGGGGAAGCCCCTAGAGTGCTCTCAAGGCAATCCCGAAAAAAAGAGAAGCGGAGGAGCGCAACAACCACAACAGCATCCCCGGATGGAGCCCGGGAGGGGGGAAGCCCCTAGAGTGCTCTCAAGGCAATCCCGCAAAAAGAGAAGCGGAGGAGCGCAACAACCACAACATCATCCCCGGATGGAGCCCGGGAGGGGGGAAGCCCCTAGAGTGCTCCCGAGGCAATCCCGCAAAAGGAGATGCGGAGGAGCACAACAGCCACAACATCATCCCCGGACGGAACCCGGGAGGGAGGAAGCCCCTAGAGCGCACCAAACTAGAACCCGCACAAAGAGGAGCACACAAGCCGCAAAGGGCCCGTAGAAGGAGTACGGGAGGGCACGAAGCCTCGGAGGAACACACTGGGTGGAGAGAGGTATCAGCCGCACCAGCAGTCAGGGTCCGGCGTAGGCTCTGGCTGTCGAAGGTGGGCAGGCCAATACTGATGCGTGCAGGTGCAAGGCCATGGTAGGGGGGCAGAGGGGGCGTCTCCCCAAAAAGGCGACACCGAGACCCAGACCCAGACCCAGGATGCGGGGAGGATGCGGGGAGGATGCGGGGAGGACCGGGGAGGATGCGGGGAGGATGCCAGGAGGATGCGGGGAGGATGCGGGGAGGATGCGGGGAGGATGCGGGGAGGATCGGGGAGGATGGGGGGAGGATCGGGGACGATGCGGGGAGGACCGGGGAGGATGCGGGGAGGATCGGCGAGGATGCGGCGAGGACCGGGGAGGATGCGGGGGGGACCGGGGAGGATGCGGGGAGGACCGGGGAGGATGCCGGGAGGACCTGGGAGAATGCGGGGAGGACCGGGGAGGATGCGGGGAAGACCGGGGAGGATGTTGGGAGGACCGGGGAGGATGCGGGGAGGACCGGGGAGGATGCGTGGAGGATCGGAGGGGATGCGGGGATGATCAGGCAGGATGCGGGGAGGACCGGGGAGGATCCGGGGAGGACCGGGCAGGACGCGGGGAGGACCGGGGAGGATGCGGCGAGGATCGGGGAGGATGCGGGGAGGATCGGGGAGGGTGCGGGGAGGACCGGGGAGGATGCGGGGAGGATCGGGGAGGATGCGGGGAGGATCGGGGAGGATGCGGGGAGGATCAGGGAGGATGCGGGGAGGACCGGGGAGGATGCGGGGAGGATCGGGGAGGATGCCAGGAGGACCGGGGAGGATGCGGCGAGGACCGGCGAGGGTCGGGGAGGATGCGGGGAGGACCGGGGAGGATGCGTGGAGGATCGGAGGGGATGTGGGGAGGATCGGGGAGGGTTGCGGGGAGGATCAAGCAGGTTGCGGGGAGGACCGGGGAGGATGCCGGGAGGACCGGGGAGGATGCGGAGAGGATCGGGGGGGATGCGGGGAGGATCGGGGACGATGCGGGGAGGATCGGGGAGGATGCGGGGAGGACCGGGGAGGATGCGGGGAGGACCGGGGAGGATGCGAAGAGGACCAGGGAGGATGCGGGGAGGACCGGGGAGGATGCAGGGAGGATCGGGGAGGATGCGGGGAGGATCGGGCAGGATGCAGGGAGGATGCGGGGAGGACCGGGGAGGATGCGGGGAGGATCGGGGAGGATGCGGGGAGGATCGGGGAGGATGCGGGGAGGACCGGGGAGGATGCGGGGAGGATCGGAAAGGATGCGGGGAGGATCGGGCAGGATGCAGGGAGGTTGCGGGGAGGACCGGGGAGGATGCAGGGAGGATCGGGCAGGATGCGGGGAGGATGCGGGGAGGACCGGGGAGGATGCAGGGAGGATCGGGGAGGATGCGGAGAGGATCGGGGAGGATGCGGGGACGATGCAGAGAGGATCGGGGAGGATGGGGGGAGGATCGGCGAGGATGCAGCGAGGACCGGGGAGGATGCGGAGGGGACCGGGGAGGATGCGGGGAGGATCCGGGAGGATACGGGGAGGACCGCAGAGGATGCGGGGAGGATCGGCGAGGATGCAGGGAGGACCGGGGAGGATGCGGGAAGGATCGGCGAGGATGCGGGGAGGACCAGGGAGGATGCGAGGAGGACCGCGGAGGATGCGGGGAGGACCGGGGAGGATCGGGGAGGATGCGGGGAGGATCGGGGATGATGCGCGGAGGATCGGGGAGGATGCGGGGAGGATCGGAAATGATGCGGGGAGGACCAGGGAGGATGCGGGGAGGATCAGGGAGGATGCGGGGCGGACCGGGGAGGATGCGGGGGGGATGGAGGAGGATGCGGGGGGGATCGGGGAGGATACCAGGAGGATCGGGGAGGATGCGGGGAGGACCGGGGAGGATGCTGGGAGGACCGGGGAGGATGCTGGGAGGATCGGAGGGGATGCGGGGAGGATCGGGGAGGTTGCGGGGAGGATCAGGCAAAATGCGGGGAGGACCGGGGAGGATGCGGGGAGGACCGGGGAGGATGCGGAGAGGATCAGGGAGGATGCGGGGAGGATCGGGGAGGATGCGGGGAGGATCGGGGAGGATGCGGGGAGGATCGGGGAGGATGCGGGGAGGACCAGGGAGGATGCAGGGAGGACCGAGGAGGATGCGGGGAGGATCGGAAGGACTGCGGGGAGGATCGGGGAGGACGCGGAGAAGATCAGGGAGGATGCGGGGAGTATCGGGGAGGATGCGGGGAGGATCAGGGAGGATGCGGGGAGGACCGGGGAGAATGCGGGGAGGATCGGCGAGGATGCGGGGAGGACCGGGGAGGATGCGGGGAGGACCGGGGAGGATGCAGGGAGGATCACGGAGGATGCGGGGAGGACCGGGGAGGATGCGGGGAGGACCGGGGAGGATTGGGGGAGGACCGGGGAGGATGCGTGGAGGATCGGAGGGGATGCGGGGAGGATCGGGGAGGATGCGGGGATGATCAGGCAGGATGCGGGGAGGACCGGGGAGGATGCGGGGAGGACCGGGCAGGACGCGGGGAGGACCGGGGAGGATGCGGCGAGGATCGGGGAGGATGCGGGGAGGATCGGGGAGGATGCGGGGAGGACCAGGGAGGATGCGGGGAGGATCGGGGAGGATGCGGGGAGGATCGGGGAGGATGCGGGGAGGATAGGGGAGGATGCGGGGAGGACCGGGGAGGATGCGGGGAGGACCGGGGAGGATGCGGGGAGGACCGGGGAGGATGCGAGGAGGATCTGGGAGGATGCGGGGAGGATGGGGGAGGATGCGGGGAGGACCGGGGAGGATGCGGGGAGGATCGGGGAGGATGCGGGGAGGACCGGGGAGGATGCGGGGAGGATCGGGGAGGATGCGGGGAGGATCTGGGAGGATGCGGGGAGGACCGGGGAGGATGCGGGGAGGATCCGGGAGGATACATGGAGGACCGGGGAGGATGCGGGGAGGATCGGCGAGGATGCAGGGAGGACCGGGGAGGATGCGGGGAGGATCGGGGAGGATGCGGGGAGGACCGGGGAGGATCGGGGAGGATGCGGGGAGGATCGGGGATGATCGGGGAGGATGCGGGGAGGATGCGGGGAGGATCCGGGAGGATACAGGGAGGACCTGGGAGGATGCGGGGAGGATCGGCGAGGATGCAGGGAGGACCGGGGAGGATGCGGGGAGGATCGGGGAGGATGCGGGGAGGACCGGGGAGGATCAGGGAGGATGCGGGGAGGATCGGGGATGATCGGGGAGGATGCGGGGAGGATCGGGAATGATGCGGGGAGGACCAGGGAGGATGCGGGGAGGATCAGGGAGGATACCAGGAGGATCGGGGAGGATGCGGGGAGGACCGGGGAGGATGCGGGGAGGATCGGGGAGGATGCGGGGAGGACCGGGGACGATGCGGGGAGGATCGGCAAGGATGCGGGGAGGATCTGGGAGGATGCGGGGAGGACCGGGGAGGATGCGGGGAGGATCCGGGAGGATACAGGGAGGACCGGGGAGGATGCGAGGAGGATCGGCGAGGATGCAGGGAGGACCGGGGAGGATGCGAGGAGGACCGCGGAGAATGTGGGGAGGACCGGGGAGGATCGGGGAGGATCGGGGAGGATGCGGGGGGGATGGGGGAGGATGCGGGGGGGATCGGGGAGGATACCAGGAGGATCGGGGAGGATGCGGGGAGGACCGGGGAGGATGCGGGGAGGATCGGGGAGGATGCGGGGAGGACCGGGGACGATGCGGGGAGGATCGGGGAGGATGCGGGGGGGATTGGCGAGGATGCGGCGAGGACCGGGGAGGATGCGGGGAGGACCGGGGAGGATGCGGCGAGGACCGGGGAGGATGCTGGGAGGATCGGAGGGGATGCGGGGAGGATCGGGGAGGATGCGGGGAGGATCGGGGAGGATGCGGGGAGGATCAGGCAAAATGCGGGGAGGACCGGGGAGGATGCGGGGAGGATCGGGGAGGATGCGGGGAGGATCGGGGAGGATGCGGGGAGGATCGGGGAGGATGCAGGGAGGACCGAGGAGGATGCGGGGAGGATCGGGGGGGATGCGGGGAGGATCGGGGAGGATGCGGAGAGGATCAGGGAGGATGCGGGGAGTATCGGGGAGGATGCGGGGAGGATCAGGGAGGATGCGGGGAGGACCGGGGACAATGCGGGGAGGATCGGCGAGGATGCGGGGAGGACCGGGGAGGATGCGGGGAGGACCGGGGAGGATGCGGGGAGGATCACGGAGGATGCGGGGAGGACCGGGGAGGATGCGGGGAGGACCGGGGAGGATTGGGGGAGGACCGGGGAGGATGCGTGGAGGATCGGAGGGGATGCGGGGAGGATCGGGGAGGATGCAGGGATGATCAGGCAGGATGCGGGGAGGACCGGGGAGGATGCGGGGAGGACCGGGCATGACGCGGGGAGGACCGGGGAGGATGCGGCGAGGATCGGGGAGGATGCGGGGAGGATCGGGGAGGATGCGGGGAGGACCAGGGAGGATGCGGGGAGGATCGGGGAGGATGCGGGGAGGATCGGGGAGGATGCGGGGAGGATAGGGGAGGATGCGGGGAGGACCGGGGAGGATGCGGGGAGGACCGGGGAGGATGAGGGGAGGACCGGGGAGGATTCGGGGAGGATCGGGGAGGATGCGGGGAGGATGGGGGAGGATGCGGGGAGGACCAGGGAGGATGCGGGGAGGATCTGGGAGGATGCGGGGAGGATCTGGGAGGATGCGGGGAGGACCGGGGAGGATGCGGGGAGGACCGGGGAGGATGCGGGGAGGATCCGGGAGGATACAGGGAGGACCGGGGAGGATGCGGGGAGGATCGGCGAGGATGCAGGGAGGACCGGGGAGGATGCGGGGAGGATCGGGGAGGATGCGGGGAGGACCGGGGAGGATCGGGGAGGATGCGGGGAGGATCGGGGATGATCGGGGAGGATGCGGGGAGGATCGGGAATGATGCGGGGAGGACCAGGGAGGATGCGGGGAGGATCAGGGGGGATGCGGGGCGGACCGGGGAGGATGCGGGGGGGATGGGGGAGGATGCGGGGGGGATCGGGGAGGATACCAGGAGGATCGGTGAGGATGCGGAGAGGACCGGGGAGGATGCGGGGAGGATCGGGGAGGATGCGGGGAGGACCGGGGACGATGCGGGGAGGATCGGGGAGGATGCGGGGAGGATCAGGGAGGATGCGGGGAGGACCGGGGAAGATGCGGGGAGGACCGGGGAGGATGCGGGGAGGATCCGGGAGGATACAGGGAGGACCGGGGAGGATGCGGGGACGATCGGCGAGGATGCAGGGATGACCGGGGAGGATGCGAGGAGGACCGCGGAGGATGTGGGGAGGACCGGGGAGGATCGGGGAGGATGCGGGGAGGATCGGGGATGATGCGGGGGGATCGGGGGGGATACCAGGAGGATCGGGGAGGATGCGGGGAGGACCGGGGAGGATGCGGGGAGGATCGGGGAGGATGCGGGGAGGATCGGGGACGATGCGGGGAGGATCGGGGAGGATGCGGGGGGGATTGGCGAGGATGCGGCGAGGACCGGGGAGGATGCGGGGAGGACCGGGGAGGATGCGGGGAGGACCAGGGAGGATGCGGGGAGGATCGGGGAGGATGCGGGGAGGATCGGGGAGGATGCGGGGAGGATAGGGGAGGATGCGGGGAGGACCGGGGAGGATGCGGGGAGGACCGGGGAGGATGAGGGGAGGACCGGGGAGGATTCGGGGAGGATCGGGGAGGATGCGGGGAGGACCGGGGAGGATGCGGGGAGGACCGGGGAGGATGCGGGGAGGATCACGGAGGATGCGGGGAGGACCGGGGAGGATGCGGGGAGGACCGGGGAGGATGCGTGGAGGATCGGAGGGGATGCGGGGATGATCGGGGAGGATGCAGGGATGATCAGGCAGGATGCGGGGAGGACCGGGGAGGATGCGGGGAGGACCGGGCAGGACGCGGGGAGGACCGGGGAGGATGCGGCGAGGATCGGGGAGGATGCGGGGAGGATCGGGGAGGATGCGGGGAGGACCAGGGAGGATGCGGGGAGGATCGGGGAGGATGCGGGGAGGATCGGGGAGGATGCGGGGAGGATAGGGGAGGATGCGGGGAGGACCGGGGAGGATGCGGGGAGGACCGGGGAGGATGAGGGGAGGACCAGGGAGGATTCGGGGAGGATCGGGGAGGATGCGGGGAGGATGGGGGAGGATGCGGGGAGGACCGGGGAGGATGCGGGGAGGATCGGGGAGGATGCGGGGAGGATCTGGGAGGATGCGGGGAGGACCGGGGAGGATGCGGGGAGGACCGGGGAGGATGCGGGGAGGATCCGGGAGGATACAAGGAGGACCGGGGAGGATGCGGGGAGGATCGGCGAGGATGCAGGGAGGACCGGGGAGGATGCGGGGAGGATCGGGGAGGATGCGGGGAGGACCGGGGAGGATCGGGGAGGATGCGGGGAGGATCGGGGATGATCGGGGAGGATGCGGGGAGGATCGGGAATGATGCGGGGAGGACCAGGGAGGATGCGGGGAGGATCAGGGGGGATGCGGGGCGGACCGGGGAGGATGCGGGGGGGATGGGGGAGGATGCGGGGGGGATCGGGGAGGATACCAGGAGGATCGGTGAGGATGCGGAGAGGACCGGGGAGGATGCGGGGAGGATCGGGGAGGATGCGGGGAGGACCGGGGACGATGCGGGGAGGATCGGGGAGGATGCGGGGAGGATCTGGGAGGATGCGGGGAGGACCGGGGAAGATGCGGGGAGGACCGGGGAGGATGCGGGGAGGATCCGGGAGGATACAGGGAGGACCGGGGAGGATGCGAGGAGGACCGCGGAGGATGTGGGGAGGACCGGGGAGGATCGGGGAGGATGCGGGGAGGATCGGGGATGATGCGGGGGGATCGGGGAGGATACCAGGAGGATCGGGGAGGATGCGGGGAGGACCGGGGAGGATGCGGGGAGGATCGGGGAGGATGCGGGGAGGATCGGGGACGATGCGGGGAGGATCGGGGAGGATGCGGGGGGGATTGGCGAGGATGCGGCGAGGACCGGGGAGGATGCGGGGAGGACCGGGGAGGATGCGGCGAGGACCGGGGAGGATGCTGGGAGGATCGGAGGGGATGCGGGGAGGATCGGGGAGGATGCGGGGAGGATCAGGCAAAATGCGGGGAGGACCGGGGAGGATGCGGAGAGGATCAGGGAGGATGCGGGGAGGATCGGGGAGGATGCGGGGAGGAGCAGGGAGGATGCGGGGAGGATCGGGGAGGATGCGGGGAGGATCGGGGAGGATGCAGGGAGGACCGGGGAGGATGCGGGGAGGATGGGGGAGGATGCGGGGAGGATCGGGGAGGATGCGGGGAGGATCGGGGAGGATGCGGGGAGGATCGGGGAGGATGCGGGGAGGATCAGGGAGGATGCGGGGAGGACCGGGGAGGATGCGGGGAGGATCGGCGAGGATGCGGGGAGGACCGGGGAGGATGCGGGGAGGACCGGGGAGGATGCGGGGAGGATCACGGAGGATGCGAGGAGGACCGGGGAGGATGCGGGGAGGACAGGGGAGGATGGGGGGAGTACCGGGGAGGATGCGGGGAGGATCGGGGAGGATCGGGGAGGATGCAGGGAGGATCGGGGAGGATGCGGGGAGGACCGGGGAGGATGCGGGGAGGATCGGGGAGGATGCGGGGCGGACAGGGGAGGATGCGGGGAGGATCAGGGAGGATGCGGGGAGGATCAGGGAGGATGCGGGGGGGATCGGGGAGGATGCGGGGGGGATCGGGGAGGATGCAGGGGGGACCGGGGAGGATACCAGGAGGATGCGGGGAGGACGGGGGACGATGCGGGGAGGATCGGGGAGTATGCGGGGAGGATCGGCGAGGATGCGGCGAGGACCGGGGAGGATGCGGGGAGGACCGGGGAGGATGCGGGGAGGACCGGGGAGGATGCGGGGAGGACCGGGGAGGATGCGGGGAGGACCGGGGAGGATGCTAGGAGGACCGGGGAGGATCCGGGGGGGGGGGGGCGGGGAGGATGCGGGGAGGATCGGAGGGGATGCGGGAAGGATCTGGGGGGAGGCGGGGAGGATCAAGCAGAATGCGGGGAGGACCGGGCAGGACGCGGAGAGGACCGGAGAGGATGCGGCGAGGATCGGGGAGGATGCGGGGAGGATCGGGGAGGATGCGGGCAAGACCAGGGAGGATGCGGGGAGGATCGGGGAGGATGCGGGGAGGATCGGGGAGGATGCGGGGAGGATCGGGGAGGATGCGGGGAGGACCGGGGAGGATGCGGGGAGGACCGGGGAGGATGCGGGGAGGACCGGGGAGGATGCGGGGAGGATCGGGGAGGATGCGGCGAGGATCGGGGAGGATGCGGGGAGGACCGGGGAGGATGCGGGGAGGATCGGGGAGGATGCGGGGAGGATCTGGGAGGATGCGGGGAGGACCGGGGAGGATGCGGGGAGGATCCGGGAGGATACAGGGAGGACCGGGGAGGATGCGTGGAGGATCGGCGAGGATGCAGGGAGGACCGGGGAGGATGCGGGGAGGATCGGCGAGGATGCGGGGAGGACCGGGGAGGATGCGAGGAGGACCGCGGAGGATGCGGGGAGGACCGGGGAGGATCGGGGAGGATGCGGGGAGGATCGGGGATGATGCGGGGAGGATCGGGGAGGATGCGGGGAGGATCGGGAATGGTGCGGGGAGGACCAGGGAGGATGCGGGGAGGATTGGGGAGGATGCGGGGCGGACCCGGGAGGATGCGGGGGGGATGGGGGAGGATGCGGGGGGGATCTGGGAGGATACTAGGAGGATCGGGGAGGATGCGGGGAGGACCGGGTAGGATGCGGGGAGGACCGGGGACGATGCGGGGAGGATCGGGGAGGATGCGGGGAGGATCGGCGAGGATGCGGCGAGGACCGGGGAGGATGCGGGGACGACCGGGGAGGATGCGGGGAGGACCACGGAGGATGCTGGGAGGATGCTGGGAGGACCGGGGAGGATGCGGGGAGGACCGGGGAGGATGCTGGGAGGATCGGAGGGGATGCGGGGAGGATCGGGGAGGATGCGGGGAGGATCAGGCAAAATGCGGGGAGGACCGGGGAGGATGCGGGGAGGACCGGGGAGGATGCGGAGAGGATCAGGGAGGATGCGGGGAGAATCGGGGAGGATGCGGGGAGGACCGGGGAGGATGCGGGGAGGACCCGGGAGGATGCGGGGAGGATCGGGGAGGATGCAGGGAGGATCGGGGAGGATGCGGGGAGGACCGGGGAGGATGCGGGGAGGATCGGGGAGGATGCGGGGAGGATCTGGGAGGATGCGGGGAGGACCGGGGAGGATGCGGGGAGGACCAGGGAGGATGCGGGGAGGATCCGGGAGGATACAGGGAGGACCGGGGAGGATGCGGGGAGGATCGGCGAGGATGCAGGGAGGACCGGGGAGGATGCAAGGAGGACCGCGGAGGATGCGGGGAGGACTGGGGAGGATCGGGGAGGATGCGGGGAGGATCGGGGATGATGCGGGG
Organism: Eutreptiella sp. 'Long Island Sound 2002'; assembly: GCA_964036045.1. Lineage (NCBI taxonomy): Eukaryota > Euglenozoa > Euglenophyceae > Eutreptiales > Eutreptiaceae > Eutreptiella > Eutreptiella sp. 'Long Island Sound 2002'. Next base: position 3,235,997 of record OZ038401.1, read on the forward strand.
AGGATCGGGGAGGATGCGGGGAGGATCGGGAATGATGCGGGGAGGACCATGGAGGATGCGGGGAGGATCGGGGAGGATGCGGGGCGGACCGGGGAGGATGCGGGGGGGATGGGGGAGGATGCGGGAGGGATCGGGGAGGATGCGGGGAGGATCGGGGAGGATGCTGGGAGGACCGGGGAGGATGCGGGGAGGATCAGGGAGGATGCGGGGAGGATCGGCGAGGATGCGGCGAGGACCGGGGAGGATGCGGGGAGGACCGGGGAGGATGCGGGGAGGACCGGGGAGGATGCTGGGAGGACCGGGGAGGATGCGGGGAGGACCGGGGAGGGTGCGGGGAGGATCGGGGAGGATGCGGTGAGGATCGGGGAGGATGCGGGGAGGATCGGGGAGGATGCGGGGAGGATTGGGGAGGATGCGGGGAGGATCGGGCAGGACGCGGGGAGGACCGGGGAGGATACCAGGAGGATTGGGGAGGATGCGGGGAGGACCGGGGAGGATGCGGGGAGGATCAGGGAGGATGCGGGGAGGATCGGCGAGGATGCGGCGAGGACCGGGGAGGATGCGGGGAGGACCGGGGAGGATGCGGGGAGGACCGAGGAGGATGCGGGGAGGACCGGGGAGGATGCGGGGAGGACCGGGGAGGATGCGGGGAGGACCGCGGAGGATGCGGGGAGGATCGGAGGGGATGCGGGGAGGATCGGGGAGGATGCGGCGAGGACCGGGGAGGATGCGGCGAGGACCGGGCAGGATGCGGGGAGGACCGGGGAGGATGCGGGGAGGATCGGACAGGATGCGGGGGGGACCGGGGAGGATGCGGGGAGGACCGGGGAGGATGCGGGGAGGATCGGGGAGGGTGCGGGGGGGATCGGGGAGGATGCGGGCAGGACCGGGGAGGATGCGGGGAGGACCGGGGAGGATGCTGGGAGGACCGGGGAGGATGCGGGGAGGACCGGGGAGGATGCGGGGAGGATCGGGGAGGATGCGGGGAGGATCGGGGAGGATGCGGGGAGGATCGGGGAGGATGCGGGGAGGATTGGGGAGGATGCGGGGAGGAGGTGGCAGGACGCGGGGAGGACCGGGGAGGATACCAGGAGGATTGGGGAGGATGCGGGGAGGACCGGGGACGATGCGGGGAGGATCGGGGAGGATGCGGGGAGGATCGGCGAGGATGCGGCGAGGACCGGGGAGGATGCGGGGAGGACCGGGGAGGATGCGGGGAGGACCGAGGAGGATGCGGGGAGGACCGGGGAGGATGCGGGGAGGACCGGGGAGGATGCGGGGAGGACCGCGGAGGATGCGGGGAGGATCGGAGGGGATGCGGGGAGGATCGGGGAGGATGCGGCGAGGACCGGGGAGGATGCGGGGAGGACCGGGGAGGATGCGGGGAGGATCGGACAGGATGCGGGGGGGACCGGGGAGGATGCGGGGAGGACCGGGGAGGATGCGGGGAGGACCGGGGAGGATGCGGGGAGGATCGGCAAGGATGCGGGGAGGAATCGGGGAGGATGCGGGGAGGACCGGGGAGGATGCGGGGAAAATTTGGGGAGGATGCGGGGAGGATCGGGGAGGATGCAGGGGGGACCGGGGAGGATACCAGGAGGATCCGGGAGGATGCGGGGAGGACCGGGGACGATGCGGGGAGGATCGGGGAGGATGCGGGGAGGATCGGCGAGGATGCGGCGAGGACCGGGGAGGATGCGGGGAGGACCGGGGAAGATGCGGGGAGGACCGGGGAGGATGCGGGGAGGACCGGGGAGGATGCGGGGAGGACCGGGGAGGATGCGGGGAGGATCGGAGGGGACGCGGGGAGGATCGGGGAGGATGCGGGGAGGACCGGGGAGGATGCGGCGAGGACCGGGGAGGATGCGCCGAGGACCGGGGAGGATGCGGGGAGGATCGGGCAGGATGCGGGGGGGACGGGGGGGGATGCGGGGAGGACCGGGGAGGATGCGGGGAGGATTGGGGAGGATGCAGGGAGGACCGGGGAGGATGCAGGGAGGACCGGGGAGGATGCGGGGAGGATCGGAGAGGATGCGGGGAGGACCGGGGAGGATGCCGGGAGGATCAGGGAGGATGCGGGGGGGACCGGGGAGGATGCGGGGGGGACCAGGGAGGATGCGGGGAGGATCGGGGAGGATGCGGGGAGGACCGGGGAGGATGCGGGGAGGACCGGAGAGGATGCGGGGAGGACCGAGGAGGATGCGGGGAGGATCGGGGAGGATGCGGGGGGGATCGGGGAGGATGCGGGCAGGACCGGGGAGGATGCGGGGAGGACCGGGGAGGATGCGCGGAGGACCGGGGAGGATGCGGGGAGGACCGGGGAGGATGCGGGGAGGACCGGGGAGGATGCCGGGGGGACCGGGGAGGATGCGGGGAGGATCGGGGAGGATGCGGGGAGGATCGGGGAGGATGCGGGGAGGATTGGGAAGGATGCGCCGGGGACCGGGGAGGAGGCGGGGAGCATCGGGGAGGATGCGGGGAGGACCGGGAGGATGCGGGGAGGACCGGGGAGGATGCGGGGAGGATCGGGGAGGATGCGATGAGGACCGGGGAGGATGCGGGGAGGACCGGGGAGGATGCGCGGAGGACCGGGGAGGATGCGGGGAGGATCGGAGGGGATGCGGGGAGGATCGGGGAGGATGCGGCGAGGACCGGGGAGGATGCGGCGAGGACCAGGGAGGATGCGCCGAGGACCGGGGAGGATGCGGGGAGGATCGGGGAGGATGCGGGGGGGACCGGGGAGGATGCGGGGAGGACCGGGGAGGATGCGGGAAGGATTGGGGAGGATGCAGGGAGGACCGGGGAGGATGCAGGGTGGACCGGGCAGGATGCGGGGAGGATCGGAGAGGATGCGTGGAGGACCGGGGAGGATGCCGGGAGGATCAGGGAGGATGCGGGGGGGACCGGGGAGGATGCGGGGGGGACCAGGGAGAATGCGGGGAGGATCGGGGAGGATGCCGGGAGAATCGGGGAGGATGCGGGGAGGACCGGAGAGGATGCGGGGAGGATCGGGGAGGATGCGGGGAGGATCGGGGAGGATGCGGGCAGGACCGGGGAGGATGCGGGGAGGACCGGGGAGGATGCGGGGAGGACCGGGGAGGATGCGGGGAGGACCGGGGAGGATGCGGGGAGGACCGGGGAGGATGCCGGGAGGACCGGGGAGGATGCGGGGAGGACCGGCGAGGATGCGGGGAGGATCGGGGAGGATGCGGGGAGGATCGGGGAGGATGCCGGGAGGATTGGGCAGGATGCGCCGGGGACCGGGGAGGAGGCGGGGAGCATCGGGGAGGATGCGGGGAGGACCGGGAGGATGCGGGGAGGACCGGGGAGGATGCGGGGAGGAACGGGGAGGATGCGATGAGGACCGGGGAGGATGCGGGGAGGACCGGGGAGGATGCGCGGAGGACCGGGGAGGATGCGGGAAGGACCGGGGAGGATGGGCGGAGGACCGGGGAGGATGCGGGGAGGATCGGGGAGGATGCGGGGAGGATCGGGGAGGTTGCGCCGGGGACCGGGGAGGAGGCGGGGAGCATCGGGGAGGATGCGGGGAGGACCGGGAGGATGCGGGGAGGATCGGGGAGGATGCGGCGGGGACCGGGGAGGATGCGGGGGGGACCGGGGAGGATGCGGGGAGGACCGGGGAGGATGCGGGGAGGATCGGGGAGGATGCGGAGAGGATCGGGGAGGATGCGGGGAGGACCGGGGAGGACGCGGGGAAGACCGGGGAGGATGCGGGGAGGACCGCGGAGGATGCGGGGAGGATCGGAGGGGATGCGGGGAGGATCGGGGAGGATGCGGCGAGGACCGGGGAGGATGCGGCGAGGACCGGGGAGGATGCGCCGAGGACGGGGGAGGATGCGGGGAGGATCGGGGAGGATGCAGGGAGGATCGGGGAGGATGCGGAGAGGACCAGGGAGGATTCAGGGAGGATTGGGGAGGATGCAGGGAGGACCGGGGAGGATGCAGGGAGGACCGGGGAGGATGCGGGGAGGATCGGAGAGGATGCGGGGAGGACCGGGGAGGATGCCGGGAGGGACCGGGGAGGATGCGGGAAAGATCGGGGAGGATGCGGGGAGGATCGGGGAGGATGCGGGGAGGACCGGAGAGGATGCGGGGAGGATCGGGGAGGATGCGGGGATGATCGGGGAGGATGCGGGCAGGACTGGGGAGGATGCGGGGAGGACCGGGGAGGATGCGCGGAGGACCGGGGAGGATGAGGGGAGGACCGGGGAGGATGCGGGGAGGACCGGGGAGGATGCCGGGAGGACCGGGGAGGATGCGGGGAGGACCGGCGAGGATGCGGGGAGGATCAGGGAGGATGCGGGGAGGATCGGGGAGGATGCGGGGAGGATTGGGCAGGATGCGCCGGGGACCGGGGAGGAGGCGGGGAGCATCGGGGAGGATGCGGGGAGGACCGGGAGGATGCGGGGAGGACCGGAAAGGATGCGGGGAGGATCGAGGAGGTTGCGATGAGGACCGGGGAGGATGCGGGGAGGACCGGGGAGGATGCGCGGAGGACCGGGGAGGATGCGCGGAGGAGCGGGGAGGATGCGCGGAGGACAAGGGAGGATGCGGGGAGGATCGGGGAGGATGCGGGGAGGATCGGGGAGGATGCGGGGAGGATCGGGGAGGATGCGGGGAGGATCGGGGAGGTTCCGGGGAGGATAGGGGGAGGACCGGAGGGATGCGGGGAGGACCGGGGAGGATGCGGGGTGGATCGGGAAGGATGCGGGGAGGACCGGGGAGGATGCTGCGAGGACCGGGGAGGATGCGGGGAGGACCGGGGAGGATGCGGGGAGGATCGGGGAGGATGCGGGGAGGACCGGGGAGGATGCGGAGAGGATCGGGGAGGATGCGGGGACGATCGGGGAGGATGCGGGGAGGATCGGGGAGGATGCGGGGAGGATCGGGGAGGATGCGGGGAGGACCGGCGAGGATGCCGGGAGGACCGGGGAGGATGCGGGGAGGACCGGGGAGGATGCGGGGAGGATCAGAGGGGATGCGGGGAGGATCGGGGAGGATGCGGGGAGGACCGGGGAGGATGCCGGGAGGATCAGGGAGGATGCGGGGAGGACCCGGGAGGATGCGGGGGGGACCAGGGAGGATGTGGGGAGGATCGGGGAGGATGCGGGGAGGACCGGGGAGGATGCCGGGAGGACCGGGGAGGTTGCAGGGAGCACCGGGGAGGATGCGCGGAGGATCGAAGGGGATGCGGGGAGGATCGGGGAGGATGCAGGGAGGACCGGGGAGGATGCCGGGAGGATCAGGGAGGATGCAGGGAGGACCGGGGAGGATGCGGGGAGGATCGGAGAGGATGCGGGGAGGATCGGGGAGGATGCCGGAAGGACCGGGGAGGATGCGGGGAGGACCGGGGAGGATGCGCGGAGGATCGGAGGGGATGCGGGGAGGATCGGGGAGGATCCGGGGAGGATTGGGGAGGATGCAGGGAGGACCGAAGAGGATGCAGGGAGGACCGGACAGGATGCGGGGAGAATCAAAAGGGGTTGCGGGGAGGACCGGGGAGGATGCCGGGAGGATCAGGGAGGATGCAGGGGGGGCCGGGGAGGATGCGGGGGGGACCAGGGAGGATGCGGGGAGGATCCGGGAGGATGCGGGGAGGACCGGGGAGGATGCGGGGAGGACCGGAGAGGATGCGGGGAGGATCGGGGAGGATGCGGGGGGGATCGGGGAGGATGCGGGCAGGACCGGGGAGGATGCGGGGAGGACCGGGGAGGATGCGCGGAGGACCGGGGAGGATGCGGGGAGGACCGGGGAGGATGCGGGGAGGACCGGGGAGGATGCCGGGAGGACCGAGGATGCGGGGAGGACTGGGGAGGATGCGGGGAGGACCGGGGAGGATGCGGGGAGGACCGGGGAGGATGCGCAGAGGACCGGGGAGGTTGCGGGGAGGACCGGAAAGGCTGCGCGGAGGACCGGGGAGGATGCGGTGAAGACCTGAGAGGATGCGGGGAGGATCGGGGAGGATGCGCCGAGGACCGGGGAGGATGCGGGGAGGACCGGGGATGATGCGCGGGGGACCGGGGAGGATGCGGGGAGGACCGGGAGGATGCGGGGAGGACCGGGAAGGATGCGGGGAGGACCGGGGAGGATGCGGGGATTATCGGGGAGGATGCGGGGAGGACTGGCGAGGATGCGGGGAGGATCGGGGAGGATGCGGGGAGGACCGGGGAGGATGCCGGGGGGACCAGGGAGGATGCGGGGGGGACCGGGGAGGATGCGGGGAGGACCGGGGAGGATGCGGAGAGGATCGGGGAGGATCAGGGGAGGACCGGGGAGGATGCGGGGAGGACCGGGGGGAATGCGCGGAGGACTGGGGAGGATGCGGGGAGGATCGGGGAGGATGCGGGGAGGATCGGGGAGGATGCGGGGAGGACCGGGGAGGATGCGGGGAGGATCGGGGAGGATGCGGGGAGGATCGGGGAGGATGCGCCGAGGACCAGGGAGGATGCGCGGAGGACCGGGGAGGATGCGGGGAGGACCGGGAGGATGCGGGGAGGACCGGGGAGGATGCGGGGAGGACCGGGAGGGATGCGGGGAGGACCGGGGAGGATGTGGGGGGGATCGGAGAGGATGCGGGGAGGACTGGGGAGGATGCGGGGAGGACCGGGGAGGATGCGGGGAGGCCCGGGAAGGATGCGGGGAGGACCGGGGATGATGCGGGGAGGATCGGGGAGGATGGGGGGAGGACCGGGGAGGATGTGGGGAGGATCGGGGAGGATGCGGGGAGGATGCGGGGAGGACCGGGGAGGATGCGTGGAGGACCGGTGAGGATGCGGGGAGGACCGGGGAGGATGCGGGGAGGATCGGAGAGGATGCGGGGAGGACTGGAGAGGATGCGGGGAGGACCGGGGAGGATGCAGGGAGGACCGGGAAGGATGCGGGGAGGACCGGGGGGGATGCGGGGAGGATCGGGGGGGATGCAGGGAGGATCGGGGAGGATGCGGGGAGGACCGGGAGGATGCGGGGAGGACCGGGGAGGATGCGGGGAGGACCGGGAAGGATGCGGGGAGGACCGGGGAGGATGCGGGGTGGATCGGGGAGGATGCGGGGAGGACTGGGGAGGATGCGGGAAGGACCGGGGAGGATGCGGGGAGGACCGGGAAGGATGCGGGGAGGACCGGGGGGGATGCGGGGAGGATCGGGGAGGATGCGGGGAGGACCGGGGAGGATGCGGGGAGGATCGGAGAGGATGCGGGGAGGACTGGGGAGGATGCGGGGAGGACCGGGGAGGATGCGGGGAGGACCGGGAAGGATGCGGGGAGGACCGGGGAGGATGCGAGGAGGATCGGGGAGGATGCGGGGAGGACCGGGGAGGATGCGGGGAGGATCGGGGAGGACGCACCAAGGACCGGGGAGGATGCGGGGAGGACCGGGAAGGATGCGGGGAGGACCGGGGAGGATGCTAAGAGGATCGGAGAGGATGCGGGGAGGACTGGGGAGGATGCGGGGAGGACCGGGAAGGATGCGGGGAGGACCGGGGAGGATGCGGGGAGGACCGGGGAGGATGCGCGGAGGACCGGGGAGGTTGCGGGGAGGACCGGGGAGGATGCGCGGAGGACCGGGGAGGATGCGGTGAAGACCGGGGAGGATGCGGGGAGGATCGGGGAGGATGCGCCGAGGACCGGGGAGGTTGCGGGGAGGACTGGGGAGGATGCGGGGAGGATCGGAGAGGATGCGGGGAGGACTGGGGAGGATGCGGGGAGGACCGGCGAGGATGCGGGGAGGACCGGGAAGGATGCGGGGAGGACCGGGGAGGATGCGGGGAGGATCGGGGAGGATGCGGGGCGGACCGGGGAGGATGCCGGGAGGATCGGGGAGGATGCGGGGAGGACCGGGGAGGATGCGGGGAGGATCGGGGAGGACGCACCAAGGACCGGGGAGGATGCGGGGAGGACCGGGAAGGATGCGGGGAGGGCCGGGGAGGATGCTAAGAGGATTGGAGAGGATGCGGGGAGGACTGGGGAGGATGCGGGGAGGACCGGGAAGGATGCGGGGAGGACCGGGGAGGATGCGGGGAGGACCGGGGAGGATGCGCGGAGGACCGGGGAGGTTGCGGGGAGGACCGGGGAGGATGCGCGGAGGACCGGGGAGGATGCGGAGAGGACCGGGAGGATGCGGGGAGGACCGGGAAGGATGCGGGGAGGACCGGGGAGGATGCGGGGAGTATCGGGGAGGATGCGGGGAGGACCGGGGAGGATGTGGGGAGGATCGGGGAGGATGCGAGGAAGACCGGGGAGGATGCGGGGAGGACCGGGGAGGATGTGCGGAGGACCGGGGAAGATGCGGGGAGGATCGGGGAGGATGCCGGGGGGACCAGGTAGGATGCGGGGGGGACCGGGGAGGATGCGGGGAGGACCGGGGAGGATGCGGGGAGGACCGGAGAGGATGCGGAGAGGATCGGGGAGGATAAGGGGAGGACCGGGGGGGATGCGGGGAGGACCGGGGGGAATGCGCGGAGGACCGGGGAGGATGCGGGGAGGACCGGTGAGGATGCCGGGAGGATCGGGGAGGATGCCGGGAGGACCGGGGAGGATGCGGGGTGGATCGGGGAGGATGCGGGGAGGACCGGGGAGGATGCGGGGAGGAACGGGGAGGATACAGGGAGGATAAGAAAGAATGCGGGGAGGACCGGGGAGGATGCGCCGAGGACCGGGGAGGATGCGGGCAGGACCGGGGAGGATGCGGGGAGGGCCGGGGAAGATGCGGGGAGGTTCGGAGAAGATGCGGGGAGGATCGGGGAGGACGCGCCGAGGACCGGGGAGGATGCGGGGAGGATCGGGGAGGATGCGGGGAGGACCGGGGAGGATGCGGGGAGGATCGGGGAGGATGCGGGGAGGATCGGGGAGGATGCGCCGAGGACCGGGGAGGATGCGCGGAGGACCGGGGAGCATGCGGTGAGGACCGGGGAGGATGCGGTGAGGACCGGGGAGGATGCGGGGAGAATTGGGGAGGATGCGGCGAGGATCGGGGAGGACGCGCCGAGGACCGGGGAGGATGCGGGGAGGATCGGGGAGGATGCGGGGAGGACCGGGGAGGATGCGGGGAGGATCGGGGAGGATGCGGGGAGGATCGGGGAGGATGCGCCGAGGACCGGGGAGGATGCGGGGAGGACCGGAGAGGATGCGGGGAGGACTGGGGAGGATGCGGGGAGGACCGGGGAGGATGCGGGGAGGACCGGGAAGGATGCGGGGAGGACCGGGGAGGATGCGAGGAGGATCGGGGAGGATGCGGGGCGGACCGGGGAAGATGCCGGGAGGATCGGGGAGGATGCGGGGAGGACCGGGGAGGATGCGGGGAGGATCGGGGAGGACGCACCAAGGACCGGGGAGGATGCGGGGAGGACCGGGAAAGATGCGGGGAGGACCGGGGAGGATGCTAAGAGGATCGGAGAGGATGCGGGGAGGACTGGGGAGGATGCGGGGAGGACCGGGAAGGATGCGGGGAGGACCGGGGAGGATGCGGGGAGGACCGGGGAGGATGCGCGGAGGACCGGGGAGGTTGCGGGGAGGACCGGGGAGGATGCGCGGAGGACCGGGGAGGATGCGGTGAAGACCGGGGAGGATGCGGGGAGGATCGGGGAGGATGCGCCGAGGACCGGGGAGGTTGCGGGGAGGACTGGGGAGGATGCGGGGAGGATCGGAGAGGATGCGGGGAGGACTGGGGAGGATGCGGGGAGGACCGGCGAGGATGCGGGGAGGACCGGGAAGGATGCGGGGAGGACCGGGGAGGATGCGGGGAGGATCGGGGAGGATGCGGGGCGGACCGGGGAGGATGCCGGGAGGATCGGGGAGGATGCGGGGAGGACCGGGGAGGATGCGGGGAGGATCGGGGAGGACGCACCAAGGACCGGGGAGGATGCGGGGAGGACCGGGAAGGATGCGGGGAGGGCCGGGGAGGATGCTAAGAGGATTGGAGAGGATGCGGGGAGGACTGGGGAGGATGCGGGGAGGACCGGGAAGGATGCAGGGAGGACCGGGGAGGATGCGGGGAGGACCGGGGAGGATGCGCGGAGGACCGGGGAGCTTGCGGGGAGGACCGGGGAGGATGCGCGGAGGACCGGGGAGGATGCGGAGAGGACCGGGAGGATGCGGGGAGGACCGGGAAGGATGCGGGGAGGACCGGGGAGGATGCGGGGAGTATCGGGGAGGATGCGGGGAGGACCGGGGAGGATGTGGGGAGGATCGGGGAGGATGCGAGGAAGACCGGGGAGGATGCGGGGAGGACCGGGGAGGATGTGCGGAGGACCGGGGAAGATGCGGGGAGGATCGGGGAGGATGCCGGGGGGACCAGGTAGGATGCGGGGGGGACCGGGGAGGATGCGGGGAGGACCGGGGAGGATGCGGGGAGGACCGGAGAGGATGCGGAGAGGATCGGGGAGGATAAGGGGAGGACCGGGGGGGATGCGGGGAGGACCGGGGGGAATGCGCGGAGGACCGGGGAGGATGCGGGGAGGACCGGTGAGGATGCCGGGAGGATCGGGGAGGATGCCGGCAGGACCGGGGAGGATGCGGGGTGGATCGGGGAGGATGCGGGGAGGACCGGGGAGGATGCGGGGAGGAACGGGGAGGATACAGGGAGGATAAGAAAGAATGCGGGGAGGACCGGGGAGGATGCGCCGAGGACCGGGGAGGATGCGGGCAGGACCGGGGAGGATGCGGGGAGGGCCGGGGAAGATGCGGGGAGGTTCGGAGAAGATGCGGGGAGGATCGAGGAGGACGCGCCGAGGACCGGGGAGGATGCGGGGAGGATCGGGGAGGATGCGGGGAGGACCGGGGAGGATGCGGGGAGGATCGGGGAGGATGCGGGGAGGATCGGGGAGGATGCGCCGAGGACCGGGGAGGATGCGCGGAGGACCGGGGAGCATGCGGTGAGGACCGGGGAGGATGCGGTGAGGACCGGGGAGGATGCGGGGAGAATTGGGGAGGATGCGGCGAGGACCGGGGAGGATGCGGCGAGGACCGGGGAGGGTGCGGGGAAGACCAGGGAGGATGCGGGGAGGATCGGGGAGGATGCGGGAAGGATCGTGGAGGATGCGGGGGGGGATCGGGGAGGATGCGAGGGGGGACCGGGGAGGATGCGGGGGGGACTGGGGAGGATGCGGGGAGGATCGGGGAGGATGCGCCGAGGACCGGGGAGGATGCGGGGAGGACCGGGGAGGATGCGGGGAGGACCGGGGAGGATGCGGTGAGGACCGGGGAGGATGCGGGGAGAATTGGGGAGGATGCGGCGAGGACCGGGGAGGATGCGGCGAGGACCGGGGAGGGTGCGGGGAAGACCAGGGAGGATGCGGGGAGGATCGGGGAGGATGCGGGAAGGATCGTGGAGGATGCGGGGGGGGATCGGGGAGGATGCGGGGGGGACCGGGGAGGATGCGGGGGGGACTGGGGAGGATGCGGGGAGGATCGGGGAGGATGCGCCGAGGACCGGGGAGGATGCGGGGAGGACCGGGGAGGATGCGGGGAGGACCGGGGAGGATGCGGCGACGATCGGGGAGGACACGCCGAGGACCGAGGAGGATGCGGGGAGGACCGGGGAGGATGCGGGGAGGACCGGGGAGGATGCGGGGAGGACCGGGGAGGATGCGCCGAGGACCGGGGAGGTTGCGGGGAGGACCGGGGTGGATGCGCGGAGGACCGGGGAGGATGCGGGGAGGACCGGGAGGATGCGGGGAGGACCGGGACGGATGCGGGGAGGACCGGGGAGGATGCGGGGATTATCGGGGAGGATGCGGGGAGGACTGGCGAGGATGCGGGGAGGATCGGGGAGGATGCGGGGAGGACCGGGGAGGATGTGGGGAGGATCGGGGAGGATGCGGGGAAGACCGGGGAGGATGCGGGGAGGACCGGGGAGGATGTGCGGAGGACCGGGGAAGATGCGGGGAGGATCGGGGAGGATGCCGGGGGGACCAGGGAGGATACGGGGGGGACCGGGGAGGATGCGGGGAGGACCGGGGAGGATGCGGGGGGGACCGGGGGGAATGCGCGGAGGACCGGGGAGGATGCGGGGAGGACCGGTGAGGATGCGGGGAGGATCGGGGAGGATGCGGGGAGGACCGGGGAGGATGCGGGGAGGATCGGGGAGGATGCGGGGAGGACCGGGGAGGATGCGGGGAGGAACGGGGAGGATGCAGGGAGGATCGAGAAGGATGCGGGGAGGACCGGGGAGGATGCGCCGAGGACCGGGGAGGATGCGGGCAGGACCGGGGAGGATGCGGGAAGGACCGGGGAAGATGCGGGGAGGTTCGGAGAAGATGCGGGGAGGATCGGGGAGGACGCGCCGAGGACCGGGGAGGATGCGGGAAGGATCGGGGAGGATGCGGGGAGGACCGGGGAGGATGCGGGGAGGATCGGGGAGGATGCGGGGAGGATCAGGGAGGATGCGCGGAGGACCGGGGAGGATGCGGGGAGGACCGGGAGGATGCGAAGAGGACCGGGGAGGATGCGGGGAGGACGGGGAAGGATGCGGGGAGGACCGGGGAGGATGCGGGGTGGATCGGAGAGGATGCGGGGAGGCCTGGGGAGGATGCGGGGAGGACCGGGGAGGATGCGGGGAGGACCGGGAAGGATGCGGCGAGGATCGGGGAGGATGCGGGGAGGATCGGGGAGGATGCGGGGAGGACCGGAGAGGATGTGGGGAGGACCGGGGAGGATGCGGGGAGGACCGGGGAGGATGCGGGGAGGAACGGGGAGGATACAGGGAGGATAAGAAAGAATGCGGGGAGGACCGGGGAGGATGCGCCGAGGACCGGGGAGGATGCGGGCAGGACCGGGGAGGATGCGGGGAGGGCCGGGGAAGATGCGGGGAGGTTCGGAGAAGATGCGGGGAGGATCGAGGAGGACGCGCCGAGGACCGGGGAGGATGCGGGGAGGATCGGGGAGGATGCGGGGAGGACCGGGGAGGATGCGGGGAGGATCGGGGAGGATGCGGGGAGGATCGGGGAGGATGCGCCGAGGACCGGGGAGGATGCGCGGAGGACCGGGGAGCATGCGGTGAGGACCGGGGAGGATGCGGTGAGGACCGGGGAGGATGCGGGGAGAATTGGGGAGGATGCGGCGAGGACCGGGGAGGATGCGGCGAGGACCGGGGAGGGTGCGGGGAAGACCAGGGAGGATGCGGGGAGGATCGGGGAGGATGCGGGAAGGATCGTGGAGGATGCGGGGGGGGATCGGGGAGGATGCGAGGGGGGACCGGGGAGGATGCGGGGGGGACTGGGGAGGATGCGGGGAGGATCGGGGAGGATGCGCCGAGGACCGGGGAGGATGCGGGGAGGACCGGGGAGGATGCGGGGAGGACCGGGGAGGATGCGGTGAGGACCGGGGAGGATGCGGGGAGAATTGGGGAGGATGCGGCGAGGACCGGGGAGGATGCGGCGAGGACCGGGGAGGGTGCGGGGAAGACCAGGGAGGATGCGGGGAGGATCGGGGAGGATGCGGGAAGGATCGTGGAGGATGCGGGGGGGGATCGGGGAGGATGCGGGGGGGACCGGGGAGGATGCGGGGGGGACTGGGGAGGATGCGGGGAGGATCGGGGAGGATGCGCCGAGGACCGGGGAGGATGCGGGGAGGACCGGGGAGGATGCGGGGAGGACCGGGGAGGATGCGGCGACGATCGGGGAGGACACGCCGAGGACCGAGGAGGATGCGGGGAGGACCGGGGAGGATGCGGGGAGGACCGGGGAGGATGCGGGGAGGACCGGGGAGGATGCGCCGAGGACCGGGGAGGTTGCGGGGAGGACCGGGGTGGATGCGCGGAGGACCGGGGAGGATGCGGGGAGGACCGGGAGGATGCGGGGAGGACCGGGACGGATGCGGGGAGGACCGGGGAGGATGCGGGGATTATCGGGGAGGATGCGGGGAGGACTGGCGAGGATGCGGGGAGGATCGGGGAGGATGCGGGGAGGACCGGGGAGGATGTGGGGAGGATCGGGGAGGATGCGGGGAAGACCGGGGAGGATGCGGGGAGGACCGGGGAGGATGTGCGGAGGACCGGGGAAGATGCGGGGAGGATCGGGGAGGATGCCGGGGGGACCAGGGAGGATACGGGGGGGACCGGGGAGGATGCGGGGAGGACCGGGGAGGATGCGGGGGGGACCGGGGGGAATGCGCGGAGGACCGGGGAGGATGCGGGGAGGACCGGTGAGGATGCGGGGAGGATCGGGGAGGATGCGGGGAGGACCGGGGAGGATGCGGGGAGGATCGGGGAGGATGCGGGGAGGACCGGGGAGGATGCGGGGAGGAACGGGGAGGATGCAGGGAGGATCGGGAAGGATGCGGGGAGGACCGGGGAGGATGCGCCGAGGACCGGGGAGGATGCGGGCAGGACCGGGGAGGATGCGGGAAGGACCGGGGAAGATGCGGGGAGGTTCGGAGAAGATGCGGGGAGGATCGGGGAGGACGCGCCGAGGACCGGGGAGGATGCGGGAAGGATCGGGGAGGATGCGGGGAGGACCGGGGAGGATGCGGGGAGGATCGGGGAGGATGCGGGGAGGATCAGGGAGGATGCGCGGAGGACCGGGGAGGATGCGGGGAGGACCGGGAGGATGCGAAGAGGACCGGGGAGGATGCGGGGAGGACGGGGAAGGATGCGGGGAGGACCGGGGAGGATGCGGGGTGGATCGGAGAGGATGCGGGGAGGCCTGGGGAGGATGCGGGGAGGACCGGGGAGGATGCGGGGAGGACCGGGAAGGATGCGGCGAGGATCGGGGAGGATGCGGGGAGGATCGGGGAGGATGCGGGGAGGACCGGAGAGGATGTGGGGAGGACCGGGGAGGATGCGGGGAGGACCGGGGAGGATGCGGGGAGGACCGGGAAGGATGCGGGGAGGAGCGGGAAGGATGCGGGGAGTGATCGGGGAGGATGCGGGGAGGACCGGGGAGGATGCGGGGAGGATCGGGGAGGATGCGGGGAGCACCGGGGAGGATGCGGGGAGGATCGGGGAGGATGCGCGGAGGCCCGGGGAGGATGCGGTGAGGACGGGGGAGGATGCGGGGAGGACCGGGAACGATGCGGGGAGGATCGGGGAGGATGCGGGGAGGACCGGGGAGGATGCGGGGAGTACCGGGGAGGATGCGGGGAGGACCGGAGAGGATGCGGGGAGGACCGGGGAGGATGCGGGGAGGACCGGGGAGGATGCGGGGAGGACCGGGGAGGATGCAGGGAGGATCGGGGAGGATGCGGGAATGATCGGGGAGGATGCGCGGAGGATCGGGGAGGATGCGGGGGGGACTGGGGAGGATGCGGGGAGCATCGGGGAGGATGCGGGGAGCATCGGGGAGGATGCGGGGAGGATCGGGGAGGGTGCGGGGAGGACCAGGGAGGATGCGCGGAGGACCGGGGAGGATGCGGGGAGGACCGGGGAGGATGCGGGGAGGACCGGGGAGGATGCGGGGAGGACCGGGGAGGATGCAGGGAGGATCGGGGAGGATGCGGGAATGATCGGGGAGGATGCGCGGAGGATCGGGGAGGATGCGGGGGGGACTGGGGAGGATGCGGGGAGCATCGGGGAGGATGCGGGGAGCATCGGGGAGGATGCGGGGAGGATCGGGGAGGATGCGGCGAGGACCAGGGAGGATGCGGGGAGGATCGGAGAGGATGCGGGGAGGACCCGAAAGGATGCGGGGTGGACCGGGGAGGATGCGGGGAGGACCGGGGAGGATGCAGGGAGGATCGGGGAGGATGCGGGAATGATCGGGGAGGATGCGCGGAGGATCGGGGAGGATGCGGGGGGGACTGGGGAGGATGCGGGGAGCATCGGGGAGGATGCGGGGAGCATCGGGGAGGATGCGGGGAGGATCGGGGAGGGTGCGGGGAGGACCAGGGAGGATGCGCGGAGGACCGGGGAGGATGCGGGGAGGATCGGGGAGGATGCGGCGGGGACCGGGGAGGATGCGGCGGGGACCGGGGAGGATGCGGGGAGGACCGTGAAGGATGCGGGGAGGATCGGGGAGGAGGCGGGGAGGACCGGGGAGGATGCGGGGAGCACCGGGGAGGATGCGCGGAGTACCGGGGAGGATGCGGGGAGGACCGGGGAGGATGCGGGGAGGACCGGGGAGGACGCCGGGAGGACCGGCGAGGATGCGCGGAGGATCGGGGAGGATGCGGGGAGGACCGGGGACGATGCGGGGAGGACCGGGGAGGATGCGGGGAGGATCGGGGAGGATGCGGGGAGGACCGGGGAGGATGCGGGGAGGATCGGGGAGGATGCGCCGGGGACCGGGGAGGATGCGGGGAGGACCGGGGAGGATGCGCCGAGGACCAGGGAGGATGCGGGGAGGACCGGGAAGATGCGGGGAGGACCGGGGAGGATGCGGGGAGGACCGGGAGGGATGCGGGGAGGACCGGGGCCGATGCGGGGAGGATCGAGGAGGATGCCGGGAGGCCCGGGGAGGATGCGGGGAGGATCGGGGAGGACGCGGCGAGGACCGGGGAGGATGCGGGGAGGATCGGCGAGGATGCGGGGAGGACCGGGGAGGATGCGCGGAGGATCGGGGAGGATGCAGGGGGGACCGGGGAGGATGCGGGGAGGACCGGGGAGGATGCGGGGAGGACCGGGAGGGATGCGGGGAGGACCGGGGCCGATGCGGGGAGGATCGAGGAGGATGCCGGGAGGCCCGGGGAGGATGCGGGGAGGATCGGGGAGGACGCGCCGAGGACCGGGGAGGATGCGGGGAGGATCGGGGAGGATGCGGGGAGGACCGGGGAGGATGCGCGGAGGATCGGGGAGGATGCGGGAAGGACCGGGGAGTATGCGGGGAGGATCGGGGAGGACGCGCTGAGGACCGGGGAGGATGCGAGGAGGATCGGGGAGGATGCGGGGAGGACCGGGGAGGTTGCGGGGAGGACCGGGGAGGATGCAGGGAGGATCGGGGAGGATGCGGGAATGATCGGGGAGGATGCGCGGAGGATCGGGGAGGATGCGGGGGGGACCGGGGAGGATGCGGGGGGGGCCTGGGACGATGCGGGGAGGATCGGGGAGGATGCGGGGAGGATCGGGGAGGATGCGGGGAGGACCAGGGAGGATGCGAGGAGGATCGGGGAGGATGCGGCGAGGAGTGGGGAGGATGCGGCGAGGACCGGGGAGGATGCGGGCAGGACGGGAGAGGATGCGGGGAGGACCGGGGAGGATGCGGGGAGGATCGGGGAGGACGCGCCGAGGACCGGGGAGGATGCGGGGAGGACAGGGGAGGATGCGGGGAGGACCGGGGAGGATGCGGGGAGGACCGGGGAGGATGCGGGGAGGACCGCAGAGGATGGGGGGAGGACCGGGGAGGATGCGGGGAGGACCGGGGAGGATGCGGGGAGGACCGGGGAGGATGCGGGGAGGACCGGGGAGGATGCGGGGAGGACCGGAGAGGATGCGGGGAGGATCGGGGAGGATGCGGGGAGGACCGGGGAGGATTCGGGGAGGACCGGAGAGGATGCGGGGAGGACCGGGGAGGATGCAGGGGGGACCGGGGAGGATGCGGGGGGGACCGGGGAGGATGCGGGGAGGACCGGGGAGGATGCGGGGAGGACCGGGGAGGATGCCGGGAGGACCGGGGAGGATGCGGGGAGGATCGGGGAGGATGCGGGGAGGATGCGGGGAGGACCGGGGAGGATGCGGGGAGGATCGGGGAGGATGCGGGGAGGACCCGGGAGGGTGCGGGGAGGATCGGGGAGGATGCACCGGGGACCGGGGAAGATGCGGGGAGGACCGGGGAGGATGCGCGGAGGACCGGGGAGGATGCGGGGAGGACCGGGAGGATGCGGGGAGGACCGGGGAGGATGCGGGGAGGACCGGGAGGGATGCGGGGAGGACCGGGGAGGATGCGGGGAGGACCGGGGAGGATGCGGGGAGGATCGGGGAGGACGCGCCGAGGACCGGGGAGGATGCGGGGAGGATCAGGGAGGATGCGGGGAGGACCGGGGAGGATGCGGGGAGGACCGGGGAGGATGCGGGGAGGACCGGGGAGGATGCGGGATGGATCGGGGTGGATGCAGGGCAGACCGGGGAGGATGCGGGGGGGACCGGGGAGGATGCGGGGAGGACCGGGGAGGATGCAGGGAGGACCGGAGAGGATGCGGGGAGGATCGGGGGTGATGCGCGGAGGACCGGGGAGGATGCGGGGAGGGCCGGGGAGGATGGGCGGAGGACCGTGGAGGATGCGGGGAGGATCGGGGGGGATGGGCGGAGGACCGTGGAGGATGCGGGGAGGATCGGGGGGGATGCGGGGGGGGGGTCCGGGGAGGATGCGGGGAGGACCGGGAAGGATGCGGGGAGGATCGGGGAGCATGCAGGGAGGATCAAGGAGGATGCGGGGAGGACCGGGGAGGATGCGGGGAGGATCAAGGAGGATGCGGGGAGGACCGGGGAGGATGCGGGGGGGATCGGGGAGGATGCGGGGAGGGTCGGGGAGGATGCGGGGGGGACCGGGGAGGATGCGGGGAGGACCGGGGAGGATGCGGGGAGGACCGGGGAGGAGGCGGGGAGGATCGGGGAGGATGCGGGGAGGACCGGGGAGGATGCGGGGAGGATCGGGGAGGATGCGGGAAGGATCGGGGAGGATGCGGGGAGGATCGGGAATGATGTGGGGGGGGCCGAAGAGGATGCGGGGGGGACCGGGGAGGATGCGGCGAGGACCGGGGAGGATGCGGCGAGGACCGGGGAGGATGCGGGGAGGACCGGGGAGGATGCGGGGAGGATCGGGGAGGACGTGCCGAGGACTGGGGAGGATGCGGGGAGGACCGGGGAGGATGCGGGGAGGACCGGGGGGGATGCGGGGAGGATCGGGGAGGATGCGGGGAGGACCGGGGAGGATGCGGGGAGGACCGGGGAGGATGTGGGGAGGACCGGGGAGGATGCGGGGAGGACCGGGGATGATGCGCGGAGGACCGGGGAGGATGCGGGGAGGATCGGGGAGGATGCCGGGAGGACCGGGGAGGAGGCGGGGAGGATCGGGGAGGATGCGGGGAGGACCGGGAGGATGCCGGGAGGACCGGGGAGGATGCGGGGAGGACCGGGGAGGATGTGGGGAGGACCGGGAAGGATGCGGGGAGGACCGGGGAGGATGCGGGGAGGACCGGGGAGGATGCGGGGAGGATCGGGGAGGACGTGCCGAGGACTGGGGAGGATGCGGGGAGGATCGGGGAGGATGCGAGGAGGATCGGGGAGGATGCGGGGGGGACCGGGGAAGATGCGGAGGGGACCGGGGAGGATGCGGGGAGGACCGGGGAGGATGCGGGGAGGATCGGGGAGGATGCGGGGAGGACCGGGGAGGAGGCGGGGAGGATCGGGGAGGATGCGGGGAGGACCGGGAGGATGCCGGGAGGACCGGGGAGGATGCGGGGAGGACCGGGGAGGATGCGGGGAGGACCGGGGAGGATGCGGGGAGGATCGGGGAGGATGCGGGGAGGACCGGGGAGGATGCGGGGAGGACCGGGGAGGATGTGGGGAGGACCGGGGAGGATGCGGGGAGGACCGGGGAGGATGCGCGGAGGACCGGGGAGGATGCGGGGAGGATCGGGGAGGATGCGGGAAGGACCGGGGAGGAGGCGGGGAGGATCGGGGAGGATGCGGGGAGGACCGGGAGGATGCCGGGAGGACCGGGGAGGATGCGGGGGGGACCGGGGAGGATGCGGCGAGGACCGGGGAGGATGCGGCGAGTAACCGGGGAGGATGCGGGGAGGACCGGGGAGGATGCGGGGAGGATCGGGGAGGACGTGCCGAGGACTGGGGAGGATGCGGGGAGGATCGGGGAGGATGCGGGGAGGATCGGGGAGGATGCGGGGGGGACCGGGGAAGATGCGGAGGGGACCGGGGAGGATGCGGGGAGGACCGGGGAGGATGCGGGGAGGATCGGGGAGGATGCCGGGAGGACCGGGGAGGAGGCGGGGAGGATCGGGGAGGATGCGGGGAGGACCGGGAGGATGCCGGGAGGACCGGGGAGGATGCGGGGAGGACCGGGGAGGATGTGGGGAGGACCGGGAAGGATGCGGGGAGGACCGGGGAGGATGCGGGGAGGACCGGGGAGGATGCGGGGAGGATCGGGGAGGACGTGCCGAGGACTGGGGAGGATGCGGGGAGGATCGGGGAGGATGCGAGGAGGATCGGGGAGGATGCGGGGGGGACCGGGGAAGATGCGGAGGGGACCGGGGAGGATGCGGGGAGGACCGGGGAGGATGCGGGGAGGATCGGGGAGGATGCGGGGAGGACCGGGGAGGAGGCGGGGAGGATCGGGGAGGATGCGGGGAGGACCGGGAGGATGCCGGGAGGACCGGGGAGGATGCGGGGAGGACCGGGGAGGATGCGGGGAGGACCGGGGAGGATGCGGGGAGGATCGGGGAGGATGCGGGGAGGACCGGGGAGGATGCGGGGAGGACCGGGGAGGATGTGGGGAGGACCGGGGAGGATGCGGGGAGGACCGGGGAGGATGCGCGGAGGACCGGGGAGGATGCGGGGAGGATCGGGGAGGATGCGGGAAGGACCGGGGAGGAGGCGGGGAGGATCGGGGAGGATGCGGGGAGGACCGGGAGGATGCCGGGAGGACCGGGGAGGATGCGGGGGGGACCGGGGAGGATGCGGCGAGGACCGGGGAGGATGCGGCGAGTAACCGGGGAGGATGCGGGGAGGACCGGGGAGGATGCGGGGAGGATCGGGGAGGACGTGCCGAGGACTGGGGAGGATGCGGGGAGGATCGGGGAGGATGCGGGGAGGATCGGGGAGGATGCGGGGGGGACCGGGGAAGATGCGGAGGGGACCGGGGAGGATGCGGGGAGGACCGGGGAGGATGCGGGGAGGATCGGGGAGGATGCGGGGAGGATCGGGGAGGATGCGGGGAGGACCGGGGAGGAGGCGGGGAGGATCGGGGAGGATGTGGGGAGGACCGGGAGGATGCCGGGAGGACCGGGGAGGATGCGGAGAGGACCGGGGAGGATGCGGGGAGGACCGGGGAGGATGCGGGGAGGATCGGGGAGGATGCGGGGAGGACCGGAGAGGATGCGGGGAGGATCGGGGAGGATGCGGGGAGGACCGGGGAGGATGCGGGGAAGACCGGGGAGGATGCGGGGGGGGCCGGGGAAGATGCGGGGGGGACCGGGGAGGATGCGGGGAGGATCGGGGAGGATGCGGGGAGGATCGGGGAGGATGCGGGGAGCATCGGGGAGGATGCGGGGAGGACATGGACATGGTACGCGACGCAGACCTGAGGCCAAAATGAAGGTGCGCATACTAGTGTGCTGCTGGAGCACAAGAAAGACTGGAGGTTAACCCGACCAGACCTTCAACCCTATTATCTGGCTGGAGCGAAGCTACAACTACAACTACAAACACAACCACAACCACGAGTACAACCACAACCATACACAACAACACTCCATAACACAGTGCGGCATCACACAACATGACAACACATGCTTTCAAGTTGCATTGCTGTTGAGCATTGGCGGCGGTCCCGAATCAGGTTGA
This sequence comes from Eutreptiella sp. 'Long Island Sound 2002', assembly GCA_964036045.1. Taxonomy (NCBI): domain Eukaryota; phylum Euglenozoa; class Euglenophyceae; order Eutreptiales; family Eutreptiaceae; genus Eutreptiella; species Eutreptiella sp. 'Long Island Sound 2002'. Next base: position 3,257,459 of record OZ038401.1, read on the forward strand.
CTAAGGTTTGGTGTGCATCCCACCCCTAATAGAAAGAATGTTGCCAATTGTTGATTGTCTAGACATGACAGTGGCTCTCGACATGATCTTTTCTGTCCTCGGTCCTACTATGCAACAGCTACTGCAAGGGCTGCAGCTGTCTAGCTCATTGCATTGCCAAGGGGTGCAAAGAGGCCAAACTGGAAGAGCAGTCTTTTGTGGGGCATTTGGTGAAACCTAGTATGCACATAGCAAAACCTAGTAAAATGTAGCAAAACCTAGTAAAATATAGTGAAACCTAGTAAACAAAAAAAAATTTAATTTTTTTTGAAAAAAAATTTATTTTACCAGGTAAAAAAAGCAAAATTTTGAAAAAAATGTTTCCTTACTAGGTCAATTCCCGGCCACCATTGCCAGTGGCGCCCCACACAGGCCGAACCATGCATGTTGTGAAGAGGGAGTTCATGTATGTTTCGAAACCCTTTGGAGGAGAGGGGGGTGGGGGGTTGCAAAGGGGGACAAAATCAGAATTGCCTGCCTAACCACTGCCTTTGGGAGGGCCCACAAGTGGGCTGAAATGCTACGTCACCCCTGCATTCTCGATGATCCCCAACAAAGGGGACAAAATCAAAACACAAAAAAAAACAAAAACGAAAAATTTCCCATGGTGTCTATGACTCGGCCTCAGGGTCATCAGATTAATGAGGTTTGAAGCTGTGACCTTCCACTTGCCAAGGCACTGCTTTACCACCTGGGGTATGAGCCATCTCTGTCCAATGCATAGGGGTGGTATTGATATTTGGTCCAATTTGGTTTTCATCCATTATTTGGTTCACCTTAAAAAAGTGAGTATTTTGAGTATAGACACATGGGGTGAAAACCCATTTTTTCGCCCTCTACTAGTTCAAGCAAAATTCCCAGCTGTGGATTGTGAGTCCCTAACCCCAACTCGAGGGGCTACACAACAAAGCGTGGGAGTCAAAAAAAAAAAAGGAAAGAAGGTGGGAGGCAAAATGGCATTCTCGGGGATCCCCAACAAAGGAGAGCAAAAGTGGAAGTGTTCCCCAACAAAGGGAACAAAATCAGAAGTGGCTGCCTCACCCCTACCTTCTCGGGGGCCCAAAAGAGGGCGGAAGTGCTACGTCACCCCCGCGTTCTCAGGGTCCACTACAGAAGGGGAGGGAAATAAAAGTGGCCCGTGCCGGGCTCCTGGAAAAAATCCCATAGCAGGGGTCCTCAATGGCGGTCCTTAACAAAAAAAAATGGTCCTAAAGGACCACCCTGCCTCACCAGGCCAGTTGAAAAAAGCCCCTCAGAGCGGGGGACAAGATCAGAAGTGGCCAACAAGTGGCCCGAAAGTTCTACAGCCTAGTTCTTTTGTTTTTGGCAGTTTTGAAACCTAGTAAGAATAAAAACTTTTTCGTTTACTGGGTTCTGAAACCTAGTAAAAAAATTTTTTCACTTGGTTCCTAATGCCTAGTAAAAAAACTAGTGAACCTAGTAAACTGTTACCTAGTAAAAACTTTTTTTTACTAGGTTTAACTACGGACCCTCTTTTGTGCCAGTGCGCATGGCATCTGCTTGCGCGACGGGACTGATTCTGTGTTGCTGAGCCCACTTTGTTGTTGGTGACTGGAAGTGGATTCCAATGCAAAAGAATGCGCTTTCTATTCCTCAAAACCGCCTCTTCTTATGACACACCTGGAGGTGTTGGAGGACCAGCAATTTTGTACTAGTATCATACAGTGGCAGCCTTCTGAACGTTCACAACCAACTTGATGGAGCAAAGAGCATTATAACTTACATGGTTGAACCTGGATAATACGGACCTATCTACTGGTATGCATTGCAGCAAGTGGATGTCATCTTTGCTAAATTGGCGTTCAGTGACGTGTGTGGTTCTCGTCTTGAAGGGAACTATCACAACAAATGCTATCCGAAGAATAGCTGCCTCTCTGAATAACTTGAATGTGCCCCCTCACCATGAGGACTGGCCCCTCACCATGAGGACTATCATATTATCTAAACCAATAGCATGACACATATCGAGGCATGCGGTGGACGATGAACTATGAAATATGAGCCCCCCCCCCCCCCGCCTCTGCTCCTGTCGGGTGTCTGTTGGCGCATCACCCAGGGTGCGCGGTGCCCAAGCCGTCTTCTCTGGGCTGCCCCGGGTGTGGATCATGGTGGGGCTGTGCCCGCCATTGATGACCCTGTCTGTTTGTCGATCACCTGTGGTTCGGCTGCCGCCAACATTAGTGCCCTACCACTCCGTCGACATCTCCCAGTGCACATGTGGGTGATGTGGGTGTGGGTGTGGTCGGCTGGTGCCATCCTTGTTAGCCTCCAAACCGTCGTATTCCTATGGCCATGGCTGTGACATTCGTGCGGTATGGTTGATCCACTAGTCTCATGGAGTCAACCACTATGAAATGTATCCCTTCACCTACAATAAACACCTCGGGTGCCCATATCCTTTCCTCCAGAAACCACACACAGCGGGGGGGGGGGGGGTTCTTTCTAGCAGGCAACTAACCCCAAACACAACAACCTCCTAGACCCTAATACCTTGGTGCCTTCCTTAATGTCGCCTTTCCCCTTTGCTACTGCACCACTACTCACACCAAGCCTACGAACAGTCCTTGAGGTAGGAGCATCATCAACTTATTCTAAATGCCTCATGACATAAAGGGGGATACCAACGGAAGGGGTGGCATCATACTTAACAGCCCATGCCTTTTGAACAGCACCCGCCAAGTGCCTAGTCTCGATGTCACCACGTAGTCCACATACCCAATCCATGAAATCGACTGTACCTTGTCATGTATCATGGGCAGCAGGGTCATGAGTTGCTGCATGCTTTCACACACCTTGGCTGCAAGGAACTCACAGAGAGCCCGGCATCCATTGTGCGGTTGGATATCATCAAAATGTGTGTCTGAGAGCCATATGTTGCCGTCCGACCCGGACCCAACCCCCCCAGCTCCCAGCCATTTTCTTTTTTGTTGTATTGTCTTGGCAAAGGACTGCTCCGTTTTGCAGCTGACTGACAGCAGTTGGGCGTGGACCACAGTTGGCCATGGACCGTTGATTTCACCCCATGTCTTGCCTTGGCGGTGAAAATGTATATTGGACCTCGACGAACAGGCTTTGTATGAGAAAAAAACATCATTGGGTTGACTGAAAAATGCTGTACTTTCTCTTGTGCTCCTGCATTATGTTTGTCATTGCACATCCTCGTCAGCCGCATTTGCCCGACCTTCAGTGCGCAACCACTTAGGGGCCAAAGAGGTACAAAGAGGCGTTGAGGGAAGGTTCTAGAATGCCCCAGCTACCAACGCCGAAGCGACCAAACGACTGAATTTAGGGGGCTTCGATGGCATAAATGACCAAACCTCCCAAAAAAATTGACCTAACCTAAAGCGCACTAAAAATGTGTCCATACAACGTGACACAAGCAGCCTGCATCTAGTTGTACTCATCTCAATCACTACCATTTGCCACCATTTGCTGTCAAAGGCAAAACCACCAAAACAATGTCTTTTGGGGGGCTTCAGTGACCTGGTGCTGCTGCCGTTCCAACGCAAATTCGACACACTATACCTAACAAGCACCAAAAAAAGGTGTTTCTAACTTGGCACATACAAGAGGAAACGTGTTTGAGCACTTCGCTGCCTGCACTTGGACCAGCACCATTTTATACTATTTGATAACCATGCAAAACTACCAAACCAACGTCTGTTGAGGCTTCAATGACCCGGTCTTGTCGCCTTTCCCGAACCATTTGATACTCTGTACTTAAAGAGCACATAAGAATACTGACTGTGGTACTGGCTTCCCATGTGCAAAACTGCAAGTTGTGGTTGCATAAGCTGCCCAGATTGTACCCTTGCACATGGTGGCTCATCATGGGCAGGGCCACTGTGAGCTCAAAACAAATGCGGCACTGGCCCCCAACAACATGCACAGTGCGCACCAAGTGCACACACGGTGCATGCAACTTCGCCTTCTAGAACAACTCCGGCCTTGCATACTGAAGTGTTACATGTAACTTCTGGAAAGGCCTGCAAGCAGGATAAGGCCATCCGGTGTACGCCACAATTTTGAGGCACAGTGTGCAAATACTGGACGGGTGCTAATTGATGGTGGCTGGCAAGTAGGTAATGGCGGTTGACGCTTGGCCATGGATTGTTTGCAGTCCTCCGATGGCAATGCGCGATTGACGACCGGCGGATGATACTGAACTGACAAGGGTTGGCCAATACTCGCAAGCAATTAACCAGTTGCCACCGCAAGTAGTTAACCAGTTACCACCGGTGGTTGACTGCTGACCACCGGCTGGGGGCAGAGGGGGTAACAGTTGTTTGAAAATGAAATGCAAACTCTGTCCTTGAAATACATTCTCCCTCAAAGCCCTTTAGTGAGCATCAGAATGCTGTGATGAGGTTGCTTGACAGAAGGCGAATTTTTTATGTACAAGTGGACTCAATGTTTACAAGCTCGCTTGGCAATCCGTAAATTGGGAATGCAAGCAGAGTGGACACTACATACTATTTTTCCTTCGCCAAGTGACGGACCTAAAAAAAAAAAGATTGCAACCCTGGTAGCAAAGTGATATGCACTGCCGCGGCCATAAATGGGCAAAGAGTGGGATTGCCATTAGACTTGGGAACCGTGGAGGCGCTTGCGCACAACGCGGGCACAACGCGTGCACAGCACCAGTAGTTTGGTCGACTTTACCGGAAGAAGCCCCAAAACCACCAACCACCAAAACCAACACGAGCCACGGGCCAAAAACTGAACCTGAAGCAACATAGGTGAGTATCAACATTTCCACGTTCAAAAATGAGGAGGATCAATGCCACAAAAAAAAGGTGGTGCAGGTGGTGCAGGCACCATACCTTTCCTTCGGGTCCGGATGTCATAAATGGCCAAGTTTCCCCACAGCGCGCGCACGGCACACGAGGCAGCCTCTATGTTTGCTGATTACCCAACGCCAGTAGTGGAAGATAAGGGAATATCGATCAATCAAGAATACTAGAATGGCAGAAGGGCCACAGTGGTAGGCGACTCAGGGACAAACGTGCCTTTGTCCATCGAAGAAAAATGTCTGGCACACAGGGCATTAGAGCCATAACCTGGCCAGCAATGCTATGCGTGCGGGCAATGTGGAAAGTATGGGCTTTCCATCTGTATCAAGGCGCCACGGCTCGGAGAAGTACGTGCAGAGCAGCTGTTGATGAGTGGACACTGTTACCTTGAAACAATTTTCTTGGCACTGACGGCACGTGAGTTTGCCACAAGCATAGCACTGGGCTGGGTTCTCCAAAAGGTCGAGACACAATAAGCACATCTAGTACCACGTTCAGGTCAAACCAGTCCAACCAGTCGAACCAGCTCAAGTTCAACCCATTCCAATCATGATGCTAGTGCCTGCGATGCCCGTACGTGCAATGCCACTGGCCGTGATGCCAGCAGTCACACGATTGGACCGCGTGGCCCCTTATACTTTCAACATGCAACAAGTTCTTGAAAGCCTCAAGAGGAACGAGCTTGACAAACTGGGAACGGCTGATTTGGGGCATGTCGGCGGTGCAGAGCTGACCCCATGGATGGGTAAAAACACCGAGCATGAATAACAGAGCATGAATAACAGTCTGGACAAAAAGGAAATCCTGGATTCCATGGGTAAGGTTGGGGGAATTGGCTTGCATGGTGGTGATGGTCATGGGGGGTTACCATAGTTGCGTGGGGGAATGAAGCAACGGATACTCAGCTACCATATGACCCTCGTGTCACAGGCCATAGGCCACAGCTCGAACCAGTGCTGAATGTTGCCTTGAGTTCGCCAAGTTGGGCTATCGAATGTTTCATAGGCTGGTTCTCACCGTAATCGAGATTGTTTGGGCCGTTCTATGCATGGGGGTGGGGGGGGGGGGGGGGTTCGTTTGAGCCGTTTTCAACACCACTGGTACACCATCGGGGCTCAGATATCGCTGGCCCAAAAGAGGGTTGAGGGGGCCTGCAAAGGTGAACGAGAGAGACCAGCAAGGGTCAGCGGGCCAGCCACATTGGGTGGGAGCTCCAGCCTTATCTGGGCTGGCTGACCTGGAAGAACGGACCGAACAACCAGTATCCAGCAGAACTGCTATTAGACTGAGAGGGTGCACCATTGTTGTGGATGGTCCTTTCCGTAGGGGCACTCTGAAACACAATTGAAAAAGAAAGATTTGGCGTAACACAGGGATCCTGAAGTCGGGAAGGTGTTGCAGAAGCAGCGCCACACCGTGATCTGTGACTGCACTTATGCACAACCTGAGTGAAAATGTGTTCACGCACGAAGACATTGGCCGGCGCTGCATTGCCTCACAGAAAGCCTCATTCCCGTCATCATTAATATAATAGCCGTCCAAATCAACGAATGCTTCTTGCAGCAAAGGAAGGCATACCAAGGGTTGGGAGAGGGTTGGGAAAGGGTGGAAGAGGGTTGGGTGAGGGTGCGAGAGGGTTGGCAGAGGGTTGGGAGAGGGTGGAAGAGGGTTGGGAGAGGGTGGGAGAGGGTTGGGAGAGGGTAGGACAGGGTGGGAGAGAGTTGGGAGAGGGTTGGGACGGGGTTGGGAGAGGGTGGGAGAGGGTTGGGAGAGGGTTGGGAGAAGGTGGGAGAGGGTTGGGAGAGGGTAGGAGAGGGTTGGGAGAGGGTTGGAAGAACGTTGGGAGAGGGTGGGAGAGGGTTGGGAGAGGGTGGGAGAGGGTTGGGAGAGGGTAGGAGAGGGTGGGAGAGAGTTGGGAGAGGATTGGGACAGGGTTGGGAGAGGGTGGGAGAGGGTTGGGAGAGGGTTGGCTGGCATAGAGAGAGATACTTGGCTAACCGGGTACCCCCGCTAACAGGATCCGGCTCTACATCAGTTCAAAGGGTCGAGCCCAGACAAAGTGTCGCGGCCCAAGCCAATTGTCTTTGCACACATACAAAAGCATAGCGCATTCACAACATACATCAAGTTACGCACACTTGATCTCTTATGGATGGCGCCCAAGCGAAGCGCGGTGTGGGAAGGTAGGGCGAGGTCGGGCATCCCTCCTCCAGGCGCTGGAATGTTCGTTTGTCGTGCCGGCTGTGCAGTTGGTGTGTCCTAGTAGGGGTGCAGCGCCACGTGCCCCAGCGGAAGCACCCTGGACTTCAACTCTTGGGAGAGGGTTGGGAGAGGGTGGGGGAAGGGTGGGAGAGGGTTGGGAGAGGGTTGGGAGAGGGTGGGAGAGGGTTGGGAGAGGGTGGGAGAGGGTTGGGAGAGGGTTGGGAGAGGGTGGGAGAGGGTTGGGAGAGGGTTGGGAAAGCGTGGAAGAGGGTTGGGTGAGGGTGCGAGAGGGTTGGCAGAGGGTTGGGAGAGGGTGGGAGAGGGTTGGGAGAGGGTGGGAGAGGGTTGGGAGAGGGTACGAGAGGGTGGGAGAGAGTTGGGAGAGGGTTGGGACGGGGTTGGGAGAGGGTGGGAGAGGGTTGGGAGAGGGTTGGGAGAAGGTGGGAGAGGGTTGGGAGAAGGTGGGAGAGGGTTGGGAGAGGGTAGGAGAGGGTTGAGAGAGGGGTGGAAGAGCGTTGGGAGAGGGTGGGAGAGGGTTGGGAGAGGGTGGGAGAGGGTTGGGAGAGGGTAGGAGAGGGTGGGAGAGAGTTGGGAGAGGGTTGGGACAGGGTTGGGAGAGGGTGGGAGAGCGTTGGGAGAGGGTTGAGAGAAGCTGGGAGAGGGTTGGCAGAGGGTAGGAGACGGTTGGAAGAGGGTGGGAGAGGGTTGGGAGAGGGTAGGAGAGGGTGGGAGAGAGTTGGGAGAGGGTTGGGAGAGGGTTGGGAGAGGGTGGGAGAGGGTTGGGAGAGGGTTGAGAGAAGCTGGGAGAGGGTTGGCAGAGGGTAGGAGAGGGTTGGAAGAGGGTGGGAGAGGGTTGGAAGAGCGTTGGGAGAGTGTGGGAGAGAGTTGGGAGAGGGTGGGAGAGGGTTCGAAGAGGGTTGTGGAGGGTTGGGAGAGGGTTGGGAGAGGGTGGGAGAGGGTTGGGAGAGGGTGGGAGAGGGTTGGGAGAGGGTGGGAGAGGGTTGGAAGAGGGTGGGAGAGCGTTGGTAGAGGGTTGGGAGAGGGTGGGGGAGGGTGGAAGAGGGTTGGGAGAGGGTGGTAGAGGATTGGGAAAGCATTGGGAAAGGGTGGAAGCTGTTTCAGAGATGATGGCCATGGCATCGCCGTTCACCCCTAAATTGAACGGACGCGGGTTGTGTAGATTAGCTACAAGAGGAGGGCACTGCTTACAAGTGCAGCAAATAGAGATGGGGAAGTATGCCCAGCCAGTGGCAAAGTACGTGCATCTTTGGAACAACAAGAGGCCGGAAAGTCTCACCTTGGGTAGTCAGGCTCTACTTCCTGATCCACTGCGGCGTCTGAGCTACTTTTAGGAGAGGGTGCATCGGTTCGGGCCAGTAGGGCATTGTTACCTGCACTTTGCCGCCACTAGTTTCCATGAAAGATGTCCTGGCTCAACGGCATTGGGTGCAATCCCAACGATACGCAACCGATCGAAGATGCTACCTGGGATTTTGCAGAAATTGCAACCTTGCAGGATAATTCACTGTTAAGGATACAGAGGAATGGCAGCCAACTAGTTAACCAGAGCTGCCCGGGGACAGTTGTAGAAGTTGGAAGAGCTGACGTATTCTGACTGGTGTTCCGCGGTCCTCAGTCTGCCACTTTATGATGGATTCGACACCCGCTACCCCTCCCCTCCATCATGGAGCTCGGCACCTTGTGTGCAAACAAACGTTCTAACTCCCCAACGGCAATGTCTTCCCTGCCGGATGTGCTGTGGTGTGGTGTGGTGTGGTGTGAACCTTTGCCGTTGCAGCTATCTGCTAGACATCCTGTGGGCCTTTGGAGTGAGGCACTTGGTGGACATTAGGTGCTCGTGGATTGTGGGAACATCATACTAGGCATGGAAGGGAATGTCCACCATTTCATAAACGCCGTATACTATTAATAAGAGATTTCCATAATCAACGGTGGGGACTTGCACAAAACATATTCGTTGTGCAAAAAGGAAGCGGGAACACCCCAATTTTTTTATCACAATGCGTTGCACACCATATTGAGGTTGTCATGCGGCAATCTGGGGAGAAAGTATGCGTTTGTGAATCAGAAAAACAGCATTCCATGGCAACCATCATATCCAAGTTTGATGCGCTGTTATATATTCGTTACTACCATTCACCAAGGACTATATACAGGAAACGTGACATGACAACATTTCTTCGCAAAGAAATGTGAGGGGTAGGGTCATTGTTTGATGTGGCACCCCGCACAACTGGAGGCGGAATGGCTACCACGTGGCAACTACACTTAGCCGTTAATAAGGAAGGACTACGGGTTCATGGTGCAGCTTTCGCAAATCCACGAGCCATGCCGAGGCACTTGAGTCAACTTGGCACACTGAAGTTGGTAGGTTGCACAGCATGCTTCACATTACACTAGCTGAAGCCCAATGGTGTGGCGTTTTCGGGGGATCACCTCATCACACATGTAGTATACACTTGATTCCACCTTAGGTCTACATGGGGCCTTCTTAGGCTTCTGTGCACCTGTGAAGGGGTGAGGCATATCTTTAAACACTTGATTGTTTGCTGCACCCTCCACACTTGGTGGGGTTGCAAAAGCTGCTTCGCGATGTGACCTTGTGCAAGTGAGGAAAGGTTGTTCGAGAGAAAGAGAGGCTAGACGAGCAGCAAAAGACTCATCAGTGATCAAAGACTGAAACAAGGCGAGTGCAAAGACGTGTTCACATACACCATGTATCAATCAATCCCTGTCTTTCATGTTCTGCACCCTAACTCCACATTATTTCTGTTATACACCTCTTGTAGGTCTACCCATTACAGGGACCGGTCTGTGTCATCTCCCGGTAGGTTACTCCCACCGTGCTCAGTCACATGCTACATGCGCTTGGTGCAAAGCTCGTGCAATTGTCGTGCACAATAAAAATTAGCATTCAAGTTCACTGCTGTTGTGAATCATGGTCACCTTCAATCCACAGGAACACCAGATGTTGCGGCGTGTTCTCGAGAATCTCACGGTTCAGTAGCCTTTGGTCCGTAGCAACACGGCATAGAGAAGACCAAACGACTGTTTGGGTTCCCGCAAGCTTAACGAAGTTGGACGGAACGCCACAAAAGGGGGAAGGGGGAAGAGAACGCCATTCGGGGGTTGCTGGGGTCATGGACCACACGCCAACACCGCCGCCGAGGCAAGGCATAAGAGGATGACTGATTTACACGATGTTTGGTTTGGCACACTCTGTGTCCAGCTGAGCTCTCAGGAACACCCCGGAGCAGATGTCCGTAGAGAAGGTGAGGGCCGAGTGCGGCCCTGATCAGTCAGACGCCCCATACACCACAACCCACAATGTCTGACGGCTACACACAAATGCTGTGAGTACCACACCAGAGGCAGTGTATTTGAGAAACACCTCCATTGACCATCTGAGTCCCCCCCATGATCACCCCATCGGAAGAGCACACTCCCCTCCGCTGTCTCATCGAATCAGAACCTCCGCCTTGGCCAAGCCCATGCTGAACTGCCTCCGCACGTCGCCAGACCAGGCCCTCTGTGAATGGTTCTGTTGGAATCAGGGCAACGAGGGGATGCAGAAAAAGACTCCATGGCTGACAGGCTCAACGCAGCGCTGGAAACCAGCACCGCACCGAACCGGGACTAAGTGTGTTGCATGTCATGACAAACCTGCAATCCCCACCTCCCCCAGTCGGAGAACCCGCCTCCCCAAGGGCTGAAAATCCGACGGTTCTCGAGGAGAGCTTTCTCCACTTTGGGATGCATGTCATAGTACACTTGCAATCATGCAATCGCTCGCACTGTGTGAGCGTCCACCGCCTCCTTGGGAAGGGGCCCCATTGCTGCATACAAGGAGTACGGGACAGGGAGAGGGAAAGGTTGCCATGATTGCGTCTCAAGGCTGTAATGGTGCGCTACCAAACCCCAGCCTGGTCTTGGGGCAAAGGCAAATAGCGTATCTTCAAGCGCCAGTAGTTGATCGAGAGGATGAGGATGAGGCAAAGATGGCATTGGCTGCCAAACGCCACTGATCGGGTCAAAGGATTCCACGGAAGATATGTCCTCGTATGAAGAACCCCAGCCCCCGGCCACTATCAACTTCCCCTGCCACACAGTCACACATGGGACAATGCGTGCACACAACATGTCGGGCAAATGCACCCACTTCCTCTCACTCAGGCAGAACTGCTCCACCGATGCCAGGGCCATCGGTCGGGATGGATGGCAGCCTCCCACAACCACAAGGCCATCCCCAAGAGCGCATGAACCAGAGGTTTCCGGGTCCCGGTCAACTATCAGTCCAGGAAGCCGTTCCCATTGCCCATTGCCCTGATATTCCAGCAACTCTAAGGGACAATAAAGTTGGCAAAACAACCGGGACCCAACGGTTGCTAGCTGCACTGGGTAACGGGACGGTATGACATCCAGTGCATCCCACTTCCACGACACGGCGTTGAACACACCAAGAGACCGGGGACGGTCAGGGTCAAATTTAGGATTAGAGATAATGTTGACCAACCGCCCACCCCACGGTCTCAAAGCGTCAAAATCGCGGTGTCCCCAATGAGACTGCGGTGCCTGAATTTGAACCCACTGATGCGTCTTGGAGTCATATATCGCAGTCGATTCTCCCACCGCAAAAAGACATGTCCGCATGCCACTCAGACCCATAGACTCGCTCAGACCGTAGTACCGCGCCTCGCGCCGCAACTGCCTGCGTGCAGCGGCGCCATGGGGCACGGAGGTGTTGCCTTCACGCAAATGCTGCAATATCAGCGCAAAGTGCTGCGGGTCCCGGTCGATGAACAGGCTGTCGTCGGCCTCCCGTGCAGCGGCGAAGTTCCCCGACACCAACGCCGAGAGGTAGTGGTCTGCGTGGCCGGAGAGCACGGCACTGCGGGCGTGGAAGCGCTGCCCGCCTACGTCCAGGCACTCCACCTCCTCCTGCCAACGGTTCACAGCCTCCACCTCCGCCCGCACCATCCCAAACTGCTGTTGCTGCAGGGCCAAACGCTCCCGGCGCCGGGCAACGGCCGCCTGCAGGTCCTCGACGATGGAGGTCAGAAGATGTAGAGGGCGGGGCACTTGCATGGCAGCACAAACACGTCTGTGGGTACAGCGGCAGTCAGGGGCAAAGGTCGCAGTGGTTTGGCTCACATCATCAACAAAATGGCACAGCAACGCTTGGGACCGGCCGGTTTGGCTCCTCAGGCGACATCCCCCTGGGGTATTCAGCAAAAAGTCAAAACAAATAAACGACTGCGTCCCCACAGGCCGCCCTGTGTGTGACGGCTCAACGATGACTTCGGATAACCCCCCACCCCTTGCGCCATTACGCTGAACGTTAGACGGGTCCCGTGCTTGGACAAGCCAGAAGCCAGTGCTAGAGGCTACAGGGGGATTCCGGTGGTTGTTCAAACAAGCTCTGCACCCACCAATGCAGGCGTCATCCTAGTGGCTACGGTTTCCCTACACGTCCGGCAGCGCCCCTAAATTTTCAATCTGACAAATGCTCTACAGGACGAGCACCCCATTCAAGCTAAACCCCTCGTCGTTGTGAACAGAGCCCCCTCACTATTATGGGCCATCCAAAATATACTGCACGCTTGAGGAAGAGTGCATGGACCATGGCACAGCAAGCAATTTTCCAGGCGATCCCACTCTTTATGGCTGATAGTTGTTGCACTGGAGGAATGAGGCCATCAACAGCGGCCTCATTTTTGGTTGAGGGACAGCAAGCTTAGCAGAAGGTGCGGGCCATCAGCCAGAATGTCATCTTGAAGTTACTTGGTCACCTCATCCTTCTTAGCATATGTATAATCACTGGGCATAGTGAAAAATCTCATCAAACTGGTGTGCAGGGTGTGAATATGACAAAGCCGTTCCAACTTCTACCATGAACAGTTTGGGCATACACTTTGGGCACATTATTCTTATTAACAAACTTTATCAACAAAGTGATGCAAAACAGCATTCAATGGGTCAGCCATACTCTGATTGTGCACAAGACCACAGACTGCAGCATGGACAAACAGGCACAGGATTTGAAGTACAGTGAGACCCAAATAGAAGGGACCCCCCCACACACACTGTGGTGGCTGTCTGTTCAATGCTGTTCCAGACACTGAGTCGCGTGCTTGCTACTTGCCCGCAGCAATTTCAAAAAAAACAAAAAAAAGATGGCAAAGACCAAAAATAAATAGGGCTGCACTTGAAGCCGTATCTTTGGTGCAGTACCCCTCACCCCCGCTTCGTTTACACCGGAACACCCGGTATAAGTGTTGCGATGCTGATTTTGGGGGCTCCCTGCGGTATACACACTGGTGTTGTAGCCATTCTGCAGTTTGTGCAGATTACCCAATGCCTGCAGAATGCTATGCAACGAGTGCACATGGAATGGACAGTGTAGGTTCCCAGCGGCAACCTGAGGCTCAAATTTGCTGGTTTCCTTGCTTCCTATTGCTTCCTGGTTCCCTTTCTGGGCCAACCCTTTCTCTCCCTTTCTTAGGGAGCCATGCCAATCTATACTTCTGCAAGACGTCCCAGGGTGTCTGCATGTGGCTACACAACCCCTGCCGCCTGGGGGGGTCCCCACCGCTTCAGAGCGGGGGGCAAAATCAGAAGTGGCCCATAAGTGCACAAGGTGGCTACATAACGCCTGCCGCCTGGGGGGGCCCCACCGCTTGACAGCGGGGGGCAAAATCAGAAGTGGCCCACAAGCGGGCGAGGTGGCTACACAACCCCTGCCGCCTGGGGGGGTCCCCACCGCTTCAGAGCGGGGGGCAAAATCAGAAGTGGCCCATAAGTGCACAAGGTGGCTACATAACCCCTGCCGCCTGGGGGGGCCCCACCGCTTCAGAGCGGGGGGCAAAATCAGAAGTGGCCCACAAGCGGGCGAGGTGGCTACACAACCCCTGCCGCCTGGGGTATCCCCTCCGCTTCAGAGCGGGGGACGAAATCAGAAGTGGCCCACAAGTGGGCAAGGTGGCTACATAAGCCCTGCCGCCTGGGGGGGGTTGCCACCGCTTTAGAGGGGGGGACAAAATCAGAAGTGGCCCAAAAGTGGGCGAGGCGGCTACATAACCCCTGCCGCCTTGAGGGTCCCCAACGCTTCAAAGCGGGCGACAAATTCAGAAGTGGCCCACAAGTGGGCGAGATGGCTACATAACCCTTACCGCCTGGGGGGTCCCCACCGCTTCAGAGCGGGGGACAAAATCAGAAGTGGCCAACAAGTGGGCGAGGTGGCTACATAACCCCTGCCGCCTGGGGGGGGCGACGCGGTTCAGAGCGCGGGGCAAAATCAGAAGTGGCCCACAAGTGGGCAAGGTGGCTACATCACCCCTGCCGCCCTGGGGGGGTTCCCACCGCTTCAGAGCCGGGGGGAAAATTGGAAGTGGCCCACAAGTGGGCAAGTTGCCTACATAACCCCTGCCGCCTTGGGCATGAGGCAACGGAAACTGGGCTCGCATACGCCCCCAGGTGCATGGTCATAACCACATTGTTCAGTGTTTTGCTTGCTGCACTGCAGCGTAGACCAGTTCTGTACCACACCAAGTGGTTGCTGACTGTGCATTGGCTCTTGTCCCCTGCCGCCTTGGGGGGGTCCCCACCGCCTCAGAGCGGGGAGCAAAATCAGAAGTGGCCCAAAAATGGGCAAGGTGGCTACATAAAACCTACCACCTGTGGGGGTCCCCACAGCTTGGGAGCAGGGGACGAAATCACAAGTGGCCCACAAGTGGGCAAGGTGGCTACATAAGCCCTGCCACCTGGGGGGGGTCCCCACCGCTTCAGAGCGGGGGACAAAATCAGAAGTGGCCCACAAGTGGGCGAGGTGGCTACATAACATCTACCACCTAGGGGGTGTCCCGAACGCTTCAGAGCGGGGGAGGAAATCAGAAGTGGCCCACAAGTGGGCTAGGTGGCTACACAACCCTTGCCGCCTAGGGGGGGTCCCCACCGCTTCAGAGCTGGAGACAAAATCAGAAGTGGCCTATAAGTGGGCGAGGTGGCTACATAACCCCTGCCGCCGGGGGGGGTCCCCACCGCTTTAGAGCGGGGGGCAAAATCAGAAGTGGCCAACAAGTGGGCGAGGTGGCTACATAACCCTTGCCGCCTGGGGGGGGTCCGCACCACTTCAGAGCGTGGGGCAAAATCAGAAGTGGCCCACAAGTGGGCGAGGTGAGTACATATAACCCCTGCCGCCTTGAGGGTTCCCCACCGCTTCAGAGCGGGGGACAAAATCAGAAGTGGCCCATAAGTGCGCAAGGTGGCTACATAACCCCTGCCGCCTTGGGGGTCCCCACCGCTTCAAAGCGGGGGACAAAATCAGAAGTGGCGCACAAGTGGGCAAGGTGGCTACATAACCCTTGACGCCTGGGGGGTCCCCACCGCTTCAGAGCGGGGGAGAAAATCAAACGTGGCCCACAAGTGGGCCAGGTGGCTACATAACCCCTGCCGCCTGGGGGGATCCCACCGCTTCACAGTGGCGGGCAAATTCAGAAGTGGCTAACAAGTGGGCGAGGTGGCTACATAAACCCTACCGCATGAGGCGGTCCCCGACGCGTCAAAGCGGGGGATAAAACAAGTGGGCGAGGTGGCTACATAACCCCTGCCGCCTGGGCGGGTCCCCACCGCTTCAGAGCGGGGGGGGCAGAATCAGAAGTGGCCCACAAGTGGGCGAGGTGGCTACATAACCCCTGCCGCCTGGGCGGGTCCCCACCGCTTCAGAGCGGGGGACGAAATCAGAAGTGGCCCACAAGTGGGCGAGGTGGCTACATAACCCCTGCCGCCTAAGGGGGTCCCCACCACTTCAGAGCGGGGGGCAAAATCAGAAATGGCCACAAGTGGGCGAGGTGGCTACATAACCCTTGACGCCTGGGGGGTCCCCACCACTTCAGAGCGGGGGGCGAAATCAGAAGTGGCCCACAAGCGGGCGAGGTGGCTACATAACCCTTGACGCCTGGGGGGTCCCCACCGCTTCAGAGCGGGGGACAAAATCAGAAGTGGCCCAAAAGTGGGCAAGGTGGCTACATAACTCCTGCCGCCTTGGGGGTCCCCACCACTTCAGAGCGGGGGGGCAAAATCGGAGGTGGCCCACAAGCGGGCGAGGTGGCTACATAACCCTTGCCGCCTGGGGGGTCCCCACCGCTTCAGAGCGGGGGGTAAAATCAGAAGTGGCCTAAAAGTGGGCAACGTGGCTACATAACCCTTGCCGCCTGGGGGGTCCCCTCCGCTTCATAGCGGGGGCAGAATCAGAAGTGGCCCACAAGTGGGCAAGGTGGCTACATAACTCCTGCCGCCTTGGGGGTCCCCACCGCTTCAAAGCGGGGGGCAAAATCAGAAGTGGCCCAAAAGTTGGCAAGGTGGCTACATAACCCCTGCCGCCTGGGGGGTCCCCACAACTTCAGGGCGGGGGGAAGAATCAGAAGTGGCCCACAAGTGGGCGAGGTGGCTACACAAACCCTACCGCCTGAGGCGGTCCCCGACGCGTCAAAGCGGGGGATAAAACAAGTGGGCGAGGTGGCTACATAACCCTTGCCGCCTGGGCGGGTCCCCACCGCTTCATAGGGGGACAAAAAAAGAAGTGGCCCACAAGCGGGCGAGGTGGCTACATAACCCTTGCCGCCTCTGGGGTCCTGACCGCTTCAGAGCGGGGGGCAAAATCAGAAATGGCCCACAAGCGGGCGAGGTGGCTACATAACCCTTGACGCCCGGGGGGTCCCCACCACTTCAGAGCGGGGGACAAAATCAGAAGTGGCCCAAAAGTGGGCAAGGTGGCTACATAACTCCTGCCGCCTTGGGGGTCCCCACCACTTCAGAGCGGGGGGCAAAATCGGAGGTGGCCCACAAGCGGGCGAGGTGGCTACATAACCCTTGCCACCTGGGGGGGGTCCGCACCACTTCAGAGCGTGGGGCAAAATCAGAAGTGGCCCACAAGTGGGCGAGGTGGCTACATATAACCCCTGCCGCCTTGGGGGTTCCCCACCGCTTCAGAGCGGGGGACAAAATCAGAAGTGGCCCATAAGTGCGCAAGGTGGCTACATAACCCCTGCCGCCTTGGGGGTCCCCACCGCTTCAAAGCGGGGGACAAAATCAGAAGTGGCCCACAAGTGGGCAAGGTGGCTACATAACCCTTGACGCCTGGGGGGTCCCCACCGCTTCAGAGCGGGGGAGATAATCAGACGTGGCCCACAAGTGGGCCAGGTGGCTACATAACCCCTGCCGCCTGGGGGGATCCCACCGCTTCACAGCGGCGGGCAAATTCAGAAGTGGCTAACAAGTGGGCGAGGTGGCTACATAAACCCTACCGCATGAGGCGGTACCCGACGCGCCAAAGCGGGGGATAAAACAAGTGGGCGAGGTGGCTACATAACCCCCGCCGCCTGGGCGGGTCCCCACCGCTTCAGAGCGGGGGACGAAATCAGAAGTGGCCCACAAGTGGGCGAGGTGGCTACATAACCCCTGCCGCCTAAGGGGGTCCCCACCACTTCAGAGCGGGGGGCAAAATCAGAAATGGCCACAAGTGGGCGAGGTGGCTACATAACCCTTGACGCCTGGGGGGTCCCCACCACTTCAGAGCGGGGGGCAAAATCAGAAGTGGCCCACAAGCGGGCGAGGTGGCTACATAACCCTTGACGCCTGGGGGGTCCCCACCACTTCAGAGCGGGGGACAAAATCAGAAGTGGCCCAAAAGTGGGCAAGGTGGCTACATAACTCCTGCCGCCTTGGGGGTCCCCACCACTTCAGAGCGGGGGGGCAAAATCGGAGGTGGCCCACAAGCGGGCGAGGTGGCTACATAACCCTTGCCGCCTGGGGGGTCCCCACCGCTTCAGAGCGGGGGGTAAAATCAGAAGTGGCCTAAAAGTGGGCAACGTGGCTACATAACCCTTGCCGCCTGGGGGGTCCCCTCCGCTTCATAGCGGGGGCAGAATCAGAAGTGGCCCACAAGTGGGCAAGGTGGCTACATAACTCCTGCCGCCTTGGGGGTCCCCACCGCTTCAAAGCGGGGGGCAAAATCAGAAGTGGCCCAAAAGTTGGCAAGGTGGCTACATAGCCCCTGCCGCCTCGGGGGTCCCCACAACTTCAGGGCGGGGGGAAGAATCAGAAGTGGCCCACAAGTGGGCGAGGTGGCTACATAAACCCTACCGCCTGAGGCGGTCCCCGACGCGTCAAAGCGGGGGATAAAACAAGTGGGCGAGGTGGCTACATAACCCCTGCCGCCTGGGCGGGTCCCCACCGCTTCATAGGGGGGGACAAAAAAAGAAGTGGCCCACAAGCGGGCGAGGTGGCTACATAACCCTTGCCGCCTCTGGGGTCCTGACCGCTTCAGAGCGGGGGACGAAATCAGAAGTGGCCCACAAGTGGGCAAGGTGGCTACATAACCCCTGCCGCTTGGGGGGGGGTGCCACCACTTCAAAGCGGGGGACAAAATCAGAAGTGGCCCACAAGCGGGCGAGGTGGCTACATAACTCCTGCCGCCTTGGGGGTCCCCACCACTTCAGAGCGGGGGGCAAAATCGGAGGTGGCCCACAAGCGGGCGAGGTGGCTACATAACCCTTGCCGCCTGGGGGGTCCCCACCGCTTCAGAGCGGGGGGTAAAATCAGAAGTGGCCCACAAGTGGGCGAGGTGGCTACATAACCCTTGCCGCCTGGGGGGGGTCCGCACCACTTCAGAGCGTGGGGCAAAATCAGAAGTGGCCCACAAGTGGGCGAGGTGGCTACATAACCCCTGCCGCCTTGGGGGTCCCCACCGCTTCAAAGCGGGGGACAAAATCAGAAGTGGCCCACAAGTGGGCAAGGTGGCTACATAACCCTTGACGCCTGGGGGGTCCCCACCGCTTCAGAGCGGGGGAGAAAATCAGAAGTGGCCCACAAGCGGGCGAGGTGGCTACATAACCCTTGACGCCTGGGGGGTCCCCACCACTTCAGAGCGGGGGACAAAATCAGAAGTGGCCCAAAAGTGGGCAAGGTGGCTACATAACTCCTGCCGCCTTGGGGGTCCCCACCACTTCAGAGCGGGGGGCAAAATCAGAAATGGCCACAAGTGGGCGAGGTGGCTACATAACCCTTGACGCCTGGGGGGTCCCCACCACTTCAGAGCGGGGGACAAAATCAGAAGTGGCCCAAAAGTGGGCAAGGTGGCTACATAACTCCTGCCGCCTTGGGGGTCCCCACCACTTCAGAGCGGGGGGGCAAAATCGGAGGTGGCCCACAAGCGGGCGAGGTGGCTACATAACCCTTGCCGCCTGGGGGGTCCCCACCGCTTCAGAGCAGGGGGTAAAATCAGAAGTGGCCTAAAAGTGGGCAACGTGGCTACATAACCCTTGCCGCCTGGGGGGTCCCCTCCGCTTCATAGCGGGGGCAGAATCAGAAGTGGCCCACAAGTGGGCAAGGTGGCTACATAACTCCTGCCGCCTTGGGGGTCCCCACCGCTTCAAAGCGGGGGGCAAAATCAGAAGTGGCCCAAAAGTTGGCAAGGTGGCTACATAGCCCCTGCCGCCTCGGGGGTCCCCACAACTTCAGGGCGGGGGGAAGAATCAGAAGTGGCCCACAAGTGGGCGAGGTGGCTACATAAACCCTACCGCCTGAGGCGGTCCCCGACGCGTCAAAGCGGGGGATAAAACAAGTGGGCGAGGTGGCTACATAACCCCTGCCGCCTGGGCGGGTCCCCACCGCTTCATAGGGGGGGACAAAAAAAGAAGTGGCCCACAAGCGGGCGAGGTGGCTACATAACCCTTGCCGCCTCTGGGGTCCTGACCGCTTCAGAGCGGGGGACGAAATCAGAAGTGGCCCACAAGTGGGCAAGGTGGCTACATAACCCCTGCCGCTTGGGGGGGGGTGCCACCACTTCAAAGCGGGGGACAAAATCAGAAGTGGCCCACAAGCGGGCGAGGTGGCTACATAACTCCTGCCGCCTTGGGGGTCCCCACCACTTCAGAGCGGGGGGCAAAATCGGAGGTGGCCCACAAGCGGGCGAGGTGGCTACATAACCCTTGCCGCCTGGGGGGTCCCCACCGCTTCAGAGCGGGGGGTAAAATCAGAAGTGGCCCACAAGTGGGCGAGGTGGCTACATAACCCTTGCCGCCTGGGGGGGGTCCGCACCACTTCAGAGCGTGGGGCAAAATCAGAAGTGGCCCACAAGTGGGCGAGGTGGCTACATAACCCCTGCCGCCTTGGGGGTCCCCACCGCTTCAAAGCGGGGGACAAAATCAGAAGTGGCCCACAAGTGGGCAAGGTGGCTACATAACCCTTGACGCCTGGGGGGTCCCCACCGCTTCAGAGCGGGGGAGAAAATCAGAAGTGGCCCACAAGTGGGCGAGGTGGCTACATAACCCTTGACGCCTGGGGGGTCCCCAGCGGTTCAAAGCGGGGGACAAAATCAGAAGTGGCCCACAAGTGGGCAAGGTGGCTACATAACCCCTGCCGCCTGGGGGGATCCCACCGCTTCACAGCGGCGGGCAAATTCAGAAGTGGCTAACAAGTGGGCGAGGTGGCTACATAACCCCTACCGCCTGGGCGGGTCCCCACCGCTTCAGAGCGGGGGGCAAAATCAGAAGTGGCCACAAGTGGGCGAGGTGGCTACATAACCCTTGACGCCTGGGGGGTCCCCACCACTTCAGAGCGGGGGGCAAAATCAGAAGTGGCCCACAAGCGGGCGAGGTGGCTACATAACCCTTGACGCCCGGGGGGTCCCCACCAATTCAGAGCGGGGGACAAAATCGAAAGTGGCCCAAAAGTGGGCAAGGTGGCTACATAACTCCTGCCGCCTTGGGGGTCCCCACCACTTCAGAGCGGGGGGGCAAAATCGGAGGTGGCCCACAAGCGGGCGAGGTGGCTACATAACCCTTGCCGCCTGGGGGGTCCCCACCGCTTCAGAGCGGGGGGTAAAATCAGAAGTGGCCTAAAAGTGGGCAACGTGGCTACATAACCCTTGCCGCCTGGGGGGTCCCCTCCGCTTCATAGCGGGGGCAGAATCAGAAGTGGCCCACAAGTGGGCAAGGTGGCTACATAACTCCTGCCGCCTTGGGGGTCCCCACCGCTTCAAAGCGGGGGGCAAAATCAGAAGTGGCCCAAAAGTTGGCAAGGTGGCTACATAACCCCTGCCGCCTGGGGGGTCCCCACAACTTCAGGGCGGGGGGAAGAATCAGAAGTGGCCCACAAGTGGGCGAGGTGGCTACATAACCCCTGCCGCCTGGGCGGGTCCCCACCGCTTCATAGGGGGACAAAATCAGAAGTGGCCCACAAGCGGGCGAGGTGGCTACATAACCCTTGCCGCCTCTGGGGTCCTGACCGATTCAGAGCGGGGGACGAAATCAGAAGTGGCCCACAAGTGGGCAAGGTGGCTACATAACCCCTGCCGCTTGGGGGGGGTTGCCACCGCTTCAGAGCGGGGGGCAAAATCAGAAGTGGCCCACAAGCGGGCGAGGTGGCTACATAACCCTTGACGCCTGGGGGGTCCCCACCACTTCAGAGCGGGGGACAAAATCAGAAGTGGCCCAAAAGTGGGCAAGGTGGCTACATAACTCCTGCCGCCTTGGGGGTCCCCACCACTTCAGAGCGGGGGGCAAAATCGGAGGTGGCCCACAAGCGGGCGAGGTGGCTACATAACCCTTGCCGCCTGAGGGGTCCCCACCGCTTCAGAGCGGGGGACAAAATCAGAAGTGGCCTAAAAGTTTGCAACGTGGCTACATAACCCTTGCCGCCTGGGGGGTCCCCTCCGCTTCATAGCGGGGGGAAGAATCAGAAGTGGCCCACAAGTGGGCGAGGTGGCTACATAAACCCTACCGCCTGAGGCGGTCCCCGACGCGTCAAAGCGGGGGATAAAACAAGTGGGCGAGGTGGCTACATAACCCCTGCCGCCTGGGCGGGTCCCCACCGCTTCTTAGGGGGACAAAATCAGAAGTGGCCCACAAGCGGGCGAGGTGGCTACATAACCCTTGCCGCCTCTGGGGTCCTGGCCACTTCAGAGCGGGGGACGAAATCAGAAGTGGCCCACAAGTGGGCAAGGTGGCTACATAACCCCTGCCGCTTGGGGGGGGTTGCCACCGCTTCAGAGCGGGGGGCAAAATCAGAAGTGGCCCACAAGCGGGCGAGGTGGCTACATAACCCTTGACGCCTGGGGGGTCCCCACCACTTCTAAGCGGGGGACAAAATCAGAAGTGGCCCAAAAGTGGGCAAGGTGGCTACATAACTCCTGCCGCCTTGGGGGTCCCCACCACTTCAGAGCGGGGGGCAAAATCGGAGGTGGCCCACAAGCGGGCGAGGTGGTTACATAACCCTTGCCGCCTGGGGGGTCCCCACCGCTTCAGAGCGGGGGGTAAAATCAGAAGTGGCCCACAAGCGGGCGAGGTGGCTGCATAACCCCTGCCGCCTGGAAGGTCCCCACCACTTCAGAGCGGGGGGAAAAATCAGAAGTGGCCCACAAGTGGGCGAGGTGGCTACATAACCCCTGCCGCCTGGGGGGGTCCCCACCACTTCAGAGCGGGGGGAAGAATTAGAAGTGGCCCACAAGTGGGCAAGGTGGCTACATAACCCCTGCCGCCTGGGGGGTCCCCACCGCTTCAGAGCGGGGGGCAAAATCGGAGGTGGCCCACAAGCGGGTTAGGTGGCTACATAACCCTTGCCGCCTGGGGGGTCCCCACCGCTACAGAGCGGGGGACAAAATCACCTAAAAGTTGGCAACGTGGCTACATAACCCTTGCCGCCTGGGGGGTCCCCTCCGCTTCATAGCGGGGGGAAGAATCAGAAGTGGCCCACAAGTGGGCGAGGTGGCTACATAAACCCTACCGCCTTAGGCGCTCCCCGACGCGTCAAAGCGGGGGATAAAACAAGTGGGCGAGGTGGCTACATAACCCCTGCCGCCTGGGCGGGTCCCCCCCGCTTCATAGGGGGACAAAATCAGAAGTGGCCCACAAGCGGGCGAGGTGGCTACATAACCCTTGCCGCCTCTGGGGTCCTGACCGCTTCAGAGCGGGGGACGAAATCAGAAGTGGCCCACAAGTGGGCAAGGTGGCTACATAACCCCTACCGCTTGGGGGGGGTTGCCCCCGCTTCAGAGCGGGGGGCAAGATCAGAAGTGGCCCACAAGCGGGCGAGGTGGCTACATAACCCTTGACGCCTGGGGGGTCCCCACCACTTCAGAGCGGGAAACAAAATCAGAAGTGGCCCAAAAGTGGGCAAGGTGGCTACATAACCCCTGCCGCCTGGGGGGGTCCCCACCACTTCAGACCGGGGGGTAAAATCAGAAGTGGCCCACAAGTGGGCGAGGTGGCTACATAACCCCTGCCGCCTGGGGGGGTCCCCACCACTTCAGAGCAGGGGGAAGAATTAGAAGTGGCCCAAAAGTGGGCGAGGTGGCTACATAACCCCTGCCGCCTGGGGGGGTCCCCACCACTTCAGAGCGGGGGAAGAATTAGAAGTGGCCCAGAAGTGGGCAAGGTGGCTACATAACCCCTGCCGCCTTGGGGGTCCCCACCGCTTCACAGCGGGGGGCAAAATCGGAGGTGGCCCACAAGCGGGCGAGGTGGCTACATAACCCCTGCCGCCTGGGCGGGTCCCCACCGCTTCATAGGGGGACAAAATCAGAAGTGGCCCACAAGCGGGCGAGGTGGCTACATAACCCTTGCCGCCTCTGGGGTCCTGACCGCTTCAGAGCGGGGGACGAAATCAGAAGTGGCCCACAAATGGGCAAGGTGGCTACATAACCCCTGCCGCCTGGGGGGGGGTTGCCCCCGCTTCAGAGCGGGGGGCAAAATCAGAAGTGGCCCACAAGCGGGCGAGGTGGCTACATAACCCTTGACGCCTGGGGGGTCCCCACCAATTCAGAGCGGGAAACAAAATCAGAGGTGGCCCAAAAGTGGGCAAGGTGGCTACATAAATCCTGCCGCCTTGGGGGTCCCCACCACTTCAGAGCGGGGGCCCACAAGCGGGCGAGGTGGCTACATAACCCTTGCCGCCTGGGGAGTCCCCACCGCTTCAGAGCGGGGGGTAAAATCAGAAGTGGCCCACAAGCGGGCGAGGTGGCTACATAACCCCTGCCGCCTGGGGGGGCCCCACCACTTCAGAGCGGGGGGAAGAATTAGAAGTGGCCCACAAGTGGGCAAGGTGGCTACATAACCCCTGCCGCCTGGGCGGGTCCCCACCGCTGCATAGGGGGACAAAATCAGAAGTGGCCCACAAGCGGGCGAGGTGGCTACATAACCCTTGCCGCCTCTGGGGTCCTGACCGCTTCAGAGCGGGGGACGAAATCAGAAGTGGCCCACAAGTGGGCAAGGTGGCTACATAACCCCTGCCGCCTGGTGGGTCCCCACCGCTTCAGAGCGGGGGGCAAAATCGGAGGTGGCCCACAAGCGGGCGAGGTGGCTACATAACCCTTGCCGCCTGGGGGGTCCCCACCGCTTCAGAGCGGGGGACAAAATCAGAAGTGGCCTAAAAGGTGGCAACGTGCCTACATAACCCTTGCCGCCTGGGAGGTCCCCACCACTTCATAGCGGGGGGAAGAATCAGAAGTGGCCGAGAAGTGGGCAAGGTGGCTACATGGCTCCTGCCGCCTTGGGGGTCCCCACCGCTTCAAAGCGGGGGGCAAAATCAGAAGTGGCCCAAAAGTTGGCAAGGTGGCTACATAACCCCTGCCGCCTGGGGGGTCCCCACCACTTCAGAGCGGGGGGAAGAATCAGAAGTGGCCCACAAGTGGGCGAAGGTGGCTACATAAACCCTACCGCCTGAGGCGGTCCCCGACGCGTCAAAGCGGGGGATAAAACAAGTGGGCGAGGTGGCTACATAACCCCTGCCACCTGGGCAGGTCCCCACCGCTTCATAGGGGGACAAAATCAGAAGTGGCCCACAAGCGGGCGAGGTGGCTACATAACCCTTGCCGCCTCTGGGGTCCCCACCACTTCAGAGCGGGGGGCAAAATCAGAAATGGCCACAAGTGGGCGAGGTGGCTACATAACCCCTGTCGCGTAGGGGGTTCCCACCGCTTCAGAGCGGGGGGCAAAATCAGAAGTGGCCCACAAGCGGGCGAGGTGGCTACATAACCCTTGACGCCTGGGGGGTCCCCACCACTTCAGAGCGGGGGACAAAATCAGAAGTGGCCCAAAAGTGGGCAAGGTGGCTACATAACTCCTGCCGCCTTGGGGGTCCCCACCACTTCAGAGCGGGGGGCCAAATCGGAGGTGGCCCACAAGCGGGCGAGGTGGCTACATAACCCTTGCCGCCTGGGGCTCAATCATGGTCGGTCACAGATACTGGATGCCCCCGCCCAGGCAATTCCAGCCAATGTTCCAGGTGTTGTCCACAATCCACTGCTATGCTACATCCAGTCGTTAAGACACAGCCTGATATGTACACGAGCATCCGACATGCCGCCTGGGGAGTCCCCACCGCTTCAGAGCGGGGGACGAAATAAGAAGTGGCCCACAAGCGGGCGAGGTGGCTACATAACCCCTGCCGCCTGGAAGGTCCCCACCACTTCAGAGCGGGGGACAAAATCAGAAGTGGCCCAAAAGTGGGCGAGGTGGCTACACAACCCCTGCCGCCTGGGGGGGTCCCCACCACTTCAGAGCGGGGGGAAGAATTAGAAGTGGCCCACAAGCGGGCAAGGTGGCTACATAACCCCTGCCGCCTGGGGGGTCCCCACCGCTTCAGAGCGGGGGGCAAAATCGGAGGTGGCCCACAAGCGGGCGAGGTGGCTACATAACCCTTGCCGCCTGGGGGGTCCCCACCGCTTCAGAGCGGGGGACAAAATCAGAAGTGGCCAAAAAGTTGGCAACGTGGCTACATAACCCTTGCCGCCTGGGAGGTCCCCACCACTTCATAGCGGGGGCAGAATCAGAAGTGGCCCACAAGTGGGCAAGGGGGCTACATAACTCCTGCCGCCTTGGGGGTCCCCACCGCTTCAAAGCGGGGGGCAAAATCAGAAGTGGCCCACAAGCGGGCAAGGTGGCTAAATAACCCCTGCCGCCTGGGGGGTCCCCACCACTTCAGAGCGGGGGGAAGAATCAGAAGTGGCCCACAAGTGGGCAAGGTGGCTACATAACCCCTGCCGCCTTGGGGGTCCCCACTGCTTCAGAGCGGGGGGCAAAATCGGAGGTGGCCCACATTCCACCAAATTTGTTCACTCAAATTGAACAAGCAAGACTGTTCAATAAACAGTCTTGTCCCCACAGGTGTGCGGGTCAATACATTCCGCACAAGAATTCAAATGACATTCACCACATTCTGTCGTAGTGTGCTTTTGACAACACCATGCACCTATATCAACCTCCTCCCCAACAAGCTGAAAATCAAAGAAAGCTCCTCGCGTGCGGGAAGGTCCATAACCATCCCATATCCATTCATCGGCGGAGGTGCCAGAAGCCAAGGGACAAAACAGTCCCCAACATATGAACGGCCACGGTGACCTTGAAAATGAGAGCCGCCTACTTTGGGTTCCAAAGGTCCACAAACCACATCCCACCAATGGAGCTGATTAGCACAAAATCCGCAAAGTGCTTCATAAAATCTGGGAACTGGGGACAATGGTTGAAACGATTCAACCTGTCCGACCACCTAATTTCCCGAACAACATGATTCAAAAAATACTGTACACGGGCCACACTCTGCCGCCATGCAACCTCCAAGCAATCTTTGCTGCACGACATGAATGCACCACTCCGTCCGTATCCCCAACTCAAGGGGCTACACCAAAGTGTGGGAGTCCATCACCCCAACTTGAGGGGCCCCCAACGTGGAGGAGCGAACTGTGAACCGGTTATCCTCAATAGCACCCGAAGGTTAACGATAATTGGCCCCGTTTCCTCAATAGCACCGGAAGGTTGAAGGCTCACAATTGGGCAGATTGGCTGCATCACCCCTCATAACCGCTACCTTGTCAGGGATCCCATGCCAGGGGTAGGGATCAGAAATCGCCCAAAAAGTTGCCCTGCGCGTGCCCTGCGCGCTAATGCTCCCTCAAGGGCCTTGAGAACACGGATATGATATAGAACAGCCATCAAGGACCTTGAGGACCTTGATAGAAATTTGTTGCACATGATGAGCATTTGCTCTGCAGTGGTTTTAAGCTCCTTGGATGCCGGTTTGAGCCACGGCGTTTCGAAAAAGACTTTTGTCGCGGCTGCTTGCTTGCTTAATGCTGCTGCTTGCTTGCTTGCTTCTACCAATAAAATGTGTTGCTCACCTTGAACCCGAAGAAGGGTTGTAAAATCTCCACTGCGAAATGCGAAACCTAGCTCGGTAACAACACCTACTACTATTCTGACAAGAGGTTGTTGTTGCAAGGGGGGGGGGGGTTGTATGATGGATGGTGGAGGGACCTTGATGCCGCGGGGGGGGGGGGGATCATGCACGAACCCCCTATGTGCACTTTGTGCAGATGCCCCCTTAATTCGCCCTTCAGTCACACAGCCAACCGGGCAAGCAGGCAGGTAGATAGGCAGACAGCGACACAAAGCTTGGGTGTTTTCAATGACAGGCTTGCCTACAAGCAAAAGAGCACCCATTGCATACCAGATCAGTTAGTGGTTGAATGGAAATGCAACCAACCGCCAACGGCTCGGTCGGCGGTTCGATTCCCGGCCGGCCGACCGCCCGCCGTGCCGATAGAACCTGCAAGTTTTGTTCTACCTAACCCTCGTTCAAATCCTTCTGAACACAACCCACAAACTTTTAGCCCCCCCCGTGCGGTGACACGTGGGTGTGTCAAGTGGTGATTGCGCTCTGGGAGATCACGCAAGCAACAGCATGCACAGCCAAAAAGAGATCAAGGCTGATCACGAACCGGAATGTCCGGTCCTAGGCGCCTTTCGCCAATGTCTGTGGAGAACAGCGACACCGCGGACCTGCATCATATGCACAGTGGATGCCCGCTCAGACTGGGCCAGCCATGCCATGAACACGCTGCAGTAGTGTCGCTTACAAGAAGCAAATCAGACATTGGCGTCTCTTTTAAAAGAACGAAACCAGCACAACATCACAGTCCTGACCCCCTCCCCCCGCCCCCCTTGGTGTGGGGGGCTACTCCGCCCAAATGGACCAGTCAGCACACCAATCAGTGTGGCCGTCCTCATGTGGTATATGCCAAGAGGCATACCGGTTCCCGTGCCACACTGCATATTTCTGAAGCCACTGGCGCAGACAAGACCGGACATGACTGTCCGAACAGGGCATGTGGTGTGCAATACATGTGACCCACCGCTTGCTAAGAGAAACGTCATGTGGTGTGTGACTCAGTAAACGATGTAAAGCATGCTGGCAAGCCCGGACAGCCACACCCTTCGAGTGTTCACACAGCAGGCTGACTTGTAGCCATGCTGAAGCGGACAGGAGGTAATCGCCCCAAGAAGACAAGAAACGACGGTAGTTCATTAACACACCTGTAAACAGGTTGGTCAGGCTGGTCTCATTAACAGCCCATGCAGACTGTAAAGGGGCACCATGTTTCAGATTCCAGCTTGCATCCAGGGCAGAGGGGTGCACGCACACAGTGCCACAGGACCCATGTCGGCTAGCCGCAAGCCCCAGCGCATACAAGGTACTGCCCATGCACTGGCGCAAGCAGTCCTGGTTGGTGTCAGTAATGCAAGGACACAGCACCCGCAGCGACCAAGCAGTCGCCAACAACCTACAGACATCCGCCATGGCCCATGTTGCACCGACCCCTACAGCGGCAACCAATATGTTATCTCTGAACTGTGCCAAAGACACAATGCGCCCATTTGGATTCTTCCATATGGGGAAACCGCTGGCAGTGAATGATAACTCACCCAGCTCGTAAAAACGTTGCTTATTCAAATGAAATTTCCAAATGCTATGTAGGTCCGCTGCTTGAGCGCTGAACGGGCCTCCCATCGGTAAAGCAAAGGCACGGGACCAACATTGTCCGACAGCGACGCAAAATCTGTCTTCCTGCAGGCAAAAACGGATCAGGCTGGTCAATTCTTCATGGCTGATCACGTCAAAATTATACGCATTCGCTTTCCCGCACCTATCCAAGCATTTATCATACTTATGTATCGACCAAAACATCTGGGTGGCACGCCATTGACGTTCATTCCGCAGCCACTGGGTAGCATCGTCTAGATGCTGTAGTACATCCCTGGGCAGGATGCGGTTAAACTGATCTTTGCAGTCAGCTTCACCGATCACAGTGCAGCCCCAACTGTTCAAGTCATCAAGCCACCCCGCGACATCTTGAATGGACAGGTGTAAGAAGCAGCCAGTAACCTCTTTGCTGAGGAGTCGCAAAAAACAGGTGAAAGCTCGCGCCGCAATGCGCAAGCGCCAACGAGGTACGACTGGGGCACAGTTAGCACATATAGGACGCCACGTAATCACAGGCTTGTACAAAGACTTACCTTTGCCGATTAAATAAAGCAAGGCCCCCCCCCCCCACCGCCGGCACGTACCGTGTTGGGCACAGCAAACCTGTTTGCAACCCCCGCCCGTCTTGAGAAATGCCCAGCTGCGGGCGACGGTAGCCCCACACCCCTGGGGGGACATACCCAAGCCGGCGTGTACAGTGTGGGGCTCCAAGAACCGGTCTCGACGTATACAAAGCACAGGCCCCGGCGGCACAGAGCCACAGCGTGCGGGGCCCCGGGATGCCCCCTCCTCAGCAGCCTCAATGGGTGGGGGTGGGTTTGAACCGAGCAATGCACCCAGTGACATCACTCCTCGGCGCTTAGAGAGCGCAGAATTGGGAGGGAGGGCATCGCCGTGATGCAGGCCCCCCTTGATAATGGTGGGACACCCAACGGATGCTGCTACTCCCCCTGTCTCCTGCCTAAACCCTCCCGTTTTCTCAAAGTAAACCAAAAAAAGGGGTCTGAAATTTTATCTTGTTCTCAGACTTACGTGTGTCTCGCAAGTGCTCGGTCAGACGGACCGAGGGGTCTGAAATGCTGAGCCAACCGACAGTGCCGGGCGGCCACCAGCAGCAGCTGGCCCAAGCGCTTAGGAACGTCTATTGGCGGGTTGCTATTTAAGTAACGGCAGTTGCCAATTCACCGACGTCGTGGATCTGTGAATAACG
Source organism: Eutreptiella sp. 'Long Island Sound 2002' (assembly GCA_964036045.1). Classification (NCBI taxonomy): domain Eukaryota; phylum Euglenozoa; class Euglenophyceae; order Eutreptiales; family Eutreptiaceae; genus Eutreptiella; species Eutreptiella sp. 'Long Island Sound 2002'. The sequence goes on from OZ038401.1 coordinate 3,287,558, forward strand.
ACATGTGGCCGGTCGCGACTCGCGGCAGTTTGGTGGTTCGCCAGCAGCGACAAGTAGCGGTCCGGACGGGGGGTGTTCTTGGGAAACACAACCGCGTTGAGTAAGGACCGCCTTAACACGATGCATAACAAGTACTTAGTGGTCAGAGGCAGACTCCACCCGCGTGGCGTTGTGGGAGGACAACAAGTGGCCCAGCAGATTCATATGTGCCGCGCAAGAGAAGTCTGCCTATGCACGCCCCACCCCTTCAACGAGAGATGCCTGCGTCCAAAGGTAACACGGTCCGGACACCTCAGCAGTCGTTCTGCGGGAACCAAAGTTCTGTGTGTGTGTGTGTGTGTGTGCGTGCGTGGGCGGGGGAAGAACAATACTAAAGAGGGAGGCGCGCATGTGTGCGTGCGTGGGCGCACTGGGGGGGGGGGTGCACCCCCCCTTGTCAAACCGGTAAAGATCCAAACAAATGCGGAAACAATGCCTCGCGTTGTTTGGGAAAGGGCGTTGTCTACGCACGCCCTCAGAAGACACAGGAAATGACAGGAATTAGTACATCATCGGCGTCGAGGCATTCATGTCAGCCCCAAAACCACAGAAAAATCGAGACCGTCACCCCAAACCGGAAAATGAAACCGCCAGATTCAATGGTTCCACAAGTTGCGGAAACAGGTCAGCCTATTTAGATCCTGCACGCTGTGCGTACAGGGCTCAGCGCAGAAGCAGGACGTGGCAGAGCCACCGTGCCGCCCCCCAAGCCTCACCCTTAGTGTACACGGCACGAGAGAAGGACCCGCGCCAAGGGCTCAGGTGTCTTCGCTGTGGGCCCTCCCGTGCCCCTTACTCGGGGTCTGCGATCCTCTCAGGGGCGCTGACGCTCGCCCCTGCCCCTCATCTCCCTTGGCGACCTCACGGTAGCGGCCCTGGTGAAGCCCAGAGCGAAGAGGCCGCGTGCTGCAGCTGGGCGGTGGCGTCCACAACACGGGGGGGGCGACCCCTCGGTTCTGGACGCCAACTACCCCCCCAACTAACTGTTGGCCGGAGGCCCCTCCGGGGGGGGAGGGGGGGGGGGGCATCTGAGGGGGGGGTTCAGGGAGGGCGAATGGGGGGGGGTATAGGAGGGGCTGGGGGAGGGGGGCTCCGGGAGGGTCGGTTGGGGGGGGGGTCCAAGTGGAGCAATTAGGTGTGGTGGTGGGAAGGGGGGGGGTCCAGGTTGGGCGATTTGGGGTGTTGGGGGGGGAGGGGGCACAGGCTCCCCTTACCTCCCCTTGCCCTCCCTCTAACCATAGCATCACCATAAACCTAACCCTAACCTTTGCAGCCAGTTGGTTTGGCCATGCCAGCCATGTTGATTGGGCTGAACAAGATCCCCCCAATTTCGTTCATGGCTGCTTTTGCCGCATCATTGCTCTCCATTTAGGACCCCAACACTCACTCTGACCCTAGCCTAGGGTGAGAGCCAGGGCTAGGGTTAGGGCTAGGGTTAGGGTTAGGGTTAGGTGTAGGGATAGGAGTAGGCTGAGGGTTGGGGGTGGGTGTTGGAGTCAACGTTGGGTTTAAGGATAGTGTTGGGGTGCAAATTGGACAAAATTTTCCTTAGGGCACCTTTGGTGTTCATGTAGCATCGGGCGCCTTCGGCGCCCATGGACGCCTGAGGGCGACACCTTTGGCAACTAACTGTTGGCCGAAGGCCCCTGGGGGGGGGGGCAGGGGTAGTTGGCGTCCCAGGACCCGCGGAGTCGCCCCCCCCCCGTGGTCCACAAGTTGCAGGTCAGCCGATTAAGGTCCTGCACGCTGTGTGTACGGGGATGAGTGCAGAGGCAGGATGCGGCGCGGCCTCACGCCGTCTCCCTTAGCCCCACCCCGGAGGAAGCCTGTGCTATTGCACGTGCGCACAAGAGGCGATCAGCGCAAAAAAAAAAAGCGCAGGAAGAAAATGGCTCGTCAGTGGCCTAAAAGACCATAGGTACCTTTCTGTCACAAAGAGTGCAACACGAAGACAACCTGTGGACACCGACAAGTGAGCAGGGGCTATGCAGCGGTATGCACCTGATGCTCTCGCTAAGCACTGACCCCTGGATCTGCCATATATCATCAAGAGTTCATGTGTAGAATGACAGCAATGGAAATGCAGAGTCCCCCCCCCCCCCGGTGTACTCGGCGCAAGAGAAGGACCCGCGCCAAGCGCTCAGGTTGCCTCTGGACTGGCCCTGCGGTGTCCTGTGCACGGGGCCTCTGACCCTCTCGGGGGCGTCCAACACTCGCGGAAACAGGTTCGCCGATGAAGGTCCCGCACGCTGGTCGTACCGAGGCCAGGCCAAAGGCAGGAGCCGGCGGGGCCAGCGCACCGCCTCCCTCCGCCTCCCTCACAGTGTACCCGTCGCGGGGGGAAGGACCCACGCCAAGGGCTCAGGTGTCCTTGCTACCGGCACGCCCGTGCCCCTCCCCTGGGGTCTCCAATCCTCGTGGGGGCGCTGATCCTCGCCCCGTCCCCAATGCCTCTCCGGTCGCGCACGGCGCCGCTCTCGTACCAGAGGCCCTCCCATGCGCACCGCCCGGGCTCAGCGAACACGTCGCCAAAAGTTGCGGAATCACCACCTCGCGTTGTGTGGCCATGGACGTTGTCTGCACAAGCGGGGGCCATGAGCAATGGATACTGGGCTCGCACATGCCCCCGTGACACAGGCATATAGTCATAGCCACGACTCACAGTACATTGTTTTGACTTGCTGCACCAAACCAGATCAGTGCCGAATGTTGCCTTGAGGTCGCCGCACAAGACGGCTATCGAATGTCTCGCGCAAGCGGGGGGATTACCCTTCACCCTGGCCACAACCGCATGGCAGCAACTCATTGAAATGGCCCTCGGGGTCGGCGAGGGTCCCAGGGAGCCTGTGGCATGAAACTTGTGTCTATCACATACACACAGGCTGTACATGCGGTTGCGCGTGTTCTTTTTTGTCGGTGCTTAAAACGTGGCCCTCTGAGTCGGACTCGCCTCTGCACCTTGTCCTGCAACGCTGGTGCTGCTCAACAGAAAACGATCAAAGAGTTCCAGTCGTCAACACAACTCATTTCACAAAGGGCATCACATGTGCGGTCACGTTGCTTGGTTCTGCGCGACAGGCGGTCATGGCGGGTCCGAACACAGCCCCTCGATTCCACCCCCGCCTTCAGGAAAAGGTGATGGAGCGCCACCCGCTCATGGCTGGTCTGGGCCTACGCACAGGCGACGGAACTGCTCGTCTTTCCGAGTGAGAGTTGGAGGACTGGCCGGGGGTCACGAGTCATGGGCGTCGGAAGTCGTCAGAAGTGCACCGTATGGGGCACGCTGGCGGCACGCGTGACGTGAGCCGTGAGTGTCCCCGTCGCGCACACGCTGAGAGCAGCTGGTTCCTCCATCAGCATGCGCATGCGACCCTGCGTGGTGCGCAAGAAAGCGACACCCTTCCCCCCCTCCCGCACTGACGGTCCCCCCGGAGCGTGCGACGGTCCACCCAACCCCCGGGAGGACCGGTCACCAAACGACGCCTGCCCCCCCTCCCCCCCAGGGCAGACCGGCCCTTTCCACTACAACTCCATTGCAACTGGAGAAAAACTGTCTTCGGTGCCTTCAGCGTCGTGCACTTTTGTGGCAAGGGACGTGTGGGGCTGTGCAAGGGGTCGGTGGCGGGGCACCTTGGGTATGGCACAGTGCCGGGGTGTCACAAGAAAACGTGCATTTGTTTGTGGCAGAACCAAACCTGCGCGGGAAGTGCCCATGGGGATGCCCCCCAGGGCCCATTCTCCAGTCACGGTGCTCCCCATTCCCGGCCGTTACTGTTGTTGGGCACAACGAGCCCAGTCGGTCACCACTGCCCAGAGAGGACGGATGCGGCCACACGCTACCGCACGTCTCGGCATGTACCCGACAGTGTCAGAACTCGGGGTTCGAACTCAGGACTTCTTAGTAGGCTTTCGTTCTACGGAGGTTTGTGTGCGAAGGTGTGTGCTCTGTCCACAGCGGCACCAGATTGCATGTGACAATGCAGTGATATCAGAACAACGACAACAGCAACAGTAGCCGCAGCAGGAGCAGCAGCAGCGACGACAACAACAACCACGACGACGACGACGACAGTGACAACGATGAGGACGACGACGACAACAACAACAACAACGATAACAACACAACAACAGCAGCGGCAACAACAATAACAACAACAACAATGACAACAGCAGGTGCAGCAGCAGCAGCAAGAACAGCAACAGCAGCAACAGCAACAACAGCAACAACAACACAGCAACAACAACAGCAGCAGCAGCAGCAGCAGCAGCAGCAGCAACAACAATGGCAACAGCGACAACAGCAACGACGATGAGGACGACCACGACGACGACCACAAAGATGACAACAACAGCTGCTGCAGCAGCAGCAGCAGCAGCAACAGCAGCAGCAACAACAACAACGATGGCAACAACAACAGCAACAAAAACAACAACGATGGCAACAACAACAACAACAACAACAACAAAAACAATGGCAGCAACAACCGCAACAGGAACAACAACAACGGCAGCAGCAGCAGCAGCAACAGCAGCAGCAACAACAACAACGATGGCAACAACAACAGCAACAACAACAACAACAACAACAACAACAACGGCAGCAAAAACGGCAACAGCAACAACAACAACAACAACAACAATAACAGCAACAACAATAACAACAACAACAACAACAACAACAACAACAACAACAACAACAACAACGGCAGCAAAAACGGCAACAGCCACAACAACAACAACAACGGCAGCAGCAGCAAGAACACCAACAGCAGCAGCAACAACAACACCAACAGCAAAAGCAGTCATGCTCGACGGCAGATGACAGCAGACGTCAGTCTGCATCGGTGTCAATTCCACATCAAAGTGTAATGAAAGTGGTCCGCCAGCGTGGTGGCCATAGAGGAGGAGGCACAATGCCAGATTGTGTACTGTAAGCCGACTATGCCAGATATATGTACAATATACGTGTCTCTACTTTGTTGCACAAAAACTTCAATTCAGACAACAACGGGGCCAATGTCACCAAACAGGTCAGCACCAATGTGAGGTCTCCATCAGAGGAAAATCCATGGCGTGCCAGTGTGTAGGCCGGTGAGGTGGAGCCATGCCTTGGCTGATATTCAGCTTGCCGCCTCAAATACATGCGACTATTCCAGAGTGGCAAGTAGTATGCCTGCGGTGCCAGATATATGCGTGGCATGAACCGAAGCCTCTCAGTGACGGCACGTGTGAACTGCAATGTGTCAGCGGCGACCTGATCGGCACCATTGCCACACACCGGGCTGTAGCAATCGACGTGTGCAGCCCACTGAAAACTGTCGACGGCCGGCAAAAACACAGGACAACGCAGCATCTCAGAAGGTACCTGTCCGCTGTCCCATAGCCCCAGCTGCATGTGTGTGCCTCAGAGCAGCGCCAGGAGCCAACGGGGAGAGGACAGCAGAGCAGGCTGTCAGTGGCGGTGAGACAGTGTAGCGAGGCCGTCAGGTCAAACACCAATAACCACCACCAGTGCGCAGTAGTAAGTAGTTAACCATCCGACCGCATGCGTGTTCCTCGGGGGGGACGCGCAACCGCACGAAAATGAGAGGCAGGCCACTGGAAGACCGTTACACCGCTGCAACAACAACAGCAGCAGCAGCAGCAGCAGCAGCAACAACGGTAAAAAAAAACAACAACAACAACAACAAAAACAACAACAACAACAAAACCAACAACAACAGCAGCAGCAGCAGCAGCAGCAGCAGCAACAACAACAAAAAACAACGACAACAGCAGCAACAACAACAACACAACAACAAAAACAACGACAACAGCAGCAATAACAACAACACAACAACAAAAACAACAACAGCTGCAGCTGCAGCAACGACAACAAACGGCGTAAACAGGCGGTACCATGGACAGCGCTTGGGCACCATCCCAGGGATGACCCCTTCCATGGCGCCGCGGTGATGTTGTGTTCTTCCGACAGCCCAACAGTGAACAGGTGGGGGCAAAAAGCCTTTGGGGCCCACGCTGTTCAATGACGAACGACGCAGTACTCAATCGCGGAGTTCTTGAGCGCGGTGAGGGCCTGCGCCCCAACAGCGCCCACCGCATTGTCTCTGAGGTCCAGCGCCAGCCACTGCAGGACCGGGGCGCCGGGCAGTCCCGCGAGCGCCGCCGCCCCCCGATCCGAGACTGCGTTGCAGCGGAGGCCGAGGCTGAGGGTCTGCAGCGCGGGGGCCTGCCCCAGGGCCGCCAGGGCCTGCGCCCCCCGGTCCCCCACGGCGTTCTTCCACAAGTCCACCGTCAGCGTCTGCAGGGCGCGGGCCTCGTGCAGCGCCGCCAGGGCCTGGGCCCCGGCGTCCCCCAGCGAGTTCAGCCCAAGCTGCAGGGTCAGCACCTGCGACAAGAGAGGCAGGCGGCTCACCGGTCGGTCGAAAAAAGCAGCGCGCGCGCGCGCCTCAGAAAAAAAACTTGTCGCATTGCTTTGTGCCCAAAATCAGAAAGTTTTTGGAATTTTTCGAATCCGAGCCGAAAAAGTCACTTTCCGGTTTGAAATTTTCGGCCCGGCCGGGGCTGGCCGGGGCCAAAATGACCATAACTCGGACCGGGCGCGTCGAAAGCCGGACCATCAGATGCGGATTCGCAAAGTCTACGATTTCATTTCGGAAAAGTCTCCAAAATTGCACGCAGCCCCGCGAAATCGCGATTTATTCCGTTTCGGGCCGTTTGGGGTGCGAGGACATTTCTGCCCAGGCCTGTACCCCCAGTCCAGCCAGACGGGGTGCCACGGCACACCGCCAAAGCCGTCAGCTGAAGCGGGCGACATGTGCACTGGGCACACTGCAACGCGCATCGCGCCGAGCCCGATCTTGAGCGAGAACGGGGAGAGGGAGGGCCGCTCGTCACGTCACGGCGATGAGAGAAGCCTGCCTGCCGAGAAGAGGCGCCTCACGCAGAGGCCCGTCCCGTGAAGTGGTTGTTCTTTTCGCGTTTCGACACCGTCACCGTTGATGCGACATCCTCCTCTTCCGCCTGCTCCGCTGCCTTTCCACGAACTCTACTTCCGTAACTAATGAACAATACCAAATACTCACAACAACAACAACAACAACAACAACAACACCACCACCAACATTAACAACGAATGCAAGAAAAATGACAGATGGCACAGACTTCACGGGCAGGCACAGGAACCGCCGGAAACTGTGCAACGCGCATCGCCCCGCCCACACGCCTCCCGCACAGCGCCGGACGCACTTTCACATGTGCCCGCACAACCACCAAGGCCACTCAATAGACACTCCCAGAGTTCCCGATTGGCAACGAAGCCCCCAGCCGAGCCGCCACCACGGCTTCACCGGAGGTTGTGTAGAGTGCGTCCCACTGATCGTCAGCTGGTTGCTGTATGACACGACTCGAACATGGTTTCAGTGTGAACGGGGGTGAGGCGGGGGGGGCATCGCCCTGCGCAACAAGGGCTCGGACCTGCAGCGAGGGCGCGCGCGAGAGGGCGGCCAGCGCGTGCGCGCCACGCACCCCCACGGCATTCCCGACCAGGTTGAGGGTCAGCGTGTGCAGCCATGGGGCGCCGCGCAATGCCGCGAGCCCCAGCACCCCCGCGTCCCCCATGCAGTTCCGGCCCACGTTGAGGGCCAGGGCCTGCGTGGGCCGCGCGCGCTTCAGGGCGCCGAACGCCTCGGCACTGCTCTCAGCCATCAGGACCAGCCCGAGGTCGAGGGTGAGGCAGCGCAGCGACGGGACGTCCTTGAGGGCCCCCAGGGCCTGGGCTGCGGCGGCGTCCACGTCGGCGCCGACGCTATCAAGGGCCAGCGTGTGCAGATAGGGCGCGTGCGTCAGCGCGGCGACCGCCCCCGGCGGGTCCCAGGGCCCCCGGACCGTCAGCCGGAGGGACCGCGCGTTCCCGAACAGCCCCGCGGTGCGCTCAAGGGCCCGGTCGGAGAAGCAGACGACGCTCACGTAGCGCCTGCTGCCGAGCAGCCCCCACAGCCGGCGGCAGACGAGGCAGAGGGCGTCCTCCTGCAGGAGGTCCACGATGGCGTCCAGGACTTCAGTGGGCAACTGGAGGAGGGGGGGCTGCGGGAGTGACACGGCTCCGGCCCAGCACATTGGTGTGTCTGCCAGGGGAGAGCAGGGGCGTGTGGACACGGGCCCTTCCGGTCGCGCGCGCCCCCGCCCGCACACACCCTGAGGCTCGGTGGTCTGCTTTGGAGGGCTCCGTCCTAGCGCGTGGCCCAGTGTTGTTGAGGACGGCTGGCGAGTACCACCGCATGACCGTGTCGGGGCGCGCCAGGGTGTGTTGAGACTATGGTTCAGATCCCCACTCCAACTCCCCCTCCCACTCGCCCTCCCTCTCCCAACCCCAGTCCCTGAGTCACTCCCTCCATCTGCCCCTCTCCCCTCTCCCACGCCCAATCCCTCCCCCTCTCCCTCTCCCTCTCCCTCTCCCAATCCCTCCCCCTCTCCCACTCCCACTCCCACTCCCTCTCCCCGTCTGGTGATGTGCACATGGGGGGGGGGGGGGGCTGTCCCTCCACCCTGTGCAGATGTGCACAGGGGAGGGGAACGTGTCCCTCCGCGCTGTGCTGTGGTGCACAGGGGAGGGGAACCCAGACCCTCCACCCTGTCTTGTGGTGCACAGGGGTGGGGAGCCCTGTCCCTCCGCTCAGTGCAGTAGTGCCCAAGGTGGGGATCCAGTCCCGCCGGCCTGTGCTGAAGAGCGCCGGGGCGGGGTGCCAGACCCTCCAGCCTGTGCCCCCCCCCCCCCCCCATGCTCTCCCTCCGCACACGCTGATGTGCACAGGGGAAGGGACCTCTACCTCGCACCCTATGCTGACACGCACAAGAGTAGAGATTTGTCCCCTTGTGCTGGCGTGCACAAGAGTGGAGCGCACACCCTCCGCCCTGTGCAAGTGTGCAAAGGGGTGGAGAACAATACCCCCGTGCGGTGACACGTGGGTGTGTCAAGTGGTGATTGCGCTCTGGGAGATCACGCAAGCAACAGCATGCACAGCCAAAAAGAGATCAAGGCTGATCACGAACCGGAATGTCCGGTCCTAGGCGCCTTTCGCCAATGTCTGTGGAGAACAGCGACACCGCGGACCTGCAGCATATGCACAGTGGATGCCCGCTCAGACTGGGCCAGCCATGCCATGAACACGCTGCAGTAGTGTCGCTTACAAGAAACGAATCAGACATTGGCGTCTCTTTTAAAAGAACGAAACCAGCACAACATCACAGTCCTGACCCCCTCCCCCCGCCCCCCTTGGTGTGGGGGGCTACTCCGCCCAAATGGACCAGTCAGCACACCAATCAGTGTGGCCGTCCTCATGTGGTATATGCCAAGAGGCGTACCGGTGCCCGTGCCACACTGCATATTTCTGAAGCCACTGGCGCAGACAAGACCGGACATGACTGTCCGAACAAGGCATGTGGTGTGCAATACATGTGACCCACCGTGCTAAGAGAAACGTCATGTGGTGTGTGACTCAGTAAACGATGTAAAGCATGCTGGCAAGCCCGGACAGCCACTCCCTTGGGGTGTTCACACAGCAGGCTGACTTGTAGCCATGCTGAAGCGGACAGGAGGTAATCGCCCCAAGAAGACAAGAACCGACGGTAGTTCATTAACACACCTGTAAACAGGTTGGTCAGGCTGGTCTCATTAACAGCCCATGCAGACTGTAAAGGGGCACCATGTTTCAGATTCCAGCTTGCATCAAGGGCACAGGGGTGCACGTACACAGTGCCACAGGACCCATGTCGGCTAGCCGCAAGCCCCAGCGCATACAAGGTACTGCCCATGCACTGGCGCAAGCAGTCCTGGTTGGTGTCAGTAATGCAAGGACACAGCACCCGCAGCGACCAAGCAGTCGCCAACAACCTACAGACATCCGCCATGGCCCATGTTGCACCGACCCCTACAGCGGCAACCAATATGTTATCTCTGAACTGTGCCAAAGACACAATGCGCCCATTTGGATTCTTCCATATGGGGAATCCCCTGGCAGTGAATGATAACTCACCCAGCTCGTAAAAACGTTGCTTATTCAAATGAAATTTCCAAATGCTATGTAGGTCCGCTGCTTGAGCGCTGAACGGGCCTTCCATCGGTAAAGCAAAGGCACGGGACCAACATTGTCCGACAGCGACGCAAAATCTGTCTTCCTGCAGGCAAAAACGGATCAGGCTGGTCAATTCTTCATGGCTGATCACGTCAAAATTATACGCATTCGCTTTCCCGCACCTATCCAAGCATTTATCATACTTATGTATCGACCAAAACATCTGGGTGGCTCGCCACTGACGTTCATTCCGCAGCCACTGGGTAGCATCGTCTAGATGCTGTAGTACATCCCTGGGCAGGATGCGGTTAAACTGATCTTTGCAGTCAGCTTCACCGATCACAGTGCAGCCCCAACTGTTCAAGTCATCAAGCCACCCCGCAACATCTTGAATGGACAGGTGTAAGAAGCAGCCAGTAACCTCTTTGCTGAGGAATCGCAAAAAACAGGTGAAAGCTCGCGCCGCAATGCGCAAGCGCCAACGAGGTACGACTGGGGCACAGTTAGCACATATAGGACGCCACGTAATCACAGGCTTGTTCAAAGACTTCCCTTTGCCGATTAAATAAAGCAAGGCCAAGCGTGCCCTATCGCTGCACACCCATCCACTGCCTGAGGCTAATTCACGTAGACCCAGTAAAACATGGGACCTGTCTTCATCCTGCACAGTATAATTTTCGGTAATCAAAAAAGAACGGGTTTGTTCCCAGAGCCATTTCCTGCAAAAGGCCCACATGGCGCCGGGACACTTGTCCACAATCCTGACCACAGCGACCTTGTTTAACTGACTGGCAACGTGCTGAACATGCTGCAGCATGTCATCTGAGCTGCTGAAAAGAGCTGCAGGCAACAAATGTTCAAGGTTGGGCATGGGTACGTTCAGTAACCGTGCTAATTGCTGTAAATCACCAATGGTGGAATCACGACAGGATGCACCAGACAGAGGAAGTGGATCTTTGCTACCAAGCGGTTGACCTTTAAAACTCAGAGAAACGGGCAACAGGCAGAAGTGTCCGTCACGCACAGACAAATCGCCACCCTGCTGCCAGATATGTGTATAAGCGTCAGAGCAAAAGCAATCGGGCTCCTCAGAGGCTATTTCAGCCCTGTTGGCGTGGAACTCAAAACAGCGCCGCACAGAATGTGGCACTGTGCGCACAATTCTGATGCGGCCACGCATAGCCTGTCGTTCCCAAGAGTTACAATGTACCTTGCGCAGCATGTTGTTCACTACCCTTGAAACAGCAATTTTCTGATCGCCTGTCAGGTAAGGTACCTTGACAACAGCGGGGATAAGGAGTGGCACTTGCAACTCGGCGGACACAGCAGCAATTTGCTTCTTTAAAGCATTAATACGCGGGAAGTCTCTGTCAACTCGTGCTACAGCCAAAGAGCGCAAAAGTTCAGTGGCTTTCTTAGGGATCAGTTTGGATGGTTTCTCATGTGTGCGCGGTACATCGGGGGGCATATCATTTACACACCAGCGACGGAACTTATCCCACCAGTAACGTTCAGCCAAAGCTGCACTCCAGTCGTCCCACACTATCTCCAAGGGCACAATCATCCAATCAGCCAAATCAGTGGTACGTAAAAGCTGGTGAAACCTACTGTCCTCTGCATGAGCTAACGCTGTTGTAATATGCTTGCGCAATCTCTGAATAAGAGCCAGTGACGTGCGACCGACGTAAATACACAGCATGTGACAGTGCAAAACTGCATAGATGAACTCGAATGCTGGGGGTACACATATCTGCCACTCATGGACCCTGGATTTTCCTCTGACGAGGCACATTGTTTTGTGTTGGTCCCAAGCAACGTAGTGCACTCGCTTCTGCATGCATGCAGCCCAATTGGCCAAATTCTTGTCACTGAGGTGCGACTGAATATGGTGGGTGCATAGTTTGAAACACTGGGTGAAAGCCGAGGGCAAGAAATCGGAAAAAATAGAATGAATGACACATCGCTTGTGGCATTTAAAGAAACATACAAGCCTCATGCGTGTGGTATGAGACAACTGTCCCAGCAAAGATGCGTCTGTACACAGTCCCCAGACACTACCTTGAAACTCAGCCTGCAGTACAGGCGTCATATTCGGGTGTGCTAACAAGACTGTGTTCGCCTCCTCTGGGCGACACTAGACCCAGTGCTGAGTGGCACGTGCACTGTGATACCCTCCTTTATCCATCACATCAGACCGGAAACATACCGTGGTACGGATTTGGTCACTCGCGTCGTTATATTCAAGGAAATCCGGATTTATACTGACGTGACGGGTGTCCAGAACACAATGCAGTGAGTGCCACAGTGTGTGTGTGTGCAGACACGAGTTCACTGACCTCACAACGTAACATGGGGGCCTGTCGACTGGCACATCTGGAAGGTTGGCACACAAGTCCCAAAGTGCAGACTGAGAATTATACCCATTGGCAAGTATATCCTTTGCGATTTCCAAGTCATAAAGAGCTCGGTCATTGAGGACAGACCCATGTAAGATCAAGTACGCGCGTGCACCAGTGTGTGTCACTTTGTATGTGGTACGCATGTGTTCTTGTGTGCTATGGGGGATGGAAAATGGCTGGTAGTAACGTTGCAGCATTGGCTGTGCAACTCGGGTACTTTCGACAATGAAAGCAGCAAAAGACAAATCACTCTTCAACTGTTGGAGCTCCCTGGAGACACCAGCGACCGCGTCGATCATCGGTGTCTCGGCTTGTTGGAAAAAACCAGGGGGTTCACACGTGCTCCTTTGAGGACAGTTTTCAGCCCACCATTACGTACTCGGATGGTCTCCGCAGTGACCAGCCCTTGTACAGTCTCCACCATTTCCTGAGTTGAATGAACTTGTAACCAACGTGAGAGACGGTCGTGGTATTCAGGCTGCCAGTCGTCCATAAGAGCGTCAAGTAGCTCCTCCGTCCACGCCGCATCCCCAACGGACTGGGGTGGAATATCCAACCATGGAGCGTCAGGACCAGGCTTGCTTTGTTCAGCACGTGATGGCTCAAGGCGTGACGGCTCAGAACGATGTTTCTTTGATTTTTTCGGTGTCTCCGGTGGTAATCTGCCAACACTGTCATCAGCCATGGGGAGAGCAATGTTGTCATTACGGGCATCATCCAGGTGGGCCTCGTCATCAGACTGGACGATGATGTCATCAGAATCAGACCGTTGGCGCTTCTCACGTACCTGCTCGTCCAGCAATGTCTCAAAGTTGAACTTCAGCGGTTTCCACTCCTTTTCGAGAAATGCGTCAAAGCGTGGGTGAAACCGTGGCCCCTTGAATAACAAGACTCCTGCGGTGGCTGCAGACCGCCTTTTGTGTGCACGGCCTTGTGTGTGCACCGCCTTGTGTGTGTACCGCCTTGCCCGTGGCCCCTTAAATAACAAGACTCCTGCGGTAGCTACAGGCCGCCTTTTGTGCGCACCGCCGTGTGTGTGTACCGCCTTGTGTGTGTACTGCCTTGCCTATGGCCCCTTAAATAACAAGACTCCTGCGGTGGCTACAGACCGCCTTTTGTGTGCACGGCCTTGTGTGTGCACCGCCTTCTGTGTGTACCGCCTTGCCCGTGGCCCCTTAAATAACAAGACTCCTGCGGTAGCTACAGGCCCCTTTTGTGCGCACCGCCTTGTGTGTGTACCGCCTTGTGTGTGTACTGCCTTGCCTGTGGCCCCTTAAATAACAAGACTCCTGCGGTGGCTACAGACCGCCTTTTGTGTGCACGGCCTTGTGTGTGTACCGCCTTCTGTGTGTACCGCCTTGCCTGTGGCCCCTTAAAAAACAAGACTCCTACGGTGGCTACAGGCCGCCTTTTGTGTGCACCGCCTTGTGTGTGTACCGCCTTTCGTGTGTACCGCCTTTCGTGTGTACCGCCTTGCCCGTGGCCCCTTAAATAACAAGACTCCTACGGTGGCTACAGACCGCCTTTTGTGCGCACCGCCTTGTGTATGCACCGCCCTATCTGTGCACCGCCTTGTGTGTGAACTGCCAAATCCCCCGTACCTCCCCCCGCCCCGTACATCCCCCCCGTACCCCCCCCCGTACCCCCCCCGTGGAGTCTTGATATTTAAGGGGCCACAGGCAAGGCGGTACGGGGGGGGGGTACCGGGGGGGGTACGAGGGGTGGGTACAGGGGGGAGGTACGGGGGGTAGGGGGGGGGGTACGGGGGGGACGGGGTAAGGGGGGGGGGATATGAGGGGGGGGCGACTTCTTGCCGACTATCCACAGGGGTGGAGGCCCAATACTTCCACCCTGTGCTGGCATGCACATGGGTGGAGAACGTCCCTCCGCCTTGTGCTGAATGCACAAAGGTGCTGGCCATACCCTCCACCCTTTGCTGACGTGCATGGGGCCCCCCCCGCGGGTAGCCGCAAGGAGTCCTCAACCCTCCCCCCCTAATGGGGCAGGTGGGGGCTGCCCCCCCTACAGGCGCGCCCAGCCCCCCAAACCCGCCCAAGGCACGGCGGTGTGGCCTGCCCCCCCCCCCCCCCGCCCCCCCAGCCCGCGGGCGGACGGGGCGTGCATCACACGCATGGCCGGCCGATATGCAGAGTCGTCGTGAAGCCATCGTGCGCCCCCCAGGCGGCCTATGAGCCTCAAGATCGGCCCTCAAATCAAATCAAATCAAAATCAAAATCAAAATCAAATCCCTCTCCCCCTCCCTCTCCCACTCCCTCCCCCTCTCCCTCCCGCACCCCCAATCCCCCGGTCACTCCCTCGAGGTGCCCCTCTCCATCTCCCACTCCCACTCATTCCGGATGAGACGATGACCAAGGGGCGGGGTACGAGATGGGGTGTTGGCACTGGGCCCGATACTTTGCAGCCACTGACATGCCAACCTAGTTTCCGTTCCTGCCTGCGCCTCGTCCGGTGCTGTGTCAGACGCCACCAAAACCTGCTTGTGTACCTATCGGCTCCAATTTCGGTCTCCTTTAATAAATTGCATTTCTTTTTGTCGAGGAAAATGTTTTCTCTTGTGTTTGGGGGGGGGGGGTCGGCCGGGGCTGGCCAGGCCCCAAATGACCACCCCCCCCCCGGAGGTCTGGGAATGGCCTTATAACTGGTCATCCTCATACTGCCCCTTCATCGTGTCACCGACCACCTACTCCATTCGTTCTTGGCGTTGCCCATCGGTAGGGAGGGGCCCACGCCGTGGGTGTGTCCCAAACCCGAAGCGGCGGAGGTCGCCTGTTCACTACTTGGCTTGGTTTACCCCTTGTGGCTGCACTCAGGGAGTGCCACGCCTGAGCGGCATCGTCTCTGAACTTATGTGAGTCACAACACACGTCATTCCTATTCTGTCTCCCTTCACCACTCCCTCTCCGGCTCCCACTCCCGTTCCCATTGCCTCGTACGCTCCCTCGCCATTCCAGCCTCCGTCGGTGGGGAACCAGTGCAGTATGTTTGCTCTCCACGGACGCCAATTTCTGGCACGTAAGCGGGACTCATGGCAGGTGAAGAATTTGAAGCGGCTGTGTTCCCCAGGGCGTGGTGGGGGACTATTGTACAGCGGGTGGGTGATGGGGGCCGGGGGATGGGGGCCGCAAGCAGGTCACAAAGCGCTCCACACATGCACGGGGGAGGGGGAGGGGGGGGGACCCCCGCACGCAGTCATGTGCCAGAGTGTTAGTGATTGGCCCCTGGGAATAGGACTCATCCCCTGAAATACATCCCCCCCCCCCTGAAGCTCCTGCCTGGCCCAAAGGGGACCAGCAAGTGGTCCAGCAGGCTCCTGCGGCGTGATGCAGTGTCCAAGAGAGGTCCAGGTCGGCACACTGGTGGCCGTGATGGCCCAAACGGCTGGACTGCCGGTGAATGAAGAAGCACAACTTTGGTCGCATTGATCAGGCTGATTGGATTGGAGCCTTGGGAAGAGCCTTGGGGTGTGGGTGGGTGGTGGGGGTGGGGGGTGAGGGTTATGGAGAAGGTGGACAACGTGGGGAGGGCTGTGGGGCCCTGTCGTGGTGGCGCATAGGGCACACTGCTGGATCCGACCGAACGTAGGGCCAAAGGCACTATGTTCAGTTCAACCTCTGCTTCCCTTTGTCGGCGATTTGCATCGTGGGGGGCGACTCTGTGTATCCAACTGGCACCGTGCTTTGTCTGACGCCTCACCTGAGGAGCTGTGCAGCACTCAGCCTGCATTGTGACCATTGCCTATATGTTGCGCCCATGGACCGTGTGCCTTCCTGTGGATTGGATTGGGTGCATTTGGCACTGGGTACTCTCCCGTCTCCTGTTGCCAACCAGCCCCGCCACAAGGAGTACCCCCCCCCCCCCTTGCGCAAGGACGGCGGCCCCAAAAGCCCAGGCAAAACAGCGGTGCAACACCCACCCCCCGTGCTTAGACAAGCCCGTGCAACGCACGGTACGTGACAGCCACGCCGGCAATTAGCCACGTTGGCCGCGGCCGAACACCACATCCATACAAACCGCGTGGGGCTGCAATGTGTGGCACGATGTTGTGATGAACAGAATGCACACTCACAGACATGAATGAGCCCCCCTTTCCCTCTACAAGCGCGTCACAAACACCCAATCCCGCATTCGGGACCACAAAAACCAGCGGTCCCCCAAAAATCCTAACTGGTCGTGTCATATGTACTCCCTACTCAAATGTGAAGCACCATGGCCGCCAATGATGAAAGAAAGCGGGGGGTACACGTGCGGCAAAAGGGAAGCATACCAAAGCAGATTTGCACAACCCACAGTTCTGTACATCTACCGTAGAAAAAAAATAGACAACCTGATGCAGATGAACTGCCTGACCTAACCACAACGTGGACAGATTCTGTCTACTGTAAACCCCCCCCAGACACCTATATTGCA
Organism: Eutreptiella sp. 'Long Island Sound 2002'; assembly: GCA_964036045.1. Classification (NCBI taxonomy): domain Eukaryota; phylum Euglenozoa; class Euglenophyceae; order Eutreptiales; family Eutreptiaceae; genus Eutreptiella; species Eutreptiella sp. 'Long Island Sound 2002'. The sequence continues at coordinate 3,304,497 of OZ038401.1, forward strand.
CATCCAGCACATTGCACACTGTGCAACCTGTACATTTCATCGAGCATGCATCGTGCACGACCTGCACCATGCACGCTCTTTACCCTACACATCCACGTGTGGTGTCTGGTGGTGATATGTGGTATATGTTGTGCACCTCTCACAAAGGCTCATTGACAACCCATTCACCACCACGCCATTCACAGGTCAGAACTGAGCGGCCACCTGCAGAATGCTGAACGGCTTACAATGCCCCTCACACATGTGTGTGTGTGTGTGTGTTTGTGTGTTTATGTGGGTGCATGCGGCAGAAGAGAGCTTTCACACAGTCCATGCAGGAGGCTCCGCTAAGGGGAAGCAATGGTATTCCTTGAATGGCAGCTGGTCTGCACCTGCTGACCAGTGTTGTATAGTATATGTGTTCCGCCTGTGCATGGTTCGCTGTGAGCTCACATGGGGACTTGCCGCCTCATTTGCCCGGGAATACGCTCATCAAGGTGCCGTTATCTTTTGCCTGGTTTCAGTAAGGCATCCTGACGGCAATGTTGGCCCCCTTCGAGCCCTCGTGGCTGGAGACAGTGGCCTGCAACTTTGGCCCGGGCTGGGCGACGATATGCTGTGAAATGTTGGCGGCCATCCTGCACCTGATGCGGTTGAATGGCAGTTGCAAGACCTCCCGGCAGTGACTTTGCCTTCTTGTTTGGCACAGGGGCCGTAGGGGGAGGTGCAAAGAGGTCCACCTCGGAATCAGATGACTGGACCTCTTTTTTTTTCACCTCCTTACCTGGGGGACAGGCCGATAGAGGATTAGAGTAGACGTCCAACTCCTCGTCACCGGACACGGGCTCGTTGGGGAGGGTGGCGGTCAAAACCTCCTCAACGTCTACCTCCTGACACCACTTTTGGAAGAGCCACTTGTCTGTGTTGGGGTGGGCCCTTCCGGGAACTAGAAACATGACGGGGCACCTCCTTGTGCACATGCACATATTACACACCAGCAAAGAGGAAGTGTCACACACTAAAGAGGGGGGACAGCCAAGCCGCAGGGTGAAGGTAACCCCGAGAATGTCCAATTGGCCTAGCAGCCCAAAATAGAAAATGCACTTTCATTGTCGGTCCCCCACATGCATTGCACCATATCATGGGTTTGCGGGTCTTCACCGTTGAATGACGAATAGGTTCCTTCGTCAGCTCAAGGGTAGAGAGTCCCAAACAGCCAAGCAATAGTACATTGCATGTGTATTCATAGGGTATAATACGTGCCCACGGAAGCCGATTTCTTCGTGTATGCCCCGGTACCATTCGCAGAGCATTGCCTGAAGAAGAATGCTGCATACACGAAGGGCAAAAACAAAGGGGGACAAAATCAGAAGTGGCTTCAAAGCAGCGGGGCAGAATCAGAAGTGGCCCACAAGTGGGCAAGGTGGCTACATAACCCCTGCCGCCTGGGGGGTCCCCACCGCTTCAGAGCGGGGGGCAAAATCAGAAGTGGCCCACAAGTGGGCAAGGTGGCTACATAACCACTGCCGCCTGGGGAGTCCCCTCCGCTTCAGAGCGGGGGGCAAAATCAGAATTGGCCCACAAGTGGGCAAGGTGGCTACATAACCCCTGCCGCCTGGGGGGTCCCCTCCGCTTCAGAGCGGGGGGCAGAATCACATGTGGCCCACAAGTGGGCAAGGTGGCTACATAACCACCTCCCGCCTGGGGGGTCCCCACCGCTTCAGAGCGGGGGGCAGAATCAGAAGTGGCGCACAAGTGGGCAAGGTGGCTACATAAGCCCGGCCGCCTGGGGGGTCCCCTCCGCTTCAGAGCGGGGGGCAGAATCAGAAGTGGCCCACAAGTGGGCAAGGTGGCTACATAACAACTGCCGCCTGGGGGGTCCCCTCCGCTTGAGAGCGGGGGGCAGATTCAGAAGTGGCCCACAAGTGGGCAAGGTGGCTACATAACCCCTGCCGCCTGGGGGGTCCCTTCCGCTTCAGAGCGGGGGGCAGAATCAGAAGTGGCCCACAAGTGGGCAAGGTGGCTACATAACCACTGCCGCCTGAGGAGTCCCCTCCGCTTCAGAGCGGGAGGCAGAATCAGAAGTGGCCCACAAGTGGGCAAGGTGGCTACATAACCCCTGCCGCCCGGGGGGTCCCCTCCGCTTCACAGCCGGAAGGTAGAATCACAAGTGAACCACAAGTGGGCAAGGAGGCTACATAACCCCTGCCGCCTGGGGGGTCTCTTCCGCTTGAGAGCGGGGGGCAGAATCAGAAGTGGCCCACAAGTGGGCAAGGTGGCTACATAACCTCTGCCGCCTGGGGGGTCCCCTCCGCTTCAGAGCGGGGGGCAGAATCAGAAGTGGCCCACAAGTGGGCAAGGTGGCTACATAACCCCTTCCGCATGGGGGGTCCCCTCCGCTTCACAGCCGGGAGGTAGAATCAGAAGTGGCCCACAAGTGGGCAAGGTGGCTACATAAATCCTGCCGCCTGGGGGGTCCCCACCGCTTCTGAGCGGGGGGCAGAATCAGAAGTGGCCCACAAGTGGGCAAGGTGGCTATATAACCCCTGCCGCCTGGGGGGTCCCCTCCGCTTCAGAGCCGGGAGGTAGAATCAGAAGTGGCCCACAAGTGGGCAAGGTGGCTACATAACTCGTGCCGCTTGCGGGGTCCCCACCGCTTCAGAGCGGGGGGCAGAATCGGAAGTGGACCACAAGTGGGCAAGGTGGCTACATGGCCCCTGCCGCCCCGGGGGTCCCCACCGCTTCAGAGCGGGGGGCAGAATCAGAAGTGGCCCACAAGTGGGCAAGGTGGCTACATAACCCCTGCCACCTGGGGGGTCCCCACCGCTTCAGAGCGGGGGGCAGAATCAGAAGTGGCCCACAAGTGGGCAAGGTGGCTACATAACCCCTGCCGCCTGGGGGTTCCCCTCCGCTTCAGAGCCGGGAGGTAGAATCAGAAGTGGCCCACAAGTGGGCAAGGTGGCTACATATCTTCTGCCGCTTGGGGGGTTCCCACCGCTTCACAGCGGGGGGCAGAATCAGAAGTGGCCCATAAGTGGGCAAGGTGGCTACATAACCCCTGCCGTATGGGGGGTCCCCTCCGCTTCAGAGCGGGGGGCAGAATCAGAAGTGGCCCACAAGTGGGCAAGGTGGCTTACATAACGCCTGCCGCCTGGGGGGTGCCCTCCGCTTCATAGCCGGGAGGTAGAATGGGAAGTAGCCCACAAGCGGGCAAGGTGGCTACATAACTCGTGCCGCTTGCGGGGTCCCCACCGCTTCAGAGCGGGGGGGCAGAATCAGAAGTGGCCCACAAGTGGGCAAGGTGGCTACATAACGCCTGCCGCCTGGGGGGTGCCCTCCGCTTCATAGCCGGGAGGTAGAATGGGAAGTAGCCCACAAGTGGGCAAGGTGGCTACATAACTCGTGCCGCTTGCGGGGTCCCCACCGCTTCAGAGCGGGGGGGCAGAATCAGAAGTGGCCCACAAGTGGGCAAGGTGGCTACATAACCCCTACCGCCTGCGGGGTCCCCTCCGCTTAAAAGCCGGGGCACAGAATCAGAAGTGGCCCACAAGTGGGCAAGGTGGTACATAACCCCTGCCGCCTGGGGGGTCCCCTCCGCTTCAGAGCGGGGGGCAGAATCAGAAGTGGCCCACAAGTGGCTTTTGGGCAGTGTAAAGCGTCCCCATCGCCATATATGAGGGGCTATTTGGCAGTGCAAAGTGTCCCCATCGCCATATATCAGGAGCGTTTTGGCAGTGCAAAGTGTCCCCATCGCCATATATGAGGGGCTTTTTGGCAATGCAAAGTGTCCCCATCGCAATATATGAGGGGCTTTTTGGCAGTGCAAAGTGTCCCAATCGCCATATATGAGGGGCTTTTTGGCAGTGCAAAGTGTCCCCATCGCCATATATGAGGGGCTTTTTGGCATTGCAAAGTGTCCCCATCGCCATATATGAGGGGTTATTTGGCAGTGCAAAGTGTCCCCATCGCCATATATCAGGAGCGTTTTGGCAGTGCAAAGTGTCCCCATCGCCATATATGAGGGGCTTTTTGGCAGTGCAAAGTGTCCCCATCGCAATATATGAGGGGCTTTTTGGCAGTGCAAAGTGTCCCAATCGCCATATATGAGGGCATTTTTGGCAGTGCAAAGTGTCCCCATCGCCATATATGAGGTGCTTTTTGGCAGTGCAAAGAGTCCCCATCGCCATACATGAGGGTCTAGGCAAGGTGGCTACATAACCCCTGCCGCCTGGGGGGTCCCCATCGCTTCAGAGCGGGGGGCAGAATCAGAAGTGGCCCACAAGTGGGCAAGGTGGCTACATAACCCCTGCCGCCTGGGGGGTCCCCAACGCTTCAGAGCGGGGGGCAGAATCAGAAGTGGCCCACAAGTGGGCAAGGTGGCTACATAACCCCTGCCGCCTGGGGGGTCCCCACCGCTTCTGAGCGGGGGGCGGAATCAGAAGTGGCCCACAAGTGGGCAAGGTGGCTACATAACAACTGCCGCCTGTGGGGTCCCAACCGCTTCAGAGCAGGGGGCAGAATCAGAAGTGGCCCACAAGTGGGCAAGGTGGCTACAGAACCCCTGCCGCTTGGGGGGTCCCCAACGCTTCAGAGCGGGGGGCAGAATCAGAAGTGGCCCACAAGTGGGCAAGTCGGCTACATAACCCCTGCCGCCTGGGGGGTCCCCACCGCTTCACAGCCGGGAGGCAGAATCAGAAGTGGCCCACAAGTGGGCAAGGTGGCTACATAACAACTGCCGCCTGGGGGGTCCCCTCCGCTTCAGAGCGGGGGGCGGAATCAGAAGTGGCCCACAAGTGGGCAAGGTGGCTACATAACAACTGCCGCTTGGGGGGTCCCCTCCGCTTCGGAGCGGGGGGCAGAATCAGAAGTGGCCCACAAGTGGGCAAGGTGGCTACATAACCCCTGCCGCTTGCGGGGTCCCCTCCGCTTCAGAGCGGGGGGCAGAATCAGAAGTGGCCCACAAGTGGGCAAGGTGGCTACATAACTCGTGCCGCATGGGGGGTCCCCTCCGCTTCACAGCCGGGAGGTAGAATCAGAAGTGGCCCACAAGTGGGCAAGGTGGCTACATAACTCGTGCCGCTTGGGGGGTCCCCACCACTTCGGAGCGGGGGGCAGAATCAGACGTGGCCCACAAGTGGGCAAGGTGGCTACATAACCCCTGCTGCCCCGGGGGGGTACCCACCGCTTAAGAGCGGGGGGCAGAATCAGAAGTGGCCCACAAGTGGGCAAGGTGGCTACATAACAACTGCCGCTTGGGGGGTCCCCTCCGCTTCAGAGCGGGGGGCAGAATCAGAAGTGGCCCACAAGTGGGCAAGGTGGCTACATAACCCCTGCCGCTTGGGGGGTCCCCACCGCTTCAGAGCGGGGGGCAGAATCAGAAGTGGCCCACAAGTGGGCAAGGTGGCTACATAACCCTTGCCGCTTGCGGGGTCCCCTCCGCTTCAGAGCGGGGGGCAGAATCAGAAGTGGCCCACAAGTGGGCAAGGTGGCTACATAACTCGTGCCGCTTGGGGGGTCCCCACCACTTCAGAGCGGGGGGCAGAATCAGACGTGGCCCACAAGTGGGCAAGGTGGCTACATAACCCCTGCCGCCTGCGGGGTCCCCTCCGCTTCGAAGGGGGGGGCAGAATCACAAGTGGCCCACAAGTGGGCAAGGTGGCTACATAACCCCTGCGGCTTGCGGGGTCCCCTCCGCTTCTGAGCGGGGGGCAGAATCAGAAGTGGCCCACAAGTGGGCAAGGTGGCTACATAACCCCTGCCGCATGGGGGGTCCCCTCCGCTTCACAGCCGGGAGGTAGATTCAGAAGTGGCCCACAAGTGGGCAGAGTGGCTACATAACTCCTGCTGCTTGGGGGGTCCCCACCGCTTCTGAGCGGGGGGCAGAATCAGAAGTGGCCCACAAGTGGGCAAGGTGGCTACATAACTCCTGCCGCTTGGGGGGTCCCCACCGCTTCAGAGCGGGGGGCAGAATCAGAAGTGGCCCACAAGTGGGCAAGGTGGCTACATAACCCCTGCCGCCTGCGGGGTCCCCACCGCTTCAGAGCCGGGGGGCAGAATCAGAAGTGGCCCACAAGCGGGCAAGGTGGCTACAGAACCCCTGCCGCCTGGGGGGTCACCTCCGCTTCAGAGCGGGGGGCAGAATCAGAAGTGGCCCACAAGTGGGCAAGTCGGCAACATAACCCCTGCCGCCTAGGGGGTGCCTTCCGCTTGAGAGCGGGGGGCAGAATCAGAAGTGGCCCACAAGTGGGCAAGGTGGCTACATAACCCCTGCCGTCTGGGGGGTCCCCTCCGCTTCACAGCCGGGAGGTAGAATCAGAAGTGGCCCACAAGCGGGCAAGGTGGCTACATAACCCCTGCCGTATGGGGGGTCCCCTCCGCTTCAGAGCGGGGGGCAGAATCAGAAGGAGCCCACAAGTGGGCAAGGTGGCTACATAACCCCTGCCGCCTGTGGGGTCCCCATCGCTTCAGAGCGGGCGGCAGAATCACATGTGGCCCACAAGTGGGCAAGGTGGCTACATAACCCCTGCCGCCTGGGGGGTCCCCACCGCTTCAGAGCGGGGGGCAGAATCGGAAGTGGCCCACAAGTGGGCAAGGTGGCTACATAACAACTGCCGCCTTGGGGTCCCCTCCGCTTCAGAGCGGGGGGGCGGAATCAGAAGTGGCCCACAAGTGGGCAAGGTGGCTACATAACAACTGCCGCCTGTGGGGTCCCCACCGCTTCAGAGCGGGGGGCAGAATCAGAAGTGGCCCACAAGTGGGCAAGGTGGCTACATAACCGCTGCCGCCTGAGGGGTCCGCACCGCTTCAGAGTGGGGGGCAGAATCAGAAGTGGCGCACAAGTGGGCAAGGTGGCTACATAACCCCTGCCGCCTGGGGGGTCCCCAACGCTTCAGAGCGGGGGGCGGAATCAGAAGTGGCCCACAAGTGGGCAAGGTGGCTACATAACCCCTGCCGCCTGGGGGGTCCCCACCACTTCAGAGCGGGGGGCAGAATCACAAGTCGCCCACAAGTGGGCAAGGTGGCTACATAACCCCTGCCGCCTCGGGGGTCCCCACCGCTTAAGAGCGGGGGGCAGAATCAGAAGTGGCCCACAAGTGGGCAAGGTGGCTACATAACAACTGCCGCCGAGGTGGGTCCCTCCGCTTGAAGGCGAGGGGCAGAATCAGATGTGGCCCACAAGTGGGCAAGGTGGCTACATAACCCCTGCCGCCTGGGGGGTCCCCACCGCTTCAGAGCGGGGCGCGGAATCAGAAGTGGCCCACAAGTGGGCAAGGTGGCTACATGACAACTGCCGCCTGGGGGGTCCCCACCGCTTGAAGGCAAGGGGCAGAATCACATGTGGCCCACAAGTGGGCAAGGTGGCTACATAACCCCTGCCGCCTGGGGGGTCCCCACCGCTTCTGAGCGGGGGGCGGAATCAGAAGTGGCCCACAAGTGGGCAAGGTGGCTACATAACCCCTGCCACCTGGGGGGTCCCCTCCGCTTCAGAGCGGGGGGCAGAATCGGAAGTGGCCCACAAGTGGCCAAGGTGGCTACATAACCCCTGCCTCCTGGGGGGTCCCCACCGCTTCAGAGCGGGGGGCAGAATCACAAGTCGCCCACAAGTGGGCAAGGTGGCTACATAACCGCTGCCGCCTGGGGGGTCCCCACCGCTTCAGAGCGGGGGGGCAGAATCAGAAGTGGCCCACAAGTGGGCAAGGTGGCTACATAACCCCTGCCGCCTGGGGGGTCCCCACCGCTTCAGAGCGGGGGGCAGAATCACAAGTGGCCCACAAGTGGGCAAGGTGGCTACATAACCGCTGCCGCCTGAGGGGTCCCCACCGCTTCAGAGCGGGGGGCAGAATCAGAATTGGCCCACAAGTGGGCAAGGTGGCTACATAACCCCTGCCGCCTGGGGGGTCCCCACCGCTTCAGAGCGGGGGGCAGAATCACAAGTCGCCCACAAGTGGGCAAGGTGGCTACATAACCCCTGCCGCCTGAGGGGTCCCCTCCGCTTCAGAGCGGGGGGCAGAATCAGAATTGGCCCACAAGTGGGCAAGGTGGCTACATAACTCCTGCTGCTTGGGGGGTCCCCACCGCTTCAGAGCTGGGGGCAGAATCAGAAGTGGCCCACAAATGGGCAAGGTGGCTACATAACCCCTGCCGCCTGGGGGGTCCCCACCGCTTCAGATCGGGGCGCAGAATCGGAAGTGGCCCACAAGTGGGCAAGGTGGCTACATAACCCCTGCCGCATGGGGGGTCCCCTCCGCTTCGGAGCGGGGGGCAGAATCAAAAGTGGACCACAAGTGGGCAAGGTGGCTACATAACCCCTGCCGCTTGGGGGGTCCCCACCGCTTCACAGCGGGGGGCAGAATCAGAGTCGCCCACAAGTGGGCAAGGTGGCTACATAACCCCTGCCGCCTGAGGGGTCCCCTCCGCTTCAGAGCGGGGGGCAGAATCAGAATTGGCCCACAAGTGGGCAAGGTGGCTACATAACTCCTGCCGCTTGGGGGGTCCCCACCGCTTCAGAGCTGGGGGCAGAATCAGAAGTGGCCCACAAATGGGCAAGGTGGCTACATAACCCCTGCCGCCTGGGGGGTCCCCACCGCTTCAGAGCGGGGCGCAGAATCGGAAGTGGCCCACAAGTGGCCAAGGTGGCTACATAACCCCTACCGGGGGGGAGAATCACAAGTGGCCCACAAGTGGCCAAGGTGGCTACATAACAACTGCCGCCTAGGGGGTCCCCACCGCTTCGAAGCGGGGGGCAGAATCAGAAGTGGCCCACAAGTGGGCAAGGTGGCTACATAACCCCTGCCGCCTGGGGGGTCCCCACCGCTTCAGAGCGGGGGGCAGAATCACAAGTGGCCCACAAGTGGGCAAGGTGGCTACATAACCCCTGCCGCCTGAGGGGTCCCCTCCGCTTCAGAGCGGGGGGCAGAATCAGAATTGGCCCACAAGTGGGCAAGGTGGCTACATAACCCCTGCCGCATGGGGGGTCCCCTCCGCTTCAGAGCGGGGGGCAGAATCAAAAGTGGCCCACAAGAGGGCAAGGTGGCTACATAACCCCTGCCGCCTGGGGGGTCCCCACCGCTTCAGAGCGGGGGGCAGAATCGGAAGTGGCCCACAAGTGGCCAAGGTGGCTACATAACCCCTACCGGGGGGGAGAATCACAAGTGGCCCACAAGTGGCCAAGGTGGCTACATAACCCCTGCCGCCTGGGGGGTCCCCACCGCTTCAGAGCGGGGGGCAGAATCACAAGTGGCCCACAAGTGGGCAAGGTGGCTACATAACCCCTGCCGCCTGGGGGGTCCCCACCGCTTTAGAGCGGGGGGCAGAATCGGAAGTGGCCCACAAGTGGCCAAGGTGGCTACATAACCCCTACCGGGGAGGAGAATCACAAGTGGCCCACAAGTGGCCAAGGTGGCTACATAACAACTGCCGCCTGGGGGGTCCCCACCGCTTCGAAGCGGGGGGCAGAATCAGAAGTGGCCCACAAGTGGGCAAGGTGGCTACATAACCCCTGCCGCCTGGGGGGTCCCCACCGCTTCAGAGCGGGGGGCAGAATCGGAAGTGGCCCACAAGTGGCCAAGGTGGCTACATAACCCCTACCGGGGGGGAGAATCACAAGTGGCCCACAAGTGGGCAAGGTGGCTACATAACCCCTGCCGCCTGGGGGGTCCCCACCGCTTCAGAGCGGGGGGCAGAATCAGAAGTGGCCCACAAGTGGGCAAGGTGGCTACATAACCCCTGCCGCCTGGGGGGTCCCCACCGCTTCAGAGCGGGGGGCAAAATCAGAAGTGGCCCACAAGTGGGCAAGGTGGCTACATAACCGCTGCCGCCTGAGGGGTCCCCTCCGCTTCAGAGCGGGGGGCAGAATCAGAAGTGGCCCACAAGTGGGCAAGGTGGCTACATAACCCCTGCCGCCTGGGGGGTCCCCAACGCTTCAGAGCGGGGGGCAGAATCAGAATTGGCCCACAAGTGGGCAAGGTGGCTACATAACGCCTGCCGCTTGGGGGGTCCCCACCGCTTCAGAGCTGGGGGCAGAATCAGAAGTGGCCCACAAATGGGCAAGGTGGCTACATAACCCCTGCCGCCTGGGGGGTCCCCACCGCTTCAGAGCGGGGCGCAGAATCGGAAGTGGCCCACAAGTGGCCAAGGTGGCTACATAACCCCTACCGGGGGGGAGAATCACAAGTGGCCCACAAGTGGCCAAGGTGGCTACATAACAACTGCCGCCTGGGGGGTCCCCACCGCTCCGAAGCGGGGGGCAGAATCAGAAGTGGCCCACAAGTGGGCAAGGTGGCTACATAACCCCTGCCGCCTGGGGGGTCCCCACAGCTTCAGAGCGGGGGGCAGAATCACAAGTGGCCCACAAGTGGGCAAGGTGGCTACATAACCCCTGCCGCCTGGGGGGTCCCCTCCGCTTCAGAGTGGGGGGCAAAATCAGAAGTGGCCCACAAGTGGGCGAGGTGGCTACATAACCCCTGCCGCATGGGGGGTCCCCTCCGCTTCAGAGCGGGGGGCAGAATCAAAAGTGGCCCACAAGAGGGCAAGGTGGCTACATAACCCCTGCCGCTTGGGGGGTCCCCACCGCTTCAGAGCTGGGGGCAGAATCAGAAGTGGCCCACAAATGGGCAAGGTGGCTACATAACCCCTGCCGCCTGGGGGGTCCCCACCGCTTCACAGCGGGGCGCAGAATCGGAAGTGGCCCACAAGTGGCCAAGGTGGCTACATAACCCCTACCGGGGGGGAGAATCACAAGTGGCCCACAAGTGGCCAAGGTGGCTACATAACAACTGCCGCCTGGGGGGTCCCCACCGCTTCGAAGCGGGGGGCAGAATCAGAAGTGGCCCACAAGTGGGCAAGGTGGCTACATAACCCCTGCCGCCTGGGGGGTCCCCACCGCTTCAGAGCGGGGGGCAGAATCACAAGTGGCCCACAAGTGGGCAAGGTGGCTACATAACCCCTGCCGCCTGGGGGGTCCCCTCCGCTTCAGAGTGGGGGGCAAAATCAGAAGTGGCCCACAAGTGGGCGAGGTGGCTACATAACCCCTGCCGCATGGGGGGTCCCCTCCGCTTCAGAGCGGGGGGCAGAATCAAAAGTGGCCCACAAGAGGGCAAGGTGGCTACATAACCCCTGCCGCCTGGGGGGTCCCCACCGCTTCAGAGCGGGGGGCAGAATCGGAAGTGGCCCACAAGTGGCCAAGGTGGCTACATAACCCCTACCGGGGGGGAGAATCACAAGTGGCCCACAAGTGGCCAAGGTGGCTACATAACCCCTGCCGCCTGGGGGGTCCCCACCGCTTCAGAGCGGGGGGCAGAATCAGAAGTGGCCCACAAGTGGGCAAGGTGGCTACATAACCCCTGCCGCCTGGGGGGTCCCCACCGCTTCAGAGCGGGGGGCAGAATCGGAAGTGGCCCACAAGTGGCCAAGGTGGCTACATAACCCCTACCGGGGGGGAGAATCACAAGTGGCCCACAAGTGGCCAAGGTGGCTACATAACAACTGCCGCCTGGGGGGTCCCCACCGCTTCGAAGCGGGGGGCAGAATCAGAAGTGGCCCACAAGTGGGCAAGGTGGCTACATAACCCCTGCCGCCTGGGGGGTCCCCACCGCTTCAGAGCGGGGGGCAGAATCGGAAGTGGCCCACAAGTGGCCAAGGTGGCTACATAACCCCTACCGGGGGGGAGAATCACAAGTGGCCCACAAGTGGGCAAGGTGGCTACATAACCCCTGCCGCCTGGGGGGTCCCCACCGCTTCAGAGCGGGGGGCAGAATCAGAAGTGGCCCACAAGTGGGCAAGGTGGCTACATAACCCCTGCCGCCTGGGGGGTCCCCACCGCTTCAGAGCGGGGGGCAAAATCAGAAGTGGCCCACAAGTGGGCAAGGTGGCTACATAACCGCTGCCGCCTGAGGGGTCCCCTCCGCTTCAGAGCGGGGGGCAGAATCAGAAGTGGCCCACAAGTGGGCAAGGTGGCTACATAACCCCTGCCGCCTGGGGGGTCCCCACCGCTTCAGAGCGGGGGGCAGAATCAGAATTGGCCCACAAGTGGGCAAGGTGGCTACATAACGCCTGCCGCTTGGGGGATCCCCACCGCTTCAGAGCGGGGGGCAGAATCAGAAGTGGCCCACAAGTGGGCAAGGTGGCTACATAACCCCTGCCGCCTGGGGGGTCCCCTCCGCTTCAGAGCGGGGGGCAGAATCAGAAGTGGCCCACAAGTGGGCAAGGTGGCTACATAACCCTTGCCGCCTGAGGGGTCCCCTCCGCCTCGGAGCAGGGGGGAGATTCTTAAGTGGCCCACAAGTGGGCAAGGTGGCTACATTACCCCTTGCCGGCTGGGGGATCCCCTCCGCTTCAGAACAGGGGGCAAAATCAAAAGTGGCCCACAAGTGGGCAAGGTGGCTACATAACCCCTGCCGCCTGGGGGGTCCCCTCCGCTTCAGAGCGGGGGGCAGAATCAAAAGTGGCCCACAAGTGGGCAAGGTGGCTACATAACCCCTGCCGCCTGCGGGGTCGGCTCCGCTTCAGAGCGGGGGGCAGAATCAGAAGTGGCCCACAAGTGGGCAAGGTGGCTACATAACCCCTGCCGCCTGGGTGGTCCCCTCCGCTTCAGAGCGGGGGGGAGAATCAGAAGTGGCCCACAAGTGGGCAAGGTGGCTACATAACCCCTGCCGCCTGGGGGGTCCCTTCCGCTTCAGAGCGGGGGGCAGAATCAGAAGTGGCCCACAAGTGGGCAAGGTGGCTACATAACAACTGCCGCCTGGGGGGTCCCCACCGCTTCAGAGCGGGGGGCAGAATCAGAAGTGGCCCACAAGTGGGCAAGGTGGCTACATAACCCTTGCTGCCCGGGGGGGTCCCCACCGCTTCAAAGCGGGAGGCAGAATCAGAAGTGGCCCACAAGTGGGCAAGGTGGCTACATAACCCCTGCCGCCTGGGGGGTCCCTTCCGCTTCAGAGCGGGGGACAGAATCACAAGTGGACCACAAGTGGGCAAGGTGGCTACATAACTCCTGCCGCCTGGGGGGTTCCCACCGCTTCAGAGCCGGGGGCAGAATCAGATGTGGAACACAAGTGGGCAAGGTGGCTACATAACCCCTGCCGCCTGGGTGGTCCCCACCGCTTCAGAGCGGGGGGCACAATCAGAAGTGGCCCACAAGTGGGCAAGGTGGCTACATAACCCCTGCCGCTTGGGGGGTCCCCACCGCTTCAGAGCTGGGGGCAGAATCAGAAGTGGCCCACAAATGGGCAAGGTGGCTACATAACCCCTGCCGCCTGGGGGGTCCCCACCGCTTCACAGCGGGGCGCAGAATCGGAAGTGGCCCACAAGTGGCCAAGGTGGCTACATAACCCCTACCGGGGGGGAGAATCACAAGTGGCCCACAAGTGGCCAAGGTGGCTACATAACAACTGCCGCCTGGGGGGTCCCCACCGCTTCGAAGCGGGGGGCAGAATCAGAAGTGGCCCACAAGTGGGCAAGGTGGCTACATAACCCCTGCCGCCTGGGGGGTCCCCACCGCTTCAGAGCGGGGGGCAGAATCACAAGTGGCCCACAAGTGGGCAAGGTGGCTACATAACCCCTGCCGCCTGGGGGGTCCCCTCCGCTTCAGAGTGGGGGGCAAAATCAGAAGTGGCCCACAAGTGGGCGAGGTGGCTACATAACCCCTGCCGCATGGGGGGTCCCCTCCGCTTCAGAGCGGGGGGCAGAATCAAAAGTGGCCCACAAGAGGGCAAGGTGGCTACATAACCCCTGCCGCCTGGGGGGTCCCCACCGCTTCAGAGCGGGGGGCAGAATCGGAAGTGGCCCACAAGTGGCCAAGGTGGCTACATAACCCCTACCGGGGGGGAGAATCACAAGTGGCCCACAAGTGGCCAAGGTGGCTACATAACCCCTGCCGCCTGGGGGGTCCCCACCGCTTCAGAGCGGGGGGCAGAATCAGAAGTGGCCCACAAGTGGGCAAGGTGGCTACATAACCCCTGCCGCCTGGGGGGTCCCCACCGCTTCGGAGCGGGGGGCAGAATCGGAAGTGGCCCACAAGTGGCCAAGGTGGCTACATAACCCCTACCGGGGGGGAGAATCACAAGTGGCCCACAAGTGGCCAAGGTGGCTACATAACAACTGCCGCCTGGGGGGTCCCCACCGCTTCGAAGCGGGGGGCAGAATCAGAAGTGGCCCACAAGTGGGCAAGGTGGCTACATAACCCCTGCCGCCTGGGGGGTCCCCACCGCTTCAGAGCGGGGGGCAGAATCGGAAGTGGCCCACAAGTGGCCAAGGTGGCTACATAACCCCTACCGGGGGGGAGAATCACAAGTGGCCCACAAGTGGGCAAGGTGGCTACATAACCCCTGCCGCCTGGGGGGTCCCCACCGCTTCAGAGCGGGGGGCAGAATCAGAAGTGGCCCACAAGTGGGCAAGGTGGCTACATAACCCCTGCCGCCTGCGGGGTCGGCTCCGCTTCAGAGCGGGGGGCAGAATCAGAAGTGGCCCACAAGTGGGCAAGGTGGCTACATAACCCCTGCCGCCTGGGGGCAAGCATAAATAGAAAAACATGGAAGTGACGGTCTTTCGGGGGGGATTGCAAGGAGGTAGCCTGAAAGTACAGCCCAGGCACTGATTGACAACAGCCCAGCTGGATCGTACACCCCATCCCCCACCCCCCACCCTCCCTCGCCCAAGCGATGGTGCATGGCCAGAAGTTGATAGAACCAACGTCGAGTGTTGCTTGGACACGGGCGTTGGCGGTGCATGCCTTGCATGCCGCACTGCGCATGGTCCACACGTAGCGGATGGTGCACTACTCTGCAGCCCAAGGGGGGCTGCAAGCAGGTCACAAAGTGCTCACGCAGGCACGTCCTGGTAGGCACATGCAGCAATGTGTAGTATGTGGATCTATCATGAAAATCGGAAGGTAAACGGTTTGGCGCCTGGAAGTACAATGAAAGTCACAAGAACTGCCGAACGTTGCTGAGCCCCAAGACGGGGCGGGGATGACAGATGCCAACATGGCCAACAACAGTTCCCGGACACAAAGAAAAAGGCATCATGCAACTCAGGGCAAGTTGTTGCACTGAGTGCGCACTGCGTGTGCACCGCGTGGCACTGCCCACACGATGAAACGGCGTCCGGTGATTCCCCATCATCCTAATCCACCATCCACCTATAACAAAGAACGTGCAGCAAAACCGGGTGAAAAGAAGCTAAAATGGCTAAAAATGGGTGAAAATGGGTGGCAATTCAAATGTGCCACATCCTCAATGCATAAGAAGCGTAAAAAAAACCAAATATGGGACAACAAACTTGCGAAAAAGGGCCATAACTAGCGTTCAAGTGGTTGCTGGCATACAACAGTTTGCACTGCGTGCGCACTGCGTGCATGGCGTTCCCTCAACACCAAGGCGCCGCACAACACACACTTGCACCAATAGAACAAAACCGCTCCCCCAAGACCCGTGTTGCGAAAATTCACGCAATCGCCACCCAGCGTTGCTTGGACATACGCGTTGCTGGCCATCAATCGACGATGTTCATCACCCTCCAGCATTACTCTGGTATTCAAAACCGTCCATCATGTATCAACGTTGTGGTGGAAGGTCCCGTTCATGAGTGCCGACCGCTGACGGGCATCCGTGCGGCGCTGTGCCAATTCCAAGGAGATGTCTAACGACGTGTCGCCCTCGGATTCTGAAATGCCTGACAACCCATCATACCCAGAGGTGAGCTGCTTTTTTGCGACGAAATGACTTGGCTTCAGAGCACCTACTGAACTGGCAAGGAGCGGGAATAGACTATGGAAACAAACTGGCAACGGTGGAGGACATGAGAAGGAACCTGTTTTGCAGGAGGGAGAAAGGACCTTTCGATGGGGATGTGGAGGGTGTCAGGGAGGAAGAGATGGCACATGCTTGGAAGAGACGACCCGATGTGCTAGTGAGAGAATTCACGCAGCAATGCCCCAACACAGAAGTTTTGGTGTATGTACCTTGCCCCGGTGCTGGCACCAGTTATGGGTGAGCCCTCGCAGCGCGAGGGCAGACCGAAGAAAGAACCAACCACAACACCACAAAAACATCCAGTGTGGACGTCGCTGGTACTTAGCATCTCAGCACACTGGGCTTTGAGACCAGTTCAAAAGGACCAACCCTGAGATGGGGTTATGGACAACAAGGGCTCCTGCAAGAAAATACGACTAGGCAACGTCCCGAAAGCCAATTGATCCATCCGGGTCGCAAGCAGGTCACAAAGCGCTGCAAACATGCACGTCCTGGTATGCATCTGCAGCAATGTTCTCTGGCCGCGCTCTGCCTCACGGCGTTCATTCAGGGCGCAGGGCAGGGCTCCTTGGAAGGGAGGGGGGGGGTCCAGCCTATGCTCAGCCACTGCCCCCCTGACGGCAAGTGCCAGCCTCAATGGCATTTGTAACCCACAGTAACCGCCCCCAACCGCTTTTGCAACCTCCTCCAACCGCCTGTCTAACCGCTTCCGGGGCCACCTCTTCGCTTCCAACATCACGCTTGTTCACTGGCCGCTTGGTTATTGGACACAGTTGTATAAACATCCAGGACAATGTCTACACGTTTCTGCTTTGGAGCACTTTCCAGCCCATCGTTTTGCTAAACTGAAAACATGCAACCCTAACCCTAACCTAGTAGCACAGGTATGGACATGTATGAAGCCGATTCCAGATTTGATGGCATCGCAGCAATTCGCACAACGCAACATTTTGCTTGCATAAACGGCTGGCTCGTTCCAATTTCAACAAAGCAAAGGCGAGCAGCGAGGATACAGTATACATGTGGAAGCCCTCCTTGATATTCCCGACCCCATCCCCTTCATATTGCCGACACAAATTGAGCTGCAAGAACTGCAACCAGCAGCTGCAGCTTCATCTCCCCTCTGCCAATTTGTGTCTGGAAGGGAGGCACAATGTGGGCTCGGAAGCTCGAGGGTGGGCAGGACAGGATGCCCAATTTCATACATTCAAAGTTGAGACATTTTGATGGCTCTGGTTGATGTGCACCAAGGATTGTTGGAATGGCATCGCATACCATCACACCATACCATTGCGCCACAACATTGCTACCAGTGCTGGCAGTGGGTGTGCTGGGGTGTGTATCCCGCTGGCATGCGCCACGGGCAGGTCAGGGAGTGGGGAAACACACAGTCAGGGCGGGAAGGCATCGCGCTGCGAAACATGAATGCTCCCGACATGTGGGTAATCCGGAGGTAGAAGGCATGTGCCTGGGCTGCAACGGAACGACGCAAAGACGGAGACCAAGCAAGGGAGCGTGCAACGACCAAACGGCCAAACAAGCGACAGACATCAACGGGAAAAGGGGCAGCAGCTTGGCGGTGTTTCAGCACGAAGGGCATCGACCTCAGGACACCATCAAGTGCATCGCCGCTGGCAGGTTTGCTGGTGCTGGGACCGTTCATGTCGCCACCGTGGGTTGATTATCCAACCATCAGAACTGGCGTGGGGCAGTGTCATTGAATTTCCCAGTCTACGCACACAAGTTAGATCCAGATTGAATGACCAAAAGCAGTCGGTAGGCACCCCGAGGAGAGCCCAGACAGTGGCTAGTGACAAGGACTACTGTAGCGGTCACCGCTCCAGAGATCGAAAGAGCAGCAGTGGCGATGTAGGCCTCCACAGGTCGCCGATGGGGGGCATCGTCCGGCCCACAAAAGTCGGGGTACGCAACACGGGGCACGAACCCGCCCAAAGATCGACGAAATAGTGCACCGCACGCCGCCCCGGGAGCGGACAACAAGCCAAATACCACCAAAGTAGCCCATCGGGGGGGGTACGTCATTCCAGCAAACCAGAGATGGGAGGGTCAGGGCGCGGCCACCACTGGGTATCAGCTCCCGGCCCCTCCCCAGTTCTCCAGCACCTGCCCGCCAGGCAGGGGGCCAGAATGACTCCCAGGGCCTTACTGCACCTTACTGCACCTCGCGGACCGGCCATCGCATCGCGCGCTCAATGTCGTGTGTTGTCGTCTGTTTTCTCCAGGAATTTTCAGGGTGGCACGGACACGCTGGCCAAAGGGGTTAGCATACAACAACGAAGGCCTCCACTGTACCTCCTCAGCAATGCAATGGTGGTTGTAGCCGCCCACACCACCTGCCGGGGAAGGGCGTGGGTTGTTGCTGAGAGCAGAAAGATGCACTCCTTGGCACAGCTGTCACACCAGAGAGTACCTCGGGGGGGGGGGGGGGGCTGTAGGCTGTTGTCTTCCAAAAGGGGAGGGCTTGAGGCACCCGTGGCTATTGTCCACCATTGCGACAGCCATCGCAGCCTGGCTTGGTGCCCTATCCTGCAGCCACGGCAGACGCGCTCAGGGGGGGGGGGGGGGTGGCACAAGGCCTCGGTATCTGGTTGTTTGCCTTTGGCGGCGCCTATTGGCCTCTCGCCACTGCTCATTCTGACCCTCTGTGGGCCCGAACGTGTTTTGGTTGTGTCAACGGAGCCCCCTGATGACTTGTCCCGTTTGACTACTCCAGGGGTCGGCCGTCCCGGAGACGGGCTGTTGCCCGTGCCGTTGACCAGGGGCATCCAGATGCACGCTCCGAGTCCATGCGGGGGTTTGCCGACTCCAGCACTGACTTGTGCGCGCCGGTGTGTGCATCTGCGGGATAATTTTCCTGACAGGGGCTTCCAACAACCACCGAGGGGCGGGGGGGCTACGGGGCTGGTGAGGTGCTGAGGAAAAGCACAAGGGGAAGATATATTTCTTCTGTTTTTAACTCGTGACCGAAGTTCACCAGGTGTCCATCGAGAGTATACGAAGCAGATCAAGGGTCAGGGCCTGAGGGTGGGGTGAGACCCACCCCTACCAATGCCAGCAACGGCGGTGGTGGCGGGAGGAACGGGTCGTGCGACCTGCCCCACCCCCGTCCCTCCGTTGGCACGGGTGTGTACGCCCTCCCGGACCTCTCGGGCACAAGGGGAAGATATGACACCGCCACGTGACCAACCGCCCATTTGGCCGCTTCTGGGGCCGCCTCTGAGGCTTGTTCTAATGCATCCCTGGCCCCATCCAAGGCCTCATTGGTGGCCTCATGAGAGGAGGGCCCGTCAGAGGCTTCATGAGGGGCCCCATCCGAGATCCCATCAGCGGCTCCACCAAGAGTCCTGGCACAGAACAACCCACAAATGCACAACCCAAAAGGGAGCGCACCGCGCCGTAAGCTCCCTCCACATGTATCCAGCCCCCCGCTGCGGACCCGTGACGAGACGTGGCGTACCAGGGCAGGTAGGGCTCAGATGGAGTCATTCCAACGCATGCCTCCACCCATAGGCAGCCGGGTTGGCCCGGGCACAGGAACATAGTCAAGCGCGGCGCCACCGACAGTCCACCGTGTCAGCCCAGCCGTCAGCATCACCGGCGGTGCATCGGCCCACATACCAGGCGGAGGTATCTGCCACCGTTCCCTTTGGCGGAGCCTCGTCGGGTGTGGGCAGCGTAGTCGGATCCCACGTCAGCGACCCGGCAGACTGGTCTCGGGCAGGCAGCCAGGAATCTGCAGCAGCCTTGGGGATCACGGGGGAAGGGCAGTGAGGGCTCGAGCATAACAAGTGCCGTCCTAGGCCTTGGGCTGGTGGTGCGCGCCAAGGACCGACAAGGTGGTGAGAGCGACGACGCGGCACGATGCATCGGAGAAGATCATGTCCAGGCCATACAATGGCCGCAGTCCAGCGGGGCAGTGCGCTGTTGGCAAGAGTGCGCCCAGCCTGGCTACTCGCGGCAAGCCCCTTCCCTGGACCGCCGGGTTCGCCGCCTATGCCTGCGCGACTTGCGGGCGTACTTATCGACGAAGCGGTCTGCCGTCCCCGCGTCCCTTCTCCCACATCATCGCGCATCACATGCGGGTGGCCTGCTGCCTCACGAGTCACATGTGACCAGGCCCTGCTGCGGCGCGCGTCAGGCATGGCTGGGTCGCAGTACGGCCGCACTGCACTCGGCGGACGTGGCTCGGCCTTTGCGACCGGCGGACAGGCCCAGGCTGCGCATTGCTCACAAACGCGTGGCACCCGCAACATCACTGGCCCACGCGGTGCTACACACGCTTGTGCAGGGAAAGGAGGCGACATTGGCGGCATCCGGTTCATGGCTGGGCGACCAGGGATCTGCGCCCACGATGGAATGCCGCGTGAGGCTGTCGGGGTCGCCAGCGGCCGCCTCCAGCTGGAAGGGCGAGGCTTCTCCAGCCCCCTTTGACCCCCCAGTGGTCGCCGGCAGGACAAGCCACAGACGAAGACCTTCAACCCATATGCCTAGAAGGCCTGCTTCCATGTCCGGCCAGCCAACTCTCTCATGCCAGTCCCCACATCAGTCTGCGCGAGGTTGTCTTGAGCTCTACGGGTTTTCCGCGTCCTCATGCACTCGTCGGCACCCGCTCCTTCACTCGAAGCCGCCGCTCGGTCGCTGCCCTCTGCCGAAGGGCGCGCCAGCGCCGCCCGGCCTCTCGAAGCTGCAGAATCCGTCCGGCTCCAGCGGGCGGCTCCGTCGCGGCGTCACTGTGTCCGGCAACTCCAGCGGCGTCGGCAGCAGCCTGGACCACCCTTCGGCAGGCCGCCGGGCAGCTCACCTTGGTGAAGTGAGCGCCATCATCGGGGTCGTAGTCCCCGGTGCCATTGCGTACGGAGCGGCGCGGCGGCCCTCCCCGGACATACACGTTGGGCCCCATGGTGCAGTGATCGCGGCAGCCGCCGTCGACCACGCGCAACGCCCTGGCCGCCCCTTCGGCGGCCGCACCGGCGGGACACCATTTGGCCACCAGGTCCTCAATCTCCAGCAACGCAGCGCCGCCGCCCGCTCCGGAGCAGTCCGGCCCCAGGCAGACTTGGATATCGATGGCGCAGTTGCTGTCGCCGGTGGATGCAGCCCGTGATGCACTGGCAGCGGCCGCACAAACGGTGGAAGGGCCGGGAGTTGAATTTGTGGCCAATCTGCCGTTGCTGGAGGGGCTGCTGCCGGAAGCCGCAGCTGCTGCACCCGCTTTCGGGCTTTCGGGTTGTTCTTGTGCCTGTTTCGCCTTCTGCTGCTCCTGCTGCTGCTGCCGCCGTGCCTGGAGCTGCTGCAGGAGCAGGGCACCGCTCGACATGGTCTGCGGGCGCTGAAATGAGACGTATTGGACAACGAACGTCTTTGCGCACCACTGACGACACGCAATGCATCCCTCCCCGCCTGCCCCATGTCCAACGAATGTCTTGTCCAACGAACAATTCCGTTCAGACCGTAATTTTTGGGGACCTACCCCCCCTTGCGCAAGCACAGGCTTGTCCAAGCAACGGAATGGGCGTTGAACCGCCGTTTTCAGGATTTGTTGGGACCACCGTATTTTCTGGTCCTGAATGCAGGATTGGGCATTTGTGAACACACTTGTAGAGGGAAAGGGGGGGCTCATTCATGTCTGTGATTGTGCATTCTGTTCATACCGGGGGGGATTTGGCGAAATTCGGTGTGGACAAAAATTGGTACAAATTCTTAAATTCCATGGCGAAATTTGGTACAAAATTTCTAGATTGTGCCCAGGGGAAAGTCACGACAGCACTTTTCATTTGTTGAAGCAATGCCTCACCAACTCACCTACCAGCACAACCTGCCTGTATTGTATAAAATAGGGTTCATAGCATATCAAGAATTCTTAATTTTCAGTCTGATGCTTGCCATACATCCCAGGGTCCCCATTTTTGCACCCTGTGGCCCCTGCTGGCATATCAGGAATGCAGACAACTTGCGCAAAAAAAAATTGCGGGGAAAATTTGGTTACCAGAATGGCGAAATTCGGTGTGGACAAAATTTGGTACAAATTCTTAAATTGCATGGCGAAATTTGGTACAATTTTGTTGTGCCAAATTTCACCATTCCAAAATTTCGCCTATTTCAAATCCCCCCCCCCCCCCCGGTAATAACATTGTACCACACATTGCAACCCCACGCTGTTTGTATTGATAGGGCGCCATTGGGTCAATACACCAGGCCGCAGTTGAGAAAACCATCCGATGGCGCCCGGGGCGCTTGGCATCCAGGAAAACCACAACACATTTTTTCAACCAAAATCGCCAACAGCCCAAAAAGCTTGACAGGTCCATATCCCTCGGTCATTGACCACGTCTGCCAAGGGCGGAGAGGCAAGTGAGCGATGCTCTAAGACAGTGCCTTTCCAATTCAGTGGTGCCCTGAGCTCCTTGATGCACCATCCTCTCATTGCTCGCTGTGTTGTCTGATCAGCGCCTCCGCCTTGGCCCAGACCCGTGCTGAACCGCCTCCGCACGTCGCCAGACCAAGCCCTCTGTGAAAGGTTTTGTTGGAATCAGCGCAACGAGGGGATTCAGAAAACGACTCGAAGGCTGACAGCAGGGGGGGGGGGGGGGTGCAAATGAATTATCCAAAAAATGCAGTGCAAAAAAGTGCAAATATGTGCAAATATGTGCAAAAAAGTGCAAAAAAAAAATGCAACCATAAAAATGCAATGACAAGGCAACACAATACACAACAGTGCACTACACAATGCGCTCCAAACGTAACATTGAAACTAGTGATGTGGTTCTGAGGCCGCCTTTGGATAGTGCTCTTGGTTTCGGCATTACGCCACTTTGAACCTGGTTGGCCCAAAATAAAGCCAAAGCACTCGGACTGTCAATGGAATGATTCTCAACCCGACAATATGTATGCCACTGAGCCCTAAACTCAGCATCATCCATGGGAAACTGGAGGGCTGTCAGGTTTTTTAAATCGTGGTCCAAATCAGGAAGCTTGGTGGGGTTCAAAATGCGCACTTGCTTATAGAACTCCCACTGCTCAGATGCACGGGAGATCACAGCATCAATATGTGCCACCGCCCTTCCAGCGGCCCGTGACAGAAACGAACGTGCAGATTTGGGGTCTTTGTATTTCTTTAGTTGTTCCTCAACGCTTGGGTGAAAAACAGCATCTTCTGGCTGCGTCACAGACATCAAAAGAGCGAAAACAACTCTGACAGGGCAGTGGACACAAGTGCAAAAAAATTGCAAAAAAGTGCAAAAAGTGCAAAAAAATGGCTCAAAGTGAAAAGTGAAAAAAATGAGGGAAAAAAAGTGCATTTGCACTTCCCGCCCCCCCCCCCTGCTGACAGGCTCAGGGCAGCGCTGGAAACCAGCACCGCAGCGAACCAGGACTCAGCGTGTTGCATTGCATTACAAGTCCGGACTGCTCACCTGCCCCAGTGACCCTCCCAGTGACCCCACCTCCCCGACGTCTGAAAATCCGACCGTCTAGGAGGAGAGCTTTATCCGATTTGGGATGTATGTCATGGTAAACTTGCAATCGTGCAATCGCTCAGATTTTGTGAGCGCTCACCGCCTCATTGGGAATGGTTACCACTGCTGGCGAAGACCAGGACCGGAGAGGGGCAGGGAAAGGTTGCCATGATTGTGTCTCAAGGCTGTACTTGTGCACCACCCGACCCCCGCTTGGTCTTGTGGCAAAGGCAACCAGCGTATCCTCAAATACCACCAGTTGAACGACACGATCATCGTGAGGCAAAGATGGCATTGGTTGCCAAACGCCACTGATCGGGTCAAAGGATTCCATGGAAGACACGTCCTCGGAGGCTGAATCCCAGCCCCCGCCCACTATCAGTTTCCCCTGCCACACAGTCAGGCATGGGCAAATGTGTGCACACAACATGTCGGGCAACTGCACCCACTGCCTCTCACTCAGGGAAAACTGCTCCACGGATGCCAGGGCCATCGTGCGGGATGGATCGCAGCCTCCCACAACCACAAGGCTATCCCCAAGAGCGCAAAGTCCAAAGCTGTATGGGCTCCGGTCAACTACCATTCCGGGAAGCCGTTCCCAGTGCCCATTGCCCTGATATTCCAGCAACTCTAACGGACAAGCTTGGCAAAACAACCGGGACCCTACGGTTGCCAGCTGCACTGGGTCAAAGGACAGTATGACGTCCAGTGCATCCCACCTCCACGACACGGCGTTGAACACGCCGACAAAGTATTGACAGACGTTAGATCCAGGATTAAAGAGAATCTGGACCAATCGCCCAGCCCATAGCCTGAAATCGTTCAAGCCAAGGAGTCCCCGACAAGGCTGCGGTTTCCCAGTCTCAACCCACTGACGCGTCTTTGAGTCATAGATCTCTGCCGACCGCGCCCCCACCACAAACAGACATGTCCGCGTGCCACTCAGACCCATAGACTCGCTCAGACCGTAGTACTGCGCCTCGCGCCGCAACTGCCCGCGTGCAGCGGCGCCATGGGGCACGGAGGTGGTGCCCTCGCGCAAGTGCTGCAATATCAGCGCAAAGTGCTGCGGGTCCCGGTCAATGAAGAGGCTGTCGTCGGCCTCTCGCGCGGCGGCGAAGTTCCCCGACACCAGGGCCGAGAGGTAGTGGTCTGCATCGCGGTAGAGCACGGCACTGCGGGCGTGGAAGCGCTGTCCGCCTACGTCCAGGCACTCCACCTCCTCCTGCCAACGGTTCAGGGCCTCCACTTCCGCCCGCACCATCCCGAACTGCTGTTGCTGCACAGCCAAACGCTCCCGGCGCCGGGCAACGGCTGCCTGCAGGTCCTCGACAATGGAGGTCAGAAGATGTAGAGGACAGGGCACTTGCATGGCAGCACAAACACGTCTGTGGATAGAGCGGTAGTCGGTTGGAGGGGCAATGGTCCCGGTGCTTTGGCCCACATCGATCACGAAATGGGACTAGAACGCCTGATAAGAGAACGGCTAGAATGTTCGAACGCTGGAACGGCTGAGAACACCCCAGTAGGCCCTTCGTGCCACACCCTTGTGGGCTCTTTACCAACGATGGGAAAAAGTATCTTCACAGGAGGTGTGTGACAGGTCAGCGATGACTCCGGATAACGAGAGATGATGCCCCACCCTGTGTTCACAGTTTGTGGCAGCACACAACAGATCAGCACGCATCATTATTTTAAAGCACGCTCTACCTGCTCCTGTCCCCACACTTGCACTCGCGTCAGTCTGGTGCCCTGCAAGGTATGTCCACAACCCCCACAACCCAAATCCTCACACGATTTGAATGGTGTGCAGTGCACTGAGGCCATTCTGGTGGTATCTCAGGCATCTGAGGACATGACCTTTGTTGGCTCTGTTCCATCCATTGACAGCACTAGTACCGAGGTGTTGGCCGAGGCTTTGGGCATACGTGGGCCATCAAAATTTGGCTCGAAATCAAGGCACCAAAGAATGAGTGATGACTTTTGGTCCATTGTGGCTTGCTGTTGCCTTCTTGCTATCATTTGCTGATTGCTCTACCTCAGGCTGGGAAATGAAAGGGATCCTGGTCCAATTCGGGGAAACACTGTTTGGTGACCCGCACCCTAGCACATGCCATGTGGACCACCCCAACATGCCAATGTGTGTTGGTGGTGCGCAAGGGGCCCCCCAGCATTTGTGTTCATCATCATTCACCACCATCAAGGTCGTGGATTCAATCTACAGCCTTCAAAGTGGCCTCCAGCAGGTGAACCTTGAAACACTAGGCATTTCAGGTCACCCCTCACCCAACCCTTACCCAACCCCCACCAGCCCTGACTCAACCCTCACCCAACCCTCACCAACACTCACCAACCCTCACCAACCCTCACCCAAGCACTCTGCAAGCAACCAAAGTGTGGCTCCGTTGCACCGCCGGTGTTTGCAGCATCCCCTGTGCCTCCCACTGCCCCTGTCCATCCATGGGGACCCTCAGCTTGACAACTCTTCTTTGGAGGCAATGGCGGGGCCTGGTGTGGTCGCCCTCACAAAGCAATCCTCCAACCAACACGCCTAAAATTGTATTCACTTGCTCAGCTTGCAGACCCCAGGTGGGGGGGGGAAGGTTTGCCGGGGAGGTCCTGAGCTCTTCCTGTCTGTGTGTGTCCATTTGGCAAATATGCCCGCAATTGTTTTTTGTGTTGTTTATTTATCAACACACGCAAACATTCTGAATTTGAAAATCAACATCCGTTTGCGTGCAGACCGTTTACTACTCGTCGCCAAAGGGACCCACACTCCCTCCCCACAACTGTCCGAGGTGACTGACTTAGACTGCCACCACAGGTTTCCCGCCAATCTGCCAGATCATGACTTGATGCACAAGATTCAGGATTCTGCCATGTGGCATTCCAGGCGTGATGGCATACGGGTGTTGCGGTGGTCCATGGTAAGTCCCGTTTTACTTGGTTCACTGGCCCTGCCTGCCTGACGAGGACCTGGTTGCGGTGTATCTTGTGGTGATCACATTGAACCCATTCTGAAGGCAATGGAATGTGGCAGGGACAGATTCAACTCAGAAGAGATGGCCCATGGCCTCCACAGACTGCAGGGCACAAGGGTGTCGCCTGTGGGCAACACAGTGAGGATTGCTCCCTCAAACACATTCCACGTTAAATGGCATGATGGTGCGGTATGGCCCTCTATGGCTATGGTGTGATGGTGCGGTGTGGCCCTCTATGGCTATGGTGTGATGGTGTGGTGTGGCCCTCTATGGCTATGGCACAGGTAAGTGAGCTTCTGTGTCATCTACCCCATAGTAGGGCCAACCCTCATTACGCTTCGCATGACTGAACCATGGCGAAGGCAGTGGAATGTGGCGCGCCCTTGTGAATAGGTTTCATTTGATCACACCGCATTGCCGATGAAACGCACGCCCGTCACGTACCCAGGATCACCTGACTGATTGCCCAGGGGTTGCAATCAATCAGGGGGGCACTGTAAGTTTCCGGGGCTTTGGTGGTAACATGGGCGGTACCACGTGAATCGGCCCTGGATACAAATGCCAACATGCAGTTGGGTGAATGTGGCCAATTTCTTTGCTTTCTTCCTCACACCCATGTTTCTCTAGGGTGGCCTTTCGTTCATATTTGTCGGTATAACTCTAACCCTAACCCTAACCTGCGTTATCTTGCAGTTAGGAGAGTCAGTCAAGCAGTCAGATATCAATGATGGGACAGAGGAGGGGGGGTGTTGTGGTTTATTCATTGCTGTTAGACATTTTGCAACACCGCTTTTTGAGGGGAAGGGATAGGGGAGGCCCACACCCTGAACCATCTTCTAGCCGTGTTCTTGCAGACCGTGAGTCCTACGAAAAAACACGACCAAAGTCGACCGGTTATTCGGAGCAGGTGTGTCTCCCTGATGTCCACGGACGTTTCCCTGGTGTCCGCGGACATTGCCCTGGTGTTCGTGGACATTTTCCGGGTGTCCGGGGCCATTTCCCTGGTGACCGGAGACATTTTCTGATGTCCGCGTCCATTTCTCTGATCACCGGGGGACATTTCCCGGGTTGCCGCGGCCTTCTGGGGGCTCAAACAACCACCCCTCCTCCACAAACCTCTTTCCCACGTCCCCCGATTGATGCAGATTCGGCACCTCTCTCACAACTGCATTGCGGCCGGTGAGGGCGTCTGTGCTCAGAACTGCCGACCTGTATGGCCGCCTGGCTTGTGTCCGGTGTGTGCCCTACTCTGTCAGCCGCCTCCCCTGCCCATCATTGCACCCCAGTGGAAAATTGGTGCAGGGCACTGTCCGGGGTTGCCCCCCTGGGGGGGGGGGGTACATGGAGCTAGCACCTGCCGGGGGTCAGGTGTCGGCAGGCGTCAATACTTCTTTTGACACTTGTTGGCAAGTGTCGCAGTTTGGCTTCAGTGTGTCGGCGTGTGCACACACATGTATACCTTACGCCCCCCTTGCAATCTCCCCGCCTATGTCGTGACGGCTTCCCCCCTTGGGGGGGGGGGGGGGGATTGCACCACAAACCTGTTCCATAGTAACACAGTATAAATCAGCGTCGGCCGGAAAAACCCTGTGACGGCTGCCGACACTGCGGAGCGGTGTCTCCGTGACTGTGGGCCTGTGCGGTGGTGGTGGTGGTGGTGGACTGTACCGTCCGGGGCTGTGCTTCCCACGTGCAGCTCATATCCCATCGGCCCACGCCGCGGCCTCTCTCTGTCTCTCGCTGTCTGTCCGTCCGTCCGTCCGTCCGTCCGTCGGTCTGTCTGTCGGTGTGTCTGCGTGTCTCTCTCTCGCTCGGCAGAGCACAGCGTGTCCCCCCAACAGCGAAACTGCAAAGCACAGCGCAAGACGGCACTCACCAACGCTTCTGCCGGTAACGTCGGAGACACAGCGACACGCTGTCATGGGTCCGTCGCGGTCGCAACGCAGCCCCTGTCGTGGCCGCCTGCAATCACACCGCCATTCGCACAGGACCCCCATCGGGGGGAAGCCTCCAAGCAGCCACGACTCTGAAGACTGTGGCGTCGCCGAGTGCCTGCGCAACGCGCAGCTGCAGCGCGGCAACTCCGATCGTGGTGCCGCCAGCGCGGCTCTGCGGCGGAGGCTGGGCCAATGGGCAGGAGTGCGGCCCGGCAGTGCCCCGGTGTGGAGCGGCGCAGGCCACCTCACATAACCTTCCACGCCTTCTTGGACATGGGCACCCCCAAGCAGAGCCCGGCGGACTGGCGGCCGTGCGCACACGGCGCTCCGCCGCCGCGACGCCGGCAGCGCAGGACCGCGAGCCCGTGCCATTGCTGCGGGACGTGGGCACCGTGCACCAAGAGCTCAGGTCGCAGGTGCACGGCGCGACGCGGGCGCAGGCACAGCGCCGGCAGGCCCTCGTGGGGGGTAGCGGAAATGGGCATTCGCGACCTCATTTTAGCTTTCCAGGCACACAAATACGACTCGGCGCACCCCTCGTTAACGTTCTTCGTTCTCAACTCAGACAAAAATACAAACAAAAAAATACGGCAAGTCTCATCGGTTTACACGTGCCGAGGGAGCGTTGTCGCCGGGCAGCGGCCCACGGACAGCGCCGGGCCGCTCACCAGGAGCGGTTGCCCGGGCACCGGACGCAGTCGCTGCTGACGTGACGGCAGGACTGCCGACGGTTGAACGGTCGACTGAGTGGGCGTCGGGACCACCCAACAACAGAGGCACATGGGCAGTCAAAGGGTGACCTGCGACGTAGACTGGCCAGAGGCAGTCTGTGGTCATACTCGACCCCCGGTGCCACGCCATCAGTCAAGAAGTAATACTTGTACACGCGGGAACACGGACTGTGAGCCGTGTGAAGAGCCGGGGCAGGCACCTGCCAACGGTTCCCGGTCGGTCACCCGCAGGCGTGCCACCTCTTCAACGGCGCCAACGTCTGGAGTCTGAAGCTGGTTTTGGCCGCCAAACCACAAAGCGCTGTGCCTCCAGCCCTTCTGGCGGTGGGGGGGGGGGGGGGGGCTTGGAGCCGTGAGAGAAGGGGAGGGGGATGATAGACCGGGGGCGGGGGGGGTCCTGGTTCAAAAACCTTCGCGTCGGACCCTCCCTCGTCCCCCGGCGCAGGGGCGGAAGTGGGCCAGGGGTGGAGCAGGGGGGAGGGTGTGGGGGTGTCAGGACGGTTCATCGGGGTCGGCGGCGCTGGGGGATGTCTCAGGGGGCGGAATCAGGACATCCGAGCACGACCTCGTCAAACGCAGCCCGTCACTCAGTCCTGTGGTTGACTACGGTCGTGAGGAGGTGGCCGACACGTTGCACATGGGGGGGGACGCCAGGCTGGGCCATGTGTCCCGGTGCACGCAGGCATGCAGGCAGGAGGGAGGGTGTGCATTGCATGCAGCTGAATGCACCGCAGGATCACTGCGTGTCAGATTTGCCCCCGGCGTCTGCCGGCTCAGACATGATCAGATGGGGCAGGGTCCTACCGAGCCACACGCCGGGCGCAGCACGTTCCTACTGAGTTCCGGTGGTGCGGGGGGCGGGTATTACTGAGTGGCCTTTGGGACGGGGCCGAGTGCGACCGAGAACCCGTTTCCCTCCCGGACGCTAGCGGCACGTCTGTTGCGCATCCACCCGCACGCCCGAGGGCCACCCGGAGATGCATCGGGCCCGCGGATGGCCCTCAGCGAGCGGCAGGCGCGCGCCCAGCCCGAGGCACACCGAGTGCCAGGGCAACGCGTGTCTATTCGGGCGCCAGCCCCGCGAGCACGATCCTCACGGACAGCGCCGCGCCCTGGTACGTCATGTGCTCCGTCTCCAGAGGGAAGCTCCGGCTGAAGGAGAGCGTCTTCTCGGTGGCCTTGCCGGAATCCAGCAGGTCCGCGACGGCGTACGTGCAGGTGCCCACGAGCTCCGAGTCCGCGAGCACTTCGCACTTCACGGTCAGCCCCTCGAGGCTGCGGACCAGGAACTGCAGCCCGGCCTCCCAGTCCGGGTCGGGGACGGGCTCGACGACCTGACGCAAGGGACAGCGTGCCAGTGATGGCCACAGTGCCCCCCCCCCCCCCCCGTGTGACATTCCGTCGGGTTGTTGCTCCTTTACGGGGCCCTGGACAGCCACCCGTTCTTCCCTTCGCATGTTGCGTCGGGTCGCTGCGTTCTGTCGGCCGCTGCGGCCTCTTGCTGGTGTCGTTTCCGCGTTCGCGGAGCCCAGTAGTTGGTGTGTTGGGGCTGTGCTGGATGTGGCATGGTGTGCTGTTTGCACGTCAGCGGCGCCCAATAACTGGCGTATTGAGGATGTGCTGGTTGTTGCGGGGGTCGTTTGACTGTTTTTGCTGTCCACACACCTCTGTCCACAGGCCGTCCATAGCCTGCCTCGCTCCCCCCCCCCCCCCCCGCCCTGCTGACCCCGCCCCCTCGAGTGACAGGGTGACGGGTGACAGAGGGATGGGCCACCAGCCAAGGGCCGACTTGGAGGTCGGGTCACGGGGTCGAAATTTTTGTCGTGTTTTTCACACACATTTGAACTCTCCGCAAAAATCTGAGCATTTTGATTGTTTTTCTTTTTCTCAGATGTTACGTGTGCATCGCAAGCGCTCTGTCAGACGGACCAGTCCCGTGTGGCAGTTGAAGTACAACATATAGAGTCCACATGCCGTCAAATACGGTGGGGGCATATACTTGAGACTTGTTCACGGATGCAGCGGGATGCAACTGCCACGCCTTGACGGCGTTCTCCAAAAAATCTGAGCATTTTGAGGATAGACACGTGGGGTAAAAAATATTTTTTCCAAAAAAAACTTGTCCCACATCTGTGCCAACATATACGTCACCCTCCTCCACTTGCCATGCCGATCTGTCACTCTCCATCCGTCACTGAGTGACAGGTAGCCCACCCCCCAACCCCCACCCACCCCGCACCCCCGGCAGAATTTGACCTGTTCTTATGGCCATCCCTGCAGTGTGCTGGGCCCAGCCCCTGAACTGGGGTGGGCGGGCTTTCCACTGGTGGGGGGGGGGGGGGGGCGATACAGCCCTCTGGCTGGACCCTCCATCCGCGCAAAAAGGGCTCCATTGACGGGCCCCCCAAAATCCTACCGAGACTGACCCCCGGGCCCGGGAGGTGACCCGGACTCGCTGCCCCGGGACCACCCGAGAATGGGGGTGGTAGGTCCAGGGCTTCCACCGGGCCAGCCCAACGGTATCAGTTCAAGGAGACCCCCATCGCCGTGTTGCCCCGTGTGTTGCGTGTGCAACGGGGCAGCCACGGCTGGTGGAACTAGCAACAGCAGGTCGGCCTGGGTGGTCGTGGGTGTTGTGTCGGTGCGCGCGCGCGTGTGTGTCCGTGTGCGTGTGGCTGCCAAGTGCCGGATGCGTAGCCGTCGCGGTTGCTTCGTTGACGGTTGAGGACAGAGTGATACGAGTGGCGGCGCGGCGGTTCGCGTGACTGCGGTTGACGAGTGAGCGACGGCGGTGGGTGGTCTGCAGAGGGCAGGTCGCCGGCACCGGACGGCGGCGGCTGATGTTCAAGAGCGCCCGCTAGCGCATCGCAGTCGTTTGAGCGATCGCATAAGAACGGCGCAGAGGACCGGCAAAGCACTGCGCTTTGGACCGGGGGAGTGCCTTCGCAGCAACGCGTCGGTCTTCTGCAACGTCTGCCGCGGAAGGGGCGCCTGATGCCCCTAACAAATGGACGCGGAACCCGTGTGGGTCTGGGCAAGGGACAGCGCCACCACCACCACCACCACCACCACTGATGAGGTAGATGGGACACAGGGCCAGGGGCAGGGATGCATTAGAAGGGAAGGGACCTCAGAGGCGGCCCCAGCAGCGGTTAGGCAGGCTGTTGGAGGAGGTTGCCAAAGCGGTTGGGGGCGGTTACTGTCGATTACAAATGCCATTGAGCCCAGCATTTGTTGCCGTCAGGGGAACAGTGGCTGGGCATAGGCTGGGCGCCCTGGGGGGGGGGGGGGGAGGGGTACCCCCCTCCCCTCCAATGCATCCCTGGCCACGGGGGTCCAGGTCGGAGCGGGGGGCTCATGGGGCCCGTGGTCAAACACGTGCCCGTGGTCTGAAGGTCCGAAGATCCCCCGGACTGTCACGCCGCGTGAGACGCGAGCGGCTGTGCCTGATTTGTGAAGCCCCGCGCAGGCGGGAGTTGGGGTCTGGAACTGCAGTGAACGCCCTCCCCGTGGGCCAGGGCGGTCCTTACCGAAAAAAAAAAAGATTCGCAACGCCAACAGAAGCGAGCGTTCACGGGGACGCTCTCTGCTTCATGGTCAAGACATGGGCAGGACACAAGACCACAGAAACGGTGGTGAACAATGGTTGGCGTTTGGCGGCGGTTGGCGGTTGGCGGTTGGCGGCGGTTGGCGGTTGGCGGTTGGCGGCGGTTGGCGGTTGGCGGTTGGCGGTTGGCGGTTGGCGGTTGGCAGTTTGCGGCGTTGGGCGGGTCGGCGGCCGGTGGTCCCTGGGGGCTGTCCTTAAGGGTTGTCCTTGAAGAAGAAAAAAAGCAGGCTTCTTCAGGACAGCCTTTGCCGTGGGCAGAAATTCCTGGCAGCCGGGGAGATGCCTGGAGGCAGTTTCTGGCGGTTGAGTCGGTTGGGGGGGGAAGGGGGGCATCCACACCTCCTGGTCAGCCTTCACAACGGTCTTGTTCAGCGGCTTGGACAGGGTGGTCTTGGTCGCCTGCAGCGCTTCATCGTCCGGACCCACTGTGACCTTCACCACGGCCGCCTTGAACCCCTCCGTAGGCAGACCGGTGGCCTTGTCAACGAGTACCGTCACGAGGGCAGTGTTGTCAGTGGAGTCCTGACGCAGACGATCGGCGTTGTGAGCCTCGTCGCGCGCACATCAACGCGGGTCGGTCGCAGGGGGGGGCGGGGGTGGTGCTGTTGGTGTTGTTGGGGGGCGGTGTTGCTGATGGTGGGGGTCGATGTCGGTGATTTCAGTGCTGAGGTTGGTGATGTGGGTGGTGGTGGTGGTGGTGATGTGGGGCGGTGGTATTGGGAATGTTGGGTCAAGCATCGCCGGCGCCGGCGTGGCAGGGACGCGGAAGGGCAGAAGCAGGGCTCGTGAGCAGAGGGACGGACACCCGCCCAGAGTTTTGCGTAACAACTCCGCATCTCCTGGGGTAGGGGGTTGGGGTGGGATCTAACACACACACACACACATCCCGGACCCGGATTTAATTGTGGGATAAAAATGAAATTTTACGCAATGAAATATTGATTTGGGAGGGCGGGTTTTCGTTTCCGGGGGGGGGGGGGGGTCGATAGAGCCCTCCGGCCGGGACCCCCCCCCCTCCTCCAAAAAGGGCTCAATTGACAGGACCCCCAAAATCCTACCGAGTCTGACCCCCAGGCCTTGGAGGTGACCCAGACCCAAAAATCGGGAAAAAAAGGAAATGGGATTTTTGGAATCAGCGCGTCGAGGGGGTTCAGAAAAGTCATCATTTGGCATATATTTGGTGAAAAAAAAAACGACCAATTTTAGTGCTCAAAAAAATTTTCGGCGCCTTTGGCGCCAGACTTCATAATGACTGATTAATGGTGCTTGTCAATTGAGCCCTTTTCCTCAACCCCCCCCCCAGTTTTGGGGGGCTCTATTGACCCCCCCCCCCCCCCCCGGAAGTGAAAACCCGATATGCCTTTGGGCTGTTTTTGGTACACAAACTTTTGCGCTGTTGGTATTCTTGCGGCACGGATGTGTGGAGGTGATGTAGAAATTGGTGGAGGTGCTGGTGGTGGTGTTGGGTGGTGACGTTGGTGGTGTTGGCAGGAGATGCCGGTGATGTTCACCCACAGCAGACCCAAACGTGCGCTACAGTGCACAGCAGGCCGCAACACAGGACAGCGTGCGGGGGGGAGCGCAAAATGGTGGACCTCACCGCCCCCCACCCCCTGCCCACGGCAGCCTCGCATACGCCCTCCTCGCATGCGGCCCCCCACGCAGTTCTGTATCCCTCCCTTGCTCCTCCCCTCGCATTTCCCCTCCCTCCCTCCCTCCCTCCCTCCCTCCCTCCCTCCCTCCCTCCCTCCCTCGTTCGTACCCTCCGACCCGCCACCTGCCCCCCTTCCCTCCCTCTCTGTCCCTCTCCCCCTTCTGCTTCACGGCGCTCAGGGGCAGGCGACGAGGTCACTGCGCACCTCCGGAATGCTGGACAGCAGCTCCTTGTCGCCAGACAGCGGGTGCCACGTCGCGAGCACGTGCAACTCGCCCCCACCTCCCACGATTGGCAGCCACATGTCTTTGCCTTCAATGAGTTCCCCGGCGGTGACCTGTGGTGCGGGTGCAGGGGGCACCGACGCCGGCGGGTGGGAGGGAGTGGGGGAGCGGGTGGGCGTGCGAGTAAGAGCGGGTGAGGGGCTGGGGGTGGGGGTGGGGGTGGCAGTGGGAGTGGGAGTGGCAGTGGGGGTGGGAGTGGCAGTGGGAGTGGGAGTGGGAGTGGGAGGAGCAGGGGTTGTATGAGGGAGAGGGAGAGGGGGTGGGAGTGGGTGAGGGAGGAGTAGTGGTAGTGGGAGTAAGAGTGGGTGGAGGGTGTGTGTGTGAGGGAGGCGGAGTGGGCGTAGGAGAGGGAGTGGGAATGGGAGGAGTGGGAGTGGGAGTGGGTGTGAATGTGGAAAGGGGGGGTGTGAGAGGGAGTGGGAGTGGGAGTGGGAGGAGCAGTGGGTGTATGTGTGTGTGTGAGGGAGACGGAGTGCGAGTAGGAGAGGGAGTGGGACAGGGAGAGGGAATGGGAGTGGCAGTGGGAGAGGGAGTGGGAGTGGGAGTGGTAGTGGGGGGGGGGGGGGAGTGGGAGTGGTAGTGGCAGTGGGAGAGGGAGTGTGTGTGATGGAGGCGAGTGGGAGTAGAAGTGGGAGTGGGAACGGGAGTGGTAGTGGGAGGGGGGGGGGGGGGTGGGAGTGGCAGTGGGAGTACTCTGTGCAGGCGAGTGGAGCGGAGCTGAGGGATGCGGAGGCATATGCAGGCGAGGCTCCGTCACCCTCCATCCCCCC
Source organism: Eutreptiella sp. 'Long Island Sound 2002' (assembly GCA_964036045.1). Classification (NCBI taxonomy): domain Eukaryota; phylum Euglenozoa; class Euglenophyceae; order Eutreptiales; family Eutreptiaceae; genus Eutreptiella; species Eutreptiella sp. 'Long Island Sound 2002'. The sequence goes on from OZ038401.1 coordinate 3,339,661, forward strand.
CCCCCACACACCCCGTCTCCCTCTCCCTCTCCGACTCCAAGCCCCATCCCCCAACTCCCACTCCCACTCCCACTCCGTCTCCCTCATACACCCCCTGCTCCCACCACACGCCTTGCGGCACCGCTGTGCACGGGCCGACGCACGCGCGACCACACCTGCGCACGTCCCAGAAAGTCGTCGGTGTTGCTCGTGTCGTCGTCGTACATGTTCACCACCAGCCTCTGCCCCTGGGCGCAGACCACGAACTCAAACGTCTGGTCCTCCCAGACCGGGTCCAGGGAGTTGTTGCAGGTGGTCGTCGTGAAGGTGGAGTCGCCGAGGGCGACCATGCAAAAGGCATCGGAGGAGTCGAGGTTGACGAAACTGAAAAGCTGTGGGATTGCGAGGCGCGCAGGCAGAGGCGCGGCGGTGCGGTGGTGGGCACTCAGGGGGGGGCAAGAGTCTGCCCCTCCACATCTGCTGCCGTCAGGGAGGGTCCTGTCATGCAGTGCACGGCCCAGCGCGGGGCGCGTGATCATCAATGACTGCAATGGACCACCCAACGGATGTGGCTGAAACATACATTGAAACATACATCGGATGTGGGTGGGTCATATTGAGCCATACATCAGGTGTGGGTGGGTCCTACTGAGTCGCAGATCGGAGGTAATGTGGGTGGGCCCCATTGAACAGCACATCAGATGCGGGCGGGCTCTGTTGGGGGGCACGTCAGACGCGGATGGGTGCTAGTGAACCATACATCACACCTCCTCAGTGACACCCTCTCTGCCGACAGCGCAAGAGGCTCTAGCTCTGCAGCCTCAGGGTTGCCCCCAGGTTGCTCGCTGGGAAGCCAAAAATGATTGACTGCGACAACCGGCCCACAGTACAAGCCCAGTAAGTACCCGAATCTGGAGGTCCCCGAGTCGCCGGGCGGCGGTGGAAAAATTGGTAAAATCGATGACAAGGGGGGGAATGGGGGATGTTGGGAATCATCAACAGATCAGCATGGGAAATGTAGGAACACCTTCCAGAGTGGGAGAAATATGAGGGGAATGGGGGGGGGAAATGGGACGATACACCCATTTTTGCAGCGTCCCGTTTCCCCATTTCTCCGGAGGCCAAAGAGGTTCCCCTGAATCCCCTTCGTGCCGAAGCCAAACCTTCTGAAATAAAGGCAACAGTGGTACGAGTGGCCAGTTCCGGACTGGGGTGCAGAACAAATACTTGGGGAAGGGTGGTCACCCCTTCAACCCTAGCCAAGGGTTCGTGAGGTTTGGTACGCGAGTATCCAGTGGGAAAATGGAGAGAAAAATAAGGTATTCGCAGGTACCCGCCACATCGGGATACTTCCGAGGATTTAAAGGGGGCGTTTTCGCACAGCGTGGGCACAGCGCCAATTATTACGGTGATTATCCAGGTAACAACCCTGAAAACCACGCACCTGCGGAATCATGCACAATCAATTCAAAACTCAAAAATTCAAACATCTGATGCTTGCCATGGGTCCCAGGGACCTAAATTCTGCCCCCTATAGCCCCGTCCACTGCAGCAGCCATTCAATGACGTCCTTTCAATCTTCTGAACTTACCGAACTCCCGGTGGTGGAGAACAGCCAACTTTTCGCACAGCGCGCGCACAGCGCACGGTACGCCCCCAAAGTGGTACACAGCACCGCCATGGCGTAGAGCATGCGATGGTCAAGCTCTTGTCTGCCACCCCCGCAATCAGCGCAGGCCCACAGCACAGGCCCACGGCCATCCAAACGAAACATACCCCAGCATCGACATTCTTGATGCCCTTGGCTTCCTGGATGGTGACCCTCATGACCCCAAGCGGGGGCTCGTACAGGGCCCAGAACATGTTCCGCGCGGCAGTGTCGGTCGACAACTGGACGGGCATGCGGTTGGGCAGCACCAGCAACTGTTGCAGCTGCGTGTTCACGACCTGCTAGAAACGGAAGGGGGAATGCGGAACGGGAGCGGACGGCTGGGGACTGCAGAGCAGACCCCGGGAGGAGATGCCCCGACGTGCGGCACTTGTACTTGTGTGTGTGTGTGTGCGCGCGTGCGCAAACCGCCACCAAGGCGCGCGAACCGCCATCAGGGCGCGCAAACCGCCACCTGGGCGCGCGAACCGCCACCGGGGCGCGCGAACCGCCAGCGGGGCTGTGTGTGTGTGTGTGCGCGCGCGCGCGTGTGTGTGTGTGTGTGCGTGCGTGCGTGCATGTGTGTGTGCGTGTGTGTGTGCGTGTGTGGAAGTCGACCGCTGTGCCCGGACGTCCCCAGAGACAGCGACCCAGAAGGAGCACGCGCGCTGCCACCACGACCCCACCCCCCCTCCACCGCCACTGCGGGTCTGGGGGGCGGAGCGCACGCCCGGCCGGCGCACTGCCGCGTGCGGCACACCTGCCGGACGGTTTTGCCGACCACGGGCCAGTCCAATACTCCCGCGACGCCACTGAACTCAAAGTCGACGAGGGGCAAGTTCAGGAAGTAGACCTGCAACACCGGGAAAGCGCGGGTGGTGGCGGCCACGGGGGGTCCTCAGGGTCGGTTGCTGGCCCCAACCCCCACAGCGTGAGTCAGTTGCCACTGCCAGTGCCAGTGCCTGTGCCTGTGCCTGTGCCTGTGGGGTGACGTGCGCACACGGTGCGCACCCTTTTGGGCAATCACACAGCTTTCACCCTCACAGACGGACCCCCACAGAAGGCCCCCCGATTAGCAGCATGGGCACCAAGAAAACAGCCAGCAAATGGGCATGTGATCAGGTTCTTAGAGTCTGGCATTCCGCAGTCAAAGCCTTGCAGGATACGAAAACCGGCAAAGAAACCGGGGCCTAGACAGCACAAGCATATCGTATGCGGAGGTAATCAAAGAAGTGGTTATGTGGGCATTTGCACCATACTCAAATTTTCCGTGTGTTGAGCAGTGGGGACCTGTGAAAAGGTAGAAGGTAGGCGTTATGCAGCCTTCTTGCCTAGATGCGGGCCTTTCTAGATTTTCTCGCCGTAATGAGTACCGGGAATCCTGGAGAAGGCAGGGGTTGCCGGGTGTGCTGCGAGGGGGTGAGAACAACGAACCCGCTTATTTGCAGTGGCCCTCGAAGGACACATGTCCGGGCCTACCACCCCGACACACACTCTCTACGGGGCGTCGCCAGGATGACGATTTCGTGGGTCTAGTGCCCTCCTGCGAAGTGATGCGAAGAACAGTGCACACCCGAGTGTGACACTGGCCTGCCAGGGACGCCACGACGTGTTTCCCTGACAGGGCTTGGGGAGGACGTGTGCTGCGGTCATAAATGACACGGGTACCAGCTGGAGCCCAAGACAACGACATCGTGTTGCTGAGCTATAGACCAAGGGATAACACGTACAATGCACCCCTCAAGGGATTTACAGTGAAATGGGGTAACAGCTCAGCAACACAGCGCTCCATGTGGCAACAACCAGGCAGAACGATGGGGACAGGTACATCATCTAACGCATGGTGCACGCACGGTGCGCACCGCTCCCCCTGTGCCTGTGCCTGTGCCTGTGCCCGTGCCCATGCCTGTGACTGTGCCTGTGACTGCGTACCAGTACCTGCACCTGTGCTGCATATTCCTCCAATTCCTCCGAGGCATGCCTTCGGCCCCCTAATCTGAGGACGCACCTGCACGGCCCCAATGACGGGAATGCGGTCGATCAAGGGCTTCATTAGAATCGACAGCTGCCCATTGAACTTGATTTTGGACACTCCAACGGTGGCCATGGACACTGCCAACTCGATATCAACGGGTCCCTGGCGGATGCCAAATAGGGGCAGCGGGAGGGGGGGGGGGGGGGGCAAAGAGTGATAAGCAGGCGATTGCAGTGCAAGGGGGTTGGGGCTGAGGGGCAGGGAAAAGCTGGGGTGGCGAAGACCAGCTCGTCAGTATCGGAGCGTGTTGGCCCCCCCACAAGGACCCCGCAGAGTGGGGGATGGTGGGGGGTGGGGGGATGGAGAGCGACGCCACTCCACGGGACCCATCGCTTTCGGAGGGGCGGACGAAATTTATCAAGGGGCCGAAATTTGGATATGTTACGATGTCTTCAAACGCCTACCTTGTGGTTCCCTCTGTCATTGCGCGGAGTCCGCTGGGAACAAGTGGCAGGGCTGTCCCTAGGGAGAGTATCTGTGCTGCGTGCACACCGCGCGCTACTTTCATAGTGGGTTTACCCAGAATGGACTGGCTTTTCCCCCATCACAGAATGCCCCCTAAGGAGAGCAAACCCTTGGGTACAAGACCTGTGTAATCATCCCCCCGTGTTGCCCTATCCGGCGCCTCCCAAGGTGAAAATACATAAGATGGCCCCTTGGCAGCAACCACCACCCTAGTTTGGGGTCTCCTTGTTGGATTGTCGGCTTTTCCTGCCGTTGTCCAAATAGCAGAGGGAAATTATAGTCCTTCCGGCCTCGCCACATATCCCCTGCTGGATTTGGGCCACAGCCAAGCTACCGTGGCGCGAAGCAACCACCGATGCCATACTGGGGCTTGAACCCTTGCCCAGTAGACAGGCTTAGGGTTTAGGTTTAGGTTTAGAGTGGCCGTACGCTATTGGCATACCCGTTGGGCTGTCTCACACCTTGATAATTGATGGCGGCCGCCCTCGGGCACTAGAGGCGGCTATGCACACATTCGCCGTAGAGGTCTATGTTGAGGTATCAGGGGTCCCCTTCCCCGAGCCTCATACAATAGTAGCCACAATGCAGCCAGCCGGGCGATACAGCTACCCTGGGGAGCCCGGAGTGTCGTACTGCAGGGCACCACGGGGTCCAAGTACCCTCATTTGGTCAACGGATCCCGGCTTTGAGACAGAGACCCATGGCTCCCGGTTCGAATCCAAAGGCTCCAACCGACCGGTTCAACTAGCGCCGGGAGTACCCATGCGGCCTCTGGGCGCACCTGAAGACGGCATGGCTGAGAATTCACAACCGGTGTTTGACACCGACGGTTGGATAAACTCCTCGTGCCGTAGCATGTCGCCGAGCGGCCGTCAGAGATGGGACTCATGCCCCGAAATGCCCTCGTTCGCCCTTGCAACAAGAGGGGAGAGGATGACCAACTTGGTGCTGGGCACTGTCCGGAGTTGCTCCCCTTACGTGCTGCTCGTGCATTAGGGGGATACCCCCCATGAGTGGAGTTGGCACCTGCCACTGCCACTGACAAGTGGCCGCTGGCATCACTAACTCACTAACACCTTTTTTGTAGGTGTTGGGATGTGGACACACGCGGATGACGCAAAGCGACCAAATCCCAGGAAAGCAAAAGCAACGCAGGCATTGGTCGCCAGTAGAATCTCGTCAGGCTGCTGACAGTCAGAGAAAAGTCTGGGCGCCTTTCTGTAGGAAACAGGCGCACGGCCGCAGCGTGCCGATGCCTCACCAACTCACCTACCAGCACAACCTGACAATTTTTCTGTCTGATGCTTGCCATACATCCTAGGGTCCCCATTTTTGCACCCTGTGGCCCCTGTTGGCATACCAGGAATTTTTGCGGGGAAAATTTGGTCACCAGAATGGAGAAACTTGGTGCGGGCAAAATTTGGCACGAATTCTTAAATTGTATGGCAAAATGTGGTACAATTTTGTTGCACAAAATTTCGCCTATTCCAATTTCGCCTATTCCAAACCCCCCCCCCGGTACACACACACACACACACACGATTGCAAGACAAATGGACACACACACACACACACACACACACACACACACACACACACACACACACACACGTTGAGAACCGCGAGACAAGAACAAAGCAAGAAAAGCGGTTGAAAGAAAAATCCTCAGGAACAGCAGAGCTGTCCTAGACGTCTTTCGGTCGAACAAAAATAGACACTCAGAAACACACATACACACTTGGTGAAGGGGATCAAAGAACGAAACCGCGGAAGCGCACCATCAGTGTGGGCGAGAGTACGCGGGCACGGCACTGATCACCAAAACAAACTCATCAGGCCATTGAAAACAAAAAGTAGGCAAGGTCCTTTCTGCAACAGGAGTACGGCTTGAGGATGCACAGTTATCACAGTACTACTGGTCACATCTGGCACCTCTACACACACACACACACACACACACACACACTCCACAGGGCCATAGGTACGCTTCGGCAGGTGTCGGCAGGTGCACAACATTGTGCTGGCGGTTGCCCGCTGCAAGTGATGGACGAGGGCAGACCTCGAAAGTGACGTCCAGGTCCAGCCGCACGCTGTTGTCCGCCGTCGTCACCACGAAATTGTCGAGGCTCAAGGGCGTGCTCTCGAGGCCGAACTTCGTGCAACTGACGGTGACCCCCATCGGGATCTGCGCGTTCACCTCCGGCAGGATCGTCTCCTTCAGGAGCTTCTCGGCCGCCCCGTCGATGTGGGGCCACAGCACCTTCAGGAGCATCGATAGCCACTCGAAGCCGGTGCTGACCTCTGCGAAGGTGACGAGAGGGCCCGGGGGGGAATGAAGCGCCGGATACTTCGCTATCGTGTACCCCCGGGTCACAGGCATGCGGTCATCGCTCGCCGGGTCAGTGCCGAATGCCGCCTTGAGTTCGCCGCTGCCAAGCGACTGTCGAATGTTTCGGGGGCTGATTGGGTCGAGCAACAGTCGCGAAGGAGGGGAAGGACCAGAAGGCCCGGGGGGGGGGGGGGGGTGGCGGTAAGTGTGGCGGTGGGCCGCACGTGCTGCTTTGCCCCTTTGCCGTCCCTCCCACGCCGGCGCAGGCACTGTTTGACGCGACGTGTTTCCCAAGACGCGGGGGTGGGGGGGTGGACGGGTGTGTGTGTGGGCGCGCGCGTGCGTGTCCGTGTCCGTGGTGTCCGTTGCAGCGAAGGACATTCCGTACGGGTCCGGTCGCGTGCACCTTCGCGGAGTGCCCGCACGCCCTTCCATTCCCCGCCCCCTGTGTGACATTCCGTCTGGTTGTTGCTCCTTTACGGGGCCCTGGACGGTCACCCGTTCTTCCCTTCCCATGTACGGGTCGCTACTTTCTGTCGGCCGCTGCGGCCGGTGCTCTTGCTGGTGTCGTTTCCGCGTTCGCGGAGCCCAGTAGTTGGTGTGCCGGGGCTGTGCTGGATGTGGCATGGTGTGCCGGTTGCGTGTCAGCGGCGCCCGCCCCGCCCACAGAGGGTGGGGGTGCGTCCAGTACATGACACCCATTCACTTGAGACAAGGCCATGGGGCGTCCTGCCACGGCGTCTGTGTCACCTCTGCACTCCATTTGGGATGTCGCTGTACTTGGTCGTGCGCATGCGCATGCGCACGCGACGTACGGACATATGTCTGCGCCCTTGAGCATGCGTGGGGGTAGGTCGGAGGCGTTGACCAGGCAGCCCCCCCCCCCCCCGCATCCCCCACCTCCCCACAGCCCCAAGTCCAGCGTTGGGGGCTGGCAGGGCCGGGGGGGGGGGGGCTGCGATGCCCCGACAGGCCAGCCACCGAAGTCCGGGGAGGCTCTTCGGACAGCACACCCCCGTCCGCCCTCCCCCCCCCGGGATGCATTGGAAGGAAGGGAAGGTACCCCCCCCCCCCCTTTGCAGGGCGCACCGCCTATGCCCAGCCATTGTCGCCCTGACGGCAAGTGCCAGCCTCAATGGCATCTGTAACCGACAATAATTGCCCCCAACCGCTTTGGCAACCTCCTCGATTTGCCTGTGTACCCGCTTCTGGGACCGCCGAGGCCCTGCCCTTCGACTGCATTCCTACCACCCCCCCTCTTTCCCTCGCTGCTCGCCCCTTGCCCAACGGCGGCACTTCCTAACAAACGCCCACACCGCACCCCCCGGCGTACCCGAGTCGAAGTTTCGGGCCGGCACGTCCTCCGGTGTGGCGGGCGTCAGGGCGTAGAGCTTCAGGGACACCAGCAGCTCGCTGCCCTCCGCCGCCGCGTTGTCGAGGGGCACCCGCTGCCGCAGCACCAGGCCCTCCGCCTCCAGCACGTCGCTCAGGGGGAACGACGCCTCGCCCAGGACCGTGGACCCGTCGGCGACGACCTCGAGCTTGACGGTGTGGGCGCCGGGGTCGTCCATGAGGAACTCCAGGGCCTGAGGCACGGCGGGTACTGAGTGCACCCCTCCCCCCCTCAGTACACGGATGCTTTGGAAGGGAAGGGGCCTCCGAGGCGGCCCCAGAGGCGGTTGGACAGGCGGTTGGAGGAGATTGCCAAAGCGGTTGGGGGCGGTTACTGTCGGTTACAAATGCCATTGAGGCTGGCACTTGGCGTCCGGGGGACAGTGGCTGGGCATGGGCTGGCGGCCTGGAGGAGAGGGGGTACTTCCCCCCATTCCAATGCAACCCTGCCCCCCCCCCCCTTCCCATGTGCACGGGCTCCTGACAACGCGGACACCCCCACGCCCCTTTGGATGAGCTCTTTGGGGGAGCTCCCCCTTTGCAACCGGCCTTTTCATGCCTTTTTCATGCAGCGGGAGGCACGGGCACGCGTTGCCACGGCCTTTGGGCTCTTCTCGTGAGTCGCGTGCACTGCGCTACGCTACGCTAGTCCCAGTCGCGGAGGACCGGCACTGGGGCGTACACGCACACAGCGCCTGTCCCGGCCACTTTGGTCCGCACTCGAACACCCCCAACGCGTCCATCACTCGGCCTGAAGGAGGTTGGCTTTGCAGTCATCTTTGCCCCCGCTAGTACAGCCACACCACGTCTACATGCGTGGCTGTAAAACTAGAGGCATTCCAATGCTCAACGCTCGAGGGCACAGGACCTCAAGGCCGTACTCGGGCAAACAGGTGCTCATTCAATGTGAGGTAACCGATTGCATCCGCCGGTCGACCAGCAACCGCCGTCAGTCCACCACCAACCGACGGTTGGTTGGTGACATCGACTGCAGGCGGTTGACCGCCGACCGCCAGCGGTTGATCACCAACCGCTTGCGGTCGTTGGTCAGCGCCTACGGCACTGCAACGCGGTCCTCCGAGGGATTGGGTCGCAAGAGCGGCGGGTGGCAAAGAGGGAAAAAGCGGCCAGGCAGTCCCGGTCGTGCAGGACTGGCACTGGGGCGTACACGCACACAGCGCCTGTCCCGGCCACTTTGGTCCGCACCCGAACACCCCCAACGCGTCCATCACTCGGCCTGAAGGAGGTCGGCTTTGCAGTCATCTTTGCCCCCGCTAGTACAGCCACACCACGTCTACATGCGTGGCTGTAAAACTAGAGGCATTCCAATGCTCAACGCTCGAGGGCACAGGACCTCAAGGCCGCACTCGGGCAATAACACGTTTTGTTCCACAAAAAAAAAGGCCACAAAACGTTCGTCTCTCATGGTGTTGCACACCGGCCTCATCATCTCTCATTGCGGGCCATCCTCTTCTCTCGTCAGGGCGAATGCCGTGCGAGTGAGCGTCGGCGAACCAACGCGCCGAAAGAAAATCTCAGCACAAGCACGTGACACGGAGTCATAACATGTCTGGCCTGCGATATGAAGGCAAGCAAGTCGGCCCTCGTCCTTCTGGAGACTTGGTCCGATGGATTCAAAGACCTCATCAACAGGCCTTTGCTTAGTGGGGGGGGCCAGGGGGTCAGGGCGGGTTCCCAGTGAGAAGCCTTGTGGATGGCGCTGGGTCCTAAACCCCCCCCCTCCATTGTTTTCAGTCATCCGGGGACCTATAGCCCCCCCCCTTCTCACCCAACTTCAAAGACAGAGCTGTGCAAAGATACTTTGCTGCCAGTTACTTCTTCCACATATGCATCAAACAGGGCTGCGCCCTTTTCTTTTTTGCTGGAGGCTGGTATCCATGAGGGGGAAATAAGCAGAAACTGGAAACACAGAACAAACAACAGATGGCGCAAAGCGCCTAACACAAAATTGGACAAAGGGCTGACCTATAACCCCCCCCCACCACCTATAACCCCCCCCTTTGGCTCGGGCATTCATCAAGAATACTATAACCCCCAGGAGGGCTATAGGTGGGGGGTGGGGGGTTTACTCAGTTGCCCATAGGGCGGGCCTCCTTCCTACTGAGCTGACTGGCACGTGGGGCTGGATCCTACGGAGATCCCCTCACCAGGGCAGGGGGTCACCCCCAGCGCCCGCCCCCACTGAGCAAAGGCCTGCTTAGTCATGAAAGGCACAGACATCCCCGAGGCACAGGCACGACCTGCTCCCACTCGGGGTTCGGCACCGCCTTCGGCACGAACGTCACCTCCTCGTCATCCTCCTCCGTTGGGACGGGCACCTGCGCAGTAGCAGAGGGGGGGGGTCTCAGTGCTGGCACCACCACAAAGGGGGGGGGGGGCGCTGTACCACACGGCGACACGCACAGACACCCCACGGCACCGGTGCGCCGTTGTAGGCCGGCGACGGAGGGCGGGTGTGGTCGAGGTGAGGGGAAGTAGGCGTGGCACCCCCGCACCCCGTCCCGGATGGACAATCCCCCCAGAACGCGTGACGGTCCCCGCAATCCCCGGGCAGGGCTGTCCACATGGGGGGGAAAAACACCTTCGTAACGCCAACAGAACGAACGTTCACAGGGATGCTCTCTGGTTCGTGGTCATGGGACCTTCTCTACTTCAAAGGTCGGCGGTTAGCGGTTGGCGGTGGGTGGTTGGTGGCGGTTGGCGGTTGCCGGTTGCCGGTTGATGGCAGTTGGCGGCGGTTGGTGGTTCACGGTTGGTGGCTGGTGGGTGTTGGGGTTGGCGGTTGGCAGCGGCTAGCAGCGGGTGGTGATTGGCGGTTGGTGGCAGTTGGCTGTTGGCGGCAGTTGGCGGTCGCCGGTTGGCGGTTGGTGGTCCCTGGGGGCTGTCCTTAGCAAAAAAAATCGGGCTTCTGAAGGACAGCCTTGCCCCCGGGGCGCACGGGCACAAAATGACGGTGCCCCCCACTGTCGGATGCAAATATTGAATGCTGATCTTCAAAACCCACAAGGCACAGGCTGCATGGCCACAACAATCAGAAGCCAAAGCCCTGCAGTGACTTTGTCATAGGCACCGTTCGCTAAGACAACAGAACGAACCGGAGGACACAGTGATGTGGGCTCGTTCGGATGCCTCGAACTAAACAATGCCCGGCACACCAGCCGAGACATTCGTTCGCCACTCACCTGCCGCGGGACGCAGACGTTGAAGGCAATGCTGACCGCAGAGTCACAAAGAGTCGCCCCCGCCCCCCGGGGGACGGAGGTGGTGGCGGTTTGGGGGGGGGGGGGACAATGTGCGAAGCCCCAAACCTTGTCTCTACAATTCTGTTGCCACCGGAGGAGATTTGTTCTTCCCCACCTTCGGCGCTGTGGACTTTTTCTTTGAGAGGCAAGTGACGCCCCACCGGCTCCGGGGGGGGCGAGGGGGGCGTGTATGTACTTGAGCCTCTGGTCGCGTGGTATGCCTTGCCTGGGAGGGGGGGGGGGGGGGGCTTGTGAGTGCCCTGCGCCACTCGCACTTCTACGGGACAACTGCACCAGTCGTATCCGGCAATCGCATGGCCGTGGCCTTTGTCCCGGGCTTCAGGAGCACGACACAGATCGACACAAGGCCCCCATCGACAAGCGGTGGTGGGCACCGGCCCCCTCTACCCACGCGGCGGCACCGGCGCACAACACCCGGGCGCGGCAGCGACAGGCAGTCGTCCAACGACAACCGCACAACCGATACACCGCGCGGGCCCTCCCCGCGACTGGTGGACGGCCCTGTGTGCCACTGGCGCCCGTTAAGGAAACCGCTTCCCGTTCAGAGTCAGCCCTCGACTCAGTCATACGCTCCCCAGTCACACACAGAACTCAGCGGGACCCAACCAGACCTGCCACTAGCGTCTGCCGGCTCAGACATGATCCGATGCAGCAGGGTCCTACTGAGCCACACGCTGGACGCGGCACGTTCCTACTGAGTTCTGGTGGTGCAGGGGGCGGGTATTACTGAGTGGCCGTTGGTACGGTGCCGATTCCTACTGAGAACCAGTTTCCCTGCCAGGCGCGAGTGGCAGGTCCGGACCCAACGGCGTCCATCGCGCCTCAATCGCGTCCAGCTCTTCCGAATCGCGTCGCGCGCGCTCCTGGCCCCTGCCCCAGCCCCCGGGCCCTTGACGGGCACCTGGATCCAGAGCGGGACGGCTTTGGTGGTGCGCTCCTGCCCGGCCACCGTCACGCGCACCGCCGCCTGCCCCAGCCCCTCCGTCGGGAGGCCGTACGCCTGGTCCACGAGGGCGGCGAGCACGGCCTGGGGGCTGCCGGCGTCCGCGAGGAGGGCCGCGTCGCTCTTGAGCGTGGAGAACGCCCCCTCCACACGCACCCGCCCGCCGTACGACACGTCCGCCCACGCCTCGCCTGCAGACGACACGGGGGCAGGGCACGGATGCAGTCGAAGAGAAGGGACCTCAGAGGCCGCCCCAGAGGCGGTTAGGCAGGCGGTTGGAGGAGGTTGCCAAAGCGGTTGGGGGCGGTTACTGTCGGTTACAAATGCCATTGAGGCTGGCACTTGCCGTCAGGGAGACAGTGGCTGGGTATAGGCTGGGCGCCATGGAGGGGGGGGGGGGGGGGCTCCCCCCCTTCCAATGCATCACTGGGGCAGGGCCAACGCCGCCGGATACCCACTTTTTGGGAGGGACAACGCGGGGCAGGGCCGGGCCTCCGCCGCGCGGACGGGGCCGGTGCGCCGCACGAGGCCTGGGGGGGCCTCCACTTAGACTCTGGGCACCCACTGGCACGCGCGTTCGAGCGCCCTGTGGCTAGGAAGGGGGAGTGGGGGGGGGGGGGCGGTTGTCCTGAAGAGTTTAAAAGGGGGCGTGTGTGCACAGCGCGCACAGCGCGGCCACAGCGCGAGCACAGCGCGCACGTGACAGGAAGAAATTGGGGGTGCAACAATTGGCAATATTCTTGCCGATACAAACCATACTACACCCCCACAACGTTGGACAGCCTGATGTTTCACCCCACCCCAGCATAAGAGACGCCAGTGTACCCAGCCACAGCAAAGACACATGAAAAAAAAAAGGCAAGAATAAAGTTTGTCCTTCACTCGAAGTGTGAACACCGTACTCACCTTCGCTTAGCATACGTACAGGACATGCATCACTCGACATGGCGTCCACATCCTTTTCGGCCATGTACAGCCACACGGCAATACTTCTTGCCTCGCGATGGGATTTGTGTGCTGCCGGCTGATGAGGAGGACGAATCAGAACTATCTGCACTTACAGTAGAGCCACCGGATATGTATTGGGCGAACCGGGAAAAAGATACCACGAAGCGATAGGAAAGGATGCACAACAACACATACCAATGCACTAGAAATGAGGGCAAAGCATGCATCCAACTCATATAAATGCATAACAAGGCTCATTGTTACGGGTACTAGGCACTACTACGCAGGTTGGGCATGGTCCTGTACAAACTTTGTGCACAGCGCGCGCAAAGCGCGGGCACAGCGCGCAATACACCCCCAAAGAGACCCGGCCGGCCTCCGGGACGCTCGACCCTCCGCAGAGCGCCAGTCGGCGAGTCACTGCGGTCGGTCATCGGCCAACCGCCGTCAGTTACACAATCCCGCCAGCAACGACCTCCGGCCGCCCTTCGTGAAAAAAAAAAATTAATCTCATTCCTGAACGACAGCCATGAGGAAGGGGGGGGGGATAACTTCGCGCGGGGATTATGTCGCCAGGGAAGATATCGGGAAGGCGAAAGTTTCGCCCCCCCCCTCCCCTCCAGAAGCCGAGCGCTCCCAGTGTCCCACGCACACACGGCCCTGCCAACGCCCCTGCCCTCCGTGAACACGCCGTGTCCGGGCCCGACGCAGGGGAGAGCCGCGGTTGTCGGACCGGAATGCCCGTTTCCGTGACGTGCAGAAGCGGTTGCGTGTGTTGGGGGGGGGGGGGGTGTTCACGCTGATGTCTGGGGGAAGAGGGAGGGGGTGGGGGGGGTGGGGGTCAGACCGGCCCCCTCCCCCTTTTGGCGTGTGATGCGGGTTCGGTGTTGCGGGGGTCTGTTCGACCGAGGCAGCCCTTTGGACCCGGACGCAGCGGCCGCCCGGACTTGTGCGTCGTCGTCGTTGTTGTCGGCGCCGGTGAGACCAACGCGTTGGGCGTTTGGTGGACGGGGCCGCACCACCGCGAGGGGGCCTACCGGCACTTTCACGGGCACTTCTGCTGCGGTACAGCCCTTCGGAGACCTACGGTCCGCCCGGTGCCCCCGGTCCTGTGCGCCGGCCCTACGCCTGTGGGCCCTGCCACACCGGCGCACAAACCGTCGGCTTTGAGAACATGCGCCGCAGCACCGCCGCTGTCCTCGTGGCATCCGCCGCTCGAGACGACGGCATTGACCACTCAGCCCCGCCCCCCCCCTCCCTCCCCCCGAAAAGGGGTGCTGAGGTTTCAGGCGAAGACAAGTTTTGGCCTCAACTCATTGGCACCGAAACCCCCGAAGAATGGCCGCCCGGGGGGTACCTTCGTTGAAGAGGTCCGTGACCTTCACAGTGGCGGTGCCCAGAAGGTCGTCATTGCCGCAGTCCTCGTCGTAGAGAGTGATCTCCACGAGCTGGTCGTCGGAGTGCACCAGGAAGTCGTAGCACTCGTTCCACACGGGGTTCTTGCTGTCCTTGATGGCCGGTGTCGTCCGGGTTTGCGCACCTGCGGTACGAGGGCGACAGTGTGCGTGTGTGCACGCGCGTGCGCGTGCGTGTGCGTGCGTGTTCGTGCGCGCGCGCATGTGTGTGTGTGTGTGTGTGCGTGCGTGCGCGCGCGCGCGTCCACGCGCGCATGTGTATAACGCCCAAATCTTTCGAATCATGCTCAAACTGTGAGGATGTGCGCATGTGTGTGAGTGTGTGTGTGTGTGCGTGCGTGCCACGGTGTCAGTGCCGGTCATCAAGCTGCGAGGTTCAACTCAACACCTGCGTGCGCGCGCGCGTGCGTGCGGGCCGGCGTGTGTGTGCCGCCCAATCGTTTCAACCCATCGCAGCGTTCGCCATCATACAGCACATCTACGGGAATGCTCGTGCGTGTGTATGTGTGTGTGCGTGTGCGTGTGCGTGTGTTTGCCGACGCGTGTTTGTGTGGACGCGGCAGACACGCTCAAACAAGACCATGTACCGGGCCTGGGCTCCTGCCGCGCCCTGCACCCCGGCCGCCCTATGTGTTGTACGTCGATAGCGCGCCGAAGCTCGGAGGCCCGTCGGGTGTCCGGTGGAGCCTTGAACAGAGGAGGAGTTGGGCCATGATCAGTTTTGCAAAGGGGGTGAGGGGGTCTGGAACCCAAAAGTCCAAAAGTTTGTGTACCAAAAACAGCCCAAATCAAGATTTCCTTGTGTAAAGTTCGTTTTCTCCCGCCATGAAATGCGGGTCCGAGAGGGGGGGCGGGGGGGTTAGCCCCCCCCCCCCCGCTATGGGATACGGATGCGTGTGCACGACCGGTACCGTCAGGCACAAAGCAGAAGTGCAAAGCAAAAGTCAAAGAGAAAAGCTCTTCAGTGACATGTCATAGGCGCCTTTCGCTGCCCCCCCCCCAACCCCCGTCCCCAGGAGCTGCTGAGTAAAGCAAAACTCGGGCCATGATGTCAGGGGGGCGAATGCCCAGCATGACCTCGTGCCATGACTTGCTCAGTTTGACTCAAATGAGTTGGCTGCTGCTCACAGATTGCTTTGCCTTGCTGCCCCCGCAGCGCACAAGAGGAGTGGGGGTCGGGGACTGTTCGACTGTGGTGGGCTTTGGGGCCCCGGAGGGCGGCGTCGAGGCAGCACGTTGCGGACTCATGGGCAGACGGAGGGGGTGGGCTGTGCACCGGCCGTCCAGGCCAGGGGTTGCGTGTGACCCCCATCTTCTGAGCCTCCACCCCGGCTTACCCCCCCCCACGAGAGGCACAGCTATCTGCGTCTCCGCGTGCCTGTGCAGGGCTGTCCCAAAATACCAAAGAAAAAACTGCCGGCACGTGGTACGCTCGCCTCCGTAGAGCGCCAACCCACGAGTAACTGCAGTCGGTTGAGCGCCGACCGCCGTCGGTTGAGTGTCAACCGCCGTCGGTTAACCGAATCCTGCGACCGATACTCTCGTGCCGTCCTTAGCGAAAAAAAAGAAGAAGAAGAAGAAGACATATCGCGTTCCTAAAGGACAGTCCTCTGCCTGTGTGTCCGCGTGTTGGTGGGTGCACATGCGTGTGGGTGTGCACGCGCCACTGGCGCAGCGCGCGCGCGTCCACTGGGCACGGCACTGCACGTCGGCGCGCTGCACTTCACTTCACTTCACCGCATGCCACGGCACCCGCCCGTCCCTCACCCATCCACAGGGGCATGCAGGCGGGGGACCACACCAAGGCGGACAATTGCGTAGGGGTCTGATTTGTCGTGGGGCTTCAGGAAGCACTTGAGGCCAGCATCCGCGTTCTTGAGGTCGCTTCCCTGTGAATGTCAGTGTTAGTACGAGGGCGGGGGGCTGGGGGGGCGATCAGGGGTGCATTAGAAGGGAGGGCATCTCCGAGGCGGCTCTAGAGGTGGCCCCAGCGGCGGTTAAACAGGCGGTTGGAGGAGGTTGCCAAAGCGGTTGGGGGCGGTTACTGTCGGTTACAAATGCTGTTGAAGCTTGCACTTGCCGTCAGGGAGACAGTGGCTGGGCGTAGGTTGGGCGCCCTAGAGGGGGGTACCCCCCTCCCTTCCAATGCATCTGACCCCCACCCCTCGGATCCCATTCTTCCCCATTACTCCCCCGTTACTTCCCATTATTCCCACTATCGTCCCCAAGACGTCACCCTGTGTTTTCCTACGGTAGCCCTACTGCAATGAGAAATTGACTGGCCAAAGCCAAACGAACTTAACTTGCCAAACGTTGCCAAGGGTTTGCCAAGCGCACGGCACTGCCCCCCGGGGGGTGTGCCTTCAGGGCTGAATGAGTGAATTCCGGGTGCACGTACCTGTGCGCCTTCTGAGGAGGGCCTCCTCCACTCGCGGATGGGGCGGTTGGTGGTCCAACCGGCGGGGGGGGGGGGGGGGGGGCTGGAGGGGGGGCTGGAGGGGGGGGGTGACGTCCATACTCGGCGCTAAGACCCGCCACGGCAGGTGTCGGCAGGTGTCAGGCAATGTGGTAGAGGCACATGGAAACTCACACACACTTTGTGAGGGAAACAGTGAACCAACGACCAAGACCCCGTGTGGATGATACGGTGCACAGCAGGGCAGAGGTCACAGGGCACAACTCACACACACACACACGCGCGCGCGCGCGCGCACGCACGCACGCACGCGCCCGCACCCGCGCACGCACCCGCGCACGCACACGCACACGCACACGCACACGCACACGCACACGCACACGCACACGCACACGCACACGCACACGCACACGCACACACACTCACACACGCACACACACACACACACACACACACACACACACACACACTCACACACGCACACACACACGCACACACACACACACACACACACACACACACACACACACAATGAGAACCGCAAAAACAAGAACAAAGCAAGAAAAGCGGTGAAAGAAAACTCCTCAGGGACAGCGGAGGTGTCCTAGACGTCTTTCGGTCTGTCGGAAAACGCGGCAATGTGCTGCACCGGATATCAGTTCAGATCTTGTTCCCTGACCTGCCCTGAGAATCGTGCAGCGTTAATGACAGACCACAAGTTTTACCTACGGAGGAGGTCGTGTTGTCTCATCAACATATGCAACCTGTGCTAGGTGCGTCCACCTCACCGCACACACACACACACACACACACACACACACACACACACACACAGACAACACAGGTCCGGCGGGTGTCGGCAGGTGTCATAAAACGTTGCGACAGGTGTTAGCGCCAAACATGGTTCAGAACGACGCGGGGGAGGGTGGGGGTTGCCACTCAGCAAACGCCTGCTGCCCTTGGGCAGCGGGGGGCAGCCATGCCGCTATCGTTTTGGGGGGGGGGGGGGGGGCACGGGCCGTGGGAGGCGGCACAGACCTCGGCCATCGTCAGCTTGACGACCCAGGGCTCGATGTAGCTGCGGCTGAAGATGTCGCCGACGCCGGGGGCGTCCTGGGCCAACTTGACGGTCATCATGTTGGGCAGCACGAGCAGGTCCGACACCACGTCCGACACGACGTTGCGGATCACGCGGCCCACGAACGGCAGGTCCGCGACGTTCGCGGCGCCTGTCGCGGGTGCGGGCGCGCGCGGGCGACGGCGGGGCGGGGCGCCCCCGACCCCTCGGCACAGTGCCGCCGGTGCCAAAGGGGCGCCCCGTCCTCCCCATGCCCCAAAGTCCCCCCCTCGAGAGGGAGAACACCGCCCCAACGCCGTGAGAGTCCGGAGCGGCCCCGGGGGCGCCCGACGGCGAGTTCGCTGGATCATCAACGGAACAACGGACGGACGCAGATGGGGGCGCTCACGTCGACGCACCCACGCACACGCCTGCGGTAGCAGCCCCCCCGTGTGACATTCCGTCGGGTTGTTGCTCCTTTACGGGGCCCTGGACAGTCACCCGTTCTTCCCTTCGCATGTTGCGTCGGGTCGCTGCGTTCTGTCGGCCGCTGCGGCCGGTGCTCTTGCTGGTGTCGTTTCCGCGTTCGCGGAGCCTAGTGATTGGTGTGTTGGGGCTGTGCTGGATGTGGCGGGATGTGCCGTTTGCGCGTCAGCGGCGCCCAATAGTTGGCGTATTGGGGTATGTGCTGGTTGTTGCCGGGGTCGTTGCCGGGGCCGGGGTAGCAGCCCCCCCCCGCCCCCCTCAGATCTACGGGTTTGCCTTTTGTTTGGGGGGGGGGAGGGGGCACAACTCAAAAGTCCAAAGTCCAAAGCGTGGGTTAGCCCAATACACAAGTGGACACCCACGTCCCCGGGTCCGACTACGGACGAGGGGCGGAGATTCGGAAGGGCCATCGCAGTCCGGCCTCGACCCCCCGGCTCCACGGCCTCCCTCACAACAATACACTCCGCCAGTCCACGCCCCAACGCCCGGCGGGCAGCGAGCGGGACAACCCGGTGTTGATGCCGCAGGGGCCCGGGGAGGGGGGGGGGGGGGGCTAGGGCCGCTGTCGGCGGGGCCAACGGTGCGGCACTGTCCAATGCGGCCCCCACTGCAATGCCCTGGAGGGAGGGGGTGGCGGAGGGTCCGTGTCCCTGGGCAGGAGGAGGAGGGGGGGGGGGGGCAGAGCTCCTTTTGAAAGGGGGGGCTCCAGAGGGGGGGGGGGGGCAGAGCTCCTTTTGAAAGGGGGGGGCTCCAGAGGGGGGGGGGGGGAGAGCTCCTTTTGAAGGGGGGTCCAGGGCAGGCTTCGTTTATAAGAGGGGGGGGGGTATTTTGGACAAGACCCACCCACCCAACTTTGGACCCACCCACCCAACTTTTGACCCACCCAGACCCCCCCCCCTCTTATAATTCTGTGGGGAGCATTTTTTGTGAACCAAATTGAAGCCAAGGCGCTCTCCCGGGTTAGGCATCCCCAAAGGGTGACACACCAAAAACTTCCAAACACCAGGGTTTGAACCAGGGATCTTTGGAATTGCAGTTGAGTTCCTTGACAACTGGGCTACCAACCAGCTCTGACAGCATTGTGCAACAAAGGGTCCACAGGTTTAACATGTTATCAAAAAAAAGTCCGCCATGTGAAAAAGTGCCACCGGCACACCTGCCACCTGCACAACGACACAACAGAAAGGGGCACCAGCAAACAGCCAGACAAGGCTCCTGTGACAAAAGAAAGAAGGTGTGGCAGGAGCCCAACCCAGAAAACCCTCAGAATTATAAGAGGGGGGGGGGTCCAGAGCTTTAGACCCACCCACCCAGACCCCCCCCCCCTATTGCAAAATAGCTCTTATAAACGAAGCCTGGTCCAGGGGGGGCACCCCCCGCCCTGAGGCCGAGGTGTTCAAAGGAGCCCGGGGGCCATGAGCAACGGATACCGAGCTCGCACATGCCCCCGTGACACAGGCATACGGTCATAGCCACGACTCGCAGTACATTGCTTTGCCTCGCTGCACTGCAGCGCAAACCAGATCAGTGCCGAGTGCTGCCCTGAGGTCGCCGCACAAGACGGCCATCGAAAGGAGCCCGGGGGGAGGGGGGGGGGGGGGGGCGTTGGAGCCCCTTTTTCAACCCCCCCTCCCCCCGGGGGTGGGGCTCTCCTGTCAGGCCATGCCCAGGCCACACGGTCGCGTGGGACCGGTCAGGGACCAGAAAGATCCCTAAAAAACATGAAAGTGGCCGTTTTGAAAGCAGCACGTCGTGGGGGTGGCAGCAAAGGCATCGTTTGCCCCCCCTTTTTGATCAAGATTGCTCTTCAGTTTTGGCCCGGAAATGGCCAAAAGCCGGTTCCTGACAGCAGCGGCACTGCAGCCCAGGCAGCGGTTGCTGCAGCGGCCGCGTACCGTGTTTCTGCGCAGGTAGAGGGACGCGCGCGCGCGCGCGCCAGTGCACCGGCGAAAAAGAAACCGCCGGCGCGAGAAGCGAAGGCGGTTGGCAGTGGGAGGGGAGGGGGAGGAGGATCACCACCGGCGGAGCGTTGAGGCGGGAGGGGGGGGGGGGGGCTGCTGCGGCGCGGACGGACCTGAGAAGTTGAAGTCCAGCGTCGGCGTGTTGGCGAATGAGACCGTGACGGCCCCGGCCACGGGGATCTGAGGGATCAGGGGCCGGAGGGTGACGGTCATGCAGCCCTTCAGCACCAGCTCTTTGATGCCCACGTGCACTCCTGCGGAGGCGGAGGGGGACGATCCGGACATGATCCGCATTCCGGTCATTTGTTCAAAGCCATCGTTCCTTCAAAGCGGCCCTCCGTTCTCCGCCCCCCCTTTGCGCAGCCGAGGGCAGGGCTTCTTTTGAGCGGGGGGGGGGGGGAGGGGGGGAGGGGGTTTTGGACCTTAAACTTGGTGTACCAAAAATGGCCTGACCAGATTTTCCTTATTGTAAATTTCGTTTTTTCCCACAATGGTCACTTTGGTCTGGGGAGGGGGGGAGGGGGTTTTGGGGGAGGGATCCCCCCCCCCTTGGTTTTTAATTATTCTAAAGAAGCCCTGGCCGAGGGGGGGTGGCACCATCAGTTGCCCGCTTTCCCAGAAATTGCCTGCATCCCAACGCCTCAGTGCGGTGCAGGTACTACCGCATAGCGCTCCCGGGAGGGCGGGGTGGTGGTGCTTCGTCAACTGAACGGGATGACTGGGTGCACGACGCTCCGGTGGAACTTCGGTCCCGCGTTTAGAGCAAAGTGCCGTTGGTGTTGGTGGAGGTGTTGGACGTGTCGCCGCCGGTACCGTTCTGTTTTTCTTGCCGTCGGTTATACAGCCCCCGCCTGGAGCCACCATTTTCTCGGGGGCTGGGGCCATCCAAGTGCCATTTTGGCACCATTTGGCTGCATCGCGGGGAACACCCCAACTTGATCCATAATTTCAAACACACGTTTTCCTGCATTTCTAAGCAAGCCGAATCCACCCAGCTTCGCTCCCGGCGAAAACGGAAACTTTTTTGCGCGTCGCGCCACGCGCGTGTGTTGAAAAAATCACTTCCGGCCCTGCACCCCCCGACTGTGTGCAGCGTCGTCGCTGCACACAAAGACAGTCAAGGGTCAGCAACAGGCGCCGGGTTCGGGGAAAGGCCAGAGTGCCCTGTCCTCTTCCCTGTCCGGGTACGGCGGGGGGGGGGGGGGACCAGTCCTACGCCCTGCCCCTCCCCCGTCTCTCCGTAGCACGGGGGCGTACGCGACACCAACAACAGCAACGCTGTTTGATGGTGGGCCCCCCCCTGCGTCCCCTGGCCACATGCACGTCCTTCCAATCGTTCAATTCGGGGTCGGCAGCGGTCCCGGATCAGTGAGTCTGACCCAAGAGAGATGTGCTGGCGTGGCATTCAACTTGTGGTTTGTTTTTGTGTGTTCCGGCGCTGGGCGTGCGCAGCAGGCCCCTGAGAAGGGCTGGAGTCACGAGCGCGCATGGACATTGGGTCCAGAGCTATGTACCCCACCCTCCCCTTGTCTAAGCTACGCAAAAATACGGAATTCATACGGTCCCTACGCCGACTGTCCCTTGGACAAGGCCGTAGCTTGCGCGCGACATATACAACTACCAGCACACATGCCAACACCAAGAAAGGGGACGATAATGCACAAATATCCCCAAAATCAGAGCTCTGCGGGTTCAAGTGGGCAACATCACAACGAATGTGTCCATCACTCCATGTAACTGGCAGATGTGTCACCAAAACCATGTCTTATGCGGTTGAACTTCATTTCGTACCGAATTAAATTAGGTACAGAATCAATACGGTCCCTACGCCCGCGGTAGCTTAGCCATAATCCGACGATGGCCGTCACCACCGGTATCCCACCGGCAGGAAATCACTGCTCATTGTCTCTGTAAAGCGGCGGAGCCGCTGCCATGAACCGTCCAAACGCGGCGAAGCCACGCCAACCGTTGTAGCTTAGACAAGGCCGCAGCTTAGCCATAGAACGATGATGGACATCACCCCCGGTATCCCACCGGGAGGCAATGCAATCACCGGCAGGAAGGCCGCAGCTTAGACAAAGGGAGGGGGGGGGGTGCAGTCGCCATCTTGTGACCAGTAGCTTTACACGGGTAAAGTGTGTCCCGAAGAGGGACACCGCCGGGGGTGACATTACACTTGTGTTTATTGCGGAAACGTGTTTAAGAATCGCTGTGGGTAGGGGGTCAGAGTACGGGGCCCTGATGGGACGCCCGGACACGGGGCGACAGGCATCGCAAGAGGCGCACATCTGGTTGCGTGGGGAGGGGCATGTCCAGGAGGTTGGCAGGTGGGGGCAACAACCGACGTCGACAATGACAACACCTTGATCACCAACACCACCACCACCACCACCGACGACGACCACCACAACGACGACGAGTGACGTCAACGACTCCAACTGCAACAACAACGATGACAACATGAGCTGACGTCGACAACGATGACCAGGGCGGTCCTTAACGGGAAAAAAAAAGTGTTCCGGTCGCCGCTGGCGGTTGGCGGCGGTTGGTGGTTGGCGGTTGGTGGCGTTCGGTGGCGGTTGGTGGTTGGCGGTTGGTGGCGGTTAGCGGTTGATGGGAGTTGGCGGTTGGCGGTTGGTGGTCCCTTGGGGCGGTCCTTAAGGGCGGTCCTTACCAAAAAAAAAAAAATCTGGTTCCTTAAGGACCGCCCTGTCGATGACGACGACAAAAATGCCAGATGTCAACGACGACAGGAACAGCAACAGCGGCAAAAACAACCACGAGCGGCGTCAACGACAACAAATTCACGAATCTTAGCAGCCGCAACAGCAGCAGGAGGTGCAGCAACAGCAGCAATAGCAGCAGCAACAGCAACAGCAACAGCCAGAACAGGCAGCCCCGGCAGAAGATGAGGACAGCTGCTGCTGCACGAAGACACCCGCAAAGGAGATAGAAATATCCGGATCGCCCTCATACAGAATGTCCAGATGCAGCGTAACGGAGTCCTCCACCCGAGAGACCGTGCGAATGCTGACGACCCGCGGGGGCACCGATCCCAAGGAGAAGCGGTTGAAGTGGATGGACTTGAGGAGCGACGGGACATTCTTTTGGATCTCCGGTTCGATGACAGTCTTCACAAGATCCGTCGCCGCCTGCAGCAGATGACAGAGGGATGGGCCAGCAGCCAAGGGCCGACTTGGAGGTCGGGTCAGGAGGTCGAAATTTTTGTCGTGTTTTTCACGCACATTTGGACTCTCCACAAAAATCCCAGCATCTTGAGTGTAGACACATGGGGTAAACAAATTTTCCCCCGTCGGCAGGCCGGAAAAAAAAAATCCGGCGCCTTTGGCGCCCCATTTTCCCACATCTGTGGCAAAATATATGCCACCCTCCCCACTTGCCATGCCCATCTGTCACTCTCCATCTGTGACTGAGTGACAGATAGCCCAACCCCCACCCACCCACCCGCCAGCCCCGGCAAAATTGGACCTGTTCTTATGGCCATCCCTGGTGTGGTGTGATATCCGCAGTTAGTGTGGTGTGCATCGTGTGGGTGTTGTTGGTGAGGTGTGTGTGGTATGCGTAGTTAGTGTGTTGTGGTGTGCACAGTCTGGGTGTCGTTAGTGTAGTGTGTGTGGTAGGTGGGGTTAGTGTGTGTGGTATGTGGGGTTAGTGTGGTGTGCACAGTGTGTGCGACGGGCACAGAGTGCGGTGTGCTCTGCGGGTATGGCTGGTTCAGTGCGTCTGATCTGCGCAATCAGTGTGGCTTGCACAGGGTGTGCAGTGTGCCCCGTAAGTGTCGTCTGTCTGGTGTAGTGTGTGTGATGTGTGAGTGCGAGCGGGTCGCACCTGCAGTGCACAACAAGTGGGGCTTGCATAGTGTGTTTGGGCCATGAGGCAACGGATACTGGGCTCGCATACGCCCCCGTGTCACAGGCGCATGGTCATCACCACACTCAGTTCAATGTTTTGCCTTGCTGCACTACAGCGCAGACCAGTTCAGTGCCAACTGTAGATTCGCATGCGCCACTCCGAGTGGCTTTTGAATGTGCTTTGGCTGTCTGCGCGTCTAGGTCAGCTCGCTCCCACCACCCTCCCGCAGCGCCGGTTAGCCTCTAACCTCTCGCTCTTGCTCATAGTGTTTTTTTTTGGGGAGGGGGGACAAGTTGCGTCGTCTGCATGATGCGGCTGGTGTCGTTCGGGTAAACTGGGTAGCGTATGCATTGTGTGTCATTCATGCAGCTTTGTCGGTCCGGCTCACACTGTGTGCGCGCGACGGTCCCGGCCGCACCAAATCGCAATGAACACAGCAAGCGCACTTGTCACACTGGTCACGGGAGGCGGCCACAGAGTGGGGGAAGACACACCGGGTCAATGTGGGGCCACAAATGCGCGACCAACGCATTCAGCCAGTCCAGAGACTCCGTCTGTGTGCCTTGCATCGTGCTGCAGAAACGGGAACGGGCAGGGCAGCGGGCAGCGGAGGAGAACAAAGAGATGGGGCCGTCGACATTCAGGCAACTGATGAGGTGAGGGGTACTGTTCCGTTCCCGCACAGCGTGGGCACAGTGGCGTCATCGGGGACTGTACCGGGATGATCACCAACACCTCAAAACTGTTGCGGTCTGTACTCTGCCAAACCTCTGGACAACTTTCATCCAACTTCATCACACCTTTCTCCTGCATCTGTCCCTCTTTGTTCCATCCAAAACCATCGACAAGTGTTCGAGATTCTTCGGCACTTCAGACAGTCTGAGACAGTACATTACTGTCCCCTGGTACCCACCCACCATCCTCGCAGAGAGCAGGCACAAGGCTGTGGGTTAGCTCAGCGATGCAGCATGTGCCCTCCCCACAGGCCACTCCTGCCTGATTGCTGGAAAGGGGGTCTGTATGTCGTGAACCGAAGCCATCACACCTTTCTCCTGCATCTGTTCCTCTTCTTGCCCCTCTCCCAGAGGCATTTAAGCCGGATGCATTGGAAATGATTGAGGTTCATTGAGTGAAAATGCTTGAATGAACACCACAAATCAAGGTAAACGACCAAAGGGACAAACAAAAAGGAAACATAAGTTAGTACGAGTGCCAGGACGGACCGTGTCCTGGACTTACACCTAGCAGATGGTCACGGTTGGTTACCCTGTGGTTCCGAGCGAAGCTCGGCAATGGTTGCTGTAAGTTTGTCCAATTGAAAAGAGCAAAAGTCATTATTACCATTGACCAATCTTGAATATTTGTTTCTGTTCAGTTGGTTGCGGCCACATCCAGATGCAAGTGTCGTCTGCTAACAGCACACCGTGCCCAAATGCCAATCATTTGTGGCTGCATTAATTTTTGTTACATACTTTGGTAGTTGTGAAATACATGCCGATTTTAATGTGATACCAATCTTTTGGATCATTAAACTTATTGGGTCACAAAAGAGGGCAGTTCTTCATTGGTGATGTTTGCATTGATGTAACGTAGGATTAGATGAACAATTCTGCGGTGACAAATTTCCACCTTGCTCTTTGCAGAAGATATCCTCTATCCATCAACTATCCTATCCGCTTTTGAAACTATCTATCATGTGTGGCCCTAACCTTGCTACCATTGAAAGATGCATTGTGTTTTTGTTTTGGTGCTAATTTTTTGTTGCCCTTTTGCTTTTGCTCCATCCCTGCCCATTGTTTGAAAAAAGTGCAGATCAAAAAATGATCTTGAGATGCATGGATGAAATGTCAAAAAAAACCCATGACCAGGATGGTAGGTATGCAAAACATTGTAGCAGCAAGGTGTCTACCACATTTCCATTGGAGCACCACAACTTTTTGCTGCTGTTCTATTCAAAAATTGGATGAATTTCAGAGTCATTAAATCAGAACTGAAATTGAAACTTTCTACCATCCCCCTTTCATCTGCAGGCGCTTGAGGCTAGATAACGTTACTGGTTCACCACCTGAATGATAAAAAACCTCTAGCATCTTGTCGTCAAACGGTTCACCTACTACTGCGTCTTTTCTGTGCCATGCATGGTGGAATCTCAAATGCTTTTAGCGGGCATTAACATTCATGACAACGCATGTCTTTCAAAAGTGACATGGTCTGCTTTTTTTTCATAGAAAATAGGAGGTGCCTTAACCTCTTCCAAGCTAACTATTATTGTTGGCACCTGTTAATTTGCTCATCTCCCTGTCCCTTTCCTTCCCTATCTCTTTCCCCATGGACACCAATCTTCCTAAAGATGTGACATCACAAGATTGCACAAGCTTTTCTCATGAATGAGGGCATGTCAGGGCTGAACAACATGTTACATGCAGGAAACCATGTGCTGGCTTGATGTAGATGTCGGATGGAGATGTGCAGCAGGCCCTGCCACCCAACTCAGTATACTAAAACCACACCTGTTTGCAAAGCTCCTCCCACAGCCTTGCTTGCTGGCACAGCCCACTGCTGCTCGGAAGATCTGACGTGCTATCAAAACACAGCACACTGCCAAACTCCAGCCCCCCCCCCAAAAGGTCTGAGGCGTCAAAGCATGACGCCAATCATCACCTACGTTCCAAATCTTGCACAAACCAATGGGTGCGCAGGACATCCACCATATTCAGCCATCGGACAGAACCCCTGCCCCTCCCAATCATACATCCTGTAGCTGGTGCCACTGTGTTGGCATCGTCTGCGACCGATTTCCCCTGTTGCTGCCACAGCTTAATTCTCGGTGGGGTAGCAATTGCATGATCAACCCGCAACACTGCCATTATGTACAGGGGTGCAAACATTGTGTGGTGCACACATTTTCTAACGTGTACACCATCACCAGCCAAGCACCCCAAATAGGCGCAACATTTTCCATGCATACTGAAAAACCGCCCTACAGGTACAATACCCTGATGCGGGGGGGGGGGGGGGGGTAAAGTGGTGGTGGTGGTGGTGGTGCTGCGTCTGCTTCGTCTCGTGCTTGATAGGGAGGTGGTTGCTTGATTTTAGGGTCCATCTGAGGGAGAGCGGGGGCTCACCTCCAACAGTGAGCTTTAGGCCAGGAGTGACTGTTGATACCGGGTCAGAAGTCTTGAACGGCACACATCTTGGTAACCAATTGTGTACACTGTCAAAGTTTCAGAAACATGTGGCCCAATAAGTGCTCAACTGCAAGCACAAGCCAAGGTTCGGTCCTGAACATGAGCCTAACCCTAACACTACCCCTAACCAGGTGACAGTGCATGCAATGCACGAAATCATGTGCTGGCTTGATGTAGGTGTCTATGGAGATGTGCCCGCCACCAACTCCAACTCAGTATACTAAAACCACACCTGGTTCCAAAGCTCAGGCTCCTCCTTGCTTGCTAGCACAGCCCACTGCTGCTCACAGGATCTGACGTGCTGTTAAAGCATGGCGCACTGCCAAACCCCATC
Source organism: Eutreptiella sp. 'Long Island Sound 2002' (assembly GCA_964036045.1). Classification (NCBI taxonomy): domain Eukaryota; phylum Euglenozoa; class Euglenophyceae; order Eutreptiales; family Eutreptiaceae; genus Eutreptiella; species Eutreptiella sp. 'Long Island Sound 2002'. The sequence continues at coordinate 3,367,414 of OZ038401.1, forward strand.
CCCCCCCCCCAGAGATCAACACAGGGCTGAGGCGTCAAAGCATGACGCCGATCATCACCGTCCCAAATGAGGCTAAGGTCAAATCTTGCACAAACCAATCAGTGCACAGAAAGGATATCCACCATATTCAGCCATCGGACAGAACCCCTGCCCCTCTCAATCATACATCTTGTAGCTGATGCCACTGTGTTGGCATCGTGGCATCGTTGGCATCGTGTGTGACTGATTTCTCCTGTTGCTGCCACAGCTAAACTCTCAGTGGGGAAGCGATTGCATGACCAAAGCACATGGTGCCATTATGCACAGGGGTGCAAACATGGTGCGCACATTTTCTAACGTGTACACCATCACTAGCCAAGCACCCCAAATAGGTGCAACATACTCAAAAACCGCCCCACAGGTACAATGCCCTGATGAGAAGACTGCTAACAAGAAGCCCCCCCCCCCCCCCCACCAGTGCATACAAAGTTATGTGAGGGGGATGATGCACCCCCATCCCCACCTTCCCAACAACGGCCATAAAAATCAAAGGAGGTCATACCACAAGGATATTTTTTGTGAAAAATCGGCCTGAAGGGTTAATACCTTTGGGGCCACAACCCCACTTGAGTGCACCCAGATTGTTCACTGCCTGTGTTTGTTAGGGGGGGGGGGGGGGGCAGATTCCACTGAAAAAAAATTGGAGGGGCTAACCAAGGGTAGAGGGCGAAAACAAAAACGATCAGCAAGTAAAACCTACAAAAAGCAGTGCACACTAGGAAATCAGTGAACACAAAGGAGATGCGGTTGGCCCTCATCCCCATGCAGAACAAATCTGTTGCAATGCTTCATTTAGAGTTCGGCCAGGCCATTCTTTCTCAGATGCTGCTCCCTGGTTGTGAATGCATGCTGGTGGCATGCAAGTGAATGATGTATGGGTCTGCACTGCTTTTGGACGCTGCACCCATGGGGTTAGTCCTGCCTGACCCTTGCCTGTGCATTGGCTTTCCAGTTTGCAAGCTGGAGGTCCTCACTGCCCATCAGGGGCATCAGGAGCTGTGGAATAGAAATCCTTTCCAACCTTCCGACTCATCACAAACATGATGCAGCCCCTGGTTCCCTCTACAATCAGCACGCAATCACGTTCTGCTAAGTTTGGGACCAGGAAAACCGTGGTCAGAAAAATCAAGAAAACGACAGTCAGACCGGGTCCCGGTGCTTAGACAAGGCAGTGCTTGCGCAGGCGGGGGCAGGGGGGGGGGTGGAAATTTTTAGGAAGGTGCCTAGCCTTACGGGCACCTCATCACCCTGAACAGCTCATCACTCCCATGAAGGGTGTGGCCCCATGCCCATGTATTGGGTCTGAATCAACACACAGCGGCCACCATAGGCGAAAACGTTTTGAATGTATTGGAGGATATTGTTGTCTTCAAAAATGATGATTTTTTACAAGGAGTTAGACATCAAATATCATACATTGCGGTAGGCTGCGCACATGACCCCCCCAAAAGGGGGGTACATGGCGCCGGTGCCTGCGCTTGATGAAACAACCTGTCTTCGAGGTACATAGTTTTTGTTTCAGACTAAGATGAGCTGGCGTAGCCTGCTCACTTCACAGTACTCGAGATAACCCCTCCGGATCAAGGTTCAGAGCTGTCCAGTGCTACGATGATCCCACAATGGCCGTGGTAGCGGATCTGACAGGTAGGGAGGATTAGCTGAGTCTGAAACCCGGTGATGCAGTGGGAGACTGCCATGCCTGTAGGCTTCCCAGTGTGCGTGAGGCACAAAGACTGTGGGCTGAAGAAGGCAGCGGTGTGAAGATTGAAGGCTGAGAAGAATCAGCAGATTGCATTTCATACACAAGCAGCACCAGAGAGGGAGGGGGGATGACATTCAGGTACAGCTGGTCACTATGACACTCAGGTACATTTTTTCGGTGCCATTCGCACCAGATTTTATAAGAGCTGACAACGGCCTTGTCACTTGAGCCCCCGGCACGGACCACCACTTTTTGTGGGCTCAAGTGACCCCGCGTGTGACAGCACATCCTTCACTGGTCTCTTTACGGGGCCCTGGACAGCCACTCATTCTTCCCTTTGCAATGTGCGTCGGGTAACTGCGTGGCTGTGTGGGTGGTGCTGGTTGGGCCGCTTTCGTGTGAACGGGCCCAGTAGTTGCCCCACTGGTGGTTTCTTGGTGGCACCTGCTCAGGCGTGGTGTGTCGTGTGCCTGTGGGCGCGGGGGTTTGTTGGGGTCATTGTTATTGGGTTCGTTGTCATTTGAGCGAGGCCCAGTAGTTAATCGTCGGATTGTGGCTGCCCACCCCCCCTTTTGCAACTTGGTGATCCGGAAACCCCGGCACTGTGTACAATACAACGTTTCTCATTTTTTGATTGCTCTGGAGATGTGGTGGGCTGGTGGTTTTGGGTTACCATCCCTTTTTCGGAGAAAAGCCATGTATCCTAGACTATTTTCTACTGCCTTTAATGCTGTCCATGCATGTTGTAGATTGTGATCCCCACATCTCACGGTACTTTGAGCTTGGTGGGATCATCTCTTGGTGATGAAGTAGACACCCCCATGCCGGCATGCGTAGCAGAAGAAGCACCCCCCCCAAACATCAACAACCACATACACCCAGAAGCATCAACCGACATATTCACCCAGTCTTTATGGCACAAACAAATGTTTTCCTGCCCCAAGAGACAGGGATCGGCAGACATTCTCCACACTGCCCAAGCAACTACCCGGTCACTCTGCCACCAACTCAAAACAAACGTCCTGACTTCCCACTGAGACATGCTTCACGAGCAGAGCACCCCCGTCCTTGTACGTTGTGGGCCCCTCCAGTTGCAGGAATGCCGCCTTTGTGTCCGCGTAGCTGGTGAATGTGAGCCGGCATGCCCCCTTGGCTTTGCCGGCCTCGAACCGAATGCCGGAGGGGACCACCGGGTGCCACAGCCGGACAATCAAAGTTGGGGGAAAGAGGGACAGAATGTCATCCGGCAGAGTACCGAGAGGGATGGAGCTCACCATCAGCGTGCACATCTGGTCATCGGGAGGGCGTGCAAAAGGCGCTGAGAAGGGGCGCCCCTGAGTGTAGGCAGCCATTTCATGCAGGACGATGCGCAGGCAGGCCCTCGCATCCACCTCGCTGCTGTGGGCTGTCGACCCCGCGACGTACAGGGGCTCCCCAAACAAGCGCGTGTAAATGTCACCGAGGGAAAGGGACCGTCTGAGACGCGCGTAGCGAAACAGACACGCGGTATCGATGACCCGCTTGTGGTGCAAGGAAAGGTAGTTGAAGTCGTGGTGGATGCCATGGCCCACCAAGTAGTCAGTGGCTGCAATGCACGAGGCAACACGCCGGCAAGCAGCCGTTGAACATGTCAGAGTGGCCCCTTGGAGGTCGCCCGGGGTGACACCAGAAATGCCATAATCCAGAACCGCGGATGGGGGGCGCACAAACTCATCGAGGATAAGTTTGTGCTGAGCGCTTGCGGGGCTAGGGATACTGTCAGGCCTGTCAGGCCATGTCACCTGCACCAGAGTCACCCTGGCCAGACAGCGCGTGTTGCCAGCCACTACTACCGTCTCACAATCCAGCGACATCAGCCGTGGCCCCCTTTCAACACTCGGGCCATGGCATTGGATGGGTTTTTTATTGATCAGGGAGAAGGGAAAGGACCGGCTTGTGCGGGTGCATAGCGCTTGCAACGCCGCCGCGATGTCTCTGTCCTGCTTGCCACACAGCCCCACCACGGCTTTTGTGTCGGATTTCGTTGTAGTTGTGGGTGTATTTTGTGACTGCTGGAGCGACCTGTGGCTGCTCTGCCACCAGCTAGACAACATTGCTTTCTCAGCTGCCGCATGTTTTGCTGCAGATTTGCTTGGCATCGGCGGTGACACACATACTTCGTGGTTTGGCAGGGTCACCGTTGCCACATAGTCTCTTCCCTTTGCACCACACATTTCTGCAATCTCAAAATTGAGGGGACGGAGATGCTCCTTCTGTATTTGCTCGTGAAGCATGCATAGAGCACTCTTCTTGCTTCTGGACTCCATCAATACAAAAAAAGATGAAAAGATAGATGCAGATGCCCGCTTTCCCCTGTGCATGAGATGAGAAAAACCTTTCACAACGCACTGAAAAAGAAACAAGGAAAGAGGGTTGAAAATGTACAATACAACGTTTCTCATTTTTTGATTGCTCTGGAGATGTGGTGGGCTGGTGGTTTTGGGTTACCATCCCTTTTTCGGAGAAAAGCCATGTATCCTAGACTATTTTCTACTGCCTTTAATGCTGTCCATGTATGTATGTACATCTCACGGTACTTTGAGCTTGGTGGGATCATCTCTTGGTGATGAAGTAGATTGATAATTAGGGTGCTGCACAAGAGTTTGCGAACGGGCGGGGTTGGTGTGACAAAAGCAATTGCTTTTCATTGTCCTCTCTTGTTGGTGGGTTTCGATTGATATTGTGCAAGGAAGAGATAAACGGGTGTCACGGACCCCTGAGACACCCAAAATGGTGTTTGTTTTTCAAAAAGCCTGTTTTTGGTCTTTTTCACCACAAATGATGTTTTTTCACAACACTATGACCTCTAATGCATTTTTACAAGTGTTTTGGGGTCTTTTGGACATACATGTGACCCGGCCACCAGCAGATTGCCCACTAGCCCCCAGGAAATTGCTTTAAATGCGGAGGGCCTGGCCACTGGGCGGCAAACTGCCCAGCGGGCGGAGCAAGGAGGGGTGGACGAGTCCAGATGGTGGGACAAACTCAAATGTTCGGCTCATCTAAAGGGGTAGCATTCGACATGCAGGGGCCACCGCCGGCCCCATGCACGTATTGTGGCGGCCCGCATTGGGAACATTTCTGCCAAACGATCGGACAAGGGGCCAGCAGCAGACAGGGAACCCCTAGCGTGTCATGGACATGGCACAAATGAACCTAATGCAGACAGGAGGACGGGGGGGGGGGGGGCACCAGGGGCTCCCAATGGGGGGGGGGGGACAGGCGATGGGTCTCTCTTGGTTCCCACACTCAGGCTCTGTGGGGGCTGGGCCCCCTCCCTCTAGCTCTCTCCAGGCCGACTCCTCTGGCTCATCCCCTGATGGTAGGGATCCATCCGACGAGGACTCTGACAACGATGAGCTTTCGACCAACTCGATCCCGGGTTGTTTTCCCCGGCCTGACTCCTTCGCACTGGGGGGGGGGGGGGGCCTGGGGGCCAACTTTGTTGGTCCTGCTCTTCAGGTCCATGCATCAATAGGCCATAGCTCCTTTGTTCTGACTGACACCCCCCCCCCATGTCTTTCCCTGAGAATCTAGAGAAGGATTCAGGGTATGGCAGTGAAAGGACTTCTGGTAGGGAGAAGGATGGTGGGCATTTGGCATAATGCCTTGCCTGCTTTTCTGTTCTCCACCGTCCCCAGTCTGCCAGTTTGGGTATGGTTCCTCCTAGCAGTTTGAAGGCTGCTGCTCCCATCCGCCCCAGGGGGTGCCATGTGATTTTGCCTCCTGGTGAGTGCTGTAGGCATTCCGCCATTACTTTTCGCAGTTCGACCTTCCTCCCGGGCATGATAGGGTATTCCATGGGGGTGTTCGGGTTTCACATACTTTCTCCATCCCTCCAAGTACTCGGAGAGGGGGTACTGCACCCATTCTTTTCCCCGCTTCTCATCGAAGAACTGGATCTATCCTGGGATGGAGATTCCCTACCACGACACACTCTCCGAGTCCGCTGATCGCATGCGGTACACGACCGCGCACACCGCCAGGGAAAACACCAGGGGCCACACCCAGCGTATCCTTGCCCGGCCCAGGTACTTGATGTTTGTCGCAGACACATACACACGCTTGCTGGCATTTTGTGCTTTGACGCTGGCGATGGCAGTGGACTGTAGTCAATGCATTGGCTTGACGACGGGGGGGAGGAGTTCCAGCTTTTCAAGGAGTCGCAAGCTGGCCAGCAGGATGGCAACTGACAATCTGCCCCTCTTTCTTCTGGCGAATATTGACATGCTCTCATTGAGGGCGCTGTCAATTGTGGCCGACCGTTCACTTCGCTTGATGAACTGCTTGAGTGCTGACAAATACGTTCTTCGGGACCCCCCGCCAGTGCCCTGCTTGCCTGTTGGAGGGGGCCGTCGGACCACTGGGCGCAAGACGAACACAGCGCGTGGCCACAAGGCCCAATCACAGGTTCCTTGTAGTCCTCCAAGAAGATGGGGCACTCATTTTCTTGTTGAGACATAGTAACGAGCCGCACTCTGGACAAAAGAGTAGGCAAAGGTTTAGCTGGGCAGCACTTATTCCTCGCTGCACATTCCTGGCCCTCGCTCCCTCGGCCCTGCAGGCAATCGGAATGCTTGGAACTCAATAGAATTTGGGGAGGGCCAGTGGGTTCGCCCCGCCGGCGCCCTGCAATAAAGAAAAAAGCAACGGTGAGAGCGCCAGGATGCCAAACAATAGCTTCTCTGAAACTGTTGGTTGCTGTTGGTTGCTATTGCTTGAAGCAGCCATTGACGCAGCCATTGATACCATGAACAGCAAAGAGTTCAATGCCGTTAAACTAGCCTCAACCTTGGGGGAGTTGCGCCGCACCCTTCTTTTCCAGCACCCGGAATGTCCTGATTTTTACCCCCTCCCACAAAGGCCCCAAAGGAGTGCAAACTCTTGGCCACAAAAACTGTGCAAACACCCCTCCTTCCCACAACCAGGAATAATCAAGAGCACAATAAAAGTGGCACCCACCTCATAGTCTTTGAAAGGGCCCTTCGTGGTCCAAATAAGTACAGCCACAGAGGTGCCCTGCGCGAGAGGACCAATCCAAACGACAGCACGAACCCTTTCCCGTGGTCGTGCCGCATGCGTGCCGCGCCCAAACACCAAGAGAGCACCTCGTATCCGCAAGCGAACTACTGGAGTGTCTAGCCGCTATTGATAGTGCAGCAAGATGCACCTTGTAAGTTGACCACAGTTCCGCGAAGAGCAATTTATGCTGGGAGCTGAATCTGTTGGCAAACACCAGCACTCCATAAGAACATATCATCTTTCACACCGTGGTGCAATGTTGCTCGTCCCTAAGATTGCGTTGCTCAAACACACACCGCAACACTGTGTGTGCTCCGGGTGTAGTGAGCGATTGTTTGCCAAGATGTTCAGTCGGGACGTTTTTTTTGCGCTTTCTTGGTGAAGCGCAAATTGTGTGTGTTCCAATTTTCTATGGGGTCTGGGGGCTGCTCTAGGACCCCTCTAGAAGCCCAGGGAAGCCCCTAGAGTGCGCAGGGAACAATGTTTAGTGATTTTGCTGTGGTCAGACCCGGTTGACGATGAGAAAAACGAGGACTCGGATGAGGAAATGAAGATGCAGAGGATGCGCCACAAGGTTTGCCCAGTATGAAACAAGACAATGCTCGGCATTCGGGTACGGGTGTTTTTGGAAGCTGTTGGTGTCGGTTGGTTTTGGTTTTGGTTTTGGTTTTGGTTTTGTTTTGACGTTGTATTTTCGTTGTTTGCTTCTTTGGGTTTTGGGTTGCTTTAGTTGGGGTTTGGGTTGTTTTTAGTGCTTGGATACATTGATGATTTTCGTGTTCCGTCCTTTTTAAGTCCCCTTGTGCGTTTCTGGGTTTTGTCTCCACGACTTCTGTTGCTAACCCAAAAGTGGGTCGTTTTGTTGCACTGTATAGTGCGAGATGGACGCTTATCAACGAGGTGCTGTATGCTGGACTCATTTCCGTGCTTGGTGAATCCAGAAGAACATCTGAGCAGTTGCATAGTTCATCATCGATCTAAAGATGCCCCCGACTACGCTATGGAAAAACGCGATGGTGTGTTGTTGCAATCAACTGGGCTTCAGTCCCCAGCTATCAGTCGTATGAACCCTTTGCTCTGTAACGTGACGCAACTCGGTTTCACCACGTTTTATTGCTGTTTTGTAGAAAATAGTCGGCAAAGTAGCCGTCGGAAGACCATCGTGTGCACTGCGTGTTTTTATCAAAACTTTTGTGCCATGTGGTGAAGAAGCGATGTAGTATTGTTTGCCGGCCGGTTTATCGGTATCACCTATGGCTGTTGCGCTACAGTTGGGGGCTCAATTCCCACCCGTCATTCGATTTGGCAGGTGGGTGCAGATAGTCACCGTCTAGTAAACACCTTATGGGGAAGCACTTGCCTTGTGCACTACTTTTGCAGCAAGATTGGCCCATAATATTTCGGTGACCCCCAGACCCCTTCTTGAACACTGAGGCAGTACCTTGAACTGCCACTAGCCAGTGGTGGAGATCTCGCGCATGTCAAAAAACTTTCCTAGGCCAAGAATCCTTTGCATGGGATCAAGGGTACTCTTCGGCACACCAAACCGCATGGTAAACGCCTTTCGTGTCTGACGGTTGCACCCCCCATAATGCATCAAGATAACACGATGCATACATCACAGGAATGAGACGATCCGGAATCACACAGCACACACTGACACAACACCCCGACACAACCACAGCCCACGAAGCCATGGGGACACTGAAACACATTTGTCAAAGATTCAGTTCAGTCATCATAGCCTCTTCAACTATCAGTCCACTCCATTGCAGAAATGCGGAGATTGGCTGGGGCTGTGGTGCCCTCATTAGGAGGTAAGTATAGCTGGTGTAAGCGCAAGTTGATCTGCAACGCGAAGCTTTACACGAATGCATCTGGGTTCCTGCTCAGATCCTTGAACACTTCACCCACATGAAGTTCCGTTTCACCTGCAAGCATGCCTTCATACCCTTCTGCACAAGCTTTGTCAAGGCTAAAGCTGCCCGCGCTGCTAAGCAGTGAGGCTGCCTTTAGGCAGGGATCGCGTCCTTGCCACAGGACACGGGGGCATCGTACAGGGACATCACAGCAACGTCCCGCTGACGTACCCACAGAGCTGCCACGCATGTGCACCCGGCTGCAGTACAATCCTCGGAGGATGCCCCTCACGCTGTCAAATGGTGTACCTTGAGGGTGGGTCAGATGATGGATTCCAGAGGAAAGGGGAGGGAGGGAACGGGCGGTGGTGTGCAAAGAGGTTCCGGGTTTTGCAGACAAGACTGACTGCCTTGGTCGAGCAAACCGTTCCTTCCGCTTGTTTGGTGGAGTCATCGCGAACCGTGAAGCACGTTCACGCGACCTGCCAATCTCACATGCCTCGGGGCTGTGGATTGAAACTCAGAGTCGCATGAATTTCCGGGTGGGTCAGTGCAGAGGAAGAGGCCTGGTGTCTCGGGGGTGAGAAGGGGTGGGCTCGGTGTTGGATTGCGTCAAATTGCACGTTCCGCGGACAGTCCGATGTCCGCGTGGCGCACATGATGTCTACATGCGACACAGAATGTCTACAGACTGCGCACATCGTCTGCATGATGTGCGCAGTGTCTACGTGGGCGGGCAGGCGCGTGGAGGGGGCGTTTGGTCAGCGCCCGTCGATAAACAGCGGGGGGGAGAGAGAGGGGGGGGGGGGGGGATATCCGCACCGTGTGCGCACTGTGCGCGCACCGCGTCAGGTATTTGAACAACTTCTCCAGGACATGGTCTACTGGGAGAGGAGTTGTAGATGGTACCTGGTGGGCCCTGAGGTGTTACCATTCCAACCGATTGGCTCTGGACGATTGCTGTTATTTCCTGGTGGGCCTTGCACCCCAGTACCCACACCGCGCGCGCACCGTGCCTGATACTCCCCGAGAGAGAGAGAGAGAGAGAGAGAGAGAGAGAGAGAGAGAGAGAGAGAGAGAGAGAGAGAGGGAGGGAGAGGGAGAGAGGGAGAGAGAGCAGTGGTCGGTTCTGGTCGACTGAACGCCCCCGCGTTAGGCACTTCCCGCCGGCAGTTCAATAGGCTGTGTGAAAGACTTCAGCCAGAAATCCTTCATGTGCAGTGGTTATCTTGTGCATGTTCGCACCTCAAACTGACCACCAAAGGCCGTCCGTGCTCAATGAACGCCGACATTCACGTTATCTGAACCTGCGCGGCCACACAATGCCTCCTTTAGTGCCTCGACACTCCTTTGGTCTTGGAGACACAGAAGGGGGCAACGTGGTGTCGATAAACAATGGAGAAGAGGGGGGGGGGGGCGGCCGTCGAAAGCACAAGCAAAGGGTCGCGCTGACTGCCGCACGCACTGACCGTGCCGCTGGCAGCGGCTGCCCACGGTCGTCCCCACGCGGACGCGGCGTTCCGCGACGACCACTTTCAGGCGGGAGAAGGACAAAACTGCAACGCATCGATGCAAAGTCATATGACAAGGGGGGCTGCGAATGGTCACGTATGCCGTCGCCAAGTCACCCCTCAAAAACATAGGTTATTGCCGACTGCCCGGGAAACAAACCTGATGACTAAGAAATGCGCGTTGGTCTGTTGACACCATCGCTCCCTCACATACCCTTCATCACCGATTGACCAGTGTTGGTGGTGCCCGTGCAAGATCGTGCTCGGAATCGTGCCGAGCTTTGGCGTGGCAGGGCCTCCTGTCAGCTCACAGCACGTCCCTCCCTCTGTTGGACGTGGCTGCTACGCTGGCCCTTCCCAATCTCGGGACTTCTGGCATCTGCCATTCACGGCACTGTCTCACTCCGTACTATCTACAGACAGAGAGGGAGGGCGCGCGGGGGGGGGGGGGGGTCGCAAACACATTCAACATCAAAGAGCGGGTCTACAGCAGGGCAATAGCGTTCTCGGACCGTAGATGCTCAGTCCCGTTAGAGTCAGCGCTCCCAAACATCATTGCTATGTACAGCCAGCTCGTCTATACATACATTGCTCCGGTGCTCGATCTGTCATTGACACCTCCTACTCTGCTTCGTGTTGCTCCTTATGTTTTGTCCGCCCAAAGGGCGTGCATGCACATATTGGGGAAGGCACCTGGACTTCTCTTGTGGTCATGCGTGATGCTGGCACCCTTTTGGCCAAACCTCAAGTTTCTGTCCCTGGTGTCGCTGCTAAATCTGTCTGTACCCATCCCTCCCTGGGCGGGGGGGGGGGGGGGTGGTACACAGAGCTCTGCACTCTGTGGACAGGACTGCCACAGCTCAGCACTGCTGGAGCATGCGCCCGTTCGGCACGAGGCATCTGAGGCGTCCCCTGTGTGGTCCGTGGGGGCGGGCACGCCGCCCCCGGCGCCGGCCCAGATCGATGTGGGCCGAGGTCAAGGGAAAGTACGACTGCGAGAAGGCGGAGGCCGTCGCGTGCACCGCCTTCACGCGTCTGAGAGGGGGCGGTGCTGGACTGGGCCGCTCTCCCCGTCGGCAACGGGACGTGGACTGATCGGGGGTGTCAGTCCAGCCGGAGGAAGGGGCCGAAGGCGTGCGGTGGCGCAGACCTCAGGTGCAGACAACAAAATTACGACACAACACAACAACGAATGCGATGCAGGAGGCCGGACGCCTGCGTCTCAGACGTGATGGAAAAGGTGCCGGCGAACCAGAAGGCAACACCCATGAACTCTGTTACTGCGCATACCACGCCACGCCACGCCACGCCACATAATGCACCACCGCAATCACAACCCCCAGAACGACAACAACAACACACTGCAGCAACACCGGCCATGACGCAGGACAGGCTGTGGGTGGCATATGGCCGTGCTACAGGCGTAGCTGAGGAGGTGGGTCCACCAGCACGACAACCACCACCACAACGCCCACCAAGACCCTGCACATCGGGTCGGCAAAGCCGCTGACCGATGCCCCGCCCCCCCGACACCATGCCCCTCCCGTCTCAGTCTCAGCGTCGCTCCTTCAAAATCAGTGCACGTCCCTTGGGCGAGCAGCCCCTGCGTTTCACTCGCAGGTCACAAGGCGGGGGACGCGTAGTCTGCGGCCTGCGGCAGGTCTGTCTTGCCAAGCACTGCCTGCCATTCGTGGCATTTCCTGCCATTTCAATGCGGGGTACATGGGCAGAGCTTTCCTTAAGGGGTGGGGGGGGGGGGTCCAAATGGGGGAGGGAGGGGGGGGCTGTGGGGGGACAGCCCCCGGGAGACCCTGAGTTTTGGTGACTGAAACTCCCCAGTGCCAGTGAACCAACAAATGCCATACTCACAGTACAACAGGAACTGGTGCAGTTGTACAGGGGGGGGGGGGGGGGGGCAGGACAGGGCAGACAGGGAACTAAGCCCTGAACCCACTCCCATGTCCCATCTCCACCCGCGATTCTTATTGCCATCCCTGACCGTCACCGTTACCCGACGGCCCAATCACGTACGGGGGTGGGGGGGTGGGCTGGCGGGGTCCCGGGGGGAGGGGGGGTTAGCCCCCCCCCCCCCACCCCCCACCCCAGGAGATGCTGAGTTGTTAAGCAGAACTCTGGACATGGGATTTGTTCGGAGATGCCAACGGCCATTGGGAACACGGGCAGTGGGCCTCTCGAACCGCCCCCACCGCCCCAGCGCCACACCAACACCCGCGCAGGCCGAGGGACCTGGGCGCCAGGGGGCTCGCTGCGGCAAAGGGATGCCCGAAACCACGTCTAAGAGCGGATTGCAAGCAAAAGCGGTGTGGCAGTGTGTCCGGCTGCCTGGGGTCATCGCGAGGTTATGTTCCGTGGGTCGTGCTCGGTACAACCGTCGAGTCAAACCAAAACAAAAACAAAAGATAAGAGGGTGACCATACAGTCAGTAATATTGAGGGCGGTCAGTGACGGCGGTTGGAGGGTAACCGATGGCAGTTGAGCGGTTGTGTTGGGCGCTGTCCAAGGGCGCTCCTTAGGGACATAACAAAGAAGAAGAAGACAAAAGGTCATAAAGCAGCACCCGGACACAGAACGATTTGAACACAAGACTATCGGGTCAACCAATTCACGGGGGATGCGGGCCTTCGGTGTCGCAGCGGCAGGAAAGGTCGGAAGCGAGGACTCCGTCAGTGGCGCCGGAGCACCGCTCGCGCAACCGCCGGGCCATAGGGCTAGGGGAAGCGCGCCGCAGGACCATCGGGGCAGGGGAGGAGGGGGCGCCGCGGTCACGGTCTTGGTCAGGAGAAGGAGATGCGCCCATGCGACAGTGACTGCGGAGGTGAGAAAGGGTTGCGGGAGATCGCAGAGGCCCCGGAATGGGGGTCTCTTTGGAGCCCCGAGTTCGGCTCGCGGTACCAGTGATCCAACGGGTTGACGGCGTACAGCCCAAAATTCCCCGGCGGGAGCGCCGCCTCGGGGCCCCGCGCGCCGGGGGACGGCCTCCGCGGCGCCTCGGGGGGCCCGTGTGGTAGGGCCGGCGCCGGGGGCGGCGAACGGGGGTCGACGGGCTGGGGCCGGCGCGCATCGCGCAGCGCCGGCGCGCGTGCGGCGACGCGCTGCGGCGCCGCGGCGAGCCCCCGCGACGACGCCTCGTCGGAGTGCGCGTCAGAGTTCGCGAAGGCCGGGTCCACGTTGTGGGGCCGGGGGCCTCTCCCCTGGGCCGCAGAGGGCGCCGTCGGCCGGTGCGGTGGGCCCGCGACCGGGGCCCCCGCGGTCAACGAATGCGGCTCCGGGCGCGGCAGCGAGGGCGGGGGCACGACGAGACTCAGCCCCGCCGGGCCGAGGGACGCCGCGCGCGCGCGCGACGTGGCCAGCGGGTCTGGACGCCACAGCGGGTTCTGTGGCACGGCCACGCTCAGTCCCGTGGAGCGGCGGCTGCCGTGGGACGAGGGGGACAGGGGGTTGTGGGGCAGCCCTGCGCTCAGCCGCGACAGGCGCCGGCCGCTGTGGGACGACGCCGCGCGCGACCCGGCCGGCGACGCCGGCGCGGAGCTGCGGAACTGCGCCTCGTGGCGCAGGCGGCGCGCGAGCCGCGTGAGCCGCGACGGCGACGAGCGCGCGGCGTCCGGGGGATCTCCGGGGCCGGGGGAGGGGGCGCGCGAGGCCCCGGACGAGAGGATGAGGCCGGCGCCGGGGCCGTGGGGGGCGTCCACGAGTGCGGCCGGCGACCGCAGTCCGGTTGGCACTGAACACGCGGTCGGGCGCGGGGGCGGGGCCATGTCCCCCATGACCGCCAGCATTTTGGAGACGCCGGGCGTCTGCTCGAGGGCCGCGAGGTCCGCGTCCGGCGGGTGCGGCCCGCGCTGGGGGGACGGCGAGGGCGGCAGCGGGACGGTGGCAGTGGAGCTGCGGCGGCTGCGGCGTCGTGGGGGGAGGTGCAGGGGCCGGGCGGAGGCGGCGGCGGGCGCGGAGGGCGGCTGCAGCCAGTCGCCCACGAGTTGGTGGATCGCAGACATGGCGGGGCCCAGGCTCTCGGTGCCTGCGGGCGGGCGTGGGAGTGCGGGGCCGAGGGAAGGGCGGTGGATGGGGCGTGCTCAGGAAAGGGGGAGGGAGGGGGGGAGGTTTGGGTCAGACGGGAACTGGGTCCGCCAGCGATCCGCCAACGGAGGCGGGCAGCACCGTCCGCGTCGCCCCTGACGTCTCCATCACGGGGCAGCCGTCCGGTGCAGACATTCCACTCGCGTCCGGCAGGGAAACTGGTTCTCAGTAGCGGTCAGCCCCGTATCAACGGCCACTCAGTAATACCCGCCCCCCCGCACCACCAGAACTCAGTAGGAACCCGCCGCGTCCGGCGTGAGGCTCAGTAGGACCCTGCTCCATCTGATCATGTCTGAGCCGGCAGACGCTAGTGGCAAGCCTGGTCCGGTGTGCCATGTGTGGGGTGCTGTGCTGTCCTACGCGGTGGTGTGCGCCCATGTGATGTGTGTTCTATCGCCACGGCAATGATCTTGAGCACACTTTATCATCTCTTCTGGAACATGATGCAGTTGTCCTGCTGCTTGCTTCCCTTTCGCAATTCTCACGCATTTCGGTTCAGTCAGATGTGTCTGCCGCTCTTTCGTCCGACCAAACAGTCGTACGGCCCCATCCTTTCCCCGCCGTTCCCCTGCTCCCTCCCATCCCCCTGTGTGACATTCCGTCTGGTTGTTGCTCCTTTACGGGGCCGGGGCGCAGCCCCTGCTCTTGTGGAGTACGTGGGCACCTTGTAGAGGGAGGGGGGGTGTTTGCTGATGGCTCGCTCGGCGTGCGCTGCATTTGGTGGTTGCTGCAGTGCTCGCACCTCATGGTTCCCTTGTGTCTTGTTGTGTGTCCTGTTGGGGCCCCCACCCCACCCCCCGAATTGTGCTGAGTTGTTAAACGGAGCCCTGGGGCGGGGGGCAACACATACTTTGGGCAGGGCTCGGCAGTCCCACAGCACTCGGCAACACGCCGTCCGGTCCTGCGCCCGGGCCCTGCGGCGCCGGGCCCCCCACAGACTCCCGGCGCGACCCGGGGGGCGAGGCCGCGGCGGACGCCCGGCGGGAGTCCGCGGCGGCGATGGAGGCGGTGCGGGATGTGGGGGTGGACCGCACCGTCAGCCCCAAGACCAGATCGGGGACCTGCACGGCCAGGCCCGCGTCGGCGCCGGCGGACTCGCGGCGGGAGCCCGGGGGCGAGGGCGGGGCCGGGACGGAGCCGCGGTGCGACGAGTGGGAGCTGTGGCCGAAGGTGGGGGAGCTCGAGGCGCCCCCGGCGGAGGGGGGCCAGTCGGGCTTGTGCGCGCTGTCGAAGCTCCAGGCCCCCGGCGACACGGGGCGCGGGGGGGCGGCCTCGGGGAAGACCTTGGGGCTGAGGGCGCCGCGGCTGCTGGCGGGGGAGAGCGCCGCGGGGCTGAGGATGCCGCTGATGTGGGAAAGGCTCAGGGGGACCTCGGTTGTGTCGGGCGACAGCGGGCGGCGGTGCAGCGGCTTTGGGGTGGGGGGGATGACGTCCAGCAGCTCCGGAGTGGCCGAACGCGAGGAGGCTGTGAGCAAAGGCAGAGGGGGTGGGAGGGGGGGGGATGCAAGTGGAGACTGCGAAAAATGCGATGCAAAAAAATGCGAATAACTGCATTTGCATTTCACCCCCTGTAAAATGGTGCATGTGACACAAACTTGTCCATGGATTGCCACAGTAAAAGGAAACTGACAGCAAGACAGATGCACCAAAAAAAAAAGCATCCCCCCCCCCTTGACAATAATGGGCCTGAACATACTTGCGAGTGACATCTGCCGAGGCAGGTGTCGGCAGGTTGTCACAAAAAATTTTAGCAGGTGTCGGCAGGTGTCTAAACTACTAAATATCGCCTATGAATTAGATAGCACCATGGTACCACCAACTATATCAGTAGATACTACTTGCAGCAGGCTGCCTGCCAAACCATTGGTCATTGGGCCATTGTACCATGGAACCATTGCCTGATTGGCAGGGGCTGCGTGCACGACTAGTATGGCAGCGATGTGCCAACTTGATCTCCCGCACTCGCTTCGTGCCTGCCCCCCTCCCTCCCTCCCTCCCTCCCTCCCTCCCTCCCTCCCTCCTGTCCTCCGCAGGTGCAGCAATGGCAACCACTATTAAAGGAGGTGCGAAGGGAACAAAGTGTGCAAGATGGGGAATGGGAGGGGGCCAACGAACCCTGGAGGAAAACAGGCGTAGCGCGTGCTCGCAGGGCATACGGGTGCAAGGGCGTCTGAGACGGGTCGGGGAGGCTAAGACACAACGGCACCACAGAAAGTGGTCACAAGAGCCCAAGAAGGTAAGGCACGGAGTCCAAACAGCAGCCACGCAAACGGCTGTATAACGCGCTGCGGCCCCAAATCCAACCCCAATCCCCTCCCTCCCTCCCTCCCTCCCTCCCTCCCTCCCTCCCTCCCTCCCTCCCTCCCTCCCTGCTTCCTCCCCTCCCGCCCGCCCACCCGCCCGCTCGCCCTCCCTCCCTCCCTCCCACCCGCCCGCCCACCTGCCCGCGCCCGCCCGCCCGCCCGCCCGCCCACCCGCCCGCTCGCCCTCCCTCCCGCCCACCCGCCCGCTCCCTCCGTCCCTCCCTCCCTCTCTCCCTCCCGCTCCTGCACCTGCACAACGGCTGCTGGTCACTTCCACCTCCACGTGCTGCCGCGCCCGGCGGCGGCGCAGGCCCGCCAGCAGCAGCAGCAGACAGGCCGCGCACAGCCCCAGCGCCCCCGCGCACGCGACGGCCAGCACCGCCGCCCCCGCGGTCACCGGGAGGCCCAGGAGCGAGGCGCCGGCGGGCTCCGTCGGCGCGAACGACTCCCACACGGCGTACCACCGGAGGGACCCGCCGTGACGGTAGCACACGCTGTACGTGCCCCGCTCCGCCAGCCGCCAGTCCGGCAGCTCCACCGCGACCACGGGGGCCGCGGTGTCGGTCCGCGCCCCGCCCCCGGCGCGCACGCGGCGGCCGGGGGTTGAGGTGGCGTTGGAGCAGTTGGGCCCCGGGACCACGGCGACGGCATCGCCCAGCCCCAGGCCGTACCCCAACAGCACGACGGTGAAGTTGAAGCGCAGGGGCGGGGGGGCGGGCGCGAGGGCGTAGGCGTTGGCCCCCTTGACCACGAGGGGCTCGCGGGGGCGCCACCAGCGCCCGCGGCGGGTGAAGCAGAGGACGTAGAGGCCGCTGTGGGTGACCCGGGGCGATATGTGGGCCTCCCAGAACGCGTCGGAGTACGGGTTGTAGCGGCTGAGGGCCGCGCCGGCAAGCGGCCGGTGCGCGGCGGTTGGGGAGTTGACGCACAGCGGGTGGTCCGCCTCGTACGCGGCCGGGTCGACCGGCATCCGCCGCGTGCGCGCGCGCGGCGGCGCGTCCGGCACGAAGGGCACGCCGTCGGGGAAGGGGGCGCCGCTCCGGCCGGTCCGGGCCTCTTCGTACCGGGGGTCTGCCAGGGGTCCGACAAGGGCGTAGACCTCGTCCTGCAGTGCCACGTCGCCCGCCTCGTTCAGGTAGTTGCCGTTGAGCACGAGCGTCATCGGGATGGGCGCGCCGAGGGCGTAGGCCTCCGGCAGCCGCACGGCGCGGAACGGGGGCGGCGTGGGCGACGCGGTGGCGGTGGCGGTGCCGCTGCCGGGGCCGGAGCCGCTCGCGGTGGCCGACCCCGTGAGGGCGAGCGCGGTGCCGGTCGCGGTCGCGGGCGCCGGCGCCGTCGCCGTCGGGGCCCGGGTCGCGGAGGGCGTGGGCGCCGCCGAGGCGGTGAGGCGCAGGGGCGTGGCGGTGGGGTTGGGGGTGCGGGAGGGTGAGGGCGGCGGCAAAGCGCTGGGGGTGAGGCTGGGCGTGAGGGTCCGCATGGGCCCCCCCGTGGGCGTGCGGCTCCGGTTGGGGGTGGGGGTCAGGTCCGGGATGCTGAGGGTGACCAGGACGAGCGTCGCGGAGGGACTGTGGGTGGGCGTGACGCGCGCGCGGGTGGCGGTCGCGGTGGCCATCGCCGCGGCGGTCGCGGTGGCGCTGCGCGTGGGGGAGGGCGGGGACGTGGCGGTGTCCGTGGGGTCGGGCCAGGGGCTGAGGGTGGCACTGAGGCTGAGGGTTGGCGTCAGCGGCGCGTGGGAAGCCGTGGGGGTGGGGCTGGCGCTGGGGGAGGGCGTGGCGGACGGCGTGGGGATGGGGGCGCGGCTGCGCGTCCGGAGTCGGGACGCGGTGGAGGTGCGGGGCCCCAGGGCCGACGCGGTGGCGCTGGCAGTGGCGGTGGCGGTGGCCCACGGGGAGGGCGTCCATGAGAAGAGGGGCGTGGCGGTGGGGGTTGGCGCGGCGGTGCCCGTGGCGGTGCCGGAGCCGGTGGGGCTGCGGGTCGGGGGGGCGCTGCGGGTCCGGGAGGCGGTGGGCGTGCGGGGGAGGGACAGCGACGGCGTGCGGGTGATGGGGGGCGTGGGAGTGCGCGCGCGGCTGCCCGAGGGGGACGGTGGGCTGCTGCCCGAGGGGGTGCGGGGCGGCGAGGGGCTGGCAGTGGGGAGTGCGGAGGGGCTGGCGGTGAGGGGGGCCGAGCACGAGGCGGAGCCGGAGCTCGGGCTGAAGGTGAGGGTGACGGGCGGGGACGGCGTGGGAGGGCGCGTGCGGCTGCGGGTGGGGGACGGCGAGGGGAGCGGGAGGTGGTGGTGGTGGGGGCCGGGGTCGGGGAGCGGGAGGCGGCGGCGGTGGCCGTGCCGGTCGCGCCGCGCGTGCCGGTCCGCGCCGGGTCGGGGCTGCCGGAGCGGGAGGCGGTCGCGGAGGGGGTGTCGGTGCAGGTCGGGGCCCGGGTCGCGGTGGGGCTCGCGGACGGGGGGCTCGGGGTGCGGGACGGCGCCCGGGACACTGCCTCCGTGTGGGACCGCGTCCGGTTGCCCGACCATGACACGGGCCAGAGGGAGGCCGTGGCGGTGCCGGTCCCGGACGCGCTCGGGCGGGCGTTGCCGGAGGGGGAGGGGGTCGCGCTCCGGGACGGCGTCCCGACGCGGGACGCGGTGGCGGGGGCGGGGGGCGTGGCCGTGGCGGAGGCCGCGGCCGTGGCCGTGGGAGAGCGCGTGGGGGAGGGGCTGCGCGCGGCGGTGGGTGTGGCCGACAGGCCCCGCGACGGCGTGGCGGTGGGGCTGCGGGAGCGGGAGCCGGAGGGCGTCGGGGTGCGGGAGGCGGACGCGGCGGGGCTCGCCGTGGCGGAGGGGGAGGGGGACCGGGATCGGCGGGGCGTGCGGGTGCGGGTGGGGGTGGGGAGGGCGGGGGACGGGGAGGACATGGTGCGTGTGCCGGACGGCGTCGGGGCGGCGGAGGCGGAGCCGGTCGGCGTGGGGGTCGAGGAGGCGGTGCCGGACGCGGTGCCGCGGCGCGTAGGGTACGCCGTCACGGTCCGGGTCGTGGGGGTCAGGGAAGCGCTCGCGGTGCCCGCGCGAAGCTGCGAGCCGGTGGCGGTCGCGTGCGCTGTGGCACTGGCGGTGGAGAGGGTCAGGGTATGCGTGGCAGTGGGCTGGCGGGTGACACTCCCGGAGCGCAGGGCACTGCACGAGGCCGAGGCCGTGGCGGACGGGGCGTCCGAGGGGCTGTGAGTGGGCGCGCGGCTGGCGGTGGAGCGTGTGCCGGAGGGCAGCGACGCGGTGCGCGAGGCGGTGCGCGCGCGGCTGCGCGACGGCGTGCGGCTGCCGGAGGGGGTGGGTGAGGCGGTGGGAAGGGGAGAGCGCGTGCGCGAGGCGCGGCGGGACCGCGTGGGGGTGGCGGTGACGGAGTCTGGACGCGAGGGGGTGCCGGGGGAAGGGGTCGGGGAGGAGGCGCTGGCCGTCGCGGTGGCGGACCGCGAGAGGCTGGCGACGCGGGTCCCGCTCGCGGTGCGGTCCCGACTGCGGGAGCCGGACGCGGCGCGGCTGCGGGAGGCGGAGGCCGAGGGGGTGGCGGACGCGGTGAGTGTGGCCGACGGGGCGCGGGGTCCCGTTGGGGTGGACGTGCTGCCGGGGCTGAGGGTGAGGGACAGGGAGGGGGACGGTGAGTGGGCGGCGGTGGGGCTGGGGGTTGGGGGGGATGGCGTGGCGCGGGCCGTGGGGGTGGGGGACGGGGTGGCGGTCGCGTTGGGGCTGCGGGAGCCGGTGGGGGTGCGGGTGCCGGACCGCGCCGCCGTCGCGGAGGCGGTGCCGGCCGCGGTGGGAGAGGCGGTGCCGGTGCGGGTGCGGCCCGCCGCCGGACTCGGGGACGCGGTGGGCGTGGCGGTCGGCGTCGGCGCGGCGGAGGCCGTGCGCGCGCGGCTGCGGCTGGGCGTCAGCGTCGCGGTCGCGGACGGGGAGGCCGCGGTGGAGGCGCTGTCGGACCCGGTGCCGGACCGCGTGCTGGTGGGCGGGGCCGTGGGGGTGCCTGAGAGGGTGCGGGAGGGGGACAGGGAGGCGCTGGGGGTGGGGCTGGAAGTCGGATTCGTGGTGCCGGAGGCCGAGGAGGTGGCGGAGCGAGAGGCCGTGGGCGGGGTCTGGCTCGAGGTGTGGCGGGCGCTGGGGCCGGGCGTGGGGGTGTCTGTGGGGCTACGGGTGGCCGTCGGGGAGGAGGAGGACGTCAGCGCCGCCGTGCCCGTGCACGAGCGCGACCGGGACGCGGTGGGGCTGAGGGAGCGCGTCCCCGTGCCGGTGCCGGCCCCGGTGCGGGTGGTGGTCCGGGAGGCGGTGCCGGTGGCAGTGGGGCTGCGGCGCCGGGTCGCGGTGTCGGTGCCGGACGCTGAGGCGGAGGCGGTGGCAGTGGCGGACGTGGTGCGGGAGGGGGACGGGGCCGTGGGGGAGCGGGTGCGCGTCGCGCGCGGTGTGCGGGTGGGGGTGTGACTGAGGGAGCCCGAGAGGGTGCTGGCGGTCGCGGTGGGCGTGGGCGCGGACGGGCTGCGGGTGGCGGAGGGCGGGGACGGCGTTGCGGAGGCGCTGGCAGGGGACGCGGAGCGCGAGGAGGCGCTGCACGTGGGGGTGGCGGTGCGGCTGCGGGCGGGCGAGGCGGTGCCGGACGGCGAGGGCGACGGGGTGCGCGACCGCACGCGCGTCCCGGACGCGGACGCGCGCGCGCTGCGCGACGCCGTGGGCGAGGCCGTGCCCGTCGGGGCCGCGGTGCGGGACTGCGTGCGGGTGCGGGTGCGGGTGCCGGAGGGCGTGCCGCGCGGTGTGGGCGACAGAGAGGCCGTGGCGGTGGAGGTGGCGGTCGGGCTGTAGGAGAGGGAGGCGGAGGGCGACAGCGGGAAAGAGGGCGAGGCCGTGGGCGTGCTCGTGACAGACCGGGAGCGGGAGCGGGAGGGCGACGGGGACGGAGAGGGAGTGCGGGAGAGGCTGGCGGAGGGGGAGGGAGTGGCTGTGGACGATGCGCTGCCGGTGGGGCTGGGGCTGGGGCTGGGGCTGGGGGCCGCGGTCGCACTCTGGGTGGCCGTTGGAGTGCACGACGACACAGAGGGAGACGCCGTGGGGGACGGGGGGCTGCACGTGGGGGTGGGGCTGGGGCTGCGGGTAGCGGAGGACGTGGGGCTCACGGACGGGCCCGAGGGGGTGCGGGTGAGGGAGCGGGTGGAGGTGCCGCTGCGGGTGAAGGTCAGCGTGCAGGACGCCGTGCGGGTGGGGGTGGAGCGGGAGAGGGAGCGGGAGGGGCTTGGGGTGTTGGTGGTGCGGGTGGGGGACGGGGGCGAGGGCGAGGGGGTGGCAGAGCGGGACGGGGGCGACCGCGTGGCGGAGGCGGCGGCCGTTACGGAGCGGGACCGGGAGGCCGACGCCGTGGGGCTGGGGCTTTCTGAGGCCGAGGCGGAGGACGTGGGGGTCGCGGTGGCCGTTGCGGTCGGCGGAGACGCGCTCCGGGAGCCGCGGCCGGTGCCGGAGGGGGTGGCGGTCAGGGAGGGCGTGCGCGTGGGTCGCGCGGTCGCGGTGTCGGTCGCGGAGCGGCTGCGGGTGGGCGAGCGGGTGGGCGTGTGGCTGCCCCACGGTGTCGCGGTGGGCGTGGGGGAGGCGGTGGGGCTGGGGGTCCGGGAGCGGCTGGGGGACACGGACGCGCTGGCGGAGGCGGACGCGGACACGGGGGTCGGGGTGCCGGAGCTGCGGGTCGCGCTGGGGGTGCCGGGGGGCGACCGCGTGCGCGACGCGGTGCGGGAGGGGCTGCGGGTGCGGGTGTCGGAACGGGTGCCAGACGGGGGGGACACAGTACCGGATCGTAATCCGGTGGAGGAAGTGGTCCGCGTGGGGGCGGGGGAGACGGAGGGGCTGCGGGTGCGGGAGAGCGAGGGGCTCGTGGATCGTGTGGACCGCGACGGGGAGCACGGCGACTGCGAACGGGTCCGTGAGGGCGAAGGGGAGGGCGTGCGCGGGGCCGAGAGGGTGCGGGTGTGTGACGGCGAGTGGGTCGGGGTATGGGAGGGGGAGGGGCTGTGGGAGGCGCTGGAGGCGGTGGGGGTGGGGGTGCTGCACGACGCGGTGCGCGACGCGGAGGGCGAGGGGGGGCTGGGGCTGCAGGACGCCGTGGGCGTGGGGGAGGCGGTGGCGCTGGGGGTGGGCGATGGGGAGGCCGAGGCGGAGATCGTTGTGGGGGAGGGGGAGGCGCTGAGGCTGGGTGTGAGGGAGGCGCTGCGGGACCGGGCGGTGGACGCTGAGAAGGAGCGCGTGGGGCTGGTGCCGCTGAGGGTGGGCGACGCGGAAGGGGTGGGGGTCCGGGTGGGGGAGGCGGAGGGCGAAGGGGAGGCGGTGAGGCGCGGGGTGGCGCTGGCGGACGCGGTGGAGCGGGTGGCAGACCGCGAGGGGGTCGCGGACGGGCTGCGCCGGACGGACGCGGACGGCGTCGCGGAGCGCGACGCGGTGCGCGACGGCGACCCGGTGCAGGACCCGGTGCGACGCGCGCTCGCAGAGCGCGTACGGGACGCCGTGGGGGACCGGGACGCACTTCCGGTGGGCGACCCGGACGGCCCGGACCCCGACAACGTCGCGGAGGACGAACCGGTGGATGGGGCCGTCGCGGAGCTGCTGGCGGTTGGGGACGCGGACGCCGTCGGCGACGGAGACAGCGAGGGACTCGCGGACGCGCTGCGCGACTGTGTCCGAGAGGACAGCGTGCGCGAGGGCGAAGGGGTGTGCGAGGGACTGCCGACCACCGAAATCGAGTACGTGTGGGAGCCCGTCGCCGATTGTGAGCGGGAGGGCGAGGGGCTTGGACTGGGGGACACGGAGACGGAGTGTGTGGACGAGGGCGTGGCGGATGCGGATGCGGTGGTGGACCCGCTGCCAGAGACGGAGGGGGACCGTGTGGGGAAGCGGGTCGTGGACGGGGAGGACGATGCCGCAGCACTGGCACTGACCGACCGGCTGAGGGAGCCCGTGGAGAGCGTGGCAGATGCGGAGAGGGTGGGGGATTGGGCGGCCGTGGGCGTCGCGGATGGCGTGGAGCGGGTGGGCGACGGGGACGGCGACGCGGAGGGGGTGGCGCTGCGGGACCGGCCAGGGGAGCGGGTGCTCGATGTCGTCCAGGAGTGCGAGGGGGTGGCCGTGCGGCTTGCGGATCCGGCGGAGGACGATGCGGTGATGGACGGGGATGTCGGCGTGCGAGACGCCGTGGGGGACGTTGAGGGGGAGGCGGAGGCGCTGGCGCTGGGGGATGCGGTGGACTGCGAGGCGGAGCGTGACGCGGATCGGGAGGCGGTTGGGGTGGCGACCCCCGTCAGCACCCCCGTGTCCGTCGGGGTCGCGGACCACGTGCACGACGGCGAGCGCGTGCCGCTGGGCAGGCCGCTGCGCGACCGCGACGCCGACCGGGAGGCCGTCGCGGAGCGGGACGGGGTGGTCCGGCTGCCGGTCCCGGTGCGGGTGGGCGTGCGGGACCGTGTGGCGGAGGCCGAGGCGGCGGGGGACGGGGTCGGGCTCGGGGACGGGCTGCGGGAGCGGGAGGAGGGCGTCGGGGAGCCGGAGGGCGTGGGGGACGCGCTGAGGGTGGGCGACCAGGAGAAGGTGGCGGTGGGGGTCGGCGAGAGCGACGGGGTCGCCGAGGCCCTCGGACTGCGGGTGCTGCTGCGTGAGTGGGTGTGAGACACGCTGAGGGAGTGGGAGGGGCTTTCCGTGAGTGATCCGGAAACCTGCGACCGAGACAGAGATGTGGAGCGGCTGCACGTGCGCGCGCGCGTCAGGGAGGGGGTCGTCGTCTCCGATGCGGAAGTGGTCCCGGAAGGCGACGCGGTCGCGGTGTCGGACAGGCTGCATGTCGGCGTGCGCGACGACCGGGTCCTGGAACGCGACGGGGTGGGAGAGCGGCTGGTGGTGAACGAATGCGATTGCGAGGACGACGGCGTGCCTGAGGGTGACGCCGTTGCCGATGGGCTGCCACTGAGGGAGGCCGAGAGGGTGGCGGTGGAGGACGCGGTGCCGGAGCGGGAGGGGCTGCCTGAGGGACTGGCGGTGCACGAGACGGATGCCGTGGACGAGTGCGTAGTGGTGGGTGCGGAGGATGGCGAGACGGTGGGGCTGCGCGAGGCGGTCGCGGAGTGCGATGGGCTGTGAGTGTCTGATTTGGAGATTGGGGACTGTGTCCAGGAGGCGGAAAGTGTGCGCGTGGGCGCAGGGGTCAGAGAGCGGCTGGTGGTCGACGATACAGAGGGCAGCTCCGAGGGAGAGGCCGTTGCGGTGGCTGATGCGCTGCACGTACATGATCGAGAGGAGGGCGTACGTGAATGAGACGCAGAAGGAAGGTGACTACTGGTCATTGATAAAGAAACTGATGCGGAGAGGGTCGCGGAAGGAGACGAGCTTAAGGATGTACTGCTGCTGAACGATCCGGTAGTGGAAGCGGTGAAAGATGCTGTGCCTGACTGTGAACGGGTGCAGGTGGGACTGCATGTGACGGATGCGGATGATGTGTAGGACTGCGTTGCAGACGCTGATGAGGATGACGAATCACTGAGACTCTGTGATGCTGTCGTGGATTTCGATACACTGCCGGTTTGCGACTTGGAGAGCCCCGACTGCGATGATGACGTGGAATGCGTGCGTGTCGGTGCATACGTCAGCGAGTTACTGACCGTCAACGATGTGGAGGGCGTTGGTGTCGTGGACATCGTGGCGCTGTGCGATCTGCTGCACGTCTGCGTCCCTGACGACCGTGTAACGGAACGTGAGGGTGTCGCGGACTCAATGATCGAGAATGACGTCGAAAGTGACGAGGATGGCGTTGCTGACGGTGATGCCGATGCAGACGCACTGCCACTGCAGGATGCTGTGGTGGATGCCACGATGGATACCGTCCCGGAATGAGACAGAACATGCGACGCACTGCGTGTGGCAGATGCAGATGGTGTGGAGGATTGCGTTGCAGACGGCGATGTGGATGGCGAACCACTGAGACTGTGGGAGGCAGACACGGATTCTGAAGGACTGCCAGTTTGGGATCTGGAGCTCGACGGCGATGATGATGTGGAGGGGCTGCGCGTTGCCACGTGGGTCAACGAGCTGCTGGCGGTCGTTGACGCAGACGGCGACATCGAAACAGACGTCGTGGCGCTGTGGGATCTGCTGTACGCCTGCGTCAATGACGACAGTGTACGTGAAGGCGAAGAAGTGAAGGACCGACTGCAGGTGTACGACGGCGAGCACGAAGGTGACGGTGTATGGGAGGCCGACGAGGTGCCAGACGGACTGCTACTCGCGGATGGGGCACTCGACCGCGTGAGCGTCACCGAACGTGAGCGTGAGCGGATGTAGGACGAACTGCATGTGACGGATGCGGATGATGTGTAGGACTGCGTCGCAGACGCTGATGAGGATGACGAATCACTGAGACTCTGTGATGCTGTCGTGGATTTCGATACACTGCCGGTTTGCGACTTGGAGAGCCCCGACTGCGATGATGACGTGGAATGCGTGCGTGTCGGTGCATACGTCAGCGAGTTACTGACCGTCAACGATGTGGAGGGCGTTGGTGTCGGGGACATCGTGGCGCTGTGCGATCTGCTGCACGTCTGCGTCCCTGACGACCGTGTAACGGAACGTGAGGGCGTCGCGGACTCAATGATCGAGAATGACGTCGAAGGTGACGAAGACAGCGTTGCTGACGGTGATGCCGATGCAGACGCACTGCCACTGCAGGATGCTGTGGTGGATGCCACGATGGATACCGTCCCGGAATGAGACAGAACATGCGACGCACTGCGTGTAGCAGGTGCAGATGATGTGGAGGATTGCGTTGCAGACGGCGATGTGGATGGCGAACCACTGAGACTGTGGGAGGCAGACACGGATTCTGAAGGACTGCCAGTTTGGGATCTGGAGCTCGACGGCGATGATGATGTGGAGGGGCTGCGCGTTGCCACGTGGGTCAACGAGCTGCTGGCGGTCGTTGACGCAGACGGCGACATCGAAACAGACGTCGTGGCGCTGTGGGATCTGCTGTACGCCTGCGTCAATGACGACAGTGTACGTGAAGGCGAAGAAGTGAAGGACCGACTGCAGGTGTACGACGGTGAAAACGAAGGTGACGGTGTATGGGAGGCCGACGAGGTGCCAGACGGACTGCTACTCGCGGATGGGGCACTCGACCGCGTGAGCGTCACCGAACGTGAGCGTGAGCGGATGTAGGACGAACTGCATGTGACGGATGCGGATGATGTGTAGGACTGCGTCGCAGACGCTGATGAGGATGACGAATCACTGAGACTCTGTGATGCTGTCGTGGATTTCGATACACTGCCGGTTTGCGACTTGGAGAGCCCCGACTGCGATGATGACGTGGAATGCGTGCGTGTCGGTGCATACGTCAGCGAGTTACTGACCGTCAACGATGTGGAGGGCGTTGGTGTCGGGGACATCGTGGCGCTGTGCGATCTGCTGTACGTCTGCGTCCCTGACGACCGTGTAACGGAACGTGAGGGCGTCGCGGACTCAATGATCGAGAATGACGTCGAAGGTGACGAAGACAGCGTTGCTGACGGTGATGCCGATGCAGACGCACTGCCACTGCAGGATGCTGTGGTGGATGCCACGATGGATACCGTCCCGGAATGAGACAGAACATGCGACGCACTGCGTGTAGCAGATGCAGATGACGTGGAGGATTGCGTTGCAGACGGCGATGTGGATGGCGAACCACTGAGACTGTGGGAGGCAGACACGGATTCTGAAGGACTGCCAGTTTGGGATCTGGAGCTCGACGGCGATGATGATGTGGAGGGGCTGCGCGTTGCCACGTGGGTCAACGAGCTGCTGGCGGTCGTTGACGCAGACGGCGACATCGAAACAGACGTCGTGGCGCTGTGGGATCTGCTGTACGCCTGCGTCAATGACGACAGTGTACGTGAAGGCGAAGAAGTGAAGGACCGACTGCAGGTGTACGACGGTGAAAACGAAGGTGACGGTGTATGGGAGGCCGACGAGGTGCCAGACGGACTGCTACTCGCGGATGGGGCACTCGACCGCGTGATCGTCACCGAACGTGAGCGTGAGCGGATGTAGGACGAACTGCATGTGACGGATGCGGATGATGTGTAGGACTGCGTCGCAGACGCTGATGAGGATGACGAATCACTGAGACTCTGTGATGCTGTCGTGGATTTCGATGCACTGCCGGTTTGCGACTTGGAAAGCCCCGACTGCGATGATGACGTGGAGTACGTGCGTGTCGATGCATACGTCAGCGAGTTACTGACTGTCAACGATGTGGAGGGCGTTGGTGTCGTGGACATCGTGGCGCTGTGCGATCTGCTGCACGTCTGCGTCCCTGACGACCGTGTAACGGAACGTGAGGGCGTCGGGGACTCAATGATCGAGAATGACGTCGAAAGTGACGAAGACAGCGTTGCTGACGGTGATGCCGATGCAGACGCACTGCCACTGCAGGATGCTGTGGTGGATGCCACGATGGATACCGTCCCGGAATGAGACAGAACATGCGACGCACTGCGTGTAGCAGATGCAGATGATGTGGAGGATTGCGTTGCAGACGGCGATGTGGATGGCGAACCACTGAGACTGTGGGAGGCAGACACGGATTCTGAAGGACTGCCAGTTTGGGATCTGGAGCTCGACGGCGATGATGATGTGGAGGGGCTGCGCGTTGCCACGTGGGTCAACGAGCTGCTGGCGGTCGTTGACGCAGACGGCGACATCGAAACAGACGTCGTGGCGCTGTGGGATCTGCTGTACGCCTGCGTCAATGACGACAGTGTACGTGAAGGCGAAGAAGTGAAGGACCGACTGCAGGTGTACGACGGTGAAAACGAAGGTGACGGTGTATGGGAGGCCGACGAGGTGCCAGACGGACTGCTACTCGCGGATGGGGCACTCGACCGCGTGATCGTCACCGAACGTGAGCGTGAGCGGATGTAGGACGAACTGCATGTGACGGATGCGGATGATGTGTAGGACTGCGTCGCAGACGCTGATGAGGATGACGAATCACTGAGACTCTGTGATGCTGTCGTGGATTTCGATGCACTGCCGGTTTGCGACTTGGAAAGCCCCGACTGCGATGATGACGTGGAGTACGTGCGTGTCGATGCATACGTCAGCGAGTTACTGACTGTCAACGATGTGGAGGGCGTTGGTGTCGTGGACATCGTGGCGCTGTGCGATCTGCTGCACGTCTGCGTCCCTGACGACCGTGTAACGGAACGTGAGGGCGTCGGGGACTCAATGATCGAGAATGACGTCGAAAGTGACGAAGACAGCGTTGCTGACGGTGATGCCGATGCAGACGCACTGCCACTGCAGGATGCTGTGGTGGATGCCACGATGGATACCGTCCCGGAATGAGACAGAACATGCGACGCACTGCGTGTAGCAGATGCAGATGATGTGGAGGATTGCGTTGCAGACGGCGATGTGGATGGCGAACCACTGAGACTGTGGGAGGCAGACACGGATTCTGAAGGACTGCCAGTTTGGGATCTGGAGCTCGACGGCGATGATGATGTGGAGGGGCTGCGCGTTGCCACGTGGGTCAACGAGCTGCTGGCGGTCGTTGACGCAGACGGCGACATCGAAACAGACGTCGTGGCGCTGTGGGATCTGCTGTACGCCTGCGTCAATGACGACAGTGTACGTGAAGGCGAAGAAGTGAAGGACCGACTGCAGGTGTACGACGGTGAAAACGAAGGTGACGGTGTATGGGAGGCCGACGAGGTGCCAGACGGACTGCTACTCGCGGATGGGGCACTCGACCGCGTGATCGTCACCGAACGTGAGCGTGAGCGGATGTAGGACGAACTGCATGTGACGGATGCGGATGATGTGTAGGACTGCGTCGCAGACGCTGATGAGGATGACGAATCACTGAGACTCTGTGATGCTGTCGTGGATTTCGATACACTGCCGGTTTGCGACTTGGAGAGCCCCGACTGCGATGATGACGTGGAATGCGTGCGTGTCGGTGCATACGTCAGCGAGTTACTGACTGTCAACGATGTGGAGGGCGTTGGTGTCGGGGACATCGTGGCGCTGTGCGATCTGCTGCACGTGTGCGTCCCTGACGACCGTGTAACGGAACGTGAGGGCGTCGCGGAGTGGCTGATCGAGAATGACGTCGAAGGTGACGAAGACAGCGTTGCTGACGGTGATGCCGATGCAGACGCACTGCCACTGCAGGATGCTGTGGTGGATGCCACGATGGATACCGTCCCGGAATGAGACAGAACATGCGACGCACTGCGTGTGGCAGATGCAGATGGTGTGGAGGATTGCGTTGCAGACGGCGATGTGGATGGCGAACCACTGAGACTGTGGGAGGCAGACACGGATTCTGAAGGACTGCCAGTTTGGGATCTGGAGCTCGACGGCGATGATGATGTGGAGGGGCTGCGCGTTGCCACGTGGGTCAACGAGCTGCTGGCGGTCGTTGACGCAGACGGCGACATCGAAACAGACGTCGTGGCGCTGTGGGATCTGCTGTACGCCTGCGTCAATGACGACAGTGTACGTGAAGGCGAAGAAGTGAAGGACCGACTGCAGGTGTACGACGGTGAAAATGAAGGTGACGGTGTATGGGAGGCCGACGAGGTGCCAGACGGACTGCTACTCGCGGATGGGGCACTCGACCGCGTGATCGTCACCGAACGTGAGCGTGAGCGGATGTAGGACGAACTGCATGTGACGGATGCGGATGATGTGTAGGACTGCGTCGCAGACGCTGATGAGGATGACGAATCACTGAGACTCTGTGATGCTGTCGTGGATTTCGATGCACTGCCGGTTTGCGACTTGGAAAGCCCCGACTGCGATGATGACGTGGAGTACGTGCGTGTCGATGCATACGTCAGCGAGTTACTGACTGTCAACGATGTGGAGGGCGTTGGTGTCGTGGACATCGTGGCGCTGTGCGATCTGCTGCACGTCTGCGTCCCTGACGACCGTGTAACGGAACGTGAGGGCGTCGGGGACTCAATGATCGAGAATGACGTCGAAAGTGACGAAGACAGCGTTGCTGACGGTGATGCCGATGCAGACGCACTGCCACTGCAGGATGCTGTGGTGGATGCCACGATGGATACCGTCCCGGAATGAGACAGAACATGCGACGCACTGCGTGTAGCAGATGCAGATGATGTGGAGGATTGCGTTGCAGACGGCGATGTGGATGGCGAACCACTGAGACTGTGGGAGGCAGACACGGATTCTGAAGGACTGCCAGTTTGGGATCTGGAGCTCGACGGCGATGATGATGTGGAGGGGCTGCGCGTTGCCACGTGGGTCAACGAGCTGCTGGCGGTCGTTGACGCAGACGGCGACATCGAAACAGACGTCGTGGCGCTGTGGGATCTGCTGTACGCCTGCGTCAATGACGACAGTGTACGTGAAGGCGAAGAAGTGAAGGACCGACTGCAGGTGTGCGACGGCGAGCACGAAGGTGACGGTGTATGGGAGGCCGACGAGGTGCCAGACGGACTGCTACTCGCGGATGGGGCACTCGACCGCGTGATCGTCACCGAACGTGAGCGTGAGCGGATGTAGGACGAACTGCATGTGACGGATGCGGATGATGTGTAGGACTGCGTCGCAGACGCTGATGAGGATGACGAATCACTGAGACTCTGTGATGCTGTCGTGGATTTCGATACACTGCCGGTTTGCGACTTGGAGAGCCCCGACTGCGATGATGACGTGGAATGCGTGCGTGTCGGTGCATACGTCAGCGAGTTACTGACTGTCAACGATGTGGAGGGCGTTGGTGTCGGGGACATCGTGGCGCTGTGCGATCTGCTGCACGTGTGCGTCCCTGACGACCGTGTAACGGAACGTGAGGGCGTCGCGGAGTGGCTGATCGAGAATGACGTCGAAGGTGACGAAGACAGCGTTGCTGACGGTGATGCCGATGCAGATGCACTGCCACTGCAGGATGCTGTGGTGGATGCCACGATGGATACCGTCCCGGAATGAGACAGAACATGCGACGCACTGCGTGTGGCAGATGCAGATGGTGTGGAGGATTGCGTTGCAGACGGCGATGTGGATGGCGAACCACTGAGACTGTGGGAGGCAGACACGGATTCTGAAGGACTGCCAGTTTGGGATCTGGAGCTCGACGGCGATGATGATGTGGAGGGGCTGCGCGTTGCCACGTGGGTCAACGAGCTGCTGGCGGTCGTTGACGCAGACGGCGACATCGAAACAGACGTCGTGGCGCTGTGGGATCTGCTGTACGCCTGCGTCAATGACGACAGTGTACGTGAAGGCGAAGAAGTGAAGGACCGACTGCAGGTGTACGACGGCGAGCACGAAGGTGACGGTGTATGGGAGGCCGACGAGGTGCCAGACGGACTGCTACTCGCGGATGGGGCACTCGACCGCGTGAGCGTCACCGAACGTGAGCGTGAGCGGATGTAGGACGAACTGCATGTGACGGATGCGGATGATGTGTAGGACTGCGTCGCAGACGCTGATGAGGATGACGAATCACTGAGACTCTGTGATGCTGTCGTGG
Source organism: Eutreptiella sp. 'Long Island Sound 2002' (assembly GCA_964036045.1). NCBI lineage: Eukaryota > Euglenozoa > Euglenophyceae > Eutreptiales > Eutreptiaceae > Eutreptiella > Eutreptiella sp. 'Long Island Sound 2002'. Next base: position 3,399,514 of record OZ038401.1, read on the forward strand.
ATTTCGATGCACTGCCGGTTTGCGACTTGGAAAGCCCCGACTGCGATGATGACGTGGAGTACGTGCGTGTCGATGCATACGTCAGCGAGTTACTGACCGTCAACGATGTGGAGGGCGTTGGTGTCGTGGACATCGTGGCGCTGTGCGATCTGCTGCACGTCTGCGTCCCTGACGACCGTGTAACGGAACGTGAGGGCGTCGGGGACTCAATGATCGAGAATGACGTCGAAAGTGACGAAGACAGCGTTGCTGACGGTGATGCCGATGCAGACGCACTGCCACTGCAGGATGCTGTGGTGGATGCCACGATGGATACCGTCCCGGAATGAGACAGAACATGCGACGCACTGCGTGTGGCAGATGCAGATGATGTGGAGGATTGCGTTGCAGACGGCGATGTGGATGGCGAACCACTGAGACTGTGGGAGGCAGACACGGATTCTGAAGGACTGCCAGTTTGGGATCTGGAGCTCGACGGCGATGATGATGTGGAGGGGCTGCGCGTTGCCACGTGGGTCAACGAGCTGCTGGCGGTCGTTGACGCAGACGGCGACATCGAAACAGACGTCGTGGCGCTGTGGGATCTGCTGTACGCCTGCGTCAATGACGACAGTGTACGCGAAGGCGAAGAAGTGCAGGACCGACTGCAGGTGTACGACGGCGAGCACGAAGGTGACGGTGTATGGGAGGCCGGCGAGGTGCCAGACGGACTGCTGCTGCCGGACGCTGTGGTGGACCGTGCGGTGGACATTGTACGTGAATGCGAGGAGCTGTGCCCAGCACTGCTGGTGCGTGATGCAGACACCGTGGGGGAGTGCGTCGCAGACGCTGATGACGATGCCGACGCACTGCTGCTGCCGGATGCAGTTTCCGATTTGGACGCCCAAGACAATGACCAGGTCTGAGAAGACCTGCGGGTTGGGGTGTGGGTCCGCGAGGTGCTTGTCGTCACGGATGCCGATGGCGAAGGAGCACGCGACACTGTGGCGCTGCACGACGACGGGTGCGTTCGTGACCGTGAGGACCACGACGGTGAATCGGATGGACTGCAAGAGTCATCATCGGTCAACGAACTGGAACATGAAGAAGTTGGTGTTGTCGATGGCGATGGGGTTGGAGACAAACTGCTCGTAACGGATAACGTGGAGGAGGCGGTGGGCTGCAAGGTGTCGGACCCGGATGGGCTGTACGATGGAATGCGTGTGAACGATGCCGACACGGTGGAAGAACACGTGGCGGAGGAAGACAAGGACAGCGAGACACTGAAGCTACGCGATGCGCTCATGGGCTGTGAGGGAGTTTCGGTTTGCGATCTGGAAATCCCGGACGGTGACAAGGACGTGGAGGCAGTGCGCGTGGGCACGGGGGTTGGCGAGCTGGTGGTCGTCGCTGATACGGACGATGTGCGGGACCGAGGCCTCGTTGGGCTATCCGATGCGCTGGACGTCCGGGACCGCGAAGAAAGCGTGTCCGAAGGTGATGCCAGGGGGGACCGACTGCCCGTCAATGATAAGGATGTCGATAGAGAGCGTGTTGCTGATGAGGGTGGTGATGACGAAGGACTGCCGGTCGGGGACGCAAACAGGGACGTGGTGGCAGACACTGTACCTGAATGCGAGGGGCTGCCGGAGAGACTGATGGAGAGTGAGGCAGATGCGGTGGCGAGGCACGTGCTGGAGGCCGAGCAGGATCGCGAAGCAGTGGCGCTGTGGGCAGCACTGATGGAGCCGGATGGACTGCCCGTTTTGGACGCCGAGGCGCGCGACTGCGACCCCGACGTGGAAGAGGTCCGGGATGGCAGGTGCGTCGACGAGCTGCTGGTTGTGGTGGATGCAGAGGGCGTGGGTGACGCAGACCAGGCGACGCTGTGTGATCGGCTGCACGTCTGTGTCCATGACGACAGCGTGACGGAGTTCGAGGGGGTGGTAGCGCCACTGCTGGTGACGGACACTGACGGTATGGCAGACCGGGTTGGCGATGCGGAGTTTGTCGAGGACGCGGTGTGGCTGCGGGACCCCGGGAGAGACCGTGTGGAGGATCGCGACCATGAAAGGGAGGGGGGGGATGAGGCACTGCACGTGATGGAAGCGGAGAGTGTATAGGGGGGCGTGGTGGAGGGTGACGGGGAAGACGACCTGCTGGTGCTCTGTGACGCGGTTCTGGACTGCGATGGGGTTCGAGTTCGCGATTGGGATGCCCCCGACAGTGACAGTGATGCGGAATGTGTGCGCGTGGTCATGCGTGTCATCGAGCTGGTGGCCGTCCATGACGCAGCAGACGGCGTCAGTGCAAGCGACCCTGTCGCGCTGTCCGAGGCGCTGCACGTTCTTGAACATGATGACATCGTTCCTGAACGGGAGGCCGTGGGGGCTCTACTGCTGGTGAATGAGGCGGAACGCGAAGAAGAAAAGGTGGCCGATGGTGTTGCGCTTGGGGAGGACGGGCGACTGCTGGACGCTGAGAGGGACGCTGTGGTAGATGCTGTGGCCGAACGAGACGGGCTATGGGACGGACTGCCTGTGGACGAAGCAACCGCTGTGGAAGAGAGCGTGCGCGAGGCTGAGGCGGACGACGTCCCGCTGGTAGTGCCCGGCGCAGTCAGGGAGTGCGACGGCGTTCTCGTTCTTGATTTCGAAGGCCCAGAGTGTGACAGCGACGCCGAAGAGGAGCGCGTGGGCCCGCAGGTCAGCGAGCGGGTGGCCGTCTGGGATCCCGACGGCGTCGAGGACCTCGCGACGGTGGCACTGTCGGAGGCGCTGCGGGTCCGCGACCGCGACGACTGTGTGCACGAGAGTGACACGGCCAGTGAGCGGCTGCCCGTCGCGGAGGCGGAATGGGAGGGAGGCCGCGATGCCGAAAGGGAGGCGGAGGAGGAGCGGCTACGAGTGCAGACGCGCGTGCGGGAGGCGGTTGTGGACACGGTACGTGACCGCGAGGGGCTGCCCGGGGCGCGGCCTGTCGAGGAGGCGGATCGTGTGGGGGAGCGCGTGCGCGATCCGGGTCCGGAGGCCGAAACGGTGGTGCTCTGCGATGCACTCGCTGACCGCGATGGGCTGTCCGTGGCGGATGCGGAGCCCCGAGACGGCGACAACGACGTCGAACGGGTGCCCGGGCGCCGGGGGGTCGGGGAGCGGCTGGTCGTCGGTGATGCCGAGGACGTGGCCGACACCGACGCCGTGGCGCTCGCGCGCGCGGACGGCGTTTGCGACGGTGAGGACGGCGTGGCTGATTGGGACGCGGTGGCGCCCGGGCTGAGGGTGGGTGACCGTGAACGAGAGGAGGACGGTGTGGCTGCCGGCGAAGTGCTTGACGACGGACTGCGACTGCCGGAGGCTGTGATGGCCCGCGTGGCGGAGACTGTGCGTGACTGAGAGGCCAGATCAGAGGGGCTGCCGGTGACGGAGGCAGAGGGTGTGGGAGCGCGAGTGGCGGAGGCCGAGAGGGAGGGCGAGCCACTGGTGCTGTACGATGCGGTCCGTGACGGCGGGGGGGTCAGAGTGTCTGTCTCGGTGCGCGACCGGGAGAACGAAGCGGAGGAGGTGAGCGTCGGCACTCGGGTCGGCGAGTGGCTGGGCGTCGGTGAGGCAGAAGGCGTCGTGGACGGGCGGGTCGTGGAGCTGTCCGACCCGCTGCACGTCCGCGAGCGCGACGACAGTGAACTGGACCGGGACTCGGTGGCGGAGGGGCGGTCCGAGCCCGATGCGGACCGCGAGGCGGAGTGCGCCGCGGACGGGGACGGGGTCGGGGACGGGGTGCCGGTGGGGGAGGCCGTACCGGACGTTGTGGGGGGCCGCGTGTCCGAGGGAGAGGGGGTCAGCGAGAGACTGCGCGGGAGGGACGCAGAGGCCGTGGGCGACCCCGTTCTGGAGGGGGAAAGGGAAGCGCGAGCGCTGGGGCTGTGCGGGGCGGTCGTGGACTGCGATGGGGTGCCGCTTTCTGAGGCGGAGACCCCGGACGATGGCACCGACAACGAACGGGTGCCTGTGGGCGTGCAGGTCCGCGACCTCGTGGGCGTGGCGGTTGCCGACGCCGTCGTCAGACTGGACGCGGTCGCACTATCGGAGGCGGAGCGGGTCAGCGACCAAGTGGACCATGTGCCTGAGCGCGACGCGCTGCCGGACCAACGCCCCGTCAGCGACGCGGAGAAAGACGAGGAACGTTGTCGCGATGGCGACGCGGACCGGGACAGACCGCCGCTGAGGGACGCTGTGAGGGACGCTGTGGCGGATGCGGGGCCTGAGCGCGAGAAGCTGCGGGAGGGGCTGGATGTGGACGATGCGAACTGTGTGCGGGACCCCGTGTCGGAGGCAGAGGGGGAGGATGTGCGACGGGGGCTGAGGGACGCGGTGGTGGATGGTGTCGGAGTCAGGGTCCGTGGCGTCGACAGTGGAATGGACTCGGTGGATGTCGCCGATGCAGACGCCGTGGAGGAGACCGTTGTGCTTGGGGATTCGGAGGCGGATGCGGTAGTGTCACGGAGCGCAGTCAGGGAAACCGACGGGCTTCCGGTGGACGTCTGGGAGCTCGAAAGCGACAACGTCCCTGAACAGCTACGCGTTGGCAAGGGCGTCGGTGATCCACTGGCGGTACATGACACGGACGGCGTTAGGGAACCCGACCTACTGCGAGCGTGCGATGGGCTGCAGGTCTGCGACGGTGAAGAGGGTGTCAATGATGCGGACAAAGTTGCAGAGTGACTGATGCGGAGGGAGCAGGAGGCTGTGGCTGAGAAGGTCGCAGTGGCCGACCACGCGCTGAGCAATGACGGTGAGGTGCTGCAGGTGAATGTCGCAGAGCCTGTTCCAGCGATTGACAATGACCTGGATCGCGATGGGGTGAGCGGTGCACTGGGGGACGTGGATGCAGTAGCAGACAGTGAGAGCACCCCGGATCTGGTTGGCGTAGGAGTTGCAGATGCCGACTGACTGGGAGACATCGCACCACTGCACGAGGAGGACGTGGTGCAGGAGGATGCAGAGGAACTTTTGGAAGTTGTGGACGGCCCTGTGCCGGAGCTGGACGCCGATGGAGTGGGTGTGGGGGTCACTGTGGGCGTGGGTGTAGGTGTCGGTGTCGGCGTGGGAGTCGGGGATGGGCTGCACGAGGCGGTGGCGGTTGGTGTAGGGGTCCAGGTGGAGGTCGGTGACGGGGTCGCACTTACTGTGGCGGTCGGCGTAGAGCTTGGGGTTGTGGTGGGTGTGGCAGTGGCGGTTGGGGACGGTGTTGGTGTCCATGTCGGAGAATGGGTGGCTGACGCAGTAGGGGACGACGAGGGTGTGAACGTGGCGGTGGATGTTGGGGTGGATGTGGGGGTGGATGTCGGGGTGGATGTGGAGGTGGGGCTGGTCGTTGCTGATGGTGTGGGTGTAGGGGTCTGTGAACGTGTACAGCTGGGCGTGGGTGTTGGGGAAAGTGTATTTGTTGGTGTGCAGGTGGGTGTCAGTGTGGGGCTGCTTGTCGGGGTACTTGTAGCGCTGATGGTGGGTGTCATCGTCGGTGTGTTGGTGGGACTGGACGTGATCGTCGATGTAGGAGTGGATGTAGGTGTGGAGGTAAGCGTGGACGTAGGGGTGGGTGTATGCGTGGGCGTGGGTGTCAACGTGGATGTTGGAGTGAGTGTAGAAGAAGATGTTGGGGAAGGTGTGCGTGATAAGGTGGGCGACGGTGTGTGCGTCACTGTGGGTGTGAAGGTGGGTGTGAAGGTGGGTGTGAAGGTTGGCGTACACGTGTGCGTGGATGTTGCCGTTCGTGTGGGTGTGAGCGAAGGTGTGGGAGTGAAAGTTCGTGTATCTGTGAATGTGAGTGTGGGCGTCAATGTAAGTGTTAATGTGGGTGTAGATGTTGGAGTGGTCGTGGGTGTGAATGTGGGAGTGGGCGTGGGCGTTGATGTCGGCGTTGATGTCGGCGTCGAAGAGGGTGTGGGGCTGGACGTGGACGTGGGGGTTGGGGTGGGAGTGGACGATGGAGTGGACGTTGGACTTCCGCTGGGGCTTGGCGTCGATGTGGGAGTGGAAGTGGATGTGGGTGTGGGTGTGGGTGTGGGTGTAGAGGTCGATGTGAGTGTGCGTGTGTGCGTGGGTGTGGGTGTGGGTGTGGGTGTGCTTGTGGACGTGCGTGTGGGGGTGCATGTGGGTGTGCGAGTAGATGTGTACGTCGGTGTGTCCGTGGGCGTCAATGTGGGTGATTGGGTGGGGCTCGGGGTGTATGTGGGCGTACTTGTTGGGGTGCATGTGGCTGTAACTGTGGGAGTAAATGTGGGAGAAGAAGTGGCTGTACATGTCGGTGTACATGTCGGTGTACATGTGGGCGTTGATGTCGGCGTTGATGTCGGCGTTCGCGTCGGTGTGCAGGAGGTTGACTGCGTAGGACTGTGCGTGGGTGTTGCCGTGGACGTAGGCGATGACGTTGGTGTGGATGATGGCGTAGATGTATCTGAGAAAGTGCCCGATGCAGTCGGTGTTGGGGTTGGCGTTGGTGTTGGTGTCCATGTTGTCGAAGATGATGGTGTAGGTGAGGGTGAAGGGGTTGGGCTGGGACTCAGAGTCAGTGTCGATGTGGCAGTGGATGTTGATGTGGGCGTTGGTGTAGGTGTGCCACTTGGTGTCAGTGAAAGTGTTGATGTGAACGTAGATGTAGGCGTAGCTGTTGGCGTAGATGACGGTGTGAATGTTGGACTTCCACTGGGGGTGGACGTGGGCGTGTTGGTAGGTGAGCTTGTTGGCGACGACGACTGTGAAGACGATGGTGTGGACGATGGTGTAGACGATGGTGTGAACGATGGCGTGGGGGTACCGGAGGACGTGGGCGTGGATGTGGGTGTGGGTGTAGGTGTGGATGTGGGTGTGGATGTAAGTGTCAAAGTGGGGGTGGCTGTGGGGGTGGACGTGGCTGTGGCTGTAGGGGTGCATGTGGGTGTGGATGTGGGTGTGGATGTGGGTGTGGATGTGGGTGTACATGTGGGTGTGCATGTGGGTGTGCATGTGGTTGTGCATGTGGGAGTGCATGTGGGTGTGCATGTGGGTGTGAGCGTTGGTGTGGATGTGGGTGTGCATGTGGGTGTGGATGTGGGTGTGGATGTGGGTGTGGATGTGGGTGTGGATGTGGGTGTACATGTGGGTGTGGATGTGGGTGTACATGTGGTTGTGCATGTGGGTGTGCATGTGGGTGTGCATGTGGGAGTGCATGTGGGTGTGAGCGTTGGTGTGGATGTGGGGCTAGGACTGGGAGTGTCGGTGCGTGTGGGTGTGGGTGTTGATGTGGGCGTTGCCGTATGTGTCTCTGAGTGTGATCGCGTGGGGGTTGATGTTGCTGTTGCTGTGGGCGTGCTCGTGGGTGACATGGTAGGGCTGGAGGACGATGAAAAAGTAGGTGTGGGTGTAGATGAAGGTGTCGATGTGAGTGTGGCGGTGGCTGTGGGTGTGGGTGTGGGAGATGGTGATGACGAGGGCGACAGAGAGGGTGTGAAAGAAATCGTTTCAGAGGGTGTTGACGACCGTGTAGTTGATGGCGTTGATGATGGTGTAGACGTGGCCGATTGTGTGGAGCTGAGAGTGCATGTAGGAGTAAACGTGGTCGTAGGTGTGGATGTGGATGTTAACGTTAACGTGGGCGTGGGCGTAGATGTGAAGGTGTGAGTGGATGTCGGTGTGAATGTGGGCGTCCACGAGGGTGTAAATGTCGGCGTGCACGTATATGTGAACGATGGTGTGTGGGTTGGTGAGGGTGTGGGCGTGGGAGTGGGGGTACAGGTGGCCGTGAATGTAGACGAGGAAGTGGTGGTAGATGTCGGGGTGCATGTTGGAGTACTTGTGGGTGTGGGCGTCAGTGTAGACGTGGGGGTTGCTGTCGGCGTCAACGTTGGGGTCGACGAGGGCGTGGGTGTTGGCGTGGATGTGGCGGTTGTCGTTAGTGTGGATGTTGGGCTGGATGTTGCGCTTTCGCTGGGGCTTGGTGTGGGAGTGAGCGTGGGAGTGGGTGTAGGTGTTGGTGAAGTTGTGGATGAGGAAGAAGGTGTTGAGGTACGTGTGGATGTGCTTGTGCATGTAGGAGTGCATGTGAGGGTGAGGGTGGGTGTGACAGAGAGTGTGACAGTCGGGGTGAGTGTGGGCGTGTGCGTGAGGGTGGACGTACAAGTGGATGTAAGCGTGGGGCTGGCTGTGGGTGAGACTGTTGGTGTCGGCGTGCTTGATGCCGTGCCCGAGAGTGTGAATGATGGTGTGGATGACGGCGTGGATGATGGTGTGCACGATGGTGTGGATGATGGTGTGGAGGTGGGTGTCCCTGTAGGCGAGCACGAGGGCGTGTGCGTCGGTGTCGCTGTGAGTGTCGCGGAGGGTGTGCATGTGGGTGTGGATGTCGGTGATGGGCTAAGGCTGGGAGTGGACGTGTCTGTGGCTGTTCTTGTGGACGTTGGTGTGGATGTCCGTGTGGATGTTGGTGTCGCGGAGGGTGTCGATGTGGGTGTCGCCGTGGGTGTGGGTGTCGCCGTGGACGTCAGGGTAGGTGTTGGCGATTGTGTTGAGCTGCATGTGGGTGTGAGCGACCCTGTGAGTGTGGCCGTGAGCGTGACGCTGGGCGTCGTCGTGGATGAGGATGTTGGTGTCGGTGTCGGCGTCTGTGTTGGTGTGGGTGAAGGAGATGCTGTGGGGCTGAAGGTGCCGGTGGAAGTGAGGGTGGGTGTCCATGTGGGTGTGACCGTGGGTGTTACGGAAAGGGAAGATGTGGGTGTAAATGTGAGCGTTGAGGTGAGAGTGGCTGTCGGTGTCTCGGAAGGTGAGCCTGTAGGCGTTGACGTAGCGGTAGCTGTGGGCGTTGGCGAAGGTGTCGAGGAGGGTGATGATGTTGGGCTTGTGGTGGAAGAGGGTGTGCATGTGGATGTGTGCGTTGGGGTCACCGTAACTGTTGATGTGGGCGACGGTGTAGGGGTTCGAGTAAAGGTATAAGAACCTGATGGAGTGACTGTATCCGTCGGGCTGCCTGATGGTGTAACGGTCGGCGTCAAAGATGGGGTGCTGGTGGGTGTGCCGCTGGGGCTTGCACTCGGAGTTGCCGTCGATGTGGGCGACAATGTGGGTGTAGCTGATGGCGTCACCGTAAACGTTGGCGTCACCGTGGGACTGCTTGTGGGCGTGGCCGTCGGCGTCAAAGTGGGTGTGCCAGTTGGTGTATCGGTTGGGCTGCTGGTCGGCGTGGCCGTTGGGCTGGCCGTTGGAGTGGCCGTCGGGCTGGCCGTTGGCGTTCCAGAAGGCGTGGCCGTTGGGCTTGTTGTTGGTGAGAACGTGGGTGTGGTGGAGGGCGTCGATGACGGCGATGGCGTGGCGGATGGGGTTGTTGTCGGGGTGACACTTGGGGTGACACTTGGGGTGGGGGTCGTCGTGGGGCTGGCCGTTGGAGTGCAGGTCGGGCTCGAGGTCGGGGTGATGGTGGGCGAGGCACTAGGTGTGCTTGTGGGCGTCAAGGTGGGTGTAGTGGTGGGACTGATGGTGCGCGTGACAGTGGGGCTCGGTGTAGGTGTGTATGTGGGTGATGACGTGGGTGACAAGGTAGGCGTCATTGTGGGGCTCGCTGAAGGCGTAAGAGTGGGTGTGGATGTGCCTGTGGGGCTGGGTGTCGGTGTGCTGCTGGGTGTGAACGTGGGCGTGGCGCTGCGCGTTACCGTGGGTGTCAGTGTGGGGGTGCATGTGGGCGTTGCCGCTGGTGTGCCAGTTGGTGTACCACTGGGGCTCAGCGTGGGGCTTGCTGTGGGGCTCAGCGTGGGTGTAGACGTAGGGCTGCCTGATGGTGTAATGGTGGGCGTCAAAGATGGGGTGCTGGTGGGTGTGCCGCTGGGGCTTGCACTCGGAGTTGCCGTCGATGTGGGCGACAATGTGGGTGTAGCTGATGGCGTCACCGTAAACGTTGGCGTCACCGTGGGACTGCTTGTGGGCGTGGCCGTCGGCGTCAAAGTGGGTGTGCCAGTTGGTGTATCGGTTGGGCTGCTGGTCGGCGTGGCCGTTGGGCTGGCCGTTGGAGTGGCCGTCGGGCTGGCCGTTGGCGTTCCAGAAGGCGTGGCCGTTGGGCTTGTTGTTGGTGAGAACGTGGGTGTGGTGGAGGGCGTCGATGACGGCGATGGCGTGGCGGATGGGGTTGTTGTCGGGGTGACACTTGGGGTGACACTTGGGGTGGGGGTCGTCGTGGGGCTGGCCGTTGGAGTGCAGGTCGGGCTCGAGGTCGGGGTGATGGTGGGCGAGGCACTAGGTGTGCTTGTGGGCGTCAAGGTGGGTGTAGTGGTGGGACTGATGGTGCGCGTGACAGTGGGGCTCGGTGTAGGTGTGTATGTGGGTGATGACGTGGGTGACAAGGTAGGCGTCATTGTGGGGCTCGCTGAAGGCGTAAGAGTGGGTGTGGATGTGCCTGTGGGGCTGGGTGTCGGTGTGCTGCTGGGTGTGAACGTGGGCGTGGCGCTGCGCGTTACCGTGGGTGTCAGTGTGGGGGTGCATGTGGGCGTTGCCGCTGGTGTGCCAGTTGGTGTACCACTGGGGCTCAGCGTGGGGCTTGCTGTGGGGCTCAGCGTGGGTGTAGACGTAGGGCTGCCTGATGGTGTAATGGTGGGCGTCAAAGATGGGGTGCTGGTGGGTGTGCCGCTGGGGCTTGCACTCGGAGTTGCCGTCGATGTGGGCGACAATGTGGGTGTAGCTGATGGCGTCACCGTAAACGTTGGCGTCACCGTGGGACTGCTTGTGGGCGTGGCCGTCGGCGTCAAAGTGGGTGTGCCAGTTGGTGTATCGGTTGGGCTGCTGGTCGGCGTGGCCGTTGGGCTGGCCGTTGGAGTGGCCGTCGGGCTGGCCGTTGGCGTTCCAGAAGGCGTGGCCGTTGGGCTTGTTGTTGGTGAGAACGTGGGTGTGGTGGAGGGCGTCGATGACGGCGATGGCGTGGCGGATGGGGTTGTTGTCGGGGTGACACTTGGGGTGACACTTGGGGTGGGGGTCGTCGTGGGGCTGGCCGTTGGAGTGCAGGTCGGGCTCGAGGTCGGGGTGATGGTGGGCGAGGCACTAGGTGTGCTTGTGGGCTTCAAGGTGGGTGTAGTGGTGGGACTGATGGTGCGCGTGACAGTGGGGCTCGGTGTAGGTGTGTATGTGGGTGATGACGTGGGTGACACGGTAGGCGTCATTGTGGGGCTCGCTGAAGGCGTAAGAGTGGGTGTGGATGTGCCTGTGGGGCTGGGTGTCGGTGTGCTGCTGGGTGTGAACGTGGGCGTGGCGCTGGGCGTTACCGTGGGTGTCAGTGTGGGGGTGCATGTGGGCGTTGCCGCTGGTGTGCCAGTTGGTGTACCACTGGGGCTCAGCGTGGGGCTTGCTGTGGGCCTCAGCGTGGGTGTAGACGTTGGACTGGACGTGGGTGTATCCGTAGGGCTGCCTGATGGTGTAATGGTGGGCGTCAAAGATGGGGTGCTGGTGGGTGTGCCGCTGGGGCTTGCACTCGGAGTTGCCGTCGATGTGGGCGACAATGTGGGTGTAGCTGATGGCGTCACCGTAAACGTTGGCGTCACCGTGGGACTGCTTGTGGGCGTGGCCGTCGGCGTCAAAGTGGGTGTGCTAGTTGGTGTGTCGGTTGGGCTGCTGGTCGGCGTGGCCGTTGGGCTGGCCGTTGGAGTGGCCGTCGGGCTGGCCGTTAGCGTTACAGAAGGCGTGGCCGTTGGGCTTGTTGTTGGTGAGAACGTGGGTGTGGTGGAGGGCGTCGATGACGGCGATGGCGTGGCGGATGGGGTTGTTGTCGGGGTGACACTTGGGGTGACACTTGGGGTGGGGGTCGTCGTGGGGCTGGCCGTTGGGGTGCAGGTCGGGCTCGAGGTCGGGCTGATGGTGGGCGAGGCACTAGGTGTGCTTGTGGGCGTCAAGGTGGGTGTAGTGGTGGGACTGATGGTGCGTGTGACAGTGGGGCTCGGTGTGGGTGTGTATGTGGGTGATGACGTGGGTGACACGGTAGGCGTCATTGTGGGGCTCGCTGAAGGCGTAAGAGTGGTTGTGGATGTGCCTGTGGGGCTGGGTGTCGGTGTGCTGCTGGGTGTGAACGTGGGCGTGGCGCTGCGCGTTACCGTGGGTGTCAGTGTGGGGGTGCATGTGGGCGTTGCCGCTGGTGTGCCAGTTGGTGTACCACTGGGGCTCAGCGTGGGGCTTGCTGTGGGGCTCAGCGTGGGTGTAGACGTTGGACTGGACGTGGGTGTAGACGTAGGGCTGCCTGATGGTGTAATGGTGGGCGTCAAAGATGGGGTGCTGGTGGGTGTGCCGCTGGGGCTTGCACTCGGAGTTGCCGTCGATGTGGGCGACAATGTGGGTGTAGCTGATGGCGTCACCGTAAACGTTGGCGTCACCGTGGGACTGCTTGTGGGCGTGGCCGTCGGCGTCAAAGTGGGTGTGCCAGTTGGTGTATCGGTTGGGCTGCTGGTCGGCGTGGCCGTTGGGCTGGCCGTTGGAGTGGCCGTCGGGCTGGCCGTTGGCGTTACAGAAGGCGTGGCCGTTGGGCTTGTTGTTGGTGAGAACGTGGGTGTGGTGGAGGGCGTCGATGACGGCGATGGCGTGGCGGATGGGGTTGTTGTCGGGGTGACACTTGGGGTGACACTTGGGGTGGGGGTCGTCGTGGGGCTGGCCGTTTGGGTGCAGGTCGGGCTCGAGGTCGGGGTGACCGAGGGCGTGGATGTCGGCGTGGATGAAGGTGTGGGGGTCAGCGTGGGTGTGCGCGTGCCTGAAAACGTGGTCGAGAGCGTGCCTGCGGGTGTCGCGGTCGTCGTCAGCGTGGGCGTGGGCGTGGGCGTGGGTGTGCCGGTGGCCGTCGCCGTGCCCGTGCCCGCCAGAAGCCGCCGGGCCGCGATATGGATCGCTCTCCGGGAGGGCGCACTGAGGGGGCCTGAGCGTTGGAACGACGGCAGTCTTGTCGGTTGGCAGCGGCTGAGGAGTGGACCCAGCGACCCCAGGCGCCCTTCCCAAACGCTGGTATGCCTCAGCGCCGGACATGCACACCGGATTTACTGGGGTGGGCGGGCTTTCAACTTCAGGGGGGGCCCAAGTCCAGCCCTCTGGCTAGACCCTGCGCCCCTCAAAAAGGCTGAATTGACGGGCCCCCCAAAATCCTACCGAGACTGACCCCCGGGCCCCGGAGGTGACCCAGACCTAAAATTCGGTAAAAAGCGAAAATGGGATTTGTGGAATCAGCGCGTCGAGGGGGTTCAGGAAAAAGGTCATCGTTCGCCATGTATTCGGTGGAAACAAAATGTGACTATTTTCAATGCTCAAAAAAATGTTCCGCGCCTTCGGCACCAGAGTTCATAATAACTGCTTCATGGTCCTTTCGGTTGAGCTCTTTCCCCGAACCCCTTCTCCAGTTTTGGGGGGCTTTATTGACCCCCCGTCCCCCAGTGATAACCCCGACTTCCCCTGCACGGTCCCGAGGGTTTGCAGGTTTCATTGGTCTCCCACGGCCGCAGTCGCACCTCCGATTTGGACGCACGCATTGCACCGTCCACACGCTCCACAGCCCCACAACGACATGGAGGCACATCGGCCAAGTGGCCGGACCGGATTCGGCCACGACGCGCGCGCGGGGCAACGCGCAGCGATGTTGCCGTTCCGACCGGGAATCGAATTGGGAGGGATCGGCTTTCGGTGAAACCCGCATGACAAAGCGGTTTGGGAATAGGGGGCTCAAAGGGGGGGGTCCCCGAGGCGACACGCCCGTCCGGGGCGGCAATGGCCCTTGGCCGAACTTGCTCAATTCGAGTTCGCAACTCGTGGTCGCCCGGAACTCGCCGCATTTGCCGGAGGGGCCTTGTGCATTCGAGTCGCAGTCGAATCACGAATTTCCCTGAATCCGAATTCTTTGTTCTTTAACTGGGCCCGGACCTGAGGCCCTCGGAATGCCGGCGTCCAAGTCAACGCGCCGTTGGCGTTTTGTCTTGGGATCCCCATTTGATTCGACCTCCAAAATTTTTTGGGGGCGGGGGGTCCAATAGTCGGCACGAAATCGCCCCCCCCCCCCCGTTACCCCCTCCCCCCCCCCGTAGCCCCCCCCCCTGTGTGACATTCCGTCTGGTTGTTTTTTCTTTACGGGGCCCTGGACAGTCACCCGTTCTTCCATTCACATGTTGCGTCGGGTCGCTGCGTTCTGTCGGCCGCTGCGGCCGGTGCTCTTGCTGGTGTCGTTTCCGCGTTCGCGGAGCCCAGTAGTTGGTGTGCCGGGGCTGTGCTGAATGTGGCAGGATGTGCTGTTTGCGCGTCAGCGGCGCCCAATAATAGGCGTATTGGGGGTTGTGCTGGTTGTTGCGGGGGTCGTTTGACTGCTTTTGCTGTCCACACACCTCTGTCCTCAGGCGGTCCACAACCTGCCTCTCTGTGTTTCCGTGTGCGTGAGCCCCAGGTGCCCTGCTCCGCACGGGCCCCAGCGGTGGCCCACTGGGCGCGGGATCCCCCCCCCCGGTGATGAAGTGGGGGCACTCCCGTCCGGAGGGCTGACAGTCCCCAACCTTCCCCTGTCACATGAAGTGCAGTTGCCCCCCCTCCCACTTTCAAATGACCAGGATCTCTGTGCGTGTAGAGTTCGGTCCCGTGAGATTCCAAATGATGGGGGACGACCTGAGAGGCCTCGACGTGCGATGCACAGCTCTGCGTTTGTGTCCGCACGCATGAGCCCGACTTTCTTCCTGACCCCTCCCCGGGCCGCCCACTGTACACACGGAGAAGAGTGCGGGTTTCCAAAGCCACTCCCTTGCACTCTCCCCAACACGCCATTGCGCGCCTCAAAAGGAGGCGCATGTCCACAGCCGACGAGGCAACGCATTTGTGGGGGTTGAGAGTGGGGCAGCAGTCCGGCATCCAGTGGACAGGCTCATCTTAGCGCCATGCCCCATGGACGCATGTGAGGCCTGTGCTTGTGAAGGGGCTGACCCTCAAACAGTCCCGGCTCTTGCACTCCCTTTCCAGGCCCAAGTTGGTGCGATCACTGTTGTCCTTGAATACAATTTTGTTTTGCCAACAACTACGCAGTCTTCGAAGAGTGCGCCAAACGAATGCTTTCGTGATCAACCCCCCCAAAAAAAAATGTATTCCACGGGATAGAGATCTCGGCAAGACGCTCAGTAAGGCCAGGGGGGTATAAATTTTGGGGGGGGTATAAATTTTGGGCAGGGAGGTGCTGCATGTTCTTTCTCGCTTGTAATTCGGTTTTGATTTGTGTTGGTTGCATGGAACATTTCAGATTCTAGCCCGTGCCTCTAATAGTGGTTGCACCAAACCACAATCACTTCGTTCTTCAATTGAGTGACCTTTGCAGTGGTGCGGAACCTATGCCCTGGATTTGTTCGTGTTCCATTTTGCTTGTATGCGGCTGAAGGGGGTACAGATTTTGGCAAAGCGCCCATTAAGCCTCGGGGAATACTAAATTTTTTGGGGGCGGGTTGCATACTTTTTGGGGGGCGTACGTTTTGGCCATGATGTCAGGTTTTGAAGTAACCAGCATGATCCTGACCTCATGACAGACTCACTCAGTTCAACTGATTCCAATCTTCTGCAATCTTCATCGTTTTGCCGTGCCGCTCTCGCAGCGCAAACCAGATCAGCACCGAATGTTGCCTTGGGGTCACTGCTCAAGCACGGCTATCGAATGTTTCATGGGCCGTCTGGGTTAGATTCTACATCTTTTTTTTTGGGGGGGGGGTAACCATAAGTAATTTTTTTTGCTCAGGCTCATGTGTGCCTCGTAAGTGCTCGGTCAGACGGACCGGATCATGCCGACAGTCTAAGTACAACATATGTGTCCCGTGTGATCTGTAGTTCACATGCTGTAGCGGTGGGACGTATATTTGGACTCTGGATTCCTGCCACCTGTGTATGCAGCAGTAAGTTGCCGCCACGCCCTGGGGGCTTACACAATTGCCGAAAGTGTAATCGATCTGCACCGAGTCTGTAGTGCCCTGGCTGACCTGTTCTGTGGCTATAAAGGAGAAATCTCTGTTGGGTGTTCTGTGCACGGTGTGTGCTTCAGAGACATGCCTTTTTTTTGGGGGGGGTTTAGCCATAAGTAACGTTTTCTGTGCCTGTGCTGTCGCCTCAAGGTGAACGAGTACGTACAGCCCGAAGTAGCCTTTATGACCCCTCCCTCCCCCGCACGCCGCCCAGTCCTTTGGGGTTGGGGGCAGCTGCACCTGCAACGTGCTGAATCCGACCTGGAACGATCTCGGGTCGCGCGCGGCGGAGGTTTGCGGTAGGCCAGGTCGCGAACAACGCTGCACCTCCGACAACGGCGAGCGGATCCCTGGGGCCAGACATGGACGGAGGCAGTGGCATCTCCACCCCACCCCCCCCCCGCTCCCCACACCCACACCCGAGGCTTGCGGCTGAAACTCATCTTGATTCTCTTTTTTTTTTTTTTGGCTCAGACCAAGATGAGCTGGCGTAGCCTGCTCACTTCACAGTACTCGAGGTAACCCCTCGGAATCAAGGTTCAGAGCTGTCCAGTGCTACAATGATCCCACAAATGACTGTGGTAGCGGATCTGACACGTAGTGAGGATTAGCTGAGTCTGAAACCAGGTGATGCAGTGGGAGACTGCCACGCCCATAGGCTTCCCAGTGTGCATGAGGCGCAATGACTGTAGGCTGAAGGAAAAAAACAGCAGTGTGAAGACTGAAGGCCGAGATGAATCAGCAGGTTGCATTTCATGCACTATCAGAGAGGTAGGGGGAAGGAAATTCAGGCACAACTGGTCACTATTTGCTTGGGGCAGGGAGTACTGCTGAAACTCATCTTGATTATCATCGTGTGCTCGCAGTTTTCCGACTACGCTCTGATGGTATTCGCACGGAACGACTACTTCTTGCTGACAGACAACTCTATTCGGTCCACCATCATATCCGCCCCCTTTGAAAACCCCAATTTCCCCCGGCTGCATGGAGATGGAGAAACCCACCAAAAACCTGCTGGCGGACAACGGCTCTTCAGCGGCCAACAACACCACCGGTACCTGTAACAGGCAGGCAGATGCCCTGCGGGTGGGCACTGACCCAGCAATTGTGGTTCAGCGGCTGTTGGCACCAGAAAACAGACACTCAGAAAGTGTGCGCTGGCAGGGCGGGGGTGGGGGTGGGGGGCTGGCGCTGAAGACCTGAAGGATAGCTGTGGAAACGGGGTCCCCGTGACTGAGCAGTACTTGTGGTTCAAGAAAAGACATTTTTGTGCTCGCCATTTGCTATTGGGGCGTGCTGGGCGGCAGGTACCGGCTTACTTGGCATCTTTTTTTTTCCACCCATAACGATTGTTCCACCAAGTGTCCGCTGTGTGTACACAGAGAAGTGCAAAAGTTCGCTGACAGGCCTGGTTAAGGGTCATTCCCTCGGGCGCCCCTGACCCTAACCCAGGTGAGGTTGGCTTACTTCGCATCTTTACAAAGGTAAGGGTGGTAGTCCCCGCACCCCAAGGGTCAGACCTGCCTTCTTTTCCATGGTTTGAGTGATCGCCATGGCTTTTGTGGCCTCCTTTTTGGCAGATTCATTCGCAGAGGGGGGGGGAACGCAACTGACGGGGGGGGACTACAGGCAAACCACAACGGCGGAGCTGTAGTAATGAAGCCAACTGAATAGGGCTGGGGAAAATTTCATTTGTGGGGCCTCAATTGGTCAGGTGTGGACCCGCCACTTAGCTCCAGCCGCGCCTGCCTCACGACCTTCATTGCCATCTCAGTTCCATGATTGTGCGTTCATTTTGGGGGGGGGGGGGTGATGCGCGCCCCTTTTCCCAACCACCTGCACCCTCAAAAGGGGCTCCCATGACTGAGCCTATTTCCCAGCCCCTTCCTTTCTAAGGGGGATGGGCATTGTGACTCCTGAAAGAGGAAATCCAGATGCGGAGCCCCGTGGGGGGCCAGTGATTGCCAAAAATTTGGTGAAAAAATTGACCATTTTCAACGCTCAAAAAATTTTTTCCAAGTTCATAATAACTGGTTAATGGTCCTGTCAATTGAGCCCTTTCCCCATCTCCCGAGTTTTGGTGGGCTCTATTGACGCCCCCGCCCCCTCCCCCAGTTGAAAACCCGACCTCCCCATGCAAAAGAGCTAGTGGGTCTGTAGCTTTCTGCAAAGATGCGGACAGTCTAAAACATCATCGAGCTGCACAAGCACGTGAAACCCATCTCCGCTGCATACACTCACCAATGAGATGTGAATGCGAGGCAGGGGGTATACCGTGGTGGACGTTTCCCTTGGTGGGGTGGTAATACAGGGCCTTCCAATTGTAGCGGCACCCTCGCGACTTGCCATGCAAGTGCCACAACCTCAAGCGGCACAGGCAATGTGCATGGTGGCAGCTGGTCCAAGGCAACCCTTTGCTTGTATGCTGCATCACCGTGTGAGTGGCACGCCCACAACACGCCCATGAGAAGTAGCCACATCAGCAGGTCTCGGCGCGATGGGAGATAGGCACAGTGGCATGCGGCCGGAAATCATTATGTGATCAGAACTGCATTGGAGCTGAACACATTTTGGTGAGAACACCTTTTTGATTGATGCCTTTGGACGACTGCTGAGGTGAGGATTGAGGAGGGCCGAGGGGGGTTGATGAGGGTTGATGAGGGTTGCTCGGAGTTGTCAACATCATTGGGGGCGTTTTCGCACAGCGCAGGCACAGCGCCAATTATTACGTTGTTTATCCCGGAAACACCGCTGAAAACCACCCACCTGCAGAAGCATGCATGATCAATTCAAAACAGCATGGGGTGCAGAATTCAGGACCCTGGGACCCGTGGCTACGTGGTGGAAAACAGCCGACTTTTCACACAGCCCCATGAGGTGAAACGAGAGTCATTGAGGGTTGTTGACAGATCATGAGGATTGGTGAGGCCTCTAAAGAGGATGGATGAGGGTTGCTGGAGCTGTTGAGGGGTCACATCTGCTTTTTGGTGGTGTGAGGTTGTGAGGGCAATACTGAGGTAGGATCCTTCTGCCACTGTTTCGTAGTCTCCCAGCACGGGACTGGTTATCCCTCCTAGAGTGCATACAGTGGTGTCCGTGCCACACTGCGATTTGAACCAGCATGTGTTTGCAGTGCAATGCAGTGCACTACCACTGACCTGCTGCCCTGACCTACTGCCCAGATCTGTGTAAAAGTGTGTAACAGACCCTCAGAGCCCGGACATGACTACTGGAGCACACCAAAACTGTGACCCTGACCATGAGATTGCTGCGAGCTGCAGAAATTGTCACCCTGAGATTGAATGGATGGAGCAAAAAGCTGACAAACAGGCCAACTCACAGACCAAACAACAAATATTGCACTACACTGATGCTACCGATGCTGAATCCCCTCCCCAGAAAAATGAAGTTTTCACCCGCCTAATCAATTAATTTTGGCAATTTTTTTATATGCAATGAATCTGTGCTTCTACACACCTACCCCCCCCCCTTTGCGCAAGCACGGCCAAGGTCAGAAAAACAACGGTCACACGGGGTCCCCGTGCTTAGACAAGCCCGTGCTTGCGCGCGACGCGCAACACAAAGAGACAGTGCACACAGAAAACCTGCCCGTACTCCACACCAAGCACATCACTCACAAACATGGCACTAGAAAACAACGTGTAGGCAAAATTCAGCATGGTCCTCATGTCCTTACTGCCCATCAACGGGTACGGAATAGAAACCCTTTCCAACCGCGTAGAAGGACCAACGATGGTGGCAGGTGCATGCTCACCGGTGGATCGGATGTATGTGACACCCAAGCCAACGATAGCAACCTTTTCATGGCTAAAAACCACAGCAAAACAATTACCATTGGGTTGCAGTACCAATCAGAATGTTGTTGTGAGCAAGAGGAACCATCACAAACATGACCCAGCCCTTCTTTCCCTGTACAATCAGCGCACAATCACGAAACAATGAATTTCTGACCATAAAAACCGTGGTCAGAAAAACCCATCAAAACAACGGTCACACGGGGTCTTCGTGCTTAGACAAGGCCGTGCTTGCACAAAGGGGGGGGGGGGGGGTAATTGATTAATTTTGCTCATTAATTTTTTTGTATCAGGCTGTTTGGGACCCATGTGGCCCAAATAGTTAATCAATTTTTAATGAATTTCTAGTTTCTTCGGCAACCCAAATTCATGGCAACTGGTATAAATACTTGTGAACCACCTGTCACACTACACTACACACTACACTGACCAGCAACATAAGATCCTGTCATAGTGCCACAACCGCACTATGTCCTAGCATTCCTTAACGTACCTGTGCTCCACTTGTTGCGACAGCCGCACCACGTGGCACTGTATCCTTGGTCCAGACAAAAAGTTAAGGCCTTCCTTCCCCCGTCACAGTCATCCACTGTGTCAAAATACCTAAGGGCTCGAAACTTGGAGTGGTCCCCCCCCCCCCGTTGTCCTAACATGGGCTTGTCCAAACACAACAGCGCCATGTCTCTACAATTTTGGGTCTCTTTTGGAACCATCGTTTGTGACGTTCCAATCCAACAGAGAATGTGGTTTGTAGCTTTGCGCAGGCTGCAAGAAGGGTCAATATGGTGTCAAAGTTTTGGTGTGGCTGTAATTCCATATCTCTCTGGGACGGACGGTTTCATGCCAACACGGAGCGTTTTCAGGGTTGGTGCCTTTGTGGTCTCATTTGTGCCCGCTGAGTGTCCGGTTGGGGGGGGGGGGGGTATGTGGGGCATATTCGGACAGCCCTTGAAAAGGGCTATTCAGAACACCCAGGTTTGCATGCTGAAATAACAACATGTTTGAGATTTTTGTCCGCTTTGGACGGTGCCTGTGTTGCCTGCTGCCTATTTTTGTTAACAGGCAGCCCCCATGTCCTCATACAAATTCACACAACGTGCTGTTGCTTCCCCTGATGCGCCACTGAAACCTTTGGTGCGAAAAAGAGCGCGCTCTGGGGTTTTGTCTGGGTGAAATCAGGGTACAGTGAGGCCATTCCATGGCGCAAGGTCCAGCTCACCAAACAGCGAAATGTGGACCTCACAACTGACGGCCTGTGGGCCATGCCCCTGAACACAGGGTGGGTACCAGTGAAGCCACACAGGTTGCAGGATTGGGAAAAACTGAAGAAATATGTTCCCAGTCACAAGCACGGGGATGTGTGCCCCAATGGAGTCCCGGCCCTTGCAGAAAGGGGCAACGATCACAACGAATCGGATTCGGAATAATGAGTGATCCCCGGACCATTGCCTGTGCCCTGTGTGTCCTCCCTTGAACAGCTCTGTGCGCACTGTGACCACTGTGACCACCTACCCCCCTGCAGGTTGGCATGGTGAATCACAGCGGGTAGAGGACACGGGAGATGAAAGGGTCGCATCACAGCTAAGAAAGATGCCGCCAGCAACAGGGTGCGGGGCCGGGAGGAGAGCAAGAGAGGCAAAACCAAGACCCAAGGGAAGATCAGTTGAGGGAAACACAAAGAGAGGAGCACCTTGTGCATTCACAAGGGAACGGGGCTCCGGCTCACCACCTGAGCAGGTACCGACCCAAGAGCACCTTGGGAGGGGCCAAGGGCCTTTGGACCACATGCGCACTGGCAAGGAAACGGAAATGGGACCGAGTGGTGACCCAAGTATAGACCCAGAGACGGCAAGTCTATCCATGGAAAGCACAATAGACGACTTACTGGCATGTAGGGGATTTGGGGAAGCAGTGGAGGAATGGGATTTGCGATCCCAACAATCGGATGGCCCGCCAGCCAACAAGGACGGGACCCACGATACGAAGGAACAGGACGATCAGAAGGGCCAAGGCAGCGAGCCCGCGGGGCAGCAAAGGCCGCAAGAGCAGCTGCCGGCACGACATCAGCACCGTCAGCAAGCACAACAGCCACAACATGAAATCGTGCAGGACAACAAAAAACACACTGAGAGCGCTCTGCAAGATAGCGATCGGGGCCACACCGCAAGCGCAGAGACAGGGCAGGGGTCAAAAGAGACACCCACTGCAGGCACGGTAACCCTGGCTTGGTTGCGTAGGGCCCAGCTCCAGGTCGATCAACAGGGGAAACAAAACCCCCATAGTGAACAACCGCAGAGGACCCCGAACCAACAAGGAGTTCCCCAACACCTGCACACGGGGTGGCAGGCGTTGGGAGTGGTGGCTGGAACCGTGGTGGCCGCGGTGATAGGAGTCGTGTCCCGCATGGGACGGAACGCACAGGGGTTTCTATGGGGCATGAGTGACGCAACGTGGAATGGGTGCCGAGTGCAAATTTTAGACACGACAAAGGAGGGGTTGCTGGTCCACGTGGTGCAGGGCACGCTAAGTCAAGGGGATGAACAAGCAGGCCGCATGCTGGAAGTACCACGAGGGGCGTTTTGGGGGTTGGGCCTTGAAGAGACGCCAGCACACGCAGAGCAGACAGTGCCCCGCCACAAGCCGAAGCAATCAAGGGAAGACAGCGAAGTGGTGCGCAGGTATGTCCAGCAAATGAGACAAGGGACGGGACCACAATCGTACGGAGGTTGGCCCGAAATTGTGATCTTTGCGCAATTGGAAGGGGTGCACATTGGTGTGTACACAAGGGACAAAATGGCACGGAGAAGCCCATTGTACAAGGCGCGGGAGGCGGGGTTGCCCACGGCCACCAAGAAAGTGATGCTACAATGGGGTGAGACAGGAAGTGGAGCACCCCACTTTTGGAACATCCTACCGCCGGGGGTGGCATCGCAGTTGCGCCAGGCACCAGGCCGGCGTAAAGTGGTAAGACAGGGCGCAGGGCAGTTAGAGGATGAGCTCCCGGAGACGACGACGGTCTTTGAGACGCCACCAGATGGGCTGTGCCTATTCCACGCTCTGGCGAGAGTCTGGAACGAAATGCACCCACAAGAGACGCGACAGACCGGCCAAGGGATGAAGCGAAATCTGCTTGACAAGATGGAGGACACCACAGGCCGGACAGTGGAGGGACATACACTTGCGCAAATTATCAAAGAAGATGGGTGGGCAGAAGCACAAGAGGAGGACCACACGCAAGGGACACAGCAAACCTAGCAAACACCGGAGACAAGGCAAAAAGACGGCAACACAAGGCGATGTGATGCAGAAGTATGCATTACACCGGGGGCAGAACCACGATACACATGCTATGGGTGTGGCACATGGAACCACAGGCAGTGCGCGCCGCCGGGCGGAGATGGAGGACAATTAGGAGTGTGGTTGTGTGTGCAATGCCGCATGTGGAAGGCGGACTTTATGTCAGTAGGGACAGTGCCGGGAAAAGGACGTGTGGAGTGCCTGGTCTGTGGAGAAGACGTGAAGACCACCGGGAAGTACGTGCGCAACGCCAAACAATGTATCTGTGGGGGCATAGTGCACCAGAAGTGCATCAATCAAAACACAGGGGCATTGTGTGAGTGCAACCTCCCACAGGTGCTCATACGCAGGTTCAAAAAGTGGCAGAAGAGCCACAACCAAGCCACCAGACAACGAAGGGCAGCAATAGTCAAACAAAAACGGGAGCAAGTGGCGGCCCAGGACACGTGGCGGCCAGGAGCAAAAGTATGGCTCACAGGGTTGCGGAGGGCAGAACTGAATGGAGCAGAAGGGATCGTCCAAGGGGAGGAGAATGGCCGGATTCTGGTGAAACTGGACCACCAAAAGGAAGGCAGAACAGTGGCAGTCACCCACGATCACTTGAGCGGCCTGCCCCCAGGTGATGTGAGTAGAAGGGGCAGTCAGGAGCAAGCCAGTAGCCTGCAAACAAGGAGAGCAGGAGCACAAAGGCATGACAGCGCACCGGTGACGCCACCTGGCCACACGGCAGCCCGCCACGTGGAGGCGGCCGTGTTAGCATTGGTAGCAGGCGCAGCAGTAGTGGTGGTGAGTAGCGCAGGGCACTTTGTGACAGGATCAGCAGTGCGTCTGCAAGGGCTGCGGCAGATGGAATTCAATGCATGTGAGGCCATAGTGGTGGGGCACGACGGCTTCAAAGTGCAGGTGCGCATCACAAAGGGGCCACAGCAAACACAAGGACGGGAAATTCGCGTGAAGAGAGCGAATGTCATCCGATTGGAGAGGCCAACAACAAACATGGCCCCCCAGCCCCAGCCTCAGCACAAGCCCCAGCCGGTGGGGGCCAATCAACCAACCGTCCCACACACCAGAGGACGGGACCCGGTCGCGGACATGCCGGACACACTACCAGGGAACTGGTACCAAGTGCTGGGAGTGCGGTACCCTGGGGCCACAACAGAGGAAATAAAGCGGGCATACAAGCAGCTCAGTGTCAAGCTACACCCAGACAAAAACGCGCACCACAAGGAGAAGGCCGAGGGACTATTCAAACAAATAGGGAAGGCGAAGGACGGATTGCTAGACACAGAGGCCCGAAGACGGCATGATGCCGACATACAAAGAGGGGACAGACGCCCACAACGGGAGGTACGCCATTGCAATAGGGGAGCGGCAACGCACGACCCCGGACAGGAGGGCAGAAGGCCAGGGGAACCAAACACGTTGACAATGCAACGACGCTTTGCATACGCAACCGTGGACTTCATGGAAGCACAATACAAAAATATAGTGCGGGCCCGCGAGTGGCAGCTGGCCCGCACACCGATGCCCAACATGACCAGGGGTGAGGTGTGGTACCTCATATGCCCAGGACTCATGATGCCGGTGGTCCGGGTACGCATCGTGGCCGTGGGTGTGTATACCCCGCAGTGTAGCTGCCACCCACATGGGGTGTGCTACACACATGGAGAGTGGCAACCGGTTGTGCACATAGACGGGGACCTACCAGGAGAGCACATCCTGGTCTCACAACCGGGCAGATTGCTGCCCACGGATCGCCTAGCGCAGTTAATCGCGGCAGCCTCCCGGAGGCGTTAAGGAGTTCAGCACAACGCCCAGGCATGCAGATCCAACACAATGCAGCACAGTGCAGCGCAACACACATGAAAATAACATAGGGCAACACGACGCCCAAGCACATGGAGCGGACGGTGTCCTTGTTTTGTGTGCGCCGGGCGCTGAAAGCCGCTGGTTTCCGTTGCGTGATTCCCCCCTTCCTCCTCAGCATGGTCCTCTGGGTCGTCTGGGTGCCGGAACGGGCATGTTGCTTTACGAAGGCACGTTCTCCCATACCAGCATCTTCGCTTCTGGGGCTTCTCACGGGGCCCCTCGCCCGTTCTTTTGGTGTTCCGCAACATCCGGCGGAACCACGCGCGCAGCTCCCCGCGTCTCAATTCTCTAGCTGTCCACCACCGCACCAAGAATTTCCCCCACACCCGGTCCATTTCACGAGTGCCATACCCCCGCTGTAGTGCCGCCCATGCAATTTTCTGTACCCCGGCTTTAAACTGTCTCATGGTAGAGCACAGTCTTTGCGCTCTGATGAACTGCCCTGTGAGCACTCCCAACCGTTGACCATCCGTGACCATGCGGTTTGCGTCGGGGTACCGCTGGATACGCACCGGGTAGTGCATGTCACGGAAATGCAACCCTGTAGAAAACCTGGTGTCTTCCCCCTTTGTTGCCCATTCAAGTTCCATCCCCAAGAAGACCATCTGCTCTCTTGTCCACTCGGTGTCGTGATCCCGTCCGGTGTCCTCCTCCCTTACTGTTGTCGGCCACGTGGTTTTGTACTGCATGCCATACTCCTTCTCCGTGGGAATGATCCCTGTGAGGGTCAAGATGTCATCGATAAACCTGAAGTTCATTTCCACGTCTTCTGGCTGGCATTTTTCTGAAAACTCGGCTTCCACGGTGTAACATGCCAAGTTCGCCAACTTTGGGGCGCACGGTAAGCCCATTCCAAACCCCCTTACTTGGCGCCGCAATCTGCCGCCACGGCTAATGTACCCGTTGGTGACTACAAACTCCACCAACTCCATCACTTGATCCAGTGTCCATGCTCCGAGTAAGTCTGCTGCTGTGGCTTTTGCGTCGAACCACTTCCAACCGTCGATTGTGAGGCGCACCGTTTCTGTGGGTGCCCTTTCCTGTACTCCTCCGTCCCTCCCTTCCTGCTCCTCCCAGGTCCATGCCTCCGCGATTGCTTTCTTCACTCTCTCCAACAATAGCTTCTGGTCGAAACATGGGTACATGGTGGTGAAGTCTACTGTGCGCGCCGTGCTCCGTTGGGTGGCCACCTTTCGTGCTGTGAACCGCAACGGTTGAGCCACCTCTTCTACTGATTCCACGAACCAGCACCGCTTTGCGTGCCCCCGCCTCCGTCGCACTGCGTCTTTTGCTTGAAGTGTGTGCATTACTGTAGACAGAACACCCACCAATTCGTCCCCTGCACCAGCCACTGACCCTTTTGGCTTTTCTGTGGGTCTCTGGGATTTTCCTGTTTCCTTTGCGGCGCGCGCTTCCTCCTTTTCTGCCACTGTTTTGCACACCCCACTGATCCACCGTAGGCTACGCTTTGCTGACTTGCGTATACCATATATGTAGCACAACCTATTGTGGGATGGGAGCCCCCTCTCCAAGTGCCATTGTTCGTGTCGCTGGAGCACTTGATCGGTTGTCTCTTGTGCGTCTTCAAACGTGCCTTGTGCCTCCATGTACTGATGCCGGGCTCCAAAGTACGTCTTCTTGCACATCGCCACTATGTTGTGTGGTCCCCTATCTTCTTTGACCACTGCAAGGTCCTTGTGCACCCTCTTGACCGCGTCCATACCATACCCCCCTTGCGGTTTCAGTTCTCCTGGTTGCAAAGCTAGCTCCTCCTGTACTCCTCTTGTGATGGCACCGAACCATGCTGCAAACGCATCCCCCGGTATTTCGTGTTTCCTTCTCATGTAGTCGATGTATCCTTCCAAGCCTTCTGCGATTTCTGCGTGTAGTGTCTCATCTGCCATGGGCAACTTGAACTTGTGTCCCTTCTTCCAAAGTTCCCTGACCGCTGGGTCCCGGAACCTCTCTGGGTTCCACACACACACGTGCCCCCTCCATACATCCTCATTCGTCAAGTTGACGAAGTGCTTGAAGCATTCACAACTTGTGGCCCACGGTTGTTCGCCCTCTGGCTTGTGGCCATGTTGGGCTTGCCACTCCTCTATTTCTGCCTTTTGTTGGTCCGTCCAGTCTTCGTCCTCAAGGGCAACATAATTCAGCATGGCCGCCCCCACCGGCGGCACGTTCCGCTCACACACCCAAAGGCGTTCCCCTTCCTTCGGGATGGGGTGAAGTCTTACCACCGCTGGTTCTCTCAGGATGTCTCTCACCCGCGCCCTGCTCCATCCCAGGTGTGAGATCAAGAGCTTGATGAAATCTCCGTCCGGCATACTCTTCTTCTTCTTGTGTGCCATAACCTCCCTTTGTAATGCTGCTTGGATCCGCCCTCTCCATTCCCCTCCTAACCTCCTGTGCTGCTCTAGCGCTTGCAGCATGGCCCTGCACCTTTCCACTGCGGCCCTTTTTACCTCCTTCCATGCCCTTTCACCCTCAGTGTGTAGCAACCTTTCTATGTGGTTCACATCTGCCACGGCTTCCTTGCTGCGCCGTGTCAGGTCCTCCTCCCAATGAGCACCAAACTGTTGCCGGTGCTTCTTCCAAGTGTCCCGTGTTCCCCTATGGTGGTGTCTGTCCATTCCACCCGTGTTGAGTCCATATGGCCATACGCCTTTGACGGAATGCGCCCACCACCGTTCACGGTGGGCCTGCGCCTTGTGGAACGCGACGTGCCCCCGTCTAGGGCCTGGGAAGCGTTCGACCGGCCAAGCAACCCATTCCATCGGGCTTCGTGATTGTGCCCACATCTGACTGCACATGTCAGGTTCCCTGTTGCGGTCCTTCCAACGCTCTTTTGTTCGTGCCAGTGTGCCATGGTATGCCGAGCCGGCATAAGTTTTTCCTGGTGGCCAATGAAACAGCACGTACCCCTCACTGATCAAGCCAGCTTGCTCGCCTTCATCCCACCGTGGTATGCGCTCATTTTGCCCAGATTTCCTCCACTCACTGTGCTGCTTTTGTATGGTGTTCCACACTTCTCTCAGCCGCCATTTGCGTGGACCTTCCTCCCAAAGCTGTTTGCACCATGCCCGGTGGCCTCGCCAGGTCCTGTCCCGCTGTTGCTGCGGCAGTGGTGGGTTGGGCTGCCATGGATACGGCAGGTCCCGGTGTTGTTCCTCCGTGTGCACGGAGGCCCACGTCGGGCGTGGGTGATCCCCCTGTGTGACATTCCGTCTGGTTGTTGCTCCTTTACGGGGCCCTGGACGGTCACCCGTTCTTCCCTTCGCATGTTGCGTCGGGTCGCTACTTTCTGTCGGCCGCTGCGGCCGGTGCTCTTGCTGGTGTCGTTTCCGCGTTCGCGGAGCCCAGTGGTTGGTGTGTTGGGACTGTGCTGAATGTGGCATGGTGTGCCATTTGCGTGTCAACGGCGCCCAATAGTTGGCGTATTGAGGATGTGCTGGTTGCTGCCGGGGTCGTTTGACTGTTTTTGCTGTCCACACACCTCTGTCCACAGGCCGTCCATTGCCTGCCTCGCTGTGTTTCTGTGCGGCCCAGGTGCCCTGTTCCTCCACGCGCTGTCCGGGCCGTCCACCATATGTTCTTTTCCCCCTCACGGTTGGTCTGCCCCTGATGGGCTCCCACTCCTGTTGCGCAGACAGCCCATCTGGGCTGCGGGAGACACCCCCCACCTGATGCCCGTTGAGCAGGGGTTGCCCTGGCACCCGGTAGCGACGGGTTTGGCTGGCCAAGCCATCCCCTTTATTGTCGCTGCCTCCCATGCGCACGCTCTGCCATCCGCTCCATTCTGGTTCTCTGTTCCCGCTGTTCCAGTTGCCTCTCCCGCCTTGCTGTGCCCCTCCTCCTTGTCTGCTGTGCCCGCCCTTGTCCCTCCTGGTGTGGCTCCCGCGTTCTGTGTGTCTGTGTTGCTCCTCCCCCTGTCTGGTGGCGCTCCTGGGTGCCCATGTCGCGCACCCCCTCCTGTGACCACCTACCCCCCCCCCCCAACCCATACATTTCTGAAATGGCCTTTTCTCACAGATTTCGAAAAGCATACACATATCCCCACCCCAAGGTAACGACCTTTTGGTGCATTGGACTAAAAGTTGAGAAAAGCCGGGAAAAATGTGAATTTGCTCCGTGTTGGCATAAACTGAATGTCCCAGAGAGATATGCTCTTGTGTTCTGGGGCATGTGCCGGCCTGTTGCTTTGTACTGTCATGTTTTGAGGGGTAGGGTTGGCTTATGTCTACAACATGTTTTCCCTGGTACATATTGTGCGGTAACACGGGCTGGTCCAGAAACGGCGGCCCCGTGTGTCCGCACTTTTGCCCCTTGAACCACAACCTGACCCGTGGTAGGACAAAAGGGAAGGGGGGGGGCATGAAGCGGCGGATGCTTAGCTACCGTATGCATACGGTCATTGCCAACCAGTTCGGAATGTTGCCTTGAGTTTGCCTGGCTATCGAATGTTTCATGGGCTGGTTGGGTTATAAGGGTGGTCGCTTATCAGGAGACCATGTTGCCTCATCCCCCTCCCCATCAGACAACTGTGACCCCCCAGACTCATTGGAATTGCTGTCAAACTTGTGAGGACAAAGGGGGGGGGGGGGGTTGGTGATTGGTTGTCCCACCACCAACTGTACCTGGGTGCATCCAGCCTGAGTCACGGGTTGGGCCGGCTTCTTCCGTTTGGTTTTCGTACTTGTCGGTGTCCGGGGTAGGGCAAGGGGTCACAGTTCGCACCCTCAAGGGCCCATACCTTCCCCAGCCACAGCTCTCATGTCAGTGCATGCACACAACCACACCCACTTCAGTGCACACAAAACGTTTTTTCTACAAAAGCCCATGCTTCTATCCAGGGGTCCAGGTCAGGCCTTTGCTTACCAATGGGAGGGGGGGGGGTGATTTCAGAGACCCAAGTGTTTTAAAAACTTTTCTAGTGAGAAAAAATGAAATTTTGAATAGAGGGCCAACCAAACCCACCCAAAAATGGCAAAAAGCCCCCCCCCTCCCCCGTAGGGTAGGCAG
The DNA here is from genome assembly GCA_964036045.1 of Eutreptiella sp. 'Long Island Sound 2002'. Taxonomy (NCBI): domain Eukaryota; phylum Euglenozoa; class Euglenophyceae; order Eutreptiales; family Eutreptiaceae; genus Eutreptiella; species Eutreptiella sp. 'Long Island Sound 2002'. The sequence goes on from OZ038401.1 coordinate 3,429,451, forward strand.
GCCACTAAGCAAAGGCCTGGTCCAGGTGTTTGGATGAACTGATGAGAAAAGTCTGAGCCGTGTCCGAAATTTGTTCCCCCTCTGAGCACAAAAATTCGGTTGCTTTGTACCAATTGTGCATAACGGCTACATCCACATGGCCTACAGCCCCCCAAAAAATATGCACCCCCAACATAAAATGTAAACACAAGGTGAAACTGCTGCAGTGCAACTGCTACTCCAACGGGAGAGCTTAGTCCTGTGATAGCCACTACTCCGTCAATCATGTTTTCAGCTACTGGGGCAGGGGGGGAGGGGGGCTGAAACTGGACCCACCCACCCACTGTTCACAAACTACCCACCCACCAATTGGGGTCAACGAAGGCCCACCCACCCACCCACCCACCTACCCATCTACCCAATCCTGCCCTTCTCAGCGTCCCCATAGTGGGGAGAAATCAATACAGCTGCATAATTGGCCAAGATCAGCCTCTGAAAAGATGTATTAAACCGCTGTCCTTAAGTACTGTCCTTCGGGGAGGGAACCCCACTCATTGGGGGCCAATTCTCAAGGACCCATCCACCCACTACGATCCCCCACCCAGTCGGGTATCCGCAGCACTAAAAGAAGCCTGGATCATGACATCACCTGCTTGGTGAGGCATGCGTGTGAGGTACGTCACTGGGGAAACCACCACAGAGCAGAACAGCGCCAACAGAACAGAGCCAACCAGTCAGCAAAATCTCAAGGACCACCAAAGCCAAAAGGTTCGAGCTTCTTCTGTTGTAGCCTGCCTACTGTTGGGCGGGGGGGAGGCTTGTTTTAAAGGGGGGGGGGGATGGACCTGGGGGGTTGAGCTTCCTCATTGCCAGCAGGAATCCGATTTTTGCAGGAGCCCCTCCAAGTGCAATGTCTCCCGAGTTCTCTGGCTGGTACTCTGGCAACAGTAAATTTGTTGCCAATTTCGCCGACAATGCGCTCAACCATCCGGCCACGGCACTCGGAGCCCTCTAAACCCTATTTGCTGGCGAAGATCAGCTTGGCCTGCCTTGGCTGTTGCTCCTTGGGGATAGGAAATGGCAAAAATCCAATGGCATGTTGGCCCGAAGATCCCCCTGGCATTCATAATTTGAACAACTGCATAGCACAAAAGACAACCAGCACAGGACAAGATGAAGTGGTGCGAATTCATGTCTTTGCGTTGGGACCAGTGAATTGCACTGGTTTGCAATACAATGGCATAAACAACACAACCACCCACAAAAGGAAAATAAAAACACCACCGACGACTCAAGGTGACGGGATAGCACGAGAAATCGCGTGGCAGTTTCAAGGTCTCTCTTGCAGCAAGTCACATGCAACAACTCTGCAACAAGGGAAAGCTAAAGAAAAGACTTTCCAGATGCTGGTCCGTCATATCCCCCTTGCAACAGCATGTCACTGGTGGCATCCATGCTTTGCTGGATCTGGATCTGCTGCAACACATAGTACCTCCCTTGAGGGGAACCTGCTCAATGAGACACTGCCAAGTACCCTGGTTTAAACCAGGAACACACCAACACACAGACATCCAAGATTCTCCTTCATTCAAATGTTCAGGTGAATGGGAGAAAGACTGGTTCACCATGTGAAACCCATTTTGTCCGGCTGAGGTCAAAATGAAGGATGTTGCTACCATTGCAAAAATCACATGGGCTTTCAGCTCATGCAAAATTGCGTGAAACTCTTGTCCGCGGCATTTTATCGGACAACCATGTGCTGCACGATTCAGCACATAGCTGACCAACTGAGCGTGCTACAATTAGCCAGCAATCGTGACAGGACAGTGAATATCAAGGAGGGTTGAGGTTTATTCGCATAAACTGGACATGAAGCCCCAACATACTAATGATGTACACTTTTCAAGAGATCCAGACTTTGTCACTGATGAATGTACTTGGCAATGACCGAGACAATTGGCACCTTACCTGCATTACTTCTACTGAAACCGAGCACCACCCAAAAATGGGAGGACAACTCGGACCACTTCCAGCTGCTGGAAAGAAAGTCACGTTGCCGTTCCAACACTCAGGAAAATGCATGAATCAAACACATGCAATGGGCGGGGGGGCAATTGGGGAACGTGGCCTACCCTGAAATGAGGGCCCGGCCACAATAGGAAGCAGGCGTCTTCAGATTGGGTTCCAATTCGGCAAGCACGAAGCAATGCACACGGGAACCACCACTTACCGACACACACTTCTGGCGACTCCCACTGTACAGGGCTTCGCCAGCAGGGTTTTGAGCAGGCTGGTCATCCAAGAAATTGGAATTCCACTACATATCGACTGTACACAGGATCCCACAAGAATGACTTGCTATTCGCTGGAAATCCTGCAGTACACGACTCCGTGGGCAGTGATGTGCCCAGCGACCATTCAAGACACAAAACACTAAACATACTTCTATGTGGAGCGGCGCGTCAGAGAGGGATCAAATCATGGCGTAACTAGTGGCCACTGCCAATGCAGCAGATCAGCCTTGTGTACGGAGAATGCCTTTGTGTCTGTAACGGACACAACCACCGAGACGGTCCTCAAAACTGCTGGACTCTGTTGTGCTCGGATAAGCATAACTGCTGCACTTCAGACCCCTTCCCCTCGGCAACTAAGGCTGCCAGTGGGAGAAAAGGCTCTTTGCAGCAGTACATTTTGGAAAACTTTGTTCGCTTCCAGAGGGCAGGCTCTGAAGTCCAAATTGCGAGGTCAACATACCTTCGTTTAGAGATGTGCAGAAATGACATGAAATCCAGAACTCGCACCAGATAATGGGCGGTGGGGGGGTGGGGGGGCAATCAAGGCACTGTATCCAGATCAGAGGCCGACAGCGTACCACTCTCCCTAGGGGTCTCTGAAGTAATCTGCAATGTACCACCAAAGATGGAGCTGCAAATTTGTGCTACAGGGACACAGGGTGGGATTGCTTGCCACCGTCAGGTCAAGGCTGACCTGGACGAGCACATGTACCTCACACAACCAATTGCCTGATTTGTGCACTGTTTGTGTGGTGTCCTATACAACCCTAAAATGGTGACCAGGGCCTATATGCCTCCAAGCCATCGACTGAGAGTCCTGGGCCCATGAAGCATCCCCCCCTCCCCACATTGGAATGCAGACTATGTTGTCCATGAAGCATACCCAACGGCTTGTTGGAGGCCTCCCCACCGTGGCCGAAAGGTAACCAACAGCAGGTGGGGGATATCATCCGATGCACAAAACAAACAATGGGTAGCCTACAATGCGACTACCAAAAATGCCCAACCAATTGCCTGACTTGTGCACTGTTTGTGTGGTGTCTGATACAACCCTGAAATGGTGACCAGGGCCTCCAAGGTCAAACCTTTGGGTGCAGATCCCTGCAGAAAGCGTAAAAAGTATGGCACATGGGTCCCAGGAGAACGCAGTTTCTGGGATCCCACTGTGCCCGACTTCGCAAGCGATGGGTAGGCCCAATGGTGACCTGGACATTGGACGAAGGCACTGTCACTGGGACACGTTCTCCACACACCATCAAGGACCGAGTTCTGCTTGTGCAGAACAGTTCGGCGCTGGCACGCCCTCTTGAACCAAGAGCTTACACAACTTGCCTTCGTCATAGAGCTTGAAGGTGTCATCAGCCCCACCGATGGAGTGGCCCCCAATGAAGATATTCGGCACCGTTCTCTGGCCAGTCAGCTCCACCAATGCCATGGCGTAGCCGTCTTTGTCCTCTGTCTTGTCCAGCTCCACCACCTGAGGAGGGTTTTGGAGGGTTGTGGAGGGCTGGGGCGGGTTATGCAGTGTCGTGCAGATTTGTGGACGGTTGGTTGCCCAGGGATCGCGCAGGATTGTGCACGGTTGTTCAGGGCTGTTCAGGGTTGTGGAGGGTTGTGCAGGGTTGTGGAGGGTTGTGGAGGGTTGTGCAGGGTTGTGGGGGGTATGCAGAGTTGATCACCTGATACGGTGCGCCAAGTTGCTCGAGAAGCCCCTTGGCTCGTTGGCAGTGAGGGCAGAAGCTCTTAGAGAACACCACCAAAGGGTGCTGCCGGGTGATATCCTGGACCTCCTTGACGCGGGCCACCGTCCCTTGCTTGGGCACGTCCATCGTGCACTCGGCGCACTTCTTCTTCCCCAGCAGAGGCACCATCACGTTGTTCCATGTCCAGCACCCCAAGCAGAACCCCAGCACTGCTTCCAACCACGTCAGTGTGATGCAGGCGAGGTTGACTGCGATGGCCGCATTTCGAAGCCGGAACTGACCCAGCAGGACACAAGTGGTGACCATTCCCACTCCCAAGGACCAAGCAAAACGCTTGGGCCCTGCAGGCTTCCAGACAGGCTTGGCATTCCATGCCAACAGCGTGCCCAGAACACCGTATGGGGACAGAGGGACCAACCCAAAGATGGAGGCTGCCAACATGTCCCATCCAACCACAGGCCCGATCGTGTACGATAGAAACTGCGGATTGTCCGAGGTCAGCAATAAACAGAAGACAACCCAAGCCGTGATGTTGAGAAGCCCAGCACGTGCCCGAACCGCATTGTCATTCATGTAGATTTCGCCGGCCGTTCGGCCCTTGATTTGCGATCCCAAAGCATACCAAGGCTTCGTCCAGAATAGCGACCCAGTACCGTCCTGCGTCGAATCTAGCTCTGGCTTCTGTGAGGGCCCGGCCTCCACGTCGGTAGCACCACCATCACGGCCGGGCCTTTTGACGAACACTTGGCTCGACATAATGATAAACCTTTTCTCTGTACAAGCGGTTGGAATACATGGTCCCCGTCCCGCATGCAAAAGCAAGCAATGGATCGATGTAGTCCATTTAGCGCTGACGTCTGTTTAACAGCGCACAACCGCCAAAGCTACTCGGAGGTAGGCTCCATTATTTGTTTGGGGGCCAACATTCTTTGTTTTGTTTGCCATGAAAGTGGACGAGGTTGTTGTTTTTGTCGGTTTCGTAGTCCACCCAAGACACCTACGCCGATACATTTTCGGTGCCCGCTTCTCCTCAATCAACGGGCCTTGGTAGTTGAAGCACCATGCACAGTGCTACGGCCACTGTGTGGCACGCGAAACCAAAAATGGAAAAATGAAGGAAAAAGAGCCGGATTTTTTTTTGTTGGCACAACCCATTTTGGGCAACTCAAGCCGGTAAAATACTATTGTCCGCCTACCGAGAGGCAAGGTGGTGGGTGAACAAAGTGCGTTTAGACTTTTCACACCTCCCCGCATCATTCCCGAAAAACCACGGACGCCTACGACTCCCAACAACTCATCTAAAGCCTCCCCACTGCTAAACCCTAACGCATAGAACCTAATAAATAGCCCGTCCAATAGAGCACCTTCAACACAATTGGGCCACGGCATCCATCACCTTTGAGAAAATCACGACAACATCAATGGCATAGAGTGTGGCCGGTTGCGGCCGAGGCGTTGCACCAAATGCCATGCCGATGAAGTTTTTGGTGTAGTTCCCCATGGCAATGCAATGGTTGCGCGGTTCGAAGTGGATGGGTTGGGGGAAAAACCGCGAAACAAGACAATGGAAATTAGGGGAATTTTATGGGTGACTAGACAGCAGATTCTTTCTCACATGCGCGTCACAGGGAGAGGAGGCCAGTGGCGGGGCACGGAGATGAGAGACAAGTACGGGGTTCTAATGACATGAACATTTAGTAACGATCGGATCCAACTATCATGTTGGCCGCAGAACGCTCAATGGCCCTTCCGAGACAATAAACCCATTACATCACCCTTTCATAAACGTCCTCGCCCACATAAAATGGGTATCATCAGGTCAAACCCGTGTTTCTTCGTTTCAACCCAAATATTCTTCAAAGTAGACGGCATTGAACAATCGCGTGCGGAGTTAATCACAATCCATGTTGCAATTTTATTGTTGAGCGGGAAAAAATTGCTTTTTGGTCCAAAACCAGGAATCTCAACCGCCCGCCACCTCCCACGACCGAGCACCCCAATGGAGTTTGAGGGTGCAAGTGGAGGTGCATCCTCTTGCATCCACAAGGAAATCCACAGCATCCGGCTCTCAAGGGCGCCATCAAGAATAGGGTTAGATGCAACGAAGCAAATGACAAGCCTTCATTTTCATTCTCCTTTTAATGAAAGGTAAGCGCGGACCCTTGGTTTGGTCAATCAATTCCAAATGGGAGATACGATCAATGTCTTTTCAACCATGAACATCAACAAACCCTTTTTACTTTGCCAGCAATTTCTCACACTTATATGAGGTGGCACAACAGTTAGCTTCCAACACAACAACTTGCTCCGTTACCCTCAACCATCCTCCCCCTTACGAGAGACTAAAGCACATGCTTCATGCCCTACGATGCACCTTGATTTGAATGTCACTTTGATAAGCCTTCGTGTTGCCTCATCCCGCTACGCCTTCCCACTTTGCGGAGGTTGAGCACATTGGGCTTTGGTGTGGAAGGAAGAATGTGGTCCATGTTGCATGGACGAGGTGGGTAATATTGCCCCTTCCCTAGCACCATAAGTGCACCCATTATATACCTCCCGCACACCTGATTGCGAAGCGCAAAAGCAAAGTGCAAAATGGCGAGCAATCTAGTGAGATATGACGAGCCTAGGGTTTGGTTTGCATCACCCTTTGAGGGGCGAGGAATGGATTTCATGCGCAAAGGTGAACCTTGGGTTTGCGCATGCATGCCAAGTGGATTCATTGTATGGCCACATTGGTACTCATTGAGGAGCAAGATATGAGGCGAACAAGGTGGTAACTCTTAGGTGATTGCGATCCGCCCTAGATCAGGGTGGTGGAAACCCCCTACCCACCCACCCCGAACGCACCGGATCACGGATCGGATAGAGAGGTGAACCCCCCCCCCCCTTGCCTACCCTAACAATCCACCGAAAACCGCGTTGCGCTGCGCCTGACGTTCTGAACGCAAAACAGATAATGAAGCATGTTCTTATTAATGCTCAACAAATTCTTAATCCATCCAACAATAGTGCACCACGTTAACTATGCACGAAAAAATTCTTGGTGCACAACAAAATGCTTGATTTGCAAAGTGCGTGATGCAACACGAAGGTCTTGATGCACAATCAAGTTCCTCGTTCACGAAAAGCAAAACATGAAATGAACATGTTAGCACACCACAAAAGCTCAAAGGTGCAAAGGTTAGAATTCTTCAAAAAAAAGTTGCTATCCATCACACCATCAACTTGTCGGGTACTTTGGCACAATAGTGTAACGTTGTGTCGTGTTGTGTTTCATTTGCCTCCCCTTGCCCCTTGCCCCCCGCTTCTTTGTGTACGGGTTACAATTTAAGGAATTCTATCGTATAGAATGTGGAAGTAGAAAAGGCTAATGATGATTGGAACCCATTGCCCAAAACAACCACCACTCCACCACACACCCTCTTGTTCGGTAGTTTTGGTCCAAAGCACCCAAATTGGTTCATGGGTGACTTCGATTGCACATTATGTTCAATTCGCTGCATCTTGTGTTCCGTTTGCTCATTTGTGCGCGCTTTCCATGAACCATGCTGCCAAGTCGATGAAAGGAATCATGGAAATAGTGGCCGAATACATGCTGCCGCATTCCACCCAATTGTAAAATAAATCATACATTCTAGTATGGTCGGCCGCAGTATCAAAAAATACAAGCCTAGGCGAGGCATCCCATCCCATATTTGGAGCACCCCATCCAAGCTTCCCTATTCAGCCCTCAAGGGACTTGGAAGCGAGTTTGGGTGTTTCCATGATCCGGTCCAATTTCGGGGGGGGGGCACCACCCCGATCCATTTCTATTGGCGCACACTTGTCCGATTCGGTTTAATGCATTTTGGATTGCAACAAGACGGGAATGTAAGGAAGGAGACCTATCTCTTGATTATTTTCTTTGGCCCCGGTTCTCTTACAGTGCCTAGTGCCTGGTAGTATGGGAAAAATCACAAAGCATGTGTTCCGCGGGTCCAAGCAGTCACAAGGAGTGTAGACTTTTCACAACTGAGGTCATGGACATGCAAGGTTAAGAAGAGGGGTTGAGCACATGGGCCTTCGACATTGATGGTTGGCCATTGAATGGCTTGAGCAGTTTTGGGATTGGCATCGCTGAGAGGACGGTTGATGCCTTCCGTTTTTTTATCCCGCGTGACGGTTTTGGCTGGAAGGGGGGGCACCTCGGGACTGACAGGATTGGGGAATAGGGCGGTGGTTGGCCGATGAGAATAGTGGGCTGTTCGTGGAAGCATTGGCAAATGCATGGTAGACTGCGTGCGACGGTGGTAGTGCCCGCGGAATGTATGGGAGCGGATTATCGTGGAGTATTTGGAGGATGATGGGTGCTGTCGAAGACATTGCTTTTGCATGAAAGGCGAAGGCTTTGCGAATAATTGATGTGGGCACTTGGTGTAAATTATGATGGCACGATGTGGAAAGGAGTGAGGTTCCTGAGGTCCCTAAGGGCCCACGCACTACCTCACCAACCTAGGGTTTGGGGGACATACTATAGTTAATGTAGGACGAAGGTCCTTTGGCTTTGGGACCACCCATAGGCCCCAAAAACACTTTGTCCTACATTACCTCTGGGTCTGGGTGTCTTTTGGTGGCAGTTTTTGGTGGTTGAGGTGTGGGCCCCTCTTAGGGAAAAAGCCAACCTCCATCAGAAATCACACGTGGAGTAATTGTGAACCGCATGGAGCCACTCTACTTTAAAATGACCACAATTGCAGGGCAGAGGAGAAAGAAAATAGGCATGGACACACACATTGGAGCACATGGGCAGACAACCGAGACACAGGAGGGCATATTTGCAACAACTGAGGTCCGGTCAAATGACAAGATGGGAGAAATGCACCATTTCAGGCCGGCTTAAATGCCCTACACAGTTGGGGCGGCCGACGCCACGAGAATTCTTGTGTTGTTGTGCACATGGACTGAGCGTAAGCAAACTCGAACTGCCATGGCGCGGTCCTTGCAGCAGCGGTAGCGAAGCCACAGCCGGTGCAAATCCGCGTGCTGGCTTTCCATTGGCTCCTCGTCGGCAAGGCCACTGAAGCCATGCTGACGAATGAACTCTATGGCCTGTGTGGCCGTGATGTACTCCTTTGGAAGGGGTCGATGGGACGGAAAATTCACAGCCATAAAACCGACATATTGCAGGATAGGCTTGTAGGTTCCAAGAAGGGCGGTAGGACTCTACAAAGCCTGGCCCATTGGAATGGGTGCCCACACCACTAGTGATCCTTTATTCAGGGAGAGACCAGGGTTGCAGGACAGGCTTGCAGGTTCCATCGCCCACAAATCTCGAAGATTTGGTTTTTCATCGACGATGGGGGAAATCAAACCCATAGGTGAATGCAGACTGTCCCACTCTATACAAATATGCCACTCCCTTACGATTTTTCGTTTCCGTACTCGAGAACACAGTATGTCCGCCTGGTGCACTAGTGCACGGGGCCTGAAGGGAGCACGCCACTCCGGCTACGTCATTTGCACCAATATTCCCCAAGAATGTTGCGCATGCGAAACTCTGTGAACCTGAGTTATGGATACCGTTCAACATCCGGCAAAAGAAATATACCAATCAAACCTATCAAATTGTACCGGTATAGGAAGCATAAGCAAGTGAAATCTTGTGCTGACCTTGCAGGCCTCAACAGTAAATTCTTACGACATCACCTTAATATTTCACGCTTGTCGTTGTTCGACTAATCAAGACTCCGGTGTCAAAACTCCGGTGAGCTCCGTCAACGTGCAGCTGAGCGCCCCGTTGATGGAGCTCACTGGAGTCTTGACACTGCAGGAACGTCAACGAGCAGCTGGGTTGGACCGCCGGATCGGACCGCCTGCGCGGGGAACCCGATGAGCAGTCTTGTGAAGTTGTTGACACAGCAGCCTGAGGTTGAGTTGGTCCGGACGTGACATATTTCCGCCAAGTGAAAGTAGCAGCGGTTTGCATAACTGGCAACCCCTTTTGGCCTGTGAGTAGGCACCTTCTTTTTCGGACGGTAGGTTCTATGTCGTCCGCCGAGTCTTGACTTCTGCAGCTTTTACTTTGCCTTTGTGCTCTGGTGCCCTTGAGCGTGTATGTGTGCGGGCTGGTTTGTGTGAGGATAGAACCTTTGTAGGGCCGTTGTAGTTTGTGTCAGGATAGACCGTTGTAGGGGACTGGTTTGTGTGAGGATAGACCCGTTGTAGGGGGCTGGTTTGTGTCCAGATGGACACGTTGTAGGGGGTTGGGATAAGACCCGTTCACGGGGCTAGTTTGTGGTCCGGTTGTCGGGGGCTGGTTTGTGTCAGGACAGACCCGTTGTAGGGGGCTGGTTTGTGTCCGGATAGACCCGTTGTTTGTGTCACAACAGACCCGTTGTAGGGAGGATAAGGAACTTGGTTCCCAACCGTGGCTCTCTCCCCTGCCATGCCTTTGGGTCGTGCGACGACTTAGAGAGTTTTTCGATTGTGTCTGAAACCACAAATACATCTCAGCGTTTCATCTCAGCTGACTCAACACACACACACACCTGGCACATGCCAGACCGACATTCCTCCTGTTCATTTCAGAAAAACTTGGCTCAGCCCGAGCTCGATAACCAATTCGCCGCATCCTTACATTAGCCCAAGAGCGTATCTTGCATCTGACAACATGGGAAAGAAGAAGGGGTCAAGATCGAAGAGCACCAACTCTCAAGTATGCTATGTGACAACAGTGGCCAGTTCTGCTCAGCCACTGGGCTGAGTTGAACGCGTGTGGGTTGTGCGAGGGCTGTTGGGCCCACCTGGGAGGTACGCTTGTGGTCGCGCAATGCCAAAAGCCTGCGGGAGAGGGGAAAAATGCGTCATGCGTCGTATGTTACAGTGGGAGGGGGGGGTCGTCGCGGATTTTGGCCCGGCTGCAACAGGCGAAGATTCAAAGTGAAGGGTTGCAGGGATTGTTGTTTGTGGTGTAGGATTCTGAAGAGAACCCCATTTGCGACCAGTGCGAGTTCAAGAGAGGTTGCGATCAAGCCCGAGAGTTTTGGGCACAATTGCCTCCAATAAAGCAACAAGAATTGTGCCAGGTGTGCCATGCCGCCTGGCATCCAACTGGTGACGTATTACCCAGTTTTCATGAGATAAATTGGTGTGTCGATTTACCTTGTGAATTGTTACCAGGAATTTCAGAGGGATAAATCAGCGCGCGGGCTAAACTCAGCACACGCAATAATGTTCGGAAATCGGCCCATGAAGCACAGTACACCACACGCACGTTGACGAGTGAGGGGCAGCATTGTGTGGTGAATACTGGCCGTACAAACATTTTCGCTGCTTTGCACAAAGTTTCCTCCGGTCCGTTTCACGACCGTCGCGTCTAAGATGTATTGAATATGTTGAATATCATGTGTTGAATATGAATGTGTGGAAAGTGTGGGGAATTGAGAGAGTGGGTTCGTTGCATGTAATTGCACGTCGCCATGTCCCCAAGGGATATCTGCGTTCCCGCCACGCATAAGTAATGGTCAAGTCACGGAGAGTTCATTATCGCTGTTGCCATGATGTCACCGTGTAACTGAAGCGCCACACGGGAGGCTACGTCATAAAGGGGATGCCACGTCATAAGTGTGCACCAACTCCCAAGAGTACGGAGAGCAAGAAACTTTAGGCCTGGAAGAAAGAATGAGAGGAAGCAAACGACAACTGTCCACCGGGCAATCAATTATCCATGTTGTAAGTCGCGTTAGGGTATGTCACGGGGTATGGGCTCCCCTCAGTGCAATTATGACACAAAACGATGCTTGGTGGTAGTTTGATGCGAGGACATGGCTGCAGGCCAAATGCATAAAAACAGATGTGACTACACGTGTGCTTCGTAGTACCTAAAAAAGTTCCGTGTTCCAGCAGCTGCGCGGTTGGAGGTACATTGTACGGTACCAGTATGAAAACAGCACTTCATGTGTTGTCATGTCTTGTGATGTCCCATGATTTCACGTGTGCTTTGGATTATGTGTCAGCAGCCGGGCCCGGGGGCAGGCGAACATTAGAACGTGTATCGCGACTGTTTGTCAACTTGCATCCATGCTTCTGCTTCGTCGTGGTGGGAGGCTGTGAGAGCGATATCAAGGTAGGAGATCTTTCTTGCACTGTTTCACGGTACCATAGGAGGACCCCCCCCCAGGCCAGCTGCTGACAGCAACACAGCCAGGCGTCATGCCCCCCCCCCCCCCCGCCCCGACCAATGCTTCTGCTTTTCTGTGGAGTGCATCACCCCTGGTTTGTCTATTTTTTTGTGAGGTCTCACCCTCCCCAGACCAAGGTGACCATCGTGGGAAGAAACGAAATTTACAGAAGAGTGGGGGTCCCCGACCCCCACCCCCCCTCTCTTCTAATGTTACCCTGCCTGGGGGGCAATTTTCAGCACTTCAAATCAACCTGCTCAAGGGGGAGGTATGGGGTGGTGATGGTCAAAGACTCTATGCATTTGATGAGGATGATCACGCTATGCTTTGCAGGTGGACCCGCGCTTTGTATTGAAAGAGCTCCGGTCACAGCACAAACACAAATGCTCCTGTCCTTCATGTGGCAAGCGGCGGACATTGTTTGACGCTGAGGTCAAGGTTTTCGAGGAGTACATCCGAGAACTCGAAAACGCAGACAGCCGCGAAAATGGGTGTGCATCGCCTCCGTCGGGGCCTCGTCCGTGCGCTCTATTGCCCCTGTCGTCCACCGCCTGTGGCGCATGCGATCCCGGGAGAGTTCAAAAACCGACACCTCGATCCTTTGTTTGGGATTTGAGTCCTACGATCCATATGGTTCCAACCTGCCTCACCGCAAACAGAAACTGATGCCGTCGGTGCCAGAACCTTTCTCTTCTGTGTACCCCCCCCCTTTTTTTTTTCAAGTTGGGGAGATTCATCTTTAGAAAGTACTGTTTGTTTGGTGGTGTTTATGGACAACCCCTGCCCCGAGAACCATTTGGAAGAAACCACTACATTGTGTGATGATGGAGCTCGGATGATGTGTGCAAAACAACTTGTCAGCCCTACATTGTTGGTACAGTTCAACATTGTTAATTCTTGGTGTGTTTCGACGCGTGGCCATTGGGCAGGCGAGGCCTTTTCAACTCCCTGGCTCGTCTTATTTTTTGTGTGTCGAGCCTTTCTTCGGGCTGTGTGTCTGGACCACTCCGCAGTGTGTGACCCGCACACATGGTTCCTCAAAACTGAGTCTATTCGCACCCACTTGCAAATGGTCCATTTTGACACAGAAATAATTTGATTGATTTGTCAAGTGGTGGGAAGAGCTTGGACGCATGTAGTGAGGGGTTCTCGGACCTTGCCACCCGAAACACAAATGTTGCCGCTTGGCCACGTGTTGCCCCCTCACTACTGCTCGTGTGCATCCTTGTGTGTGTGAGTGTGTGTGTGTGTGTGTGTGTGTCAAGCACAATGTCAACGGCAATGAGCAAAGGCTCAATGGTGTCAAAGAACCTCACACACATTCTCTCTCTGTGTATGTGTATTCTCATAAGATTTTTTATACCTATCATGCTGACGTAGATGCCGCGTTACGTGGGCCGTCGAGCAAGGCTGCGCCATGATTGCAGTGTATTGCCCTTCGGGGTCGGAGGATGCATCATCTCAAGCCTTTTACCTTCGGTGGCACGGACTCAGAGTTGGACAGTCCGGCAGAGCGTTTCCTGCCATCAGACTCTGGTGAGTCTCGTACTCATGTTAGTACCAGGAGGAATAGATGTTGCTTAGGTTCAGAGAAATGTGGGACAGCTTCGTGAAGCACAACAAATTTGTTGGACGAGCCGAGTGCCTTTGGCATTCCACCTTTGCATGCTACGTTCACCTGCATTACCTTTCCGTCGACCGGAACGGTAGGAACCTTGTCCAACAGCCAGTTGCCAATTTTCCTTGGCTGCGTTAGGATCTGCAACGCTGTCCTGATCTTGGTCTGGTACTCTTGTTTTTTTCTTTCAGGGCTGTGCATGCTGGGCCACGTGATGGTAGATTGCGCTTCTGCCCAGACGGCTTCGTATTCGTGCAGGTGCCAGTGCCCAGAATGCTGCTGCGGCAGAAGGATTTCACGGGACGATTATCTTTTTGGCGACTCGCTTGTGATCAGGGATGCCAAAATCACCCTGGTCCAGGATTATTTCAATGATTGTGGCCAACGGTGTGCCCCTGCTTCTGCCTGGCCAGAAATACACGCCACAGGCTAAAGTGTGGATTCCGCTGCAAAGATGCATACATCTCTGCGGTTTCAGTTTGCACCAACCTCTTAGAAGCCTTTTTTTTTTGTGAAATTTGTGAGTTTTTCCCCGGTTGCAAAGCATGGCCTGCTTGGGCTAGGGGTGGGGGGGGGGGGCGAAGAAAAGAGCAGGGGCGAACATGAAAGGCAGCCGGAACAGGAGGAGTGGCAGCCGAGAGAGGCTGGAGTTCCGATGTGAGCCAGAATTATCGGTGCCACTGACCAAGAAACAAACGCACGGAGCGGACCCACTAGAGAACAGCAGGCAAAAGGAAGTGTACCCGGAGGCTCACGTGCAGCCCCAATGCGAAAACGTTTGAGGTCACAAATTCGGAGAACCTGAATATGGGCAGAAGGAGGTTCGGCCTTGAGTACGGATACCAAGACACCTGGGCCTCGAAATGCCGTACCCTGGTCGACTAACATGCGAAATATTGTGAATGTGATATTCGATCACCCCAGACATGGGCCATTGTGCTTGTGCAATCTGCATTAATTGCACTGCTTTGCACACGCACTGTGTTGTAGCACACATGTCCGACCTGTGAAAAATGACGCAGGGGCTGCGCTGGTTGGGGTGCCAGGTACTTGGGGGGTGTTGCGATGGTTTTGGAGGCTGAGTTGGTGGTGGGGAGGACGCATTTCTGCGTATATGTGAGCATCTGCGGGAACAGGTGCAGTGCAGGCTTTTTTGTATATATTGTCATTTTCTTGGCACCCCCGTGTTTTTCCGAACGCCCTTCTGCCCACATTGTGCACAACGTGCCAGGCACCCCTTGTTGGGCTCCTCGGAAAGGGGGTTTTGGGGGGGGGGGGGGGGATGGCAGAGCGTGCGCATGGGAGGCAGCGACAATAAAGGGGATGGCCTGGCCAGCCAACCCCGTCGCTACCGGGTGCCAGGGCAACCCCTGCTCAACCGGCATCAGGTGGGGGGTGTCTCCCGTAGCCCAGATGGGCTGTTTGCGCAACAGGAGTGGGAGCCCATCAGGGGCAGACCAACCGTGAAGGGGAAAAGAACATATGGTGGACGGCCCGGACAGCGCGTGGAGGAACAGGGCACCTGGGCCGCACAGAAACACAGCGAGGCAGGCAATGGACGGCCTGTGGACAGAGGTGTGTGGACAGCAAACACAGTCAACCGACCCCGGCAACAACCAGCACATCCTCAATACGCCAACTATTGGGCGCCGCTGACACGCAAACGGCACACCATGCCACATTCAGCACAGTCCCAACACGCCAACTACTGGGCTCCGCGAACGCGGAAACGACACCAGCAAGAGCACCGGCCGCAGCGGCCGACAGAAAGTAGCGACCCGACGCAACATGCGAAGGGAAGAACGGGTGACCGTCCAGGGCCCCGTAAAGGAGCAACAACCAGACGGAATGTCACACAGGGGGGGGGGGAGGTTATCCAGGGGCTCGGGGCAGGGTCCGGTGACCAAGGGCAGTCGGGGACGGTGGCAACCCCAAATAATCATTTTGGCGTAGCTTTTTCAGAAGCGACCCCTCCCCCACCCCACGCAGGTTGAGGTTGAGTTTTAACCAGGTTTGGCAGAGACAATAAAGATGCATTTATGCCTGACTGTGGAGTGCATTACCTCTGGTTTGCATTGGTCTATTTTTTGGTTAGGTCCCCCCCCCCTACGCAGCAAGACTTGTGTACGCGATGGTATTGCAGCTTCTTGCCAGTCCTGACATAAACCTTCTCTGCATCACTCCTCACCTTCTCTTTGTTTTGTTGGCTGCATCTTTGCTGGACCGTTCTTTCTTCATTCACTCTCACTCCCAGATTTTCCCGAATTATGGACCGCTGTGGAGCCATCTATCCTGAAGATGAGCTTGCAAGCGTCGATCAGTATCCTGATCCCTCCGATTTTCAGGCATTTTCTTGGAGAGGTATTGCATGCATGATTGGTACAGGAGACTGTTTATTTGGTGAGGTTTGTGAGGCAATTTGTGGGTTTCATTCCGGATGTGCAGTCTGGGCACTGTGCCGGATGGGGGCTTACTAAGCTATGATTAATGTGGATTTGTTGCTACGTTTGCCGAACCCCGAAGCGTAAGAACGCTTCCCTGCGGCACACCATACGGCATGCAGGTTGGGTAATTGATTGTGGACAGGGTGCATGTAGTGCAAAGCGTGGTAGGAAATCTCACCCCTCTGGAGTCTGTGTGAAGTGACAGCATAGGCATTGCACAAAAAGCGTTGTCTATGGTATGAGTGCTGGGTGTGGCTGGGAATCGAGACGTGTGCAGTTGAACCTGAGCTCTTATCAAAGCAGTGTACTGTGGCAGCCGTACCGCCCAATTCGAACTCTGTCATCTCCGTGTGCCAATCGTGAGTAACGGATGCAAAACGCCTGAAAGATTGGTTCTTAATCCATGTGGATCTCTCCTTTGAATTGTTTTCTTCAAATGCAATGCCATTCACGAAATGCAATGCCATTCACGGTTCCTCGCCTGCATCCACTACGATCCATGCTTCCATCCATGCCGTCACGCAGCACGTCGATACTTTCAAGGAGACAGGGCGTGTGCAGAAAGTCTGAGGTCGCAAAGGTGTGCATCTCTTTCGCAGTCGTTTTGTGTGTGGCATGGCGCAACAAGTTGCACGGCACATTGAGCATTTGCACGTGCGCTGATTTCTATGGGGGCGTTTCTTAGGGGACAGTAGGAATCGCTCCACAAACAGCGCCGCGGTAACAACGCGTCTCCGGCTGCAGTGTGCATGCCATACCTTGAGTGAAATCTCGAAGAGAGCGCCGTTTCGGGACGGATGAGCACCTGCAAAATCGCCTGGAAGAGAAGTGCTTAGATCATTTGTAGGCGCAAGCGCCATGTACCTCCGGTTCTGAAGTTGGGGATTTTCTGCCTCTGGGGAGAGGCCCCCTCCCCGGTTCCCTTATGGGGATTTCTCGAGGACACAAACCGCGCAGGGGTACTCCCGATAGTAGTAGACAAATCATGCCAACCCACAAAAGGCGGTCAAGGAGCACCATGGTCTTGATATTTACAGCTCAACCTGACAGTCCCCCCCGCCCCCCCAAAAGGGGATTTCTGTCTCCTCGGGACAAACCCCCTCCTGGTTCCCAACTTGGGGATTTCTGTCCCTGGCATCCCGGGAATTGAACTGTGTTTGCCCGTGCCTTTTTTGCTTTTGAGAGGGGAAAGCTGAGTAAGTGTGCCGGCTGGCATTTCCGGGTGTACGCACTGGTTTGCGTTTTTTGGGGATAAATTGTCTGCGATGCTTGTCCCAAGGCACTGGGGAAACGGAAAAAGTATTTCAGTAGGTGAGAGTGGGACAGCTCTCTGCTCACAAGTGCTGCCTTTGCTTTTTTGCTTTTGGCATTCGTCCCGCGCATGCCTCACGCCAAGTCTTTCCAGTCAATTCGCCCACTGTCAATCCCTCATTGCCTTTATCGATATGTGAGGCGACCGAGGCTGCCGGCCAGGGAAGTATTAGAATGGCCGTACACCAGAGGAGGAGACCATCGGGACCATCGTGGGGCAAAACGAATTTTACAGAGGGGAAATCTGGTAGGGCCATTTTTGGTACACAAATTTTTGGGTCCCAGACCCTCCCCCCCTTCTAACATTTCCCTGCTGCTGACCCTATGTGCGACTGGTTTGTCCAAACGTATTATCATACACAAAGCTCGGCTGTGCGGGATTGATAAGGGCAGTGGAGGCTGACGGGCTGACAGGGCGGGAATCCAACCCTCAGGGACACAAATCCTCAATTTGGGAACCGGCCTAGGCTATTGCTTAAGGAGAAAACCGGGGGGGGGGGTCGCCCCTGCGGGGGGTTGGCAGCCGGCTACGCGGTTGTCCATTGGGCAGCGACCTAAAACATGTACTGCCCGCCAGTAGCTAAGTTCTGTCAGCAAGGCCTAGTGCAGGGGCCTTGGGCACGCTTATGAGACACAGCGTCCAAACCATTGGTGGTCACTGCACACGACCAACCAGGGGGTGGACTCACACGAGTCCCTAGCTCCGAGGCGTGGACAGCCCGGAGTGAAGTCCTCAAACGGGGAGCCCCTCAGCAGCCCAGAAAGCAAAAGAGCAACAACGCAACACATTCACCCCAGAACAACCCCAACAAACACCAGTGACAGATCAGTTTGTAGATTTGGAGACATGTGCAAAAGTGCCTGGTGCCCCTTGCACCACCCAATTGCGAGTGGGACAACCCAACAGCCACAATGGGATGCAGGGAGCGACATGCTACCCCCCTGGCGCCGCAGACCAGAAGTAGTGAGCAGGCCAGCAGAAAAAGAAAGAGCCCGACACTGGGAGGAACGCATGCAGCAAAACAGCTGGGCACAAGGCCGCCCTACACACGGCAGGGAGACGAGCCATAACAGGACACACAACAAGACACAAGGGAACCATGAGGTGCGAGCACTGCAGCAACCACCAAATGCAGCGCACGCCGAGCGAGCCATCAGCAAACACCCCCCCTCCCTCTACAAGGTGCCCACGTACTCCACAAGGGCGGGGGCTGCGCCCCGCGCTCCGGGAGGTGCCCGCCACGGGGGTGGCAACAGGGCCGTGAACAGCCAACCGGGCACGGGGCAGTCCACGTTGTATGGAGAAGTGAAATCCTCGTATGGGGGGGCAGGCGGGTGGAACAGGAGGGGGTGCGCGGCATGGGCACCCAGGAGCGCCACCAGACAGGGGGAGGAGCAACACAAACACACAGAACGCGGGAGCCACACCAGGAGGGACAAGGGCGGGCACAGCAGACAAGGAGGAGGGGCACAGCAAGGCGGGAGAGGCAACTGGAACAGCGGGAACAGAGAACCAGAATGGAGCGGATGGCAGACCGTGCGCATGGGAGGCAGCGACAATAAAGGGGATGGCTTGGCCAGCCAACCCCGTCGCTACCGGGTGCCAGGGCAACCCCTGCTCAACCGGCATCAGGTGGGGGGTGTCTCCCGCAGCCCAGATGGGCTGTTTGCGCAACAGGAGTGGGAGCCCATCAGGGGCAGACCAACCGTGAGGGGGAAAAGGACATATGGTGGACGGCCCGGACAGCGCGTGGAGGAAGGCACCTGGGCCGCACAGAAACCTTCTGGGGACTACTGAAATGCCAGAGGGTACCTCAAATGGGTCAGCGGAAGCGACCGGTGGGGAAAGCCGGGGGGCGAAGCGGGCCAGGCTGGCCTTCAATCGGGACGACATGGACCTGGACCCCGTCAAGACCCCTGAGTACGCGCGCTGGGAGCGGTGGCGCGACGTTGCTGCGGCCACCGCGTACGGGTTCCTCGACAGCGCGGACGCTGGCATCATGGCCGCCCAGTACCAGGAGCGCCTGATGGAGGATGGCCTGTCCGTGGCGGGCGTTGATCGGGCTGTGGAGTGGGCTGGCGGCGGCCTCGACGCCCCAACGGCCCTGATATACATGGCCCTCTTTGAGCGCTCCTCAAACCTGCGGCTCGACGTCGAAGCGGCTGCGTGGAAGGCAGTACCCCAACCCAGTGCACCTGCCCGGGAGCAGCAGGAGGAGCCGCCGCGGGACCGTCAGTCACAGGAGCCGCAGGAGCCGAAGGAGACCGCGGAGCAGGCGGAGATACGACGGCTGGAGGCTCGCATCCGAGAGCTCCAGCTGCCAAAGGTCCACCCCTGTCTGAGGGGGAGCTCACCAAAATAGCTTCTGGGCAGCACCCCTGGCTCTGGCAGCAGGAGCTCATCCAGGCCTTGAACACCTGGCTCAAAACGAAGGACCCCGTTGGGAAGGGCAATGCGCTTGTGGAGGCGGTGTGGAAGGTGGTCTACAGGGACTGCCAGCCTGCGCCCACCCACCCCGCTGGGGCAGCGGCACGGCCAGCGCCGCAGGGATGGTACGCCCAGGCCCAGCAGCCTGCACCACAACAGGCCCAGACGCAGCCGCCACCCCAGGCGCAGACCCCGGCCCCTGCTCCCCCCCGGGGCATGCTTCCGCTGTGGCATGCACGGGCACTGGGCCAGGGACTGTGCCAGTGGTGGGCAGGGGCGGGCCCCTTCCGTCGCAAGTTCCGTCGCCGGCTCGTACCGGGGGGGGTTCAGTACCGTAGGTAGCCAAAGCCTGTACACTGCGCACAGCACGGGCCGCACCTATGACGCGACTGCCCCCCCCCCCTGTTTTTTGATGCGGCCGCAACCACTGGGCCGTGGGCGGCCCGTGCCCGGCACCGCCTTCCCCGCCCCCCAAGCCCTTTCCGGCCGGGCCGGCCCCAGCGCCGGCCAACTGCTGAAGGGCCCAGTGCCCACGGCGGCGAGCGGCCCGCCAACGAGGGGAGCACCGATGACGAGGGGGGCGGCGCGCTCAACCTGCGATACGCGGGCTCGGCAGTGGACAGCCTATGGTGGGGCAATTACACGGAGGAGCCCCTCGCGCTGGCCATCCGGCGGTGGTCCCCGGGTACCGTGGAGCGTTGGACCGCGATCCTCAGGGATGTGGGCCGGTTCGCAGCACACTGGCCAGAGCTGGACGCAGCGGGGGCACTGTCCCGGTACCTCGTCAGGCGCGCCGCCATGGGCCAGCAGCCTGGAACGCTGCGAGGCGTCATATCCGCCCTCCGCCTGGCAAAGAAGCTGGGCTGCATACCACCCACAGTGCGGCCCGTACACTGGCTCATGGCACGAGGCGCCGCGACCACCACTGCCGCGCCACGACCAACCCAGGTGTGGGCCGAGCTGGTCACCCTCCGGCTCATGGCCCGGAACATCAGGACCACCCTCGATTGGTTCTGCCTGGGCCTTGCCGTCATCTGCTTTGCCGCTCTCCTCAGGGTGGGTGAAGCAGCCAGCGTACGACCGGTGGACATCCGGACACGGTGCACGTTGGGGTTCTTCGATGACAAAAAGGACGACGACTGGGTCACAGTACGACTGGGGGCATGGCCCGATGCATGGCGCGCAGCGATGGCAGCCCACCCGTGGGTCTCCAGCAGGCCCGCATCGGTGCCGCTCATGGCTGCCGCGTTCGACCTTCAGGCGGCGATCCATGGCTTGCTGGCTGCCACGGGATGGGAATCCATGGGATGGCACGCCTGGAGACGTGGAGGGGCTGCGGCCATGCGGGCGTTCGGAGCCGCCATCGCCAGCATCGCGGTGGCTGGGCGATGGGACAACGAGGCGGAGGCCAACAGGTACGCCAGCGCGCCCCCTGGGTGGGAGTTTTTCCTGCCCGACAACGTACCCTGGCCCACGGCGGGATTTGGCGTCGAAATCCGGCCGGTACACGCGTACCAGCTCTGGGCGCTCGGCACGCTTGGACCCCGTGGCCCCGACGGGACGGACGCCGCCCCGGCCCCACCCGATGTCCGCGCTGGGAACCGTGGCAGCCAAGGGGCCGACCTGCGTGGCGATTCCGACATGCGGGACACCATCGTACTGGGCTCCTCTAGTGACGAGTCGCCCGACACGGTGGCACGCAGGGCCGCTCGGCACCCCCGCGAAAGCCAGCGCAGGGCCTTTGTGCACCGAACCGTGGCCCGCGGCCGATCGGCACCAGCAGCGCGGGCGACGAGGGCTGCACCCGCCCCGAAGCCCCAGCCCAAGCACGCCGCTGGTGGAGCAGCCGAACGCCAGCCCGCAGCGGCCCCCCGTTCCACGACGGTGCCCCGGGTCACGCCGGCCCGGGCCAGCACCCGAGGCACCCAAGCACCCGGAGGGGCGCCGGCGAGACGGTGCAGCGGGGCGGCTGGAGATGCAGCTGGCGGTTGCCCGGTGCGCCAGGTGCGGCCTCGACTGGAACGACCACCTGGAGGCAGCAGCGTGCCACATGGGGCGCAGCCTGAAGGCCCCCGCTGACAGTGTCCTGCCCCTGTTGCAGGCGTGGTGGGCGGAGTCTATCAAGTGGGCTGTGGATTGCCCAGTGTGGAAGGAGCAGGCGGCGGCCGCAGACCTGGCGCTGGCTGAGGAGGCGCTGCACCTCCTGGCGGGGGGTGAAATCCCGCTCGATGGGGGCTCCTCGACCCGTCTAAACGACCAGTCGCGCGTCACTGTGGAGCTCGCGGCGCGCGGGTTGGGCGACGCGGGCCGTGTGTTAGTGCCGACGCACGTCTGGGAGGACTGGGCTGACCCCGAGTTTGGCAGGGCGGGGGGGCGTGTCCATCCCCTCCCCCCCTCCCGCTGCCCACGAGTGGCGGCCCTCCTGACCACCCTAGCGTCCCAGGGCCTGGTCAGCGTGGTGGGGGGGGATGCAAATGCGGAGGTGTTCGTCAAGTGGAAATCGGAGCGCAAATGCGCCCTCATTGTGAACATGAAGATGTTCAACAAGGGGTGCAAATACAAGGCCCGCCCTTTTAAGCTCCCATCGCTAGAGGGCTTGGCGGTCCTCCTCAGGGATCTGGGAAAAAGGGGGGGCGGGGCCGAGGGGGGGGGGCTGTGGGGCACCAAACTGGACATAGCAAACTGCTACTGGAGTGTGGAGCTCCCCCCCCCCCCCTGGCGAGCACCATCCGGGTGGCAGCCCAAGGGCGCACGTACGCTTTTCTGCGCGTGCCTTTTGGCTGGCACCAGGCGCCTGGGCTGGTCCAGGCCCTCATTTCGGACCTGCTGGGGGATCTGGGGAGGGGGGGGGTGGTGGTGGTACAGTACTTAGATGATATCCTCTTTGTCGGGCATGACCCGGGGGAAGTGGCCGCGGTCACCGACAGCGCGGCCCACCTCCTCCGACGTGCGGGCTTCATCATTAGTGAGAAGTCCGTGTTCACACCACAGCGCTCCCTGCGGTGGATGGGCAAGGATGTGGACCTGAGTGGGCGCAGGGTGGCACCGGCGGCTTCGGCGGTGGCAGCAGTGGTGGCGGCATGGGTAAGGCTGGCACTTAAGCCATACACCTATGTCGCCCTGAGGCGGCTACTAGGGAAGCTCGGGTGGTTGGGGCGGCCAGGGAACCTAGGGGGGTGCTTTCTGGCAGGTTCCCGGTCCTGGCTGCGCTGGGGCCCGCGCTGGGCCTGGCGCACACCGCCGGCAGTGGTGCGCGGGCTCTGCGAGGCCATTGCCCAGTGCTACAGGGGCTGGGAGCCAGACACCACGAGCACAGGTCCGGCAGTGCGCGTCTTTGTGGACGCCGCCAGGTATGCCCTGACCACAGGAGCTAACCCCTCCTACTGCGTCGGCTCTTGGGGACCGGGGGGGGGCAGATCTGGCGCTATGCCCAGCGTGGGTGACAACCCAACAGGCGGCTGAGCTTTGGGGGACGCTGGTGGCGCTGGACGATGCGCACGCGCGGCGAGCGCGGCGCCTCGTGCTCGTGGGGGACAACATGGGGGCGCTGGCCCAGCTGCTTTGGGGGAGGGCGGGGGCAGGCAGGGTCCAGCAGCAGCGCATCCTACGAAGGATTGCGCACCGTCTCCGCTGGACTGGGCTGCAGGTGACCCTCTGCTGGGTGCAATCCGAGCTAAACCCAGCGGACTCCATCAGTAGAGCGTGGGACGGGAGGGGGGGCAGAACAGCGGTGATCGAGGCGGCTGCCAAGGAGCGCCTGTGGGTCCATTCGCCACAGTGGGCAGCATGGGGAGCAATTGCAGACCGCGACAAGGCGGTCTGCCCGTGCACAGTCCCCCTCCCTGCCTGGATGGGTGGGTGACAGACAAAAATTTTTACCCAAGGGGCCTGCAAATACTGTGGTTGACTGTGGTCAAGGAGTCCTGGAGTGCAGTGCAGGAGGGTGCAGGGCAGTGCTGGGCAGGGCGTGCACATGCCAAAACCGAAGTTTTCCATAAAAACTGAGGTTTTGGGAGGGGGGGGGTGCAGTGGCTGAGGCTGAGACTGAGGCAGACCCCCCCCCCCCCCTCCCCTGTACTGTACAGCTGATGTTATTTTGCTGAGTGTACCTTCTGGGGACTACTCGCCCGGGAGGGGTGGACAATGCACTATGTGGCGCTATAAGCGCGGCCGTGGGCCATCATCGTGCCCCCAAGGGGCCTGCAAATACTGTGGTTGACTGTGGTTAAGGAGTCCTGGAGTGCAGTGCAGGAGGGTGCAGGGCTGTGCAGGGCAGGGCGTGCACATGCCAAAACACCCAACTGTGAGTGGGACAACCCAACAGCCACAATGGGATGCAGGGAGCGACATGCTACCCCCCTGGCGCCGCAGACCAGAAGTAGTGAGCAGGCCAGCAGAAAAAGAAAGAGCCCGACACTGGGAGGAACGCATGCAGCAAAACAGCTGGGCACAAGGCCGCCCTACACACGGCAGGGAGACGAGCCATAACAGGACACACAACAAGACACAAGGGAACCATGAGGTGCGAGCACTGCAGCAACCACCAAATGCAGCGCACGCCGAGCGAGCCATCAGCAAACACCCCCCCTCCCTCTACAAGGTGCCCACGTACTCCACAAGGGCGGGGGCTGCGCCCCGCGCTCCGGGAGGTGCCCGCCACGGGGGTGGCAACAGGGCCGTGAACAGCCAACCGGGCACGGGGCAGTCCACGTTGTATGGAGAAGTGAAATCCTCGTATGGGGGGGCAGGCGGGTGGAACAGGAGGGGGTGCGCGACATGGGCACCCAGGAGCGCCACCAGACAGGGGGAGGAGCAACACAGACACACAGAACGCGGGAGCCACACCAGGAGGGACAAGGGCGGGCACAGCAGACAAGGAGGAGGGGCACAGCAAGGCGGGAGAGGCAACTGGAACAGCGGGAACAGAGAACCAGAATGGAGCGGATGGCAGACCGTGCGCATGGGAGGCAGCGACAATAAAGGGGATGGCTTGGCCAGCCAACCCCGTCGCTACCGGGTGCCAGGGCAACCCCTGCTCAACCGGCATCAGGTGGGGGGTGTCTCCCGCAGCCCAGATGGGCTGTTTGCGCAACAGGAGTGGGAGCCCATCAGGGGCAGACCAACCGTGAGGGGGAAAAGGACATATAGTGGACGGCCCGGACAGCGCGTGGAGGAAGGCACCTGGGCCGCACAGAAACACAGCGAGGCAGGCGATGGACGGCCTGTGGACAGAGGTGTGTGCACAGCAAAAACAGTCAAACGACCCCGGCAGCAACCAGCACATCCTCAATACGCCAACTATTGGGCGCCGCTGACACGCAAACGGCACACCATGCCGCATTCAGCACAGTCCCAACACGCCAACTATTGGGCTCCGCGAACGCGGAAACGACACCAGCAAGAGCACCGGCCGCAACGGCCGACAGCAAGTAGCGACCCGACGCAACATGCGAAGGGAAGAACGGGTGACCGTCCAGGGCCCCGTAAAGGAGCAACAACCAGACGGAATGTCACACAGGGGGTTCAGAGGTCAAAAAATTTGTGTACTTCACATTGGCCTCAAATTTCCGGCCCATTTAATAAATTTCCCTTTTTGCCTGAGGAAAATTTTTCTGATGTCGCTGTGTGGGTGGGTCGGCCGGGGCTGGCCAGGGCCCCAAACAAACCCCTCCCCTCGCCCCCGGAGGTCCTGAAGCAATAGCCTGAACTGGCCCTATCATATTATATACCAGGTCCCAAATTGGGGACAGTTCCCAAAGTGGGGACAGCCAGTTCCCAGATCTGTCGATGTCGACCACCAAATGGACCCCCCCCCCCCCACGTCAGCAACGTGGAGGGGGCTTGCCCGGAGCTGCCCCAGGCCATGTGGCCCCTGAGCTGAGGCCTTTGGTTCCCCATGTAGGTCTGCATAGACCTGCTCGCAGACCAAGACCTGGATCTTCAAAGCTGCCATGGTAGGCCTACATTCAAGGCCTCGGCCCCGTTGCAAGATGTGGTGATGGTGAAACTAGGCCTCTACCCTTTGACGTATTCAAGTCCTGTTTTCAGTACATTAGCACGCCCTTTCCTGTTCGCAGTGCATTATGTTTGTTCGAAGGGACGACGAAACGATTCCTGCGCTCAAAGCTGTATGCTGATGTGGGATTTTGACCCCGCCACCCCCTCTTGCCTAGGTTCCATTTTTTGGGAGGGTGGGTGTTTGGGGGTCCGGGGGGGGGGTCAAAACGTTTTGTGTATTGTGGACCCTGTGCGTCGATTTAGACCCAGGCTCTGCACAATTTTTCTCCTTATACGTGGACCCTCTCACCAATGGTGGGCCAAATGATCACCCAAACCCATCCCGGAGGCAATAGAAGGGTCTCGGAAAAAGTCGAAATTTCAACAATCAAGGTGATCATTTGGTGACAATGCAGGTGCTCTAGCACCCATGGGGACCCACATAGTGGCCACTTTGCAAAAGCCCTGAAATTCTTGTTGTTTAGGCTGTTAGTGGCACCTGAAAATCTTGAAAAGTGTGATGTTTTCCCAAACCCTTGCGTCGCCTCTGGGACAGGGGTGGATATAATAGTGACGACATTACCAGGGTGGGGGTGGAGGGGGGGGGGCGTTGAGCCGGGAGCAGTGATGACGGAATGACGATTACGATTTGGCAAAATGTGTCAAGAAATAATTGCACGCTGTGGACTGTCTTCATGGGATACATAAAGCACTGTGCAGTATAGCGTCTTGTGTCAAGGATGGCAGATTGGCTCAGCAGTACAGCGGGATATGCTCAGTCTTCGCATTTACAGGTCCGCACATGATTCTGGCGCCTTTTTTTTGGCCATCAGTCTTGTTGTCAAACTGCTGGCAAAACTCCCGTTCAGTCACACGGGAAAATCGTAATCGTAATGGTAATTGGGGGGACCCCCCCCCCACTATATCCACCCCTGCTCTGGGATGGGTTTGGGTGATTATGTGGTAACAATACGGGTTTTTGAGCACCCATGGGGACCCACAGGCCGCTCAGCCCATGTAGCCTGGGCCATGGGCTACCCGAAAGCCCCGAAATACTGTTGTTTAGGCTGTTTAGTGGGGTTTGAAAATCTTTCAAATCTATGACGTTTTCCGAAACCCTTCTGTCGCTTTTGAGATGGCTTTGGGTGATCATTTGATGACAACATGGGCACTCTGACAGAAACATAGCCACGTAGTGGCCGCTAGGCCCATGCAGCCCAGCCCATGGGCACCCCGAAAGCCCTGGAATTGCTGATATTTTTGGGGTTGCTGTTGTTTAGGCAGCTGGAAATTCTCGAAAATTTGATTGTTCTCCAAAACCGTTTTATCGCCTTTGGGTGTTGTCCAAACCGAGGGGTAGGCCCCCCTTGTGCGTCAATCCACTCATCACTCCTCTCTCTTTAAGGTGCCTTGTTGAAGGCAATGGATTTCCCCCCCCTCATTTGATGGCTAGCCCGGGGCGGATTTCTTGCCATCGCTTTCCACATGTGCTTCCCAAACCTACCATCTGCCTTCAAACCTGAGTCCTGTGCTTTCATGATGCAGTGAAGAAGATGATGCAAGCCAGGGGGAAGAGGAAGTTTCGGACTTAGAAGCCAAAGAGGGCGATGATTGCACGTCAGAGCAATCATGTGGGGCGAATGGCAGGGCGCCGCGTTCAAAAAAGATGACGAAGTACAAAATACAAGAAATTAGGTGTGCACATCTCTTGCTGGGCAGTAGGTGAGAGAGCTATTGTTTGCAGCGGGGTTTAAAATCGATTTTTGACACCGATTCTATCAGCTCTGTTTGCTGTTGTTGGAGCATATGCAATCACTTTTTGGTTGCCATTTTCCTCAATTTTATGGCAAAGGATGCCATTCCAGTGTAATATGTCCGGAACACAGGTGGCTGATGTTGCATGCTGCTGTACAGGACAGTGTTAAGAGACTTACTAATATTTGCTGCTGCCCATTCTGGTGCTGATAATGCAGGCACCGCTTTGTATTTTGACTGGACTTGGTGAATGGTGCTGTCAATCTGGATGCATGCTGTCAAGAGTTTGGCACATCGCTTCCTGTTGGAAGAGCTGAAAGACAAATTCTCTTTGCGTTCTTCCTCTGGAGTGGCAACAGACGTTGTTTTTTAATCGTGTTCACAAACGAATTTTCACACAATCAAAACAATTTTCTGTAGATTTCCACATCTTTTGATCTTGGTGCCGTATTTTTCAGAAGCCAGGAGTGCGATGGATGTGAATGTTTTTATTTCTTCACGTTGACGGTCATTTTGACTGTCTGAATGCTCTTGATCGCTGCTGTGCGTGTTGACAGGTTATTTTTTCAAGTATATGTTGCACGATTATTCTCACACAACGTGAAGATTGCATATCAAGAACTAGTGGTGAGGGCCAACCAGCTGAAGTTACTGGCAGATCTGGAACGAGAAGACAGGGAACGGGAGCAGAAAGAAAAGAAGAGGTGTGTGTTGCACGAATCCATGGGCAACGGGACTGCCGTCAGGGCTTAGGATTTCGTTTGTGGTCGAGGTATTCCGGGCATTGGCCGGGGTTGAGTTTGATAGGGTATGGCATGTGGTTCTGACCAGGCCGAGACAATGCACGGGTTGCACGGGGGAAACTTGGACCATCAGGTTCCAAGCCATTGAACGCAACTGGTCATGACGTCGATGTTATGCGGATTTTGGGCCCCCAGGCCACTGTAGTTCTGGCAGCACAATCCATCGTCATCAGTTCTTGTCCCTGAGACGAGTTTCACGAAACATGATGTGCCAAGCACTGACACGACGGCACGTGAATGGACCCTGCATCCAAATACGGAACACTGTCGAACACGAAAGAAACAGCCCAACGCAAAGGGCCAACCGGGTGAGCGTGTTCACACATGCTGAATGTCACCCATGCATGAAGCCTGCCGCACCAGCGACATGATCGTCAGTGCAAGGCTGGTACTCCCTCCAGGCATGATTTTCGTGCAAGGCACCACTGGGCACCTTGCTTTCCGGAACCCCCTGATGCTTTATACCCCCCCTCCAGGTTGTAGTTTTGCACAGATATAGCACCGAAGCGATCAAAACTCAATGCAATAGCAACCCACATCAGTGCTCAAATGGATATCTGTTGATGCCGCAGAGTTTGTCTCTAGAACAGGCAACGTACTCTCCCAGATCAGGATCTTTGACCCCAAAGGGGGGGGGGGCTCGTGCGCTCGTCTGTCCCGGTTGGGTTGATAACCAGCAGATAGCTGAGTTATATGGTGTGTGGATGCTGCTGAAGCTCGCTGTGCCCAGACAGCTTCCTCAGGTGCTTATGCTCAAGGATAATACGGCTGCCATTTGGGCATCTGTCAACTTGCGTTCGCGGGCACCTCTGCGTAAGCAAAACCGCATTTTACGGGCCATTGTGCTGCAGTTACGTAGGGCAGGAATTATCCTACATTCAGCCTACTTGCCGTCAGTGTACCAGCCTGCATACCCGATTTCCCGGCTGCCATATTTCTCTATGCGGTGTCTTGCCCTGGCGGAGTCCCATGCCCAGCAACGCTGGGATATGTTGACTCGTAATCTGCATTATATTGAATATAAAGGAGCCAGTTTTTTGTCAGCTTAGAGCTTTCACAGGTGCATTTTACCTATATGCTAGACTGTTCCCAGGGCCTATAGTGTTGATGACCAGGGAACTGAGGGGACGAGCACGAATGTGGTTTGCTATTGCATTGAGTTTTGATCGCTTTGGTGCTATGTCTGTGCAAAAATACCCTTCATGCTCTGCTGAGAGGGTTGTTTTGCTAATGGACCATAGTTGCACCCCTGTGCTGTACTTCTTGCAGTGAATTTTATTTTTCATTTTTGGCAAACTCTGAGGTCAGCCCGCCCACCCACTCAGTTCCTTGTGGCTACGCACTGGCTGTTGTTCAATGACATCTCGCTCTCGAGCCAGTTCCCTACGAAGCAGGTGGGTACCTTGAAAGGGGGAATGGCAACAAACACGGCTGAGACCATCCTGTGTCATGCGCATCCAATGTGAAGTTGACTGCACCACAGCACAGTATACCCCCCCCCCCCAAAGAGGGGAAGATGGCCTGTTGCTGGTGCGGCTATCCAATTGATGAGACCCCTGGCCCCCTCCATGAGGGGGTGTGGGCGGCTACAACCACCATGCAATTGGTGAGGAGGATGGTGTGGAGGCCTCCATTGTTGTGTGCTTACCCCTTAGGCCACCGCGTCCCTAACAACCTGAAAAATCACTGAAATTTTTCGAGACTACGATGGAAAGAACGTGCGCGGTGCGCGTACCTACCCCAGTGTACATGGCGCACCAAATGCTGAAACAATTGCATGTCAAACGCTTTGGATGGCACAAGGAGGGGAGACAGGCAGATGGGCAGTAGCTGTGCACTCATTTCAGCAATGATTGTTTGCATTCTTGCAGACAAGAAAAGAAGTTGAAGGAGAAGAATAACAAGCTGGAGAAAGTTGAGGAGCAGAAAGAAGAGGCTGAGAAACAGAATGCAAGAGATTGCTGCAGTCAAGATTGCTGCGGGAAGGTATTTGCTGTGCATCCAATGCAATGCTCTGCAGTGAATCCCTTTGCGCAGCGCTAGATGGCATTTTTTAAGTGTTTTGCATATTTCACGTCAATATTTTGGCAGATCGTGTGCCTACATATGATGCATCCATCTATGACCCCACCATTCCAAGGTTACACGAATGGGTCTTTGCAGTTGAACGTTAATGGGTTCATTTTCCCTCTTGGACTAATTTCTCCCCCCTTCAATTCAGTGGGTTGGCAGCCATCATTAGTGAATTGCCAAGTGCAATCCAGAAGCCACCTTCTCAATCATCGTCGGTTTCTTGCATTTCGTCTTCCTGCTATTGTGTATGCACCAGACGAATATCATTCCTCTTTGTAACGGGTTCATGCTGTCTGATGCATCTTCTCCAAACACGCAACCGTTATCTATAAAATTGGGAGCAACCCTCGTTTGTGATCCCTGCAGAGTCAGTCTGGGGGCAAAGATGCAGACAAGGGGAACGAGCAGAAGGACGAAGAGGACCTTGGGTCACGGCTGGAGCGCGAGCGAAGGGAAGAACAGAAGCGTTTGAACAAGGAACGGAAAGAGGAAGAGAAGCGGCGAAAGTGTGGATATGCTGTGGCGTCAGGGGAGGGACCGTTCCCGAATCTTTCCAGCCAAGACAGTCTGGTTTGTTAGGTCATGGACACATGCAGGCACCGGGCTTCAGGGTTTTTTTTTTGGTGGGCGTCATGTTTATGGCGGGATTTTCGAATTCGGATGCTTGTGTAAAATCATGACAGATGCATTCCGACAAAGAAATTTTGCTTTGCATTTTCTTTTTTGGCCCGCCGCCATCAAGGGTGATGGCTGTATCCTGAATGGACAACCATCATGGCGTGTGAACTAGCATCAGAACTCAAAACCACGAATCACCTCGGGATTTATCCGCACAACAATACCGCTCCCCCGCCCCCCCACCCCCGTCTCCCCTTGGGCGTGCTGCACTGCCATCCTGCAAGGGGTTGTTGGGAGGTTGTTCAGAGGGTGTGCAGAAAGATGTGTGGTGGTGTGCAGATGTCCTGCAGGTTTGTGGCGATTTTGCGTACCTCATTAACAGGGGTCAGGTTCACGAGAAACCTGATATCATGGATATCATGAAACCTGGTTATCACCCCCCCTCCTCTTTTTCCATCATCAATTTTCTTTTGTGCTCTGCGGTTTCTTCCTTCCAACGAAGTGAACCCAGTCGTTGTACCCTTGCTCCAACAAAGTCCGTTCCTCCTGCTGTCCCTTCTCGCTCATTATTTTTTCTCCTCTTGGCACTTTTTGCCCTCGGAACAGCCTCTGATGGTTTCATCGTACCATTGCTGCACCAAGCACTTGTTATCTGCTTGTTGCGAGGTAGTGGCAATAATGCTGTTCACATCGTTTGCCTTTGATTTGTGATGATTCTTCAGAGAGGAAGCTGAGAGGGAAAAAGAGAGGATGCGCAAGAAGCAGGAAAAGACGATATTAAAGAAACAGCAGGAGAAGTTGGAGGCCGAGGCGAAGGAGCTGAAGGCGGAGCAAGAGGCAAAGAAGAAAAAGGAAGAGGCAAAGGCAAAAGCAAAGGAGAGCAACCATGATCAAAACCGTGATGAGCAAAAGCAGCAGGGGGGGCAGGAGAAGCTTTCAGCGTCACTGCATCACCAGCAGAAGGGGCAGCTGCACAAAGAGCAGCAGCAGCAGCAGCAGCAGCAGCAGCCAAAAGAGCAACAGCCAAAAGAGCAGCAGCAGCAGCAGCAGCAGCAGCCAAAAGAGCAGCAGCAGCAGCAGCAGCAGCAGGCAAAAGAGCAGCAGAAGGAGCACCAGCACCAGCAGCAACAGCAGCACCACCAGCAGCAGTCGCGCAAGGATCCGCCACAAAAGGAGCTACAGCAAAAGCAGCAGCAGCAGCCCGAGCAGACATTACCCGCACCAAAAGCCAAGGCACAGACACAGCCCTCCGCCTGTGCCTGCTGTACTCAGGCACAGCAGGCAGCGCCTGAGCCCCCACACAGACCTGCCAAACCCCAGGCACAGGTTGCATCGGCAGCCAAGAACGTGGCCAAGCCCAAGCCTGCAGCATCCCCGCCCACAGTTTCCACCATGAAGTCGCAAATGCAACAGCCCGCCGCACAGCGCATCGTATCTCAAGTTACTGCAGTGCAGCCAGGGCATCCGACACCTGAGCCTAAGCCATCTGGTTGCAAGGTGTGTTTTATGGCCCCCAGGCCGATATCTTTGCTTTCAAACAACCCGAAGGATTGGGTTGATGCCAGTGGATGATGCATGGTTACAAGCAGACTGCCTCCGTCCATCCACCTATCCATCAATATCTGTCCATCCAATGCATCCATCTATCTGTCTGCACATACTGACACGTTACCGACCTACATTTGGGTGTTCGTCAGCTTATGCTTGTAATGTATACCATAGGAGCCAGAGGATGGAAAAAATGATTTGCCACTCTCCTCATGTGCCTTTCCTTTTGGTTGCTTCACGGTGTCCTTCAAAATGATTTGCCACTCTCCTCATGTTCCTTTCCTTTCGGTTGTCCTTCATGTGCCATCCATCTAGGACCCTCCAGGAAACTTAGCAGCAATCATCCGGTCATTCAGCGCCAACTGGGAACTGGCAAGAATCATCCAGAGCCTACCAAGCATTCTCAACAGTCACCCACGCCTTTCCATGAGTCAATAGCAGTGGTCCAGAACCTCACTCCGAACCCTTGTGCTATTCTGTAGTACCCTTCAAACCATTTCACCCCCAAATTACCCCCCCCCTCCACACTCTATGCCAAAAATTTGCCAAACCAATGATTGTCAAAAAAATGTTGTTCAATTGAAAATTATCAGTTTAAACATGTTGAAAGAGGGCCCCAAGGAATCTTTGTTTTTTGGGGGGGGGGGAGGTGTTCCGGTAAAGAGGCTCTTTTGGCAGCCAGCCCAAACAGGCCTTGCCACATTTCAATTGTCGCCGACCCTTGGCATGCGCATTGGGATGAACATTGGCTTCAGCATTTACCTTTGCACGGTGCCTGCCAGCTATCTGTGTTGGGGCCCCTGGTGAGCATTTACGTGAGCATTAGGCTTCACGTTAATATTTGGACATGTTGACATTATGGACATGAATATGAACATGAGCATTTCATGTAATATGGCAAAACATGTCGGCATGACATCAGCATGACATAAAGTAAGATGACATTACCCAGCCATCAGCAGAGAAAGTAATTTGATGTATTTATTCAATGTAACATAGCTATGGGCAGTAGTCTTCACCCGCATGTACACTCGACACTGCAACCTGAGAAGAGGTGGTGCCTTCCTTGAGAGACCACCAGAAGCACGCACCACGCACACACACACACACACACACACACAGGCACACACACACAGACACACACACGCTGCAGGCACGGCACGGGAGCACGACAACGGACAGGGGATGCAGGACGCGGCAGGAGCCCAAACGCCACCCCCTCTTGTTGCACGCTGTGTGAGATCAGGCAGGCAAGCTCAACCCGGTTTCCTGACGCCCGACGACGGGGCATTCGGACATTGGAACTCATGGTTCGGTCGCATAGCCGTAGGACGTAGTTGTTGAACCTCGCAGTTTGAGCAAGATTTGAATGGATTGGGCGTCACACACGCTGCAGCCCTCTGGTTCCCCTTCCCTTTCACAGGCACCCACCGCAGCACAGAGTGTCTCCATAGCAGCTGTCCACCGCACCCCCCCGACCCCCACACGGAATCCAGCCTCCCCAGTCTGCCCTGACCCAGTTCGTGGCCATGCCACACACATTGCACAGCAGCCCAGTGCCAACCACCAGCGTGCAAGCCCTACTGCATGGCAGGCCCCTGCAGCACTGCAGCAGCAGCCAGTAAGTCAGTCTACCGGAAATTCGGTCCGGGGCGCCACTGCTAAGCCGGCGGCAAGCACCTGCGCCGCTCCCCCAGTGGAGAGCAAGAGCTCCGCTGGAAGTGATGCTGGGGTTCAGGTGGGTTGGCTGGATTGGCTGGATCTGCTTGAGCTGAATGCGCGGATGAGAGATTCGCCGATCCAGGTGTGTGCGAGCCCCGGAGACCTGCAGCCACCGCCCAGCAACGCTCCGGACACACACAGTACTTGAACGGAGGAATGCGAGTTACGGGATTCCATGCTGCGCGCGCGACATGCAATCGTTTTTGGTTTGGGTGTTGCGGCGCGGTGTTCGCGGTGTGGTTGATGCACACCAGCTTTCGGTCTTGTTTGCAGATCCCCCACAGTGTACCTGCCGAGACGAACCCCGTCTGCAAGGCAGCAGCCAAGCGCAAGATTCTGGAGGTCGTGGACCCCAACACCGGCGGCAAGGTCGATCTTTCGGTGGGGGCCGCTGCAGGGGGAGGCCGCAAGCGCGAGCCTCTCGAGATTGTTGACCCTCGATCCGGTGCCAAGGTGGCTGCCGTGCAGCCTGCGGTCGCCCCGGGTGGCAAATCCCGGAGGCCTCTGGAAATCATCGACCCTGAATCAGGCCAGCGCGTTATCCCAAAGCCTCTCGTGGGGGCAGCATCAGCTGACAACGTGTGGCAAGAGGTACCAGGCGCGTGTTCTCTCTTGGGCCTCAGGCACCCTCGCTCATGCGGGGTCGGCTGGTTGCGGTTGTGGGGTGGGTAGCAGGGATGGGCATAAGAACGGGTCCAATTTCTTCGGTGGGGGTGGGGGTTGGGGGTTGGGCTATCTGTCACTCCGTCACACATGAAGAGTGGCAGATGGGAATGGCAAGTGGGGAGAGGGACATGTTTTTTGGAACAGACGTGCGAAAGTGGGGAGCCGAAGGCGCCGGAAAATTTTTTTTTTTGGCCTGCCGGAGGGGGAATGTTTTTTTTTTTCTACCCCATGTGTCTATACTCAAAATGCTGAGATTTTTGTGAAGAATTCAAATGTGAGTGAAAAACGCGAAAAAAACTTTCGACCCCAGTCGGCCCTTGGCTGCTGGCCCATCCATCTGTCACCTGTCACCTGTCACTCGAGGGGGGGGGGACATGCCCTACACTGGTGGGTGGTTACATGTTGTGGTTTGGTCAGACTCTCGTCAGTCTCTGCCTCTCTCCATCTGCCTCAGGGACAAGGTGGAGGGAAGGGGGATGGGGGTGCCAAAGGCCAAAGGGCCAAGGCAGGAGACATAGTGCACCTCCATCCATGAGGATGCGTATGAAGGGGAGATATCCTGGGTTCCAATCCCTTGGGCACGAGACAAACGACTGATGTCAAAGCGAAGGTTTCTGGCAATTTGGTGTTTCCATGAATTTTCGCCCAGCATACAGGCGGGGGGGGAGAGGAATTTCGGGAGGGGAGAACTTCGCGGGGAAAATTTTGCCGTTAAGGAAAGTGGCGGGCTTTTCGCAGCATGTGACCAACAATTTGATGGTGAATTCAGATGCAGGTGAGTACTGTGAACTGTGAATTCACACAAGTGCAGCAGTGTATCAGAGGGAAGGGATAAAGATGTTTTTGTTTTCCTCCAGATCCTACCAGTAAAATTTCAGCAACCATCCAGAGCCCATCAAGAAATAACAGCAAGGTCCAGGATTCCTGGGGGTGGCGAAATTTTCCCCTTCCGAAATTGTCCCCAGGCAAAGACCCCCCTGTATGTTGGGATGTGTGGGCCAGCAGAAGCAAATGGCCAACATTGTGCCGCCCTGCACATCGACACCAACCAACCACCACCCAAACCCCTATGTGCACGAGCACCATCCACGAGATGGAGGCATGAGGGGTTGGGGAGGGGACACACTTGGCCATTGGCAAGGGTCTTTGCTCTCCTCGGTGTGGACGCGACTTCGAGTTGTGAAGTAGGGACCGACTGGCGACTCCGTTGGCAGGGCATGAGGTGGCGAGAAGCCAGTAGCACCTGCAACCTGCAACACTGCCACCTACCAACGGAGAGGATTCATGTGAGGGACAATGGTCAGTGGCGAAAGGGCAATAGGCACTGCCAGCTCCAGGCAGCAATTTTCCTCTGGCGTCACGCTTTACGCCTCCTCCCCTTCACGGTTCGCCATTTTTCGCAATTTCCCGCAAGTTTCCGCAAGTTTTTCGCAATTGGTTTTGGCGTATCCAGCTTGTGTGCTTGTTGGGTGCCCTTTGCCTGCAGTGTGAGTGCGCATCATCGAGAAGCGACACGGGAGGTTTGGTTGCGGCACCGCAATTTTTTCGCAATTTCCCGCAATTTTCCTGAAATTTTTCGCAGTCGAACTGGACCCTCCCTGATCGCAATCCCCCCCGCCCCCCAATGGGGATTAGCTGTCGTTGCACAAAATCAATTATGTGATTCAAGCTTTTTGAAAGGAGCATTGTGATCGCACCTGTTCCTTGTGTTCATTCATGTGCTGTGCAACCCGGCAGCTCTCCTCACGTCCTCACAGGCTCTGGCACAAGCTGCTGCTTCCGGCTACAATCAGCACCTGATGCAGCCACCGCAGCAGGGGCCACGCTTCCCAGGCCTGCAAGAGTACCCGCATCCAGAGCACCTCCTTTTGTACTCGCACAATACGCAGGCCAATTCGTCTGCAGGGCTTTCACCCGATGCCAAGAGCTCCCAAGTCCAACCTCTGAACGGTGCAGCAGCAGCACTCTTCAGCGCATTCGTCCCCAGCCCAGCTGCCAGTCTGGTAGCAGGGGGCCAGAGTGCAGAGGTGTCGGACACCAACAACGTGGTGGACGGTGTGCTAGGTGTGGTTTCCCTCTCTGACCGACGAGGCGCAGCCGCGGGCAGTTCTATCTAATCTAGTGTCAGTTGATTGGCGGCTGTGGTTGCTGACCATACCAACGACAGCTACCAATCCTAAGGTTTCGCAGAATCCTAATTTTGGCGTCAACCCCCCCCCCCCCCGCCGCGGCCGAACCCCCCCCCCCCCTACATCCTCCAGCCGCCCCCCCCCCCCCCCCCCCCCCCAAGTTTGACAGATAGCTTGAGGGGGGGGTCGCATCAGGACCGTTGGTAGTCGCCCCCCCGTGGTGCACGTGTACCTCTGTGCATTGAGCGGCACTCTGCACAGTGCCTCTGCACAGGTGCCTCTGGTTGTGTCAGTGTCATTGTTTCTCCCAGACCTCAACGATAACGATGCAGTGAGTCTTGTTTGCTTTATCTGTTTGTGAAGAGTTCGTGTCCCAGACCCCGTACACACCCTAAACCCCTGCTTTTCCTTAAACCGGAAAGTGCCTGGAAATTCGGTGTACCTCTGATATGTGCAACACATCGTGCTCCAGAGCTCCATGGTGGTGGAGATAATCCTCCAAATATTCTGGGAATGACTGAAAGTTAAGGCTGCTGCCAGTGGAGTGGACGATGCCATAGGGGCAGAGGTAGCATTCGTGAGTAGAGGGACACCTGGCCCACTCTCACCTTCCACAATTCATTAGGACACGCCACAAACAATTTTCCAGTTGAACAACTGTGCACATCTGGAACTACCAACCGCCATGCTTAGCCTTTATGGCACAAAACACATTGGGGGGGTTGTTGAAAGCAGTTTGGGCTGGTGTATTGCCAGAAGGATTCAAGGCAGGGTGCAGGGCATGATCAGGGGTGTGGATTGAGAGGACCACTTGACATTCTGCTGTCTTTGCAGGACCTTACCCCGATACAAGTGCGGGCAGTGGCATTGTGGAAAGTGGGGTCACGGCTGGTGGCAATATATTGAATTCCAATGCAGTGGATTCTTGGGGTTTTGAGCCCTTTGGGGGCATGCCATCACCGCTCTCTCCGAATCAGTCTGCAGGCCAAAATGACCATGGGCAGTTCTATGGTCAGCAACAAGGTCCGTATTCGTTTCCCGATGCAAGCGCTGCAGGCCCCCATGGGCAGCCTCTGCTGCAGAAGCCTGTGGCAGCGGTGGCACCAACACCACTGATGCAGACCATAGAGAAGGCACCCAACAACATGCAGCCACAGTTGAAGACACCACAGGACATGCAGCAGCAGCAGAAGCGGGAGAACGCCCTGAATGCTGTTGGAGGATTTTGCCAGTGCTGTTCAACTCCTGGCGCTGCTTGTCGGGCACTCTTCCCCGGCAGCGAATTGACCCTGGATTTCAGCGAAGTTTTAAAAGTGGTCTCGAAATTAACCAGTGCTAACCATTTCTCCAAACTACCTTCTACTAGAGGCTGCCACATCCAAAAACAGCCTGCTTACACCCATCACTAACCCTGGTGCTTTTTGACCTTCGTAGTGTGTAAGTGTAATATTGTTTCAAGTATTTTCGGTTTGAATTTATACAACAGAATTGGCAGCGAATATGTCCCCACCCCATAGCACGCACATGCTGCCAACACATAGAACCGATGCCTCTCGCCTGTCACTGTGACCGGCCCCATTTGGGGGGAATATCTCTTTGCACATGCAGATGGTTGCACAAACCGGTCAGGATGGGCCACGCTGACTACAAGCTGGCCAGACGCAGGGCAGGCAGCAGGGCCACCAAGAGTTCTTGTTAACAACTCAGCACCCCAATGGGGGGGGGCGATTGGGCCAGAAGTTTGCATCGGCACTTGCGGCACAATTGATCCATGTAGTTGCCAGCTTTACTCTGAACTGCATTCCTTGTTCTGCCGTCGTTACCTCTGCTTGCCTGTTGCATTTTGGGTCCCTATACTGCAGCTAAAGTATCTATGTTCATGAAGTGGGGGGAAGTGGAAGGATGTTCATGAAGCTGCCTTTCTACAAGCCCTGGCCTTGACAGTATGCATGGCACTGCGGCACATTCACATCCCTTCAGGTAGATGCCACTGCATGCCATGGCAACAGCTGCCACCTCTTTGCCTCTGGAGATTTTTGAAAAAGGCTTGGAACACCCCATTGTGAAATTCAGTGTGGCAATTGTTGTTTGCTGGTTTGCTGGAGCTTTTTTTTTTTTTTTCATGTTGACGCTCACCATTGCACCACAAAGTTTGTGCGGCACCTCCAAAAACCTGCATTCCAAGAGAAGGGGGGGGGGCAGACCCACCCACCCAGCCACGCACCCCACTGGACCCCCCCCCCCGTTTAAAAGGAGTGCCGAGGACGACACGCAAAGCCGCCTGTCCTATAATATGCATGTATGGCCTTGGTCTGTAGCTATGAGTGACTCTTCTTCCATTTTGGTGCGAGGCACACTGTACATAGTGTTTTGCAGCTTTATTGTGAAGAACACACATTGGACTAAAGGCTGGAAGTGCCTATGGTGGGGGCATTCGGTCAATCAGAACCGACCATTGCTCTCTTAAAAGGAACTCTGGGCAACCCTTATTCACAACTTTCATTTGTTTGGTTTGGCCGCAACTGGCGCAATAGCAGAACTCTTCCACTTTTCCCAGCATGGCCACCAGCTCCAAATTGTCACCAGTGATCCTCTCAGGTGCAGCAGCAGTTGTGATCTTGTGTGCTTGCCCATGCGTTGTGTGGTGCAATACACTTCTTTGAAATGGCTTTTTTGACTCAATTCAGTTGGAGAATGACTCACACATAGGTTTTTCACTCACCCTCCTAATGGTTTTTGACGCTGACGTGTTTCCAACTCCGGTTTTGAAACCCTCCAAATTGGTTTTCACTCTGTCCAAATGCGTTGTAAGTCCAGTTTGTACATGTCTGTCGAAATGCCTCGTAAGTCCAGTTGGTATATGGCAGAGTGTCATATATATCGTATTTGTACATGGAGCTGCTATATATTGTGTTGTACACGGGTGGGTGCTATATGTTATTTACTACATGGGAGGGTGCTATTATATATGGTTTTCACCTGGGGTGGTGCTAATATGTTGTTTGTACACGGGATGGTATCATGTCATTCGTACACAGGATGGTGCTGTTTTTTGTTTGTACACAGTCTTACCAGTGGTAAATGTCCAAAGAAGTCTAGAACCAATAAGGAGTCAAAAAGCATTTCCAGGCAGCCAAAAACCATTTGAAGGGAGTAAAAAAACTGTTTGGAGGAAGTCAAGAACCATAGGGAAGGAGTGAACAAACAACAACCAGGTTTGGGCCTTAAAAGGCGGACATTGCTTGCTGGGTGCATAGATTTAATACTAATGCCTGTCAAGGCATGATTGCCCACACAAGAAATCCTCCATAAATCGATGTAGCCGGTTGCTAGGCGCCAAGACGATCACTTGGATTTTGTTTTGTTTTTTTGGCATTCACTGCAAGGTTATCCCATGTAGAAAGAAACCAAATGACCTGTGCCATCAGAAGGGCCGAGGTTTCGTCACTTTTAGATTATGATTGTGATTGGAGCACAATGAAGTTTTGGTTCCAATTTGGCCCAGCATTGCGACGGGAATGCGGCCACATCGTCGATGCAGCTTTTTATGTTGACAATTTCTACAACCTATCTTCAAATGAAACTTGGCACGGAGTTCGTTTCGAGGTTTATCTGCAGGGGTGCGAGGAAAGTCAATGATATGGAAAGACAAAATGTGAAAAGGGATAAAAAGCACAATGTAGAGCTTTCCGTGTCCCGAAACATGTTAAAATTTTCCAAAGTAAGGCTCTATATTGTTGATGTCTCCACATGGAGACATGTAACACATTTACGCATCCGAAAAAATGCTGAATTTCACTGTTTAGTTGATTAATTTTGGTTTCTTTGTTGTGGACTGCACTTTGTGCAACTTGTCGGTTTGCAGAGCATTTAATGACGCAGCACCCCCGTTTTTTTTCGGGATGCTAAGGTGTGGATCACAGCGATTGAGAACTGCCAAACGTGGCGGCAAATGCAAACTGGGACGGATGTATGTGGAGCGCTGGTCGACCTATGTCCAGCTCCTCCCTGCTATGGTGACACAAAATTTGATCTTTCATTATGCGACCCGGAGATGTCAAAGGCAACCATCGAAAAGTTTTGAAGCGTGCTCCTTGGGGTTTGGAAATGCTCAATTTTGCCTTCACATTGGTGTGCATCACTATTCAGCCCCCCTGGCCAAAACGATGATGCCCCCATGCAGCACGAAACTTTTTCAAACTCCACTCCATCGAATGGTTGTCTTTTTAAACTTGCAACTGCCATCCTTTTTCATCCCCAACCATATTGTATGCTGTGTTGTTTAGCCCTTCTCGAACAGACTAAAGACTGTTTTGTCGAAAAGGGATTTTTCAATCAACATTGAGAGCATCTGTGTTACAGAGCAGAGTACGCATCACAAAGCTCCCTCCTGTAGTGTGCATTGGTAGGATCATTAGTGCAGGGTGAAGTGGTGACCGCCGGGCTTCTCCGCTGCGCGCTTCTTGTTGATCTTCATGGCATCCAGCGCCCCCTGTGTCAACCAACGTCGACCACCTGTCTACCAATGCAAACCACTTGTCAACCAGCGTCAACCACCCGCCAACCAATGTCAACCACCTGTCAGCCCGTGTCAACCACCTATCAACCAGCGTCAACCACCTATCAACCACCTGTCAACCAGTGTCAACCATTTGTCAAACGGTGTCAACCACCTGTCAGGGTGCATTA
Source organism: Eutreptiella sp. 'Long Island Sound 2002' (assembly GCA_964036045.1). Lineage (NCBI taxonomy): Eukaryota > Euglenozoa > Euglenophyceae > Eutreptiales > Eutreptiaceae > Eutreptiella > Eutreptiella sp. 'Long Island Sound 2002'. The sequence continues at coordinate 3,471,390 of OZ038401.1, forward strand.
GAAAGTAAGGTAAAGGAGCCGGTTTTTGTACCAGGCACTAGTTGTTGTACCACCATAAGTTTTTCACACTTTCCACATGAAAACTTAGTGTTTGTTGTAGGATTTAGCAATACTAAAGGGTACCTTACCATTGGGGTATGCTTGGTTGCACCTAAATCCAATTGTCTAACACAAGTTTGGGTCAAGCAAGCTCCTAGGGGGCCCCTATAACAATTTTCCCTTTTTTTGCTCCCACCAAGAAATCAGGCAAAATTTGGATGTTTGTTGGAAATGAGGTCCGCTAGGCCCGTGAAACTCCTTTTCATAGTGCCAACGCCTTTGCATCACCTATTTGTATCCCATGCCCAAAGGAAAACCATGTTTCTTTGCCTAGCAATGTGTTTTTCTGCGTATACATCCCGTTTTTCATGCACCAAAAATTTGGAAAAAAAATATTTTTTTTTCAAAAAAAATATTTTTTCTAAAACTTTTTTTCTGAAAAGTTGTGGTAGCCTTACTGCCGTTGGGCAAGGTGGTACCTTTTCCTTTGCGCTGTCAATCCCTTTCACAGCACTGCCAATGCACTGTTGTTGCACCATTGCCGATCCGGGTTCATTTTGTTTCGGTGGTCCGCGTTGACAAACACTTTCCACCCCAAAGACACTAACAACTACTTTGGTAGCTAACATACAAATCAAACGGATCTCCTGCACCATCCCCTTCGTCGGAGGAAGACTGTGCTTCGTCAGGACCAGGGGCTGCTGCTGGAGCAGGGTCATCAACCCTTCGGCGTTTCTCAGCTCTGGGTTTTGGGGCTGGTTTGGCAGGACGTTTTGCTGCAGGCCTGTCAACCCGTCTCAGAGGCTGTCCCACTCGCCGTGCCCTCCGTTTGGGTGCTGGTTTTGCGGCAGCACCATTCTCTTTTTCACTGACCTTATCTAAAAAATCGTGGGCTGTCACAAAGCCCCCGAGGCGCAGCGACCAAGGATCGTCCCGCGTGGCCGCACTGATGGCCCTGCCACTGCACTGTGTTGAAGCATCGCTTTCTGATGACACCTGAGAGGGAGCTGCTGAAGAGTTTTGCGAAGAGCCTTGCGAAGAGTTTTGTGGAGGATCTTGCGATGCAACAGGGCTGTGAGTAGGGCTGGCAGGGCATGCAGGGAGGTCCTGGTGCTGGATGCGCTCACGGGGACAGTGTTCCAGAAAATATTGGGGATCAAACGGACTGATGCCACAGGACCTAAAGCCTGACAGAATATTTCGTGGTGTGACTGCATCAACATATGCATCTATCCACAGTTGCACATAGTCTGCAGGGGACGGGGCTCTTTGATGGTTTTTCCTTTTCCAGTGTTCTTCCTTTTTGCGAAACGAGGCCTTCGGTGCCCTGAAAACGGCTTTGTCGAGTGGCTGGATGACATTTGTCAGATGGGGGGGGAACACAACCACCTCTACACCCCAGGACTTCATTTGTTGCAGACCCTGCAGTGTGAGGTGCGTTTTGCTGCCATCCACCAGTAACAAAATGCATTTCTGAGGGTTGTTGAGTGGTTGTGTTTCTTTCACGAGTACTGTTTCCACCCACTCCAGGAAGACCTCTTGAGAGGACCACCCATCAGGCGTTCCTTTCAGTGTCACTGGGCACTGTGCACGGAGGAACATGTCGCCTCTTATTTTTTTTGTGTTCCATAGGAGTGCTGGTTTTGTGGCCTGGCCCTGTGCATTGACAGCAACTGTGGCAATGATGTGCTGCCGCTGCTAGCCACGGCGTCGCGCCACAGCTTTTCTGCCCTTCCTCACCCACACACGCTGTCCCACGGTGGTGAACTGTCGAAAAAACCCTGACTCATCCTCGTTCCAGATATGGCAGGGGTTATAGGCAACTTTTTCTAAACCTGGCTTTAAATGATTATTAAAAAACTCTGTCCACTGCTGGGGGCTCAAACGGGCAGAGGCACGCTGCGATTCAACATTTTGAGCAAGTCTTGAAACAAAGTCACTGTTGCGACGCTTAAACAGTTTCCACCATGTCTTACCAAACTTACAAGGGAGAGCTGGGTTTTGCACACTCGTCTTCTTTTCTGCCATGGCTATCGCTTCATCTTTGATCTCAGTCAGTGTAGGGCACACCATTTGATCCGCACACTCATCCATCCAGGTTGTCAAGGGCAACTCCACCAGACTGGGCTTTGGGCCCCTCTTCACCTCACACGGCTCGTAGCGACTGCAGCAAAGAGGACAAAGTAAAAAGCCGACGCGCGCCAGCTTGTTTTCTCTTGCGCGTCGCATCCTGTTGGTTGCGCGGCGCCCTTTCACACTGCGTTACAAGTAACGCAGCACACCTCATTCGCCCCATGGCGCCAGTTAGGGTCTGGCGGTGGACTCCCAACTCAGTCGCACCCTTGCGAACGCTCTTGGCTTTGATAAGGCAGTCGACGGCGACGCGTTCCATGTCTGACGGTTTTTCCCATAGTGGAAGGATGTATAGGACCTGGGAGGGAGGCTTCGGGACCGCGGTCTTCTGGCGCGTGCTTCCTGTGCTTCGTGTTTTCGTTTTTGTTACCTCCGCAATCCACTGGCGCGCCCTTCTTTTGCTGTCACGCATCTGAACACATCCATCCAGAGAAAAATTAATTTCGAAGATTTCTGTCTAATTTATTATGAATTTTGTCGTAAAATACCTGAGATCTTCTCTCTTCTTTATTGGCACAGAAACAGGCGCGACCGCGACCCCCTGATCTCTGCGCGGCCCCGCCTGGCACCGATTTCTCCAGTACCAGTTAGATTTTGCATATTGAACCAAAAACATTTTAAAACTTCAGGATTTGACCTAAAACATTGTCAATTTATAGCTGCCAGCTTTAATTGCGGCCTATAATTTTAGTAGCATTGATTTGGTACAGTAATTGGCTACTTTACCTTAGTTCTTGCCGCCCCTTTTGGGCGGGGCAAGAATCCCTAACCGGAGAGATTGTACGGGAGGCCGGAGAATAGTAACACACGTGTACATGAATGCAACAACCAAGAACGCAGTCTCTAGTTTTCCCCGAACTTCCTTTTTTCTGTTGCTTCGGCTCAGGCCCACTCTGCCTGAATCTCCCCCTCCCTTATTATCATGCAGTACACACACAATTATTATGCAACATTACAGCACAGATTGCAATAACAGCCAAAGCAGAAATGGCACAAATAGCAGACATCTCTGTTCTGCTGTTCTACTTTATTATTACGTAGAAATACATGTGCAGAAATACGTTGAAAGCTTTGTGCCGATCTCTGACAAGTTTCATGGACCTTCAAGCTGTTGTTTATTGATCTTTTGGTGATATTGGAACCACGTATAAAAGCATGTGCTGCTAATGTTATTCCTTGATGGGGATGGTTGCAGTTATTTCTGAAGAACTCCCATGCATTGTTCTTTTGGTTTTGGAGTTGCTTATCACAATATGCGCCCATTGTGGGCCATTTATGGGACACATCGCAAACGTAGAAATCTCTAATTGGCACGAGCAAAACAAAGCGGTCACGGTGCATGACATCCGTTATCTATGATTTTGGCACTTTGGGGGGTTTTGGAGAGGTTTTTGTGCGAAAAGTGGTTCTTAAACATTTTTGATATTTTTGCATGTACCTTTCCAAAAAAAAACAAAAAAAAGTATGCACCTTGGCATGGGCCCTTGCAAAGATTGGACAAAATGTGGAAACCTTTGGTATGGCAATGGGCTGCAACACGATATGGCGATGCTTGCCTACAATACCTACTTACTCAGGATTCAGCCTTCACATCACAGAAACTGAGAAGCATTGGATTTCTCAACGTTGTGAATACCCACAATGGTCAAATACCCCACATAATATATTTCTTTCAAAGTTTTTTGGCACATCTTGCCGGGTGAGGAGTGGTGAGTGCCGCTCAATTGCACATGTAACCCTCAACAGAATTATCTTGCAATTTGTGCTGTCAAGTGGACTTCTCATTGAAAACATGAAAAAATATCAGACAAACGGGACCATGCACCACATAGTGTTGCTTACCACAAAGCACAACGAACGCGACATTGTTCAACGAAACGCCTAACACAGAGCGAGAGAAAGAGGAACGGGGAGAGAGAGAGAGAATGGTTGGTACCAAAGCACGGCTGGCCGCAGTTTTGCCGACAGAGAATCTTACTAGAGGTGGGCTTTTTGTTTCGTAGGTCAATGAAATCAGATTCTCAAAACATTAAATGCAGATAACTTAAAGCTGCAACAAAGACCAGCATATCCTGTTGAAAACATGAACACAGACATGCAGCAACTTTCAACGTTTTGTTTGGCAACAAAAAACACAAAAAAAGAGGGGGGTGAGACCTAATTAGATTGGTGAGATTGATTGATAACAGACAGACAGTGCTGCAAAAAAAGGGGGGGGGGGCAACAGGTGGCAAAAACCCCAATTTGGTGCCTTGCTTCCTTATCAGGTCAACAAAATGTTGTCCCCCTGGTCTGATGCCTTCTTGAAATCTTCGCCCAAATCCATACCTTTATGACCAGTTCAAATACATTAAGCTGGGTATTTGAAGGACAAATCACTATGATAAATGCACCGTCAAATTTCACCACAGGCCTCACCTTTTCAGCTGCGGTTATTTGTTGAGCACCCTCTTCAACACTACGTCCTGCTTGCAAGTGCGTCCAACAGTGTGCTGTTTCTGTGCAAATTATCACAGCAAATGCACTAATTTGACCTGCTCAACCCAATCATCTGGAACAACCCCATCCCCAAGAGGATTGAAGGGACGCACAGGTAAAAAACAAGAATCAAACCCAATCCTTCCCAGGAAAAAAGGTGATAGAAGGGTTTTTGGCTGACCTGATCTACTCTCCAAAATATTGTAAATCTTTTGAACTTTGTGCTCATTCAATGCACTGGCGATCGAAGAAAAAATCAACAGGCAATGCAGTGCTTGAGTGCAAACCAATGCAGTCAAAGGAGGCACTGCTAATCCTTGGAAGTGAGGTGCGATAATGCATGAACATGTGTGGAGTGCCCTGCCAGATTTTGTATACTTCCAATTGTGAAGCGGGGCCTTCCTTTTTTCTTCCTGTGTCAACCAACAACTAAAAACACAATGGAAACAAAAAGAAATTGGACACTTGTAGAAAGAACCGGGGAAAAGCTTTTTTCAATACCACTGAAAAATGTCACAGTGACACTACACGGGCAAGAAAAGCATGTTCTGATAAAAGGTTTGGTATGCGTGTGTCGCGTGCAAATACCTGCAGGAGCAAAACACATGCTTCTCCCGAGTTAGAATGGCATCACTTGGAAAATCATCAATGCCATGCAATGCGCATCGTTACGCCCTCATGCAGTCTTCTAGGGTTCGTATCACAAATGTTCCATCCCAAGCCATGTGGATGATGTTAGCCTGGAAATTTGTACATCATTCCCCAACCTCATCCCGGCTGCCCAATGTCGCGTGGATGAGTCTGCTCCACTGTCACGAGGAATGCAACCGCGCCCACCCGAGGCCCCACTCCCCAGCACTGCGCCCTGGGCGGCGACAGCCTGCTGCTCCCCTTGCCCAAACCCCTTGCCCTCCAACCCCAAGCTTGTGAACCTCAACCACTACGCCTTTTCCTACAACATTACTTATAATCCGTAATTTTGGCTCCAAAATTGGCATCATCGGCTTTACGAAACTTCTTCGTGTATCGTGAAAGATATCGCGATTGGTCCATCTTTGGGTCCTCCCAGTCCTCCCACTCGTCGAGGTAGATATCTGAGGCGCAGCAAAGAGAAGGGAGAGCAAGTACACACTGCATCTTGAAGGTGCAACACGGGGCTAGCATTCCAAGAGGTGAACAAATGGCAGGCATCTGGCAGGGGGCTACGACGGCACGGAGCGTTTTGCGGTATGGTGGGCAGGCCTCCACGCGGCATGGAACGTTCTCTGTGGCTTAAAGGATTGATTTACAATACCATCTTCGGTGCAGTTGTTTGTTGCAAAGCAGCGCCAGCACTACCCAATATCGATCATTTGCTGTCACTATCCGCTCAGCCTCTGGGGCCACTCAATCAGCGGTTTTCCTGGCCACGACGCACAGAAGACAAAGAAGCCTCGGGATTGTGAAAACTTGGCAGGTTGCTTGTTCCCCTTCGTCGGGAGGGGGGGGGGCGGGGCGTCATCATTTGCTCACTTGTACCTTCTGTTGTCAGTGGGGATCCATGCCGTGTGGGAGAAAATGTACAGCAGAGCAAACGACTTCCACGCCCAGCCAGCAAACCAGGCTCGGCCCAAGGGTTTTTCTTGCGCCCCGCTGTTGTGCTTGGTGCAATTTCTCTCGCTGGGTGGGTTGGGGGGGTTACCAGATGGAATAAATTCAACACCTCTCCGAGATGCTGCCCTGCACTCGTGCAATGCTGCAACAGCAAAGCCAGCTGTGCCAACTCCCCTCCCTATGCCAAAGCAAAGTTCTGCTTCAAGTGCAGGCCAGTGGACCAGACGCTGCATTGCATAAATTCTTGTGGAAGTTTCGGCAAGGTTTCCGCTAAAATTAGTGCCAGGATTCCCACCAGCGCCAAACTTCAGAAGTGCCATACGCCGATGCAGGAGAACTAATAACGCCCAACGTATGTTTTCCAGGCGTGTGTCAACTTATCAAGAAATGCACAGGTGGGAATATGCGTTCGGGTCGATGCCGCAGTGAGTTGTGCAGGCGTTGCTGCACAATTTTCATTTTCCCCATTTCGAACCAAAAAGCAAGGTTTCGCAAGAAATAGAAAGTTCGTGTCGCAGGACTGGACCCTGCAATACGGATCAACATACCGTCCTCTGTAAGCACCAAAGGGGGTTGCGCTTTTGCCCACTGACGAAACTGGTAGTGACTAATGACCTTGTTCCGCCAGGTGTAAAACCAGAACGACAACACGGAGAAGCCTGCAAATCAAGCATGTGGATGCGTAAAGCAATTATTACAAACGTTGCCCGCGAGTGTAGCGACGTCGAAATGACGCATGACCTTGGCAAGTGCAAAATGTCGGGCCACATACTGATCGCTCTGGCAAAGTAGTATGAAAATTGAGAAGGCAAAACAAGTTCGTGCTCTAGACCATCGAAAGGATCGTTGGGCTCTGCTTTGGCGACAGGGGAACCACTGCCTGCAGTGGCATTTCGCTTCTGCTTTCCAACTCTGTTAAATGGCCGAATTGCCCGGCCTGCGGAAATGAGATGTGATTTATTAAAGTTTCAGTAATCTCTATTCACTTTGTCGGCATGTTTGGCCACTTACCAATCATCTGCATTACTGGCATTTTGGCCGAAAAGTATGTCGCGTGCGGTCTCCGCCGTTCTGGAAACCATATCACAAATTTCACAAAACATAACCGTCTCAAGAAATGATTCAGGGAGCTTTATGTGCCTCCTTAACGCAACTTGGGGCTTTCCGGCGCCCCTTGTCCGGTCCTGAAAATCGTTTAATTGCTTGAACCAGGTCATCACACATCAAACATCAAACAGGCCGTTTACCCTGAAACACTTACAACTTCCTTCGTTAATTTCACGTCTTTGCTGACTTTTTCTTTGGCCCACGCGCCTCTGTCGGTCTGGAAGTGCGCGGAGCGCAGCGCCAGCAGGTTGGGGGGCTTTGTGCAGAAAATTTTTAACTGTCAGGTCAGTGAGAAAAAGTTCAACTCTGGGGTCAGCGAAATTTGACCCTTAAGAAACAGAGACATGGAATTCCGAGAAAGTAATTTAATGGTCTGTGTTGTCCACTGTTGACTGTGCCTGTGTGCATGGTTCAGATGACGCCTTCAAGTATGCTGTTTAAAAATCATCTCAGACTGAAGTGTTCAAAAATGCGAACTGCGGTTAGGCGAACACTTGCGACGCACGCATGCAGGCGCCAGTTTGCGACGCCGATGCTGCAAAAGGGTATTCATGAAATTTGCACACTTGCTCTGACCCACAACCAATTGGGGCACAGGATACGGTCGAGAAACCTGTCGGCAGGGGATTGGTTACAGCCACACTTGCTGCACCCACAACCAGTTGGGGCACAGGATACGGTCGAGAAACCTGTCGGCAGGGGATTGGTTACAGCCACACTTGCTGCACCCACAACCAGTTGGGGCACCGGATATGGTCTAGGAACCTCTCGGCAGTGGATTGGCTGCAGCATACCGCCCAGGTGTCCTGCAGTGTCCCACTTCGGCAGCACAAGTTATACCCTGCTCAAGGCACGCAAGCAACGAAAAGCTCCACCAGCTACACTACTCCTGTTGGAGGCCGCAGAAAAAGACACAGAGAAGGGAGGCGTTGTGTTGCTGCAAACAAGCCGGTCGTGCACTTTTCGAAGCAGCTACCACGTCGTCTTGCTTGGAAGGGATTTAACATCTTCACACCGACCGAACCTTGCTGCTAGCCAAGTAATGAACCTTGTGTGTTTCCCACGTTGTTCACCAGGTTCCGTGCCACCGGCACCCGTCGTTCCCGTCCAAGTTCAAGGCCGGGCTTTCTTGCCTTGCAGTGAGAACCCGAAGTTGCCCAAGGCCTTGGATGGACCTCGCGATTCGTTTCCATATGTGTTGGAACCACAGTCCAGCGCCCAAGATTTCTCGATTCAGGTACTTTGATACCGCGCTGACAGCTCAATTATCTTCAAATTCCACAGATAAGGTTGGCGTAGGTGGCAAAGCCGGCACAGCGACTGCACTGCACGTGACGTGTTGTCTCAGGACTGGGCCAATGCATGCAAGATGGAGATGGATGAAAACCTTGCCAAGTACGGTGCGATTTTGTTCCGAGGATTGCCACTCTCCACTCCAGACGACTTCGGAAAATGGATGAGAGGACTGGATTGGAGAACCATGGGTGACAAAGAGGCTCTCAAGTGCATGTTCGCTCGGTCCATGTCTTCCCATAACATCAATGAAATGGTATGCTCGTGAAGTTCGTTGGGGCCTGAAGTAAGTGCGTGCTTGAAGAAGGAAGGCCCACGAGCAAAAAAAAAAACGCCGAAATATGCCAATATACCTCCTTGTCTTGCCCGTGTGCGTGTGCAAACGGCTCACAATTTCACCACCTTTTCCGCCATTGCACGGCTGGAGTAAAAGACTAAAGTTTTACGTTCTTCTGGGTGAAGACCGACTCGCCCAAACGCTGCACGCGGGTTTTTCGAGAATGGGTTGGTCGATTTTTGGCAGAAGGAGCCGTGTCCATTGCCTGCGTCACGACGTGGTGCGTTGCAGGTCCGGACTGCGAGCGATGACCCCGCAGAGTACACAATTGAACCTCATTCGGAGTATCACACCGTGGGATTCCCTGACAAGATTTTCTTGTGGTGCGAACAGCCTGCAACCCACGGGGGTATGCACCGCGCCTGGGTGCTCTCTTGCAGTTTTGCCTTGTGCCCGGAGCCAAACTAATGGGCTTCGTGTGGCAACCCAGCCACCCACCCACACGTTTCCTGTGATAACTACTGCAGTCTGGAGTTCGGTTGTTGGGCTGTAATGGGTTGTGGTGGTTTGTGAGGGTTGTTTAGGGCTTCTGTACCAGTTCGGGGTGGCTGGGTTGTGGAAATTTCTTTGCCGGCTGGGGTGTTGGTGAGAAAGTGGAGGGACGTAGAGAGTTGGGGAGTCTGAGGATCTTCTGGTGGGAGGGATGTGTTGTATTGGTTGTTGACAGTGATAGCGATCTGTGGGGGCTGTGGAGGGTTGACAAAGTTTCTCGTGCGCGTCTGGGCTTGCGTGCTAGCACATCAGACGACACAGTCTGCCACTCTGTCATCATCATCGCAGGCGAGTGGCCATGCACTGACATTCGAGCAGTTTACCGAGATTTGGACCCGGAGGTGACGAAGAAGTTTGAAGAGTTGGGGGTCAATTACAAGGTCATTGAGTGTCATTGGTGGGAACACATCGTGTACGTGGGGGTCTGTATGGATTGAAGAGGATTGGGCACCCGCTTGTTTTGGGTAAAGAGTCAAAAGTGGCGTCTGTCTGGTCAGAATTCAATGCTCTTGTGTTGCAGAGTTGTGTTGTGTTCTACAGGAGGGGGGGGGCTGGATTGGTGAGTCTCTGGTGTGTGTGTGTGTGTGTGTGTGTGTGTGTCTGTGTCTGTGTGTGTTGTGTCTTTCACATGGGTGGCCCAATTTCCCCCCAAATTTTTGCTGTGGGAGGGGGGTTCCAAGTGCCTGCAGGGTACCATGTAGTACCCCCCTGTAGTGCTGTGGGGGTAAATGTAGCAGACCAGGTGGGGGGCAGCGTTCGGGAGGGTTTGGTGGGGGGTTGGCATGACGCCTGGATGCATTGCTGTCTGAAGCTGGCGGTGCCTATTGGCTGCTCGCTTGCCCTGTCCTTGAACACTTTCCGTCCGCAGATGGCAGTGCCCATCGGCTTCTCACCACCTGGTGCCCTTCCTCTCCCTCCCTAGTTTTTCCTCACCTCCCTACAAACCCTTTCCCGTAGTAGGTTGTGCCAACGGAGCCCCCGGACTGTCGTTGTTTCACTGCTGTGCGTCAGGTCCACACAGAGGAGGGCAATGGCCCTCGTGATTGGCCAGATGTTTCCAAGCGGACACCCCGGTGGTGGGGGAACCCTCCCCAACAGCGGCACTTGGGCCCTAGGATGTCCACTTGCGGGGTCATTTCTCCAAAGGGGGCACATAACAACCTTCAACCTGCCCTTTACAGCGCTGAGTCCTCCTTGTGGCACGCGCATCATGCCCCCCCCCCCCCCCCCGGATGCCATGGGTGCCACCCAGGGATGGGTGGGGGTTGGTGTGGACGTTGGTTGAGGGGTGGGGATTGGTGTTGTACTAGGAGTTGCCGGTTGGGCCATTTGTGTCTGCTGGCCCACCTCCTGGGGGCCAGCAGGACCAGGCATAGTCAACTTGAGTGAACAAGTTTAGGAGCGGAAGTTTCGCTGCGTGGCATTTGGCCGCAAAACCTGTGCCATTCATGTTGCTTTGGGGTCTGGTTCATTGCACTGTGGTGTTGTCTCATTGGCTGGGCACTTTTCTCCTGCGGGCAAGGGGTCAGGGACCCCCTCAACCCCTGGCGCCAGAGCTCCAGAGCCTGGAGTTTGTGGAGAAATTCGGTGCCGCCAAAAAAAAAGACGCCGCTTCCTGGCACAAGCTTATCAGACTTCATGGCAGTGCGCCCAGGCAACTACCAGAGCAATGCATTGGGTGGCAAGAGGCCAGTGGGTGCCGTCCCCTACCAAGGATAAGGGATGGGATTAGTGGTGGGAGGCCAATAGGCGCCGCCAGCTTCAGACAGCGGTCCTTTTGAGCGTGGTGCCTTTCCCCCCTGGGGGTGGGGCCAGCGATGCTGCAAGCGTGAGCAGTGGGACTTTCCACTCTGCCCCACGCTGCCCCAAAATGTTTCTCCACCCCACCCCACCTTCATATGGGCTGGATGAAACGCACACTGAGACGCAAAGGAATGATGGGGTAGGAGGCATCCGGAAACATCCGCAGGCATCCACCCTCGTGAGATGCTGTTGCCTCAGCCCTCTCTGTGTGTGCCCCCCTCCTGCTTCCACCAGGTCAGCTACCCATGCCGTGAGAAGGCTCACTACAACAACTGGGAGGACAACATCAGCCCAGACAAGGAGTTTGTGGAGCATTATTTGGCAGATCAAGGGTGTGTGCCCATTTGCGGGGCATGGCTGGGGACAGCTGTGGGGCTGCGGCTGTGCACTCGTTTGAGAGTTTTGTCTTTAACGAAGTTTGCGAAATTTTCCCTTGGCGAAACTGAGGGGTGTTGGCAGTGCAGAGCAGGGTGTTGTGATGCAATTGGGGTTCCACCCATGGGGGGCGGGGCAGCCGGCCCGGTCCTTGTATGTCACCCCCCCCCCCCCCGGACTGGCGCAAACGTGCCCAGAAGCGTACCCCCCGGAAAGCCAAACATGCCCCCTAGTTTAGAAACAGCACCATCCGTGTTTATAAAGCCACTGGCACTACCCATGCCTCCCCGGCCAAAGCTTCTCAAGACTTGCTGTACCTCCCCACCCACTGGAAATGTTGCCTAATGATGCATTTCGATTTCACTTTCCCTGATCGTCATGGATTGTGCTCTGCTGACACCTTTTTTGGCCCCTTTGCCAAACAGTCAGCATAGTGGTTTTGCACTTACGTCCATTGGTAATGCCTGTACGTCTGTTGTTGGTTTGTATGTGTCTCAGGTTCATTCAACCAGGTCTGATGTGGAGGATAAAGATGCACTCACGTCAGATCATGGAATGCATTGCCTCAATTTTGCATTTTTCCTGCAGTTGTTTTGCCTCTGTTTGTCTTTCTATCAAATGCAATCCCTCCCCTTGGCTGGGTCTCACACGCCCAGTTCTTTAAACATAGCAGTCCAGTGGCGTGATTGTGCTTAGTGTTTGGCCGATGGGACGGGGAGGGGGTATGAGGGCAAAAAAAAGTTTTGTGTGTACCTAAAATGGCTTTCATTTTTGGCTCTCTATTCAAAATTTTCATGTTTCCCTTCAGGAATTTTTTTTTGGTTTTTGGGTGGGTGGGTGGGTGGGTGGTGTGGCCTTGGGTGGGTCACCCCCCCTCCCCCTGCCATGGTCCTGAGGTTTAACCAGATTTGGCATAGAGAATAAAGATGCACTTATGCCTTCCTGTGTAGTGCATTACCTCAATCTGCAGTCTTGCTGCACTGCATGTCTGTTTTTCTACAATTCAATCCTCTCAAATTAATTAGGTCTCACCCCCCCCCCCCCCTGGATAAGCATATCCCTGGGCAGGACCACAGGTGGTCCAGATTTTCTTCTGCTGCACACAGTTGGTCCAAAATTTCTTTTGACGTGCATCCCAAAGAGAGTGTTGTCATGCAACTGGGGTCCCCCCTTCGTTGTGGGGGACATAATCTTTGTATAGTGTGAGTACCCCTTAATCCCCTCTCCTTCTTTCATGAAACGGATGGCTAGGGACGTCAAAAGTCGCATTGATGTCCAACGGTTTTTTCCTGCACATCCAGGCAGTGTTCTTCAACACACTGGTGTTCCACCCTGTTTGCCTCACAGGTGACAGTCTGCATCTGTCTGCATGTTTTTGGGGCAAGTGTTTGGAAAAGCAGCTTCCTCCAGATGTCATGAATTAATGCTGCTTTCACGGGCAATTTCATGTGCAAATCTTGATAACTCCGAATGCGGCATGGGCTTGAATGTGTGTAAGGCAGTTGGAGCTTTTGGGATTCCCAGGGGTAGCAAAACCTCCCGAAAATTTCCCCGTCGAAGTACTCATCGTACAACCCCCCCCCCCCCGTATGGTTTCCTCCCCCTCCTCTCCTCTGCACAGATACACATGGAAATGGGGTGATGACAACTCCCTCACGTACGAGCAGGTGTTTCCCGTCACTAAGACCCACCCCAAGACTGGAGAGAAGGCGTGGTTCAACCAGATCCATGCCCAGCACATGACCTTCTACACCAACCACCCGCTGTTTGTCAACAAGCCCAAGACGGACACGGAGGGCTGGCCCGTGGACTGCAGCTACGGCGATGGAACCCCCATTCCCCCGGCCATCCTTGATCATATCCGGGAGACGGTGTGTGTGCATTTCGCGGGACTCGTTTTCCACTGGTTGATGTCTCAAGTGGTCGATTCCTTGATGCCCTGTGCTGCCTCCCACTTCCTTTGTGTGCCCGTGGCGCATGGCACCGGCCTCACAGTTGGATGCACTGCCTGTTCCTGGTGCAGGGTGGACTGGCTGTCCAGGGTGTGGGGCCAGGGTGCGTGGCAGGGCTGCTTGTCCGGGTGTCCAAAGGGTTCAACCAGGCTGACATTAAGAACGGCCATAGGAGGAGCCCCCCCCCCCCTTTGACACTGAAACACACACTGTCTGTACTGATTTCTTGACTGCTGTCGTATGGGCTCGAGGCACGGTGGGGCCCCAATGCCTGGAGCACGGGGGTGCCATCCTGCAACCGATGCCGGCGCATGCGGTATGGTATTAGCTGTTGCTGTGCCTGCCACACGGGCCATGAGCGCAGCGGCAGTCGCACACCCCCTGGTACAGCCGCAGCGGGGCCCAGGACAGCGTATCCTACTGCAGCACGAACGGCGGGAGGGGGCGCAAGCCCTTTTGGCGTGGCTGGGCTGCGCGCTTCCGTCATTGCCCCCCCCCACCCCACCCCCTGGCACAGCCCCAGGCACGACGGTGCATCTTGGCGCCCCGGGCGCCGCCTGTGCATGACGACCAGCCGCTCTAGCGGCGAGTGCACATGAATACGAGCAATGCGCTCGAGTGGCCTGCCCAGCCTGCGAGAAGGGGGGGTGACACGAAGACCCACCCCCACCCCCCACCCCCCACTGGCCCCATTGCCGGAACAGGAGTGTCACCCCCGCCCCCCACCTGCGCTTATGGTGGGCATCCCCTTACCACCGCGCTCGCTGCCCGGCCAGCAGGCCCCCCCCCCCCTCCCCCTCCGGGCGGGCAGTGCAGCGGCCCCGCTGCCGGGAGCAACCCCCCCACCCCCCCTTGGACATTAGGGCAGCGGAGTCATCCCTGCGGGAGTTTTTCGAGCGGCTTGCGGACAGTGGGATGCACCCCCTCCCGTAAGGGGGGGGCGACTTTCTCATCATCCTCTTCCTCCTCTCCATCATCGGCTGCGGTACGAGTATCACCGCGGCGGCTTAGCCAACCCGTGTCTGTCAACACGGGGCGGCAGACTGGCTTGTTGGCCCTGGGACTGACCTGGTCCTCCCCCTCCAGGAGGGCTACGCAGAGTGGAGGCAGCCAAGTCGGCTCCATGGGAGGGCGGCCACGGAAGAGACCTAGCTTGTCGCTCTCGGCCGTCGTGCTCCACAGGGTGGGGCCTCCATGGGGGGAGGGGGGGCCTAAACTCTGATCGGTCCACTCCCCCTCCCCTCTACCCTTGTACATAGGCCTATGTGCACATAGGACTAAGGATGATAAAAGGAGTTGTACCTGAAACAGCTGTTGTGTGTATAGTGGCACGTGAAATTTTTTGAAATACAATTTTCCCCCAAACCCTTCTGTCACCCTCGGGATGGGTTTGGGTGATCATTTGGTGACAATATGGGTACTTGAGCACCTATGGGGACCCGCATATTGGCTTCTAGACCTGTGTAGCCAGGGCCATGGGCCCCCTAAAACCCCCCAATATTGCTATTTGCAAGAGGTTCAGTGGCACCTGATGTGTGCACAATCAGTTTACCACCTTCTACAGCTCAAAAATGGAAATTTTCGAAATCGATTTTTTTTTGATATTCTGACCATTCACAACCATCAAATATCCTATGTAAAGCATGTTTCAGACCCTCTTTTTGTTTTTCACACCCCACCCACGAGGAAGCATCAGCGGGGGCGGTGAAGAGGAAGGGCGTGCAGGGAGCAGCCCCATGGGGGGAGGGGGACCACAACCACCCTATCCCCGCTTCGGAAGGAGTGGGGGACCATGACCCCCCACTCGGGGAAGATCATAATTTCCCCCTGCTAGAGATGGGTGACCCACACGGGGGCAGATTTCGGCCCAAGGTGGGTTATGGCAGCTTTTTCAAGCAGCGGGGAGGGGGGGTCGCCCTGCCCCTATCCGCCGTGCTCGACGGCACGAGTGAGGAGGTCCTCCGCTGGGAGGAGGGGGGCCACAGCCACCCCCCCACCAGCCAGGCGGAGTCAGTGGGCACGGCGCAGGGCCTTGGCCTGCGGCCAGCCCGGGGAGGGCAGGCGCCCGCGCCGCCTGCGGGGATGACATCTAAGCCGCGCGAAGATGCGGCAGGGCCGGCAGGGCAGGCTAGGGTGGGGTGGAGGGCGCCCGGCAGGGTGAACTGCGGGGCGAGCGTGGAGGAGATTTAGTCACCACCAGCTCGTCCCTCCTTGCCGTCGTACAGGCACAGGCAGGGGGCCTGTGGGGAGGCCACGGGCGCCTGAACACGACTTGGCCCACCTCCCCGCCCCTCGACCTCTGTACATATGCCAACGGACGTCAATAGACCAATGCCCTCTTTTTGTGGTTTTCACCTGATTTGGGTGTTTGGAGGGGTGGGGGGTTTCTGGATGTTTTTGTGACGAACTGATTGATTGAACGACTGTGCTCCCTCCCTCTTCGAGGTGCCTTGCTGATAGGCAATAGATTTTCATTATAGTCTGGAGGAAAAAACCTTTGGGTTTGGGTGGGTGGGTTTAGAATAATTAAAAACCAAGGGGGGCGTGGACTCCCCCAAACCCCCTCTCCCCCTCCCAAGACCAAAGTGACCACAGTGGGAAAAAACGAAATTTACAAAAGGGAAAATCTGGTTGGGCCATTTTTGGTCCACAAACTGTTGGGCCTCCCCCTCCCCCCCGCTCATGAGACGTCCTGAGTGTATACCAAGAGAGGCCATTCACCCCCCCCCCCCCCCCTGCATTGCTAAGCAAAGGGCTGGCTGACACCCCGCACCCTACACTTTGAGGACGGTGCTGCAGAGCATGCGCAGCGTGCTCTTGTTCCTGTTCACCCTCCCATTTCTCTTTGCAGGTGTGGAAGCACACCATTGCTCTGGGACAGGAGCCTGGGGATCTGCTTGTCTGCGATAATCTGTTGGTCATGCATGGTCGTATGGGGTACAGCCCTGCCGGCAGCCGTAAGGTGTACGCTTCGGTTTCCTACGAGTGATTTGATGAGCGAGCGCCCGAGCAGCAGAATGTACCAGCTCTGTGCAGGGCCAGGGTGCGCACAACCCCAAGGTGCATGCTGAGTTACCCCATGGACAGCAGGCCCCTGGTGCTTTAAACATGAAGCATGCATGCTCTGGGTGAAGGCGGATTTGCACACATGCAGACATTGGTCACATTTGTGGCAGCACCCACATGACGGCATAGAGGCAGCCTGCAGGGGCTCAGTGGCGTGCCTTCATCGGTCAGGTTGCTTGTGTTGTCAATGAAGCAGTGTCTCAAAGCAAAACACTCCTAGCAGAACATACACACGTCTACAATATAAACCCACATACACGCACCGAAGGTTATCTGATTGGGCCCCACAGCTTCGCTGCTGGGTTCTCTGTTTCCCACCGCTGTTGTTCCATGGTGTCTCTGGATCAATCCCCACTCCCACCCAATTTCGCACCCTGGAACAAGTAGGGGCCGACAAGCATCCCAGCACGCGGGTGCTGATGCCTCTAGCCAGTGGATGGTTTCACAGCATGCCCCCCCTCCTTTCTCCTTGCAAACGTGTGCAGAAACGCAGGTGCAGCACATCGTTTGTCAAGGCTGTAGTGCCAAAGGATGCTCACTGTTAAGGATTCACTGTGCTCCCATCTGCAACGACGAATTCCAGATTATTTCAGCAGCTAGCGGGCAAGATTGATTCAGTCTAAGCAAATTCTATTGCCTTCGGCAAGTCCACCTCGCAGAGAATCTACCGCGAGCAACACACACCCAAAATAGGGTGGAAACTACATAAATACCGGCTAAAACATGCTTTACATACCTTGGATGATCATTTTAGGTGATCACGGTATCAAAAAAACAAGTTTCAAAAACTTCGATTTTTGAGGTGCCCAGGGTGACAAACTGCATCAGCAGGTTGTGTACCAATCCCTTGGGAGACCCCCCCCCCCCCTTGGACCTAATACCCAAATCGGGTGAAAAACACGTAAATACGGCCTAAAACATGCTTTACATACCTTGGATGGTCATTTTAGGTGGTCAGAATATCAAAAAAACAAGTTTCAAAAACTTCCATTTTTGAGCTGTCCGGGGTGAAAAACTGCATAAGCAGGTTGTGCACTCGTCCCTTGGGAGCCCCCCCCCCCCCCCCGACCTGATACCCAAATAGGGTGAAAAACACGTAAATACGGCCTAAAACATGCTTTCCATAGCTTGGATGGTCATTTTAGGTGATCACAATATCACAAAAACAAGTTTCAAAAACTTCCATTTTTGAGCTGTCCGGGGTGAAAAACTGCATAAGCAGGTTGTGCACTCGTCCCTTGGGAGCCCCCCCCCCCCCCCCCCCGGACCAAATACCCAAATAGGGTGAGAAACATGTAAATACGGCCTAAAACATGCTTTACATACCTTGGATGGTCATTTTGGGTGGTCAGAATATCAAAAAAACAAGTTTCAAAAACTTCCATTTTTGAGCTGCCCAGGGTGAAAAACTGCATAAGCAGGTTGTGTACCCATCCCTTGGGAGACCCCCCCCCCGGACCTAATACCCAAATAGGGTGAAAAACACGTAAATTGATTCAGTCTAAGCAAATTTTGTGGTTTGTGCATCGTTTTTTCAGATCTGCTATCTGCTAGGACCACTCTCAGACCCCCACCCCCACCTCCCCCACCCCCGCCTTTAGCTCACTTTTATGAGGTTTTAACCACCCACCGCACAGGGGGCGTTCAGACTCAGTTCTTGACCCCCCCCCCCCTCTGTTTGTTGAGGTGGTCCGGACCACATTTGGCCCAAACCTGGCACCAAAGGCGCCGGAATTTTCTTTGGTATATGGTGGGGGGCTGAAAACTTACTTCACCCTGTGTGTGTATGCTCAAAATGTTCAGAATTTATGGGGAATTCAAATGTGCATGCAAAACGGGGAAATTTTTTTCACCCCTGACCTTCCCCCCCAGCCCCCCCCCCCCAAATCTGGCTGCTGGGACTGCCCCCGTGGGGGATTTTCTCTTTAAAAAACCCACATGTGTGTTCAAAACGATGAGCGCAAGATGGGATCATTTTGAGGTATGTATGCTGGGGCACCTGGGACCCCCCCGAGGACCCCACCCTACCCACCCCGTCCACCCCCCTCCCACGGGGCCCAAAAAGTTTAGGGGGGTTGGGGTCAGGATTTGAGTCTGAATGATCCACGTGCCCCACCCCTTTTGAGCCACCCCGTCACATTGCATCCCAGTAGGTCTTGGTGGCTACCAAAGGGCCCACCTTCACTTTCGCTTAGCTCACGTGATTTAGGTCTCACCCCCCCCCCCCCCCATCCGTTGTGCTCCGAGGTCTCAACCCCCCCCCCCCCCCGCGCTCCAGTCTTCAATTGGCCGTCCATAGAATACCACTACAATCTGGTGTCCTGGCTTACCTCCCATATTGGCAAACCATGATCTCCTGTGCTCCAAAATTTCAATTGGTCTTCTACAGTCTATCCTTGCAATTGGGTTTCTTAACCACCCTCGGCCCCCCTATCAAGGCGACATGCCAAGCCCCCCCTATCAAGTGCAATTTTTCAACCATTGAAGGTGTTTGGTAATATCATGGTTACTGACAGCGGGTCGTACAACTACATGCTAATTACATTCTGCAGATGATTTCCAAATCTTGGTTCTCTGTCTGACTGCTCAATCCTCTCCTCTCAGTTGTTTGCACCATTGGCCGTCGACTGCATTGAGGCCATTGAAATTTTTGCTTTGGTGGGATACAAACAATCGTAGTTTACAGAGCAGTCGGATCTGACAAGTCACCTCAAAGAGAGGTTGTTAGATCAAGCGCAGGCCAAAGCGCCGCAGACAAGCTGTGCCTACGGGCCATGTCCTGTGCACATGGGATTCACGAGGGGTGTCAACAGATATGCAAAACAATCCAAATGCTTACAATGCAAATACATACACACCAGCTCCCACCGGAGTACCGAGTGTGTGCAATGGGCGATTGTTGGGGGTTTTGTGGGCTGGGACTCCCTTCGGGACTTTGTGGGGTTTGTTGAAGTTTGTCACCTTCGTCGCCCAAAATGTTGACCCCAGACCTGCGATTTTCAGCCCATATTGCGTCACAAAACTGATCCTGCCCGGCGATTTCCGTAAATCAGCCTCCAAGCGCAGCTACTCTTTTGTAGCATACCCCAAATCATGGAATCAGATGTCTAACCTTTGAGAAAGATGTCCTTGATTAATGCCCTAGATATTTTGATGAAATCCTGCAGGTTTTGAAGTTGAAAACCCCAGACCAAAGCAGCAAGTAGAGCAAGAACAGGATGTGGATCGAATCAATGATTGGTTTTGGAATCCAGTGTAACACAGAAGGGCTGTAGATAGACAATGCAGGTTTATACACAAAGATTCAATCACAAATGGATAATACAAAAGATTTTAAATGAAAATTGGACTAATTCAGGCCTCCAAGATAGCCATAGGCACTTCATGTGCACTCTTTTGGGTGAAATGGTGCTGGTTAGGAATGTGAGGCATAGATGTCAGGCCAACACAGAAAATGACTTGGCCAAGCAACTGAATTCAGAAACAGTTACAAAGTAGGACCACAATAAGTGGTAGAAACAATTGAGTATAGGGGTCTTGGGGTGGGAGACCACTAGGCTTAACCTCCAAGGCCTAAAGCATGAAATGCCTATTTTATTTCGGTATATCCTCCATGAAGGAAGGTACCTCCGCTCAGTTGAGTGGTAGGGGTGAACTTCATGGGGGCCTAGGGTCACAACCCTAGTTACTTTGAGAAAGTGTACTTTGGGCTTCAAAAGAGAGATAAAAATACTTAAGTTAGTCTTAGCATCAACAAAAGGGTTTTAAGGGGGGCTTGGCCTGGATCAAGCCCTCCAAGAAAGACACGGCAGTGACTTTTTCTTACTCCTTCTTGGAGTACTAGTTAGCTAAGCTAGTAGGACCAAGGAAAAAGGCTCAAATATTCCCAAAATTACCTCAGAAAATGCATTAAACTTACCAAAAACATCCTCATCACTTCATAGAAGCCTATCACACTGTAGGTACCCTCGAAAAACAGTGTAATGTACCGTGAATGATGTCCCTTCGATGGGGCATTCCTCAAAAGTCGCCAGCGTGCGACGAAAACTTTTGGAAAAAGTTCGGGGCTAGTGGGGTTTGAACCCAGGACTCCCTCCCTAGGGCACATATGCTTGCCCACTAGGGTACAGTCGAACGCTCTAATGCGGACGGCTATCGCTGTATAAACAGCGTTTTAGTAAACGTCCTGACCAAGGGCTAGGGCGGAGCATTACTCCCAATGGAGGACACAAATCTCTAGGAGCTGAAAAAAAAAGAAAATGTAACCAACAGGGAGTGAATCCTGTTGTTTAGCGAAAGGTGTAGCGATTTAAGAAGTCAAATGCGGTTTAGCGGAAGGGGTTGCGATTTAGCAAGTGAAATAGTTAAAAATCGACGAAACCACGCGGGAAATCGTCATTTTTGCACATGACTCAAAGTCGCAGACAAGCGCAAAGGAAGCGGACTTCAAAAACAAGGTTGCGCAAGCGTAAACGGCTTTTGAAAAAGAAGGTATGAGCCGTAGCTTTTAAAGTTCTAAAGGAAAATTTTGCACAGTTGCATCAAAATTTTTATAAACGTCAGAGAAAAGTATTCAAATTCAACCCACACCAAAGAGCAGGTGGACAACCCACCTCTCAGGTATGCCAGTGTCATCCCACACGCATGCATTGCGTTCGTGTTGGTTGCTTCGTTAAAACGTTAGGGTTGTCAACGCTGTGTTCGTTGGGGGTTCGGGTGCTCATCTCCTTTGCTCTGCACAGGTCAAAACAGGAATGAAAGGTATGCTATGCGAATGGAGCGCGCAGCGCGCACGTAGGGTTAGAATATGCGCTGTGCTCGCGATGCATGTGCCTAATTGAGGCATTCACACGTTGTGACGCTTTCCCTGTAACCCAATGCATCCTTGATTTCTCTTCACAGGTAAGGAAAGGAAAGTGTTTGCTCGTGTGTAGCCATAGCGTTAAAGTAGGGTTGCTTAAAACGCTTAGGCTTGTTTAAAACTCGCAATAGGGTTGCTTTGCGTTCGCTTCACTTCGGCATTCACACGATGCATGGTGAGTAAGGTAGGTTAGCCCAGGAGGAGCTCACCTCCTAGTTGAGTCAGTGATTATGGTTACGCCTCCCTTCCCTACATGCGTGCACAGGGTGCATTAAAGAGTAGGCCACGCGAAATGCGCACGGTAAACCTTGTTTAGGTTACCCAGGGGCTCCTCGGTACATTCTTTAAGAGAACCTGAGGAGTCTCTTAACGCTTGCTTGCTTGACAGGGCGTGTTTGAGGACAGTGTATTATAGGTCACACTCAGAAGCGTATAATACGTGGAGTGCGGCTTGGTTCCTGAGCCGCAAACACCCCTTCATTTGCCTCTGTTGTACAGGTGGAAGAGGTTCAGGGTGATTGGTGCACGCAGCAGCTGCCTTCAACGGCTACTCATTTTTCTGCCCGAGCCAAACAGGGGCGCTGATCACACAATCAATTGACTGCGCCTCAGCCAGGAGTGGCGTGGGTAGTTCGACTCCATTGACATCCGCGCTGTGCACGCCACAAGAGCACCCCTTCCCTCCAAGCCCTAGCAGGGAAACGTGTTGTGATGTCCGTGTTAGGCCACAGCTGCTTAGCAGCGCTGTGTTCTCTTGTCTTCTTCACAAGAGGGTCATTAGGACCCGAGACATCTTTGACAGCAACACCAAGTAGCGTGTGTAGGGGTTAGGGCAAGCAGGCCTGGCAGGAGTTGAGTGCAAGTGATGAGTGCTCACCCTGCCTTCGAAGGCCGGTGCTGGCGTTAGTGAGTGTAGTGTAGTGGTGTCTCCTGTCCCGCGTGCTTTTCCTCGTGGGCAGGGGAGTGCGTTAGCTTTTGGCCTTTAGCAAAAATGGGCGTTTTGTATGCCCTTAGCACACTTGGCCACCCTCCCCTCTAGTAGGTAGGGCTTTTGTCGTCTTCCCCCAAGGATAGGCGCCAGCACAGAAATTGGGCGCCATAGGAGTGGTAATAGTATCTGATTAGGACCTTCGGTCCGACGTCAGCGAAGCCCGGTCTCCGGGAGCCGCGCCGGGGAGAGAAGTGAGGGACACACAGACATACGTAGCACACATAGGGGTATGGTAAACCCTGTAAGGAAGGGTAGAACCCCATGGGTCTGGACCAGTCAGGGGTCCTAACTGTGGGCTCGCTTGTCCCCAAGGAGGGAAGACACACCTTGCCTCATAACACCTTGCTTGTCATTCCCCCCTGGTGTAGTAAGCCACCGTTCTTCGTTGGCTCCCCAAGGTCATTACATCAGGGCAGTCCCCATGCAACACATGGTCAACAAGGCATACACTCACGCTGGAAACCATAGGCATGGGTCTGCAGGGCACAGACAGGGTCAGTGCAGTGCTCGGTACACCTGCCAGTAGACTGACACAGGGAAATTAGTTTCGCTTTCTACGTTGGGACATAGTCTGAGCACGGGTCAGGAGCTGCCCCTCGTTGTTCTCAACGAGGTATGTGCGGAAGATGGGGTTGATACTCCCGTCTGGTTGTATGACATAGGTTCCCAGGTCGCCTCAGATAACCCATAGCCATCCCACAGGGTTAGGAATTTCCAGCCTTGTTTATACTCGTGGCGAGCAATACCTGCAACCACGTAGTAACCATCGACTGCCATCACATCGGCAGTCATCTCTTCGAGTTCGTCTGCCTCCTCTGGACTAGCAGCGTTCTCTAGGTCTATACGCTCGACGTCACTTTCGCTGAGGCGCCACTCATCCCAAGACAAGTCGTCAGGGGAGTGATAGTGCCTCAACTGTTTAGGTGCACACAGCAGTTCACCACTTAGACGTGGACTGCACCTGACATGAATCCTGGATCCATCTATCCTGATGATACGATAGGGTCCAAAAATAAGGGTCCTGTAGGCAGTTACGTGGCCAGGAGGGTAGGCGTGAATGGTGTACCAAAACAAGGTCACCCACCTTGAAGGTGGCAGGTCGCCGTAGGCGGTTCCGTCGGCTCAGTTCACGGTCACGAACGTGTCTCAGGTTAGTCCCAGCCTGGTTACCCAAAGACTGCTTGTGTTCCAACCAATCTCCCACAGGGCTCTTGAAGTCCTCAGGAAAGGGGGTTTTGAAGAACCAAGCAGGTCGTCCTCCATGGAACAGTTCGTGGGGGGTGAAACCCGTAGAAGAGCTCCGCTGTGAGTTCATGGTCAGCACTGCCCAGGGCGCCAGGCGTACCCAGTCCTTGGTACGCTCCTGGTTACTCAGGATTCTTAAGTTTTGCTCCACCACACGGTTCTGTCTCTCATAGAGAGGGCTAGACGTGTGGGTATAGGGCACACCTGTGGTTACCTCCACGTTGAGGGCATTTAGCACTCGTTTGTACCACCCAGTGTCACTGAGGATGCGTACATCCTCATCGGAGTGCACCTGCTTAGGTGCTCCATAGGGTTTGAACCATTGTTCGACCAACATTTTCACACTCTCCTCACCTGTGATTTTCTTATTGCAAGGGAACACACGGGTGAAGCGAGATAGGCCACAGGTGACCACCAGGCAACTATCATAGCCGCCGAAGCGTGGTAGGCCGTGGATGAAATCCACGTAGAGAAGAGAGTTAGCACAATAGGGTATGGGTAAGCTGGAGATCAGGCCCCTATCCCTACTGTCGCTCTGCTTGCTGGCATGGCAGCCACAAGCATCCACAATGGTCTGCATACGCGACCTCAATTCAGTCAGGGTTAGCCTAGAGTAGAAACACTCACGGAAGAAGTCCACTGAGCGATTAGCGCCAGTGTGACCAGAACTGAGATGGGACCACTGTAGGCACCCATCCAGTCGTGCCTCACGCACCACAATTCGGTCCTCGTAGAAGAGGTACTGATTGTTTTTACACCACTGGTGCCCATCAATGACATGGGGTTCGAGACCAGTGCTGAGGGTTTGGAGAATTTCTTTGTACTCTGACTGATAGTCGGTTAGACTCCAACCCTCCAGGATTCCAGCAGTGCGCATGGACAGGTCAAGCTGGACATCCATACGCTGGAAAGCCTCTCTGGCGAGCGCCTCAGTGCTCTCACCTATAAGCGCATCGAAGTGGTTGCGCGATATATAGTCAGACAGTTCATTCTTTATCCCTGGGATATGATGCACTGTCAGCCTGAACTGGCTCAGGTAAGTCCACCACCACTTTAGCTTAGCTTTCTCTGGTGGTGGGCCCTTCTGAAAAGACTTCACAGGCTCCTGCTCACACAGCCAGACAATAGGGTTAGATCCCAGGAGTCGGGATTGTGACGAAAGCACCAACATACCGGCCAGGAGTTCCTGGTCATAGGTGCTGTAATTGGAACGCGCTTGGTTCCATTTCCAATTCCAGTGTCCCAGTGGCACCAGTCGCCACTCACGGGTAGAATAGTCATGTTTCAACGAACCATCACGGTTCAGTCCACTAGTACGATAATGGCATTGGGTTAGTTCAGCGGGGTTAAGCTCCTGCCATTGGTAGATCGTACCACCCCCCCCTACATCACTGGCATCAGTGATCAGGACTATCTCGCCCTCAGGGCGGGGTACTCCAAGGCAGTTGGAGGAGGTAATCTTCTTCTTCAACTCCTAGAAACACTCTTCCTCTCTGGAGGTCCGCCTCCAGGGAGTAGTTTTCTTGATTAGGTCAGTGAGGGGGGCAGAGGAGTAAGTAAAATTGTGGATGTGACGCCGATAGAAATTACAGGCGCCCACAAAACTCTTCACGTCCTGTAGACCCTTCTTAGGGTCATCGGGAATCTGCATGTGCTGTAGGGGCTGCATCTTAGACGCGGCTGGTTTCCACCAACCATACCCCTCGTCGAAACACAAATATTCCATCTCCTCTTTCATAAACTCACATTTTTCGAGTTTGATTCGGAGATGGTTTTCTTGACAAACAATGAAAAATTCACGGAGGAGAAGGACATGGTCCTCTTTGGTATTAGTACCCAAACTCACGTCGTCGATGTGAGCCTCCATTTCTGCACCCCGAGAAATCAACTCCTGTACTAAAGGCCTGCGCCTCAGTATGTACAAAATTTTGTTCATAAGCTCCTGGGAGAGCGCTGGGGCATTAGCTACCCCGAAAGGCATAACCTTCCACTTAAAGACACAACCCTTAGGGGTTATGAAAGCCAGCAGCTCCTGAGCTGCGGCGGTTAGGTCCACCTGCCAGAAACCAGAGCGTTTGTCCATTTTGGTCTTGTACCTGCATTTGGCAATACGCTCCAGGGTATTTTCCATGTTAGAAATACTCCCTGAGTGGTTCTGGGTTTTCTTGTTGACCTCACCATAGTCTACAACCAGTCGTAGGGCAGTCGACCCAGGTTTGGCAACCAGGAAACAGGGACTGCAGTGATGGGGGTAGTCCCCCTGCTTATATTCCTCCACGAGGCCAGCATCAATACATTCCTGGATCTGGCGCTCGATTTCTTCAACCTGTTCCTTCTGGAGCGGGATAGGGTCGACGCCTCACTCGCGTCTTTTCAAATTCAGGTTTCAATTTCAGGTCCATTTGGACCAGTTTTTTACAAGAGAGGGGAGGCGGCAAGGCGCCGAACACCTCCTCATAAGTTATCAGCAGTTTCTTCAGGCGGGGGTCAAGGTTAAGACTCCCGAGTTTCTGAAGGAAATCCTCCTCAGCATGGAGGTTGCTCTTTCCATGTTCTTTCTTTTTCTGCCGATCAGCAGTTTCGGTAGGCACAGAACCATCGTCCCACTCAGGGGGACATTGCTGCCCATAATGCAGAGAATACACTAGCGGTATCTCAGGATCAGGCAGCGTATAGGACTCATTGTCCTCCTCAGACCAGATGGAGGATTTCCAGGTCTGTCTGACGTATTGCAGCCGCTCTTGGCGCTCAATACCTTCGGCCTTCTGGTACAACAGCCGCCGGAGTTCCTGAGTGTCATGCTCAGACAATGGCATGTTATTAGCAGCAGGCCGCGCCAGAGCATCAGCACTCCGGGCCACGGGTTCACCTATGTGCATAGGCTGCATGTGTAGCACTGGTTTCCCAACAGGGGAAGCGGGCTCAGAGGTTGACTCTAGATCTACCTCCTCCAGCAACAGCTGGGCCAGGAAGGCACTGTGTTTTAGGTCAACGCAGCTGGGATCAACAGGAGGGATAGTGCTGGCGATCTCAGACAGTTGGTCGTCAGCATACTCTTTAACAGCTGCAGGTTCCAGATAGTTATCGGGAGACTCACACCCTGTAAGTGTGGCGGATAGGTGCTCAGGAGATCGATTTTTGAGATCAAAAAGGGTCAGGCCACGATTTTTGGCCATGACCTCTTTCAGTAGCACCTGGTCCAGGTCGCACAGGGGTACAGGATTGAGAGATCCATCAACGATGGACAGGAAACTGGCCCACTCAGGGGCCTGCATAGCTGTGTCTGAGTCCTCAGGCACATAGATGGGGCCGTCGGGGAGTTGCACTCTTCCCACGGTCATTCGATCTAGCATACGGCGCCAGTAAGCATGTTCACCAGAGCAGCCCCAGTCAGGGGTGCACATGACAACCCTTCCTCCCTCATAAGCGATTTTGGTTAGAACCTTCGCGAGCAGGGGGAAGGGAGGGTTAGCATACGCTAGGCCCATTGCTTTGCAGAAGAAACGGAAAGCATTGTTCAGTTGTTTCGAGCAGTACAACTGCATGATTTGCTGTTGTTGGCTCGCAAACAATTCCACCTGGATCTCATCCAGGTTTACCTGGAGGGCCGCCAGTCCATTTTCAAGAACGTGACGGGCCAATTGGTAGTTTTCAGTACGATAGTTAGTCTTGGATGCGTAGCGCAGCCCAGACTCTTTTCGTCCTGACAGCTCCAAAGGTACGGGGAATAGCCCAATGCCAAAGTCGCAGTGCAAACAATAGGGACGCTGGAGAGACAGCATTTTTACCTGGGGGTTTCTTCATAGGAAGTCAGTACGAATGACGATGTCAAAGGCGTCGGTGTCCAGCACTCTGCAGTGTTGGGTCATGGTTTCGTTGCCCAGGCATATAGTCACATCGACCCCCCCCCAAGGAATGGATGGTACGCCCGTCCTCTACTCTTATGGCCACGGTCTTAGCTTTCTTGAAAGTCTTTAGCAGGCGCCGGGTCACTATGGAAAGTGTTGCACCGGTGTCAAGCACCGCTCGAAAAACTTGATCCCCGATTTTCACGAGGATCCAGAAAACCAAGTCCTCCTCTTCGGAGCCGCCCCCCTACTCCTCATCAGGGAACTTGACATCCACCCCTGCAGCAATGAGGGACCTGGCCATCCAGGCCAAGCGCCCCTTCTTGGAGTTATTCCCCTCAGGTGTAGCGTTATCCCCCTGGGGGCGCTTCTTAGGATCACTTGCGGCAGGAGCGGGTGTAGCAGCAGGAGTTGGTGTAGCAACGGGCGCTGATGAGCGCCTCTGGGGGTTAGGGGGTCCATTCTTGCCACCCCCTTGCCACCTCCTTTACCACCTTTATCCCCATTCGGGGGATTTCTGGTGGATGTTTGGGTCTTCTGGCGTTCTGCCTCCTGACGCTTGAGTTTGTCACTCTCGCGTTTCTTTATGTGGCATTCGTCCTCGTAGTGACGACGTTTGCCACAATAGCCACAGGTGATGGTACACCTGAAATGGTCCTGATGGGTCACAGGTTTCCCATCCTTGGTATGCTGCTGTCGTTTCATTTGCAGCATACAGCCACTGCGGAGATCGCAGTCTGAGGCATGACAAGGTCCCCCCTTCTCATTGACAGGTTTGCAGTAGAACAGGGGGGGTGTACCTGCATCAGGTTTAACCTCATTCATGGCACGTAGGTTAACCCTTCCTTTACCACCTCCCTGGTTGGTGTTAGTGGGATTTTTAGGCCCTTTCCCTTCGCCACGTTCGGGGGTAGGGGTACCACCTCGACCCAAGTGCTTCTTGAGGAATTTCTCCATGTGGGAGTCATTCTCCCTCTCAAGAGCCAGCTCAATCAGGAGGTCCACCAGTTCATCGTACGAGTGGGTCCTACTCTTCCTCTCAGAGGTATAGCGGCAATCATCCCACGTATGTTGGGGGATATTACTCATGAGCCACAGGTGGGGCTCAGTGGCTCCGTAGGAGCCCACGTTTATCGGTGAAAACAGGTACTCCAAGTCGCACACATATTCAGA
The DNA here is from genome assembly GCA_964036045.1 of Eutreptiella sp. 'Long Island Sound 2002'. Classification (NCBI taxonomy): domain Eukaryota; phylum Euglenozoa; class Euglenophyceae; order Eutreptiales; family Eutreptiaceae; genus Eutreptiella; species Eutreptiella sp. 'Long Island Sound 2002'. The sequence goes on from OZ038401.1 coordinate 3,500,176, forward strand.
ACTTCGCGCAGCGGATGGAAACTCAGGGAGCATAGGTAGCTCCTCTATCTGTGTGCGCACATTGAGGTCAGTCTCATAGACTGGGAATGTTTTCTTCAACCTCAGGAGTACCTCTGCCCAGGTGGGTCAGGTTTTTACAATCTGTTTCACCTGTTTTTGCAAAAATTTCTTTTTGCATGAGCGTTTCAACAGTGAGCATTTGGTGGCCACATCCACATGGGATTGGCCAGTCAGCAAAACGAACTCAGCAAATTCTTCTGCCCATTCGGGCAGACTTTTGGGGTCGAACTCCGGCAGTTCCAGTTGGATGTTGGCCTGGGCAATAGGTCTGCCCGTCTTCCCACCCCCCGGAGTTAGGCCTGAAGGCGATACGCCGGCAAGAGGTGCCAGGGCTGACAGCCCTCTTTTCTCAGTCTCTGTCACCGGCACGTCCTGTAGTTCAGCCATGGGCACTGTCCTGGCGCGGGGGTGAAAGGGGCTGGGGCAGGTGACCTTAGGCAACAGCCTTGAGACCCTTGATCTCTTAAGATCTTCGGCCAGGGTACTCAGTCCGGGAGAGGGGGAGGACAACTCTGGCTTGGGTAAGGGTTCCGCAATACCCAGTTTCGCCTTAATGGCCTCCGATAGGGCCGTCACATCTGGATCTTCTGATCCAGACAGAAGTTTGGCCAGCAGTTCGGCCGTATGATCCAGGGCACCGTAGGTTGGCCTTGGATGATGTTGTTCCTCAACTCGAGTCGGGCCCACTTCGGGAGCCCTTGGGGTTGGACAACATGCTCTTGGATACTCGGTCGTCTTGGCAGGGATGCTGTCTCGGCTCTGTCGGACGGCGGGCCAGAGTGCGTGTAGGACCCTAGGTCTGCACGCGGTCTGGATCCGTGTACTGCCAATGGTTCCTCTCCATCTTCTCTACGAATGGATTTGTAGTACTCCTCATGGAGGAAGTATTCATCCATTTTCTTCCTCAGTTCCTCATACTCCTCAGGGCCTTCAATCGCTGTTGAGGATGAAGCCGGACAGGCGGATCGGGCAACTGAGGCTGCTACGCGCCTGTGGAGATGAGAGAGGCTGTCTCCACCGTGGGCCGCTAAGGCCTCGGTGGTAAGGATTGTGTTTTCTTCCGCCCTTCTGCGTTCTGGATCTCCTTGGGACCCAGATGCGCCACTGAGATGTTGTGGAGCTCGGTAAGGTGTTTCACTCATAGGGTGGGCCATGCTGCCCATTTGCACTTGGACAGTTCTGATGGGCCAGGTCCTGACGCTTGGCGTGGACATGATGAACTTGTTGTTGAGCTTTGTGTGTTGCACTTCTTCTCAGGGTCGGTTCAAAAGGTCACAAGGGACTGTCTCTGCTACATTGACGACATCCTGATCAGAAGTGAGGACGTCATCTACATCCAAAACAGTCTCAACTACTTCGATGGGCCAGCCAGGGACTGGGGTCTGGACATGAATGTGTCTAAGACCGAAGTCCACGCCAATGGCACAGCCCCCCAAAAAGAGTTTCTGACACCCAGGGGCTCGGAGTTCCTCACGTACAACAAAAAAACGGGTCGCCCGCACACATGCTATAAATACCTGGGGGTTTATCTTTTTACTTGCCACCAAGCAAAGGGCCTGTTTCACATGCTCAAGGCGGATATCCAGAGTTATTTTGCCCGGCTCTCTCCCTTGCCTCTTACAGAAAAGTTTATAGTGTTTTCAGCACTGTGTTTTTGCTTCTCCTGCTGCTTGTTGTTGCTGTAGGGTGTCCTGCTGCTGGTTTTGGATGATGAAAAGCTTTTATTTGTTGAAATACAGTAAAGCCAACTCAATCCAGGATAGCCCAAGCCAACAGTATGCAAAGAGAAGGTAATTCAGGATCAAAGCATGAAGGGCTGCAGTGAAAACAGTGAAAGATGATTAGGTATTCACAGAAACTGCAACTCAGGATACAAATGAATGCATATTCACAGAGATAGCTGAAATGTTTTGGGAAAAGAGTTAGAAAACTGCCTCAGGATCACTCTCTCTCCATAGTGCCATCTTAGGAGATGTGCACTCTTTGTTTTGGCTCCCATATGTGCTGAGGTGGCATGGTATGTGGCGATGAGGTCACTGCCATGTCACATGGGATCTTCCTACTCAGTTGGGATCTTCCTACTTAGTTAGGCTGACCAGGAATTGAACCCAGGACCTTTCAAAAAGAGGTGCCTAACCCCCTATGGTGCATACCACTAGGGCAGATAAGTATTCATGGAAAAACATAGATAAATTCATAGACTCTACCTTAGGTATGTCAGTGCTCAGTCAACTCAGGAAAAGATGTTTTACTTCTGATTGAAAGGGGATTAAGGGGTCCACTCCATATCCTGATTGGGTGTTTGGTTCCATAGGTCAAAATGTGTTATCACCACTTTTGGCTGGACCAATACTAAGATAAAAATGCATGGATGTTCAGTGCATCTCTAATACAACTAGAGTATGTCCTAAAGCAATGGAAAAGCACTTTTTCTTACTCCCCCCTTGTGCTGTGGTGGCCACCACTGTCGCATTTTAGGAAAAAGGGAATTTTTCTTGGCCTTTCCTTGGTTTCCACATCTACTTTAAAATACCTACAGTTTCCCTCACACTGAAAAATGGGCGCTCACCATGGCTGGTGTCCTTTTGCTGCTCTGATTGTACAGTTTCCTACAGAAGACTCAGCGCTCTTGGCGCTGCCGGGGCTCCTGTGGCTTGGTTGGGTTAGATTGGGAGCATGCCAAACATGTGCATATACATCCCTTCCTCCAAGACGCAGCGTTGACACAACCCAAACGCAAGACACATTATACACACTCGCATGGGTTCTCGTAAACCTGCTGGCGACCTGTGACCTGTCTTAGGGCGTAGGGAGTCGAAAAGAAATTAATTTGCCCCTTGGTGGGGTCTTGGTTCTGCTCAGTCTCTCCAGGCACCTGCGTTTCGGCCCGAACACGGCCTACTCAGCGAGGCTGCGCGTGGGTATCTGCAGAGGCAGGAATGGGAGAATTATGGACGAATCCACGCAAAAACGAAGCGACGACACCAAGATCCGTCAAATGACGGCGTAGAATTTTTCTGAAACGACACACCTGAGTAGAATCCAATTGTGCATCAAAGGCACATTTTTATAGAAATTATAGTCATCTCTGGATTTTTTAAGTCCAGAAATTCATACGCATAAAATGGCGGCGCGCAGGAGCGGCTCCTAGCGAAGCGCCGGAAAATGGAAAAATAATGGAATTATAAACGTATGTATCACGTAGTCTTGAAAATGACGAGACACACATTAATAAACAAACATACAGATTCCACCCACACTAATAGAAGCTTCAAAAATTCAAGAATTCGAAAATCAATTGAAAAGACTTCAATGAATCAGGTATAAACTACAGGTATGCTCGTCTTGCATGCCGCATACACATTGCTCGTCTCGAGTCTCCGTGACCGAGTCGTGTAGCAGCGTTAACAACGATAACCACGATAGGACGCGGTAGAGGGATTGATTGGAAAGATTGCAGATGATTAGCGGTCAGATCAGGGTGATTAGTCATACACACAAGTGCATAGCAACGTTCTTCGCGTGCGCCCCTTTTGTTTTCTCTCCTTGCTTCACTTCCCAGCGGTAGGTAAGGTAGGTACGCCCAGGCGGGGCCACCCCCTGGTGGAGTCAAGATTGTTGTGGAGATGGGCAGGTTTGCCCACGTGATTGTGCATAGTCGTGCATGCACACACGCATTAAAGGGTAGGCCACGCGAAGTGCGCACGGTAAACCTTGTTTAGGCTACCCAGGGGCTCCTCGGTACGTTCTTTAAGAGAACCTGAGGAGTCCCTTAACGCTTGCTTGCTTGATAAGGGTAGCTGCTCCATGCAGCGTGTTTGCGGACAGCGTATTATAGGGCACACTGAGAAGGGTATAATACCTGGAGTGTGCCTTGGTTCCTCCGCCGCAAACGTCCTTTCATTTGCCTTTGTTTTACAGGTGGGCAGGTAGGGTGAGTGGTGCAGCAGCATTTTTTTATGCCCTGCTAAACAGGGGCGCAGATCACACAAACAAGTAACTCCGCTCCGCCTGTGGCAGAGCAGGGAGTCCGACTTCATCGACATCTGCGCCTTGCACACGAGAGCACTCCTTCCCTCCAAGCCCTTGCAGGGGAAACGCGTTGTGGCGTCCCCTGTGAGGCCACAGTTGCTTAGCAGCGCTGTGTTCTCTTGTCATTTCACAGGTGGGTCGCTAGGACCCTCGAGAACTTTCTCTTCGCAACGCCAAGTAGAGCGTGCGTGTAGGAGTGGTAGTCCTGCGTGGGGGCTAGAGCCAGTTGCCCAGCGCTCGCCCACCAGGATGGTGCCACTGTAGGGTGTGTAGGACCTGTAGGGGGCGTGTCACTGTCCCACCCTTTTCCTGCAATTTTAGCTGGGTTGGTGGGCTGTGACAGTGGGTTAGGTTAGTGTTTTTGGCCACATAGCAAACAGGCGTTTTGCATGCCTTCATAGCTTTTGGCCACCCCTCCCTGTAGTAGACAGGTAGGTAGGGAAAACAATACCTGGATTAACACTCTGGGTATTCCCCCAAGGTTTTGCGCCAGCACAGAAATTGGGCGCATAGGGGAGGGGAGACCCGGGGCGTACCCCGTGGCATCAATAAGCCAACCCTCCAGGTTCAGCAAGGGCGCAGACTTGGGTATAATTAGGACACCACTTCTGCGGCTTGCTCTCAGGACCTTAGGACTAGCACACTCACACATACGCTTTGGCAGGTAAGGGTAAGGTTCAGTCCCTAGCTTTATTCTTGGAGGCAAGCATCTCAGCGAGCCTCAACAACTCACCAAGGTTGTTCTGGGACAAGTAGTCAACCAGAACTGAGTTTAGGCGTCCCTCAGGTAGAACAAATGCAGAGAAGGGCTCCCAGGTGGCCTCTTCGACTCCAAACCCTTCCCAGAGGGTGAGGAAGCGCCAACCCTGGCGATAGCGGTGGCGTAGGACAGACTTCACCAGGTAGAAGCCCTCCTTAGCCATCTCCTCGGCGTTCATGTCGGGGAGTTCACCTTCAACTTCCATAGGGCTGGCAGCCCCTTGTAGGTCCAGAGCGGCGATTTCCTCGTCGTTCAGCTCCCACTCCTCCCCACAGAGGTCTTCAGGATCATGGTAGCGCTTCAGGTGTTGAGCGGCGCACACCAGGGTCCCCCCTAGACGGGGAGAACACCGCACGGTGATACGGTGTCCATCCACAGATAGGATCTTGTACGGCCCGAAGTATGGGTCATCGCTGGTAGAGCGTGGCCAGGCGGGTAGTCGACTGTGGTGCACCAGCACCCAGTCCCTTTCTTGGTAGGTGGCCGGTACACGGTGCTTGTTCTTCTTGTTCCACTGCCGCTCCCTCACTCTCTGGAGCATAGCCTTGGCCTTGTCCACCTTCGCTTGTTGCTCTTGGACCCATTCAGCCACAGAAGAATGGGTGTCCTCTGGATAGGGGGCATGTAGGAACCATGCCGGGCGCCCCATGAACAGCTCATGTGGCGAGTAGCCAGTAGCTGAACTCTCTTGGGAGTTCATCATCAAGGATATGACGGGGAGTAGTCTCACCCAGTCTCTGGTGCGTTCAGTTTTGCACCATATCCTGACGTTCTCCTTCAGGACACGAATCTGTCGCTCACATAGGGGGTTGCTCGTGTGAGAGTAGGGAATCCCCGTAGACACCTGGACATTGAGGGACCTCAGGACCCTCTTGTACCAGCCAGTATCTGAGCGTACTCGTACGTCCTCATCGGAGTTGATCTCCTTGGGCGCCCCATAGACACAAAACCACTCCTCCAGGAGTATCTTGATAGTCTCCTCTCCGGTAATGTGCTTGGTACATGGGAACACCCTGGTAAACCTGGTCAACCCACAGGTTACCACGAGGGCGAAGTCATAGCCCCCGAACTTCGGCATCTCCGTGTAGTCCACGTATAGAACACTGTTAGCACAGTGAGGGATGGGCAGGGTCGAGTAGAGACCTCTGTCCCTGATATCCCCTGGTTTACAGGACCTGCACGGGCACTTGTCCACGATAGGCAGGAGCGTCTTCCGCAGCTGGTCGTCAGTCCACGTAGTGTGGAACCACTGCTTGAACAGCCTCAGGGTACGGTCAGCACCCACATGACCACTGGACTCATGGGTCCACTTCAGCAGCGCTGGGACTCGGTCACTAGGCACCACGATGCGGTCCTCGTGCCAGAGGTAGCTCTTGTCCCGCTTCCACTGGTCTTGGTTGACCAGGAGGGGTTCAAGGCGTTTCTCCAGGCGCCGGTAGATATCCCCAAACTCCTGTAGGTACTCCGATTGTTGGAGTCCATCCAGGGGGCGTATCATGGTCATGTTCAGGTCCAGGTGTACGTCCATACGGCTGAACGCTTCCTTAGGCAGCGCTTCAGACCGGGCACCAATCAGGGCGTCGAAGTTGTTGCGGCTGATGTAGTCGGCACACTCGTTCTTCACTCCCTGGATATGGTGTACCGTCAGCCGTAGTTGACTGAGGTAGGTCCACCAGCGACGTAGCTTGGCCTTCTCAGGTGGGGGGCCCTTCTGGAAACTGCGGACCGGTTCTTGGTCGCATAGCCAGACCACAGGGTTACTCCCCAACAGTCGTGCTTGTGAGGATAGCACCAGCATACCCGCGAGCAGTTCCTGCTCATAGGTGGAGTAGTTCCCTCTGGCCTGGTTCCACTTCCAGTTCCAGTGGCCCAGAGGTACTAGGACCCACTTGTCGTCAGGGTAGCTGTGCTTGAGGGTTCCATCTCGGTTGAGACCTTCCGTCCCCCATTGGGAAATGGCCGAGTCGAACTCCTCCTTCTCTAGTGCTTGCCATTGGAACAACGTTCCACCACCGCCCACATTGCTGGCGTCGGTCACCAGGATAATCTCCCCTTGTGCCCTAGGCACGCCCAAGCACTTAGCGTTGGCTACCTTGTCTTTGAGCTCGTCAAACGCTTGTTGCTCTTGTGGGCCCCAGCGCCAAGTAGTACTCTTCTTGATCAAGTCAGTCAGTACCGCGCTGGTGTAGGTGAAGTTTTTGATGTGGCGGCGATAGAAGTTGCACGCCCCAATGAAACTGCGTACATCATGAAGTCCTTTCTTGGGGTCTTCGTGTCGTACCTTGGCATCCATCAGGGGTTTGGCCTTAGAGGCCGCTGGGGTCCACCACCCATAGCCAACGTCAAACCCCAGGTACTGCATGGTCTCCTGCATGAACTCACACTTCTCCAGCTTGAGTCGTGTGTGGTTCTCCTGGCAGACCGCAAATAACTCACCCAAGAGGATTAGGTGATCCTCCTGGGTATTGGTCCCGAGGCATACATCGTCGATGTGAGCCTCCATCTGGGCCCCACGGGATATGAGCTCCTGCACCTTAGGTCTCCTTCGTAGGATGGACAAGATCTTGTTCATCAGCTCTTGGAACAGAGCGGGGGCGTTAGCCACGCCGAATGGCATGACCTTCCACTTGAATACCCTCCCCTGAGGGGTGATGAAGGCCAGTAGTTCCTGCGCGTTGGGCGTCAGGTCCACTTGCCAGAATCCACTTCGCTTGTCCATCTTGGTCTTGTAGCGACAGGAGGCTATCTTCTCCAGGGTAGACTCCATATTGGGAATGGACCCTGAGTGGTTCAGCGTCTTCTTGTTCAGCTCTCCATAGTCCACTACCAGCCGTTTGGCTGTAGACCCAGGTTTAGCCACCAGGAAACAGGGGCTGCAGTGTAGGGGGTAGTCCCCATCCTTGTACTCCAGGACTAGGCCAGCGTCGATACATTCTTGTATCTGTCGCTCAATCTCGTCGGCCTGCTCTTTAGGAGCTGGATAGGGTCTCCTCCGGATCTTGTGACCCACGAACTCGGGTTTCAGCTTGAGGTCCATCTGTACCAGCTTGTCGCATGAGGCTGGAGGGGGTAGTTCTCCGAACACCTCCAGATAGGTCCTTATCAGCTTTTGTACCCGCGGGTCCAGTATCTTGATCTTGTCCTCCATGTCCTCGTCGGAGTGTAAGTTGCTTGCCCCTTGAATAGACGTCGGGAGGTGGTCCTCCACCGACTCTTCGCCCGCGGTAGCATCCTTCAGCCCTTGGTAGGCATACAGAAGGTCTTGCTCAACCATCTCCGGTGGACGATGGCAACATAGGCACGCTTTAGGGGGTTCACATACACATTCCTCCGAGAGGTCGTCCTCATCTGGGGTCCTCACATGGGCACCCCATACGCTCTTCATGAGCTTGAGATCTACCTCCCTTTGCCAGGTGGTGATCTTCTGTTCGAGGTCCTCCTTCAGTTGGGATAGGTCTCCCATACGTCCTTGCTTCAGTGGCCACGAGCTGCGGGTAGGCTTCGCGTAGCATAGCTTTTTCGCCACCAACTTCCTCTTGGAATCCACATACTCCCTGAGCCTGGATCTAGGGTCCAGCTCTTCATCCACGGGGTCTTCCACCCTCATGGAGAGTAGGGGTTTTAGTGGGGCGACGTACTCGGCGTTCTCCACTTCTTCCACCGCAGTCTGCACGAAGAAGGCGTCGTGCTCAGTTTCGTCGTCTGAGTGGATAGAGCTAGGTAGCTCAGATAGTCCACACTCAGAGACTCCATCAGGAACAGGTACATGACAGGGAGAGTTGGGGGCGTTAGTGTCAGTCACGACGTACTCATCTCCTCCGGGTGTAGTTTCAACAGCATCTTGAGGTCGTAGGCGATCCTTCAAGTCACCCAAGGCGAGTCCATCGCTTTCTCGTTGTATAGCCTGGACCAGAGTAGGGTCCAGGTCTTCCCAGGGGATGGTGGTAAGACTTCCGTCCACCACGCTGAGCATACTCCCCCATCCGGGCTTCCCAATGGGCGTCTTGCGTCCCAGAGGCACGTAGATGGCCTCATCAGGTAGCCGCACAGAGCTGATAGTCAGCTTATCAAGGAGGGTTCGCCAGTACTCGTTGCCCCCGTGGGCTCCCCAATCGGGGGAACACAGGACCATACGGGAACGTTCCAAGGCCACCTTGGTCAGCACCTTCCCCAGTTCACTGAATCTGGGGTTCCCGTAGGCCATCCCGAAAGAGGGCCAGTAAAATTTGTAGCTGCAGTTCTTCCCCTTGCTGCAGTATAGGTCCAGTACATGCTGCTTGTCGCTGGCGAACAGTTCCACACTTAGGTCTTCTCGAGAGTAACCCAACTCCCTCAGACCTTGGTCTAGGACTTCCCCCAATAGTTGATAGTCTTCAGTTTTGGAGGCCGCCATCATGTTCGAGGGCTCCTCCTTCGATAGTCTCAGGTAACTCGAGGTATGTTCCGACTGCTCCAGTGGCACAGATTCTCTGCCACTGCCGTGGTCCACGTACAGGAGGTAGGGCGCTTGCAGCGTCAGGGATTGTATCTGGGAGTGCTGCACGAAGAAGTCAGTACCCAGTACAAAGTCGAAGGCATCAGTGTCCATCACATAGAACCGATGGGCGATAGTCCTGGAGCCCATAGGTACCTCCACTTCGCAGTCCCCGCAGCTGTGCACCACATGTCCATCCCCCATCCGTATAGCGGCGGTGGTCATGGTGTTCTTCAGGCTCCCACAAGGTAAAATTTTCTTGGCCACTATCGATATTGTGGCTCCAGTATCCAGTACCCCCAGGTATTCACGTCCCCCTAGTCGGATACGTACCCAAAACACCAGGTCTTGGGTGCCACCAGAGCGTCCCCGTCAGAACTCCGCGGGACAGGTCACCTCGAACCCCTTGTTCCGCAATTTGCGGGCCATCCTCATGAAACGGCTTCTCTTCTTGGCGTTGCCGTCGTCACCACCTTCATGCTCACGCTTGGCTCCTTGTTCTTGCTGGGCCTGCGTCTGTGAGCGTGTGGTAGGTCCAGACTGCCCTCCAGAGGGCTCGGAGTTCCCCCCTGGATTAGGGTTGGGGTTACCTCCGTTCTTGTCCTTGTTCTTGTTGTCGTTCTGGCGATTAGCGCCTCCTCCTCGTCCGCCTTGACCCTTGTCTTGACCACCTTGACCACGTCCTTTCGACTTGCCCTTGCCGGAGTCGTTGCCTTTGGCCTTGCCTCCACCTTTGCCTGAGCTTTTGCCAGGATCTTCCCCCTTAAGCTTCGCCGATAGGCGTTGCTTATGGTAGCACTCGTCCTCATAGTGCTTCCGCTTACCGCAGAATGCACACGTGATGGTGCAGCGGTAATGATCCGGCATCTTCACCTTGGCGCCGGTGATCTTTTCCTGCTGCTTCCCCTGGACAACAAAGCAGTCTCGCTGCTCGCAGTCGGAGGCATGCTGCAGGTGGCCCTGTTCATCTCTGGCATCACACCAGAATAGCTCCTTCACGTTCTCCATTAGGCGGGCGTGGGCGTGTTTGGGGGTAGTCCCCTGCCCAGGTCGGGACCCTTGGTACCCTTTGCCTCCAGAACCTCCACCACCAGGACGGTAGTGGTTCAGGTGTTGGTCGCTCTCCTTCTCCAGTGCCATCTCCAGGAGCAGCACGCATAGATCCTCGTAGCGGAGGGATCTAGCCTTGCGCTCAGCCGTCAGACGGCACTCGTCCCATAGCTCACGGGGGAGCTTGGAGCACAACCAAAACAGCAGGTCGTCGCTGCTGTAGGAACCGGGCGTCAGTCGCCCAGCCCAGTGGTCCAGGTCCGCCAACAGCTCGGAGACCCTGCCGGGTTTGGGGTTGTTCGGCAGCACGGGCAGGTTCTGGATCTCGGCCCTGATGGAGAGGTCGGTCTCGTAGGTTGGGTACTGCCTCTCCAGGGCAACCAACACGTCGGCAAAGGTGGCGGAGTTGGTGACGATCTGCCTGACCTGCTTCTCCAGGTACTTCGTCTTGCAGCACTGCAGGAGCAGGTCGCACTTCACTCGCCCACTCGCGTGGGTTTGGCCGGTCAGTCGTAGGAACCGGCCAAAGTTCTCAGCGAACTCGCTGAGGTCCTTGCCTGTGAATTCAGGCAGGTTCACCACTATCTTGGAGGTGGCAATAGCCTTCGCCTCCTGAGCTCGGCGTCCTTCAGGGCGTCGGGTCTTCTTCTTCTTCTTCTTCTTCTTCTTACCCTTGGAGTCCTCGGGGTCCTCAGGGTCTTCGTCATCCGATGGCGAAGAAGAAGTCATCGAAGGCGGCCCATCATCGGAGGGGTCTCCGCCTAGATCACTGGAGCCATAAGGCTCCACGTCCACCATAGCCCTTAGGGCTGTCAGCCCCAGCTGGTCCAGCTCGGCCCTCGTCGAGTTCGTCACATGACTGTAGGGCGGCTGGGCTGTCCTCGGGACGAATGGGCTTCTTGGTACTGCTGCAGGAGTCGGCATCGGTCGGCTCCTCAGGCTCCCCAGGGTATTCGTCAACCCTGCCGCCAGGTGGTTAGCCTGTACTCGGTGGGGTGACATCCCCACTGTCGTAGGTGACGCATGGGACGGGATCATCAGGGGCTGCAGTTTCTCCCTGATCTCTTGCGTGAGGTCGCTCACGATTTTCGAAGTGGCTCCTTGGAGCACCTCGTTGATCTCCGACCGCGTCAGGGACCTGTTGGAGGATCTTCCCGATCCTCTACTCCTGCCTCCCAGAGACTCTGGTCCTCTCCTCAACCCACTCAGGGGTGCATACCCAGGTGTACACCCAGGAGCATACCCAGGAACTTCCATGTAGGTTCCCGTGGCGTGGAGTGGATGGGGATGGTCAGCCGCATACCAACGCGGCGCAGAGCTGGAAGCCACCGGCTCACTGGCAGTAGTTGCCTCAAGGAGCGCAGTGGTAGGTGGGCCCATGCCATAGGCGGGGTAGTGAGGCATGCCAGTAAAGCCTGTGCCCTCTGCCATAGGCTGGTTGGTTGTGGAAGTGGATGTAGCGGCGGCTGGGTGTGTGGTGGTTATGGGAGAGGGTGATGCTTGGAGGCCAGAAGCGCTTGGTGCGCCTTCGAAGGTAGGGACATCCGTCGGGTCTTGCCCTTGCTCCTCTCCTTCGTCTGCTCGTTCTCCAGCATCCTTCTCGCTCTCGTTTCCTCTCTTCCTCTTCACAGGCTGAGGCTGAGAGACCATTTCCTTCACCGACAGGGCCCCAAAGGCCGTCTGGAGGCCATCCAAGGAGTCCTCCGCCGTATCCATTGGCCCATGTAAGGGCTCCACCGAAGGTACAGCGTCAGGCGCCGGCCTTGCCGGTGTCTCTGGCGCTGGCGCTGTGTTCACCTCGGCGTCCACTCTTCCTGGATCCATCTTAATCCACCCTTCTGCTTATGTTTGCCTGCTCGGAGCACTGGTTGTACGGCGCGGGGTCGCTGCCGGTGCACAGAGACAGGCTGCCTCTGCTACCAGAAAAGTTTATAGTGTTTTCAGCACTGTGTTTTTGCTTCTCCTGCTGCTTGTTGTTGCTGTAGGGTGTCCTGCTGCTGGTTTTGGATGATGAAAAGCTTTTATTTGTTGAAATACAGTAAAGCCAACTCAATCCAGGATAGCCCAAGCCAACAGTATGCAAAGAGAAGGTAATTCAGGATCAAAGCATGAAGGGCTGCAGTGAAAACAGTGAAAGATGATTAGGTATTCACAGAAACTGCAACTCAGGATACAAATGAATGCATATTCACAGAGATAGCTGAAATGTTTTGGGAAAAGAGTTAGAAAACTGCCTCAGGATCACTCTCTCTCCATAGTGCCATCTTAGGAGATGTGCACTCTTTGTTTTGGCTCCCATATGTGCTGAGGTGGCATGGTATGTGGCGATGAGGTCACTGCCATGTCACATGGGATCTTCCTACTCAGTTGGGATCTTCCTACTTAGTTAGGCTGACCAGGAATTGAACCCAGGACCTTTCAAAAAGAGGTGCCTAACCCCCTATGGTGCATACCACTAGGGCAGATAAGTATTCATGGAAAAACATAGATAAATTCATAGACTCTACCTTAGGTATGTCAGTGCTCAGTCAACTCAGGAAAAGATGTTTTACTTCTGATTGAAAGGGGATTAAGGGGTCCACTCCATATCCTGATTGGGTGTTTGGTTCCACAGGTCAAAATGTGTTATCACCACTTTTGGCTGGACCAATACTAAGATAAAAATGCATGGATGTTCAGTGCATCTCTAATACAACTAGAGTATGTCCTAAAGCAATGGAAAAGCACTTTTTCTTACTCTTACACTTAGTGAGAAGGTCCGCCTGACGAACTCTCAGCTGGTCCCAGCACTCGCCTACCGCTTAATCACCCACTCTCTTTCCCCCAACCAGCTCGAAAAGCTTCAGTCACTCATCTGGGCGGGAGTTGCGTCTCGAAGCATCACACGTCTAGTCTCCCCCAAAGACCGTTTCGCGGCTCGCCCAAAGGGAGGGTTGGGAATGAAGTTCCTACCGCACAGCGTCCACGTTGCCACCGTGAACTATGGATTACGGGCCCTTTGCGGCCTTGCCCCAAAGTCAGTTGGCCCCCTGTACGTCCAGTCTTTACTCGGCTCGAACCAGAGGGCCTCGGACCCGGTGCAAAACTCTTTTATGGACTCCATCCATGCCCTAGGCATATCTTTCCACAGCATAGGCCCTTCGAGACCCACTGCTATTCGGGATCTAACGCCTGGTACCCAGTTAACCGTTAGGTTCAAATCAGGACAGGCCACAGGAAAAGTGACCGAGGCCACCTCCAAATGGGCCAACGTCTCGTTCCACGACGGGGCCTACTCGGTGGATACCCACACGTCCTACACCATGCACATGCCATGCCACGCCGTCATGAATTACTCCCGCCCCTCTCACTTCCAGCTACTCCCTGAATTTTTGCGCCCTCAAGAGACCATCCCCGAACCCCCAGCGCCACCGCACAACGCACACGCACTGGGAATCAGCCAACACGGCCATCTCTTCGTCCGCAGGCACAACACTACCTAGAGAAGAAGCCTCTCGACGAGTGGGGATGCCACGATGCCGCGGAGGCACTACCCAGGCCACCGACCCCCGGCCTACAACGGGTGTGGCTGTATTCCGATGGCTCCTCCGGTGAGTCCGGCCATGCGGCCGCCGTCACGGCCTTTCTACCCGACGGTACAACCAGAGTCCTGTGCCTATCCTCACCGCATCCCTCTTCTCTGGGTTCGGAGTTCTGGGGGGCGGTAGCAGCCATTCGCTGGATCCACAGGGAACTTTCCCAATACGAAGTATGTTTGTTGATTGACAACGAACAGGTGGTGTCCACCCTCCAGAAATGCCAAGTCTATAAGCCCAGCCCGTTCCAAGACGACACATGGACCGTCGCCGTGCACATCGCCCTACTTCTCATCACCAACCCCCTCCACATCATGTGGATTAAAGGTCACGCCAATTTCATTGGCAACGAAATCTGCGACCATTTCTCTAAATGGGCAGCTCACAGCCTGATTTTTACCCCGGACCTCCCCCCCCCCCCCCCCACTGGGTTCAGTGGCGGTACACCACCTGCCTGTCCTCCACAAGTTTAAGGTGCAGCAATTCCGCCACCTATTGCCGCAGCATTCCCATAACCACATAGCGGTCGGCCCCAGCTTCAGCCTGTACAATAAAGCTTCCTGGTTTTCGTCCCTGTTTTTCAAACTGGCGTCCGGGTGCTACAATGTGCACGCGTACCAGTGGAGCAATATGCTTCACGACTACCACTGTTCCAGGTGCGGACAGCACCATCCTTTCGACCCTCTATCCTGCCTGGCCTTCTGCAAAGCGTTGGACCAGCACGTCCAGGCATACGTCTCTTCCTGGGGACCCCTATTCAGCCCCATTGAAGCGGTATGGGGTGCTTCACCCATACCCGCTGCCCAGCCTGTGGCGCTCTTCGCCAGGCCGGCTCAGGAATTTTCCTGTTGATGTTACGGCATCCTGATTTCTGTGGGATTTCTGTAAAATACCCCAGAAATCGTCTTTTTTCGTCATTTTTGGGCTGGCGACGACAGTCGTCGCCTGCGCGACGCAGCTCCAGATCGTAGTTTTATTTCACGGTTTCTTGAGATTTTAATCTATTTTATTATAGATTTATCGTTTTTAGACATAAAAGAATATAGCGTGACCTTTTTTGCGGCGTTCCGCGAAGGTCAATTTTTGCGAAAAGAGTCACGTTCACGCATTTTTCAAAAAGTCCTGAGGCGATCCCAGGAATCGCCCAGGCGCCCATGGTGTGGCCCAACAGTGGGCCTTTGCATATGTAGTTTGAATTGGCACAGAAACGCGTCGTGTCGGCTACGCGACGCGTTGGGGGGAGACGCGTGAAATGAGTGTTTTTGGCTCAAAAATCACTATATTTCATTGTTTTTCGCCCGAAAACCACTGTTTGGCCCAGTTTGGGCACGATATCAGTGGAGATCCTGATGGCGACGCCTCGTAGCCGTCAGATTTTCTGATGGCGGCGACGCCGCCGCCTTCATTTCGTCTTCTTTTTTATGCTATTTTATAGTATAGAATTGTTACATGTACATATTACTTGTCTACATGTTTGTTATTGTCTACATATACCTTCATCTCTTGCCCAGGACGCCAGATTGTGTCATGGCCGAGGCAAGGATCACAGAATTTTTTGGAGAAACCCAAATTCGAGTTCAAGCCTTGGATTTCATGGGATTGGGGTCGTGCATGCCAAGGGAAGCTTGGAGGTTGCCCTCCCCCCGAATGCTTCAAAAGAATTCTGCCGACGCCAAGGCCACCAAGGCGGTGTGACGGCCTGCGGACGGCGACGACGCCCAGACTGCAGGAGTACGGCTGATCGCTCATCGCTGATCGCTGGAAAACTGCAGGAGCTAAGGTCCAGGGCATCAACACGATGAAGGAGGAATTCCTTGACTCCTACGATGGCTATGACCTTGGCTTCCCCATGGACCCTATGGAGCCCCCAAGTCTATCTGTACCTCTGGGCGACGACCACAGCGACGACGACGCCATCTGCGAACCGCACAAGCAGGCGCGTTAATTCGTCGCCTTGGGTTGGTTGACCCTCCGGAGGTCCCACCCTAAATAGGCGCGGGCCGCCTTGGGTAGGAAATGACCCTAAATCCCCCAAATTGGGCGCGTTAATTCGTCGCCTTGGGTTGGGAATCGACCCTAAACAGGCACGGGTTGCCTTGGGCAAGAAATGGCCCTAAATTCAGGCGCGAGGAATTCGTTGCCTTGGGTTTGACCCTAAATAATTTTTTTTGAATTTATTGAATTATTATGTTTCCATGCCCATGGAGAAAAAGGGCCAATATGTGCGCCTCAGCGCCATCAGTCAGGTCGGAAGGACCTGCAGCGCCTCTGTTCATGTAACTACAGGCCACAGGGAGTGCCAGGGACCAGTGTGGTCGCCTGGGGGGCAATTGCCCTATGAATATATCAAAAAAAAATACATGTATGTGGCATGTAAATTACTCACGAAGCCCCCCCCCCCCCCCACTGTCCTGCTGAATCAGGTTTGAAACCAGGGCAGTGCAGGGGTCAGAGCGCCTCCTTGGCCTTGCCTTCCTTTGGATATAGGCAAGGCTTCTAAGGAGGGGGGTGAAGCGGTATGGGGTGCTTCACCCATACCCGCTGCCCAGCCTGTGGCGCTCTTCGCCAGGCCGGCTCAGGAATTTTCCTGTTGATGTTACGGCATCCTGATTTCTGTGGGATTTCTGTAAAATACCCCAGAAATCGTCTTTTTTCGTCATTTTTGGGCTGGCGACGACAGTCGTCGCCTGCGCGACGCAGCTCCAGATCGTAGTTTTATTTCACGATTTCTGGAGATTTTAATCTATTTTATTATAGATTTATCGTTTTTAGACATAAAAGAATATAGCGTGACCTTTTTTGCGGCGTTCCGCGAAGGTCAATTTTTGCGAAAAGAGTCACGTTCACGCATTTTTCAAAAAGTCCTGAGGCGATCCCAGGAATCGCCCAGGCGCCCATGGTGTGGCCCAACAGTGGGCCTTTTCATATGTAGTTTGAATTGGCACAGAAGCGCGTCGTGTCGGCTACGCGACGCGTTGGGGGGAGACGCGTGAAATGAGTGTTTTTGGCTCGACAATCACTATATTTCATTGTTTTTCCCCCAAAAACCACTGTTTGGCCCAGTTTGGGCAGGATCTCAGTGGAGATCCTGATGGCGACGCCTCGTAGCCGTCAGATTTTCTGATCGCGGCGACGCCGCCGCCTTCATTTCGTCTTCTTTTTTATGCTATTTTATAGTATAGAATTGTTACATGTACATATTACTTGTCTACATGTTTATTATTGTCTACATATACCTTCATCTCTTGCCCAGGACGCCAGATTGTGTCATGGCCGAGGCAAGGATCACAGAATTTTTTGGAGAAACCCAAATTCGAGTTCAAGTCTTGGATTTCATGGGATTGGGGTCGTGCATGCCAAGGGAAGCTTGGAGGTTGCCCTCCCCCCAAATGCTTCGCCATTGTCCTGCACTGGTGGCTCTCTGGACCCTCAAAGGCTGACCGCAGGAACTTCATGAGAACTCTGGTACCTAAGTCCCTATGGTCATGCCTCTCCCAGCCAATCCCGGGCTCCACTCGCGCCGAGCACAGGGCCATGCTTGGCCTAGCCCTGGAGGAACGCGTGAAGCACCAGGACAAGGCTGTCCACCAAGCACATGACTGGCTGTGTTCCTATCCTCTCTTGTGGGACCCAATACTTTGGGCGCACCCCTCCGACCCTCTCAACCCCTTCTCGGTTTCGCACGGTGCGTTCGGTACCTCCGTCCACATGCCCCCTCGGACCCGCCCCGTATACCAGCACCCCCCACCTCTCCCCAAACACGCCTTAAAAAAACCGTCCAAGCCAGCGTCAGCCAAAGCACAACCAGCCACTCGCCGCGCGCCAAAAAACTCCAAACGCCCGTCCAGCCGCGCATCCGCACCACGCCCCCCCCCCCCCCTCGGCCATTCCCCGCCCTCCTCAGCACTCACCCCCACGGCCACCACAAAAACGCCATCGATCACCACAAGCCCATCAGACCACAATCGTTTGGGCGCCCCCAAAGCGCACCAAGACCGCTCTCACCCTCCCACCCCCGCGCTCCAAGGCATGCTACCGTCAAACACGCCTACCTCTCCCCTCTAGGCGCACCGCTACTAGGTGCCCAGGTCCATCTGCCCCTGCCCCCCGCCACTCCAACGCCTCCCGGGACATCCGAAATTTTTTCCGCCCATCCAGCGACCTTCTGTCTCCTCCTCTCGACCCCTTCAGCCCTCTGCCCCTTCCTGAACCCCCCCCCTCCCCCACAGGGTAAGTCAGCGTTCATCTAACCGGACCATCAGGGCACCCCTGTACATATCTTAATATGTTGTTGTAAATACTTTCATCCGGGGACGTCAGCCCCAGAACAAGTTGATGCAGTTAAGAACATTCAAAAAAAGGGTACTCAGTCCGGGAGAGGGAGAGGACAACTCTGGCTTGGGTAAGGGTTCTGCAATACCCAGTTTCGCCCTAATGGCCTCCGATAGGGCCGTCACATCTGGATCTTCTGATCCAGACAGAAGTTTCACCAGCAGTTCGGCCGTATGATCCAGGGCACCGAAGGTTGGCCTTGGATGATGTTGTTCCTCAACTCGAGTCGGGCCCACTTCGGGAGCCCTTGGGGTTGGACAACATGCTCTTGGATACTCGGGTCTCGGTCGTCTTGGCAGGGATGCTGTCTCGGCTGTGTCGGACGGCGGGCCAGAGTGCGTGTAGGACCCTAGGTCTGTACGTGGTCTGGATCCGTGTACTGCCAATGGTTCCTCTCCATCTTCTCCACGAATGGATTTGTAGTACTCCTCATGGAGGATGTATTCATCCATTTTGTTCCTCAGTTCCTCATACTCCTCAGGGCCTTCAATCGCTGTTGAGGATGAAGCCGGACAGGCGGATCGGGCAACTGAGGCTGCTACACACCTGTGGAGATGAGAGAGGCTGTCTCCACCGTGGGCCGCTAAGGCCTCGGCCGTAAGCATTGTGTTTTCTTCCGCCCTGCTGCGTTCTGGATCTCCTTGGGACCCAGATGCGCCACTGAGATGTTGTGGAGCTCGGTAAGGTGTTTCACTCATGGGGCGGGCCATGCTGCCCATTTGCACTTGGACAGTTCTGATGGGCCAGGTCCTGACGCTTGGCGTGGACATGATGAACTTGTTGTTGAGCTTTGTGTGTTGCACTTCTTCTCAGGGTCGGTTCAAAAGGTCACAAGGGACTGTCTCTGCTACCGGAAAGATGTCCTTAATTAATGCCCTAAATATTTTGATGAAATCCTGCAGGTTTTGAAGTTGAAAACCCAAACCAAAGCAGCAAGTAGAGCAAGAACAGGATGTGGATCGAATCAATGATTGGTTTTGGAATCCAGTGTAACACAGAAGGGCTGTAGATAGACAATGCAGGTTTATACACAAAGATTCAATCACAAATGGATAATACAAAAGATTTTAAATGAAAATTGGACTGACTCAGGCCTTCAAGATAGCCATAGGCACTTCATGTGCACTCTTTTGGGTGAAATGGTGCTGGTTAGGAATGTGAGGCATGGATGTCAGGCCAACACAGAAAGTGACTTGGCCAAGCAACTGAATTCAGAAACAGCTACAAAGTAGGACCACAATCAGTGGTAGAAACAATTGAGTATAGGGGTCTTGGGGTGGGAGACCACTAGGCTTAACCTCCAAGGCCTAAAGCATGAAATGCCTATTTTATTTCGGTATATCCTCCATGAAGGAAGGTACCTCCGCTCAGTTGAGTGGTAGGGGTGAACTTCATGGGGGGCTAGGGTCACAACCCTAGTTACTTTGAGAAAGTGTACTTTGGGCTTCAAAAGAGAGATAAAAATACTTAAGTTAGTCTTAGCATCAACAAAAGGGTTTTAAGGGGGGCTTGGCCTGGATCAAGCCCTCCAAGAAAGACATGGCAGTGACTTTTTCTTACTCTTTGTAAAATCATCATTTTGGGAGGCAAAACTATCCCCGTTGAATTTTTGGATTTTGACAGGGGTGGAGGTCAAAAATTGGTGTTGCTTTCAGCCACGCTGCGTGGTGGTTTGGACCCAGGTTGCATTCCACATTTTCCTTCTATGGCACCAAATACTATGAGGGGAAAAATAAGAGCTGCAGAGAAAATTGATGTGGGAGAAGTTTGGAAGCCTTTTTCTGTACCGAATATTTCTCCCAATTTTAGGGATTCATGTGCCACAACATTGGTTGCACATCAGGCGGGGGAGGCCTCTGTGTGCTACATGCAGTATGAATGAAATAAAGAAATGAGATGCGGTGTCAATTGACACCGCTTTCTCCACAGTTACCCAAGACTGACCACCTTTGCAACAGAACAGCGTACAATTCATTGGTGCAATTATCCAGACCTCATAAAAAAGTAAAAGTACTATGAGCCATGTATTGGGTTATGTGCCTCATGTCAGAATTCCGAGGGCCCTAGTCTACCCGCCACCCCCCATCTTTTGGGGTTCCCAATTTTCAGAATCGCCCAAGAAGACGCCGATACCCCCATTCCATTGGGCACATAGAGCACTTGAAGGCAGCTGGTTGGGGCCCAACCCAGGTCCAGCAAGGTCCCCGGGGATGCTCAAAAGAGTGTTTTTTAGCCTATGCTAGTAGGACTGATGTCGTGTCCCAATTTTTAGCCACCGCAGGCTTTTTCCAAAGGCAAATACCCCCAAAAGCAAAAACCATCCCATTCACAAACATGTTTTTTTGTGCTTCGTGACCTACAAACACAGAGAGGTGTCCCACCTTCTCTCTCAAAGCATACACGGTGTACTTTGGTAGGTACATCAGTCAGAATATGCTTAACATATATATCGTAGGGGTCTATGGGCTTAGTTCGAGCCCTCCACTTGGCAGGTAGGTAGGTAGGTGCACTCGGTCGTGGAGAGGCGCCCCATGGTTCCCCCTGGCGTCGCCCCTGTGACGAACAGGAAGAGGCTTCGCGCGTGAAGAGGGGAGGCGGCTTACTTCCCGCTAGACCTGACTGTTGGCCCCCAACAAAGCGGCCCCGGGCTACGCCGGGAGGGCTGATCGCCGCCAGCGTGACATGCTTGTCTCGCCGGGAGGGTGTGCCCCCGTGCTTGCGCACGTCCCCTCCTTTGGGCGGAACCCTAGGGGTTCACCGGACTTCCTGGCGTATCCCGTTCCCAAGGCGTGCATGCACGTTCTTGGTACTAGGGTTCCGAGGCGCTTGGGTGTCGCACGCTCCGCCTCGAGTCCCAAAGCAGCGCAGGCCTTAGGATGCAGCCTTACCCCCGGTCTCCGGATCTCGTTTGGCCGGGTCACCTGCATGGCACGGGCTGCCTCAGTGCCCGGGCTGTGGGCACTGGGTTTCCTACTGTCGTGTGGCGTTTGTGTTTGGGTCCGGTTGGCGGTTGGGTGCGGGTTTTGTTTACCCTGCCAGTCCTGGCTGGGGTCTTGGGTGGGTGTGTTTGGGCACGGTTTGTGGTGTTGTCCCTCTAGTGTCGGCTGTTTGTGGTGTTCGTGGTTGGGCTTCGGTTTCGGCCTGCTTTTGGGACGTGTGTGGTTTCGTGGGCGCCCCGCTTGCCCCCCGCCGTTTCCGGTTCCGGCGCGCGGTGTGGGCGTGTGTGCTGGGCCTGGGTCTCGCCTGTGCCCAGCCCTTCTTGGCTGGGTTGTCGGGGTGTGTTTTTTTTCTTTTTTGCGCTTTGGTTTTTTCTTTTCTTTTTTTTTTTTTTTTCCTGTCCCTCCATCCCCTTTCTTTCGGGCTGGGCTTGTGGCTCTCTTTTTTTTTTTTTTTTTTTTTCTTTTTTCCGTGTCCCTTTTCCCCGTGGTCCGCTGTTACTGGCTTGGTGTTGCCGGTTTTGGGTGGGTGGTCCCCCTGTGCCTCTGTGGGGGTCCTTTTTTTTTTTTTTTTTTTTTTTGCCTTCTGGGGGGGGGCTTGGCCGCCTGTGGTAGTGTTGGCGGGCGGTTTGGCGGCTGTGGGCTGTTTTCGTGCCTTTTCCCCTTCCCCCCTCCTTTTTTTTTTTTTTGGGGGGGGGGGGGGGCTTGCCTGTTCCTCCCTCTGCCTGCCCTGGGCTGGCACACGCACTGGCCTGCATTCAGTGTTGTCTTCCGGGCTGCTGTCTTCAGTTGCGTTCTGTGTGGTCACGTTCCGGCCCGATGGGTCGGGTGGGCTTTGTACACGGTGGGCTCGGCGCCCCTTCTTGCTGGGTTAGGTCCTGGCTCTGCCGGCTGGGCGGCTGCGCCAGGCGGCTGCTTGTGGTTTTGGGTTAGGGGGCTGGGGCTGTTCGTGTCCTTACCCCTCTGCGGTGCCGGCTGTAATCTTCTGGGTGGTCCGTCACCGTTGTCGCCTGGCGCGCTGTGGCCCCGTGTGTGGCTTGTGGTGCTGGTGTGTGGCGTGGTGGCGCGGCGCCTTCCTGGGTGTGCGGTGGCTGGCTTCGGTTAGTCCCTCAGGTTAGGGTCAGTTGTGTCGTGCTGTGCCGCTCTGTGCCGCGTCGCGTCGCGTCGTGCTGTGGTGCGTTGCTCTGTGGTGCGCTGTGGTGCGGTGTGCCGTGGTCTCGCGTGGTGCCGCGTTGGGTCAGTGGAGGTCAGCCTGGCCTGTGTGGGTCGGGTAGGTCTTCGGGAAATTCTGCTGAATGCTCACGGTGTCCTTGGGGCGTGCACGCTGACTCTCACCCATGGACTCAATCTTCACCGGGCCCCGCTGACAGGCAGGCGTACTCGGGGTGTAGGAAGACATTCCTTCTCCAAGGCAGACAAACAGAAATCAGGAGTCGGACGGTGGAGGTGGCTTCCGAACGCTGTTTGAGTGGCGTAAGGCTTGCACTGCAGCTCGGCTGCGCTGGCAGGGACATGAGGGTCCGGGTCGGTGCCGCCGGGGGATGAGCTCATACTTCAGGGTCAGGGGGATGTCCATATCTCCGGTGCTGAACTGCAGGGGTCCAGGGCACCGGTAGTAATCTTGGTTCTTCCAGTCGTCACGGCGCTCGGAGATGGCCTTGAAGGGGGGGCACCGTCCAGCAGCACCAAGGCCTTCGCGATCGATCACAGCCTTTCACTTCCCCTTGCGGCGCTCGAAATTCATCATGGACGGGATCGGCGTGCCGCCGCAGTGCCATTCCTCCACTGGACGCAACAGGTTGGTGACGGACGCCCTCACGGACGTGAGGCCAGCTGAGATCAAGCCCCCGGCCGTCAATCCAAGTGCATAGCAATACTCTGCGTCAAACCGCGACGGTAACGCAGCCCGGCCCTGATAGCCCATGGTGTGGTCGCGTGACGGTCCGTGGGGTTGCCCTCCCTGGGGGCCTGTGCCTTGGTCCCGTGTCCTCTGGGGGTCCGTAGCCGTGGGTGCCGCGGCCGTGGTTTCGTCCTCTTCCGGTGCCTGTGAGGTGGCCTTTGTGGTGGTCGGGGTCGTCGCCTGGTGGTGAGGGCGTGGTGGTGCGCCGTGCGGCGGCGTTCCCTGCGGCTTCCTCTGTGGGTGTGGCCCGTACTCCCCGTGTAGGTGTGCCCTCCGTTCTCCGTGTGGTTTCCGGTGGCCGGTGGGCGTGCGCTGGTGTGTCCCGTATGGCGTCCGATGTTTGCTTCGGTGGTGTGTGTTGGGGTGTTTGGTGGGGCTGGGGCGGCGCTGGTCTCCCCGTTGTGGTGTGCCCTTCCTGGGTGTGGGTCGTGGTGCCCGCCGTGGTGCCCTTGTCCTCCGTGTCTTGGTCCCCGTTCCCGCCCCGTCCTGGTTCATTGGGTGGTTTCCTGCCCCCATGTGGTGTCGCTTCCGGCGCCCTGTCCCTGGGTGTGCCTGCCCTCACTTGGGGCCCTTCCGTGCCCTCTTGCCTGTGTGCTCCTTGGCGCCCCTTGCCCTTCCCTTGCCCTTGTCCTGCCCCTTCCTGGTGTGGTGGTGGCGGGAGGGGCGGGGTGGGGAGGGGGCGCCTGTGGCCCAGGCTTGGGGGTGGGTGGCCTGGAGCCACTGGCGGAGGGCTTGGGGGGTGTAGGGGGGGCGGAGGCCCTGGACCGCATCGCGGAGGAGGGCCTCCCATGCCGCTTGCGGCATGATGGCCTCCGGGGCGGCCTCGTTGGGGTTTGCGGGGGTGCGGGTGCGCACCTCCTCGAAGGTATGCACCATGTGCACCCCTTCGTGCCTTCCCGCTCCCCCGGCCCATTTCACCCAGCGGCGGAGCTCCTGCAGAGCGGGGGGAGACCACCAGGCGAGGTAGGCGGGGGCCCGGGGGGGGGAGGGGTCCGTGTCCGGGGTCCTGGAGCGGCGGGGGGAAGACGTGGACCTGCGGTGGTGGCGGGGGTGGCGGTGCCTGGGGGAGCGGGAGGGGCGGCGGCGGGGGCTGGGGGTGGAGGACGGGTACGGGCGGAGGGGGGAGCGGGAGGGGGAGGTGGACATGGGGCGGCGGTGGCGCGCTCGGTGGCGTCCGGGGGAGCGGGAGTGGTGGTGGCGGGGGCTGGGTTTGGTGGATGGGTACGGGTGGCGGGGGGAACGGGGAGCCCGGTGGGGCGTGTGGGGGGAGGGGGAGGTGGACGTGGGGCGGCGGGGGGAGCGGGAGTGGTGGTGGCGGGGGCTGGGTGGCCGGTGGGGGGAGGGGGAGGGGGACATGGGGCGGCGGTGGCGCTCGTGGTGGCGCCCGGGGGAGCGGGAGCGACGGGAGCGGGGTCCCTGGGGGTCATGGTGGTACCTGGGGGAGTGGGAGCGGCGCGTGTGGGTGGTTGAGGCGCGGTGGGAGTGTGGGCGCCGTGGGCGAGTGTGTCGTGCGGGGGGGGAGCGGGAGCGCCGCCGTTTGCGGGACCGGCCCCCGTCGCTCGAGTCGGGCCAGTCCGGAAGCGTCGGCGGCCTCTGGGGGGCGTCGCGCGGTGCCGCTTGGGGGGGGAGGTCCCCCGTCGTCCTTGGGGCCCCTTCGGCCATCGGATGGTGGCCGGGGGGGTACGGGGCCCCGCGGGGTGCCGCCTGGGGGGGGAGGTCCCCCGTTGTCCATGGGGATCCTTTGGCCATCGGATGGTGGCCGCGGGGGTACGGCTGGTACGGGGGTGGTGGCTGGTACGGGGGGGGTGGCTCCTGGCGGTAGGTGGGGTATGGGGGTGGGGCGTTCGGCGGCGGCCATCCCGTCCGCTGGTGCTGTTCGTGTACGGGGGGTTGTGGCCCGGTGGGGTAGGGCGGTGGGCAGTGGTAGTGGTGGGGGTGGTGTTGGTAGTGGTGGTGGTTGGGCCGCTGGTGGTGGTGGTGTGGGTAGTGGTGGGGTTGGTGTTGCGGGTATGGCCCATGGAGTCCTTGTGGGTTTTCCGGTCCCCCTTGTGGGGCCGGGGGGTTGGCCATCGTGGGCAGTCCCCGGGGCTGCACTATGTGGTGGGCATGGGGGAAGGGCTGGGGGCCGGGCTTGACGGTGACGGTGGTTGAGGGGTCCCACGTCCCTGGGTCGGTTTGGCCGGCGGTGGTGGTGGTTTGTGGGGGATGGATGACGGGGCGCTTGGTGACGGGGATGTGGACGAGGGCCTGGACGGGGTCGTGCTGGGTGGCCGTCTCCGCGGTGGTGGTGGGTGCCGGCGGGAGGGGGGCGCGGGTTGCGGTGGGTGGGGGGTCCTGGCTTGGGCGAGGGCCCGGGCGGGGGTAGTGTCGGGTGGTTTTGTGTCGTTGCGTATGCGGTGTTGTGTGTGCTCGCGTGGGTGCCGGCTTGGGTTTGGGGTTGGGTTTGGGGTTGGGGTCCGGTTTTGGTTTGGGGTCGGGTTTGGGGTTGGGGTCCGGTTCCAGGTTGAGGAGTACCTCTGTCCGGAGGTGTGAGGGCGTCGATGTCGGGTCGGGGGTCGTCCCGGTGGGTTGCCGGGGTGCCTGAGTCGCCTGTGTGGGGGTTGGGGGGTCGGTGCGTGCGGCTGCGGCTTTGGCTTTCGCCGTGGCCTTGAGGATGAGTTTGGCGGGGAGGGGGGGGTCGGAGGATGAGGTGGAGGAGGTGGAGGAGGCTGAGGACGAGGAGGAGGTGGTGGACGCGGGTTGGGCTGTGATGCGGGCGGGCTTGCGGGCGGCGGCTTCTGCTGCGGCCACGGCGGGGAGGATGGAGGGCATGTCCCCGGGTTGTAGGTTGGGGGCGGGCGGCTGGGGGGGCCCGGTCGTGACCTGGCGGCCCGGCGGGCCGATCTGGTCGGCAGCGGCGGGGGAGGGAGGCGCGGGGCTGCGGCCTTCTGGTTCTGGGCCTGGCTGGGCCCGGGTCCTGCAATGTGCGAGGTCGTGTGGGTTGGTGCCCGCGGGGGGGAACAGTTCGCATGGGCTGCACTCAGGGGCCGGGGGGGGTGGGCCTGGGTCCTCTGGGGTGTGTGTGGGGGGCGTGGGCGGGCCACTGGGTGGGGTGGGCGTGCCGCGGGGCGCGGGGCTCCCCTTGGCGGGTGTGTGTGGGTTGTCGAGTGTGGGGGGCGGTGAAGGGTGGCCGGTGGGCGGGTGTGTGGCGGGCGTGTGCTGGTGTTCGGGCGGGTGGGGGAGGCCCGTGTCGCGGGGCCCGGGGGCGCGCGCGCTTGTCGGCGTGTGTGGGTCTCCGGTTGAGCAGCGAGAGGGGGGGGGCATGGGCGGGGATTGTGCGGGGGGGTGTGCTGTGCCGGTGTATGTGTCCGTTTGCCGCGCGCTTGCGTGTGCAGTTGTAGGCCGGGCGGTTTGGAGGAGAAGCTTGCCGTCTTCTGCTGCCGCGGCAAGGATTTCGCAGACGAGCTTTCGTATCTGGTGGACCTCTTGGTCAGTGGTGGGAAGGGGGCATGCTAGCTTTGGGCTAAGACCCGCGCGGTTGAGGACCCTGTGGATGGCGTGGTACCCGCAGGTGAGGGACTGTTGCGGTCTGGGGGGGGGGTTTGGTCGTGTGTCCGGGCCTGCCTCGACTTGTGTGTGGGCGGTGGGGATGGCCCAAACCCAGGGCACGGTCCCCGTGGGTGGCCAGTGGCGCTGGATCCAGTGGGTTAGGCAGAGCATGGCCAATCCCAGGTGGTAGCCCGCCTTCCCTGAGGTGATTTGGGCCAGGGCGCGGGCTGGGGGCGTGTCCTCTGGCTGGAGGACACCCCTGAGGATCCTGTGCTGGTTGGTGGGGTCCCCCACTGCCCCTGGTGGGGCGGTCTTCGGGGCGTACATGGTGTCTGTCCCCTGGATGATCCATTGCTGGCCGGGGGACGTAGCCGTAGCGGCTATCACGTAGTAGTGGCCGCGCTCGAGGACTGTAACCCAGACCTCCGGTGGGGGGTGGCCACTGTCTGTAGGTGGGGGGGGGAGGTCGTCGTCCGGGGTGCGGAGGCCGGCGGCGCGGAGGGCGGTGTCGCGGTTGGGCGCGGTGGCCTGTTCCCACTGCTCCGGGTGGTTCGGGTCCGCTGGGTGGTCCGTCTCCGCTTGGGCCCGCCGTAGGCGTACGGTCCCTCGACGCGTGACGTTGCTGCCGGTGTCGTGCGTCAGGGCCTGGCCCCACTCGATGGGGGGGATCCAGATGGGCTGGCCCCGGGTGTGTTTGCGGGCTCGCCAGAGCACGAGGTCTACTATGGTCTCGTGGAGGCCGCTGCCTGGGGTGGTCAGGTCGCGGAGGGCTTTGACGGTGAGCTTGGTCCAGTCCTCTTGTAGGCGGTACCAGCCCAGGGGGGTGGTCGGGGCCCTGTCTTGGAGGGTCGCTCGGAGGAGGTCAGGGTCGCGGATGGTGGCCGGTGTGAGGGGGGGGTGCCCCGGGTCCGGGGGGGGTGGGCTGGATGGGCTGCCGGGGTCTTGCGTGTCTACGTCGATGTATGGTTGGCCCTGGCTGGGCTCGGCCGGACTGGGCGGTGCCGGGTGGCTTCTTGGGTGCGAGACGGGTCTCGGGGCGCTGTGGTGGTGCCTTGGAGACCTGTGGATGGAGACGGGGGGCGCGTGCGGGGCGTGGAGCGGGTTAGTGGACGTCTGGGTCATGCACGGCATGGTAATGGATGAGACGCTGCATGTGTTCCCTGGCGGTGGGGTCGGTGAGTTGTTCCGCGTGTGTTAGCAGGAGGTGTTTGCGGTGTACCATTTGGGCCGCCGCTCTGCGGACCGCTTCTAGCTGGAGGTGTGCTGCTGCCTCCATGGGGCTTTCCGTGTGTTTGGTGAGGTGTCGGTGCAGGGCCTGTGTCACTGCCCCTCTCATGGTGGCTTCTTTGATCAGGGGGTCCCAGAAGAGGTGTTCGGTGGCCTGGTGTGCGTGGCTGTGGGTTGGCCATCCTTCGTGTTGTCGCAGGGTTTCCGCCGGGGACCAGCCCACTAGGGTGTCCCTGTCTGTATGGAGGGGGCATTTCTTGAAGTGTTCCCAGTCCTCCGGGGTGGTGTGGTCGCATGGGCAACGGGTGTGTTTGTCCGGGACGTGGATGTGCTTGCGGGCGAGCCATCTGGCGACCCTGGTGAGGAATGGCAGCTGCTCCCTGAGGAGCTGGATGCGTCGTTTCTGGAGGTGGGCTGGGACGTTTGCTGGGCGGAGCGCTGAGTGGTAGAGGGGGACTTGCAGTCTGTCCTGGAGCTCCTGGATGTGCGCCCGGCTGTCTGCGTCGCCGAGCACGCGGGCGAGATGTTGGATGGGGTTGGGGTAGTGGTACGCTCTGTCGTGGGAGGAATAGGGGGCGTCCTCTGGTACCCAGTCCGGGGTCTGATGGGGCTCGGGTACAGGGGGCACGTGCTGGAGGTGTGTGTGGTTGCGGCCGAGGTCTGGGATCTGGAGGGCTGGTAGGTGTGTTGTGCGCTGGTGTACTGCCTGGTTGTCGACCTTACCATTTCCGTATTGGTGCCTGTGGGACTCTTGTTTCACGACGTGGAGCTGGACGTAGGGGGGAAGGCTGCGTAGGGCTTTCCAGAGTAGCAGTGCCTGGGTGCCGAGGCTCGTCGCGGTTGCTTTGTGAAGTGGTTGCCTTGCTATGCGGAGGAGCAGGTGTGTGTCGACAGTGGCGTCTACCACGAACCAGACCCGGACGATGTGCGGGGAGTGGGCGGGTAGGTGGGCCGCGATCTCGGTGATGGCGTCGGCCATGGCCCCTAGCTCCCCGTTGGAAGAGGCCCCATAGGTGGTGTGGCCCGTGTGGTGGTCCATGTGGTAGTGTCCCCCGGTGTGGGTTAGCTGCAGGGTGGCCCCCCCGGTGATGGGCGTGAGGGAGGATTCGCCTGAGGCGTCGGTGAAGAAGAGCCGGTCCGCCGGTGATGGTTGTGGGAGGCGGCATGGGTTCATGGGCAGGTAGGCGTATATGGCAAGGCCCGTGGCGAGGTGGGCTACTGACGCGTTCCCGTGGGGGGCTGGCCACGGGACGCTGCGGAGACACGCACAGGTGAGCAGGCAGGCAATGCACTACGCTCACAAGGGCATCACTGCGCTCATGTCATGTGACAAAGCGTTTCAGAATCCTTGCCACTCTGCAAAGAGGGAACAAAAGTATGTACAACAACACATCAGGATATGTACACATGGGGTTAAGACTGGACTGGGGTAGGGGCATCAAGGGACAATAGACACTCAGTCCCAACTCAGATCCCAATCCCAGGTCCGACCCTCTCAGTGGCTGGTAGGGGCGGGGGCTCAAACACAACCCATGCCCTGCTCAGTCCGGACCCTGAAACCCTGCCAATGGGAGACGTGTCCCGCACAGCCACAGGCGAGTTCCTGGGAACCAATGAACTCCAAGGCCAACCGACAGTGGCTCCCTATGCTCCCTTAACGGCAGGTCCCAGCTCCTCTCTGAGCCAGAGATATGGCCCCGCCATTATCACCCAGGAGTTTGTAGCTGAAAATGGGCTGTTTCAGCCCAAACTGAAATCAACTCAAAAATCCCCAAAATTGACCCCTCGTCCGGGCCCCCCAGAGGTAGGGACGAGGCAACTGACCCTATGCCCTTCGAGTACGAACTCCCTGGAGCCCTCACCCAACCTGGTTCCCTTTGAGGTCCCGGCATCAGGGCAACACGGACGAGTCAAGTGGGGTCATGATGCCAAAATCACCAAAATTGGCGTCATTCCCACGCGCGGCTCGCTCGGCCAAGGTGAGGCCAATGGCCCACAGGGTAGGAGGCAGGACCTAGGACTTATATCTGAGTGTACAACTTGGATTTAGGTCCGGGCTCCCTATGGGCTTAGAGAAATGGGGCCGCCAATTGACCACACGGAAGGGGGAAATTGGGGTCCCAAAATTGGGTCATTTTGGCTGCTTGAAACGAGCCAAAATTCGGTGTGCTCCCAATAGTATATCTCCACGCCGGCTTGGAGATCAGATCCGCCATTCCATACGCGATCCACCGGGAGTCCAATGGAGACCCCCATGCCCTTGGCTCTCAAAGATCTCCATGCTACTTGGCGTGGTGACGATCCCAATTGGGTCCACAAATGCAAAAATGGCAAAACTGCCCATACTCAATTTGGGCTAGCGCCTTAACGAAGGCGGCTCCGCTTCGCCCACGTGGTGTGTGGACCATGGGGACCATTGCCCATAACACCCATGTCATATATGGTCCATTGGTCCATGCGTCCGGCGTGCACGAGGGTTAGAGCATAGTGCACGGCGGGCAGCAAAAGTGGAAAATTGCTCAAAATGGCCAAAAATGCGCACACTCATGGTTGGGGCAAATGAGGCACATGCCCGACTCGGACCGGAGTGTGCCATAGGATTGGTATCAAGTCATGTTGGTCCAACATATCCTTTGGGCGTCGCCCAACTCCTCCGATATTGGGTATGGCAGGGTCGCCAAGTGAGCCCATGATTTGGGATAGTCCCAAATCGCCAACATGGCGGCCACGGTATGCCAAGCCTAAGAGGAGTTATTCGCCGGGTCCAAGATATGTTGGGCACCGAAGTATGTATCCTCATATCATACTTGGGTCATGATGTCAATTGAGCGCAACGTTGAGATACACGGTCGCCACTTGACATCATGACGAGCCAAAAATGGCAAAATTGGCAAAAAGACACACAAAGGTGCCTTGAAAGGCGCACAAATATATTATAATATCTTCGCCCTGAATTGAGTAATCAACTAATCCTTCTATACACAATGACTTGACACCAATGACCTTCGATCCCACATATGTGCTCCACTTGGGGCGCTTTGAAAGGTAACGAGCGCTGCCTTCCAAGTGGGCACATGAAAATATGGAAAATTGCAAAACACACACCTTGCTCCCAACGCATCGCTTCGGGTTCACCACACAAGCTTCCCTTCACGAAGGTTAGGCTTGCAATTGACTGTAGGGAGTATGGAGAAGGGGCTTGCACAATATGAGGTCCATTGGCGGGCTTGGCTTGGAGTAATGGACCCGCCAAATGGGCACACAACACAACACATGGCACATACCACATATTGCCCAAAAATGTAGCTCCCACCACGATATGTCATGCCCCTCCAAGGGCATATCTTTGTGTCAATCGCTCATAGGAACTCAAGGAGAGTTCCTATGCAACACCAACACTTGCGCGCTACACTCGAAAGTTATCCTAACGCACGCAATGTCATGGCCAATGAGTTGTAACGCAAACTCTACCCTCTTGACCATGATCCATTACACTAGCGCGCACGTGTGGAGACGCAAGGCATATAATGCTTCCTAAATTACGTCGGGAGTATTGTGAATACATCCCACGTTTCTTTATCGTCAATACTCGCAAGCAACACGAGATATGACCTTCCCAAGTGGCCTCACGAATCAACTTTGTTTTGCCCATATCTTTAAGACAAATGGAGGGCAGGATAAAAGGGAAGTTGATTCGTGCATACGGAAGCACGTAGGTCCACTCGAAAGAGGTCAAATCAAGTGCGGGGATGTCGAAGTCGAAAATCCGATTTCGACATCATGAAAAATTCGGATTAAGGTTGCGCGTATTAATTATGAAAATTGCGGAAGCATCCATGCAGTTCCTGGCGACTTTGGAGCCTTCGTGACGGATAGCGTTAAAATTTCCATTATAAACAGTTAAACTGGCGGTTACGGTAAAGTCGCGAACCAACCGCCAGCAGTCAAAACAGTGAGTATCGGAACGGAAGCGTAAAAATTGACGGAAACAATATGAAAATAAAACCCTGTTGATTCCTGATATTCTGATACACAAATCTCCGCTGGCGGTGCATCGGTTGCCGATGCGGGGCTTCACGGCACGGAACACGCCGTGCATTGGGTTAGTGGACCGGAGACCGGTTGTATGCCGTAACCTGGCCATGGGGTTCTGGGTACCGCTTCACCCCCCTCCTTAGAGCAAACCCTGGGGGGGCTCGATAACACCCACGCATGGCAGCGGGTACCCAGGACCACTCCCTGAAAGGGGGGGGGGTGTCACATCCTCACTTCAGTAAGTCACAGTAAGATAGGTATCCCACAGTGGGATAGGTATGCTGCTGTAACAGCTCGTAGCACATGTATAGTATCGAGTACCAAGTCCCGGGTCCTGGCGGCGATTGTTCGGCATCCAAAGGACCCGTTAACCCATACCAGGCGCACCGGGTGCCGGCTGCTACGGTCACCACCACAGTGGCAGTGGCATACACGGCCAACATAGGCGTCACACGACGGCCGAGGTGGCCCCACAAGTCGAGAGCGACCACAAAGATCCATCAGGCTACCCCAAGCTTCCCAAGGCCCGCCGACTGGGGAGAGTCCCCACGGGTCCTTCCTCGGGCGCACCATGTCCATATCCATACGACGCGAGTCCAGAGTGCCATAGTCGAACTCCTTACGAACCCCAAATCGTAAGGGAACTCCTCCTGAAGGGATCGGGCATCAAGGCCGTCTTTTCCCTCGCCCTACTGCCACGAAGGCCATACATGAGGGAGTCCTCATGCAGTGTGGGCGGAGGCGTCGACTCCTCAAACCACCAGTTTCCCAGGCAGACTGACCGAGGTCAGGAGCACCGGAGGCCGCCATCCGAATGCAAGTGCGTCTGCAAATCGGTAGGCTCACACTGGGACTGACAGTGGCGGACCGCTGGGAGTGTAGTCAGGCAACTGGGCTTCCGGCCTGGCGCCATCAGGATCTCCACACATCACAGCGAATAGGGCAACACGGTATCACGGGCACTCAAACAGTAGAATCTGTAATCAAGTACTGGTCCAGGCTGGACCAGGCTGTAAGAATATGTACACGGCGACTCAAGGCGCCTCTGTATCCCGATTCGTGGTGAAAAACAGTCCATCCCTCAGCGATGGGCTGATGACTTTTAACGTACAGATGCACATATCCTGGAGGGCAGAAAAACAAGCAACAATCTGGGTAAATAGGCGTGTAAACACGCTCTGGACAGAGCGCCAAACCACGCCACGGTCAGGATAAGGCAATGCAGGAGGGTGGACAGGAAAACGCCTGAGTTCAGGCCATATATAGTCTCGAGACACACGTCGACTGGTCTGGATTCCGCAAATGCCATGGAACCAGACCACACACTCAAAAATCGCAATGCCGATGACAGCGGCATCCGTTGCGCAACGTCGTATGGGCTTCAAGGCCCCAAGAGCTCAGAATTATGAAGGTCAGTCGCCCTACCTGGTTTCCCAAGGATTCAGCAGGGGGGGGGAGTGACGAGTAGAAGAAGAGAGGGGCCATCCCCCTCTGGATTCAGCAGGGGGGGGTATATGGCCACTCTGTCACCGAAAGATGGAAGACAGCAAGCAAGTAAGGGACGATTCGTCGGCCTCACAAGCGCTCATAACACATCAGGGGAGAGCTCAGGGCGCTGATCAGGCACCCCTGGCTGCAATCGCCCGGGTGAGTGCTGCCAAGTCCGAAACGTGGATCTTGGTCTTGTGTTTGCGGATGTACTCCATGAAGGGAGTATTGACCCGCGGCACGAATGAGGAGACGGGTTCCCAGGTGTCGTGGGACGGCCCATAGCCTCGCCAACGAACCTTGAACTCCAGACCTCCGGGTGCCGAGGCCTTCGGACGCTGAGCCAGGATCCTCTCGACAGTATAGTCGTCCTGCTCAGCATAGTCGTCGTCCGAATCGGCCTCATGTTTGGCGTAGTCCAGGGACACATGTCGGCCACGGAGGTCGGGTTCCCGCACACGGAGTTGACTCTCGTGGCGCTCCCGGAACTGTCCGTGGCCCACCTTGATGCGGTAGGTGCCCTCACCAATCCTGCGGACCACCTCGCCGGGTGTGAACCAGGTTTTGGTGCGGTGGGTGCCCATGGGGCGGGGTCTGATCACCCACACCGGGTCTCCTACCCTGAACTTCTGCGCTGTCGAGCTCGGGGCGGACTTCTGACGCTCAGCATGCTCCTTCTCAAGCTGCTGGCGGATGTCCCGCGCCGTTTGCTCTTGCCGCGCGAAGAACTCCTTGGCATCCATAGCCATGCCATCACCAGACAAGGGAAGTCCCCTACCCAGGGGGTCCCTGCCGAAGAGAATCTGGTGAGGGGACAAACCGCCCGGAGGGGGGGTGTCATGATGGGCCTTCAGAGCAGGCCACATCTCCTCGAACCAGTTCCGACGTGGATTGGTGATGTGGATCTTGCGCAGCTTCTCGAACAGCTGCCGTCCAGCCACCTCAGCACGGCCGTTAGACCGGCTGAGATAGGCCACGCTCTTGGCATGACGTATCCCCATGAGGGAACACATAGCCTTGAACCAGCCACCAGTAAACTGGGGCCCTCGGTCACTGCAAATGGTGCGGGGGATGTCAAAGACGGTCAGCCAATGACGAATCATCATGACTGCCACCTCCTTGGCAAGCAACCCCTTTTTGCGTGCCGGAACGGCTACAACGTAGCCGCTGTGGCGGTCCACACAGAGAACCACACAGTCAAAGGTCTCCTTGCCTATGTGCACTTCGGGCATGGAGAAGACGTCCATGGCCACGCTCTCCATGGGCTGATCAGGAACCGGGGTCCATTGGGGTTCTCCCTTGACGTTCCGGTTGTCGGGATTGCAGGCCTGACAGACCGAACAACCCTTCCTGACCTTCTTGATGGCGGTGTAGAGAACGATATGGTCGATCTCGAACCGACGCTGCATGTCAAGAGCTTGCTTCTTGACCCCTGGGTGCAGCATGTGGTGGTGCCAAGCTTCACACAGCTCGAGCACCCGGGGCTCCGGGACTAGCAGCTTACCATTCCGGTAGAGCTTGCCATCTTCCTCGGTCAGCCCCTTTGGCCACTTCTGCCCGTCGTCAGGGTCGGTCACAGCCCTATACTCGGCCGCAAAGGCCTCAGACTTGGCGTAATCGTCGGTCCAGTCGTCCTGGAGGCAAGACTCCGGGAAGAGGTGCTTGTCGGACTCAGTTCCCACAGGGGGTGCCGGACCGGGCCTTCCGCCCGCGGCACCCACAGGGGCGAGTACACTGACCGTTCTGCTCACCCTCGAAGCGAGGGGGGCATCTGCGGCCATGACGACGAAGCATTTGGCACCCTCCTCCTCCATCAGGCGCTCCATTTCAATGATCCTCTTGGCTTCAGCGGTCTCAGCCTCATCGCCATGGGCAGAGATATCCTGCATGCCCTTGCTGGCGGGATAGGCCCACCTACTGAGACAGTCCGCCACGGTGTTATCCTTTCCAGGAATATAAACAACCGTAAGGTCGAACTTGGCCAAGGTCTCGTGCCATCTTGTCCGTCGGGAGGCGGGACCCGAGGGGGTGTCCACGTGCTCCTTGTGCCACGACTGCAGACTCTGATGGTCGGTGCAGACGGTGACGGGATGGAGGGCTATGTACCCAGCCCATTTCCTGAGAGCCATGACAATGGCATACGCCTCCTTTTCACGGGGCGTCCACGTCCGTCTCTGGCCTTCCGCCAGGACTCGGCTCCAGAAGGCCACGGGCACGTGCCTCCCATCGTCAAGCACTTGCTCCAACACAGCGCCAATGGCGTAGTCGGAAGCGTCGGTGCGCAGGACGAACCCTCCGTCGGGATCCACGAGGTGCAGACCCACTGCGGATAGCAGCGCCTGCTTCATCCCCTCAAAGGCACGGTCAGACTCTTCAGTCCAGACCAAAGCCTTCTTGGACCCCTTCTTGGTCTCCTCTTGGTTGCCCTTGAGCATGGTCGTCATGGGGGCTGCATACTCGGCATACATTTTGATATACCCCGAGTAGTAGTTGCAGAACCCCAGATACGCCCGTAGCTCAGAGACCGTCTTGGGCTTTTCCCAGTGCTCAATCGCAGCCACCTTGCCAGGTATGGGCTTTCGCTGCCCGTTCCCAACTACGTGGCCAGCGAAGACCACCTCGCTTACCGCAATGGTGGCCTTGTCACTGCTGCCCGTGAGCTTGTGCCGAACCAGAAGGTCCAGCACTCGAGTGACGTCCCTCTCGTGTGCCTCCAGGAGCTCCTCGTAGCTCATGCTGGGGTCCCCGGACGCGATGATCACGTCGTCCACGAAGGGGTCCGCACAGTCGCGCACCGGCTCAAGCAGGTTCTCCAGCATCCGCTGAAAAGCCGCATTGCCGTTGGTGACGCCCATGGGCATCACCTTCCACTGGAGAGGTCCAAGTGGAGTGCTCATGGCTGTGCAGGCACGGGACTCTTCGGCGAGAGGCATCTGATGATAACCATGTTTCAGGTCAATCACCGTGAAGATCCTCCGCCGGTGTTGCTTTTGCAGCATGTCCTCAATGAGGGGCAGCGTATAGCTGTCGTGCTGCGTTTGGGCGTTCAGGCCGCGGTAGTCGACCACGAGCCGCCACTCACCGGCAACCTTCTTGGGGACGACGAAGCAGGGAGAGGCCCACTCGGAGTGGCACGGCTCAAGCCAGCCTCTCTGGATGAAGTCACGGAGGATCTTCTCCATGGCTTCTTTCCTCTCGCCCCTCAGGGCAAACTCCCGGTGGCGATACACACGGGGGTCCTGCTTCAGTCGTATCTTGGCCTCGCCATACGGTCCACGCACCGGTGGGGGGAACACAGGCTTTCCGCTGAAGAAGGTCTCGCCATACTTCTGCTTCAGCCTGGCCCTCAACGCCTGGATCTTGGGGCAGTCATCGGACTCCGCCCTGGCTTTTCCGGGCACTTGAACCACGGAGCTTACTTGAGGGGTAGCGACCCCGCTCGCTTTCGGCTCAGGTGGTCTTCCCAGGTGGCCCAAAGGGCCATCTTTGGTCTTGCCTCGGAACAGATCGCCGTAGGTGGGTGGGTTACCGCCAGGCGGCTCGTCTTGGCTGGACATGTGATCCAGCACCCTCTGCACGAAGGTATTCCCGTCATAGGAACCGGAGACGATTGAGTCCACTTCCCACCAGGCTTTGTCCTGGCCCTTGCCCTCACGCTGGTTTCCCCAGTCGTGAAAGGGCTGATCCATATACCCCTGAACCAGATCCCACTCCTCTTCAGTGAGGGGGTCTTCGGAGTCCGATTCTTCGATGGCAACAGGGGGAACCGCAAAGCATTGCCTCCAAGGTTCTGCTATGATACGGTTGACACACACGAAGTCCGTGGTGTCGGCCTGATCAAGGCCCCCATCCACATAGTGGAATTCTGTTGGCCATCTCTGGGGTGGCATGGGCTGTCCCTTAGCGTCTTGATAGACACTCTCTCCAGCCGGTAGGACGACCTTGTTCAAGGTCATGTTGGTCAACGAAGCTACCCAATGTCGGGTACTCTCCTCCTCGGTGCATCCCATAGGAACAACCAGCACTGCCTTGGAGCGGTCCTTGCGAATCTTCGCTATCGCTCTTGGAATGTCCCAACGGGGGGAATGGATCCACATCAGTCCCTGATGCGGACCCCAGTGCTTCTTCCACGCGGAGTCCTGTGCGCTCCAGTACTTCTCACACACCCGCAGATGGGCGGAGGTTCCTGAAGAGAACGCATCCAGGGCCAGATCCGAAGCTCCCAAGTCCGCGACAACTCGGCTCGCCACTTCCGGCCTTACGCCGTACTCCTGGTTTGCAGGACCAGTTGGCTCAGTGTCCAGCGCGGCCACTTCGAGCTGATTGCGTTCGGGGTGGATCCATTGGCATTCCACATGGTGCTCAGGCGACGAAAGCCACGAGAGTTGGTCGTCCTGGTACAGGGTCATAGAGGCCTGGGCCGGGAGAACGCCGGAGTCCGTCTCCATCATGAAGTCGTACCCGACGATCATGTCCCAGTCCATCTCGGCCTCGTAGAAGCTACCGTGCAGGAGGATTTCCTTGCCGAGGTCTGGGCGGCTCAGCTCACGATGGTTCACGAACTGCAGCCCAATGGCCGCTTCCTTCGTGCCTCCCACCATGTACTGGCCGTTCGCCACCTTCAGCCTGACAGGTTTCCGACTGTCGGTCAGACACTCTGGTGGAAGTAGGCCAGCCTTGACCAAGCTGACTTGAGCTCCCGTGTCGACCAACACGTCGAAAACCTTTTCCACTTCCCCGCATAAGGCACGGACCTTAAGATGCAACTGCCGCTCGCGACCGACACGGCGCACGGCGTGCAAACTCAGGATCTCCGGCCGTTCCAGAAGCTCCACAAGCGACTGGTGCAGGTCGTGGACAATGGGCTCAGGCTGCCCATCTGCAGCATCCAGCTGCGGTCCGGGTGATCCTCCGATACTCTCGGATAGATCCTGTAGTACATCAAACACGTTCTTGGTCGCGAAGGACGGACGGGTGCAAGGGTTCGTGCCTTCACTTGCCCTCAGCCCGCCCCCGCGACTGGGCGCCGGACCGGGCCCTCCGCCCGCGGCAGTCCCCTTGTGCTTATCGACTCCCGACTGGGATGGATCGGCGCTTCCCACGTCACCATCCTGCGACCGCCCTAGCTGGGGCCCTTGGCTGCAGGGGCTCCGCTAGGGGGCGTCGGTTGTGGAAGAGGGGGTGTTCTCCTCGGCCTCAACGTCGTTGACGCCCTTCTTTCTTCCCCCTTTACCTCCTCCTTTACCCTTCTTGTCCTTGTCCTTGTTCTGGTCATTCTGGTTGTTCTCCTTGTTCTTGTTGTCCGACCTGGGGACCCAGTTCCGCTTGATCTCCTGGATCTCCTTGGCCAACTCGGTCCCCACCGACGACATCAGCTTGGCCAGCTCGTCCTTGTCGACCTCCATTTTGGCTTCCCGGATACCCGCGGGCGCACGCTTCTTCGACCCGTGCGCCTTCTTGTAAGCCTCCGTGTCGGCCTTGTGGACGGGGCATGTTCGGTGGTCATGGTTGAAGCCTTTCTTCCTCCCATAACACACGAAACAGCCCTGAGGGTCAGCTCGTATGAACTCCCCAAAGGACAGCGGAGGGTCGCCAATGCGGCGAGGATCCCTCTTCTCCTGCTTCCTCCAACCCTGCTGCAGGGGCTTCCAGTTTCCCGGCTTGCTCC
Source organism: Eutreptiella sp. 'Long Island Sound 2002' (assembly GCA_964036045.1). Lineage (NCBI taxonomy): Eukaryota > Euglenozoa > Euglenophyceae > Eutreptiales > Eutreptiaceae > Eutreptiella > Eutreptiella sp. 'Long Island Sound 2002'. The sequence goes on from OZ038401.1 coordinate 3,539,241, forward strand.
CCGTGTTCAGGTTCTTGGCCACGAAGGCACAAACGGCCACTTCGGCGGGCTCATCGTCGTCGTCATCGTCGACGAGAGTCTCATCGCCGCCGGCTCCTGCTGGGTCCATGGCAGATTCCCCGCCAGGTCCCTCGCCAACGTAGTTGACGTCGCGGTCGCCGGGCCTCAACCCGCGGGTGTGGTGGAGGTTTCGGTACTCCTTGAGTACTTCCTCGCCAACCCACTCCAGGATCTCGTCGCAGCTCATCCGCGCCGGGATGGGCTGCAGACGGATGGTCTGGCCGCTCAACTCACAATCGTCAAGGCGCCACATCGCGGTCTTCTCGCGATCGCCCGAGACGGTGATGAGAAGAGGGTTCCGCAGGGAGTGCCGTTTGACATCCCGGGCCACGTTCTTCTTCGCCCAAGACACAACGTTCGTATGATACTCCTTGGGGAGCATCATCTTGACCGTGTGGTTGGACTTGGCCCTCTTGGATTCCTCCTTGGTGACCCTCTTGATCCATGCTTCTGGCAGCATGGAGAGCAGGCGAGCCTGCTCGTCACCCTCGTTCCAATCCTCCACATTGCGGCGGAAGAGGGTGTATTTCCCTCGGAAGTCACGCCAGTCCCGTAGGCGGATCTCCCGTCCATCATGCTCAAGCTTGATGGACTTCCAGCGCTTGGCAGCCACCTGCGGAGCGTGCACCTGCTCCTGCTCGTTGAGCCACTTCTTGGCGTCCTTGAGGGCCTTGATTTTCCCCTCCTTGGTCGCCACGAAGTATAGCTCGCCGAGCACTTCCGGCAGGCGGTACCTGAACCGTTTGAAGACATATCTCTCCGCATCCGCGGGAGGTAGGTCTTCAGTGACGGTCAGCCCCCAATCGTCCAGCTTCTCCAAGAAGCGGTCGAGGTTGAGGGGGTTGCCATCGTACATGGGGGGCTTGATGTCCTTCAAGTCTTCCCACACGGCGGCGTCCGCGGCCTTAGAGACCATGAACGCCGGCCGCGAGGTCGACCGAGGTTCCCATCGGCCTCGCCCACGGACTCCCACGGCCGCCACGTCCATCTCCTCCAAGGAATCCCTGTGGCTGCGCCGCGGTTCCTCCACGTACGCTGAACCGAAATGTTCACGCCGTACTGCATCCATGTACGCATCCTCATCACGGCGCCGGCGGCTGCGTTCAGCGGCCTCCCGTCGTACACCACGCGGCGGGCTGATGTCGAACTCCTCCAGGTCCAGGTCCAGGTCCAGGTCCTCACCTTCGCCGACATCCCACTCCACGTCTCCTCTGGGGACCTCATCCCTGAGTCCACCATAACGTCCTCCAGCCCTGGGGATTGGCACCGGGGCTGGTGGCGGGCGTCGGGGGCGTACAGGCGTCCGCGGTGGAGCACGGCGGTTGTGGTAGTCCGCGCTGAGCCACTCATCGCGCCATTCCTCACCGCCATTGCCGGGCGGCACGCGCTCGTTGCGGCGGCCCGCGCTGTGGTGAGAGGGGGCGGTGAGAGAGGGGGCACTGGCGCTGGGGCGACTCCTGGGGGCTCCGCCGGGGGCGTGGGGTCTGCCTGGACCTGGTCCGGGTCCCCAGCCGTCGTCCGACGAGCCAGACTCCAGGGGTGGGTGGTCGCTGCCGACTCTCCCACGGGCTTCCAGCGCATCCAGCCTCTCCTGCAGGCCGCTGACGACGTTGGTCAGCGACTTGGTCTCGGCCCTGGCGATGTCCAGGTCCTTCTGCGCGCGCGCGGCGACCCCGGAGATGCGAGCCATCTCGACCTTGCCCGTGTCTACCTCGCACTCGAGGGCAAAGACCCTCCTGAGGAGGTAGACAATCCACCGCCACGTGGTGTCCGGGTCGCCGTTCCCTGGTGGGTCGTCGGGGTCCCCAGGGGGTCCTCCAGGAGGGCCTCCGCCGGGTCCGCCCGGTCCAGGGGGTCCTCCCCCGCCCGGTGGTCCGCCTCCAGGGGGTCCACTCGGTGGGCGTCCTCCAGGGGGTCCTGATGGTCCTCCGCCAGGGGGTCCCGGTGGGTCTCCGCCGGGTCGCCTCGGTGGGTCCGAGGATGGGCGCTTCCTCGTGATGCCGAACTCCATGTCGTCATCCTCGTCCATGTCGCCCCACCTGGGCGTCTCGGTCACGGAGGACTCCGAGCTCCGGTAGGGAGGAGGGGGATCCTCATCCTCACCTTCCGGTTCCATGGGGACGTCTCCGCCGCCTCCGCCCGTCCAAGCCACCACTTGGCGATGTCGACGGCCTCGTTCATCCCCGTCACTGGCGGTGAAGAAGGGGTCACTGTCGTGGGGGTGCCCACCCGCTGGCCTCCGCGGCCTCTCGGGGGTCTTCCCCTTGCCCTTCCTCCGTCGACGGGCGGTGGTGCCACCGCTCCCACTGCTGCCCGTGTCCGCCTCATCCAGCTTCATCCTGGAGGAGGCGTCCCCTTCGAAAAGCCTTCGAAGGGTCTCCACTCGCGATCCTCCCGGGGGAGTCTCGTGGCGGAGTTTGGCCTCTGCCTCCTCCATTGCGGCGGCGGTGGCTGCGGCAGCTCGCGCTTCGGCCTCTTCCCGAGCACGAGCCGCCTCGGCTTCCCGGGCCTGCAGCAGCCGCGCCTTCTGCGCTTCGAACGCTGCCAGCTCCGCCTCCGTCTTGGCCTTCTCCTCAGCGACCTTCCGTCGCGCGGCCTCGATGGCTTCCTTCTTGGCGGCATCCTCCTGGGCCTTAGCCGTTGCTTCGGCGTGGGCCCTTTCCTCCGCCTCCTTCTTTGCCCTCTCTTGGGCAAGCGCCTCTTCCAGCGCCTTCACCTCGGCCTCCCTGCAGGCAATGGCCTCCTGCGTCAGGCGGGCTTCCTCGTCGGCTGCCGCCAACTCACCGTTGACCTGGGCAGTCGCTGCCCCATGGGCGGCCACGGCCGTGAATCCGGCCGCAATGGCCGCCACGGTCTGGGCGTGGATGGCCATGCCATGCGCCCACTGCGCAGCCTCCTCCTGGGCGATGCCGGTGGCGCCCTCCACGGCAGCGCTGTACTGCCTGGCCCGTTGCCGGGCAACCCGACGGTTGCAGGGCACCCCACAGGCGCGCTCACATGCGCGCGCCACGTCCCTTTCGGGAGCGACGCTGCTGCTGGAGCTGGCCTGGTCGGCCGGCATCCTCCCGCGGTGGGCCGACTCCACGTCGCTGCTGGGGCCTGCTGGGGCCTGCCGGGCCCTCAGGAGCAGCCGACGGGGCTTGGCCTGGGTCTGCTTGGCGACTTGGATGTAGTCGCCAAGGGTGGTGGAGCCGGGGTGGTGTCCACCATTGGGCCGTTGGGGACTGGGGGCTGGGGTTCCGCCCTTGGCGCCTTGGGCGGCTTCGGCAGCCAGGGACTCCTGGTACTCCCGCCACCTCCGGTCCCTCTTCTTGTCCCCGGCGGACCGCTTCTCCGTCCCCCGAGACGCGCTGCTGCTGCCCTGCAGCCTGCGCTCGCTTCCCGGTTCCGGGAACTTCTTTTCGATCACGTCCCACAGGGAGACGTTGATCGAGGCGCCCGACGGGTAGGCGTTGGGGTCCTCGTCCTCCTCAATCCCGTCGGGGCGCAGCCCTTCGCCGGGCCTGTCCGGCCGGGTCCACGTCCTCCAGCGCCTCTGCTGGTGGCGGTACTCGTACCCTTCCGCCCGCAGCCAGTCCTCCACGGCCTGCAGGCGGTCGGGGGCGATGTCCGTGCGGAGCTCGAAGCTCCTGGGCATGCCGCCTTCGCACTGGGGGTTGCTGTGGCGGTAGTGCTGGTCCCAAACCAACCCACGCAGCAGGCGTGCTGCATGGGGGTGGGGCCGCGGCCACGTCCTGCCCGCTTCCTGCCAATTCACCATGGCAGCGGGGGCGTAGATGGTCTCGAAGTCCTTGATGTGCACTCGTTCAACTCAACGAACTGGTTGTGGTTGTTGAGCAGGGTGCTGCAGCACGGGATTGGAAGTGCGGCTGGTGCTGGTCAGCCGGTGGTTGTGGAGGTGGTTGACGCGGCCTTGCTGGTCGGCCGATGGGACTCCGGGTCGACCGATGGGGCTGATGCAGGAGTCCTGGTCTGTGCACCTCTTTCACGGCTGCTGCGCGGTCAGGGCGGTGCTCTGGACGGCGCTGCGAGCTCCGTGACGAACTCGGCGCTGTCGCTGAGTGGCGCTGCGAGCCGCTGCGCTGCGCTGCGAGACGCTGCGCTGCGCTGCGAGCTGCGAGCTGCGCCGCGCTGCTGCGACGCGCTGCTCGGGGTTGGTGGCCCCGAGTGGCACGCGAGGGTTGGGTAACCCCGCGGCGGTGAAACGCTTTTGACGCGTTCCCGTGGGGGGCCGGCCACGGGACGCTGCGGAGACACGCACAGGTGAGCAGGCAGGCAATGCACTACGCTCACAAGGGCATCACTGCGCTCATGTCATGTGACAAAGCGTTTCAGAATCCTTGCCACTCTGCAAAGAGGGAACAAAAGTATGTACAACAACACATCAGGATATGTACACATGGGGTTAAGACTGGACTGGGGTAGGGGCATCAAGGGACAATAGACACTCAGTCCCAACTCATATCCCAATCCCAGGTCCGACCCTCTCAGTGGCTGGTAGGGGCGGGGGCTCAAACACAACCCATGCCCTGCTCACTCCGGACCCTGAAACCCTGCCAATGGGAGAGGTGTCCCGCACAGCCACAGGCGAGTTCCTGGAAACCAATGAACTCCGAGGCCAACCGACAGTGGCTCCCTATGCTCCCTTAACGGCAGGTCCCAGCTCCTCTCTGAGCCAGAGATATGGCCCCGCCATTATCACCCAGGAGTTGGTAGCTGAAAATGGGCTGTTTCAGCCCAAACTGAAATTAACTCAAAAATCCCCAAAATTGACCCCTCGTCCGGACCAGCCAGAGGTAGGGACGAGGCAACTGACCCTATGCCCTTCGAGTACGAACTCCCTGGAGCCCTCACCCAACCTGGTTCCCTTTGAGGTCCCGGCATCAGGGCAACACGGACGAGTCAAGTGGGGTCATGATGCCAAAATCACCAAAATTGGCGTCATTCCCACGCGCGGCTCGCTCGGCCAAGGTGAGGCCAATGGCCCACAGGGTAGGAGGCAGGACCTAGGACTAATATCTGAGTGTACAACTTAGATTTAGGTCCGGGCTCCCTATGGGCTTAGAGAAATGGGGCCGCCAATTGACCACACGGAAGGGGGAAATTGGGGTCCCAAAATTGGGTCATTTTGGCTGCTTGAAACGAGCCAAAATTCGGTGTGCTCCCAATAGTATATCTCCACGCCGGCTTGGAGATCGGATCCGCCATTCCATACGCGATCCACCGGGAGTCCAATGGAGACCCCCATGCCCTTGGCTCACAAAGATCTCCATGCTACTTGGCGTGGTGACGATCCCAATTGGGTCCACAAATGCAAAAATGGCAAAATTGCCCATACTCAATTTGGGCTAGCGCCTTAACGAAGGCGGCTCCGCTTCGCCCACGTGGTGTGTGGACCATGGGGACCATTGCCCATAACACCCATGTCATATATGGTCCATTGGTCCATGCGTCCGGCGTGCACGAGGGTTAGAGCATAGTGCACGGCGGGCAGCAAAAGTGGAAAATTGCTCAAAATGGCCAAAAATGCGCACACTCATGGTTGGGGCAAATGAGGCACATGCCCGACTCGGACCGGAGTGTGCCATAGGATTGGTATCAAGTCATGTTGGTCCAACATATCCTTTGGGCGTCGCCCAACTCCTCCGATATTGGGTATGGCAGGGTCGCCAAGTGAGCCCATGATTTGGGATAGTCCCAAATCGCCAACATGGCGGCCACGGTATGCCAAGCCTAAGAGGAGTTATTCGCCGGGTCCAAGATATGTTGGGCACCGAAGTATGTACCCTCATATCATACTTGGGTCATGATGTCAATTGAGCGCAACGTTGAGATACACGGTCGCCACTTGACATCATGACGAGCGAAAAATGGCAAAATTGGCAAAAAGACACACAAAGGTGCCTTGAAAGGCGCACAAATAGATTATAATATCTTCGCCCTGGATTGAGTAATCAACTAATCCTTCTATACACAATGACTTGACACCAATGACCTTCGATCCCACATATGTGCTCCACTTGGGGCGCTTTGAAAGGTAACGAGCGCTGCCTTCCAAGTGGGCACATGAAAATATGGAAAATTGCAAAACACACACCTTGCTCCCAACGCATCGCTTCGGGTTCACCACACAAGCTTCCCTTCACGAAGGTTAGGCTTGCAATTGACTGTAGGGAGTATGGAGAAGGGGCTTGCACAATATGAGGTCCATTGGCGGGCTTGGCTTGGAGTAATGGACCCGCCAAATGGGCACACAACACAACACGTGGCACATACCACATATTGCCCAAAAATGTAGCTCCCACCACGATATGTCATGCCCCTCCAAGGGCATATCTTTGTGTCAATCGCTCATAGGAACTCAAGGAGAGTTCCTATGCAACACCAACACTTGCGCGCTACACTCGAAAGTTATCCTAACGCACGCAATGTCATGGCCAATGAGTTGTAACGCAAACTCTACCCTCTTGACCATGATCCATTACACTAGCGCGCACGTGTGGAGACGCAAGGCATATAATGCTTCCTAAATTACGTCGGGAGTATTGTGAATACATCCCACGTTTCCTTATCGTCAATACTCGCAAGCAACACGAGATATGACCTTCCCAAGTGGCCTCACGAATCAACTTTGTTTTGCCCATATCTTTAAGACAAATGGAGGGCAGGATAAAAGGGAAGTTGATTCGTGCATACGGAAGCACGTAGGTCCACTCGAAAGAGGTCAAATCAAGTGCGGGGATGTCGAAGTCGAAAATCCGATTTCGACATCATGAAAAATTCGGATTAAGGTTGTGAGTATTAATTATGAAAATTGCGGAAGCATCCATGCAGTTCCTGGCAACTTTGGAGCCTTCGTGACGGATAGCGCTAAAATTTCCATTATAAACAGTTAAACTGGCGGTTACGGTAAAGTCGCGAACCAACCGCCAGCAGTCAAAACAGTGAGTATCGGAACGGAAGCGTAAAAATTGACGGAAACAATATGAAAATAAAACCCTGTTGATTCCTGATATTCTGATACACAAATCTCCGCTGGCGGTGCATCGGTTGCCGATGCGGGGCTTCACGGCACGGAACACGCCGTGCATGGGGTTAGTGGACCGGAGACCGGTTGTATGCCGTAACCTGGCCATGGGGTTCTGGGTACCGCTTCACTACTGGGGTTGTGGGCTGCAGGATGGGGGTGGCGTACACCCCTATTCCTTTGGAGATGATGTGCTTCGCTTGGGGGGACAGGGCTATGAGTCCCTGCTCCGGCTGTCCTTGTGTGAGGTAGGAGTAGATGTAGTGGAGGATGTAGGCTGTGTCGGGGTTTAGGTCGTGGCATGTGAGGGTTTGTGTTTGGTGCTCCGGTGTGTGGCAGGAGTGGTGGAGTGGATAGTAGGGGTGCTCGTGCTTGCCCGTTCTGCCTGGCTCGTACATGCTGTAACGGATGGCGACCCCTGCCGGGTCGGGGCGGGGGCATGTGGGTGTAGTGGTGAAGAGCCATTTGGGCGCGTGGTCGGGGTTCCATGCTACCGTGGGGTTAGTGTCGGTGCGGTGGAACCATGGGGCTATCCATGCGTAGGCCTGTGGTGGTAGGTGGGTTGTGGGGTGGGTGTGGTGGCGTGCTATGAGGTGTAGTACGGGCCATGGTGTGGTTGGTGCCTCGGGGTCACAGGCCCAACATGTGCGTGGCATGCTCTGGGAATCTTGGGGGACCTTTGGCAGGTCTCGGGCGGTCATGTGGTGCTTCGGTATGCGCCATTTTGCCCCGTGGTGGATGACGGTGGTCTGCGTGGGTTTGGCTTCGTTCGGGGCCAGTAGCAGGGTTAGTGGTGGGACTGGGCCCGTTACCGGGGGGACGGGTTCGTGTTTCGATCCGGTGGGTGTGTAGGGCGGTGTCGCTGGGATGGGTCGCGGGTGTTGCTTTGTGAATTCTCGGTACGCTGTGCGCATGTCTTTGCTGCCCGGTAGAGTGTGTCCCGCTGCTCGTGCCGTCTGCGTGAGGTACTGGTGGAAGAGGCGGTATTGTGGCCATTCGGGAAGCTGTAGAAAGGGGGTGTGGTGTGCCCCGCTGTGGTGCAGGACTCGCATTTGGGAGAGGGTGACGTATACTACGGTGATGGAGGCCCCGACAAGGTCTATGGTGTGGATGGTGCCCTTGGGGTGATGGTGGAGGTCCCCGCAGAGGACCGCTAGTGGCCCTTTCTCTGGGCATGTGTGGTTGGTGAGTATGGCGTGGTGTGGGGATGGGAGGAGAAGTTGCAGGTGGTTCCATAGGCGCGTGTTCATGTTGGTGGGCATGCCCGTCTGGTGGAGTACCCAGCGCGGGCCCGTTGTGCGGCTTGGAGGCGGTCCCGCGGGCCCTCCACTTGGCAACCGTGAACGTTTTTCCATCGGTCTCCAAATTGCCATGTTGTGGTTGTTAGAATAGTTTTTCTCAACTAGAAAATGCCATTATAAAAGAATTTGTACCCCTGCAGCTTTTCCAAAAAGAATTTTCAATTAGAAAATGCCATTGTAAAAGATTTTGTATTCTTGCAGCTTTCCCAAAAGCAAATCTAGGGGAATGTCATGCACACAGTGCAAAGTTTTGGATGTCCACAAATACCCGTACCCTAGTTTCGGCCCTTTTTGACAAGTTTTTGGTTTCGTACCAGGGTTTTTTAAAGCTTCTTAAGCATTTTGGATGTGGCATATTTGAATTGTCAAGGTGCTCCACGCAAGACAAGAGATGGAAAGCATTGAAGGAAATCATGTGTGAAAGCTTTGAGGATGTTCACCAAGATCAGCAAATGGCAAGGTACAATTACACACTGATGAACCTATGCATGTGTAGATGCGTAATTATGCATGTGGATTTTTGGCGCCCTTGAAGGCCCTTGAAGGCATTTTCATTGTTCTCATCTGGGCTTTGCTGCTTCGCCGTGCGACTAGACAGGTGACACGTATTCTTGGGTGAGTATCCCAGCCTATGCGTGCTCAGTATGCATGCAGTGCGCACGCAGTGTAAGAACTTGGCCTAGGTAAGCAGGTGCAACACGAAGTCAAGTCAATGCATGAAGTCTATACACAAAAAGGTTGTATAAACAATGTCGAATGAAAAAACATGGCTTTAATGAAAAAGCTGATAGAGGTTTGATTGGCTGTAGCGAACTTTGCATTGCCTGTGCACTCACTGCATCAGGCAGCCACTAGTTAGGAATCTTGAGCACTGCGTGTCAAGTTGATATAGCGTGTGGCTTGGCCAAATTGGTCAAGCACTGCATTGAAGAAACATCGACAAAATAGAAGTGTCACAAAAAGCAAACAGATTTTCGGAGCATCTACGTTTTGGCGTAAGGTAAAATGGCCAGTTATGAGGCCAAAGCTTTAGCGTTGGGCCTGGCGGCTGCGATTACTGTCGGATGGTAAATTTGGACATGTAGGTAGATCAACAATGAAAGTTTTGATTTTAAATCCATCGTCACTTGCATTTCATTAGTGGCTGGGGAAATCTCACTTCTGCCAGGCACCAGAATCGCACCGGATTTGGGGTGGTGACCAAAGCAGAGCTAGGCAAGAAGAGGTGTATTACGCCGATTTGCACGCTTTCAGTACCAATTAGTGCCTGTTTGTTTGTTTTTAAATTGCATTCCTTTTATTTAAATATTTAGATGCGGGCGGCGAAGGGTCGTGCCAAGGCCTGGCTCATGGATGTCACCTCAAGGGAGCAAAGGAGGTCTCGAAGGCCTCAGCAGAAGCAAAGGAAGCCGCCACACCCAAGGCCGCCCCGTGCTGCATCTACCCGCTTCCCAAGGACATCTGTGAGGTTACCAAGGCCGCCGCCGTTGCCATTGCTGGACAGATGAGCCAGCGAAAGGCATCAAGGGAGCACGCCGTCAGCCGCTCAGATGTACAGCGCGCTGTTGATCACCACAGGTACACCACAGCACGGAGCACGGACTTGTCTCTGCCCTGTTCGTCATCTGGGATCTAACCTTGCATTGCTGTCTGCCATCTTCATCTTCTGTCTCTGCAGGGTGGGAGACACGTTGCAGCCCAAGCGCAGAGGGCCCAAGCCTTTGGTGGACGAGAGCGCGCTGGTTGAATGGTTGGAGCGAGAGCGCCAGCAAGGAAGGCCAGCCACAAGGGACAACATCATCAGCGAGGCATCCAGGATGTACAAATACAGCGTGCGAACAGATGACAGGCCGTCGACAACGCTGACGCTCAAGAGCATGGAGAAGTGGTGGCGCCTCTTCCTTCGTCGCCACCCTGAGGTGTCTGGTCGCCTTGCGCAGCATGCTGAGAGTGTGCGCCTGGACAAAAAGCGGACGAAGGACGAGTGGATGACCTGGTTTAATGAGTCCCTGAGTCCAGCGCTCGCCAAAGTGGGGTACGACCCACAGTATGTGTTCAATGAAGACGAGTCAGGCATGTTCATTGACTTAGACACAGGCAGCCTTAAAGTGTATGTCCTAAGAGGTACTAAAACTTGCGCGAGGAGGAGAGGCTACAACAGACGCCACGTGACCCCGGTGGCATGTGTACGCGCTGATGTCTTTTATGTTCGTCGTGCTCTGTTGTGGCCTAGTGCGCTGACCAGAGGAGACCTGTTTCAGCATGAGGCTTGCCCTATCTCAGTGAAAGCCACCAAAACAGGCTGGTCCTCAGAGGACATTTTTATCGAGTGGCTGAGGGCGTTTGCCTCCCTCACCAGCCCAACTGCAAACCCCCATAAGGCTGTGGTCCTCATTGTGGATGGCAGCAAAACCCATCTAACAAGAGCCATCATTGAGGAGGCTGTAAAAATGGGAGGGCACTTTGTGGCGCTCCCCAGCTACTTGACTGATGTGGTCCAACCTCTGGACCTGAGTGTTTTTAAGCCTTTCCAGGCAGTGCTGAAAAAAAGACAGCGCAACTGGCGCGCGAAGAACAGAGGCAAGAGCATCACACCCTCTCTGTTTGTGAAATTTGTCACTGAGTCTTGGATGCACCGTGTCACCCCTAGTGTCATCATGACTGGGTCCAAGAGGGCAGGCATCGCTCCATTCTCCCCGGAAAATTTCTTGCCAGCTTGGATCCTTGTCGTCTGGCCTATCAAGCACCGCCTCCATCTGCTGCAGAACCTGCTGCAGAACCTGCTGCTGAAGCTGTGCTACCCTCACTTGAAGCATCTCCCCACGGAGTTCATAAGGTAGATTTGCAGTGCCAGGGCACCAGTCGAGCAATCAACATGGCTACTCGGCATGACCCATGGAACATGAGGCTTGGTGGTTTTGTCACTTCCGAGTCTTTCAGAGAAGCAGCGGCCAATTATGAGAAAGAACAGGAGAGCAACAAGGAAAGGCCTGTGTAATAAAATCGACATCTCAATTGCAATCTCATTTCATTTGCAGTCACAGAAATTATTCACGTGATCAATTGTGGTGCAGACCAGATCGGCGTGCATGGGATGCGTTCGCGTGCCCGTTTGGTCGCGCGCACCGCAGGCCTGTACACAGTCGGTGTTGGATTTGTGGGAATAGAATTAGATTCGGCATAACAAATTCCATTGCAACGGTTAGTGCATGTTTGGTCATTTATATGTTGTTCCATACATTGCGTTGTTTGTAGTATGCCGATTTTATTCCGTTTGAGGAGTATTTCGACATTGGCTCATTGACTTCATTGACTTCAGCTATTCCTGTCCCTGTGCTTTGCTGCATTGTGTTTCCCCTTGCCCAAAATTGTTTGGTTCCGTGTTAGAGCTAAGAAGGTAGACACCAAACAACCAAGCAAGAGTCAATAAAAGAAATACAAAATCGGCATACGATTGGCCTTTTAGAACATGGAATTTGAACAACATGGCGCATTAACTGATGAAACACACCAAAACGATGATAGTGAGGTGAATGAACATCAACACTATCATAAAGAAAAATCACAATATCGCAAACAAAAATTCGGCAACGAAGTAGCCGAAAAAGTTAAATCGTTTGAACAATTGAGCAACTCGGATAGGTCGGGCTCGGAAACAAGCAATGATTCCTTCGCGGAATTCATTGAACAACACGTGGATCCAATGACATACAAAGAGAAAAAACGGCGACGACAATCTCGCCAAACGGTTAAATTGCTTTCCTTGCCCATGCCTTTGCCCGTGCCTTTCAAGGATAAGGGATATGCCTCTTTGAAAGATCTACAAGATCTAGAGCAAAGGGTACAACAAGTTCCGGATAGCATCATAGATAAATATGCCAAGCAAATAGGTGCAATTCAGGGACGCCTTGAGGAGGTTGAAAACAACACAGCATCCAAGGGCACGGCCGTTGACATCAGTAAGAAAAAGTCACTGCCATGTCTTTCTTGGAGGGCTTGATCCAGGCTAAGCCCCCCTTAAAACCCTTTGTTGATGCTAAGACAAACTTAAGTGTTTTTATCTCTCTTTTGTTGCCTAAAGTGCACTTTCTCAAAGTAACTAGGGTTGTGACCCTAGCCCCCCCATGAAGTTCACCCCTACCACTCAACTGAGCGGAGGTACCTTCCTTCATGGAGGACATACCAAAATAAATCAGGCATTTCATGCTTGTTGGCCTTGGAGGTTAAGCCTAGTGGTCTCCCACCCCAAGACCCCTATACTCAATTGTTTCTACCACTTATTGTGGTCCTACTTTGTAACTGTTTCTGAATTCAGTTGCTTGGCCAAGTCATTTTCTGTGTGGTCCTGACATCTATGCCTCTCAGTCCTAACCAGCACCATTTCACCCAAAAGAGTGCACATGAAGTGCCTAATGCAACCTCTGAGGCTAGAGTCTGACCAATTTTCATATAAAACCTTTTGTATTATCCATTTGTGATTGAATCTATGTGCATAAACCTGCTTTGTCTATCTGCAGCCCTTCTGTGTTACACTGGATTCCAAAACCAATCATTGATTCGATCCACATTCAGTCCTTGCTATACTTGCTGCTTTGGTTTGGGGTTTTCAACTACAAAACCTGCAGGAATACATCAAAAGACCTAGGGCATAATTCAAGGACATCTTTCCGGTAGCAGAGACAGTCCCTTGTGACCTTTTGAACCGACCCTGAGAAGAAGTGCAGAACAAAGGGTCAACAACAAGTTCAACATGTCCACGCCAAGCGTCAGGACCTGGCCTATCCGAACTGTCCAAGTACAAATGGGCAGCATGGCCCACCCAATGAGTGAACCACCACACCGAGCTCCACATCATCTCAGTGGCGCATCTGGGTCCCAAGGACATCCAGAACGCAGAAGGGCGGAAGAGAATAAAGGCCTTACAACCGAGGCCTTAGCAGCACACGGTGGAGACAGCTTCAGTCACCTCCACAGACGTGTGGCTGCTTCAGTATCAAGATCAAATTGTCCAGCTTCATCCTCAACTGCCATTGAAGGACCTGAGGAGTAACATGGAAAACACCCTGAAGCGTATTGCCAAATGCAGGTATAAGACCAAAATGGACAAACGCTCTGGTTTCTGGCAGGTTGACCTAACCGCCGCAGCTCAGGAGCTGCTGGCCTTTATAACCCCTAAGGGTCGTGTCTTCAAGTGGAAGGTCATGCCTTTCAAGGTGGCTAATGCCCCAGCGCTCTTCCAGGAGCTTATGAACAAAATTTTGTACATACTGAGGCGCAAGCCTCTAGTACAAGAGTTGATTTCTCGGGGTGCAGAAATGGAGGCTCATATCGACGACGTGAGTTTGGGTACTAATACCAAAGAGGACCATGTCCTTCTCCTCCGTGAATTTTTCACTGTCTGTCAAGAAAACCATCTCCGAATCAAACTCGAAAAATGTGAGTTTATGAAAGAGGAGATGGAGTATTTGGGTTTCGACGTGGGGTATGGCTGGTGGAAACCAGCCGCGTCTAAGATGCAGCCCCTACAGGACATGCAGATTCGCGATGACCCTAAGAAGGGTCTACACGATGTGAGGAGTTTTGTGGGCGCCTGTAATTTCTATCGGCGTCACATCCACAATTTTACTTACTCCTCTGCCCCCCTCACTGACCTGATCAAGAAAACTACTCCCTGGAGGTGGACCCCCAGAGAGGAAGAGTGTTTCCAGGAGTTGAAGAAGAAGATTGCCTCCTCCAACTGCCTGGGAGTGCCCCGCCCTGAGGGGGAGATAGTCCTGATCACTGATGCCAGTGATGTAGGGGGGGGAGGTACGATCTACCAATGGCAGGAGCTTAACCCCGCTGAACTAACCCACTGCCATTATCGTACTACTGGACTGAACCGTGATGGTTCGTTGAAACATGACTATCCTACCAGTGAGTGGCGACTGGTGCCACTGGGACACTGGAATTGGAAATGGAACCAAGCGCGTTCCAACTACAGCACCTATGTCCAGGAACTCCTGGCCGGTATGTTGGTGCTATCGTCACAATCCCGACTCCTGGGATCTAACCCTATTGTCTGGCTGTGTGACCAGGAGCCTGTGAAGTCTTTTCAGAAGGGCCCACCACCGGAAAAAGCAAAGCTAAAACGGTGGTGGACTTACCTGAGCCAGTTCAGGTTGACAGTGCATCATATCCCCGGGATTAAGAATGAACTGTCTGACTATATATCGCGCAACAACTTCGATGCGCTTATTGGTGAGAGCTCTGAAGCGCTCGCCAAAGAGGCTTTCCAGCGTATGGATGTCCAGCTTGACCTGTCCATGCGCACTGCTGGAATCCTGGAGGGTTGGAGTCTAACCGACTATCAGTCAGAGTATGAAGAAATTCTCCAAACCCTCAGCACTGGTCTCGAACCCCGTGTCATTGACGGGCACCAGTGGTATAAAAACAATCAGTACCTCTTCTACGAGGACCGAATTGTGGTGCCTGAGGCACGACTGGATGGGTGCCTACAGTGGTCCCATCTCAGTTCTGGTCACACTGGCGCTAATCGCTCAGTGGACTTCTTCCGTGAGTGTTTCTACTCCAGTCTAACCCTGACTGAACTGAGGTCGCGTATGCAGACCATTGTGGATGCTTGTGGCTGTCATGCCAGCAAGCAGAGCGACAGTAGGGATAGGGGTCTGATCTCCAGCTTACCCATACCCTATTGTGCTAACTCTCTTCTCTACGTGGATTACATCCACGGCCTACCACGCTTTGGCGGCTATGATAGTTGCCTCGTGGTCACCTGTGGTCTATCTCGCTTCACCCGTGTGTTCCCTTGCAATAAGAAAATCACAGGTGAGCAGACTGTAAAAATGTTGGTCGAACAATGGTTCGAACCCTATGGAGCACCTAAACAGGTGCACTCTGATGAAGATGTACGCATCCGGAGTGACACTGGGTGGTACAAACGAGTGCTAAATGCCCTCAACGTGGAGGTAACCACACGTGTGCCCTATACTCACACGTCTAACCCTCTCTGTGAGAGACAGAACCGTGTGGTGGAGCAAAACTTAAGAATCCTGATGAAACAGGAGCGCACCAAGGACTGGGTACGCCTAGTGCCCTGGGCAGTTCTGTCCATGAACTCACAGCGGAGCTCTTCTACGGGTTTCACCCCCCACGAACTGTTCCATGGAGGACGACCTGCTTGGTTCTTCAAAACCCCTTTCCCTGAGGACTTCAAGAGCCCTGTGGGAGATTGGCTGGAACACAAGCAGTCTCTGGCTAACCAGGCTGGTACTAACCTGAGGCACATTCGTGACCGTGAACAGAGCCGACGGAACCGCCTACGGCGACCTGCCAGCTTCAAGGTTGGTGACCTTGTTTTGGTACACCATTCACGCCTACCCTCCTGGCCACGTAACTGCCTACAGGACCCTTACTTTGGACCCTATCGTATCATCAAGATAGATGGATCCAGGATCCATGTCACGTGCAGTCCACGTCTAGGTGGTGAACTGCTGTGTGCACCTAAGCAGTTGAGGCACTATCACTCCCCTGACGACTTGTCTTGGGATGAGTGGCGCCTCAGCGACAGTGAGATTGAACGTATAGACCTAGAGAACGCTGCCAGTCCAGAGGAGGCAGACGAACTCGAAGAGATGACTGCCGATGAGATGGCAGTCTATGGTTACTACGTGGTTGCAGGTATTGCTCGCCACGAGTATAAACAGGGCTGGAAATTCCTTACCCTGTGGGATGGCTATGGGTTGTCTGAGGCGACCTGGGAACCTATATCAGCCTCCATACAACCAGATGGGAGTATCAACCCCATCTTCCGCACTTACCTCGTTGAGAACAACGAGGGGCAGCTCCTAACCCGTGCTGAGACTATGTCCCAGCGTAAGAAGCGAAACTAATTGCCCTGTGTCAGTCTACTGACAGGTGCAGTGAGCACTCTTCTGCAGACGTGCCTGTGTATGGGTGTAAGAGCAGTTGTCACAGTTGCCCCGCATTGCATCGCAGGACAGGACCGTTAGCCCCCCGCGACAACCACTCCCTGGCCGAAGGCCATTGGTTTCTCACAGACTACTGCTTACTGAGCACTGCACTGACCCTGTCTGTGCCCTGCAGACCCATGCCTATGGTTTCCAGCGTGAGCCAGGTGGCCGCTCATCAAGATTGCAGCCACCCAGCGAGTGTTTGCCTTGTTGACCATGTGTTGCATGGGTACTGCCCTAATGTAATGACCTTGGTGAGCCAACGAAGAACGGTGGCTTACTACACCAGGGGGGAATGACAAGCAAGGTGTTATGAGGCAAGGTGTGTCTTCCCTCCTTGGGGACAAGCGAGCCCACAGTTAGGACCCCTGACTGGTCCAGACCCATGGGGTTCTACCCTTCCTTACAGGGTTTACCATACCCCTAAGTGTGCTACGTATGTCTGTATGTGTCTCACTTCTCTCCCCAGCGTGGCTCCCGAAGACCGGGCTTCGCTGACGTCGGACTGAAGGTCCTAATCAGGTACTATTACCACTCCTATGGCGTCCAATTTCTGTGCTGGCGCCTATCCTTGGGGTAAGACGGCAAAAGCCCTACCTACTAAGAGGGGAGGGTGGCCAAGTGTGCTAAGGGCATACAAAACGCCCATTTTTGCTACAGGCCAAAAGCTAACGCACTCCCCTGCCCACGAGGAAAAGCACGCGGGACAGGAGACACCACTACACTACACTCACTAACGCCAGCACCGGCCTTCGAAGGCAGGGTGAGCACTCATCACTTGCACTCACCTCCTGCCAGGCCTGCTGACCTTAACCCCTACACACGCTACTGGGTGCTGCTGTCGAAGTTCACTCAGGCCCTAATGGCCCTCCTGTGAAGAAGACAAGAGAACACAGCGCTCCTAAGCAGCTGTGGCCTAACAGGGGACGCCACAACGCGTTTCCCCTGCTAGGGCTTGGAGGGAAGGGGTGCTCTTGTTGCGTGCACAGCGCAGATGTCGTTGAGGTCGAACTGCCCTCGCCAGTACTGGTTGAGGCACAGTGATTTGATTTGTGATCAGCGCCCCTGTTTTGCTGGGGCAGAAAAATGATAGCCGCCGAAGGCAGCTGCTGGGTGCACCAATCACCCTTAACCTCTCCCACCTGTACAAAAGAGGCAAATGAAGGGGTGTTTGCGACGGAGGAACCAAGCCACACTCCAGGTATTATACCCTTCTCAGTGTGACCTATAATACACTGTTCGCAAACACGCTGACGGATCAGCTACCCCTGTCAAGCAAGCAAGCTTTAAGAAACTCCTCGGGTTGTCTTAAAGAACGTACCGAGGAGCCTCTGGGTAACCTAAACAAGGTTTACCGTGCGCAATTCGCGTGGCCTACCCTTTAATGCATCATGTGCACGCAGGGAAGGGAGGCTGAACCACTGACTCAACCAGGAGGTGAGCTCCTCCTGGGCTAACCTACCTTACTCACCATGCATCGTGTGAATGCCGAATTGAAACGAGCACAAAACAAACCTAAGCGTTTTAAGCAACTCAACTTTAACGCCACGGCCGCACACGAACAAACGCTTTCTGTACTTACCTGTGAAGAAGAAAACAAGGGTGAAATTTCGATACAGGTAAAGCCTCACAGCGTGTGGATGCCTCGATTAGGCACATGCATCGCGAGCACAGCGCATATTCTAACCCTACGTGCGCGCTGCGCGCTCCATTCGCATCACATACCTTTCATTCCTGCTTTTACCTGTGCAGAGCACGAGAGATGAGCACCTGACCCCCCAACGAGCACAACGTTGACAACCCTAAGGTTTGACAAAACAACCAACACGAACGCAATGCGTGAGTGTGAGGTGACACTGACATACCTGAGAGATGGGTTGTTGACCTGCTCGGTGGTGTCGGCTGAATTTGAATACTTGACTCTGAAGTTCATAAAAATTTTGATGCAACTGTGCAAAAATTTTCTTTAAAACTTTAAAAACTACGGCTCATACCTTCTTTTCCAAAAGCCGTTTACGCTTGCGCAACCCTTTTCTTGGCGTCCGCTTCCTTTGCGCTTGTCTGCGACTTTGAGTTATGTGTAAAAATGACGATTTCCCGCGTGGTTTCGTCGATTTTTAACGATTTCACTTGCTAAATCGCAACCCCTTCCGCTAAACCGCAGGAATCACTCCCTGCTGGTTCCATTTTCTGTTTTTTCCAGCTCCTGGGGGTTTGTGTCCTCCATTGGGAGTATTGCTCCGCCCTGGCCCTTGGTCAGGACGTATACTAAAACGCTGTTTATACAACGATAGCCGTCCGCATTAGAGCGTTCAACTGTACCCTAGTGGGCAAGCACATGTGCTCTAGGGAGGGAGTCCTGGGTTCAATTCCCACTGCCCCCAAACTTTTTCCAAAAGTTTTCGCCGCACGCCGGCGACTTTTGAGGAATGCCCCTTCGAAGGGACATCATTCACGGTACATTACACTGTTTTTCAAGGGTCCCTACAGTGTGATAGGCTTCTATGAAGTGATGAGGATGTTTTTGGTAAGTTTAATGCATTTTTTGAGGTAATTTTGGGAATATTTGAGCCTTTTTCCTTGGTCCTACTAGCTTCATGAACTAGTACTCCAAGGGGGAGTAAGAAAAAGTCACTGCCATGTCTTTCTTGGAGGGCTTGATCCAGGCTAAGCCCCCCTTAAAACCCTTTGTTGATGCTAAGACAAACTTAAGTGTTTTTATCTCTCTTTTGTTGCCTAAAGTACACTTTCTCAAAGTAACTAGGGTTGTGACCCTAGCCCCCCCATGAAGTTCACCCCTACCACTCAACTGAGCGGAGGTACCTTCCTTCATGGAGGACATACCAAAATAAATCAGGCATTTCATGCTTGTTGGCCTTGGAGGTTAAGCCTAGTGGTCTCCCACCCCAAGACCCCTATACTCAATTGTTTCTACCACTTATTGTGGTCCTACTTTGTAACTGTTTCTGAATTCAGTTGCTTGGCCAAGTCATTTTCTGTGTGGTCCTGACATCTATGCCTCTCAGTCCTAACAAGCACCATTTCACCCAAAAGAGTGCACATGAAGTGCCTAATGCAACCTCTGAGGCTAGAGTCTGACCAACTTTCATATAAAACCTTTTGTATTATCCATTTGTGATTGAATCTATGTGCATAAACCTGCTTTGTCTATCTGCAGCCCTTCTGTGTTACACTGGATTCCAAAACCAATCACTGATTCGATCCACATTCAGTCCTTGCTCTACTTGCTGCTTTGGTCTGGGGTTTTCAACTACAAAACCTGCAGGAATACATCAAAAGACCTAGGGCATAATTCAAGGACATCTTTCTACATCCAACGGAACATGCAGAGGCTACGGACGGAGCATGAGGCCTCGTCTAACGAGGCCGACCGACGAGTAAGGGAGTCCATTAAAGGGCTTCGACAAGAAATGGATGTCAAGATGGATGAGGTTAAAAGGTCGTTTGTAACACCCACCCCCATGCTTGAGGACTCTTCGTTGCCCCAAAAGGTCCATGCCTTGGAATTACAAAACACCCAACTTTCTAGCCGATATGAAAAAGTGTCTCAAAGGCTAGAACAAATTGAAAAGTTGCAAGGTTCCACACAAATAAAGCTAGTGCAAAAGATGCAAAAAGACATGGACACCAGGTTGCAGGCCATTGAACACAACGTTTGCACAGGTGATCTCGAAAGATTGGAGTCGAACATAGAGGCACTCCGACAGCGAATCACCGAATGGGAGAAAAGTTCGATACAACATGAGGGACAAGTAGCTCAACAAATTCCTAACAACACGTCGGATATCCAAGAGCTACAACGTAGGATTGCACAATTGGAACAACGGAATCTTACTGTGCCTCCTGTGTCTCCATTGCCTTCCTTGCCCTCCACTCCTGCCTCGTTGCTCAAACCGCATGATGAGTTAACACGACGGGTTACTGAAATGGCTGCCAACATACAACAATTGAGCGCTCGTCATGAACAATTGAGAGATCGAGTGGTGAATGAGTGTGTGACACATGGTGAATACAACCAGCATCGTGAAGAAATGAGATCCACCATGGTCACAACATCTTCAGTGGCAAGGGTTGAACGGTTAGAGGCAAAAATGGTTGAAACGGAACGGAAAGTCAGTAATTGCGTACTACATGTGGAATACCAACAGTTTCGTGACAAAATGATGGAGAGTATGGCTAAGTGTGTGTCATACGATCAATATCAAGTCATGCGAGAAGAGGTTCAACCCCTCTCCCCTCTGCCTTCCAAGGTTTCAATAATGGAGGAAACGGTTGACAAGCTGGGAAGGGGCATGCAATCATGTGTCACACTGGAAACAGTGAACAAGGTCATCAATGAACAGATGCACACAGTAGTCGCAACGTTCCAAGGAAACCTGCAAGTTGGGGCAAATCAGGTTCTCCAACAAGTGGGAGAAGCCAAGGCAATACTTGCAGAGGCAAAATTGGAGGTCATTGAAAATCAGGGCATCATGACAAATCAAAAAGCCATAAACTCGGCTCTTGAAGCAAAAGCAGCCGAGGTGGTGCAACAAGTGGCGGAAGCACGGGCATTGGCTACAGAAGCAAAGCTTGAGGTCACGGAAGTCCGTGGTATCCGCTCACAGATTGAAGCATCAATTACTCCACCACCTCCTCCTCCCCCTCCTCCTGCTCCTGTGAATGACCACTTGGCCGAGATCAAGGCAATTAAGGCCAAGTATGAAGCCGAATTGACAGAGGCAACCCGGTCAGCACAGGTAAGCGCTGGCGCAGCCAGTACGGCGGCAAAGGCTGCGTCCCGGGATGCAGCGATCGCCGCCCATGAGAGTAACATGGTGAAGGAGACGGCATTGAGAGTGAAGGATTATGTTGAGGAAGCTAAAAGGTACAATGCTCAAAGCTATTCCAACGTGAGTGACACCCGAAGACATCGGGATCAGGTAGAGGCAATGGTTGAAAAGGTTGCACCCCTCGCCCATGAACCCCTCGCCCATGAAAAGGAAACAGGTGACAAAGGGAAAGAACAAGATTCCACATGGAAAAGCGAAGCACCAGGCATCAGATTCACAGCTCGCCGCCCAGAGCCCATAAACGAGGAAAATTCCGCCAAAGAAGAAATTGCCGAGGCTCTTGAGGCAGCCCGCAACATCACCCGTTTGTATAATGAAATGGCTGAAACAGCCGACAACCGGACGGAAGCCATACAAAAACCTGCTTCCACGGGAAATGTGTCACCATTTTCTTTTTACTACACCAAAGCGGGACACATCAATCTGCCAGAACCCTCGCTCCCTTCACATCTAAGTGCCAAGGAATTACCGGAGGCAGCAAAACGATTGTTGGACATAGGCACCACAGTTAGGTTGGGAGGTGTCCCGCTCAAATTGCCAAGGACATTGCCAGTGCCACAAATGTCGCCGTCACCCATACAGCCACCAATACCAACTGCGTCCCACTCTCAATCTTCAAATGCGGTACCGGTACAGGCACCGCCGCCACCACCACCACAGCCGGATACATTCGTAGGTAACACCACAGTGACTCCAGTACAAGAGGCAGAGTGGAAACAGTTAGCGTGATGTTATGATTCAGAATATTATTTTGACCCGACCTATGCATTGTATCCGCCTGAGGATAAACGAAACACGAAGCTCAATCCATCAGGGATCGAGGAAGGATGGGCTTTCAAGGAAGTCCGTCCGGCAGAAGATTTGCTTCAGTTGATTTATGAACAAAGACCTCAAACCGAGGATCCAGGAAACCTTTGGTGCAAAGAAGGACATCCCCACTATGACCCGGAAACGTTGGAAATGGTGCGCACACCTGCAAGGTTTCCAAAGTACAAAAAGGGAACTCCTTGGTGTGATTATGAGCTGAGTGTTTTGGAATGGTATGACAATTATGGGCAGCATCAAAGTGAGCAAGCCCAATTGGAAAATGTGATTGCCGCCCAACCACAGGAAGAACAGGCCAAATGGCTTAAGTTGAAACGAGGCCGAAAGATCACATTTTTCGAGTTGTTGTGGCGTATTTCGGGGATGGACGGCGACATACCGATCCCGAAGAGCCCGGAGATGAATGGATGGTCATGCAATTGCCAGAGGTGTTAACCCCTCAGAAGTTTTCTGATTTTTTTACATTATGGTGTGCCGCAGGTCAGAGAGTTACCGGAGGTGTTTCCAAATTTAGGGCACATCAGCAATTCATGCAGGTTTTGCGGGCTCATAATAAGACGGGGCGTACGGAGGGATTTGACAAGGTGATGTCCCGCATCATTACCCGCCATGCTGAGCATGGAAAGAGGTACACGTATCTTGAGCTTTATTGTGTCGTAATGCCGCATCTTCTCACATTGGAGGATGTGGAACGACAAGAGGCTCGAGATCGGACACGTGAAGCTCGCGTGAGGGCAATGTATGATGGCCCTAGGGAGCGACGAACTTCACCATATCAGGGGAGAACAACTCCCCGTAGGGATAACAGCGAGGAGCAACGGCACAGCGTGAGTAATGAAAGATCCCGTCCGCGTAGAGATAGCGAGAGCTACCGCTATGGATCCGGTGAGCACCGATCTGGGAGCCATACTCGTGAAAGAGAGAGGTCCAAGAGTCCTAGCCGGCATAATGATCGCCCACAAACTCCGAACGGAAGTCGTTGGGATGGAAATAGGGAGCGGAGTAATAGTCGAAACCGCTCAACCAATACAGACCCCAAGCACCGTGATCGGGCAAACAGTCGAGAACGGGACAAAATGGGGAGCCGGACCCGAGATAGGAGTCTGAGCAAGGACCGAGGAACAGCGGATAGAGATCGGAGCCGCACTCCACGACGCGGAGACCAACCTCGCGGTAGGAGCCTTAGTAAGGATAGAGAGAGTAAGGACAGGAAGCATGATAAGGATCATAAGCGAGGTTTCAAGAGGTGTGAGCATTGTAAGCTGGGCACCCATAACTCCTCTGAATGTTGGTTTAAGTTTCCTGATAAAGCACCGCCAGGATGGGAGCGACATCAGGATAAAAGAACCACGCCTAGTCCTAGGAGGTCTGGGTCGCCTCATCCACGAAGAGTGGATGAGATGACAGCGGAGGAGAAGGACGAATAGAGGGTTGCCAGGGGTCGTAGGTCTCACCAAGTGGTACACTCTACAACACCGCTTGAAAGGCCAAAGTCCCACCCCCGCGCCTCGAAGGCAGCCCGCCGAATCCGCCCGAAAGCAGCAGTGGTGGGGAAATGGGCTACCGCAACACATACTGAGTGGGAAAGTGTGCCCCGTAACGTTTTGTCTTTTGATGAGGGGCTTCCTGAACAAATGCGTCCCCCCACTTCTCATGTGCGGTGTAAAAAACCTCCTCCCAAGAGTCTCATGTCCCCCCTACGATTTTTTTTGGTTGATGATCCAAAGGCTGCACCTCTCAAAATGGACGCACTTGCCGACACCGGTGCAGAAATGGAAGGTGTGGCGGGTCCGGAGTGTTTCCCCCCCCACATGGTAGTACCCGCCCCTAAGCCACTCAAGATTACGGGGGCGGATCGGAAACATATATTTGGAGGTAAAACGGGGGTTTGGGTGGATGTGCAGACACCCTGTTGGACTGCACGCGGCACACAGTTGATACGATGTCGCCGAGTCTCTATTTATATTGTTTCAATAGGTAAACGCATAATATTAGGTTTTCCTTTTCTTCAACGATATCGACTTGCTATACTCCCAAACCTCCCATACCTTGTGCCTTTGGAACTCATCACAATAGGTTTCTGGTCGAATCGCCTTCAATATCGACCAGACAAGTGTTCTTGTTGCACGTCTTTGCAATGTTGCCCTATACACGGTTCTGCCGAATGTCCAGAGATGGGTGGAGTTGCCGCTGTGGAAACACTTCCAATGTCAGCCCCACCGGTGCTTTGCAAGTATGAGCGACATCCCGATTTTAGGGTAGCTCGTAGGGACAAAAACAAGTCATGTCATAGGCCAACGGTTGTGAAATTCAAGCAAACAGTGCAAGAAATGACCTTCCCGGAGCAAATACGGCCAGCTATGATCGGGACAGCTTTGCACTGTACGATACGAGAACTTCCGCTCAAGCCTCCGAGTGGAGCCGAAATATGTCACAGTCAAGTGACACAAACAGAAGCAGTACAGAAACTCACACACACTCCGTACAGCTTTGGCCAAGGCATCACGTTTGACATGCTTAGCCACACACAGAGCATGTTGAATGAAGTGTCACAAACACCTACAGGCGGACCCATCATTGATTTTTTGAGATTGTCCGCATGGTCCACAATGCCAAAACTCAGGAACACCACATTCTGCAGGCTTGGATGTCGCAGCTGCTGAAGATCGCACTATCGCTCCATGGGGTCATGCGGTCATTAGCACAGGCCTCTCCGCCGTAGCACCTCCTGGCACCTACATGCGTGTGGCACCTAGATCGGGATTTGCATTAAAACATGGGTTGTCTGTGGGTGCTGGAGTGGTTGATGCAGACTACCGAGGTGACATCGGCGTAGTTTTGTTTAACCACACCAGGGTAGCATACTATGTTACCACAGGCGACAGAATAGCACAACTCATCTGTGAACAGTGTGTGCTCCCCACTGTGCGGGAAGTTACTAGTATGGACGATACATCCCGAGGCGCTGCTGGATTTGGCAGTACAGGGACGTCCGCACTCACTTCCCCTTCCCCCTTACCATCCACATTTGTATTTTCAATACTACAATATCAAATAATGGCCCACATTGCAGGCTGCATGCTGTACTACGCCTTTACAAGAGCAGTGTATAGCTATGCCGTCACGGTGTGGGCCATATCAAAAAAACACACCACCGATCCCAAAGATTGCTCAGAAATGCTAAATGCTCTGCTCTTTGGCAACAAGTCGTCGCCCGTATACACACGGGAGTGTACGCCAGGACTCCGGAATGGAGTGCCTGCCATGTATAGCAAGATGGTGGACCATCTGCTGAAGCGGTACCCAGAACCCCATGGCCAGGTTACGGCGTACAACCGGTCTCCGGTCCACTAACCCCATGCACGGCGTGTTCCGTGCCGTGAAGCCCCGCATCGGCAACCGATGCACCGCCAGCGAAGATTTGTGTATCAGAATATCAGGAATCAACAGGGTTTTATTTTCATATTGTTTCCGTCAATTTTTATGCTTCCGTTCCGATACTCACTGTTTTGACTGCTGGCGGTTGGTTCGCGACTTTACCGTAACCGCCAGTTTAACTGTTTATAATGGAAATTTTAACGCTATCCGCGACGAAGGCTCCAAAGTCGCCAGGAACTGCATGGATGCTTCCGCAATTTTCATAATTAATACTCGCAACCTTAATCCGAATTTTTCAGGATGTCGAAATCGGATTTTCGACTTCGACATCCCCGCACTTGATTTGACCTCTTTCGAGTGGACCTACGTGTTTCCGTATGCACGAATCAACTTCCCTTTTATCCTGCCCTCCATTTGTCTTAAAGATATGGGCAAAATAAAGTTGATTCGTGAGGCCACTTGTGAAGGTCATATCTCGTGTTGCTTGCGAGGATTTACGATAAGGAAACGGGGGATGTATTCACAATACTCCCGACGTAATTTAGGAAGCATTATATGCCTTGCGTTTCCACACGTGCGCGCTAGTGTAATGGATCATGGTCAATAGGGTAGAGTTTGCGTTATAACTCTTTGGCCATGATATTGCGTGCGTTAAGTTATCTTTCGAGTGTAGCGCGCAAGTGTTGGTGTTGCATAGGAACTCTCCTTGAGTTCCTATGAGCGATTGACACAAAGTTGTGCCCTTGGAGGGGCATGACATATCATGGTGGGAGCCACCTTTTTGGGCAATATGGAGTATGTGCCTTGTGTTGTGTTGCGTGCCCATTTGGCGGGTCCATTACTCCAAGCCAAGCCCGCCAATGGACCTCATATTGTGCAAGCCCCTTCTCCATACTCCCTACGGTCAATTGCAAGCCTAACCTTCGTGAAGGGAAGCTTGTGTGGTGAACCCGAAGCGATGCGTTGGGAGCAAGGTGTGTATTTTGTAATTTTCCTTATTTTCATGTGCCCACTTGGGAAGTAGCGCTCGTAACCTTTTAAGGCGCCCCAAGTGGGGCACATATGTGGGATCGAAGGTCATGGGTGTCAAGTCATTGTGATTAAAAGGATTAGTTGATTGCACGATCCAAGCCAAAGATATTATAATATAATTGTGTGCCTTTCAAGGCACTTTGGTTTGTCTTTGTGCCAATTTTGCCATTTTTGGCTCGTCATGATGTCAAGTGGCGACCGTGTATCTCAACGTGGTGCTCAATTGACATCATGACCCAAGTATGTTATGAGGGTACATACTTCGGTAGCCAACATATCTTGGACCCGGCGAATAACTCCTCTTAGGCTTGGCATACCGTGGCCGCCATGTTGGCGATTTGGGACTACCCCAAATCATGGGCTCACTTGGCGACCCTGCCATTCCCAATACCGGAGGAGTTGGGCGACGCCCCAAAGATATGTTGGACATATATGACTTGATACCAATCCTATGGCACACTCCGGTCCGAGTCGGGCATATGCCTCATTTGCCCCAACCATGAGTGTGCGCATTTTTGGCCATTTTGAGCATTTTTCCACTTTTGCTGCCCGCCGTGCCCCATGTTCTAACCTTCGTGCACGCCGGACGCATGGACCAATGAACCATATATGACATGGGTGTTATGGGTAATGGTCCCCATGGTCCACACACTACGTGGGCGAAGCGGAGCCGCCTTCGTTAAGGCGCTAGGCCAAATTAAGTATGGGCAATTTTGCCATTTTTGCATTTGTGGACCCAATTGGGATCGTCACCACGCCGAGTGGCATGGAGATCTTTGGGAGCCAAGGGCATGGCAGTCTCCGTTGCGCTCCGGGTGGATCACGTATGGAATGGCGGATCCGATCTCCAAGCCGGCGTGGAGATATACTATTGGGAGCACACTGAATTTTGGCTCATTTCAAGCAGCCAAAATGACCCATTTTTCCGGACCCCAATTTCCCCCTTCCGTGTGGTCAATTGGCGGCCCCATTTCTCTAAGCCCATAGGGATCCCGGACCTAAATCCAAGTTGTACACTCAGATAGAAGTCCTAGGTCCTGCCTCCTACCCTGTGAGCCATTGGCCTTACCTTGGCCGGGCGAGCCACACATGGGAGTGACGCCAATTTTGGTGATTTTGGCATCATGACCCCACTTGACTTATCCGTGTTGCCCTGATGCCGGGACGTCAGAGGGAACCAGGTTGGGTGAGGGCTCCAGGGAGTTCGTACTCGAAGGGCATAGGGTCAGTTGCCTCGTCCCTACCTCTGGGGGGCCCGGACGAGGGGTCAATTTTGGAGTTTTTCAAGCTAATTTCAGTTTGGGCTGAAACAGCCCATTTTCAGCTACCAACTCCTGGGTGATAATGGCGGGGCCATATCTCTGGCTCAGGGTGGAGTTGGGACCTGCCGTTAGGGGAGCATAGGGAGCCACTGTTGGTTGGCCTTGGAGCGCATTGGTTCCCAGGAACTCGCCTGTGGCTGTGCAGGACACCTCTCCCATTGGCAGGGTTTCAGGGTCCGGACTGAGCAGGGCATGGGTTGTGTTTGAGCCCCCGCCCCCATCAGCCACTGAGAGGGTCGGACCTAGGATTGGGATACGAGTTAGGACTGAGTGTCTATTGTCCTGTGATGCCCTTACCCCAGTCCAGTCTTAACCCCATGTGTACATATCCTGATGTGTTGCTGTACATACTTTCGTTCCCTCTTTGCAGAGTGGCAAGGATTCTGAAACGCTTTGTCACATGACACAGGCGTATTGATGCCCTTGTGAGCGTAGTGCCTTGCCTGCCTGCTCACTTGTGCGTGTCACCGCAGCGTCCCGTGGCCGGCCCCCCACGGGAACGCGTCAAAAGCGTTTCACCGCCGCGGGGTTACCCAACCCTCGCGTGCCACTCGGGGCCACCAACCCCGAGCAGCGCGTCGCAGCAGCGCGGCGCAGCTCGTAGCTCGCAGCGCAGCGCAGCGTCTCGCAGCGCAGCGCAGCAGCTCGCAGCGCCACTCAGCGACAGCGCCGAGTTCGTCACGGAGCCCGCAGCGCCGTCAAGAGCACCGCCCTGACCGCGCAGCAGCCGTGAAAGAGGTGCACAGACCAGGACTCCTGCATCAGCCCCATCGGCCGACCCGGAGTCCCACCGGCCGACCAGCAAGGCCGCGTCAACCACCTCCACAACCACCGGCTGACCAGCACCAGCCGCACTTCCAATCCAGTGCTGCAGCACCCTCCCCAACAACCACAACCAGTTCGTTGAGGTGAACGAGTGCACATCGAGGACTTCAAGACCATCTACGCCCCCGCTGCCATGGTGAATTGGCAGGAAGCGGGCAGGACGTGGCCGCGGCCTCACCCCCATGCAGCACGCCTGCTGCGTGGGTTGGTTTGGGACCAGCATTACCGCCACAGCAACCCCCAGTGCGAAGGGGGCATGCCCAGGAGCTTCGAGCTCCGCACGGACATCGCCCCCGACCGCCTGCAGGCCGTGGAGGACTGGCTGCGGGCGGAGGGGTACGAGTACCGCCACCAGCAGAGGCGCTGGAGGGCGTGGACCCGGCCGGACAGGCCCGGCGAAGGGCTGCGCCCCGACGGGATCGAGGAGGACGAGGACCCCAACGCCTACCCGTCGGGCGCCTCGATCAACGTCTCCCTGTGGGACGTGATCGAGAAGAAGTTCCCGGAACCGGGAAACGAGCGCAGGCTGCAGGGCAGCAGCAGCGCGTCTCCGGGGACGGAGAAGCGGTCCGCCGGGGACAAGAAGAGGGACCGGAGGTGGCGGGAGTACCAGGAGTCCCTGGCTGCCGAAGCCGCCCAAGGCGCCAAGGGCGGAACCCCAGCCCCCAGTCCCCAACGGCCCAATGGTGGACACCACCCCGGCTCCACCACCCTTGGCGACTACATCCAAGTCGCCAAGCAGACCCAGGCCAAGCCCCGTTCGCTGCTCCTGAAGGCCCGGCAGGCCTCAGCAGGCCCCAGCAGCGACATCGAGTCGGCCCACCGCGGGAGGACGCCGGCCGACCAGGCCAGCTCCAGCAGCAGCGTCGCTCCCGAAAGGGACGTGGCGCGCGCCTGTGAGCGCGCCTGTGGGGTGCCCTGCAACCGTCGGGTTGCCCGGCAACGGGCCAAGCAGTACAGCGCTGCTGTGGAGGGCGCCGCCGGCATCGCCCAGGAGGAGGCTGCGCAGTGGGCGCATGGCATGGCCATCCACACCCAGACCGTGGCGGCCATCGCGGCTGGACTCACGGCCGTGGCCGCCCATAGTGCAGCAACTGCCCAGGTCAACGGTGAGTTGGCGGCAGTCGACGAGGAAGCCCGCCTGACGCAGGAGGCCATTGCCTGCAAGGAGGCCGAGGTGAAGGCGCTGGAAGAGGCGCTTGCCCAAGGGAGGGCAAAGAAGGAGGCGGAGGAAAGGGCCCACGCCGAAGCGACGGCTAAGGCCCAGGAGGACGCCGCCAAGAAGGAAGCCATCGAGGCCGCGCGACGGAAGGTCGCTGAGGAGAAGGCCAAGACGGAGGCGGAGCTGGCGGCGTTGGAGGCGCAGAAGGCGCAGCTGCTGCAGGCCCGGGAAGCCGAGGCGGCTCGTGCTCGGGAAGAGGCCGAAGCGCGAGCTGCCGCAGCCACCGCCGCCGCAATGGAGGAGGCAGAGGCCAAACTCCGCCACGAGACTCCCCCGGGAGGATCGCGAGTGGAGACCCTTCGAAGGCTTTTCGAAGGGGACGCCTCCTCCAGGATGAAGCTGGATGAGGCGGACACGGGCAGCAGTGGGAGCGGTAGCACCACCGCCCGTCGACGGAGGAAGGGCAAGGGGAAGACCCCCGAGAGGCCGCGGAGGCCAGCGGGTGGGCACCCCCACGACAGTGACCCCTTCTTCACCGCCAGTGACGGGGATGAACGAGGCCGTCGACATCGCCAAGTGGTGGCTTGGACGGGCGGAGGTGGCGGAGACGTCCCCATGGAAGGTGAGGATGAGGATCCCCCTCCTCCCTACCGGAGCTCCGAGTCCTCCGTGACCGAGACGCCCAGGTGGGGCGACATGGACGAGGATGACGACATGGAGTTCGGCATCACGAGGAGGCGCCCATCCTCGGACCCACCGAGGCGACCCGGCGGAGACCCACCGGGACCCCCTGGCGGAGGACCTTCAGGACCCCCTGGAGGGCGCCCACCCAGTGGACCCCCTGGAGGCGGACCACCTGGCGGGGGAGGACCCCCTGGACCGGGCGGACCCGGCGGAGGCCCTCCTGGAGGACCCCCTGGGGACCCCGACGACCCACCAGGGAACGGCGACCCGGATGCCACCTGGTGGTGGATTGTCTACCTCCGCAGGAGAGTCCAGTTGCTCGAGCTGGAGGTAGACACGGGCAAGAGCGAGATGGCTCGCATCTCCATGGTCGCCGCGCGCGCGCAGAAGGACCTGGACATCGCCAGGGCCGAGACCAAGTCGCTGACCAACGTCGTCAGCGGCCTGCAGGAGAGGCTGGATGCGCTGGAAGCCCGTGGGAGAGTCGGCAGCGACCACCCACCCCTGGAGTCAGGCTCGTCGGACGACGGCTGGGGACCCGGACCAGGTCCAGGCAGACCCCGCGCCCCCGGCGGAGCCCCCAGGAGTCGCCCCAGCGCCAGTGCCCCCTCTCTCACCGCCCCCTCTCACCACAGCGCGGGCCGCCGCAACGAGCGCGCGCCGCCCGGCAGTGGCAGTGAGGAATGGCGCGATGAGTGGCTCAGCGCGGACTACCACAACCGCCGTGCCCCACCGCGGACGCCTGTACGCCCCCGACGCCCGCCACCAGCCCCGGTGCCAATCTCCAGGGCTGGAGGACGTTATGGTGGACTCAGGGATGAGGTCCCCAGAGGAGACGTGGAGTGGGATGTCGGCGAAGGTGAGGACCTGGACCTGGACCTGGACCTAGAGGAGTTCGACATCAGCCCGCCGCGTGGTGTACGACGGGAGGCCGCTGAACGCAGCCGCCGGCGCCGTGATGAGGATGCGTACATGGATGCAGTACGGCGTGAACATTTAGGTTCAGCGTACGTGGAGGAACCGCGGCCCAGCCACAGGGATTCCATGGAGGAGATGGACGTGGCGGCCGTGGGAGTCCGTGGGCGAGGCCGATGGGAACCTCGGTCGACCTCGCGGCCGGCGTTCATGGTCTCTAAGGCCGCGGACGCCGCCGTGTGGGAAGACCTGAAGGACATCAAGCCCCCCATGTACGATGGCAACCCCCTCAACCTCGACCGCTTCTTGGAGAAGCTGGACGATTGGGGGCTGGCCGTCACTGAAGACCAACCTCCCGCGGATGCGGAGAGATATGTCTTCAAACGGTTCAGGTACCGCCTGCCTGAAGTGCTCGGCGAACTATACTTCGTGGCGACCAAGGAGGGGAAAATCAAGACCCTCAAGGACGCCAAGAAGTGGCTCAACGAGCAGGAGCGGGTGGACGCTCCGCAGGTGGCTGCCAAGCGCTGGAAGTCCATCAAGCTTGAGCATGATGGACGGGAGATCTGCCTACGAGAGTGGCGGGACTTCCGAGGGAAATACACCCTCTTCCGCCGCAACGTGGAGGATTGGAACGAGGGTGACGAGCAGGCTCGCCTGCTCTCCATGCTGCCGGAAGCATGGATCAAAAGGGTCACCAAGGAGGAATCCAAGCGGGCCAAGTCCAACCACACGGTCAAGATGATGCTCCCCAAGGAGTATCATACGAACGTTGTGTCTTGGGCGAAGAAGAACGTGGCCCGGGATGTCAAACGGCACTCCCTGCGGAACGCTCTTCTCATCACCGTCTCGGGCGATCGCGAGAAGACCGCGATTTGGCGCCTTGACGACTGTGAGTTGAGCGGCCAGACCATCCGTCTGCAGCCCATCCCGGCGCGGATGAGCTGCGACGAGATCCTGGAGTGGGTTGGCGAGGAGGTACTCAAGGAGTACCGAAACCTCCACCACACCCGCGGGTTGAGGCCCGGCGACCGCGACGTCAACTACGTTGGCGAGGGACCTGGCGGGGAAGACGCCATGGACCCAGCGGGAGCCGGCGGCGATGAGACTCTCGTCGACGATGACGACGACGATGAGCCCGCCGAAGTGGCCGTGTGTGCCTTCGTGGCCAAGAACCTGAGCGCGGGGACCAAGCCAGCAAACTGGAAGCCCCTGCAGCAGGGTTGGAGGAAGCAGGAGAAGAGGGACCCTCGCCGCATTGGCGACCCTCCGCTGTCCTTTGGGGAGTTCATACGAGCTCACCCTCAGGGCTGTTTCGTGTGTTATGGGAGGAAGAAAGGCTTCAACCATGACCACCGAACATGCCCCGTCCACAAGGCCGACACGGAGGCTTACAAGAAGGCGCACGGGTCGAAGAAGCGTGCGCCCGCGGGTATCCGGGAAGCCAAAATGGAGGTCGACAAGGACGAGCTGGCCAAGCTGATGTCGTCGGTGGGGACCGAGCTGGCGAAGGAGATCCAGGAGATCAAGCGGAACTGGGTCCCCAGGTCGGACAACAAGAACAAGGAGAACAACCAGAATGACCAGAACAAGGACAAGGACAAGAAGGGTAAAGGAGGAGGTAAAGGGGGAAGAAAGAAGGGCGTCAACGACGTTGAGGCCGAGGAGAACACCCCCTCTTCCACACCCGACGCCCCCTAGCGGAGCCCCTGCAGCCAAGGGCCCCAGCTAGGGCGGTCGCAGGATGGTGACGTGGGAAGCGCCGAACCATCCCTGTCGGGAGTCGGTAAACACAAGGGGACTGCCGCGGGCGGAAGGCCTGGTCTGGCGCCCAGTCGCGGAGGCGGGGTGAGGGCAAGTGAAGGCACGAACCCTTGCACCCGTCCGTCCTTCGCGACCAAGAACGTGTTTGATGTACTACAGGATCTATCCGAGAGTATCGGAGGATCACCTGGACCGCAGCTGGATGCTGCAGATGGGCAGCCTGAGCCCATTGTCCACGACCTGCACCAGTCGCTTGTGGAGCTTCTGGAACGGCCGGAGATCCTGAGTTTGCACGCCGTGCGCCGTGTCGGTCGCGAGCGGCAGTTGCATCTTAAGGTCCGTGCCCTATGCGGGGAAGTGGAAAAGGTTTTCGACGTGTTGGTCGACACGGGAGCTCAAGTCAGCTTGGTCAAGGCTGGCCTACTTCCACCAGAGTGTCTGACCGACAGTCGGAAGCCTGTCAGGCTGAAGGTGGCGAACGGCCAGTACATGGTGGGAGGCACGAAGGAAGCGGCCATTGGGCTACAGTTCGTGAACCATCGTGAGCTGAGCCGCCCAGACCTCGGCAAGGAAATCCTCCTGCACGGTAGCTTCTACGAGGCCGAGATGGAATGGGACATGATCGTCGGGTACGACTTCATGTTGGAGACGGACTCCGGCGTCCTCCCGGCCCAGGCTTCCATGACCCTGTACCAGGACGACCAACTCTCGTGGCTTTCGTCACCTGAGCACCATGTGGAATGCCAATGGATCCACCCCGAACGCAATCAGCTCGAAGTGGCCGCGCTGGACACTGAGCCCACTGGGCCAGCGAATCAGGAGTACGGCGTAAGGCCGGAAGTGGCGAACCGAGTGGTTGCGGACCTGGGAGCGTCGGATCTGGCCCTGGATGCGTTCTCTTCAGGAACCTCCGCCCATCTTCGGGTATGTGAGAAGTACTGGAGCGCACAGGACTCTGCGTGGAAGAAGCACTGGGGTCCGCATCAGGGCTTGATGTGGATCCATTGCCCCCGTTGGGACATTCCAAGAGCGATAGCGAAGATTCGCAAGGACCGCTCCAAGGCAGTGCTGGTTGTTCCTATGGGATGCACCGAGGAGGAAAGTACCCGACATTGGGTAGCCTCATTGACCAACATGACCTTAAACAAGGTCGTCCTACCGGCTGGAGAGAGTGTCTATCAAGACGCTGAGGGACAGCCCATGCCACCCCAGAGATGGCCAACAGAATTCCACTATGTGGATGGGGGCCTTGATCAGGCCGACACCACGGACTTCGTGTGTGTCAACCGCATCATAGCAGAGCCTTGGAGGCAATGCTTTGCGGTTCCCCCTGTTGACATCGAAGAATCGGACTCCGAAGACCCCCTCACTGAAGAGGAGTGGGATCTGGTTCAGGGGTATATGGATCAGCCCTTTCACGACTGGGGAAACCAGCGTGAGGGCAAAGGCCAGGACAAAGCCTGGTGGGAAGTGGACTCAATCGTCTCTGGTTCCTATGACGGGGATACCTTCGTACAGAGGGTGCTGGATCACATGTCCAGCCAAGACGAGCCGCCTGGCGGTAACCCACCCACCTACGGCGATCTGTTCCGAGGCAAAACCAGAGATGGCCCTTTGGGCCACCTGGGAAGACCACCTGAGCCGAAAGCGAGCGGAGTAGCTACCCCTCAAGTAAGCTCCGTGGTTCAAGTGCCCGGAAAAGCCAAGGCGGAGTCCGATGACTGCCCCAAGATCCAGGCGTTGAGGGCCAGGCTGAAGCGGAAGTATGGCGAGACCTTCTTCAGCGGAAAGCCTGTGTTCCCCCCACCGGTGCGTGGACCGTATGGCGAGGCCAAGATACGACTGAAGCAGGACCCCCGTGTGTATCGTCACCGGGAGTTTGCCCTAAGGGGCGAGAGGAAAGAGGCCATGGAGAAGATCCTCCGTGACTTCATCCAGAGAGGCTGGCTTGAGCCGTGCCACTCCGAATGGGCCTCTCCTTGCTTCGTCGTCCCCAAGAAGGTTGCCGGTGAGTGGCGGCTCGTGGTCGACTACCGCGGCCTGAACGCCCAAACGCAGCACGACAGCTATACGCTGCCCCTCATTGAGGATATGCTGCAAAAACAACACCGGCGGAGGATCTTCACGGTGATTGACCTGAAACATGGTTATCATCAGATGCCTCTCGCCGAGGAGTCCCGTGCCTGCACAGCCATGAGCACCCCACTTGGACCTCTCCAGTGGAAGGTGATGCCCATGGGCGTTACCAACGGCAATGCGGCTTTTCAGCGGATGCTGGAGAACCTGCTTGAGCCAGTGCGCGACTGTGCGGACCCCTTCGTGGACGACGTGATCATCGCGTCCGGGGACCCCAGCATGAGCTACGAGGAGCTCCTGGAGGCACACGAGAGGGACGTCACTCGAGTGCTGGACCTTCTGGTCCGGCACAAACTCACGGGCAGCAGTGACAAGGCCACCATTGCGGTAAGCGAGGTGGTCTTCGCTGGCCACGTTGTCGGGAACGGGCAGCGAAAGCCCATACCTGGCAAGGTGGCTGCGATTGAGCACTGGGAAAAGCCCAAGACGGTCTCTGAGCTACGGGCGTACTTGGGGTTCTGCAATTACTACTCGGGGTATATCAAAATGTATGCCGAGTATGCAGCCCCCATGACGACCATGCTCAAGGGCAACCGAGAGGAGACCAAGAAGGGGTCCAAGAAGGCTCTGGTCTGGACTGAAGAGTCTGACCGGGCCTTTGAGGGGATGAAGCAGGCGCTGCTATCCGCAGTGGGTCTGCACCTCGTGGATCCCGACCGAGGGTTCGTCCTGCGCACCGACGCTTCCGACTACGCCATTGGGGCTGTGTTGGAGCAAGTGCTTGACGATGGGAGGCACGTGCCCGTGGCCTTCTGGAGCCGAGTCCTGGCGGAAGGCCAGAGACGGACGTGGACGCCCCGTGAAAAGGAGGCGTATGCCATCGTCATGGCTCTCAGGAAATGGGCTGGGTACATAGCCCTCCATCCCGTCACCGTCTGCACCGACCATCAGAGTCTGCAGTCGTGGCACAAGGAGCACGTGGACACCCCCTCAGGTCCCGCCTCCCGACGGGCAAGATGGCATGAGACCTTGGCCAAGTTCGACCTTACGGTTGTTTATATTCCTGGAAAGGATAACACCGTGGCGGACTGTCTCAGTAGGTGGGCCTATCCCGCCAGCAAGGGCATGCAGGATATCTCTGCCCATGGCGATGAGGCTGAGACCGCTGAAGCCAAGAAGATCATTGAAATGGAGCGTCTGATGGAGGAGGAGGATGTTAAATGCTTCGTCGTCATGGCTGCAGATGCCCCCCTCGCTTCGAGGGTGAGCAGAACGGTCAGTGTACTCGCCCCTGTGGGTGCCGCGGGCGGAAGGCCCGGTCCGGCACCCCCTGTGGGAGTGGAGTCCGACAAGCACCTCTTCCCTGAGTCTTGCCTCCAGGACGACTGGACCGACGACTACGCCAAGTCTGAGGCCTTTGCGGCCGAATATAGGGCTGTGACCGACCCTGACGACGGACAGAAGTGGCCAAAGGGGCTGACCGAGGAAGATGGCAAGCTCTAACGGAATGGTAAGCTGCTAGTCCCGGAGTCCCGGGTGCTCGAGCTGTGTGAAGCTTGGCACCACCACATGCTGCACCCAGGGGTCAAGAAGCAAGCTCTTGACATGCAGCGTCGGTTCGAGATCGACCATATCGTTCTCTACACCGCCATCAAGAAGGTCAGGAAGGGTTGTTCGGTCTGTCAGGCCTGCAATCCCGATAACCGGAACGTCAAGGGGGAACCCCAATGGACCCCGGTTCCTGACCAGCCCATGGAGAGCGTGGCCATGGACGTCTTCTCCATGCCCGAAGTGCACATTGGCAAGGAGACCTTTGACTGTGTGGTTCTCTGTGTGGACCGCCACAGCGGCTACGTGGTGGCCGTTCCGGCACGCAAAAAGGGGTTGCTTGCCAAGGAAGTGGCAGTCATGATGATTCGTCATTGGCTGACCGTCTTTGACATCCCCCGCACCATTTGCAGTGACCGAGGGCCCCAGTTTACTGGTGGCTGGTTCAAGGCTATGTGTTCCCTCATGGGAATACGTCATGCCAAGAGCGTCGCCTATCTCAGCCGGTCTAACGGCCGTGCTGAAGTGGCTGGACGGCAGCTGTTCGAGAAGCTGCGCAAGATCCACATCACCAATCCACGGCGGAACTGGTTCGAGGAGATGTGGCCTGCTCTGAAGGCCCATCATGACACCCCCACTCCGGGCGGTTTGTCCCCTCACCAGATTCTGTTTGGCAGGGACCCCCTGGGTAGGGGACTTCCCTTGTCTGGTGATGGCATGGCTATGGATGCCAAGGAGTTCTTCGCGCGGCAAGAGCAAACGGCGCGGGACATCCGCCAGCAGCTTGAGAAGGAGCATGCTGAGCGTCAGAAGTCCGCCCCGAGCTCGACAGCGCAGAAGTTCAGGGTGGGGGACCCGGTGTGGGTGATCAGACCCCGCCCCATGGG
The DNA here is from genome assembly GCA_964036045.1 of Eutreptiella sp. 'Long Island Sound 2002'. Taxonomy (NCBI): domain Eukaryota; phylum Euglenozoa; class Euglenophyceae; order Eutreptiales; family Eutreptiaceae; genus Eutreptiella; species Eutreptiella sp. 'Long Island Sound 2002'. The sequence continues at coordinate 3,576,873 of OZ038401.1, forward strand.
CACCCACCGCACCAAGACCTGGTTCACACCCGGCGAGGTGGTCCGCAGGATTGGTGAGGACACCTACCGCATCAAGGTGGGTCACGGACAGTTCCGGGAGCGCCACGAGAGTCAACTCCGTGTGCGGGAACCCGACCTCCGTGGCCGACATGTGTCCCTGGACTACGCCAAACATGAGGCCGATTCGGACGACGACTATGCTGAGCAGGACGACTACACTGTCGAGAAGATCCTGGCTCAGCGTCCGAAGGCCTCGGCACCCGGAGGTCTGGAGTTCAAGGTTCGTTGGCGAGGCTATGGGCCGTCCCACGACACCTGGGAACCCGTCTCCTCGTTCGTGCCGCGGGTCAATACTCCCTTCATGGAGTACATCCGCAAGCACAAGACCAAGATCCAAGTTTCGGACTTGGCAGCACTCACCCGGGCGATTGCAGCCAGGGGTGCCTGATCAGCGCCCTGAGCTCTCCCCTGATGTGTTATGAGCGCTTGTGAGGCCGACGAATCGTCCCTTATTTGCTTGCTCTCTTCCATCTTTCGGTGACGGAGTGGCCATATACCCCCCCTGCTGAATCCAGAGGAGGATGGCCCCTCTCTTCTTCTACTCGTCACTCCCCCCCCTGCTGAATCCTTGGGAAACCAGGTAGGGCGACTGACCTTCATAATTCTGAGCTCTTGGGGCCTTGAAGCCCATACGACGTTGCGCAACGGATGCCGCTGTCATCGGCATTGCGATTTTTTGGTGTGTGGTCTGGTTCCATGGCATTTGCGGAATCCAGACCAGTCGACGTGTGTCTCGAGACTATATATGCCTGAACTCAGGCGTTATCCTGTCCATCCTCCTGCATTTGCCTTATCCTGACCGTGGCGTGGTTTGGCACTCTGTTCTGAGTGTGTTTACACGCCTATTTACCCAAATTGTTGCTTGCTTTTCTGCCCTCCAGGATATGTGCATCTGTATGTTACGTGTCATCAGCCCATCGCTGAGGGATGGACTGTTTTTCACCACGAATCGGGATACAGAGGCGCCTTGAGTCGCCGTGTACATATCCTTACAGCCTGGTCCAGCCTGGACCAGTACTTGATTACAGATTCTACTGTTTGAGTGCCCGTGATACCGTGTTGCCCTATTCGCTGTGATGTGTGGAGATCCTGATGGCGCCAGGCGGGAAGCCCAGTTGCCTGACTACACTCCCAGCGGTCCGCCACTGTCAGTCCCAGTGTGAGCCTACCGATTTGCAGACGCACTTGCATTCGGATGGCGGCCTCCGGTGCTCCTGACCTCGGTCAGTCTGCCTGGGAAACTGGTGGTTTGAGGAGTCGACGCCTCCGCCCACACTGCATGAGGACTCCCTCATGTATGGCCACGCTTCGTGGTAGTAGGGCGAGGGAAAAGACGGCCTTGATGCCCGATCCCTTCAGGAGGAGTTCCCTTACGATTTGGGGTTCGTAAGGAGTTCGACTATGGCACTCTGGACTCGCGTCGTATGGATATGGACATGGTGCGCCCGAGGAAGGACCCGTGGGGACTCTCCCCAGTCGGCGGGCCTTGGGAAGCTTGGGGTAGCCTGATGGATCTTTGTGGTCGCTCTCGACTTGTGGGGCCACCTCGGCCGTCGTGTGACGCCTATGTTGGCCGTGTATGCCACTGCCACTGTGGTGGTGACCGTAGCAGCCGGCACCCGGTGCGCCTGGTATGGGTTAACGGGTCCTTTGGATGCCGAACAATCGCCGCCAGGACCCGGGACTTGATACTTGATACTATACATGTGCTACGAGCTGTTACAGCAGCATACCTATCCCACTGTGGGATACCTATCTTACTGTGACTTACTGAAGTGAGGATGTGACACCCCCCCCCCCCTTTCAGGGAGTGGTCCTGGGTACCCGCTGCCATGCGTGGGTGTTATCGAGCCCCCCCAGGGTTTGCTCTAAGGAGGGGGGTGAAGCGGTACCCAGAACCCCATGGCCAGGTTACGGCGTACAACCGGTCTCCGGTCCACTAACCCCATGCACGGCGTGTTCCGTGCCGTGAAGCCCCGCATCGGCAACCGATGCACCGCCAGCGGAGATTTGTGTATCAGAATATCAGGAATCAACAGGGTTTTATTTTCATATTGTTTCCGTCAATTTTTATGCTTCCGTTCCGATACTCACTGTTTTGACTGCTGGCGGTTGGTTCGCGACTTTACCGTAACCGCCAGTTTAACTGTTTATAATGGAAATTTTAACGCTATCCGCGACGAAGGCTCCAAAGTCGCCAGGAACTGCATGGATGCTTCCGCAATTTTCATAATTAATACTCGCAACCTTAATCCGAATTTTTCAGGATGTCGAAATCCGATTTTCGACTTCGACATCCCCGCACTTGATTTGACCTCTTTCGAGTGGACCTACGTGTTTCCGTATGCACGAATCAACTTCCCTTTTATCCTGCCCTCCATTTGTCTTAAAGATATGGGCAAAATAAAGTTGATTCGTGAGGCCACTTGTGAAGGTCATATCTCGTGTTGCTTGCGAGGATTTACGATAAGGAAACGGGGGATGTATTCACAATACTCCCGACGTAATTTAGGAAGCATTATATGCCTTGCGTTTCCACACGTGCGCGCTAGTGTAATGGATCATGGTCAATAGGGTAGAGTTTGCGTTATAACTCTTTGGCCATGATATTGCGTGCGTTAAGTTATCTTTCGAGTGTAGCGCGCAAGTGTTGGTGTTGCATAGGAACTCTCCTTGAGTTCCTATGAGCGATTGACACAAAGTTGTGCCCTTGGAGGGGCATGACATATCATGGTGGGAGCCACCTTTTTGGGCAATATGGAGTATGTGCCTTGTGTTGTGTTGCGTGCCCATTTGGCGGGTCCATTACTCCAAGCCAAGCCCGCCAATGGACCTCATATTGTGCAAGCCCCTTCTCCATACTCCCTACGGTCAATTGCAAGCCTAACCTTCGTGAAGGGAAGCTTGTGTGGTGAACCCGAAGCGATGCGTTGGGAGCAAGGTGTGTATTTTGCAATTTTCCTTATTTTCATGTGCCCACTTGGGAAGTAGCGCTCGTAACCTTTTAAGGCGCCCCAAGTGGAGCACATATGTGGGATCGAAGGTCATGGGTGTCAAGTCATTGTGATTAAAAGGATTAGTTGATTGCACGATCCAAGCCAAAGATATTATAATATAATTGTGTGCCTTTCAAGGCACTTTGGTTTGTCTTTGTGCCAATTTTGCCATTTTTGGCTCGTCATGATGTCAAGTGGCGACCGTGTATCTCAACGTGGCGCTCAATTGACATCATGACCCAAGTATGTTTTGGGGGTACATACTTCGGTAGCCAACATATCTTGGACCCGGCGAATAACTCCTCTTAGGCTTGGCATACCGTGGCCGCCATGTTGGCGATTTGGGACTACCCCAAATCATGGGCTCACTTGGCGACCCTGCCATTTCCAATACCGGAGGAGTTGGGCGACGCCCCAAAGATATGTTGGACATATATGACTTGATACCAATCCTATGGCACACTCCGGTCCGAGTCGGGCATATGCCTCATTTGCCCCAACCATGAGTGTGCGCATTTTTGGCCATTTTGAGCATTTTTCCACTTTTGCTGCCCGCCGTGCCCCATGTTCTAACCTTCGTGCACGCCGGACGCATGGACCAATGAACCATATATGACATGGGTGTTATGGGTAATGGTCCCCATGGTCCACACACTACGTGGGCGAAGCGGAGCCGCCTTCGTTAAGGCGCTAGGCCAAATTAAGTATGGGCAATTTTGCCATTTTTGCATTTGTGGACCCAATTGGGATCGTCACCACGCCGAGTGGCATGGAGATCTTTGAGAGCCAAGGGCATGGGAGTCTCCGTTGGACTCCCGGTGGATCACGTATGGAATGGCGGATCCGATCTCCAAGCCGGCGTGGAGATATACTATTGGGAGCACACTAAATTTTGGCTCATTTCAAGCAGCCAAAATGACCCGATTTTGGGACCCCAATTTCCCCCTTCCGTGTGGTCAATTGGCGGCCCCATTTCTCTAAGCCCATAGGGATCCCGGACCTAAATCCAAGTTGTACACTCAGATATAAGTCCTAGGTCCTGCCTCCTACCCTGTGAGCCATTGGCCTTACCTTGGCCGCGCGAGCCACACATGGGAGTGACGCCAATTTTGGTGATTTTGGCATCATGACCCCACTTGACTTATCCGTGTTGCCCTGATGCCGGGACCTCAGAGGGAACCAGGTTGGGTGAGGGCTCCAGGGAGTTCGTACTCCAAGGGCATAGGGTCAGCTGCCTCGTCCCTACCTCTGGCGGGTCCGGACGAGGGGTCAATTTTGGAGTTTTTCAAGCTAATTTCAGTTTGGGCTGAAACAGCCCATTTTCAGCTACCAACTCCTGGGTGATAATGGCGGGGCCATATCTCTGGCTCAGGGTGGTGTTGGGACCTGCCGTTAGGGGAGCATAGGGAGCCACTGTCGGTTGGCCTTGGAGCGCATTGGTTCCCAGGAACTCGCCTGTGGCTGTGCGAAACACCTCTCCCATTGGCAGGGTTTCAGGGTCCGGACTGAGCAGGGCATGGGTTGTGTTTGAGCCCCCGCCCCCATCAGCCACTGAGAGGGTCGGACCTAGGATTGGGATACGAGTTAGGACTGAGTGTCTATTGTCCTGTGATGCCCTTACCCCAGTCCAGTCTTAACCCCATGTGTACATATCCTGATGTGTTGCTGTACATACTTTCGTTCCCTCTTTGCAGAGTGGCAAGGATTCTGAAACGCTTTGTCACATGACACAGGCGTATTGATGCCCTTGTGAGCGTAGTGCCTTGCCTGCCTGCTCACTTGTGCGTGTCACCGCAGCGTCCCGTGGCCGGCCCCCCACGGGAACGCGTCACTGCTACATGAATATGAGGGTGTGACTCGCCCGAATGAGAAACCATTTCCGTCGCGAGAGCCTAGTCAGCCGCGACAGCCTGGGGCGGGTACGGATTTGTCAGACCAGGCATGGTGGGATTCGTCATCTGAGTGTGGTACGGAAGAGATGACCTCCAACGAGGACACGGCTAGCGAGTCATGTGTGTCCCTCTTGAAGGGTAGGTCGAAATCGTCACCGTATGCCCCTGACCATTTTATGGCTGGATGGGGTTACACCAGAGCGGACCATGATCATTTGTACAAGGGTGATTTGCCCTCGAGTACAGATGGATTTAGTCTGACGTCTCTAGAAACTAGGTTGGAAACTACAAAGTTCAATGACCGCCCCGGTGCATATGCCCTCTATCACATATCAAAAAGAAAAGAAACCTCGGCCGAAAGGCAGCAGCAGAAGCAAACACGCAAAATGAACTTCAAAAGGATATATCAGAGGGGAAACCTAAAGATACGTCCAGAAATTAGTAAAGACATGATTAGTTGGGCACAATCCAACGACATAATGATTGAGATAGATGCATTTGCAAAAAATCGTTCTTCATCTGTACTCGGTAATGCTTTTTATTCTCAACACACTGGAAAAGGGCCCTACAAGGGATCCCTCTCCCAGCCGTGGAATAATAAGTGTCCGTGGGTACACCCCCCCCCTCATCTTTACCAACGTACAGTACAGAAACTCCTCTTCGAGGGTTGTTCAGGGTTAATGATTGTTCCTGTCAGGAAGGACAAAGCCTGGTGGTGGACTTTGGGAGAGATAACCCTGGATTGGATTGATATTCTGTCGGGATCTAAAATATTTCAGGGTCCCAATGGTGATTCGTTGACCGTACCGCAAGGAGATAGTTTTCGGTTAGTATATTTTGATTCCATAGGAATGCAAAAAAGTGAAGAAGAGGATGACGGAGATGGGGACTATGAGTCCAAAAAGGCGTTACGACAACAAAACAGGACTGGGCATGCCTCCGTAGATCCATACCCCCCCAGCAGATACGGAGAGCAAGGTAGTACCTCAGGTGTAATCCCAGATGATTGGTCCCCTCCCCTTCCTTCTTTACGTACTCCCCTTAAGGAGGCAAATCTTGACAATCATTCAGGTGCAACAGAACGCGGTTTTCAAGTGCGTAATAGTCGGTATTCACGAAGTATCCGGTCAGTAATCGAATGGGATGAACAGTTTCCGGAATGCCAAGACTTACGGGATCTAATTCTCTCGGAGTTTCAAGATAGTCTTTTTAAGTCAAAAAGGTACGATGAGGTAACAAAGAAAAACCTTGACAAACGGGGAGCATTTGGTACAGTAAGGTTAGAGCCTATAGAAGGGGCCAAGCCCAAGTCCTGTAAAGCAGTCCGGGCCATCGGATTGCGGGAAAAGGCGTTGTTGGAGCGCATGAACGAGTTTGAAGAGAAGGGATACATTTATAAAGCGCAGGACCACCACGACACTTCATGGGTAAGTCGGGCATTTTTAGTGCCCAAACCTAATGGCAAATGGCGGTTGGTCATTGATTACCGGTGGCTTAATAGCCAATTAAAGGGTGAAAATTTTCCGATACCGGTAATTGAAGATCAACTTGCCAAACAAAAGGGAAGTTTTCTGTGGACGCTTGTGGATTTGGAGGATGGCTTTCATCAAATGCGACTAGAGGAGGAAAGCCAGAAGTACACCGGGTTCATAACACCTTTTGGTGTATACTTTTGGAAGGTCCTTCCGATGGGAGTAAAGGTAGGGCCTCAGGTTTTCCAACGTATGGTGGCCCACATCTTGAATGGATGCAGTAGATCAGGGCCATACATAGACGATGTCTTAACGGGCACAGGCAAACCTCCTCCTCCTCCGAAGTCCGGTAAAGAAAAATTGCTGGACAGTCATGCATATGAAGAAGCTATGCCTAGTGATCCAGAACAATTGCACAAGTGTAAGCAGTATCATTTGGAAGCGGTTCGTGAGTGCTTCCAGCATCTTGCCGATGCGGGGTTAACAGTTAAGCCCTCCAAGTGCTTTTTGTTTATGCGGCAAGTAAAATACGTTGGCCACATATTGAGGGAAGGTAAACGATTGCCGGACCCCTCGAAGTGTTCCGCCATCGCACAATGGCGATGGGAAGATATTAAAACTCCTAAGGCACTAAAAGGTTTTTTAGGATTGGCCAACTGGTATAGTATATACATACACAAATATGCGGATTACGCCGCACCATTAATGGAGGCGCTCAGGGGTAAGTATTTGTATGAAACCCCCGATCCAGCGGACAAAGGGAAGCTGGACAGCAATGGAAAACCCATTAAACGCAAAAAGATACCTTTGAAGCCAACAGAAAAAAACATTGATTGGACGGAGGAAATGAAAAGATGTTTTTCAGCACTGCAAGCCGCACTCACTAGGGAAATTGAGCTCTTTTTGCCAAACCCGAGTGGCGCCTGGGTCATTGAGACCGACGCCAGCGACTTCGCAGTTGGGGGTGTTCTAAAGCAGGAACAGGCTCCAGGGGACTGGAGGCCTGTAGCATATTTTTCACGCAAGCTTCAAGGGACAAGACAGAAAGGCAAAAACTTAGGTCAAATGGGATGGACACCAAGGGAAAAAGAGACCTATGCCCTTGTGTGTTGCCTCCTGAAGTTTCAGAGTTGGATAGGGTTTTCCGAGGTAATAGTCAAGACAGACCATAGTAGTATAGTACAATGGTACAAGGAGGATTTATGCACCATATCCGGACCCTTGGGGCGAAGGGGCCGATGGCATGAATTTCTCAGTAGATTCAATATCATAATAGAATACAACCCCGGGGTGAACAATGAGGAAGCTGACACCCTATCTAGATGGGCATACCCAGCGGGTGCTGCCCAAGACACCAATTTTCATGGTTCAGATAGGGACCTGGAAGGGTGGACGGCACAAGAACAAAAGGAATGTGCAGAGAGACAACAATTGCTTCAATCTAGATACCCGGAGGCCTTTGGGGCTTTTGATGGCATGACACCGGAGGGCAAAGTTTTACATTTTTCTGGTCAGGAACAAGCGTTGAAGCTGCTACAAGTCTCCTGCAGGGCTTCTAAGGGGCTTAAACAAATGTGTGCAGCCCCGGAGGATTTCAATTTTGAGGAATATGAGGATTTCGACACATATCTCCTCAATGCGCTCGCCGCACCCGTTCCTAGGGCTTCTTTTGAGCAAGAAGGGTCACTCAATGCTGTTCGAAAAGAATACCCCCCCTCAGAGCTTCCATCCTTCCGCATGAAGGATCATGGGCTCAATCAAGTTTCTAGGCAATGCCAAGCGTTGAGTTGGCACATGCCAGGGGTGGAACTCCTCAGTCTTCATAATATGGAACACATATCCCTACCCCCCGAGATACATATTTTGCACGAAAAATGGGATCAATACTACAAAAAGGATGAATATTTTAAGAACATATGGGGTAGATTAAAGCGGGAAAAATATGTGCAGCATGATGATCACTCGTACCTCATCTTACATGAAGGAAAGGTGCGTCGTCAAGGTCAGATATGTGTACCAAAGGACATTATGAGGCAGGTAATAACAGCAATACATACATATGCACACCCGGGAATAGACAAAACCACACAAATGTTTAATAGGAAGTATAGGGTCATGGCTAGAAAGCCTATTCCGGATTGTGACATCAAGGCGATAGTTGAAGAGGTCGTTAAAGCCTGTCAAGTCTGTCAGTCGGTCAAACACCGAAGGGGCATTCAACCTGACACCATGGAGGGATACCCTATTCCTGACGATATTTTTTCCTCTATTGCGGTCAACTTTGTGTCGTCTAAGGCCGATCCAGTTACCATCCGGAACGAGACATTTGACCAAGCCTTAGTAGTCGTCTGTAGGTTGTCGGGGTACGTCACGGCCGTTCCGTGTAACTGTAAAATGACAAAGGAGGACCTAGCAGACCTCTTTGTCACACGTATTTTCACACAATGGGGTCTCCCGAAAGAAATTTTCAGTGACCATGATAAGCTAATTGATAGTGAATGGTTTCAACACTACTGCAAATTGTGTGGTGTTGAAGAACACACGGCACCGGTTTACAAACCAAAGGCCAATGGGAGAGCCGAAAATGCGGTACGCCTCGTAGTAGACAGTCTCAGACGTATACTTGAACAAAAGTGCTCTAGGGATTGGGTGAGATTACTCCCCCTCGCCCTATGGGCACTGAATGATGTACCCGGTCCAGTGTCAGGGTACTCCCCACATAGAATCATGTATGGCAGAGAGCCAGTTGGTTTCGCGGATGTGCCACCCACCATACCTCAAGATGGTAGGGCAGATGCGGCAACCTTCTTCAAGCAGTTGGTCAAGGACCGTAAGATGGTTAGGGATAAACTAGCCAGCATACATCGGAAAGAAGCAGCGAAATTTTTGAAACGACACCCTAGACAGATTTTTAAAGAAGGGGAGAAGGTCTGGGTGCGTGTCAATCGCCAAGGTGCCGATCGTGAATCTACCAAATTAGATGGAGTATGGAAGGGTCCGCATGAGGTCCAACAGAGAGTTGGATCTGGACGCTACAGGGTCATCACAGAAAAGGGGGTAGAGAAAATTTTTCACACAGTAGACATGAAGCCATACATAGGACCATTGGATAGAAATGCACCCCCTTTGCATTATTACACAGATGTGGAATATGCGGTAGACTCACCCGACTGGGTGGTGGAAGAAGTATTACGACATGCGCCCAGGGGAAGGAAGAAGGAAATGCACTGGCTAGTAAAATACCAAGGGTATGATAAGCCAGAATGGCAGCCTGCTAGTGCATTCATGCACAAAATCACGGATGCATGGGTAGAATACAACCACAAACATGACCTAGACATTGCCCTTAGTGATGTTCGGTCAGATATTTGGAGGGTACAAACCATATATTCCTATCCAATACATACAAATATCAAAACAATAGTCGACTATATCAAGGGTTAGGATACAACCATACCAAAGTTTTGGGAAGGGAGTATAGTACCCGTCAAATTTTTTTGTAGGTTACAGTCACCATGACGAATGCACATTCCACGATGAAGGCGGGCCAGGCCCGATTGATCGGATCTCATTTGGACAACTGGGACCTTTGGAAGATGAAAGACGCGGCCCTCCGGTGGTGGGTGCTTCAGAATGGCTACCGTGAAATGGCCAATTCATTGGAACATGCCACCATACGCATAGGTGAGACGGCCCCATATTTGTTCGCGCCGTTGCTGAAGAATTGGATGGTGGCCTTCACCCCAAACCTTTGGCATGCGGTGCAACGACAATTGGGCCAGCTTGCAACGCGGGGTAGCTCGACACGGCGGGTGTGGATGAGTCCGGCATTCTGGGGCATGAAAATGACCCGGATTGATAAGGAGGAGTTCACGGAGACCATCACGTTGAACCCTGAGGATCTGGACCCTTTGGGAGGTATCCAGGTCTATAGCCTTCAGTCGGGTCAGATCGCGTTCATCCCGTGAAGCATCCACCATCGCCGGCCCCAGTACCTCGAGGACGAGTTCCAATTGGCCTTTCGGGTGCTGGAGGACGCACGTGATGTACCTCGGGGACGCAAGGCCGTACAAGGAGGCAACCGCTTCCGGTACAGCAACTTGCGCGTCAACGGGTACATCCCGATCCCGGAGGAAATGATGGAGTCGGTCAAGGACAACCTCCGGTGGCTCACCGATGTCCGGCGTGTGCCTTGCGAAGTGGTGCAGATGATCTATAACTTGTACCCCGGGACGGATCATGTTCCCGGAATGATCGTGCCGCCCAAGACACCTAGGGCCGAAGACAAAAAGGAGACAACGGCGGAGCGCAACGAGCGTCGCAAGCGCTCCAAAAAGAACCGGGCGGGTAAAACATCGCATCTCTACCTCTCCAGCATCCTTAACCCTCAATCGGGTCATGGTAACATCCAGATCTAGCTAGAACCTCTTCAGGGTCTTGGATAAGGTCACTTCCCTACACCCCACCCCCGTCTCCCTGGAAAGCATCAAATCTTGACCCTACATACGATCATGAGGCACAATCACACCTCCCTAGACCCCGTAAAGGGTCCTGGTAGGCTACCAATTTACTTCTTCCTTAATCAGCATCAAGACCTAGACCCTACACAGGGTCTTGGGATATTCAAGTCTAACTAGACCCTCAAAGGGTCTTGAATGGACTAGAACACCTTCTGGATGGCACGTCAAGGCCTCAACCCTTCATAGGGTAGTGGAACACCTACACCTATCTAGACCCTTTAGAGGGTCTTGAGCGGACTTTCTGTTTTCCTACCAGTCATACATCTAGCAAGTCTAGACCCTTATAGGGTCTTGCACTAAAGCAGACCATACTAGGACCTTTTTAGGGCCTTGAATGGTTACTTGTCTTACGTGTCTTGGAGGGACTTAGTGAGGAACATTGCCCCTATCGGGGCATTGACCTGGCTAAAAGGGAATGACTAGACCCTTTGTTAGGGTCTTGTACATGACCACATGTCCAGCCATTTCCTATTTAGCTTAGGAAAACCGAAACCTAGGTCCAACACTAGGCCCAACACTGGGGCCTTGTAGTTTTCATCAAGAAAAGACGCTTAACCCTCGCAAAGGGTTGTGTGTCTACGCCTCTCCCCCTCCTTCACTTTCATCCCTTTCCAAATTCCTCGCGCCCTTATCACGCTCCAAGTCCCTTTCCCTCGCCCGGCATTCAACGCATCCAGAACTTCAAGAACATCACCGAGAACTCGGACAAGACCAGCCGGAATCGTGGAGGCCCTCCAAGTGGGTCTACCTCTACGGCAGCGACACGCCGCAGCAATACGGGCTCGGCGAACGGCAGCAGGGGCCTCAGCTCGCGTCCGCGCTTCAGCCATTCCTGGCAGCGCCGGCGACGCTCGAGCCGCCCACGCAGCCGCCCTTCCAGCAGCCGCAGGAGCCTCAGCTCGCGTCCGCGCTTCAGCCATTCCTGGCAGCGCCGCCGACGCTCGAGCCGCTCACGCAGCCGCCCTTCCAGCAGCCGGAGGAGCCTCAGCTCGCGTCGCCGCTTACGCCGTTTCTGGCAACGCCGCCGACGCTCCAGCCGTACCCTCATGGGCAATGGCCATCCCTCCGGGTGTCCCCTTATTTTGATCCGACAGCTATTTGCATCGGGCACGGGGGCCTACCCTCATGGCATGACATCCCTCCGGGTTTCCCCTTATCTCGATCTGACTCCGTACATCAAATTCAATCAAAAATTGACGGGTGGGTGTTCTATCATTTGTGTCTGAATGTTCACACAAATGCTTGGGGTACAGGGGCTAGTCACAAATGACATTCCGGAAATCATAGGCATGGGTATAAACAAAGAGCAGACAATTTGGTCACCTGACCACACAACTCAACAACTGGGCATCTACCCAATTAATTTGAGGCCTACACTCCCTCACCACGTCTCCACAATCTTCCGGCCCTCAATGCTGCATTCACTCCATCCTGAAAACAATTTAGCCATGTCGTTGCCTTCAGGAAAAGAAGAAGCAGAGTTCCTTTGGCACACTTGGGCGAAGGCAACCCTCCAAATGTTCACCAGGGGGCGGGTCCCCTCATTATCCTGCTACATGTCGGAATAAAATGGCGCTTCTGTTCCCTGGGGCGGATCCCAGCCTATTGCATGTGTTAATGGAAACGTTCCAAGGGTATGGTAGATCAGCGGCCCGAAGCCGGCTTACACTCCTCTGTGGGTTCTAAGCCAGAGGCGAAGTCTTTATGTACGTGGGTATACGTAAAAAGTTGGAATATGTCGGCGCTTCGGATTACTAATTTGGGGATGAGTTTTTGCCGTTCAAAAACGGAGATCATGGGCTGAGGCCGTGCAGCCGGGGGCCTCTATGTCCACCTATTCTGGTTCTGTTATGTGTATTCGAATAAACATATCCAATCTCAGTTTTTGTTGAAAATGATAAACAATAAAATTGGGAGGAGGAGAAGGGGGGGGGGTTGTGTTAAAGCAATCTTTGGAAACTAAATGAGTGATGGTTACCACCACTAACTCATGGGTCAAGGCCCCATAATGGGCCTAGGCCACGATTCACCCTCAACTGCCAAAGCCCCCATTGTGGGCCTAGTCCCCTGGAGGCAACACCTACACACCCTCGTGGAGTCGCAATTGGCAAAGCCCTTCTTGTGGGCCGAGCCTAGCGATGAAGCAAATCTGGGCCTGAGCATGTGGCAAGGCCCTTCTTGTGGGCCTAGTCACCGTTCCGCCCATGTATCATGTAGGCAAGGGGCCACCCACAAGGCCGAACTCGCTGAGTATCGCAAAGACAATCAGGACCTAACACGTCACAGGGTGCCACGTCACAGGGTGATAGGGCGCTGAGAAACTCAGGACCCAAGATAGACACAGGCATTCCACACTGAGCCTGCCCGAGACACTCCAGGCCAAAAGGGTCAACATCCACCGGAGGGTCTCAACACCTGAAAATTAAAAACAAAAGGAAGGGCGCATATCAGTACAAGTGGAGCGATAAGAACAAAAGGCTCTTGGAGGCACCTGAGGCCTCCCCACACAAGTCAATTTTGCAGATGTGCAGCAAAATCATTGAGATGCCACTCACGAGCAGCGCGTGTATTGGCAGAGAGAGGGAGGACACAAAGCGCCACATAAACAACTTGGAGCCGAGCACTTTAGCAGCACCCAACCCAGCAGCGCACACAAGCGCTGCGCGCAGACCCACATCTCAGCAAGGCGAACTCCTTCGTGATATCAGTAGCAAGCTGCAAAGAGGCAGCAGCGCACTGCAGACCCACAGCGCAGCACGGCGAACTCCTTCGTGATATCAGTAGCGCGCTGCAAAGAGGCAGTAGCGCGCTGCAGACGCACAGCGCAGCAAGGCGAACTCCGTCGTGATAGCAGTAGCGCGCTGCGAAGAGGCAGTAGCGCACTGCAGACCCACAGCGCAGCACGGCGAACTCCTTCGTGATAGCAGTAGCGCGCTGCAACTGCTGTCTTTGCGCCAAGACATGCATTGGCACGATCAGCATGAGGGCCGCGACGGCGCTGTCATTCAGGAACAGGCAACGCGGGAGCATCAGCAGCGGCAGCAGCAGGCAACGAGCCAGCAACTGACAGCTCCGGGTCCACCACCTCAGAACTCACTTCCACAGCAGCCGGCGGCGCCATACACCTTGGTGAACAGCGATGGCGGCCTCACTCAAGATTAGCAGAGGTGCAAACTGGACTGGGCGGTGACGAAAACCCTGCTTGTAGGACACGAGGAAGGATGATCTCTTGCACAGCTTGGTGCTGCAAGTACTCCTTACGAGTATCCAGAACAGCACGAGCTTCTGGACAGCGCGAGTATCTGGGACACGCACTCGTGTTTTACTGAACGCACTGTCCAAACGTTTGCCACTATCAGATTCGCCGCCGTCCTTGCACCTGCTGCACCCACTTGCGGAGCTCACGTGAATGTTACCACAGCCAAAGTGAGGTACAAAAGCGTGGTCAAGGAGCAAGCGGACGATCCCACTGTTCTTCTTGAAGCTGTCACAGCAACGCTAACGGTCGTGATTTCCACAAGGAACGCAATCAATGTTTTGTAACTTTTCTGAGTCATACCTCTTGTCTTGTCTATCCTTTCTCCCTGGCACATCACGAAGCGAATAGCAAGCAGCAAACAAATACTTGTGAATACTTGTAAGTGATGATCCCCGTAATCTCCTTCAGTACGCTCAGTCATGTCAAAAACATTGATTGCTAATATACATTAGCAATGAAATGTAAAATCCACAAATGCTAGTCATGATCATCTAATTACATAACAATCTTCATTGAAATCGCTATATTTCAAAACAAACACTTTACTTCTACAATGCCCTCTGCGACATGATCTGGCACCTTGAATGCGCGATCTTTAGAGCAAGCGACTATTCAATGTGACAATAAAGATTGAACTTCATATGCAAAGTATTAGCATTTATCATCACGTCATCATGATGCTATGGGCTATCAGGTTGAAGTAATTTAAAATCCTGTTCAGTCCGATTACAGTTCCCTGCTAGACTCAACACTCGGGGGGGGAGTGATTACACCAAGAGGGTTGGGCCAAGTAGTTTCTATTACAGCCTGCAGCAAGGCGCCAAGCAGGACGTGTAAGGCCTCGGGCCTTGCCACAGCACCAACAACCAAGGGCAAAGAGGGCACGGCAGGACCCCCCCCCCGACACGACAGTGCAGTGGCGCACGCAGACCCAGAAACCCCAGCCCCCCCCCCCCAGGACGTGGAACACAGTTCCGACTCCGATGGAGACTTTCCCCCCACAGTCTATGTGTCATATTGCTCAAGCTCTTAAGGACAAGTGTAAGGGAAGTGTGTTCCTCAACACGACAATCCCACAGAAACAACAAAACTGCGACACAGTTTTGCAGCCTTGCAGCTTGTGTCAGTGTGTGGGTGCTTCAGGGCAAGGTAGGAAAGGCAAGGAAGACATCATGCAGGGCCAAGAAACATATTTCAAAAACAAAAAAAAAGCAAGGTTCTTGTATGAAAATGGAAAGATAACATTTTGCAGGGCCAAGAAACATTTTGCAAGCAAAAAGGCAAGGTTTTTGTGTTGTTTTTCTGTCTATTTTGAAAATTGGGACAACTGGACCCACAACTGGCCACTGGACTGAAAACTGGTCATTTTACCTTAGTTCATGTGGAGCTTGTGGATTGCATGATGATCTCCGTCAAATAGGGTTTGTAAAGTAATGTCTTTTGAGTTTTGGTAAAATGTATTTCAAGAATCAAGAAACCAACCAAGTTGCAGCAAAAAGAAAGTTAGAAGAGGTGTTAAAGACACACTGAGGGTGTGACCTGCTCCAAGGGCTTCAAGAAAGACATGGTAGCTTGTTTTTCTTTCCCTTCCCTAATCCACGGGGTGATCAACGTAGTGTACCAAAAGAAAAGACCACTTCTAGCTGCCTGTTTTCATCCCCATAGCTCAAATTCGGACTATAGGCCTGAAACTACACTGCAAGTACCAATTTTGTTACACTTTTTTTGTTATTACACTGTGTATGATGTCTTTAACCAAGGGCATTCGTCAAAGGTCTCCAAATTTTCAGAAAACACAACGCAAAAGTTTCGCGCGATAGGGGCTGGAACCTATGTCACCAACTTGGAAAGCAGATAGCGTAGACCACTGGGGCATGATCAATCGCTCTAATGTATACTGGTCATTGCTGCATATGCTACGTTGTAATAATTGTCTTGATGAATCATGAGAGCGGAGTGATGCCTTTGTGAAACTTACAAAAGCTGGAAGAGAAGAAAAAAACAAAGCTATACGGGTGAATCATACAAATTAGCCGAACAGACAATGACTGCACAAGTCAAATCGGTAAAATTCAACTCTACTCATTTAAAATGACAGCAAGTCAAATGAGAGACTAAGCACATTCCAACGGTACAGAGAGCCGCTAAACAAAAAGAGGCACTGCGAAATCCTAACAGCTACATTTTTAAAAGTATGTGAACAAAATTTCAGAAAAATTTCACAAAATTTTACAGAACATAAATGAAGCGACTTTTGCATCGATGCTCTGCCAACGTGATTCATGCAACACGGATGTTATTGGGGGTCCAAAGGAACTGTAAAGAACTTCTGGGTACAGCACACTTTGAACTGTTGCACATGTTCACTTTGCATGCCGGCACAGGGTGTGTGGCACCGGCTGTCCGTGACAATAGGATTGGGCTCCAAGTACATACATACACACACAAACCACCTGCTGCCAAGGGGCATTGCGCCTAATGCAACTTGGTTCCCCTTCAAAAACCACCAGGGCCCGGACCCAAAGAGGGTCAAAATGAGCAGTGGCGAGAGGCCTATAGGCACTGCCAAAGTTTCCCGTGGGGGGGGGGGGGGTTGCAAGAGTATTTCAAGGCAAATTGTGGTACCCTCCACTGATGCAAGCAAACAGAACACAAATGAAGCAACTTTTGCATCGATGCTCTGCCAAGGTGATTCATGTAACACAGATGTTATTGGGGGTCCAAAGGAACGGTATAGAATAGCATAGAACTGCATACAACCAGAGGACACTTTGATCTGTTGCACATGTTCAGTTTGCAAAACGGGCACAGGGTGTGTGGCACCGGCTGATGAGGAGGAGGCACTGGAGCATGGGGCTGGTTTGGCAGCCGGTTAGCGCACGGTTGCGCAAACGGAGCAGCCTGTTTAGGGGCTGGCTTTGCCCTTGTACACCCCTTACATCGCCTTTGCAGAGAGAGTATCACAGAATACACATGGGTGACTGATTCGAAGTCATGGGAAAGCAATGCAAGAGCGTGTGTGTGACAGATGGGGAACACAAACCACCGCAATAGATATTGCCGAGCAGAACAGTGAAGTGACAGTCCCCCCACCCCTGGGGGGGGGGGAGTTTTCTAAGGGGGGGGGTACATCGGGATGGGGAGCATACCGGAGTGGAGCAATCCTTTAACAAAGGGGGAATCCTTGCACTGCGCGCTACTTTTAGAGTAGGTCCTCCCTAAAGAACCCCAAGGCACACCCCTTCCAAATGCCCCCAAATTTAGGTCACCCAAACTGCCCAAGCTAAAGACAAATGCATGCTACCTTCCCCTCACATAAGACATCATGCAAAATGCGGAAAGACACACACATATGCTCTTTTTTGTTCAATTGTCAACTAAATACAAAATCAGAATGCTTCAGAGTGGCGGCATTTGAAAGCTCACTCACCCTACCAGCTAGTGCCAAGGCCTCATATGTGTCCACCTCATCCTCGGCTGGACCGTGGGGCAAAGTGGCTTGTAGGAGGGAATCCACGTCAAACTCCGGTTTCCACTTGTGGTACAACCACACATCCTTATCAGCAGTGATGCGGCCTCGCATGGGGCATTGGATTGTGGTTAGGCAAAAACCGGGGAGTCCATCACCCCAACTCAAGGGCCTACACCAAAGTGTGGGAGTCCATGGTGGGGATGAGCAAAAAAGTATGAAAAGGGGCGGAAATGGGTGAGAGTGGGTGAAAGTCCAAAAATGCCGTATCCCCAATGTGGAAGAATCATCAAAATCTACGTTAGGAGCTACAATGATGCCCCCTAGTATCACAAAGTATGGGTCTCCAGTACGGCTAGACGCCCAAATAGTTGCACTGCGCACGCACTGCGTGCGCACGGCACTTAAGGCGCCCCCAAGGCCTGCAGACTCCCACAGCAAGCGTGTCATGTTATGGCTTCGAACAGCAGCAGCGCAGCGAGCGCGCAAGTCCCATTCGCAATCGCACTGCAGTCTGCGAATACTTAAGAAGCATGGAATGCCAACTGTGTGAATGAAGCTCTGTAAGATACGTCGATCTCTCGACAGGGTTTTTGTCTTCGAATTTGTGCTATATAGTGGTGCCCCGTCTAAAGATCCTGCGAGGTTTGTCGATTTGGGATTTTGGATTTCGAGAAACAAGAGGCACAGGAGTACAAGAAAGTTCCCAAGAAACAAACCACAACAAGTGGTAGCCAGCTAGGTGGCGGGGAGATCAATATTCAAGATCAATCTTCGACGCCGTCAACTTGATTTGGATTTGGATTTACAGTGGAGCGGCCCTTCGACCATGCAGCTATGCTGCACTTTATCAGAGACAGTCTGTTTCGAACCGATTCACCCTTGCATCGCGAATTTTTGATTTCGTTAGAAAAGCTCATCGCAGAGCGCATGGCAAGTCGAGAAAGCGAGTGTTTTCCATGTCTCTCTCGTGATCTTCACAGCTGTTTGCAGAAGCTTGCCGATACTCAAGCCAAGGTCATCGAATTGGAACAACGCATCGATGCGTTGCAGACAACAGCAACAAGTGCTACTGCAGCAACTGATCACCGAGTCGACACTTTGCAGTCCTCGACGGAGAATGCAACTCAAGCTGCTGTAAGCGAACCTCGACGCGTAGAGCATGAATTGTCGCAATGTTATGCCCTGCTCAACGAATTTGTACGAGTTTCAAGCCAACAACCTTCGAGGAACTTCCAGTTTCCACAACCACAACCACAACCACAGCCACAACCACAACCACCGTCTTCTTTGAACCAACCGCTGTATGCACCGCCGAGCAGTTCACCTCACCCTCCACAACAACCACTTCCACAACCACCTGTCTTTGACCCACATCCAGCGCATCAATTTGCAGTCCAGCGTGCTCCGACACAAGAGATTCTGAGACGTCGTGTCGAACGCTTGAATAAGCTGGTTAAAAAGTTCTCTGGGAGACCTGGATCTGGAGAGTTTCGAACATGGAAGGAGGATTTGTTACGAGCCTTCATCCTGTTGGATATCAACTCACCCGTGGATCAGGTGACAACCATATGTAACGGCAGCAGTGACAGCACTCAATTATACACTGATGTGATCAGAATTTCAATGATTCTCAGATGTACATTAGTGCAGTAAATTTTCCGTTCAGTTTCATGTTTTCCGTTCGCCGCCAGATGTCGCCTGTGAGCGCGCGTCGAGTCGCATTTGTCTTTCGTGATTTCCCAATCGGATTTATTTAAATTATTTCGAATGATTTCACGTTCTCTCATTAAGTGCGATGAATGCGCATTGAGATTCTATGTCTGCTCCATTTTTGTAGACCGGGTTTTCGTACTCTTCATATTCCACCATGGAGTTCAAAGGACTTACAAGTGCTTCGCATATGTCGCTCCCAGAGGCTGGATATGGGTCCGAACAGGGTTATGTGGGTTCGGAGATATCAGGGGCAGTGTCGGGCGTTACGACCCCTGGAACATTAAGGCTACAGGCTTCGCAATCACAAGAAAGATCAACCACTATGCAGCGGTTACATGGTAGCAGAGGAAATCATGACTCTGCTTCTGGAATCTCCACGGACACCCTTAGATCATCGGACTTTAGCGGGGCTATTACTCCTTCTGGGTCACTGCGTGTTCCCCCTGAGGTTACATTCGTGGCATCTCCCCAGCGAACCGAAGATCAACCATCTGAGTGTCCTTACTGTGGCCATAGGCATTGGCCTGGAGTTCATACTTGTGCTGATTGTTGTGTGAACGCCCCACCCAACCTTAAACCCGGTCGAGAATCTCCCTCCTCGAGTGAATCTGGTTCCTCCTCTCAAGCTTTGCCTGATCTTGAAGACAGCAGCAGCGAAGGAGAGCAGTCTGGTACTGGAACTAGTGGTGATTACTGGGAAAACCACTTCCAGCAGATCCGGAATGAGGAATTCCTGCACCGGCAGAATTGGCTGCTGGCAGAGGCGAGCTACCGTGGCTGCCTGAGGGACTGGTTCAGGGTGTCGTGCCAGTTCATCAGGGACACAGGCCGGTTGAGATTGGACGCCACATTGCAGGAGCAAGAGGACTGGGAAGAGCTGCTGGACCAGTTCGACCACCAGGCCGCCGTGATGGTGCAGATGGCCATCATCGCCGAGGAGAGACGCCAGAATGTGCATCCGCACGCTGGTCCGTCGGGCGCCTGGGGTCGCAACGACGACGAGGTCGACGAAAGGAGGTGTGATTCAACACATTCCCACCTCTCCAGGGAGCAGCTGTCCAGACTCCCCAGCTCTGCCTCCAGTGTTGACACTTGGGTCGACGAGGTAAGAAGCAAGGGAAAAGGGACAAGATGCCCGTCCTGTGGCGAGTGCGCTAAGGACTGCTCCTGTCGAAGACAGATTTGGTCGCTGGAATCAAGGGTGAAGGAGCTGAAGAAGGCCGCCAAGGAGAAAAAGAGAGATGATGACAGCAAGTGGAAGGAGATGGAACAGAAGCTGGAGAAGCTTACAGATCTGGTACAAAATCTGAGCACTACTGGGCTCACTGGACCAGCGCCTACGATGGCAAGCCACCCAGCACCTACCTCCTCAGCTGCACCCACATCCACGCCTTACGGCGTTCCACATTCTCCAGCACCCCCAGCTTTTACTGGCCACCATCCAGCTTTTACTGGAATTTCTGGTATCCCCCCTACTAGATTGGGAAGTCCTATTGGGTTCAATCTGGGTACCGAAGGAGGAGAATCTTCGTCGGAGAGGTCTGTACTGTCGGTTGGTACCGTCGGAGATATTGATGGAGAAGCAAGGACCACCGTGAAGGAGAGATCAATGGCCTTGAAGAAGAAGGACCGGCGGCAGAAAGAAAACGAAGCCAAGATCAAAGAAAAGCAGAAGAAATTGAAGGAGATGAGGCTGCATCAAGCTCAACCAACGCCGTTCGTACAGCCTACTGTGGACCAGGCGTTGCTGGCGGCCGCAATTGCGCAGGCACAGGCAATGGGAGGCGCCGGAGTCAATCCAGTTTTCGTCAATCCGGTAGGCACAGCCACAAACTTCAACCTGAACCACTTGCTGAATCCGTTGCACATGAGGCTTCGAGGATCAGTAATGAAGCAGCCGAAGTTCTCAGGGCACCCAAATTACTGGGCGTCCTTCGAGAGGCAGTTCATGGTGTGGCTGCAGACGGAGAAGCTGGACAAGGTACTCTGGATCCTTGGGTTGATGGACTGCTTGACTGGCAAGCTCAGGGAAAGTACCTACAATCTTTATGTCGAAAGACAAAATCAAGGGAATCCCCTGACGTATGAGGAGCTGTACAGAAGTCTCAAGAAGAAAGGCTCTCGACTCCCTGAAGATCATTACAGGAACCGTCTGGAGAACTTCAGGGCGATCAAGAAATTATTTCTGGAAGAGATTCAAATTGCAAGGCAAGATTGGGAGTTTTTGGTACAAGAGGCGGAGAACTCTGGAGAAGGACTTTCTGAAGGCGAAATGAAGAAGATCCTCCTGAGCAAGCTCACGCCGGAGACCAAGCAGAAGATCAGGGACTCTCAGGCGGACCAAAAAGTCCTGGGCAACTGGGTTGAAGTCCGAGGATTACCAGAAACTATGGGAAAAATGGCTGTTCGTGAGTTGCTACACTCTATCAGTGCTACTGGATTGAAGGACATCACTATTCGTGAGGGCAGATGGAGAGTTGGTTTCCACGATTCTGAACAGTCGGAGTTTTTCTGCAGCATGGTGGATGGAAAAGTGAAGTATAAGGGAACAGTTTTGAGGGTACGACCGTGGATCTTCTCGTATGGAGTCGAGCAGATCTGGGACCAACTTGAAAAGTATGCAAACTTAGAACGCCAGAAGTCCCAGGATGCACATGGCTTTGGAGGCAAGGTCAACGCCGTTGGTGAGAAGGGATGCTCTGTGTGCATTGCCCTTGGAAAAGAAGGTCGAGTGGCGACTCACACGACCGCAGATCACAGGTGGACGCCCTCAGATCTCAAGACAATTCAGTCCAAAATGGATGGAAAGGGAAATTCTCCCAAAAGTCCCCAGCAGGATGGAGCACGAGATGCTGACCAGCATGGAAGGGGAAAGGGTAAAGGGCAGTCCAAAGGAAAGAACAGAGACTGGACACCGAAAGATTACTCGCAGCAAGGCGGAGATCCAAGCGACTCAAGATGGACCGATGCTGGTGGAAAATCTGGTGGAAAAAATGGCCAAAAAGGTGGAAATGGCAAAGGAAAGTCCGGGAATCAAGATGATTCCAAGGTGAATGGCAACCCCCTGTAAGCGGAGACGCCAGCGAACAAGACCTTCGGCAACAACAAGGATACTGGAGGTCGAGGCAAGGGCAGATCCAACGAATCCAACCCCATTTCCAACACCTCCAACAACAAAGGCCAAGGAGGTAAGAAAGGTGGTAAGGGGAAATCATTTGGAGGTCGTGGACGTGGAAAAGGAGTGAATGCTGTCGAAGCAGGAGAAGAATGGGTTGACGAAGGACAAGTACAGGACGTACAGCCGAACGAAAAAGACGAATGGCAATAGGGAAGCCAACTTGACCCAATTCCCAACACTGGGGTTGAGTGGCAGGAGACAAAACCCATCAGGGTAGTTGGGGCGGTGGATGGACGCTGCTGGGACCGGCTAGCGCGCTCCTCTGGCCTCCTGTACCCTGCCTGGGTCCTCAGCGCTGTCCGGCGAGGCAAGCAGCGCCAGTTTGTCTGCTGGATCCAGGTCAGATCGACGCATGGTAAGGTTAAACTTGCCAGATGTCTGATTGACAATGGTTCAGAGGTCAATCTGGTGAGGAAAGGCTTTCTGCAGGAGGATGAGACGAAGATGTCCTCCACCCCTGTCCAGCTGGAGGGAGTCAGCGGACATCGCCTTGACGGTGGCGACAGAGAAGCAGAATTGGCGGTCAGATTGGTGAAACAATCTGTGTGGAGCGTGGAAGAGACGGTCACGGAGGAGTGGTTTGCTGGAAAATTGTATGAAGCCAGCATAAAGTATGATTTTTTCCTGGGTCAACCCTGGCTTCACGCTCACCGTGTGTCGCCCATGGGACACAGGATATGCTTCCTCCAGGATCCGTCGACCAGCGACCCGTCTGACCTGTATTATCTGCACCCATATACCAAGAGTATCCACCAATTCAAGGAGAGAAATAAGCTGCATTTTCAGCAAGATGGACAGGAATGGACAAGGAATCAAGAAGAATTCGACGAAGGAAAGGTGGATTAGTTGGACAGCAAGAAGTGGAAGTCAGTTTGCTATCGAGTAGTCGACAAATGGCGGGACACTCTGGTGGATTATTTCGAAAAGAACCACAATTTTCGTCCTGAAGTTGATGCTTTTGCAAACAAAAAGAACAAAAGATTTCCGAAGTTCTACGACGATGCCTGGAGTGAGGAGTGGTCTGAAACTCTTTTTTTTTTTTGGGCATGGCGGTCCCCCGCCGAAGACAATGCACTGAAGCGGCCTGACCACGGGCATAGCAAGCGTTCATGGCGAGCCGAAGTTCACCGACGGACAGCTGCAGGTATTTACAGACTTACTTAGGGTGAAAACACTGCAAAATTATGCACCAGAGGCCTGAAGTGAGTCGTGGGGCCTGCAGATGCTATGGCAGTGATGTAGGCAGGTGCAAAGAGATAGATGACCCCTAGGGGACGGGAGAAAACATGCAGAAAAAGAGATATATGATTCCTAGGGGAAAAGGAAAAGGGAACAAACAGCAAACACAAACAGGGCGTGCAGAAAAAAATCAGAGCAGTGTAGCTTGAGCAGATTGGGCTGCAGTAAGACTGGTGCAGTCTTAACCTGTATCTGGCCTGATGAATTAACTAAAATACAATGCCCATGTGGAAAATTCTGCTCTGCTTTGCTCGATTGCTTCCGCTACCGATGCCTGAACGAAAAGGAAAGAAGCAAAAGAAGGCTAAGAAACAGGAGCAAAAGATCGAAGGTCACTCGTAGAATACCGATCCTCCAGTGCATTGTGCAGAGTGTGAAGGTGAGTGGTGAAGTGCCGTGAAGTGCAGTGATGTGTGTGTCAGTGCAGTGATGGTACAGTGATGTGGGGTGAGTGACTGGCGAGGGTCGGTGGTTGCTTAGGCTGTAATGTTTGCAGAATGGTGGTGGTGATGGTTGAGGATGAAAGTGGTGAGGGGGGGGGGGGGGTTGATGCTGCGGAAGGTGGCTGGAGTCTGTGGTAGCAGTTGGTGCAGTTGGAGTGAGTCTGGGTTCATGGTGGGGGGGGGGGGGTTGTCTCTGGATTTGAGTGCGGTTATTGTGTGTTGCTTGACGGATGTTGTTGTGGAGGAGGGATATAGTTTGTTATTTGAGGATGAAGCTCAGAGTTGTAAACATGAAGTTGAAGTGCAGCGGGTTTGCTGGGCTTTGTGGAGAGGGCTGTGGGTCGTCTTTTATGTGGATGCTTGTTGTGTGACTGGTTGTTAGTGGGTTTGGGGAATGTGAGAGGACATGGATGAGTGGAAGATGTGCTGTAGATAGAGAGATGATCGTTCCAAGGGTTGTGGGGGGATGAGGCTGGAATGGACTGGATGTTGGGAATGGGGTTGTCATGAAGCCATTGTTTGATGTCGTAGATAGCTTTTTGTAATGGTTTTTGTCTTTGCTTGAAAGCGAGGTCCAAGTTTTTGGCGTGTTGGTGGTAAGAGGAGTTCTGAGGAGGGGTGCGAAGAAGGTTGCTAAGTGAGTTGGGGATTAGGGTGCGGATAAAATTTCGTTTGTCACCTGAGGTCGCGGTGGTCCACCAGGAGAGAATCGTGGTTTTAAAGGGTTGGGTCCAGGTGTTGAAGAGTAGTTGGCGTAGGTGGGTGGTTGAGGAGCATGTGGTGATGAATGTGATGGGATCGAGGGGGTGATGGGTGTTGCATTTGGGACATAAGTGTTTGTTGAGGATGAAGTGAGGCTTGTAACCTTTGCAACAGTAAAGTCCGTTGACCCATTTAAAAATGAGAGTGGAAAACCATGAGGCTTTGAGGAAGAATTTGTTGCTGAGGGAGAGGTGGATGTTGTTGTGTTCGTGAGTGGGGAGTTTGTGTTTGGTGTGTTTAGTTGTAATTTTTCCGGGCAGAGGCGTTTGGTGGAGAGCAAGAGTGGTGGATGAGGAGGGGGTAATGTGGAGAGAAAGATGAAGGGTTATCCATTTAGCGATGGAGTCGGCCGTGTCGTTTCCTGGAAAACCTGCATGGCCTTCAATCCAGGTGAAGAGAATGTTTAAATGTCTAAGACGTTGGAGAACCTCTGAACCTCTGGTCTGAACCTCTTTGGATCAATCCGCCCTTCGACGTTTTTCCTCGTGTGGTGCAGAAGCTGAAGCAATCCGGTGCAAAGGCGATTTTAATTGTCCCCAATTGGCCAAGACAAGAGTGGTTCAAGGACATTATGGACATTTCAATCGACATTGTCGAGCTACCTCACAAGG
Organism: Eutreptiella sp. 'Long Island Sound 2002'; assembly: GCA_964036045.1. Lineage (NCBI taxonomy): Eukaryota > Euglenozoa > Euglenophyceae > Eutreptiales > Eutreptiaceae > Eutreptiella > Eutreptiella sp. 'Long Island Sound 2002'. Next base: position 3,602,490 of record OZ038401.1, read on the forward strand.
GAGTGAAGCTGTATTGCGAAGACAATCGCAAGCCTTTGCCACAGCGTTCGTGGAGCACGTTGGCGTGCTTAGTTGACGGGAATCTGGGAGATTATTGGCAAGATGGCAGTGAAATGGGAACAGAAGAGGTCATATCAAATTCCTCAAGAATCGACGAAATTGAGGTGGATGAAGACGATCGAGAGCGGAATCCGGACGTATCGTCGCGGAAGGAGGGAAGGACAATCGGCGTCCCTCAAGAGAACGCCTCCATCCATTACAATTCGTCCCCATCAGACAAGAATCAAGCCAAAAAAGTCAAGATTTCAAGCAAGAATGAAGACAAATCTCCAAGAATCTCGCCTGAATTGACAGGAATGAAGCTCAATTCGTCCGACCATCCCTTCAAGACATTTGTGGACCCCTTTCATTGGTGGGATCCCACGGAGGAGCGAGCTCAGGTGAGCTTCATCCGCCAGCAATGCGACGAAGAAGTTTGGAATGAAGTGGCCAAGAACATGAGACCACGACCAACAATTCGCAATTTGGTGGACATAATGTCGGTGATTAAATGTGGGAATCAGGTCGACGGAGACAAGATATCTGCAAGAAGGGACGCAGTGTTCGAAGATTATCAAGATGACGTGCTGAGTGGGAATTTGTGGAAAAACCCCCCAATTCGATGTGAAAATGGGGAGGCAAAGATTGACATAATCGAAGGCTCAAAGGTACACAAACAACGTCCATTCTATCTCCACGGCACCAAAGCAGATGCCCTGCGAAAGATTATTGAGCGCAATCTCTATGAGTTCGGTTGGTTGGAGGGCTGCATGAGTTCTGAGTGGTGTTCAGCACCATTTACTGTGCTAAAACCCCCACCTGCTGACCAATCCAGCATAGATGCTTGGCGTCTAGTCCTGGACTACAGAGCCCTGAATGCCGCCACAGTACCAGACGCGCATCCGCTTCCTTTAATCGAAAAGGAGATCGCCGCGAGAGCCAAAGGCAAGCTCTTTACTGTGTTGGATTTGCGCCATGGCTTTCATCAGATGCCCCTTCGAAAGGAGGATAGGCATTTGACGGCAATGTGCACGCCCTGTGGCACTGTGCAGTGGACTGTACTGCCGATGGGTCTGAAGAATGCGCCGTCGATGTTCCAGAAGATGATGGAGACTGTTTTATTTCAGAAGCACAAGTCTCTGGATTTACAAGAATTCTGCAGCATCTACATTGATGACCTTCTGATTGCCACGCCGTTGGGAAAAAACTTTGATGAGTGCCTGAAGTTGCACGAAGAACAAGTTCGAAAAGTTCTCGAAGTCCTTCGACAAGAGAAGCTCGTGTGTGGACCCAAGAAGGGCAAGATGTTCCTCCAGAGTGTCAAATTTTGTGGCTCTGTCTTGGAAGATGGGACAAGAAGACCAGCCCCAGGAAAAATGGCTGCCCTGCAGCTCTGGGAAAGGCCTAAATCCATCACGCAGCTTCGTGCCTTTTTAGGCTGCTGCAATTACTACCACGAGTTCCTTTCTCTCTACGCCAAGTTCTCTGGTCCATTGACAGAGTTACTCAAGGTTGGCAAAATAGAAGGAAAGAGGGGATCTCAAGTCAAGCTCAAGTGGACGCCAGAATGTGAAGAAGCCTTTACTGGTCTCAAGGAAGCAGTGGCGAATGTGGTTACATTAAAGACTCCGTGGTTGGATGGAAGACCTTTTTATATTCGTACAGACGCCAGTCGTTACGCCATTGGTGCTACGATCGAACAAGTCGATGACGAAGGTCACCATCACCGTCTGGCTTTCTGGTCTCGCAAGCTTACAACAAGACAGCGAAATTGGAGTCCAAGGGAACAAGAAGCCTACGCAATCCTTTGTGCCTTACGGCGTTATGAAGGTTGGATCTTAGGCCATCGCGTTGAGGCACTGACTGACCACAAGTCACTGGAGAGCTGGAGGACAGAACATGTGGATACCCCTGGTGGACCAGCTGGGAGAAGAGGCCGTTGGCATGAAACTCTCAGCAGATTTGACCTCCATGTGACTTACATTCCGGGTCGCTGCAATACAGTGGCGGATGCCCTGAGTTGCTGGTCCTACCCAGCCTCAGAGGCTTACTCTGAAGTGAGTTTTCATGGGACAGCGACGGATAAAGCTGACGTGATCGAGTTCGACCAGGAGGAACAAGCACTGATCAAGAAACATTGTCTCCAATGTTCGATTAAAAATCGGATGAAGGTGGATTTGGTCAGATGCAAGGAGATTACCAAGGCAGAGCAGACTGCAGGAGTTAACTCTGACTCTGAGTCGTCGCTGCCACTCCTTAATGTGTTTCCGACGACAAGATCCAAAGCGAAATCCACGCTCCCTCCACAACAAAAGGACAAGGAAACTTCCTTCCTCTATGTGGATTGGACGAAGATGTACAAGGAGGACAGGTTCTTTGGGTCTGTATACCATAAGTTGAAAGGGTACAAGCCTTACGACTCTGAAGAGACGTCTGATTTCAAAATCCAAGGCGACAAGTTATTTTGGCAAGGACGGATCTGTGTTCCTGATTGTCTGATTGACCAATATGTCAAACATTGGCATCAGAATGAGACAGCCCACACACATTCTCGTGTGCTGGAGCAGGAGCTACGCCACAGAGTGTACACACGGGACCTCAAGGGTGCCTGTGAACGAGTTTCCAAAGGATGCAAGCAATGTCAGGCGACCATCCCCAAGAATCAAAAAGCAGAAGGACTACTGAAGGGATTACCAATTCCTGAGAGGTTGTTCGACAAGGTGACGGCGGATGTCTTCGAGTTGGGACAAATCCAAGAGGAATGTCTCTACACGAAGAAGCCTATCGATGGGGTTTTGTTAATTCAAGACCGCCACAGTGGCTACATCCAAGTCCTCCCTTGCAACACGAAGCATCTCACCTCTGAAATGGCTGCCAAGTGGACTGCAAGTCAGTGGATGAGTAACTGGGATGTTCCCAGTGAACGCAAGGAAAACCCTTCGAGAAAGGCCAGCAAGTTTGGCTTCGCAAGTCAGACGAGACCCTGAAGGACGACAACAAATTGTTACCTTTGTGGGATGGCCCATTCCAAGTCAAGAGTCACCTAAGTGAGACTACATTCAACATTGAGATTGAGCCAGGCAGGCATCAAGAAGTACATCGAGATCGTTTGAAGGCCGAAGTACCCTGCCCCAAAGGAAGGTTCAAGCCTCTCTATTGGACTTCGAAGTACCTGAGCGACAGAAAGATGGTCACAAGCAGTTTCGAGTTAGAGAAGATTCTTGAGTACAAGAAGAATGCTCGAAACAAGTGGTACTTTCTGTGCAGATGGAAAGGATTCGGTCCAGAAGAAGACAAATGGGAGCCAGCTTCAAGTTTCATCCATGGGTATACGGATACTTTCATCAAGTTCCTGAAGAAACACCCTGAGATTGACAAAGAGCTCTCGCTGATCAAAGATTGTGTCACCAAGGAAGACTTACAAGCACAGGAAGAAGCTCCAATTGTGGCAGCATCTATTCGAGACAAGATCTGATCAGAATTTGACTCGCCGAAACTTTCGAAAAGGTTTACGGTCGACATATACCCTTGGCATGGGGACACAACAGTCCTGACGCATCGTCTATGAGGTTCGATGAACAGATGATGGGACATTCTGGGGTCATCCTGGTCATTCCATCCATCATTCCCATCGTGGTCATCATGTGAATCATGTGCTTCATCTCAGATGATTCCAATCCGAAGATCCGAAAGGCCATTGTCCTCAACCACGACGACACTCTCGTGTTTAGCTGTCGACTGGACCCCTCTACTCGCCTTGGGAAGGACTCGTTCGAGTTCGTGCTCATTACAGAGATTCTGGCACATGACTGGGTCTGATCCATTTCATGTGTTTGACGGATCTGCTGAGAATCTGATTTCCGTCAGCTCTTACATTGAGACAGTTGGTTTCTCTTCCAAACGACCACTGTCAAAGGGCTTATATAGACCAAGTGACGACGATGGTGTTCTTACTTGTGTCAACTCGCTGTTCATCTGTGGATTGTGTTGGAATCCCCCTCAGAATCAGCTCAATTTTGGCAAATTCCCAGTACCAAGCATTGGATGCTTATACATTCTGGGACTATAACGAGTCAATTACCCCTTCTGGCTCATACTGGATTAAACATGAAGCCCCCGGAACAATACTGACAGTGTGGTAGCCCTCACTGGGTTTTCTTGGCTATCATTACTTTAGATGATTGGATTTCCATCATGGGATTCATCATCATCATGAGGATTTGACCTGGATTGGCTATGAATGAGAACTGGATTTCCGTTCAACACGACACACAGAGTCTATCGACAATGAATTGGACCTGTATTGGCTTGTTGCAGACTTCGCCACCCTCAATCCGTGTGCAATGCACTGGATTTGGTCTCAATTCAGGCACATTTTGTACCATAATCTGGCATCTGGTCTCATGATTGCTAATGACACCAGCCAGTTTCACATATCTTGGACTCCATGAAGGGATACCCTATTTTTTTGACGCTCGACGACATGGCGACGCTCGTTTTCTGTTTTCTGGCAGTGAGATGTCAGATCCTGATTTCATCATGAATCATGGATCATGGATCATCATGTACACTCTTCACTCAGACTTTCAACTTTCGAATTTTCGAGCTTGAACGATGGTTTTCTGTGTGCCCTGAGATACCTATACGTTTCATTCAAGTCGATGGCCATCGCGAAGCACAGATCTCAGCACAATTTTGCTCAATTCAGCTCATTTTCACACATTTTGCCTTAGATTAGTCGGTTTTTGGTCACTTTCGCCGTTTTGTTCACTTCACTTGACCCAGCCTGACATACTGGCGTATGTTTTCAGAGGGGGAGTGTAACGGCAGCAGTGACAGCACTCAATTATACACTGATGTGATCAGAATTTCAATGATTCTCAGATGTACATTAGTGCAGTAAATTTTCCGTTCAGTTTCATGTTTTGCGTTCGCCGCCAGATGTCGCCTGTGAGCGCGCGTCGAGTCGCATTTGTCTTTCGTGATTTCCCAATCGGATTTATTTAAATTATTTCGAATGATTTCACGTTGTGTCATTAAGTGCGATGAATGCGCATTGAGATTCTATGTCTGCTCCATTTTTGTAGACCGGGTTTTCGTACTCTTCATATTCCACCATGGAGTTCAAAGGACTTACAAGTGCTTCGCATATGTCGCTCCCAGAGGCTGGATATGGGTCCGAACAGGGTTATGTGGGTTCGGAGATATCAGGGGCAGTGTCGGGCGTTAAGACCCCTGGGGCATCAAGGCTACAGGCTTCGCAATCACAAGAAAGATCAACCACTATGCAGCGGTTACACCATATCATTCCTTCTGGAAGGTGATGCTGCCGAGTATTATCATAGTTTGACGAAAGCTGTACAGGATGACTGGTTTGAGCTCATGCGTGTGTTGGGCCAACGTTTCAATTGCATATCCCATGAGCTAGTATATCTATCTGGAATGTTGAGCTTGAAAGAAAGCGAGTTTCTTCGACATGCGGACTACGTGAGAGAATTCCGTACTTGCGTTATCAAGTCGAAGGTTAACACCAGTGACCTCCAGATGGGTTACCTCGTCAACTCCCGATTTGTTGAAGGTTTGTCGAATGACGCTGTTTGTCAGCAGTACATCGTTGAAGCCCGTTCGAGATGGCGTTCTAGTAGACCATTTGGGTTTGATACCTTGGTAGAGACCATCGCGGAAGCCTACATCGCGGCCGGATATCAGCTCGAAGAGGTACAGAAAGCATCCAGAACGACATCAGATACCCTGGGTCCTGCGGTGTCAAGACCCCTGCCTATGATGGTTCCACCAACTTGGACTCCCACCCTCCCATCCAACCCTGTGCCAACGCCGCACGTCAACCCCATGCCGACTCCAGCTGCAGCCCCCATGGCTTCGACCGTGCCAGAGCCGATGAACCTCGACGCAATTGCCAAGCTCCGAGAAGAACTACATGCCTACATTGGTGAACGTCGTAATGAGAGGTTCGGACGCCAAGATGGTGGACGTCAAGATGGTCGAGAAAGTAGGCGTTGCTACAATTGTGGTGAAGAAGGCCACTTGGCCCGTGAGTGTCCAAAGAATTGACCGCCATCGCGAGGACGAGAGCGTCCGGAATCAAGGTCGAACACACCGAGACGAGATCAAAGTCGAGATAGCAAGGGATGTTTTCGATCCCGCTCCAAAAGCAGAGAAAGGCCCACAACGGCCTAGAAAACATTTCCGAAGACCTGGTGGTGAACGTCCTCGAGACGAGCTGAACACCACCACCAGCACCAATAAACCCGAAAAGACTTCGACACTTGGAGGTGTCAACGTCCAAGGAACCGAACCTGATCATGCGTCTCTGTTCACGGTTCGAGGGCGCATTTGCGCATGTCGTGAAGACTCCTTTGACTCCAGCATAGAATCATTCGTCGACTGTGAAGCGACCAGCGATTTCATGTCTAAGCAGACTGCAAAGAGAGCGCGACTTCCCCTCTATAAACTGAGACACCCTGGACATGTCTTGACAGCCGGACGTGTCGGAGTCGAAGTACGGTACTACACGAGAGCTTATGTTTGAGTTGGAGAACTTGTATTTCCTCATCACTTCAAGGTCTTGGAAATTTTGCCGGATGTGCTACTTGGACTACCATGGCTTCGAAGCTTCAATCCAACTGTCAACTGGAAGGAACGGTACGCCGACATCCAACATGGTTCGAATCCGTACCGGTTGTCTTTTGGCGAATCAAGGCATTCCACCCAGCTACAGTTTCAAGCCGCTTCGAAGCTGGACCTTCTTTCGATACTTTCCTCCAGCTCCTCGGAAGCAAGTCCGGTTGGGAATCCTACCCCACATGCCAAGGAACGCCTCGACCTACACTGGTCGACACACGTTCAGCATGGTGCTGACATGTACGATTAGTCCAAAACGGAAGATGGTATCACCGATGAGGAGTGCAGCGATATGGAGATTGAGTACATTTCGTTGCCGAAACTCAAAAAAGAGATCCGTCGAGCTGATCTCACGGAAGATTCAATATTTTTGTGCTGCATGCCTGGACCAGCATTGCCGGTCGATCAAATGTACAAGATGCAAGCCAGCAATGACAATGACGGGCTTGACCCCGTTCGACGCAAACTGCCAATTCGATTACACAAGTGGGCAGACCTCTGTGACCGGGAGAAAGCGGAGTATGGAGACCTACCTCCGTATCGACCTGGTAGACATCATCCAATACGCCTCAATTCGGAAGACAATCCACCGTGGGTACACCCTTACAAAATGGATCCGAGCCAACTAGATGAACTTCGACGACAATTGGACAAGTTGCATCGATCTGGTCGGATCAGACCATCCTCGAGTCCATACGGAGCGGGTTGCCTGCTGGTGAAGAAAGCGGATGGTAAATGGCGCATGTGCGTCGACTACCGAGCGTTGAATACACGAACTGTTCGAGATCGGTATCCTTTGCCATCGATCCAATCCATCTTGAGTACACTGTGGGGTTCCACCGTATTTTTGAAAATCGACCTTGTTAGTGGGTTCCACCAGATCCGAATCCACGACGAAGATATCGAGAAAACCGCCTTCAACACGCAATTTGGCGCCTTCGAGTGGGTTGTTATGCCCTTTGGCCACTGTAATGCGCCATCGACGTTCCAACGCGTCGTGAATGATGTCCTTCGACACCACTTGGGGATCGTTGTCTGGGTGTACATCGACGACATCCTCGTCTTCTCGAAGGATGCGGATGAACACCAACGACATCTCGATTTGGTACATGAACTACTCCGTCAACACCAGCTCTTTCCCTGCATCGATAAATCCACGTTCTTCTAGATTCTCGTACCCTTCTGTGGATACATCATCGACAAAGATGGAGTACACATGGACCCCGAAAAGATCAAGTTCTCTCGAGGTTGGCCTCCGCCAACTACGGTTCATGAAGTTCGACAATTCATTGGATTGTGTGGATTTTAGCAGCAGTTTGTCGAAGGGTTCCAAGCTGTCGCAGCCCCTCTGACCGCGATGTTTAAGGCAGACTCCGAGTGGGAATGGACAGCGGTACATCAAGCTTCCTTCGACAAGCTGAAGCAGGCGCTGATCAATGCGACACATCTCAGTGCTATTGACCCCCAATAGCCGTATCACCTGTACACACACGCTTCGAAAGACTGCGTGGGTGCTACGCTAGCGCAACGATGTGCGCATGGAAAGTACAAGGGACATCTTCGACCTATTGCCTTCATGTCGCGGAAAATGCAACCTGCCGAAACTCGATACCCGATTCGAGAACAGGAGCTTTTGGCCATCGTATTAGCCTTGAAACAGTGGTGTCACCTACTTCGAGGACCGCAGCAGGTGCACGTGCACACTGACCACGAAAGTCTTCGATATCTCAAGACATGCCCTCGACCTTGACACCACGACAAGCACGATGGTCCCAATTCCTCAAAGAATACAACCTGACGTTGTGGTATGTCCTGGGCCTCGAGAATCCCGCGGCGGACGCCTGCTCCCGCCTGACTTTGCAACAGTTGATGGACATCGAGAATGCCACACGTACACGGGCTTTCCTAATTCCCCTGGTCGAGAATAGGGCTTCACCGGAAGGAGAACCTGTCGATGAGTTCCTACATGTACTCGAAGACTCATTCTCACACGACGAGGTGTGGCCCCAATCGTACGACCACCTGTACGTTTCGCTTCGAAGCGGACGCTCCGTGCGGAAGGAACCTGATGCTGACGAACATGCGGAACCAGCCCTGCAAATCGGCACTGAGCCAGCCGGCGAACCAGAGGACCTGGAGCCGCTACCATCAGATGCGACAACTGTCGAGCCGGAGGACCTGGAGCTGGAGCCAGTACCATCGGACGAGATCATGGCTGAGGATTCACACCAACCAGACATGCATCTCGATGATGCTGGCAACGAGCCGGACATGCCTGCTCACACCGACGACCTTCCCGATGTAAGCATGGAACGCCCTCTTCGAGTCACTTTTGGCAAAGAATTTCGATATGCTCGGACCATGCCGGAACTGATTCGCTACCGACCTCACCGTGACGGCACGTTACAATCAGTTCCCTTGCCTAAGCTTGGGCCGAACACGCCGTACCCATCGAGTCTTAAAGGTACACACCGCCGAGTACATCGACATTATCAGTGCAAGGACTTGACTTCGACAGCTGTGTGGGCAGCAGCCTATCAAGAAGACCCACGTACGAAGCACATCTACGAAGTCGCGGTTCAAAGCCCTGCGGCACGACACCAACTCCGCGATGCCAAGTTGTCCTTTGATGATGGCAAATTCTTCCATTTGTCGACGATGGGCAAGCGTGTGCTTGTCTCTCGAACACTCGTGACCTCGATTGTGGCTATGTATCACGAGTCGGAGTTCTATGGCCATTCGGGTGTACTTCGAACCATGGCACTGATCAAGCGCGACTATGTCTGTTCGCACCTCCGACATTACGTCGAGCGATACATCCCAAGTTGTGATGTGCGTCAAGCGGCGAAATCAAGGCGAGTCGACACCGCCAGAGTGCCCAGACCATTACCGGTGCCCGACATAAAATGGCGCAGTGTGTCCATCGATTGGGTTTCAGGATTGCCGCCGACCACAAGGGGCCATGACGCCAATCTGACTGTGGTCGACCGATTCTCCAAGCGTGGAATATTCATCCCTTGTCGCAAGGATATGACAGCCGAAGACCTTATCTATGTGTTCCTGCGTGAAGTTGTTCGACTGAAAGGATGCCCTCGACAAATCCTTTCCGATCAAGACAAGCTGTTCGAGTCCCAAGCGTGGAAGGAGTTGGCTCAGCGTTTCAAGATCGAGATGCACCAAACGGTAGCCAACCGTCCTCGAGGCAATGGCCTGGCGGAGCGCAGCAACCAGTCGATCCTTCAGCGCCTGCGTACACACAGCATCTTCGGTAACAACGAGTGGGATATCGACCTACTGTTCGCCGAGATTCAGTTTAACAACCTGACATCCAATCGCCCTCGGCTATCCCCGTTCGAGATAGATGAAGGACGGACACCCCATTTTCCATTGGATTTTCCCCGAATGACTTCTCATGCACATGAGCCATCGACCGTGAATGATTACATGCAACAAGCGGAACGTACCTTCGATTCTGTGCGTGCAATGCTTGCCGAGGAACGTCGACGCCAGATGCATGTGGTCCTACAACTGGACCGACACGTTTGAGTGCCTGAAGTGGGTGAACAATGGTGGGTGTTGGTACCGGAATATCGACATAAAGGGAAACCCAATTTCTGTCTGGTGCGGCCCTTACAAAGTTCTCGTTGTGCTGAACAAGGGCGAGAATGTTAAATTTGACATCCCTGCCCCCTTCGATGGGTTGCGAGTTTTCAATCGAGACAGCATAAAGCCCTACGTGCATCGAGAGGGACAGCCAGTGTGGGAGTTCCCGATGCCCCCTGTCAAAACCGGAGAATCTCCTCGACTTGTCAAGATCCTGGCTAGACGTCGAGTGGGATCTACAAAGCGCCGCACGTTCCTATACCGTTGTGAATGGGATGACGACACATGGTCTTGGGAGTCGAGCAAAGCTCTAGAGGAGGATCCTGTGTACCTTGAGGCTCTTCGACTCCACCCTGAGTAACCTTACTCTTCTCTGCAGCGTGGTTTTTCGAAAAACTCATGCGAGGTTCCGGGTCGACCGCCGGAGCCTCCGCCTACGGTACTACATCCCGGACGCCCCGAACTTCCTCTCGACCTCCACCTCCTCGAGCATCACCGTCGAATGTCAGCGATGTTGACGCGATCAATGGCAACGATGGTGCCAAAGCCCGGGAGACGTCGACTTCAGCTCGCCGCTGTCGGTCGGTAGCGTCAGCGCCAACTCACCCGAGTCGACCTCTCGATCCATTCGAAGCACCGAACTACAGTCAGTCGGCATATGCTGGGAGCGCGAAAAGAAAAGGACCCAAACAACAACCACAAACAGGGCAACCCCAGCCCGGAGGGGGCCGAACAAGCAAAGAGCGAAGCAAGAAAGGCCAAAGGAAAGGTGAGGCGCACCAAAACGCGCCCGGGAAGCCGGCCCGCCCGACCCGGCCAAGCAGGGCACGCACACGCACAGCAGCCCGGCAGCCCGCCCGAAGGGCGGGCAGTTGGGGGTGGGAGAGCGCCCGACCCCTGACGCCCCACACCGGCCTGGGCAGCCCGCCCAGAGGGCGGGCAGTCGGGGGAGGGAGAGCGTCCGACCCCGGACGCCCCACACCGGCCCCGGCAGCCCGCCCAGAGGGCGGGCAGTCGGGGGTGGGAGAGCGCCCTACCCCAGACGCCCCACACCGGTCCGGCAGCCCGCCCAGAGGGCGAGCAGTCGGGGGTGGGAGAGCGCCCGACCCCGGACGCCCCACATCGGCCCCGGCAGCCCGCCCAGAGGGCGAGCAGTCGGGGGTGGGAGAGCGCCCGACCCCGGACGCCCCACATCGGCCCCGGCAGCCCGCCCAGAGGGCGGGCAGTCGGGGTTGGGAGAGCGTCCGACCCCGGACGCTCCACACCGGCTCCGGCAGCCCGCCCAGAGGGCGAGCAGTCGGGGCAGGGAGAGCGCCCGACCCCGGACGCCCCACACCGGCCCCGGCAGCCCGCCCAGAGGGTGGGCAGTCGGGGGTGGGAGAGCATCCGACTCGGACGCCCCACAACGGCCCCGGCAGCCCGCCCAGAGGGCGGGCAGTCGGGGGTGGGAGAGCGCCCGACCCCGGACGCCCCACACCGGCCCCGGCAGCCCGCCGAGAGGGCGGGCAGTCGGGGGTGGGAGAGCGTCCGACCCCGGACGCCCCACGGGGCCCCGGCAGCCCGCCCGGAGGACGAGCAGTCGGGGGTGTGAGTGTAACCGCTGCATAGTGGTTGATCTTTCTTGTGATTGCGAAGCCTGCAGCCTTGATGCCCCAGGGGTCGTAACGCCCGACACTGCCCCTGATATCTCCTAACCCAACTGACCCTCTTCAGACCCATATCCAGCCTCTTGGAGCGACATATGCGAAGCACTTGTAAGTCCTTTGAACTCCATGGTGAGATATGAAGAGTACGAAAACCCGGTCTACAAAAATGGAGCAGACATAGAATCTCAATGCGCATTCATCGCAACTAATGACACAACGTGAAATCATTCGAAATAATTTAAATAAATCCGATTGGGAAATCACGAAAGACAAATGCGACTCGACGCGCGCTCACAGGCGACATCTGGCGGCGAACGGAAAACATGAAACTGAACGGAAAATTTACTGCACTAATGTACATCTGAGAATCATTGGAATTCTGATCACATCAGTGTATAATTGAGTGCTGTCACTGCTGCCGTTACACTCCCCCTCTGAAAACATACGCCAGTATGTCAGGCTGGGTCAAGTGAAGTGAACGAAACGGCGAAAGTGACCAAAAACTGCCCAATCTAAGGCAAAATGTGTGAAATTGAGCTGAATTGAGCAAAATTGTGCTGAGATCTGTGCTTCGCGATGGCCATCGACTTGAATGAAACGTATAGGTACCTCAGGGCACACAGAAAAAGCTTCGTTCAAGCTCGAAAATTCGAAAATTGAAAGTCTGAGTGAAGAATGTACATGATGATTCATGATCCATGATTCATGATGAAATCAGGATCTGACATCTCACTGCCAGAAAACAGAAAACGAGCGTCGCCATGTCGTCGAGCGTCAAAAAAATAGGGTATCCCTTCATGGAGCCCAAGATATGTGAAACCGGCTGGTGTCATTTGCAGTCATGAGACCAGATGCCAGATTATGGTACAAAATGTGCCAGAATTGAGACCAAAATCAGTGAATCGCGCATGGATTCAGGGTGGCGAAACTCACCGCAAGCCAAAATAGGTCCAACTCAATGTCGATAGACACTGTGTGTAGTGTTGAACGGAAATCCAGTTCTCATTCATAGCCAATCCAGGTCAAATCCTCATGATGATGATGAATCCCAAGATGGAAATCCAATCATTGAAAGTAATGATAACCAAGAAAACCCAGTGGGCGCTAACCACACTGTCAGTATCGTTCCCAGGGCTTCATGTTTAATCCAGTATGAGCCAGAAGTGGTAATTGACTCGTTATAGTCCCAGAATGTATAAGCATCCAATGCTTGGTACTGGGAATTTGTCAAAATTGAGCTGATTCTGAGGGGGATTCCAACACAATCCACAGATAAACAGCGAGTCGACACAAGTAAGAACACCATCGTCGTCACTTGGTCTATATAAGCCCTTTGACAGTGGTCTAGTGGAAAACGAACCAACCGTCTCAATGTAAGAGCTGATGGAAATCAGATTCTGAGCAGATCCGTCAAACACATGAAATGGATCAGGATCAGTCATGTGCCAGAATCTCTGTAATGAGCACGAACTCGAACGAGTCCTTCCCAAGGCGAGTAAAGGGGCCCAGCCGACAGCAAAGGGCGATAGTGTCGTCGTGGTTGAGGATAAAGGCCTCTCGGAACTTCCGATTGGAATCATCTGAGATGAAGCACATGATTCACATGATGGCCATGATGGGAATGATGGATGGAATGACCAGGATGACCCCAGAATGTCCCATCATCTGTCCATTGAACCACACAGACGATGCGTCAGGACTGTTTTGTCCCCATGCCAAGGGTATATGTCGACCGTAAACCTTTTGGAGAGTTTCGGCGATCTCAATCCTGATCAGATCTTGTCTTGAATGGGTGATGCCACAATTGGAGCTTCTTCTTGTGCTTGTAAGTCTTCCTTGGTGACACAATCCTTGATCAGTGAGAGCTCTTTGTCAATCTCAGGGTGTTTCTTCAGGAACTTGATGAAAGTATCCGTATACCCATGGATGAAGCTTGAAGCTGGCTCCCATTTGTCTTCTTCTGGACCGAATCCTTTCCATCTGCACAGAAAGTACCACTTGCCTCGAGCATTTTTCTTGTACTCAAGAATCTTCTCTAACTCGAAACTGCTTGTGACCATCTTTCTGTCGCTCAGGTACTTCGAAGTCCAGTAGAGAGGCTTGAACCTTCCTTTGGGGCAGGGTACTTCGGCCTTCAAACGATCTCGATGTACTTCTTGGTGCCTGCCTGGCTCAATCTCAATGTTGAATGTAGTCTCACTTAGTTGACTTTTGACTTGGAATGGGCCATCCCACAAAGGTAACAATTTGTTGTCGTCCTTCAGGGTGTCGTCTGACTTACGAAGCCAAACTTGCTGCCCTTTCTCGAAGGGTTTTCCTTGCATTCTTGACTTATTTTTGAAATTCAACCAATCTGCTTGACTTTCCACTTTGGCTTTGATCCACTTGGACTCTAGATCCTTGATCTTCTCAAACCATTGTGATGCGTCGTAGCACTGCCTTGGATGATACATCACTGGTCCTGGACCCATCTTCTCACGACCAAAAACCAGCTCATTCGGACTTAATCCAGTGTAATTCTTGGTACGATGGTATCTTCTCAAGACACAGTAAATTGTCTCCAACCAATTGTAGTCTTTTTCAGTCGCCAGGAATTTTCTCAGAATGGAGATAAGAATCCTTCCAGCGCGTTCAGCAGGGAGAGCTCGATGGTCGTAGACTCGGGCACGAAGGTGATGAACTCCCAATAGGGCACACATGTTCTCCCACCAAGTCCCAATGAACTCTTTCCCACTGTGCGTCAGAATTTCACTGGGCACATCCCAGTTACTCATCCACTGACTTGCAGTCCACTTGGCAGCCATTTCAGAGGTGAGATGCTTCGTGTTGCAAGGGAGGACCTGGATGTAGCCACTGTGGCGGTCTTGAATTAACAAAACCCCATCGATAGGCTTCCTCGTGTAGAGACATTCCTCTTGGATTTGTCCCAACTCGAAGACATCCGCCGTCACCTTGTCGAACAGCCTCTCAGGAATTGGTAATCCCTTCAGTAGTCCTTCTGCCTTTTGATTCTTAGGGATGGTCGCCTGACATTGCTTGCATCCTTTGGCCACTCGTTCACAGGCACCCTTGAGGTCCCTTGTGTACACTCTGTGGCGTAGCTCCTGTTCCAGCACACGATAATGTGTGTGGGCTGTCTCATTCCGATGCCAATGTTTGACATATTGGTCAATCAGACAATCAGGAACACAAATCTGTCCTTGCCAAAATAACTTGTCGCCTTGGATTTTGAAATCAGACGTCTCTTCAGAGTCGTAAGGCTTGTCCCCTTTCAACTTGTGGTATACAGACCCAAAGAACCTGTCCTCCTTGTACATCTTCGTCCAATCCACATATAGGAAGGAAGTTTCCTTGTCCTTTTGTTGTGGAGGGAGCGTGGATTTCGCTTTGGATCTCGTCAGAGGAAAAACATTCAGGAGTGGCAGCGACGACTCAGAGTCAGAGTTAACCCTGTCAGTCTGATCTGCCTTGGTAATCTCCTTGCATCTGACCAAATCCACCTTCATCCGATTTTTAATCGAACATTGGAGACAATGTTTCTTGATCAGTGCTTGTTCCTCCTTGTCGAACTCGATCACTTCAGCTTTATCCGTCGCTGTCCCATGAAAACTCACTTCAGAGTAAGCCTCTGAGGCTGGGTAGGCCCAGCGACTCAGGGCGTCCGCCACTGTGTTGTAGCGACCCGGAATGTAAGTCACATGGAGGTCAAATCTGCTGAGAGTTTCATGCCAATGGCCTCTTGTCCCAGCTGGTCCACCAGGGGTATCCACATGTTCTGTCCTCCAGCTCTCCAGTGACTTGTGGTCAGTTAGTACCTCGACGCGATGGCCCAAGATCCAACCTTCATAGCGCCGTAAGGCACAAAGGATTGCGTAGGCTTCTTGTTCCCTTGGACTCCAATTTCGCTGTCTTGTTGTAAGCTTGCGAGACCAGAAAGCCAGACGGTGATGGTGACCTTCGTCGTCGACTTGTTCGATCGTAGCACCAATGGCGTAACGACTGGCGTCTGTACGAATATAAAAAGGTCTTCCATCCAACCACGGAGTCTTTAATGTAACCACATTTGCCAGTGCTTCCTTGAGACCAGTAAATGCCTCTTCACATTCTGGCGTCCACTTGAGCTTGACTTGAGATCCCTTTTTTCCTTCTATTTTGCCAACCTTCAGTAACTCTGTCAAAGGACCAGAGAACTTGGCGTAGAGAGGAAGGAACTCGTGGTAGTAATTGCAGCAGCCTAAAAAGGCACGAAGCTGCGTGATGGTTTTAGGCCTTTCCCAGAGCTGCAGGGCAGCCATTTTTCCTGGGGCTGGTCTTCTTGTCCCATCTTCCAAAACAGAGCCACAAAATTCTACCGATTGGAGGAACATCTTGCCCTTCTTGAGTCCACACACGAGTATCTCTTGTCGAAGGACTTCGAGAACTTTTCGAACTTGTTCTTCGTGCAACTTCAGGCACTCATCAAAGTTTTTTCCCAACGGCCTGGCAATCAGAAGGTCGTCAATGTAGATGGAGCAGAATTCTTGTAAATCCAGATCTTTGTGCTTCTGAAATAAAATAGTCTCCATCATCTTCCGGAACATCGACGGCGCATTCTTCAGACCCATCGGCAGTACAGTCCACTGCACAGTGCCACAGGGCGTGCACATTGCCGTCAAATGCCTATCCTCCTTTCGAAGGGGCATCTGATGAAAGCCATGGCGCAAATCCAACACAGTAAAGAGCTTGCCTTTGGCTCTCGCTGCGATCTCTTTCTCGATTGAAGGTAGAGGATGCGCGTCTGGTACTGTGGCGGCGTTCAGGGCTCTGTAATCCACCACTAGACGCCAAGCATCTATGCTGGATTTGTCAGCAGGTGGGGGTTTTGGCACAGTAAATGGTGCTGAACACCACTCAGAACTCATGCAGCCCTCCAACCAACCGAACTCATAGAGATTGCGCTCAATAATCTTTCGTAGGGCATCTGCTTTGGTGCCATGGAGATAGAATGGACGTTGTTTGTGCACCTTTGAGCCTTCGATTATGTCAATCTTGGCTTCCCCATTTTCACATCAAATTGGGGCATTTTTCCACAACTTCCCACTCAGCACGTCATCTTGATAATCTTCGAACACTGCGTCCCTTCTTGCAGATATCTTGTCTCCGTCGACCTGATTCCCACATTTAATCACCGACATTATGTCCACCAATTTGCGAATTGTTGGTCGTGGTCTCATGTTTTTGGCCACTTCATTCCAAACTTCTTCGTCGCATTGTTGGCGAATGAAGCTCACCTGAGCTCGCTCCTCCGTGGGATCCCACCAATGAAAGGGGTCCACGAATGTCTTGAAGGGATGGTCGGACGAATTCAGCTTCATTCCTGTCAATTCAGGCGAGATTCTTGGAGATTTGTCATCATTCTTGCTTGAAATCTTGACTTTTTTGGCTTGATTCTTGTCTGATGAGGACGAATTGTAATGGATGGAGGCGTTCTCTTGAGGGACGCCGATTGTCCTTCCGTCCTTCCGCGACGATACGTCGGGATTCCGCTCTCGATCGTCTTCATCCACTCCAATTTCGTCGATTCTTGAGGAATTTGAGATAACCTCTTCTGTTCCCATTTCACTGCCATCTTGCCAATAATCTCCCAGATTCCCGTCAACTAAGCACGCCAACGTGCTCCACGAACGCTGTGGCAAAGGCTTGCCATTGTCTTCGCAATACAGCTTCACGCCCTTGTGCGGAAGCTCGACAATGTGGATTGAAATGTCCATAATGTCCTTGAACCACTCTTGTCTTGGCCAATTGGGGACAATTAAAATCGCCTTCGCGCCGGATTGCTTCAGCTTCTGCACTACACGAGGGAAAACGTCGAAGGGCGGATTGATCCAAAGAGGTTCAGACCAGTCCTCACTCCAGGCATCGTCGTAGAACTTCGGAAATCTTTTATTCTTTTTGTTTGCAAAAGCATCAACTTCAGGACGAAAATTGTGGTTCTTTTCGAAATAATCCACCGGAATGTCCCGCCATTTGTCGACTACTCGATAGCAAACTGACTTCCACTTCTTGCTGTTCAACGAATCCACCTTTCCTTCGTCGAAATCTTCTTGATTCCTTGTCCATTCCTGCCCATCTTGCTGAAAATGTAGCTTATTTCTCTCCTTGAATTGGTGGATACTCTTGGTATATGGGTGCAGATAATACAGATCAGACGGGTCGCTGGTCGACGGATCCTGGAGGAAGCACGTCCTGTGTCCCATGGGCGACACACGATGAGCGTGAAGCCAGGGTTGACCCAGGAATAAATCGTACTTTATGCTGGCTTCATAGAATTTTCCAGCAAACCACTCCTCAGTGACCGTCTCTTCCACACTCCAGACTGATTGTTTCACCAATCTGACCGCCAATTCTGCTTCTCTGTCGCCACCGTCAAGGCGATGTCCGCTGATTCCCTCCAGCTGGACAGGGGTGGAGGACATCTTCGTCTCATCCTCCTGCAGAAAGCCTTTCCTCACCAGATTGACCTCTGAACCATTGTCAATCAGACATCTGGCAAGTTTAACCTTACCATCCGTCGATCTGACCTGGATCCAGCAGACAAACTGGCGCTGCTTGCCTCGCCGGACAGCGCTGAGGACCCAGGCAGGGTACAGGAGGCCGGAGGACCGCGCCAGTCGATCCCAGCAGCGTCCATCCACCGCCCCAACTACCCTGATGGGTTTTTCCTCCTGCCACTCAACCCCAGTGTTGGGATTTGGGTCAAGTTGGCTTCCCTATTGCCATTCTTCTTCTTCGTTCGGCTGTACGTCCTGTACTTGTCCTTCTTCAACCCATTCTTCTCCTGCTTCGACAGCATTCACTCCTTTTCCACGTCCACGACCTCCAAATGATTTCCCCTTACCACCTTTCTTACCTCCTTGGCCTTTGTTGTTGGAGGTGTTGGAATTGGGGTTGGATTCGTTGGATTAGCCCTTGCCTCGACCTCCAGTATCCTTGTTGTTGCCGAAGGTCTTGTTCGCTGGCGTCTCCGCGTACAGGGGGTTGCCATTCACCTTGGAATCATCTTGATTCCCGGACTTTCCCTTGCCATTTCCACCTTTTTGGCCATTTTTTCCACCATTTGTTCGACCAGCATCGGTCCATCTTGAGTCGCTTGGATCTCCGCCTTGCTGCGAGTAATCTTTTGGTGTCCAGTCTCTGTTCTTTCCTTTGGACTGCCCTTTACCCTTTCCCCTTCCATGCTGGTCAGCATCTCGTGCTCCATCCTGCTGGGGATTTTTGGGAGAATTTCCCTTTCCATCCATTTTGGACTGGATTGTCTTGAGATCTGAGGGCGTCCATCTGTGATCTGCGGTCGTGTGAGTCGCCGCTGGACCTTCTTTTCCAAGGGCAATGCACACAGAGCATCCCTTCTTACCAACGGCGTTGACCTTGCCTCCGAAGCCATGTGCATCCTGGGACTTCTGGCGTTCCAAGTTTGCATACTTTTCAAGTTGGTCCCAGATCTGCTCGACTCCATAACTGAAGATCCACGGTCGTACCCTCAAAACTGTTCCCTTATACTTCACTTTTCCATCCACCATGCTGCAGAAAAACTCCGACTGTTCAGAATCGTGGAAACCAACTCTCCATCTGCCCTCACGAATAGTGATATCCTTCAATCCAGTAGCACTGATAGAGTGTAGTAACTCACGAACAGCCATTTTTCCCATAGTTTGTGGCAATCCTCGGACTTCAACCCAGTTGCCCAGGACTTTTTGGTCCGCCTGAGAGTCCCTGATCTTCTGCTTGGTCTCCGGCGTGAGCTTGCTCAGGAGGATCTTCTTCATTTCGCCTTCGGAAAGTCCTTCTCCAGAGTTCTCCGCCTCTTGCACCAAAAATTCCCAATCTTGCCTTGCAATTTGAATCTCTTCCAGAAATAATTTCTTGATCGCCCTGAAGTTCTCCAGACGGTTCCTATAATGATCTTCAGGGAGTCGAAGGCCTTTCTTCTTCAGACTGCGGTACAGCTCCTCATAACTCAGGGGATTTGCTTGGTTTTGTCGTTCCACATACAGATTGTATGTGCTCTCCCTGAGCTTGCCCGTCAAGCAGTCCATCAACCCCAGAATCCAGAGCTCCTTGTCGAGCTTCTCCGTCTGCAGCCAGACCATGAACTGCCTCTCGAACGAAGCCCAGTAATTGGGATGCCCAGAGAACTTGGGCTGCTTCATTACTGAACCACGAAGCCTCATGTGCAACGGGTTCAGCAGGTGGTTCAGGTTGAAATTTTGGGCTGTTCCAACCGGATTGACGAAGACTGGGTTCACGGCGGCGCCTCCCATGGCCTGTGCCTGCGCAATTGCGGCCGCCAGCAACGCCTGGTCCACAGTAGGCTGCACGAACGGCGTTGGTTGAGCTTGATGCATCCTCATCTCCTTCAATTTCTTCTGCTTTTCTTTGATTTTTGCCTCGTTTTCTTTCTGCTGCCTGTCCTTCTTCTTCAGGGCCATGGATCGCTCCTTCACAGTGGTCCTTGCTTCTCCATCAATATCAGCAACAGTACCCACGGACAGTACAGACCTCTCCGACGAAGATTCTCCTCCTTCAGTACCCAGATTGAACCCAATTGGACTTGTAAATCCAGTAGGGGGGATACCAGAAATTCCAGTAAAAGTTGGATGTGAACCAGTTTGGTGGCCAGTAAAAGCTGGGGGTGCTGGAGAATGTGGAACGCCGTAAGGCGTGGATGTGGGTGCAGCTGAGGAGGTAGGTGCTGGGTGGCTTGCCATCGTAGGCGCTGGTCCAGTGAGCCCAGTAGTGCTCAGATTTTGTACCAGATCTGTAAGCTTCACCAACTTCTGTTCCATCTCCTTCCACTTGTTGTCATCATCCCTCTTTTTCTCCTTGGCGGCCTTCTTCAGCTCCTTCACCCTTGATTCCAGCGACGAAATCTGTCGTCGACAGGAGCAGTCCTTGGCGCACTCGCCACAGGAAGGGCATCTCGTCCCCTTTCCTTTGCTTCTGATCTCATCAACCCAGCTGTCAACACTGGAGTTGGAGTCAGGAAGCTTGGACAGTTGCTCCCTGGAGAGGTGAGAATGTGTCGAATCACACCTCATTTCGTCGACCTCTTCGTCGTGTCGACCCCAGGCGCCCGACGGACCAGCCTGCTGACGCAGATTCTGGCGTCTTTCCTCGGCGATGATGGCCATCTGCACCATCACGGCGGCCTGGTGGTCGAACTGGTCCAGCAGTTCTTCCCAATCCTCTTGCTCCTGCAACTGGGCGTCGAATCTCGACCGGCCGCTGTCCCTGAGGAACTGGCACGACGCCCTGAACCAGTCCCTCAGGCGGCCACGATAGCCCGCCTCAGCCAGCAGCCAATTCTGCCGGTGCAGGAATTCTTCATTCCAGATCTGCTGAAAGTGGTTTTCCCAGTAATCACCACTAATTTCAGCTTCAGACTGCTCTCCTTCGCTGCTGCTGTCTTCCAGATCAGGCAAAGCGTGAGAGGAGGAACCAGATTCACTCGAGGAGGGAGATTCTCGACCGGGTTTAAGGTTGGGTGGGGCGTTCATGCAACACTCAGCACAAGTGTGAACACCAGGCCAATGTTTATGGCCACAGTAAGGGCACTCTGACGGATGATCCTCGGTTTGTTGGGGAGATGCTACGAAGGTAACCTCGGGGGGAACACGCAGTGACTCTCTACGAGTGATAGCCCCGCTAAAGTTCGAAGATCTCAGAGTATCCGTGGAGATTCCAGAAGCAGAGTCATGATTTCCTCTGCTACCATGTAACCGCTGCATAGTGGTTGATCTTTCTTGTGATTGCGAATCCTGCAGCCTTGATGCCCCAGGGGTCGTAACGCCCGACACTGCCCCTGATATCTCCGAACCCAACTGACCCTCTTCAGACCCATATCCAGCCTCTTGGAGCGACATATGCGAAGCACTTGTAAGTCCTTTGAACTGCATGGTGAGATATGAAGAGTACCAAAACCCGGTCTACAAAAATGGAGCAGACATAGAATCTCAATGCGCATTCATCGCAACTAATGACACAACGTGAAATCATTCGAAATAATTTAAATAAATCCGATTGGGAAATCACGAAAGACAAATGCGACTCGACGCGCGCTCACAGGCGACATCTGGCGGCGAACGGAAAACATGAAACTGAACGGAAAATTTACTGCACTAATGTACATCTGAGAATCATTGGAATTCTGATCACATCAGTGTATAATTGAGTGCTGTCACTGCTGCCGTTACAGTGAGAGCGCCCGACCCCGGACGCCCCACACCGGCCCCGGCAGCCCGCCCAGAGGGCGAGCAGTCGGGGGTGGGAGCGCGCCCGACCACGGACGCCCCACACCGGCACCGGCAGCCCGCCCAGAGGGCGGGCAGTCGGGGATGGGAGAGCGTCTGACCCCGAACGCCCCACACCGGCCCCGGCAGCCCGCCCAGATGGCGAGCAGTCGGGGGTGGGAGAGCGCCCGACCCCGGACGCCCCACACCGGCCCCGGCAGCCCGCCCAGAGGGCCGGCAGTCGGGGTTGGGAGAGCGTCCGACCCCGGACGCCCCACACCGGCCCCGGCAGCCCGCCCAGAGGGCGAGCAGTCGGGGCTCGGGAGAGCGCCCTACACCGGACGCCCCACACCGGCCCCGGCAGCCCGCCCAGAGGGCGAGCAGTCGGGGATGGGAGAGCGCCCGACCCCGGACGCCCCACACCGGCCCCGGCAGCCCGCCCAGAGGGCGGGCAGTCGGGGGTGGGAGAGCGTCCGACCCCAGACGCCCCACACCGGCCCCGGCAGCCCGCCCAGAGGGCGAGCAGTCGGGGGTGGGAGAGCGTCCGACACCGGACGCCCCACACAGGCCCCGGCAGCCCGCCCAGAGGGCGGGCAGACGGGGGTGGGAGAGCGTCCGACCCCGGACGCCCCACACCGGCCCCGGCAGCCCGCCCATAGGGCGAGCAGTCGGGGGTGGGAGAGGGCCCGACCCCGGACGCCCCACACCGGCCCCGGCAGCCCGCCCAGAGGGCGAGCCGTTGGGGGTGGGAGAGCGCCCGACCCCGGACGCCCCACACCGGCCCCGGCAGCCCGCCCAGAGGGCGAGCAGTCGGGGGTGGGAGAGGGCCCAACCCCGGACGCCCCACACCGGCCCCGGCAGCCCGCCCAGAGGGCAGGCAGACGGGGGTGGGAGAGCGTCCGACCCCGGACGCCCCACACCGGCCCCGGCAGCCCGCCCAGATGGCGAGCAGTCGGGGGTGGGAGAGCGCCCGACCCCGGACGCCCCACACCGGCCCCGGCAGCCCGCCCAGAGGGCGAGCAGTTGGGGGTGGGAGAGCGCCCGACCCCGGACGCCCCACACCGGCCCCGGCAGCCCCCCCAGATGGCGAGCAGTCGGGGGTGGGAGAGGGCCCAACCCCGGACGCCCCACACCTGCCCCGGCAGCCCGCCCAGAGGGCAGGCAGTCGGGGGTGGGAGAGCGTCCGACCCCGGACGCCCCACACCGGCCCCGGCAGCCCGCCCAGTGTAAGTGCGGTTAGCCCCATCTGCTCAGATGTTCAGACATTCTGCCCAGATTGGCTACATTTTGGTCATTTTCTTTGCTTCGGCGGAATCGCCGCCTCGCAGCTCAGTCTCAGGATATTTCCTATATATTTCTGATATGCCGGATTTGATTCCGCGGTCCATGCCCCGTAAATCCGCCGCGTTCCGCTATTTTAGCTGGAATTGCCATTTGCCGCTGACGCGCGCTCGCGGGCCAGATCGGCCAAACATTTTTACATAATTGGATTATTTAAATCTTTTCAGACAGTTTTGGACACTCAGATGTATTTAGAATAATTCGCATCAATTTTCTTCATAGACTGGGATTTTCTGCCGGACCACAATCAGCATGGACCTTGCTTCTGTTGTCGCTGCTCTCGCCTCCGTTGGTGTTCGAGTATCCGGTTCTACCCCCAATAACAACATCCAGGGAGACTCCTCGCGTGCCTGCCTCACTAGTCTTGCCGGCCCCGAGCCCTCCGGCACCCTCAACGACCCAGGGCAGCACTTTCATGGTAGCAGAGGCTACCTGAATGTTGTTCCTTTGGTGTCCCAACCACAGTTAGCTCCCCAGTACGGCCCCGTAGACTCCGCCACCTCCGGAGACGTAACGATTACGCTGCCGTGGTGCTGTGCGAACGAGGCCTTGAGAGGAATGCCTTGCGCAAGCCCAAATTGCCCAAGAAGGGCACAAATCAGCAGCTGTGGAGGCCCAGATTACAATCAAGATCCCAGTCGAAATTGGCCATCAAGCAGCTGGAATCTCCCAGCCTACGCTAATGGCAACGCTCCGGTGGAGCTTACGGACCTGGCAGGTACTAATACTCCTTACCAATGTCCACATTTTGAGACCATCGACGCCGACATTGACGACATTGAGATGGGTGGTCCAGGTGAGGTACCTACCTATAATCGACCAGCCAATTGGGCACAATGGGACAACCATTTGTCTTCAGAAGTGACCCGTAACCTTGAGGCGCTTGAGGCCCTTTGTCTATTAGCCACGTCTAAGCTGATAGGTCAAGAAAGAATCGCCTCTGATTTTTTATTTGAATATTTTTTCCTTCTTCAGGAAGAAATTAATACCAGGATGTGGTGGCGTTCTCAAGAAGATGAATCTTTTGCCATTTTTTTGCAGATCTGGGAGGCAAGCCCCTTCCCGAAGGAGAAGACCAAGGCACCTGTTGCCGGGCCCTCCGCCCCTCATCCCTCTGTTTCGATCCGCGACGATCTAGCCGCCGCGGTTGAGGAAGGAATTTTAGAGGCAGCCAGGCAGGCAAGCCTGGAAATTAGGACTGAAGGAGCTCCCCAAGTGGACTCCTGGCTGCGAACCACTGAGATTAGCGGTCCGACAGCCTGCTCAGGCCCCTCAGGACACGGTATGTACTGTCCTGCCGACTGCTCTTGCAGATTACAGCGAGATACTGAGCGCCAATTGCTCAAAGATCAAATGCAACTCATCATTCAGACGCTGGGAATTAAAGATCTTTTCAAGACACACATGCGGTCTGAGGGCGCATCATCGGTGGAACAAACAACAGAACCGTCGGAGGAGGCGACAGAAATTTTTTCGATTGCTCCTTCGGTGGACTCTAAGACCACCGATGCCAGGATCAGCAGGACTAAGCTAAAGGAAAGGGTTAGAATCTCTCGATCTCAGAGTAGGTCGGCGAAGGCTAGGACTGAGGCTCAGAATGCCAAGCGAACTGCCTCCCGTACTGCCCTTCCTGCTGTTGATTCCAATGCAATAGCCCAGATGTTGCTCGCCCAGACCCTCGCCGGAGCTGGTGTGGCTAATGATGCCGCCAAGGTGTCTGCCATTACGGCCGGTGTTGGGCTGGATTCACTTCCAAATCCTACTTCATTGCGACTTCGTCAGGTTGCCAAGCAACCGAAGTATAATGGGAACCCCAGACGTTGGCCTCAGTTCCAACGGGAATTTAAACTGTGGGTTAAGACTCAAAAACTCCAGGATGATCAGTTCCTGATGGCGCTTCTGGACTGCCTTGAGGGAGCGCCGGCCAACACTTGGCTCAGGACCTGGAGTGATCGTGAGGATTCAAGTTCCCCCCTTACCTTTGATGAGGTGTGGGAACAGTTGGAGGTACGTGGATCCCGGCTGCCTGAGGACCATTACCACCAGATGTTGAAGAATTTTCCTTCGTTCTCGCGATTAATCTTGCACGAAGTGCAAGACAAGAGACAGCGCTTCTGGAATCTAGTGGAAGAGTCTGAACATTCAGGCGAAAAATTTTCTAGTGCCGAGCTGAAAAATTTGATTTTTGACGAAATCCCCTCCGAAACTGCCGCCACCCTTCGGAATAAACAGTCCGAAGAAAAGGTCAAGACCTGGTGGGCAGAGGTCGAAGGCTTTGATGCCTCGGCCAACCGGTTTACCGTCAGGGAATCACTTCAAAAGTGTTCCCCCACGTCGTTTACCAAGGTGAAATTCACTGAAAACACGTGGAAAATCAACACGAGGATCGGGACTTGTTTGTCCAAGTCCTCAATAGGGGAGTAAGTTTCCACGGCCATCGCCTGAAGGCCAGGAACTGGGTGTTTTCGTTCACCCCGCAGGAACTGTGGGAAGAGGTTGAGCGGCTCGCTGACGCCGCCAATCAAAATTTCCATGAGGGTCTTGGGGGAAACAAGAATACCCAGCAAAACACCCAAAATGGGGCCCAAAAGGGCAACAAAAAGGTGAATGACACCCGGAATGTTCAGGATCACTGTAGCATCTGCCTTCTTCTAGGTTCTACGAACCGAGCTAAGACGCATTCTACTGGTAATCACCGATGGTCTGCTTACGATCACAAGGCCATTGGTGAAAATGTCAGTAATTCGCAGAATTCAGACAGGAATGACAGACAGGTGCATGGTGCAAAGGGGGGAAAGGGTAATCCGACCCCGTCCGGTGGAAACAAAAATACTGGAGGCCCTGGCGGGTCCTAAGGCAAAGGAAATCGGACTCCATCCGGTTCCGGTGGGCAGCCAAACGGTCAGACAAGTCCCAATGGCAACGCCGGAGGCGGAAATCGAAATCCGGGCCAAACCCCTCAATCCGGTACAAACAAAGGAAATGCTCCAGGATCACAGGGTAAAGGTAAGGGAAATCCTTCAGGAACCCCTTTCTCTGGTAAGGGCAGAGGGCGTGGCGACGGTGGTGGTCCATCATCCGGCGGCCGTGGCCGTGGACGTGGAAAGGGCAACCATCGTGTGGATCAGGTCTCAGGTGCAGATCAGGTGTCCGATGCGGATCGAGATTACGTCGAAAATGCCCTGAATCCAGCAGATGATCCGTTCCAAGATGAGTGGGTCGACGAATCAGGCTGTGTTTACAATGTTAACGCAGCCGCTGGAGGTCAGAACGCCTAGGGGAGCCACGAAAATCGCCCCTCCCCAGGCGATTTCAGGCATGATCCCCAGATTCCTGATCGACCATTACTTGATGTAGGGTCGCTTGTCTCCTCTCCCCTGGATCCGGCAGCGGATCCTTCTGTTGTAGTGGACGAGGTTGGTGTACAGTCCAAGCACAGGGCCCGTCAGTTTGTCACAAAGCTGTGGGTCTCTGATTGCAAGGGAAATTTCCATCTCGCCACTTGTTTGTGTGACAATGGATCAGAGGTAAATCTCCAATCCAATTCATTCTTACCCGACGACTGCGTGTTTGAGTCGCCTCATCCTGTTACCCTCGAGGGAGTTTCTGGACATTCTCTCGCAGGTGGGCAACGCGGTTGTTATATATCAACTCATTTGGTCGCTCAAGACCTTTGGGAGGAGCAAAAGGTGGAAGAAGTTGTCCTTAAGGATGACTACTTCTATCGTGCCGACATAAAGTATGACCTTTATTTGGGCCATCCTTGGCTTCGCAAGAACAGGGTAGCGCCCGTAGGTCATCGTCGTTGTTTTTTGCTGGTGTCAGGTCCCTTGGAGCGTCCTGAATTTCGTTTTTTGCACGCAGGGTTTAAAAGTGCAGAAGAATTTTTGAAGCAAAAGGTGACACCAAAATTTGGTGAAGATGTCACCATTGCAGAGGTGAATGGGAGTGCCGATTACTCCCAAGAGTTACAATGTCTTCGTAGGGACTCCCAGCCACGACGCCCTTCGCGCTGGCACTCTTCATCCTACAGAGTTGTCGACAAATGGCGCGATGCAATTTGTGAATACTTTCATGAACACCATTCCTTTTGGCCCCAGTATGATGCCTTTGCTAACCGTATGAACAAGCGCATTGACAAGCACTTTAGCGACGCTTGGACCCATAAATGGGACAAGAAGTTGTGGATTAATCCTCCGTTTCACTTAATCCAGCAGGTCATCCACAAAATCAAGCAAGATAAAACCCAGGCAATTTTAGTTGTGCCCTTGTGGGACGACAAGCCTTGGTTTCAGGAATTACAAGACATTTGTGTAGATTACATCGAACTTCCCAGGAAGATTAAGCTGTATGCCAGGGACGACACAGGTCCCCTGCCACAGCGGTCCTGGAGTTCGCTTGCATTCCTGGTGGATGGAAAGCTTTCTGACTCTAATTCTGCTGATTCTGGTACTGATTCTTGTGTTGGGTCAGAATCTGAGGTTGAGCGTGGTACTGATGATGAATCTTTTTTTTCTCATTTTTGTCCGTCAGATACCCAAGGTGATTCAACGTCCAATGGATCCGCCTCGTCTCCCTCTTCCCCAATACGATCGACATCGAAAAGAATCTTCAGTGCACGGGCGAAGAAAAATTCCAAATCGCGCCGCAAATTCAGAGTTTTTTATGAAAAGCCCCCTGTGGAAGCTTTCATGGATCCTTTCGAGGAGCTGGATCACGAAGAGAATCTCTGGGATTTCGACACACGACCCACCTATCTTCAAGAGGCAGTTGATACGGACCTGTTTAGGGACATCCGTAAGAAGATTCTTCCTGCCAAAGCCGAAGAAGTCGCCAAAGTTTTTTCGACAGTAATTCCTGGCGATCAGGTGGACACTGAATTGTGTTCCAAGTCAAGAGAAAAGATTTTTGAGGAACGGAAAGACACAACCCTTTCAGGGAAGTTGATCAAAGATCCCCCTGTCCGTGGACAGTTCGGTGAAGCCTTCATCGAGCTTCGTGAAGGGTACAAGGCAAAAAAACAGCGCCCTTATGAGAACCATGGACATAAGCATGAGATCCTCAGAACAATCATCGAGAGAAATCTCAGGGA
This sequence comes from Eutreptiella sp. 'Long Island Sound 2002', assembly GCA_964036045.1. Lineage (NCBI taxonomy): Eukaryota > Euglenozoa > Euglenophyceae > Eutreptiales > Eutreptiaceae > Eutreptiella > Eutreptiella sp. 'Long Island Sound 2002'. The sequence continues at coordinate 3,631,121 of OZ038401.1, forward strand.
ATTTGGTTGGCTTGAGGGTTGTATGACCAGCGAATGGTGCTGTGCACCCTTCACAGTCCCGAAGCCACCGCCTGCAGACCAGAACACTATTGATGGTTGGCGAATGGTGGTTGATTTTCGCAATCTCAACGCCGAAACCAAGGCGGATTCGCACCCCCTGCCCCTCATTGAGGAGGAAATCGCCAAGAGAGCGAGAGGTCGTTTGTTTTCTGTGCTGGATCTCCGTCACGGCTTTCACCAAATGCCGTTGAGGAAGGACAGCCGACCTCTCACCTGTATGTGCACGCCATGTGGCCCAGTCCAGTGGACCGTCATGCCCATGGGCCTGAAGAACGCCCCCTCATTTTTTCAAAGAATGATGGAGGATGTGCTTTTTTCAGCCCATCCTGAGCTTCGTGCCTTCGTGAGTGTGTACATAGATGACATAATCATCGCGACGGAAGGGGAGGGACTGACCGAAGCTGCGCTGGTGGCCCTACATGAGAAGCAGCTGAACCAAGTTTTGGACATTCTTGACGCCAATCAGCTGATTTGTGGGCCAAAGAAGGGAAAATTATTTTTAAAATCAGTCGAATTTTGTGGTTCTCTCCTAGAGAATGGCACCCGACGACCCAGTCCAGGGAAGCTCGTCGCTATTCAGAAGTGGAAGCGCCCTGAGACGATCACGGAGTTGAGAGGATTCCTGGGTTGTTGCAATTTTTACCACACTTTTGTGCCGAATTATGCCAAATTTGCTGCCCCCCTCACTGAATTATTGAAGGTAGGGAGAGATGCGGGCAAGGCAGGTTCAAAGGTTCGTGTCAAGTGGACTGACGAGTGCGAGGAGGCCTTCCATCACTTGAAGGCGGCCCTCTGTGAAGTCGCCACGTTGCATGTGCCCCAATTTGACCGACCCTTCTACATTAGAACCGACGCATCTAGGTACGCGATCGAAGCTGTCCTTGAACAGGTTGATGAAGCCACCGGCGATCATTACCCTCTTGCATTTTGGTCTCGGAAGCTAGCCCCACGCCAAATGCAATGGTCGCCGCGTGAGCAAGAAACGTATGCCATAATTTGCGCTTTAAAAAAGTACCAATCGTGGGTTGGCACCAATCGAGTCGAGGTCCTGACGGATCATCGATCTCTGGAGTATTGGGCCACTGAACACATTGATACTGTCGCGAGCCCAGCTGGCCGACGGGCCAGATGGCACGAATTTCTCAGTCTGTTTGACCTCCATGTGTCGTATTTGCCTGGAAAACACAACACGGTAGCGGATGCTCTGAGCCGATGGGCTTACCCCGCCTCAGAGGGGCTGCAAAGTACCAACATCCATGGTACGGAGCAGGACCGCCATGTCATCATCGAATGGGATCAGGAAGAAAAGAAACTCATTCGACGTGCATGCATGCAGTGCGCTGTTAAACAGCACGCATTGCCGTGTCACGACATCACGGCCATCACAGATCCGGCGCATGCTCATGAGATCTGCACCAAAACACTGAAAGTCGTGGAAAAAGTCACCGATCCCTCCTCAGGGAGTGTGAAACGGTTTGACTATACCCGACAAGTAAGTCGATTTCGGTTGATCCAGGGCATTAAGCGTCGAGATCCGGCCAAAACTCCACCCCTGCCTAAAGATTCCCTGATAATCCGTGACTGGACGTCCGATTACCTGCAGGATCCCATGTTTAAAGAGGTCTTTGGAAATCTCAAATCCAAAGATGCTCACAAGGATGGGATTTTTCCTGAGTATTCGTTGGATGGGGGGAAGCTGTGGATGGAGGGTAAATTGTGTGTGCCAGACGCCCTAGCCCCCCGAGTGTTAAACTGGTGGCACAAATGGGAGTCCCCCCACGCACATGGCCGTCGACTGTGGTCGATGATTAAGCATAGGTTGTTTGGATCGAGGCTCTACACTCATTGCATGAAAGTAGCCGCCGGATGTGCCCAATGTGCTGTCTCGACGCCCCCCAGCGCGAAGAAGCACGGCCATCTGAGGCCTCATCCTATTCCGGAGCGCCTCTTTAACAGAGTCACCAGTGATTTCTTCTATCTCGGTGAACTCGATGACGAAGAGTGCCATTGGACTAACAAAAAAGTCAATGGTGTGCTCCTTATTCAGTGCCGTCATTCCGGCTACATTCAAGTGTTGCCTTGCAACATTGAGTCGATGACTGGCAAGGCTGCCGCCAAATGGTGCGCGCAGACCTGGATGGGAGGTTGGGACGTCCCATCCGAGGTGGTAACGGATTCAGGCAAAGAGTACACCTCCGAATGGTGGAGAGAATTATGTGCTCGCCTTGGAATCCACCACCTCCGATGTGAAATCCACTCGCATCGAGCGCTGCCTGGCGAAAGAGCCGGCCGCTCGCTTATAAATATGCTTCGTAAGGAGCTCGGGAGTGAAAAGAATTTCCATTGGATGGAAGTTCTCTTCGCATTGCTTCGCCGTTACCACAACACGCCTTTGTATCATGGCCTTTCTCCAAATGAAATTGTCTTTGGACGAAAGAAGTGTTGGTGGAACATGCCGTTGAATAATCCTCGCCCCTGTAAGGATGCTTCGCTGTTTTTGGACGAAGTCCAACGAGCAGATAAAACTGTGTCGAAATTAATCGAGAAGCATCAAGCTGACTGGCTTTGGGTCCAGAATCAAGGCCGAAAAAACCCCCACAATTTTGAAGTCGATGATCGAGTTTGGCTTCGAAAATCCGAAACCACCCTGGACGGAGATGACAAGCTTCTTCCCTTGTGGGAGGGGCCATTCGCTGTTACAGCGCGTCTTGGTGAGAACAGATGGAGGATTCGTGTGGATGTCAGCAGGGAAATTGACGTTTCGGGCGATCGCCTCAAGAGAGAGATCCCCTCCCCCAAGGATCGGGTTAAACCCCTTTTTTGGACTGCGAAACACTTGTCTGATCGGGTCATCGAAGGGGGGAAGTACGAACTCAAGAGGATTGTTGAAGCAAGACGTGACGCCAAGGGCGAATGGGAATTTCTGTGTGAGTGGAGGGGCTTTGATTCCAGTCACAACAACTGGGAACAAGCCCAATCTTTTGTGCATGGATACACCAAGGGGTTCATCGACTTCCTGAAGAAGCACCCCGAAATTGGAGTACTCCTGACAGACTGTCTGTCGAAACCAGACAGACAAGTGGAGAGCGACGGAAAACGACCTGTGGTGAATCGAGATCCAGCCTTTTACGGCCCTCAGCAGCCACATTCCAGGGCTGATCTGTCGATCCCCCCTCCTGCGGTCAGGCCAGCCCAGGAGCCAAATGAGGACCAAGCTTCGAGTTCGGCCGCTGATTTGCAGCGCCCAAGCCGTACGAGGGCCAGGCCAGACAGGTTGGTGGTCACATGTATTCGTGCTTGGCCGAATTGAGGAAGCCATCCTACCACATTCTGCTCAATCCACTGTTCATTCTTTCTGTTTATGTCATGATGTGGAGAACTGCAAATGTTTGATAATTTGACGTCAATCAATCAATTTTTCTTTGGTCTCCGTTCGGTAACGTATCGAAGGTCGAAAACCGAAAGCCACGGAGTGTGCTGCCGTGTTCAGAAAAAACCAAACTCAGGCTTAATTCAGGCAGATTCGGGGTAATCTTGTCTCTGTTGGTCTGTGCATCTTTGGAATTTGGCTACTCGTGCAGATGGAAGCAAATGTACATAATCAAAACGCTGGCCAGCGACATTCACACCTACAGGTACCCCCTGTAGTACTGGCTGCACCAGATGCGACGCCAGGAACTCAGATCTTACCTTCATTTGCTGTGAGGCTGACGCCAAAGTCCAGATTCAGATCCAGGATCCTCAAATTTGCCTTGAATTTCTCAGGTTTGTCCATCATTCTGCCACTGTTGTGCAAAAGCCAGACGTCAATTGTTCAGACAACCTTCACATAGGAGCTCTAGGGACTTTTAACAGCAACCTCTGAAGTCCGTAAGCTTCGTTGTATTTTTGGCACACGCCAATGTGAGCTCAATCCGACCTGAAAATGTCGAAAATGGTGAATCCAAGTGTCTTGTGGGACTCCATCGAAAGATTGGCCTTGTCCAAGTCGATTGACACCACCGCCACTGTAAATTCGGTGTCTCTCAGTTATATACTGTCAGTAAAGCGCCTTCAGCGAACCTTCGGCGCGTTACATGCCAAGGATTCAGGGCCAGCATGTCCCATCATGATGCATCATCACATGATCCACATTCACATAGAATCTGTTAGATGCTCGCGAACCAACGTGCCGGAAAGCACAATTGAGCTGAATAAACGACAATATATATTAACTTTAGTCTAAACGAAGGTGTTGGTAGTTTCAGTTGTACACATTCCGCTTCATTTCACCTTCATCTTAGGGAATTTGCTGACTTTAGGACAATTTAGATTGATTTCCTTATCATCTCCTCTCATTCCTCGAAGATCTGTTTAGATCTAAGTGCACAGAAGAACATCTTTTCCTTCAATGGTTCACTTAGGGTCTGTAGACTACATTTGTATTTGTTTTTCCTCTCTGTGATTGTTTAATCTCCTTCATCTCTGCCCAAATCCATTCTCATTTTGCTGAATCTTGTGATCATCCACCAGATGCGCCAATTCTGAGCCACATGCTGTACTTTTCAGAACGAGAAAAGCGGGATTAACACGATGTAGAGTTCGGCGAGGACACCGTAGCGTGCCCGCGACAGCGAAACTGTGCCAGAGCGCTGAGATGTCACTCCAATTCTTGATCCCCCCACTCAATCCAGCAATAATCTACCTCATTCTCAACCAATGCATGGTTTGGTATCGATTCTTGATACGTTTACATGCTTTTTAGCCCGTGACCTAATGTTTTACTGTACGGAGGACTGTTCGTCACTTCTCATTCTGTCTCATTTCAGGTTCATCCAGCCTGATTCAGTGCCAATTCAGCCCAAATCAGGTCAGATCAAGCAGATTTCGCCCCATCGAGGCTACATTTCTATTTTTTTCTGGGACTTACCCGCACTACGTTCTTCGTTGACGTAGCGACACACCCCAGTGTGTTTTTGGAGGGGGAGTGTAAGTGCGGTTAGCCCCATCTGCTCAGATGTTCAGACATTCTGCCCAGATTGGCTACATTTTGGTCATTTTCTTTGCTTCGGCGGAATCGCCGCCTCGCAGCTCAGTCTCAGGATATTTCCTATATATTTCTGATATGCCGGATTTGATTCCGCGGTCCATGCCCCGTAAATCCGCCGCGTTCCGCTATTTTAGCTGGAATTGCCATTTGCCGCTGACGCGCGCTCGCGGGCCAGATCAGCCAAACATTTTTACATAATTGGATTATTTAAATCTTTTCAGACAGTTTTGGACACTCAGATGTATTTAGAATAATTCGCATCAATTTTCTTCATAGACTGGGATTTTCTGCCGGACCACAATCAGCATGGACCTTGCTTCTGTTGTCGCTGCTCTCGCCTCCGTTGGTGTTCGAGTATCCGGTTCTACCCCCAATAACAACATCCAGGGAGACTCCTCGCGTGCCTGCCCCACTGGTCTTGCCGGCCCCGAGCCCTCCGGCACCCTCAACGACCTAGGGCAGCACTTTCACCCAGAGGGCGGGCAGTCGGGGGTGGGAGAGCGTCCGACCCCGGACGCCCCGGACCAGCCCCGGCAGCCCACCCAGAGGGCGGGCAGTCGGGGGTGGGAGAGCGCCTGACCCCGGACGCCCCACACCGGCCCCGGCAGCCCGCCCAGAGGGCGGGCAGCCGGGGGTGGGAGAGCGTCCGACCCCGGACGCCCCACACCGGCCCCGGCAGCCCGCCCAGAGGGCGAGCAGTCGGGGGTGGGAAAGCGCCCGACCCCGGACGCCCCACACCGGCCCCGGCAGCCCGCCCAGAGGGCGGGCAGTCGGGGGTGGGAGAGCGTCCGACCCCGGACGCCCCACACCGGCCCCGGCAGCCCGCCCAGGGGGCGAGCAGTCGGGGGTGGGAGAGCGCCCGACCCCGGACGCCCCACACCGGCCCCGGCAGCCCGCCGAGAGGGCAAGCAGACGGGGCTGGGAGAGCGTCCGACCCCGGACGCCCCACACCGGCACCGGCAGCCCGCCCAGAGGGCGGGCAGTCGGGGTGGGAGAGCGTCCGACACCGGACGCCCCACACCGGCCCCGGCAGCCCGCCGAGAGGGCGGGCAGTCGGGGGTGGGAGAGCGTCCGACCCCGGACGCCCCACACTGGCCCCGGCAGCCCGCCCAGAGGGCGAGCAGCCGAGGGTGGGAGAGCGCCCGACCCCAGACGCCCCACACCGGCCCCGGCAGCCCGCCCAGAGGGCGGGCAGTCGGGGGTGGGAGAGCGTCCGACCCCGGACGCCCCACGCCGGCCCCGGCAGCCCGCCCAGAGGTCGGGCAGTCGGGGGTGGGAGAGCGTCCGACCCCGGTGCCCCACACCGGCCCCGGCAGCCCGCCCAGAGGGCGAGCAGTCGGGGTTGGGAGAGCGCCCGACCCCGGACGCCCCACACCGGCCCCGGCAGCCCGCCCAGAGGGCGAGCAGTTGGGGGTGGGAGAGCGCCCTACCCCGGACGCCCCACACCGGCCCCGGCAGCCCGCCCAGAGGGCGAGCAGTCGGGGGTGGGAGAGCGCCCGACCCCGGACGCCCCACACCCGCCCCGGCAGCCCGCCCAGAGGGCGGGCAGTCGGGGGTGGGAGAGCGTCCGACCCCGGACGCCCCACACCGGCCCCGGCAGCCCGCCCAGAGGGCGAGCAGTCGGGGGTGGGAGAGCGCCCGACCGTGGACGCCCCACACCGGCCCCGGCAGCCCGCCCAGAGGGCGGGCAGTCGGGGGTGGGAGAGCGTCCGACCCCGGAGGCCCCACACCGGCCCCGGCAGCCCGCCCAGAGGGCGAGCAGTCGGGGGTGGCAGAGCGTCCAACCCCGGACGCCCCACACCGGCCCCGGCAGCCCGCCCAGAGGGCGGGCAGTTTTGGCCGGGAGAGCGCCCGACCCCGGACGCCCCAAGGCACCCCCCCGGGGACGCCCTACCGCCACCCCCACAACCCCAAGCCAATTAGGGGGGAAACGGGACTGGACCGCCCCCCCCCAAGTACGCCAGACGGAGCAAGGGACCGGGGCAGGACACGCGGAGGGGCACGGACCACGTGGAACGGCCCTACCAGCGCCCAGTGCCGGGACCACGCGAGGTGCGCACGCCACACCACCCAGGGGGGGCGGGAGCGGACGCCGCGGGAGCGCAAGCGCACACACACGAAAGGGGCACGCGGGGACAACCAGTAGGGCAACCGGACCGAGCGCGCGGAACGCACAGACCGCTTGGAATGGCGTACCAGCGAGCGAGGGTAAGGGACACCCGGACGGGACGGCCTGCCACACGCAGCGCGGAACACGCGGGGCGGGAAGGGGGAAACGAGAGAGACACAACACCAGGTACCGACCCGAACCCCCCGAACCGGCCGCGAGCGCCGCGCACACACAGACAGGGCACTGCACCCGCCAAGGCAGTAGTGGCGCACAGCGCCGCACCCCAGCCCCCAGGCTAGGCAGCCTCCGCGCCAGCCCAAGGGGGTCCCACTGGCGACAAGCCAGTAGCACGGGCCCGGCGGCACCGGCGCCCCGGGCGACCACGCATTAGGGGGGCGACGCAGTGGGTAAGCGCCCGCAGCCACGGCTGCCAATTGATGCACTGACCGGGGAGTGGCGAAACGGGGAAGCCGGGGAAGGACGGGGCTCCGAGCCCTGTGAACCCGGGGGACTCCGCCACCAGGCAGGAGGTGCGTCTTGGAGGGCCCCCCACTAGGACCCGGTGCGGAGGATATCACCTGGCTGGACCAGGTGGCCCCCCGGGGCCGAAAGGCGTCTAGTACCCGCAAAATCAAATCTCAAACCTCAAACCTTCTCATGCACATGAGCCATCGACCGTGAATGATTACATGCAACAAGCGGAACGTACCTTCGATTCTGTGCGTGCAATGCTTGCCGAGGAATGTCGACGCCTGATGCATCTGGTCCTACAACTGGACCGACACGTTTGAGTGCCTGAAGTGGGTGAACGATGGTGGGTGTTGGTACCGGAATATCGACATAAAGGGAAACCCAAATTCTGTCTGGTGCGGCCCTTACAAAGTTCTCGTTGTGCTGAACAAGGGCGAGAATGTTAAATTTGACATCCCTGCCCCCTTCGATGGGTTGCGAGTTTTCAATCGAGACAGCATAAAGCCCTACATGTATTGAGAGGGACAGCCAGTGTGGGAGTTCCCGATGCCCCCTGTCAAAACCGGAGAAACTCCTCGACTTGTCAAGATCCTGGCTAGACGTCGAGTGGGATCTACAAAGCGCCGCACGTTCCTATACCGTTGTGAATGGGATGACGACACATGGTCTTGGGAGTCGAGCAAAGCTCTAGAGGAGGATCCTGTGTACCTTGAGCCTCTTCGACTCCACCCTGAGTAACCTTACTCTTCTCTGCAGCGTGGTTTTTCGAAAAACTCATGCGAGGTTCCCCGTCGACCGCCTACGGTACTACATCCCGGACGCCCCGAACTTCCTCTCGACCTCCACCTCCTCGAGCATCACCGTCGAATGTCATCGATGTTGACGCGATCAATGGCAACGATGGTGCCAAAGCCCCAGCGACGTCGACTTCAGCTCGCCGCTGTCGGTCGGTAGCGTCAGCGCCAACTCAACCGAGTCGACCTCTCGATCCATTCGAAGCACCGAACTACAGTCAGTCGGCATATGCTGGGAGCGCGAAAGGAAAAGGAGGGCCCTCGTCGAAAGGAGGCAAGGGAGGTGTGTCCTCTCACGAGGAATTTGCAGGAATAGCACCGAGTGGGCGAGTCGGCATATCAGGAGCCACAACAGGTTTGGAAGTGCTCGAGCGAGCCCTGGCCGGTTGGCCTGTTCCGGAATCGACCAAGGGAAGGAGGACCCCACCCCGCATGCACCGGAAACTCTGCAAGCTGTATGGGCCCCTGCCCCCGGTCGATGCAAAATACTTTCGAGGACAGTGCTCGAGTCTCGCAAAGTCTGGTAACCACTTCAATTCTTTGAATGAATGGGCTCATGAAGAATGGTTCGATTCTGATGAAGATCTCGCTTGCTACACGGGATACGACGACTGATTCCCTTCCTCTGTTCAGCGCCCGGATGGGTCGACAGGTCTTGGACATCGAGGCCGAACACCTGGACATCGAGGCCATCCAGGGACGGACCGTTGTGGCGACCGAATACCAGAGAGCCGAATACCTCCAGCTATAACAACAACGATGACACTGCCCCCAATGACCGGGTCGACCAATCCTGCCAGTCGAATGCCCCGAGGACGCAAGTTTCTACTCGAACGAACCAGTCCGCCTCCTACCAGTACAATGACGACGATGAAGACTCCCTACCCGACGCCTGGTCCGACGACGAGGAGGATTATGCGTACGACACCACACAAAGTTGGTCGACACCACCGCCCAGTTACGATATTGTGCCGCAGCCAGAACCGCTGTGGCAGCCCTATAATATGCCGCAATACAACCATGAAATTGAGACCATCGATCAACTCCGACACTTGGGTACGTTCGGAATGAAACCACCCTATCGATTTGGGACGCACGAGGACGATCCAATCAGATCCGAATACACCAAGCTCGAACCATCGGTACTCACTATTGCGTCGAGCGCCATGGCTGGTCAACGAGCAAAACACGTATTCCTGAACGAACGCCATGCCGCAGTTGTGACGAAGACGAATGCCGCTATCACCGATTTAGGCAAAACCATCAACATCGACAGTTGGGGTCGAACCCCACCGTTCCCTTACGAGATGATGCGAAGCGCACCTGACACATTTTTCGATGAGCGTGGGAATGCCCGTGGCAAGCCGAGCTACCAGTGGTATACAAAGATCGAAGTGGCTTGCCAGAACTTTGGAAAGTCCCTCGTTGACTGGCGGCTGTGCGACGAAGAGCCTGATTGGGGATTCCGACAAAATCTCTCCGAATATGACCTGCCGAATCAAATTGCTCGACTCAACCGCATGCATCGAGAGATCTCGGGAATCGACGACCTGATGCACGTCGCTGATGAAAGCGACCTGATCTTCAGGTACCAACGCCTCTGGACCGAGGACAAGATGAAACGAGTAGCACCCGTCGCCGTTTCGATCCTTGCAGTTTTTCGCGATCTCCAGAAGGTTTACCAGACGAACGACTGGCTCTTCGAGGATCGAGCCCCCTTTCTCGCGTACAAAGTCGATTTGCTTCTTCGCCGACACCAACTGCGAGGTCTACGAGGTACCTCTCGACTTGGGTACAAACAATATGGGTGCGCTCCACATCGAACACAGGAACTTGTAGTCCAGCTCCAGGAGTACTATCGACTCGGAGAACAGATCGAACCCTATGCGTACAACGCCGTCGCACCAGGTGCCCCCAACGATCTTGTCCAGCTGGCGACGATTTACCAGACTGGACCTGGACGACTCGGATACCACGACTTCGATAAGGCAATCCGACGAGTTGCTGGCCTTCACTCGACCAGTAAGGAGTATGTCAACCTCTTTGCTTTCGTGGATGCCGCCGATTTGGTTCGACGCATGGGTACCTCGAAATACCTCATGTCCCCCTCCGAAGCCGGATACGAAGGTGGACGACGTTGGCGTCGAGCGGTCCAGTTCCAAAGAGATGTCTATGCTGATGAACGGGAAGAGATCATGTCCAACGACTCGCCTGCGAGTGACCCGTTCCACCAAGACCCCGTCAACCACCGGTTTGTGCCGGCAGAGTCGAACGTCTATCAGCACCACTTTGACATCCCGTTCTTCAAGTACCTCACGCCGATCCATGATGACTTCAAGGCTGCCCATTGACGCAGGGTCAGCTGCCGAGACCAAGTCCTCGAAGCGGTCATTGTCGACACGGCTTTGAGCCTTGTGACTGCAGAAGCAGTTTGATTCGCTGTGCAAAGTTCTCTGGCTGATGGTCAGTATGTACATCAACACCTCGGTCGACTCCAAGAAGAAGGTTCTCGAACCGACATGCTTGAGGTCATTGACCGATATGCCCTCGGCCCTGAAGTCGATGACGTTAGTGCCATCATTGTTGTTCGACGAGTTTCGATTGCTGACAAGCCATGGTGGCGAGTCGATACGCGAACTGGTCAGTTCTACCACAGCATGGCCACTGGTACTGGTTCGAAGGAAACCTATTGATGGTCCACTGGTCGACATGACGCCTCCTCCTTCGAAGTCACCAATCGGACGGATTTTTGGAGCGAGGACGCTTGGAAACAGTCGAACCTTTGGGATTTCTATTTGACCAAGGCACAAACATTGGGATCTGGACAATTTTGAGCGCTTGCCCGTGAACATGTCTTCGTATTCCAGTACAAGTGCCCCGTGGACGGCCGACCTGGTGATCCCAACCTTCGATTGCTGAACCATCGATCTGGTATCCTGATTCAGAAGCGTGCCCTCGAAAGTGACATTCGTCGACACTACACGGGTCATAACACCTTCAAGTTCATGGCTGGAGTAAGAAAAAGTCACTGCCATGTCTTTCTTGGAGGGCCTGATCCAGGCCAAGCCCCCCATAAAACCCTTTCGTTGATGCTAAGACTAACTTAAGTATTTTTATCACTCTTTTGAAGCTTTAAGTACACTTTCTCAAAGTAACTAGGGTTATAACGCTGGCCCCCCATGAAGTTCACCCCTACCACTCAACTGAGCGGAGGTATCTTCCTTCATGGAGGATATGCCGAAATAAAATAGGCATTTCATGCTTTAGGCCTTGGAGGTTAAGCCTAGTGGTCTCCCACCCCAAGACCCCTATACTCAATTGTCTCTACCACTTATTGTGGTTCTACGTTTTAACTGTTTCTGAATTCAGCTGCTTGGCCAAGTCATAATCTGTGTCTGGCCTAACTCCTATGCCCCACATTCCTAACCAGCAGCATTTCACCCAAAAGAGTGCACATGAAGTGCTTGATGCTAACTTGGAGGCTAGAGTCAGTCCAGCTTTCAGATAAAAATCATTTGTTTTATTCTTTTATGATTGAATCTATGTGTTTATACCTGCATTGTCTATCTGCAGCCCTTCTGTGTTACACTGGATTTCAAACTATTCATTGATTCGATCCACATCCTGTTCTTGCTCTACTTGCTCCTTTGATTTTGAGATTTCAACATCAAAAACCTGCAGGATTTCATCAAAATCTATAGGGCACTAATCAAGGACATCTTTCCGGTAGCAGAGGCAAACCCTGAGTACCTTTCGAACCGACTCTGAGCAGAAGCACAAAAAAAGCACACTGAAAAGCACATTGAACATGTCCACTCAACTGTCCTCCCGAACCTGGCCGATCAGAAGTGTACAAGTCCAACTTGGCAGTGTAGCCCACGCAAAGAGTGCACCGCCACTCAGAGCAGCATCTGGGTCTCAGGAGGATCCAGAGCACAGAAGGGCGAATCTGAATCCGCCCAGAACAACCCCATTAACCATGGAGACCTTAGCGGCCCATGGTGAAGACAGCCTGCAAAGGCTCCGCAGGCGTGTCGAAGCCTCCATCGCCCGGTCGGCCTGTCCGGTGTCTTCTTCTACTGTTCTTGGAGGTGGTCCTGAAGAACAAGAGGACCTACGAAGGAAGATGGACGAGTTTATGCTCCACGAGGAGTATCACAAGTCCACCGTAGGGGAAGATCGAGAAATACCTCTTGAGGCCCTCGGGTCGCCGCCTCAAACTGAGATGGGTTCCTTCCTTTATTCGGGGCCATCTACAGAGATGGCGGACACAGTATCACTACCGAGACGACCAAGAGTACACGAGCACCCGAGAGCATGGCATCCAGACCTGCCGACAACTTCAAGGGCTCCTGAAAAGAGTCTGGATCCTCTTCACCCAGAGCCCACCTATGGGGCTCTGGATTGCACGGCTGAACCTTTGGCCAAGCTTCTATCCGGATCTGAAGACCCGGATGTGACAGCTCTGTCAGAGGCTGTCAAGGTAAAATTGGGTATCACCGAACCCTTACCCAAGCCAGCACTACTCTCACCTTCACCCGGATTGAGCACATTGGCTGATGATCTCAAAAGATCATGGGTGTCCAGGTTGCTACCCAAGGTCACTTGCCCCAGCCCTTTTTATCCTCGCGCTAGGACAGTCCCAACTGCTGAATTACAGGACGTGCCTGTGACTGAGACTGAGAAAAGAGGGTTGTCAGCCCTGGCACCCCTTGCCAGCGTATCTCCCCCCCCTTCAGGCCTAACCCCGGGGGTTGGGAAGATGGGCAGACGGATTGCCCAGGCGAACATCCAGCTAGAACTGCCGGAGTTCGACCCGAAAAATCTGCCCGAATGGGCAGAGGAATTTGCTGATTTTCTTTTGCTAACTGGCCAATCGCATGTGGATGTGGCCACCAAATGCTCCCTGCTGAAGAGCTCATGCAAAAAGAAATTTTTGCAAAAACAGGTGAAACAGATTGTGAAAACCTGTTCAACATGGGCTGAGGTACTCCAAAGACTGGAGAAAACATTCCCAGTCTACGAGACTGACCTCAGTGTGCGCACACAGGTAGAGGAGCTACCTATGCTCCCTGAGTTTCTTTCCGCTGCGCGAGTCTCTGAATACGTGTGCGACCTGGAGTATCTGTTTTCACGGATGAACGTGGGCTCCTATTGAGCCACTGAGCCCCACCTGTGGCTCATGAGTAAGATCCCCCAACGTACCTGGGATGACTGCCGCGCTACCTCTGAGACGAAAAGCCGGACCGACTCGTATGACGAACTGGTGGACCTGCTGATCGAGATAGCTTTTGAGAGGGAGAATGACTCCCACATGGAGAAATTCCTCAAGAAGCACTTGGGTCGAAGTTGTACCCCTACCCCCGAACGTGGCGAAGGGAAAGGGCCTAAAAATCCCACTAACGCCAACCAGGGAAGTGGTAAAGGAAGGGGTAACCTACGTGCCATGAATGAGGTTAAACCTGATGCACGTACAACCCCTCTGTTCTACTGTAAGCCTGTCAATGACAAGGGGGGACCTTGTCATGCTCCTGACTGCCACCACCGCAGTAGCTGTATGCTGCAGATGAAACGACAGCAGCATACCAAAGATGGGAAAACTGTGACCCATCAGGATCATTTCAGGTGTACCATCACCTGTGGCTATTGTGGCAAACGTCGTCACTACGAGGACGAATGTCACATAAGGAAATGCGAGAGTGATAAACTCAAGCGGCAGGAGGCTGGATGCCAGAAGAACCAAACACCCACCAGAAACCCCCAGAATGGGGATAAAGGTGGTAAAGGAGGTGGCAAGGGGGGTGGCACAGGTGGACCCCCTAACCCCCAGAGGCGCTCATCAGCGCCCGCCGCTACTCCCCCTCCTGCCGATGGTGACCCCAAGAAGCGCCCACAGGGGGATAACGCTTCCCCTGAGGGGAATGACTCCAAGGAGAGGTGACTGGCCTCGATGGCCAAGTCCCTCATGGCTGCAGGGGTGGATGTCAAGTTCTCTGCTGAGGAGTAGGGGGGCGGCTCCGAAGACGAGGACTTGGTTTTCTGGATCCTCATGAAAATCGGGGATCAAGTTTTTCGAGCGGTGCTTGACACCGCTGCAACACTTTCCATAGTGGCCCGGCGCCTGCTAAAGACTTTCAAGAAAACTAAGACCGTGGCCATAAGAGTAGGGGACAGGCGTACCATTCATTCCTTGGGGGGGTCGATGTGACTATATGCATGGGCGAAAAAAATGTGACCCAACACTGCAGAGTGCTGGACACGGACGCCTTTGACATCGTCATTGGTACCGACTTCCTACGAAGAAACCCCCAGGTAAAAATGCTGTCTCTCCAGCGCCCCTATTCTCTGCACTGCGACTTTGACAGTGGGCTCTTCTCCGTACCTTTGGAGCTGTCAGGATGAAAAAAGTAGGAGTTCGCTACGCATCCAAGACTAACTATCGCACTGAAAACTACCAATTGGCGCGTCACGTTCTTGAAAATGGACTGGCGGCCCTTCAGGTAAACCTGGATGAGATCCAGGTGGAATTGTTTGCGAGCCGACAACAGCACATCATGCAGTTGGACTGGTCGAAACATTTGAACAACGCTTTCCGTTTCTTCTGGAAAGCAATGGGCCTAGCGTATGCTAACCCTCCCTTCTCCCTGCTCGCGAAGGTTCTAACCAAAATCGCTTATGAGGGAGGAAGGGTTGTCATGTGCACCCCTGACTGGGGCTGCTCCGGTGAACACGCTTACTGGCGCCGTATGCTAGATCCAATGACCGTGGGAAGAGTGCAACTCCCCTACGGCCTCATCTATGTGCCTGAGGACTCAGACACAGCTATGCAGGCCCCTGAGTGGGCCAGTTTAATATCCACCGTCGATGGATCTCTCAATCCTGTACCCCTGTGTGACCTAGACCAGGTGCTACTGAAAGAGGTCATGGCCAAAAATCGTGGCCTGACTCTTTCTGATCTCAAAAATCGATCTCCTGAGCACCTATCTGCCACATTTACAGGGTGTGAATCTTCCGATGGCTGTCTGGAACCTGCAGCTGTTAAGGAGGATGCTGAGGACCAACTGTCTGAGATCGCCAGCACTACCCCTCCTGTTGATCCCAGCTGTGTTGATCTACAACACAGTGCCCTCCTAGCCCAGCTGTTGCTGAAGGAGGTAGATCTAGAGTCAACCTCAGAACCCACTTCCCCTGTTGGGAAACCGGTGCTACACATGCAGCCTATGCACACAGGTGAACCCGTGGCCCGGAGTCCTGATGCTCTAGCGCGGCCTGCTTCTAATAAAATGCCACTGTCTGAGCATGACACTCAGGAACTCTGGCGGCTGTCGTACCTGAAGGCCGAAGGTATTGAGCGCCAAGAGCGGCTACAATACCTCAGACAGACCTGGAAATCCTCCATCTGGTCTGAGGAGGACGATGATTCCTATACGCTGCCTGATCCTGAGATACCGCTAGTGTATTCTCTGCACTATGGGCAGCAATGTCCCCCTGAGTGGGACGATGGTTCTGTACGTGCCGAAACTGCTGATCGGCAGAAAAAGAAAGAACATGGAAAGAGCAACCTCCATGCTGAGGAGGATTTCCTGCAGAAAATCGAGAGTCTTAACCTTGACCCCCGACTGAAGAAACTGCTGCTAACCTATGAGGAGGTGTTCGGCGCCTTGCCGCCCCCCCTCTCTTGTAAAAAACTGGTCCAGATGGACCTGAAACTGAAACCTGAATTTGAAAAGACACGAGTGAGGCGTCGTCCGTATCCCGCTCCACAGGAACAGGTTGAACAAATCGAGCGCCAGATCCAGGAATGTATTGATGCTGGCCTTGTGGAGGAATATAAGAACGGGGGCTACCCCATCACCGCAGTCCCTGTTTCCTGGTTGCTGAACCAGGGTCGACTGCCCTACGACTGGTTGTCGACTATGGTGAGGTCAACAACAAAACTCAGAACCACTCAGGGAGTATTCCTAACATGGAAAATACGCCGGAGCGTATTGCCAAATGCAGGTACAAGACCAAAATGGACAAACGCAGTGGTTTCTGGCAGGTAGTATTTGTACCGAAACTCACGTCGTCGATGTGGGCCTCCGTTCCTGCACCCCGAGGAATCAACTCCTGTACTAGAGGTCTGCGCCTCAGTATGTACAAAATTTTGTTCATTAGCTCCTAGAAGAGCGCTGGGGCATTAGCCACCCCAAAAGGCATGACCTTCCACTTAAACACACAACCCTTAGGGGTTATAAAGGCCAGCAGCTGCTGAGCTGCGGCAGTTAGGTCCCAAGAGGACCATCTCCTTCTCCTCGGTGAATTTTTCATTGTTTGTCAAGAAAACCATCTCCGAATCAAACTCGAAAAATGTGAGTTTATGAAAGAGGAGATGGAATATTTGGGTTTCGACGTGGGGTATGGCTGGTGGAAACCAGCCGCTTCTAAGATGCACCCCTTACATGCAGATTCGCGATGACCCTAAGAAGGGTCTACACGACGTGAGGAGTTTTGTGGGCGCCTGTAACTTCTATAGGCCTCACATCCACAATTTTACCTACTCCTCTGCCCCCCTCACTGACCTAATCAAGAAAACTACTCCCTGGAGGTGGACCGCCAGAGAAGAAAGAGTGTTTCCAGGAGTTGAAGAAGAAAATTGCCCCCTCCAACTGCTTGGGGGTACCCCGCCCTAAGGGCGAGATAGTCCTGATCACTGATGCCAGTGATGTAGGGGGGGGTGGAACGATCTACCAATGGCAGGAGCTTAACCCCGCTGAACTAACCCACTGCCATTATCGTACTAGTGGACTGAACCGCGATGGCTCCTTGAAACATGACTATCCTACCAGTGAGTGGCGGCTGGTGCCACTGGGACACTGGAATTGGAAATGGAACCAAGCGCTTTCCAATTACAGCACCTATGACCACGAAGTCCTGGCCGGTATGTTGGTGCTATCGTCACGATCCCGACTCCTGGGATCTAACCCTATTGTCTGGCTCTGTGACCAGGAACCTGTGAAGTCTCTTCGGAAGGGCCCACCACCAGAGAAAGCAAAACTAAAGCGGTGGTGGACTTACCTGAGCGAGTTCAGGCTGACAGTTCATCATATCCCCGGTATAATAAATGAACTGTCTGACTATATATCGCGCAATAACTTCGATGCGCTGATAGGTGAGAGCTCTGAGGCGCTCGCCAAAGAGGCTTTCCAGCGTGGGGATGTCCAGCTTGACCTGTCCATGCGCACTGCTGGAATCCTGGAGGGTTGGAGCCTAACCGACTATCAGTCAGAGTATAAAGAAATTCCCCAAACCCTCAGCACTGGTCTCGAGCCCCGTGTCATTGACGGGCACCAGTGGTATAAAAACGATCAGTACCTCTTCTACGAGGACCGTATCGTTGTACCTGAGGTCCGACTTGATGGGTGCCTTCAGTGGCCCCATCTCAGCTCTGGTCACACTGGCGCTAATCGCTCAGTGGACTTCTTCCGTGAGCGTTTCTACTCTATTCTAACCCTGACTGAACTGAGGTCTCGTATGCAGACCATCGTGGATGCTTGTGGCTGTCATGCCAGCAAGCAGAGCAAAAGTAGGGATAGGGGACTAATTTCCAGCTTACCCATACCCTATTTTGCTAACTCTCTTCTCTATGTGGATTTCATCCACGGCCTACCTCGCTTCGGCGGCTATGATAGTTGCCTAGTGGTCACCTCTGGCCTATCTCGCTTCACCGGTGTGTTCCCTTGCAATAAGAAAATCAAAGGTGAGCAGACCGTGAAAATGTTGGTCGAACAATGGTTCGAACCCTATGGGGCACCTAAGCAGGTGCGCTCTGATGAGGATGTACGCATCCGGAGTGACACTGGGTGGTACAAATGAGTGCTAAATGCCCTCAACGTGGAGGTAACCACAGGTGTGCCCTATACCGACACGTCTAACCCTCTTTGTGAGAGACAGAACCGTGTGGTGGAGCAATACCTAAGAATCCTGATGAAACAGGAGCGTACCAAAACTGGGTACGTCTAGTGCCCTGGGCAGTGCTGACCATGAACTCACAGCGGAGCTCTTCTACGGGTTTCACCCCCCACGAACTGTTCCATGGAGGACGACCTGCTTGGTTCTTCAAAACCCCCTTTCCTGAGGACTTCAAGAGCCCTGTGGGAGATTGGCTGGAACACAAGCAGTCTATGGCTAACCAGGCTGGGACTAACCTGAGACACATTCGGGACCGTGAACTGAGCTGGCGGAACCGCCTACGGCGACCTGCCAGCTTCAAGGTTGGTGACGTCGTTTTGGTTCACCATTTCCGCCTACCCTCCTGGCCACGTAACTGCCTACAGGACCCTTATTTTCGACCCTATCGTATCATCAGGATGGATGGATCCAGGGTCCATGTCAGGTGCAGTCCACGTCTAGGTGGTAAACTGCTGTGTGCACCTAAACAGTTGAGGCACTATCACTCCCCTGACGATTTGTCCTGGGATGAGTGGCGCCTCAGTGACAGTGACGTCGATCGTATAGACCTAGAGAACGCTGCCAGCCCAGAGGAGGCAGACGAACTCGAAGAGATGACTGCCGATGAGATGGCAGTCGATGGTTACTACGTGGTTGCAGGTATTGCTCGCCACGAGTATAAACAGGGCTGGAAATTCCTAACCCTGTGGGATGGCTATGGGTTATCTGAGGCGACCTGGGAACCTATGTCAGCCTTCATACACCCAGATGGGAGTATCAACCCCATCTTCCGCTCCTACCTCGTTGAGAACAACGAGGGGCAGCTACTAACCCGTGCCGAGACTCTGTCCCAGCGTAAAAAGAAAAACTAATTTCCCTGTGTCAGTCCACTGACTGTTTTCTAACCTTACAGGTGCAGTGAGCACTCTTGTGCAGACGTGCCTGAGTATGGGTGTAAGAGCAGCTGTCACAGTTGCCCCGCATTGCATCGCAGGACAGGACCATTAGCCCCCCGTGACAACCACTCCCTGGCCGAAGGCCATTGGTTTTTCACAGACCACTGCTTACTGAGCATTGCACTGACCCTGTCTGTGCCCTGCAGTCCCATGCCTATGGTTTCCAGCGTGGACCAGGTGGCCGCTTATCAGGTATGCAGCCACCCAACGAGTGTATGCCTTGTTGACCATGTGTTGCGTGGGGACTGCCCTGATGTAATGACCATTGGGAGCCAACGAAGAACGGTGGCTTACTACAGCAGGGGGGAATGACAAGCAAGGTGTTATGAGGCAAGGTGTGTCTTCCCTCCTTGGGGACAAGCGAGCCCACAGTTAGGACCCCTGACTGGTCCAGATCCATGGGGTTCTACCCTTCCTTACAGGGTTTACCATACCCCTAAGTGTGCTACGTATGTCTGTGTTTGTCTCACTTCTCTCCCCAGCGTGGCTCCCGGAGACCAAGCTTCGCTGACGTCGGACCGAAGGTCCTAATCAGGTACTATTACCACTCCTATGGCGTCCAATTTCTGTGCTGGCGCCTATCCTTGGGGGAAGACGGCAAAGGCCCTACCTACTAGAGGGGAGGGGTGGCCAAGTGTGCTGAGGGCATACAAAACGCCCATTTTTGCTAAAGGCCAAAAGCTAACGCGCTCTCCTGCCCACGAGGAAAAGCACGCGGGACAGGAGACACCACTACACTACACTCACTAACGCCAGCACCGGCCTTCGAATGCAGGGTGAGCACTCATCACTTGCACTCAACTCCTGCGAGGCCTGCTGACCCTGACACCTACACGCGCTACTTGGAGGTGCTGTCAAAGATGTTGCGGGTCCTACTGACCCTCCTGTGAGGAAGCAAGAGAACACAGCGCTACTAAGCGACTATGGCCTAACTTGGACGCCATTACGCGTTTCCCTGTCAGGGCTTGGAGGGAAGGAATGCTCAGTGTGCGTGCACAGCGTGGATCGCGGTGAAGTCGGACTGCACTTGCAGTTATTTGTTTGTGTGATCTGCGCAGCATATTTTAGCGCTGCTCAAAGAGACTGCACCTATCGCCCTTACCTTCCCACCTGTAAAGCAAAGGCTGATGGCCTGGGTTTGCGGCTCAGGAACCAAGACTACCCGGACGTATTATACGCTTCTCAGGTAGCCCTATAATAAGCTGTCCTCAAACCCAGGTGCAAGCAAGCAAGCTTAAGGAACTCCACCCGTTCTCTTATAGAACGTGGGGTGGAGCCCCTGGGTAGCCTAAACAAGAGTTGCACCGTGCGCATTTAGTAAGAAAAAGTCACTGCCATGTCTTTCTTGGACGCCTTGATCCAGGCCAAGCCCATCTTAAAACCCTTTTGTTGATGCCAAGACTAACTTAAGTATTTTTATCACTCTTTTGAAGCTTTTAGTACACTTTCTCAAAGTAACTAGGCTTACAACCCTAGCCCCCCATGAAGTTCACCCCTACCACTCAACTGAGCGGAGGTATTTTCCTTCATGGAGGATATACCGAAATAAAATAGGCATTTCATGCTTTAGGCCTTGGAGATTAAGCCTAGTGGTCTCCCACCCCAAGACCCCTATACTCAATTGTCTCTACCACTTATTGTGGTTCTACTTTTTAACTGTTTCTGAATTCAGTTGCTTGGCCAAGTCATAATCTGTGTCTGGCCTAAGTCCTATGTGCCACATTCCTAACCAGCTCCATTTCATATAAAAGAGTGCACATGAAGTGCTTGATGCTAACCTGGAGGCAAGAGTCAGGCCAGTGTTCACATAAAATCTTTTGTGCTATCCATTTGTGATTGAATCTTTGTATTTTAACCTGCTTTGTCTATCTGCAGCCCTTCTGTGTTACACTGGATTTCAAACTATTCATTGATTCGATCCACATCCTGTTCTTGCTCTACTTGCTCCTTTGGTTTTGGGATTTCACCATCAAAAGCCTGCAGGATTTCATCAAAATCTATAGGGCACTAATCAAGGACATCTTTCCGGTAGCAGAGGCAAACCCTGAGAACCTTTCGAACCGACTCTGAGCAGAAGCACAAGAAAAGCACACACTGAAAAGCACGTTGAACATGTCCACTCAACTGTCCTCCCGAACCTGGCCGATCAGAAGTGTACAAGTACAACTTGGCAGTGTAGCCCACCCAAAGAGTGAACCGCCACTCAGAGCAGCATCTGGGTCTCAGGAAGATCCAGAGCACAGAAGGGCGAAACTAAATCCGCCCAGAACAACCCCATTAACCATGGAAACCTTAGCGGCCCATGGTGAAGACAGCCTGCAAAGGCTCCGCAGGCGTGTCGAAGCTTCCATCGCCCGGTCGGCCTGTCCGGCCTCGTCTCTTACCGTACTTGGAGGTGGTCCTGAAGAACAAGAGGACCTATGAAGGAGGATGGACGAGCTCATGCTCCACGAAGAGTACCACAAGTCCACCGTAGGAGAAGATGGAGAAATACCTCTTGATGCCCTCGGGTCGCCGCCCCAAACTGAGATGGGCTCCTTCCTTTATTCTGAACCATCTACAGACATGGCGGACACAGTATCACTACCGAGACGACCAAGAGTACAGGAGCACTCGAGAGCATGGCATGCAGACCTGCGGATAATGGATCCTCGTCGCCCAGACCCCACCCATGGGGCTCTGGATCGTACGCCCGAACCTTTGGCCAAACTTCTATCCGGACTGGAAGACCCGGATGTGACAGCCCTGTCAGAGGCTGTCAAGGCTAAATTGGGTATCACTGAACCCTTACCCAAGCCAGCGCTACTCTCACCTTCACCCGGATTGAGCACGTTGGCTGATGATCTCAAAAGATCAAGGGTGTCCAGGTTGCTACCCAAGGTCACTTGCCCCAGCCCTTTTCATCCTCGCGCCAGGACAGTCCCAATTGCTGAACTACAGGACGTGCCGGTGACGGAGACTGAGAAAGGACACTTTCTGAGTGTCTATTTTTTTTCGATGTCCTTAGGATCTCTGTACCTACGATGCCTCTGGCTGACTGCGTAATTTGTCTGGACAGACGCATCGTAAGTCCAGAGTTAAGAGCTGCCTCCGCAGAACCTTCTGGTGATCGCAAACGCCAGCTTGGGAAGTCCCTGCACTGCTGCGCTGCCGTTCTGTGTTCAGTTCCGTGAAAAGTGACCAGACAGTCCACTTGCGACGGTCTGTACCAAGTTTCGTGAAAAGTGATGAATGAGAAGTCCTGCTCAATACGGCGCGGGTCATCGCAACAACACCCAGCAAGTTCCGACAGAACCTCGGAACTCGCTTGCCTGATCGAAGCAGCCGTCCTTCAGTTCACCGAACGCCTCCTATTAAAGTTACGAAAATTCCAATCCACCGAAGACCTGTTGCGCGACCTCTCACTGTTTCCTCGCGTGCCTGCCTCTCTCACACCATGCTCAGCTTCACCGCCTCCGTGCAAAGATGAGAGATCAGCCCAAGTCCTTGACGTGAGCAACAGTGAACCCAATGACGAGACTCCACCACCAGCAACGCTAGATGGCAATACGACGCCTCGCCGCAGACGCCGCCGCCGCCGCCGTTCACAAGATGCAGCTCACAGCAACGCCTCCCAACCAGCCTTTGAAGCGCCTGACAACGCCGACCTGGCCGTCAGAAGTCGATTCAGCGATGCCACGCTGTGGGAAGTGTTTGAGTCTCGACGTACACGACGCCAAAAGTCGAAGCTGTCTTCCAAGGTGCACCCATGTTCTCTTAAATCCGTCCCGCCGGTACACCACGCACACGGTTTAATGAACGACTCGGCCCATGCACAAGTTAAGTCTTCGCAACCAGCGACACAACGTTCAACACGGAACCACATCAAATCGATGACGGAAGCCCGTCCCGTGCTCGGTGCTCCATCAAAACCACCACCGAGCCCCCGAATACACCCAGACTGGACTCGCCGACCAGGCGCCAGCCAACAACTCCCAGACCTACGTGATCCACAGTCTTTCCCTCCGCTGCCGCTCTCTGCACATGCCCTCGGCGCTCCGCGGAAGCCGACAGAAAGCGCCCCTAGCGACATTGCAACTACATCGCAGGCGTCGTCGACGCCCGACGAGGAAGACGCAACTGACGAACCCAGCCTCACCTCCCGCAGCGCAGGCTGGATTCCTCAACTGTGGCAGAAACTAACGGGGCGACAGCCGTCGGGTGGCCGCCAGCCTATCCGTCAGTACCATGCCCGTAAAGTGCTGCGACCCGAAGTGGTTTCTTCTTATGAGATACGAGCGAATGGGTATATATGCACCCAGTGCGGTGACTGGTCTACGTGGGCTGCCAACCTCGGCCGCCTCGGCCAGTGCGACTGGTGCACTGCTCCCACCACCGCTGTAATGTCAGTTTGGTGCACAGGCACCCACCACGCAAGCATACGATGATTGGGTGGCTCTTCCACAGCTCCCGTTCTTCTTTCTGTTGTTGAGTTTTCCACTACGTCATATATGGCTCTGAGATTGCCTCTTGTTCTCATCTAAATCAGCTGATGAGGATTTTGACTCTCGCCTCATGGCTTTGTTTGAGTACTTTGACAACTACTGTCATCTGAGCTAGGGCTATGTAGCCCCAGGCTTGCTTTGTTTTCGCGAACAAGCGCAAAAATCTCCCGGAATGCGTCCCTGCCTTTCATATTGCCTCTGCTACGGCACCGGTTGAGTGACTCCGTGCTCACACCAGCCTGCACACCTGCCAGAATGCTACCTTAGCCTTGCCACCTTGCTGTTCACTGTTGTATTTTCCCCTAGGGGTGAAACTCCAGTTTTCAGCGACACCGCAGGCTGAGGCATTGCAAGCAAGACAATTCTTTTTTCATTTTTCCTCACACGGCTCACTTCGACTCGACACTTACTCACTCACTTGCTGCCACACACCACCAGTGACAAACACACACTTTCACCAGTCTCACGTGCCAGTTCTCCCCTCACCTACACACACACGCACACAAACACACTTTCAATCACTCACCCTTACACATACGCTGTTCACACAGCAATGTTCACCAGCCAGTGTGTATCTTAATTATCTCAGGTCCCAAGTACTCGCTTTCATTTTTCAACTTGTTTTCCAACTTTTGCAACTGAGTCTCTGAACCGCGGATTTTCATTAAGCAAAGTCCAGCGAGTCCTAGCCTCCACATTTTTCAGGCCCCGACCCCCACCCTGATATAATGTACACACCCTTATTCACTGCAGAGATAGCCACTCTTCAAAGGGCTAGGATCTGTCCAAAACAGTGACACCCACTATGTGCCTCCCAGGGTGCAGCCCCTTTTTGATCCCCAGATACTACCCAGGCCTCCACCACACAAGCGAGTGTCCTCCCTTTTTCACCAAGTGTTATCACTCACGGGCCCACCCGCTTCACCATACCTCGGGGCCAGCCCCACCCGCCACCACCCGCCACACACGACCACCAACCACTCTACTTACCTCCTTCCCACACAAACCCCCCCTTATTCCTTACACACTACAACCATGCAGCACAGGCAGCACATATAGTATTCGCTGAGGCCTATGTGCCATGTGTAGAGTACTCTATGTATCTTTTTCTCTCGAAGTGTCACGCTGCGGTCCGGTTTGGACCTTAAAGTGAACAATTATTGCAAAAGCGGAGACTGAGAAAGGAGGGCTGTCAGCCCTGGCACCTCTTGCCGGCGTAACTCCTTGTCCTTCTGGCCTAACCCCGGGGGGTGGGAAAATGGGCAGACCTATTGCCCAGGCAAACATCCAGCTACAACTGCCCGAGTTCGACCCGAAAAATTTGCCCGAATGGGCAGAGGAATTTGCTGAGTTTCTTTTGCTAACTGGCCAATCGCATGTGGATGTGGCCACCAAATGCTCCCTGCTGAAACGCTCCTGCAAAAAGAAATTTTTGCAAAAACAGGTGAAACAGATTGTGAAAACCTGTTCAACATGGGCTGAGTTAATCCAACGACCAGAGAAAACATTCCCAGTCTACGAGACTGACCTCAGTGTGCGCACACAGATAGGGGAGCTACCTATGCTCCCTGAGTTTCTTTCCGCTGCGCGAGTCTCTGAATACGTGTGCGACCTGGAGTATCTGTTTTCACAGATGAACGTGGGCTCCTACGGAGCCACTGAGCCCCACCTGTGGCTCATGAGTAATATCCCCCAACGTACCTGGGATGATTGCTGCGCGACCTCTGAGAGGAAGAGCCGCACCGACTCGTACAATGAACTGGTGGACCTGCTGATTGAGCTAGCTCTTGAGAGGGAGAATGACTCCCACATGGAGAAATTCCTCAAGAAGCACTTGGGTCGAAGTGGTACCCCTACCCCCGAACGTGGCGAAGGAAAAGGGCCTAAAAATCCCACTAACGCCAACCAGGGAGGTGGTAAAGGGAGGGGTAACCTACGTGCCATGAATGAGGTTAAACCTGATGCAGGTACACCCCCTCTGTTTTACTGCAAACCTGTTAATGACAAGCAGGGGCCTTGTCATGCCCCTGGCTGCGATCACCGCAATAGCTGTATGCTGCAGATGAAATGACAGCAGGATACCAAGGATGGGAAACCTGTGACCCATCAGGATCATTTCAGGTGTACCATCGCCTGTGGCTATTGTGGCAAACGTCGTCACTACGAGGACGAATGTCACATAAAGAAACGCGAGAGTGATAAACTCAAGCGACAGGAGGCTGGATGCCAGAAGACCCAAACACCCACCAGAAACCCCCAGAATGGGGATAAAGGTGGTAAAGGAGGTGGCAAGGGGGGTGGCAAAGGTGGACCCCCAAACCCCCAGAGGCGCTCATCAGCGCCCGCTGCAACTCCTCCTCCTGCCGCAGGTGACCCCAAGAAGCGCCCACAGGGGGATAACGCTTCCCCTGAGGGGAATAACTCCAAGAAGAGGCGACTGGCCTGGCTGGCCAAGTCCCTCATGGCTGCAGGGGTGGATGTCAAGTTCCCTGATGAGGAGTAGGGGGGCGGCTCCGAAGAGGAGGACTTGGTTTCCTGGATCCTCGTGAAAATCGGGGATCAAGTTTTTCGAGCGGTGCTTGACACCGCTGCAACACTTTCCATAGTGGCCCGGCGCCTGCTAAAGACTTTCAAGAAAACTAAGACCGTGGCCATAAGAGCAGGGGATGGGCGTACCATCCATTCCTTGGGGGGGGTCGATGTGACTATATACCTTGGCGACGAAACTGTGACCCAACACTGCAGAGTGCTGGACACCGACGCCTTTGACATCGTCATTGGTACCGACTTCCTACGAAGAAACCCCCAGGTAAAAATGCTGTCTCTCCAGCGCCCCTATTCTTTGCACTGCGACTTTGGCAGTGGGCTCTTCTCCGTACCTTTGAGGCTCTCAGGATGGAAAGAGTCTGGGCTGCGCTACGCATCCAAGACTAACTATCGTACTGAAAACTACCAATTGGCCAGTCACGTTCTTGAAAATGGACTGGCAGCCCTTCAGGTAAACCTGGATGAGATCCAGGTGGAATTGTTTGCGAGCCAACAACAGCACATCATGCAGTTGTACTGCTCGAAACAATTCAACAGCGCTTTCCGTTTCTTCTGGAAAGCAATGGGCCTAGCGTACGCTAACCCTCCCTTCTCCCTGCTCGCGAAGATTCTAACCAAAATCGCTTATGAGGGAGGAAGGGTTATCATGTGCACCCCTGACTGGGGTTGCTCTGGTTAACACGCTTACTGGCGCCGTATGCTAGATAGAATGACCGTGGGAAGAGTGCAACTCCCCGACGGCCCCATATATGTGCCTGAGGACGCAGACACAGCTATGCCGGCCCCTGAGTGGGCCAGTTTCTTATCCATCGTCGATGGATGTCTCAATCCTGTACCCCTGTGTGACCCAGACCAGGTGCTACTGAAAGAGGTCATGGCGGAAAATCGTGTCCTGACCCTTTCTGATCTCAAAAATCGATCTCCTGAGCACCTATCTGCCACACTTACAGGGTGTGAATCTCCCGATGGCTATCCCGAACCTGCAGCTGTTAAGGAGGATGCTGACGACCAACTGTCTGAGATTCTAGCACTATCCCCCCTGTTGATCCCAGCTGTGTTGACCTACAACACAGTGCCTTCCTAGCCCAGCTGTTGCTGGAGGAGGTAGATCTAGAGTCAACCTCAGAACCCACTTCCCCTGTTGGGAAGCCATTGCTACACATGCAGCCTATGCACACAGGTGAACCCGTGGCCCGGAGTCCTGATGCTCTAGCGCGGCCTGCTTCTAATAAAATGCCACTGTCTGAGCATGACACTCAGGAACTCTGGCGGCTGTTGTACCTGAAGGCCGAAGGTATTGAGCGCCAAGAGCAGCTGCAATACCTCAGACAGACCTGGAAATCCTCCATCTGGTCTGAGGAGGACGATGATTCCTATACGCTGCCTGATGCTGAGATACCGCTAGTGTATTCTCTGCACTATGGGCAGCAATGTTCCCCTGATTTGGACGATGGTTCTGTGCCTGCCAAAACTGCTGATCGGCAAAAAAAGAAAGAACATGGAAAGAGCAACTTCCATGCTGAGGGGGATTTCCTGCAGAAACTCGAGAGTCTTAACGTTGACCCCCGAGTGAAGAAACTGCTCATAACCTATGAGGAGGTGTTCGGCGCCTTGCCGCCCCCCATCTCTTGTAAAAACCTGGTCCAGATGGACCTGAAACTGAAACCTGAATTGGAAAAGACACGAGTGAGGCGTCGTCCCTATCCCGCTCCACAGGAACAGGTGGAAGAAATCGCGCGCCAGATCCAGGAATGTATTGACGCTGCCCTCGTAGAGGAATATAAGAAGGGGGACTACCCCAATCACTGCAGTCCCCGTTTCCTGGTTGCTATGGTGAGGTCAACAAGAAAACCCAGAACCACTCAGGGAGTATTCCTAACATGGAAAATCCCCTGGAGCGGATTGCCAAATGCAGGTACATGACCAAAATGGGCAAACGCTCTGGTTTCTGGCAGGTGGACCTAACCTCTGCAGCTCAGGAGCTGCTGGCTTTTATAACCCCTAAGGGTTGTGTGTTTAAGTGGAGGGTCATGCCTTTTGGGGTGGCTAATGCCCCAGCGCTCTTCCAGGAGCTAATGAGCAAACATTTGTACATACCGAGGCGCAGGCCTCTAGTACAGGAGTTGAATTCTCGGGGTGCAGAAATGGAGGCCGTCATCGACGACGTGAGTTTGGGTACTAATACCCAAGAGGACCATGTCCTTCTCCTCCGTGAATATTTCATTGTTTGTCAAGAAAACCATCTCCGAATCAAACTCGAAAAATGTGGGGTTTATGAAAGGGGAGATGGAACATTTGGGTTTCGACGTGGGATATGGCTGGTGGAAACCAGCCGCGTCCAAGATGCAGCCCCTACAGGACATGCAGATTCGCGATGACCCTAAGAAGGGTCTACACGACGTGAGGAGTTTTGTGGGCGCCTGTAATTTCTATGAGCGTCGCATCGACAATTTTACCTACTCCTCTGCCCCCCTCACTGACCTAATCAAGAAAACTACTCCCTGGAGGTGGACCGCCAGAGAGGAAGAGTGTTTCCAGGAGTTGAAGAGATAAATTGCCTCCTCCAACTGCCTGGGAGTGCCCCGCCCTAAGGGCGAGATAGTCCTGATCACTGATGCCAGTGAATTAAGGGGGGCCCGGAACGATCTACCAATGGCAGGAGCTTTACCCAGCTGAACTAACCCACTGCCATTATCGTACTAGTGGACTGAACCGCGATGGCTCCTTGAAACATGACTATCCTACCAGTGAGTGGCGGCTGGTGCCACTGGGACACTGGAATTGGAAATGGAACCAAGCGCGTTCCAATTACAGCACCTATGACCAGGAACTCCTGGCCGGTATGTTGGTGCTTTCGTCACGATCCCGACTCCTGGGATCTAACCCTATTGTCTGGCTATATGACCAGGAACCTGTGAAGTCTTTTCAGAAAGGCCCACCACCAGAGAAAGCAAAACTAAAGCGGTGGTGGACTTACCTAAGCCAGTTCAGGCTGACAGTTCATCATATCCCCGGTATAATAAATGAACTGTCTGACTATATATCGCGCAATAACCTCGATGCGCTTATAGGTGAGAGCTCTGAGGCGCTCGCCAAAGAGGCTTTCCAGCGTATGGATGTCCAACTTGACCTGTCCATGCGCACTGCTGGAATCCTGGAGGGTTGGAGCCTAACCGACTATCAGTCAGAGTATAAAGAAATTCCCCAAACCCTCAGCACTGGTCTCGAACCCCGTGTCATTGATGGGCACCAGTGGTATAAAAACGATCAGTACCTCTTCTACGAGGACCGTACTGTTGTGCCTCAGGCACGGCTGGATGGGTGCCTACAGTGGTCCCATCTTAGTTCTGGTCACACTGGCGCTACTCGCTCAGTGGACCTCTTCCGTGAGTGTTTCTACCCTATTCTAACGCTGACTGAACTGAGGTCTCGTATGCAGACCATTGTGGATGCTTGTGGCTGTCATGCCAGCAAGTAGAGCGACAGTAGGGATAGGGGCCTCATTTCCAGCTTACCCATACCCTATTGTGCTAACTCTCTTCTCTATGTGGATTTCATCCACGGCCTACCACGCTTCGGTGGCTATGATAGTTGCCTAGTGGTCACCTGTGGCCTATCTCGCTTCACCCGTGTGTTCCCTTGCAATAAGAAAATCACAGGTGAGCAGACTGTGAAAATGTTGGTCGAACAATGGTTCGAACCCTATGGAGCACCTAAGCAGGTGCTCTCTGATGAAGATGTACGCATCCGCAAAGACACTGGGTGGTACAAATGAGTGCTAAATGCCCTCAACGTGGAGGTGACCACAGGTGTGCCCTATACCCACACCTTCAACCCTCTCTATGAGAGACAGAACCGTCTGGTGGAGCAAAACCTAAGAATCCTGATGAAACAGGAGCGTACCAAGGACTGGGTACGCCTAGTGCCCTGAGCAGTGCTGACCATGAACTCACAGCGGAGCTCTTCTACGGGTTTCACCCCCCACGAACTGTTCCATGGAGGACAACCTGCTTGGCTCTTCAAAACCCCCTTTCCTCAGGACTTCAAGAGCCCTGTGGGAGATTGGCTGGAACACAAGCAGTCTCTGGCTAACCAGGCTGGGACTAACCTGAGACACATTCGGGACCGTGAACTGAGCCGACGGAACCACCTACGGCGACCTGCCAGCTTCAAGGTTGGTGACCTTGTTTTGGTTCACCATTCACGCCTACTCTCCTGGCCGCGTAACTGCCTACAGGACCCTTATTTTGGACCCTATCGTATCATCAGGATAGATGGATCCAGGATCCATGTCAGGTGCAGTCCACGTCTAGGTATGTGCACCTGCTACCTGCACCTGCTATGTGCACCTAAACAGTTGAGGCACTATCACGCCCCTGAAGATTTGTCCTGGGATGAGTGGCGCCTCAGCAACAATGAGGTCGAGCGTATAGACCTAGAGAACGCTGCCAGCCCAGAGGAGGCAGACGAACTCGAAGAGATGACTGCCGATGAGATGGCAGTCGATGGTTACTACGTGGCTGCAGGTATTGCTCGCCACGAGTATAAACAGGGCTGGAAATTCCTAACCCTGTGGGATGGCTATGGGTTATCTGAGGCGACCTGGGAACCTATGTCAGCCTTCAGACAACCAGATGGGAGTATCAACCCCATCTTCCGCTCCTACCTCGTTGAGAACAACGAGGGGCAGCTCCTAACCCGTGCTGAGAGTCTGTCCAGTAAGAAAAAGTCCCTGCCATGTCTTTCTTGGAGGGCTTGATCCAGGCCAAGCCCCCCTTAAAACCCTTTCATTGATGCTAAGACAAACTTAAGTGTTTTTATCTCTCTTTCGTTGCCTAAAGTACACTTTCTCAAAGTAACCAGGGTTCTGACCCTAGCCCCCCATGAAGTTCACCCCTACCACTCAACTGAGCGGAGGTACCTTCCTTAATGGAGGATATACCGAAATAAAATAGGCATTTCATGCTTTAGGCCTTGGAGGTTAAGCCTAGTGGTCTCCCCCCCCAAGACCCCTATACTCAATTGTTTCTACCACTTATTGTGGTCCTACTTTGTAACTGTTTCTGAATTCAGTTGCTTGGCCAAGTCATTTTCTGTGTCGTCCTGACATCTATGCCCCACATTCCTAACCAGCACCATTTCACCCAAAAGAGTGCACATGAAGTGCCTAATACTATGTCTGAGGCAAGAGTGAGACCAATTTTCATATAAAATCTTTTGTATTATGCTTTTGTGATTGAATCTTTGTGTATAAACCTGCTTTGTCTATCTGCAGCCCTTCTGTGTTCCACTGGATTCCAAAACCAATCATTGATTCGATCCACATCCTGTTCTTGCTCTAATTGCTGCTTTGGTTTGGGTTTTCAACTACAAACCCTGCAGGATTTCATCAAAATATCTAGGGCAAAAATCAAGGACATCTTTCCGGTAGCAGAGACAGTCCCTTGTGACCTTTTGAACCGACCCTGAGAAGAAGTGCAGCACACAAAGCTCAACAACAAGTTCATCATGTCCACGCCAAGCGTCAGGACCTGGCCCATCAGAACTGTCCAAGTGCAAATGGGCGACATGGCCCACCCTATGAGTGAACCACCTTACCGAGCTCCACAACATCTCAGTGGCGCATCTGGGTCCCAAGGAGATCCAGAACGCAGAAGGGCGGAAGAAAATAAAGGCCTTACCACCGAGGCCTTAGCAGCCCACGGTGGAGACAGCTTCAGTCATCTCCACAGAAGTGTAGCAGCCTCAGTATCCAGATCCAACTGTCCGGCTTCATCCTCAACAGCGATTGAAGGCCCTGAGGAGTATGAGGAACTGAGGAAGAAAATGGATGAATACATCCTCCATGAGGAGTACTACAAATCCATTCGTGGAGAAGATGGAGAGGAGCCATTGGCAGTACATGGATCCAGACCACGTACAGACCTAGGGTCCTACGCGCACTCTGGCCCGCCGTCCGACAGAGCCGAGACTGCATCCCTGCCAAGACTACCAAGACCTGAGTATCCAAGAGCATGTTGTCCAACCCCAAGGGCTCCCGAAGTGGGCCAGACTCGAGTTGAGGAACAACATCATCCAAGGCCAACCTACGGTGCCCTGGATCATACGGCCGAACTGTTGGCCAAACTCCTGTCTGGATCAGAAGATCCAGATGTGACGGCCCTATCGGAGGCCATTAAGGCTAAACTGGGTATTGCAGAACCCTTACGCAAGCCAGAGTTGCCCTCTCTCTCTCCAGGACTGAGTACCCTGGCGGAAGATCTTAAGAGATCAAGGGTCTCAAGGCTGTTGCCTAAGGTCACCTGCCCCAGCCCCTTTCACCCCCGTGCCAGGACTGTGCCCATGGCTGAACTACAGGACGTGCCTGTCACAGAGATTGAGAAAAGAGGGTTGTCAGCCCTGGCACCTCTTGCCGGTGTGTCGCCTTCAGGCCTAACTCCGGGGGGTGGGAAGACGGGCAGACCTATTGCCCAGGCGAACATCCAGCTGGAACTGCCGGAGTTCGACCCCAAAAATCTGGCCGAATGGGCAGAAGAATTTGCAGAGTTCCTTTTGTTGACTGGCCAATCCCATGTGGATGTGGCCACCGAATGCTCACTGCTGAAACGCTCATGCAAAAAGAAATTTTTGCAAAAACAGGTGAGACAGATTGTGAAAACCTGTTCTACCTGGGCAGAGGTACTCCTGAGGTTGGAGAAAACATTCCCAGTCTATGAGACTGACCTCAGCGTAGGCACACAGATTGAGGAGCTACCTATGCTCCTGAGTTTCCATCCGCTGCGCGAATTTCTGAATATGTGTGCGACTTGGAGTACTTGTTTTCGAGGATGAACGTGGGCTCCTACGGAGCCACTGAGCCCCACCTGTGGCTCATGAGTAAGATCCCCCAACGTACGTGGGATGATTGTCGCTCCACCTCTGAGGAGAAGAGCAGGACCCATTCGTACGATGAACTGGTGGACCTCTTGATTGAGCTAGCTCTTGAGAGAGAGAATGACTCCCACATGGTGAAATTCCTCAAGAAGCACTTGGGTCGAGGTGGTACCCCTACCCCCGAACGTGGCGAAGGGAAAGGGCCTAAAAATCCCACTAACACCAACCAGGGAGGTGGTAAAGGGAGGGGTAACCTACGTGCCATGAATGAGGTTAAACCTGATGCAGGTACACCCCCTCTGTTCTACTGCAAACCTGTCAATGACAAGGGGGGACCTTGTCATGCCTCTGACTGCGATCTCCGCAGTGGCTGTATGCTGCAGATGAAACGTCAGCAGCATACCAAAGATGGGAAACCTGTGACCCATCAGAGCCATTTCAGGTGTACCATCACCTGTGGTTACTGTGGCAAACGTCGTCACTACGAGGACGAATGCCACATCAAGAAACACGAGAGTGACAAACTCAAGCGTCAGGAGGCGGAACGCGAGAAGACCCAAACGCCCGCCAGAAATCCCCCGAATGGAGATAAAGGTGGTAAAGGAGGTGGCAAGGGGGGTGGCAAAAATGGACCCCCTAGCCCCCAGAGGCGCTCATCAGCGCCCGTTGCTACACCCACTCCTGCTGCTACACCCGGTCCTGCCGCAGGTGACACCAAGAAGCGCCCCCAAGGGGATAACGCTACCCCTGAGGGGAATAGTTCCAAGAAGAAGCGCTTGGCCTGGATGGCCAAGTCCCTCATTGCTGCAGGGGTGGATGTCAAGTTCCCTGATGAGGAGTAGGGGGGCGGCTCCGAAGAGGAGGACTTGGTTTTCTGGATCCCCGTGAAAATCGGGGTTCAGGTTTTTCGAGCGGTGCTTGACACCGGTGCAACACTTTCCATAGTGGCCCGGCGCCTGCTAAAGACTTTCAAGAAAACTAAGACCGTGGCCATAAGAGTAGGGGATGGGCGTACCATCCATTCCTTGGGGGGGGTCGATGTGACTATATGTCTGGGTGACGAAACCGTGACCCAACACTGCAGAGTGCTGGACACCGACGCCTTTGACATCGTCATTGGCACCGACTTCCTGCGAAGAAACCCCCAGGTAAAAATGCTGTCCCTCCAGCGCCCCTATTCTTTGCACTGCGACTTTGGCAGTGGGCTATTCTCCGTACCTTTGGAGCTGTCAGGACGAAAAGAGTCTGGGCTGCGCTACGCATCCAAGACTAACTATCGTACTGAAAACTACCAATTGGCCCGTCACGTTCTTGAAAAGGGACTTGCGGCCCTTCAGGTAAACCTGGATGAGATCCAGGTGGAATTGTTTGCGAGCCAACAACAGCACATCATGCAGTTGTACTGCTCGAAACAATTCAACAATGCTTTCCGTTTCTTCTGGAAAGCAATGGGCCTAGCGTATGCTAACCCTCCCTTCTCCCTGCTCGCGAAGGTTCTAACCAAAATCGCTTATGAGGGAGGAAGGGTTGTTATGTGCACCCCTGACTGGGGTTGCTCTGGTGAACATGCTTACTGGTGCCGTATGCTAGATCGAATGACCGTGGGAAGAGTGCAACTCCCCGACGGCCCCATCTATGTGCCTGAGGACTCAGACACAGCTATGCAGGCCCCTGAGTGGGCCAGTTTCATGTCCATCGTCGATGGATCTCTCAATCCTGTACCCCTGTGTGACCTAGACCAGGTGCTACTGAAAGAGGTCATGGCCGAAAATCGTGGCCTGACCCTTTATGATCTCAAAAATCGATCTCCTGAGCACCTATCTGCCACACTTACAGGGTGTGAGTCTCCCGATGACTATCTGGAACCTGCAGCTGTAAAAGAGGATGCTGACGACCAACTGTCAAGGATCGCCAGCACTATTCCTTCTGTTGATCCCAGCTGTGTTGACCTAAAACATAGTGCCATCCTAGCCCAGCTGTTGCTAGAGGAGGTAGATCTAGAGTCAACCTCTGAACCCGCTTCCCCTGTTGGGAAGCCAGTGCTACACATACAGCCTATGCACACAGGTGAACCCGTGGCCCGGAGTGCTGATGCTCTGGCACGGCCTGGTGCTAATAACATGCCATTATCTGAGCATGACACTCAGGAACTCCGGCGGCTGTTGTACCTGAAAGCCGAAGGTATTGAGCGCCAAGAGCGGCTGCAATACCTCAGACAGACCTGGAAATCCACCATCTGGTCTGAGGAGGACGATGAGTCCTATACGCTGCCTGATCCTGAGATACCTCTAGTGTATTCTCTGCACTATTGGCAGCAATGTCCTCCTGTGTGGGACGACGGTTCTGTGCCTGCCGAAACTGCTGATCGGCAGAAAAAAAAAGAACATGGAAAAAGCAACCTCCATGCTGAGGAGGATTTCCTTCAGAAACTCGAGAGTCTTAACCTTGACCCCCGCCTGAAGAAACTGCTTATAACCTATGAGGAGGTGTTTGGCGCCTTGCCGCCTCCCCTTTCTTGTAAAAAACTGGTCCAGATGGACCTGAAATTGAAACCAGAATTTGAAAAGACGCGAGTGAGGCGTCGTCCCTATCCCGCTCCACAGGAACAGGTTGAAGAAATCGAGCGCCAGATCCAGGAATGCATTGATGCTGGCCTCGTTGAAGAGTATAAGCACGGGGACTATCCCCATCACTGCAGTCCCTGTTTCCTTGTTGCCAAACCAGGGTCGACTGCCCTACGTCTGGTTGTAGACTATGGTGAGGTCAACAAGAAAACCCAGAACCACTCAGGGAGTATTCCTAACATGGAAAACACCCTGGAGCGTATTGCCAAATGCAGGTACAAGACCAAAATGGACAAACGCTCTGGTTTCTGGCAGGTGGACCTAACGGCTCCAGCTCAGGAGCTGTTGGCCTTTATAACCCTTAAGGGTCGTGTCTTCAAGTGGAAGGTTATGCCTTTCGGGGTGGCTAATGCCCCAGCGCTCTTCCAGGAGCTTATGAACAAAATTTTGTACATACTGAGGCGCAGGCCTCCAGTACAAGAGTTGATCTCTCGGGGTGCAGAAATGGAGGCTCACATCGACGACGTGAGTTTGGGTACTAATACCAAAGAGGACCATGTCCTTCTCCTCCGTGAATTTTCCATTGTCTGTCAGGAAAACCATCTCCGCATTAAACTCAAAAAATGTGAGTTTATGAAAGAGGAGATGGAGTATTTGGGTTTCGACGTGGGGTATGGCTGGTGGAAACCAGCCGCGTCTAAGATTCAGCCCCTACAGGACATGCCGATTCGCGATGTCCCTAAGAAGGGTCTACACGACGTGAGGAGTTTTGTGGGCGCCTGTAATTTCTATGGGCGTCACATCCACAATTTTACGTACTCTTCTGCCCCCCTCACTGACCTAATCAAGAAAACTACTCCCTGGAGGTGGACCGCCAGAGAGGAAGAGTGTTTCCAGGAGTTGAAGAAGAAGATTGCCTCCTCCAACTGCCGGGGAGTACCCCGCCCTGAGGGCGAGATAGTCCTGATCACTGATGCCAGTGATGTAGGGGGGGGTGGTACGATCTACCAATGGCAGGAGCTTAACCCCGCTGAACTAACCCACTGCCATTATCGTACTAGTGGACTGAACCGTGATGGTTCGTTGAAACATGACTATCCTACCAGTGAGTGGCGATTGGTGCCACTGGGACACTGGAATTGGAAGTGGAACCAAGCGCGTTCCAATTACAGCACCTATGACCAGGAACTCCTGGCCGGTATGTTGGTGCCATCGTCACAATCCCGACTCCTGGGATCTAACCCTATTGTCTGGCTGTGTGACCAGGAGCCTGTGAAGTCTTTTCAGAAGGGCCCACCACCAGAGAAAGCAAAGCTAAAACGGTGGTGGACTTACCTGAGCCAGTTCAGGCTGACAGTGCATCATATCCCCGGGATAAAGAATGAACTGTCAGACTATATATCGCGCAACAACTTCGATGGTGAGAGCTCTGAGGCGCTCGCCAGAGAGGCTTTCCAGCGTATGGATGTCCAGCTTGACCTGTCCATGCGCACTGCTGGAATCCTGGAGGGTTGGAGTCTAACCGACTATCAGTCAGAGTATGAAGAAATTCTCCAAACGCTCAGCACTGGTCTCGAACCCCGTGTCATTGACGGGCACCAGTGGTATAAAAACAATCAGTACCTCTTCTACGAAGACCGAATTGTGGTGCCTGAGGCACGACTGGATGGGTGCCTACAGTGGTCCCATCTCAGTTCTGGTCACACTGGCGCTAATCGCTCAGTGGACTTCTTCCATGAATGTTTCTACTCTAGTCCGACCCCGACTGAACTGCGGTCGCGTATGCAGACCATTGTGGATGCTTGTGGCTGTCATGCCAGCAAACAGAGCGACAGTAGGGATAGGGGCCTGATCTCCAGCTTACCCATACCCTATTGTGCTAACTCTCTCTCTACGTGGATTTCATCCACGGCGTACCACGCTTTGGCGGCTATGATAGTTGCCTCGTGGTCACCTGTGGTCTATCTCGCTTCACCCGTGTGTTCCCTTCCAGTAAGAAAATCACAGGTGAGCAGACTGTGAAAATGTTGGTCGAACAATGGTTCGAACCCTATGGAGCACCTAAGCAGGTGCACTCTCATCAGGATGTACGCATCCGCAGTGACACTGGGTGGTACAAACGAGTGCTAAATGCCCTCAACGTGGAGGTAACCACAGGTGTGCCCTATACCAACACGTCTAACTCCCTCTCTGAGAGACAGAACCGTGTGGTGGAGCAAAACTTAAGAATCCCGATGAAACAGGAGCGCACGAAGGACTGGGTACGCCTAGTGCCCTGGGCAGTGCTGACCATGAACTCACAGCGGAGCTCTTCGACGGGTTTCACCCCCCACGAACTGTTCCATGGAGGACAACCTGCTTGGTTCTTCAAAACCCCCTTTCCTGAGGACTTCAAGAGCCCTGTGGGAGATTGGCTGGAACACAAGCAGTCTCTGGCTAACCAGGCTGGTACTAGCCTGAGACACATTCGTCACCGTGAACAGAGCCGACGGAACCGCCTACGGCGACCTGCCAGCTTCAAGGTTGATGGCCTTGTTTTGGTACACCATTCACGCCTACCCTCCTGGCCACGTAACTGCCTACAGGACCCTTATTTTGGACCCTATCGTATCATCAGGATAGATGGATGCAGGATCCATGTCAGGTGCAGTCCACGTCTAGGTGGTAAACTGCTGTGTGCACCTAAACAGTTGAGGCACTATCACTCCCCTGACGACTTGTCTTGGGATGAGTGGCGCCTCAGCGACAGTGAGGTTGAGCGTATAGACTTAGAGAACGCTGCCAGTCCAGAGGAGGCAGACGAACTCGAAGAAATGACTGCCGATGAGATGGCAGTCGATGGTTACTACGTGGTTGCAGGTATTGCACGCCACGAGTATAAACAGGGCTGGAAATTCCTAACCCTGTGGGATGGCTATGGGTTATCTGAGGCGACCTGGGAACCTATGTCAGCCTTCATACAACCAGATGGGAGTATCAACCCCATCTTCCGCACTTACCTCGTTGAGAACAACGAGGGGCAGCTCCTAACCCGTGCTGAGACTATGTCCCAGCGTAAGAAGCGAAACTAATTTCCCTGTGTCAGTCTACTGACAGGTGCAGTGAGCACTCTTCTGCAGACGTGCCTGTGTATGGGAGTAAGAGCAGTTGTCACAGTTGCCCGGCATTCCATCGCAGGACAGGACCGTTAGCCCCCCGTGACAACCACCCCCTGGCCGAAGGCCATTGGTTTTTTTCACAGACTACTGCTTACTGAGCACTGCACTGACCCTGTCTGTGCCCTGCAGACCCATGCCTATGGTTTCCAGCGTGGGCCAGGTGGCCGCTTATCAGGATTCGAGCCACCCAGCGAGTGTATGCCTTGTTGACCATGTGTAGCATGGGAACTGCCCTGATGTAATGACCTTGGGGAGCCAACGAAGACCGGTGGCTTACTACACCAAGGGGGAATGACAAGCAAGGTGTTATGAGGCAAGGTGTGTCTTCCCTCCTTGGGGACAAGCGAGCCCACAGTTAGGACCCCTGACTGGTCCAGACCCATGGGGTTCTACCCTTCCTTACAGGGTTTACCATACCCCTATGTGTGCTACGTATGTCTGTGTGTGTCTCACTTCTCTCCCCAGCGTGGCTCCCGGAGACCGGGCTTCGCTGACGTCGGACCGAAGGTCCTAATCAGGTACTATTACCACTTCTATGGCGCCCAATTTCTGTGCTGGCGCCTATCCTTGGGGGAAGACGGAAAAAGCCCTACCTACTAGAGGGGAGGGGTGGCCAAGTGTGCTAAGGGCATACAAAACGCCCATTTTTGCTACAGGCCAAAAGCTAACGCGCTCTCCTGCCCACGAGGAAAAGCACGCGGGACAGGAGACACCACTACACTACACTCACTAACGCCAGCACCGGCCTTCGAAGGCAGGGTGATCACTGATCACTTGCACTCAACTCCTGCCAGGCCTGCTGACCCTAACCCCTACACATGCTACTGGGTGCTGCTGTCCAAGATGTCTCGGGCCCTAACGACCCTCCTGTGAACAAGACAAGAGAACACAGTGCTGCTAAGCAACTGTGGCCTAACAGGGGACGCCACAACGCGTTTCCCCTGCTAGGGCTTGGAGGGAAGGGGTGCTCTTGTTGTGTGCACAGCGCGGATGTCGATGAAGTCGAACTGCCCTCGCCACTCCTGGCTGGGGCACAGTCAATTGATTTGTGATCAGCGCCCCTGTTTTGCTGGGGCAGAAAAATGGGATAGCCGCCGAAGGCAGCTGCTGCGTGCACCAATCACCCTGAACCTCTCCCACCTGTACAACAGAGGCAAATAAAGGGGTGTTTGCGGCGGAGGAACCAAGCCACACTCCACGTATTATACGCTTCTCAGTGTGACCTATAATACACTGTCCGCAAACGGGCTGATTTGTGATCAGCTCCCCTGTCAAGCAAGCAAGCGTTAAGAGACTCCTCGGGTTCTCTTAAAGAACGTACCGAGGAGTCCCTGGGTAACCTAAACAAGGTTTACTGTGCGCAATTTGCGTGGCCTACCCTTTAATGCATCATGTGCACGCAGGGAAGGGAGGCAGACCAATTCCACACTGACTCAGAGGGAGGTGAGCTCCTCCTGGGCTAACCTACCTTATTCACCATGCATCGTGTGAATGCCGAAGTAAAGCGAACACAAAACAAGCCTAAGCGTTTTAAGCAACCCTACTTTAACGCTACGGCTGCACACGAACAGACACTTTCTTTTTTTTAACCTGTGAAGAGAGAACAAGGATGAATTGGGGTACAGGGAAAGCGTCACAGCGTATGAATGCCTCGATTAGGCACATGCATCGCGAGCACAGCGCATATTCTAACCCTACGTGCGCGCTGCGCGCTCCATTTGCATCGCATACGTTTCATTCCTGTTTTGACCTGTGCAGAGCACGAGAGAGGAACACCCGACCCCCCAACGAGCACAGCGTTGACAACCCTAACGTTTTGACGAAACAACCAACACGAACGCAATGCGTGCGTGTGAGATGACACTGACATACCTGAGAGGTGGGTTGTGGACCTGCTCTGTGGTGTGGGCTGAATTTGAATACTTTTCTCTGAAGTTTATAAAACTTTTGATGCAACGGTGCAAAAGTTTCCTTTAGAACTTTAAAAACTACGGCTCATACCTTTTTTCTTCAACAGCCGTTTACGCTTGCGCAACCTTGTTTTTGAAGTCCGCTTCCTTTGCGCTTGTCTGCGACTTTGAGTTATGTGTAAAAATGACAATTTCCCGCGTGGTTTCGTCAATTTTTAACGATTTCACTTGCTAAATCGCAACCCCTTCCGCTAAACGGCAGGAATCACTCCCTGTCGGTTACATTTTCTTTTTTTTCAAGCTCCTGGAGGTTTGTGTCCTCCATTGGGAGTATTGCTCCGCCCTGGCCCTTGGTCAGGACGTTTACTAAAACGCTGTTTATACAGCGATAGCCGTCCGCATTAGAGCGTTCGACTGTACCCTAGTGGGCAAGCATATGTGCTCTAGGGAGGGTGTCCTGGGTTCAAACCCCACTACCCCCAAAGCTCCAAACGTTTTCGTCGCACGCCGGCGACTTTTGAGGAATGCCCCATCGAAGGGACATCATTCACGGTACATTACACTGTTTTTCAAGGGTACCTACAGTGTGATAGGCTTCTATGAACTGATGAGAATGTTTTTGGTAAGTTTAATGCATTTTCTGAGGTATTTTTGGGAATATTTGAGCCTTTTTCCTTGGTCCTATTAGCTTAGCTAACCAGCACTCCAGGGGGGAGTAAGAAAAAGTCACTGCTGTGTCTTTCTTGGAGGGCTTGATCCAGGCCAAGCCCCCCTTAAAACCCTTTTATTGATGCTCAGACAAACTTAAGTGTTTTTATCTCTCTTTTGTTGCCTAAAGTACACTTTCTCAAAGTAACTAGGGTTGTGACCCTAGCCCCCCATGAAGTTCACCCCTACCACTCAACTGAGCGGAGGTACCTTCCTTCATGGAGGATATACCGAAATAAAATAGGCATTTCATGCTTTAGGCGTTGGAGGTTAAGCCTAGTGGTCTCCCACCCCAAGACCCCTATACTCAATTGTTTCTACCACTTATTGTGGTCCTACTTTGTAACTGTTTCTGAATTCAGTTGCTTGGCCAAGTCATTTTCTGTGTGGTCCTGACATCTATGCCCCACATTCCTAACCAGCACCATTTCACCCAAAAGAGTGCACATGAAGTGCCTAACACTATGTCTGAGGCAAGAGTCAGACCAATTTTCATATAAAATCTTTTGTATTATCCGTTTGTGATTGAATCTTTGTGTATAAACCAGCTTTGTCTATCTGCAGCCCTTCTGTGTTACACTGGATTCCAAAACCAATCATTGATTCGATCCGCATCCTGTTCTTGCTCTACTTGCTGCTTTGGTTTGGGTTTTCAACTACAAAACCTGCAGGATTTCATCAAAATATCTAGGGCATAAATTAAGGACATCTTTCTTGTCCCAGCGTAAAAAGAAAAACTAATTTCCCTGCGTCAGTCTACTGACGTTGTTCTAACCCTACAGTTGCAGTGAGCACTCTTGTGCAGACGTGCCTGTGTATGGGTGTAAGAGCAGTTGTCACAGTTGCCCCGCATTGCATCGCAGGACAGGACCGTTAGCCCCCCGTGACGACCACTCCCTGGCCGAAGGCCATTGGTTTTTCACAGACCACTGCTTACTGAGCACTGCACTGACCCTGTCTGTGCCCTGCAGTCCCATGCTTATGGTTTCCAGCGTGGACCAGGTGGCCGCTTATCAGGTTTGCAGCCACCCAGCGAGTGTATGCCTTGTTGACCATGTGTTGCATGGGGACTGCCCTGATGTAATGACCATGGGGAGCCAACGAAGAACGATGGCTTACTACAGCAGGGGGGAATGACAAGCAAGGTGTTATGAGGCAAGGTGTGCCTTCCCTCCTTGGGGACAAGTGAGCCCACAGTTAGGACCCCTGACTGGTCCAGACCAATGGGGTTCCAGCCTTCCTTACAGGGTTTACCTTACCCCTAAGTGTGCTACGTATGTCTGTGTGTGTCTCACTTCTTTCCCGGGCGTGGCTCCCGAATCAACGGGCTTTGCTGATGTCGGACCGAAGGTCTTAGTCAGTTACGAATACCACTTCTATGGCGCCCAATTTCTTTGCTGGCGCCTATCCTTGGGGGAAGACAGCAAAAGCCCTACCTACTAGAAGGGAGGGGTGGCCAAGTGTGCTGAGGGCATACAAAACGCCCATTTTTGCTAAAGGCCAAAAGCTAACGCACTCCCCTGCCCACGTGGAAAAGCACGCAGGACAGGAGACGCCACTACACTACACTCACTAACGCCAGCACTGGCCTTCGAAGGCAGGGTGAGCACTCATCACTTGCACTCAACTCCTGCGAGGCCTGCTGACCCTACCACCTACACACGCTACTTGGTGTTGCTGTTGAAGGAGTCACGGGTCCTACTGACCCTCCTGTGAGGAAGCAAGAGAACACAGCGCTACTAAGCGGCTGTGGCCTAACAGGGACGCCACTACGCGTTTCCCTGTCAGGGCTTGGAGGGAGGGAGTGCTCAGCGTGCGTGCACAGCGTGGATGGCGATGAAGTCGGACTGCACTCACCACTCCTGGTTGAGCTGCAGTTTGTTGTTTGTGATCCGCGCAGCATATTTTAGCGCTGCGAAAGTGGGAGTGCACCAATGACCCTTACCTTCCCACCTGAAGAACGCAGGCGGATGCAGGAACATTTGCAGCGGAGGAACGAAGACAGACTCCACGTGTTATACGCTTCTCAGTCTGCCCTGGAATACGCTGTCCACAAACGCCCCTATCAAGCAAGCAACCTTAAGAAGCTCCACCCGTTCTCTTATAGAACGTAGGGTGGAGCCCCTGGGTAACCTAAACAAGATTTACCGTGCGCACTTCGCGTGGCCTACCCTTTGATGCGTCATATGCATGCACAGGTATGCACACTTCCTCCATTTCCTGTTGTTTTTACCTAATTTAACCCAACATAACCAATCACAAGCGTGACTCAACCAGGAGGTGA
The DNA here is from genome assembly GCA_964036045.1 of Eutreptiella sp. 'Long Island Sound 2002'. NCBI lineage: Eukaryota > Euglenozoa > Euglenophyceae > Eutreptiales > Eutreptiaceae > Eutreptiella > Eutreptiella sp. 'Long Island Sound 2002'. The sequence goes on from OZ038401.1 coordinate 3,674,999, forward strand.
GCTCCTCCTGGGCTTACCTACCTTACTCACCATGCATCGTGTGAATGCTGAGGAAAACACGAGCGCAAAACAACCCTACGCACTTAAACGAACCTACGGCGACCCTAAGCGATTAATGCACTGTGTGTCATGCATGCTTCCCTTGTCTTGTTTCCTGCAGAAAGAGGAGAGAGAGTGGCGCATTGCACAGCGCAAAACAAGCCTAAGCGTTTTAAGCAAGCCTACTTTAGCGCTACGGCAACACAAACACAAGCAAGCATTTTCTTTTCTTACCTGTGAAGAGAGAACAAGGGTGAATTGGGGTACAGGGAAAGCGACACAGCGTGTGAATGCCTCAATTAGGCACATGCATCGCGAGCACAGCGCATATTCTAACCCTACGTGCGCGCTGCGCGCTCCATTTGCATCGCATACCTTTCATTCCTGTTTTGACCTTTGCAGAGCAAGAGAGAGGAGCACCGGAACCCCCAACGAACACAGCGTTGACAACCCTAACGTTTTAATGAAGCAACCAACACGAACGCAATGCATGCGTGTGAAATGACACTGGCATACCTGAGAGGTGGGTTGTCCACCTGCTCTGTGGTGTGGGTTCATTTTCGATACTTTTCCTAAAGTTTATAAAAATTTTGATGCAACTGTGCAAAAATTTCTTTTAGAACTTTAAAAACTCCGGCTCATACCTTCTTTTTCAAGAGCCGTTTACGCTTGCGCGACCCTGTTTCTGGAGTCTGCTTCTGTTGCGCTTGTCTGCGACTTTAAGTTTTAGTGTAAAAAACACGATTTCTGGAGTTATTTCGTCAATTTTTAGCGATTTGACTTCTTAAATCGCTACACCTTTCGCTAAACCACAGGATTCACTCCCTGTTGGTTAAATTTTCTATTTTTTTCAGCTCCTGGATATTCGTGTCCTCCATTGGGAGTATTGCTCCGCCCTGGCCCTTGGTCAGGACGTTTACTGAATTGCTGTTTATGCAGCGATAGCCTTTGGCATTAGAGCGTTCGACTGTACCCTAGTGGGCAAGCATGTGTGCTCTAGGGAGGGAGTCCTGGGTTCAAACCCCACTACCCCTAAATTGCTTCCAAAAGTTTCTGTCGCACGCCGGCGACTTTTGAGGAATGCCCCGTCGAAGGGACATCATTCACGGTACATTACACTGTTTTTCAAGGGTACCTACAGTGTGATAGGCTTCTATGAACTGATGAGAATGTTTTCGGTAGGTTTAATGCATTTTCTGAGGTAATTTTGGGAATATTTGAGCCTTTTTCCTTGGTCCTTCTAGCTTGATCAACTGGTACTCCAGGGGGGAGTAAGAAAAATTCACTGCCATGTCTTTCTTGGAGAGCTTGATCCAGGCCAAGCCCCCCATAAAACCCTTTTGTTGATACTAAGACTAACTTAAGTATTTTTATCACTCTTTTGAAGCTTTCAGTACACTTTCTCAAAGTAACTAGGGTTATAACCCTAGCCCCCCATGAAGTTCACCCCTACCACTCAACTGAGCGGAGGTATCTTCCTTCATGGAGGATATACCGAAATAAAATAGGCATTTCATACTTTAGGCCTTGGAGGTTAAGCCTAGTGGTCTCCCACCCCAAGACCCCTATACTCAATTGTCTCTACCACTTATTGTGGTTCTACGTTTTAACTGTTTCTGAATTCAGTTGCTTGGCCAAGTCATAATCTGTGTCTGGCCTAACTCCTATGCCCCACATTCCTAACCAGCACCATTTCACCCAAAAGAGTGCACATGAAGTGCTTGATGCTAACTTGGAGGCTAGAGTCAGGCCAGTTTTCACATAAAAATCATTTGTTTTATTGTTTTATGATTGAATCTATGTGTTTGTACCTGCATTGTCTATCTGCAGCCCTTCTGTGTTACACTGGATTTCAAACTATTCATTGATTCGATCCACATCCTATTCTTGCTCTACTTGCTCCCTTGGTTTTGGGATTTCAACATCAAAAACTTGCAGGATTTCATTAAAATCTATAGGGCACTAATCAAGGACATCTTTCTACTGGCGTCGAGACACTGAAGGAAGTGGACGAAGTGTGTGGACTCCAGATGGATGCCTCATCCACATTCACGTGGGGCACGGACTGCTGATTTGACAGTCTGGATGCCTTTAATGGTGTCGACTGCCTTAATATGTCCTGTCGAATTGACAGATGTATTGGCCTGTTGGTTGGTTGTCTGCTGGGCATCCAGCTTCGATAGCTGTGCCCAATGTTATGGTATGATATGGTTCGACGTGCCCACAGCCTTGCTGTGGGTACAGTGCCCGTGCAGTGTGCCTGGCGAAGTTGTCTTCTGCAGCTTCCGCCAAGACACAGCCGTGGCAGAGTCGAACACGGCGTATGAATGAGGCCCTGACAACAGGTATACCATGACTTGCACCTCACTGTGTGAGTTTCGACCACTATTATGCTTCTGTAGCCAGCACATGTCCAGGTCCACAAAAATGTTTTTTTCCTGGGACTGCTCTTCGGATGCGACCATGTGACACCCACCCAGAGGAATGAGACCTCTTTGAGGTCTCAAGGGGGGGGTAGTGTTATGGCTTCGAACAGCAGCAGCGCAGGGAGCGCGCAAGTCGCAGTCGCAATCACACTGCAGTCTGTGAATACTTAAGAAGCATCGAATGTCAACTGTGTGAATGAAGCGCTGTAAGATACGTCGATCTCTGGACAGGGTTTTTGTTTTCGAATTTGTTCTATGTATTGGTGCCCCGTCTAAAGATCCTGCGAGGCTTGTCGATTTGGGATTTTGGATTTCGAGAAACAAGAGGCACAGGAGTACAAGAGAGTTCCCAAGAAACAAACCACAACAAGTGGTAGCCAGCTAGGTGGCGGGGAGATCAATATTCAAGATCAATCTTCGACGCCGTCAACCACAACAGTCATCCAAACTGCGCCCCAGAGAAGTTTTCATTTTGGCACAATCATCATTCAAACTTCAACAGTTGTCTTGTCCGATTGGATATGCTATGAAGAAATCAGGATGAACAACAAGCATCCATCCGTCATCATAGCCGTTTTCATGTTTACAATGTGGCACACATGACTTCTGGTGATCTGACGATGATAGATTGATTTGGCAGTGCAACTTGACTGTCTGTCCTATCTCCCACTGCAACTGTGATCAAGCACTCCTTAGGCTCTTGGTAGACCGGAAGTATTTGAGTAGCAACAGCTGAAAAACAGAAAAAAACTGTGGCAACACCTTGGTCAGCCGCATCCAAAAACAACAAAAAGCCGAGACCAAGCAATGTACATTCAGAAAATGTAGACCAAAATCTGTCCTGCCTTTCGCACTTTCATGCGAAACAGCGTGTGCTTTGGCTCATGGATATTCCATGAGAGCGGTTGCTGGGGCCTGAGGCAGAGACGTGCAATGCACCTTCTTGCATTCCTTGCAGGCGTTGTCAGGGTTGACGCGGCCGTAACCCCTTCTACTCCTCCGAGCACAGCAGGAACCGCAAATCGTTCGCTTGCACTGTCGGTGCCAGTGGCGGTGACGAAACAGTCCGAAGGATGCTTGCCATAATGCACAATCAGCCGCGGACCTGTCCCATTCCGGGACCTCCGTGCCTGGCACTGGCTGCCTCGTGTTTTCCTCCACTGCACTTTGGTGGCGCTCTGGCTTGTACTTTTTACTCTACTGGTACTTGCGCTTTTTGAGGTAGGCGAGTCCCAACCAGATGCATATGCCCACAAAGCCGGCATAGCCCAGGTAGATGACACCGTCCACGGCCAGTTCGCCAAACAGCCAGAATCCCAGTACAACCAAGGCTGCCGACCCTGAAAAGTGCACCAGGCAGTCCGTCATTAGGTTTTGATGAGAAAAACCGGGAACATAATGGCAAGCAGAATGCCGAGAACTGGTATCATGAAAATAGGGAACAAAAACTGTGCGATCGGATTTTCGTCCTTCACAGAGCTGAATAATTGGTCTTGCACCTGCTGCATCCTGCGCTTCACCCCTTCGTTCAGCTCCCGCAGGCCTCCAAGTACGGCAAAGATAAGCACAAAATATGTGACCAGTCCCACACAGAAGGTAATGGCGTGCCACAGAAAAAGAGCCACATAACCTGGCCCTTTGGCGATCGAGGCGGACAAGAGGAGAGCACAGAACACCAAAAAGTGCAGCAGACCAGTGCACTGCCCGCATTGCAGGTCGCGCCTGCGCATTGTAGATAAATCAAGATCACATTGTGTTGTAAATAGCGCATGTTTTATTATAAAACATTATCGCTTGTTTTAGGCACCAAATGTCCTGTTTGTTAAATCAGCTGTGATTACGGAGTTGTTCTGCATGGTGCCGCCTGAGGAATTTGGGATCTCAGGGTTAACGTCAAGTCGTGGTGCGTTACAATCTAACAAACTTGACCAGAACAATTTCGTTAGGCTGCATTGAGACACGGGACGGAAATGCCGCGCCGCTGCTGTAAGATCAAGTCGGTTGACGAGATCAAGAGCTTGGACAGTTCCAGTGTGCGCCGGCTGTGCAGTTCATCAGTGCCCGAGCGACGGGAGGAAGCGCTTCGTGAGGTTCTTCGTCGTGCGGCGCAGTGGGACATGGAGTGTCAGGACTACGCACGCAAACTGCACGTGTGGCAGCCGCAAAATGTGCTTCGGTGCCTTGAGGGTGAGCCTAGGGCTGTGGGTTTTGTGCCTCCCTGCCGTGAATTTTGTGTTCCTTCGTTCATGCCTGACACTATGCTGGAGGACGAACTGGTGGCAGTGATGATGTGTTCAGGCAGTGCGTTCCCAACGAACGACGGTCCAGGCGACCTTGAAGGTAATCAGGCATCTGCGGACCTGCCCCGCTGTGACCAGCCTGAACTGCATTTTGGAGCAAGCTCTGGTGGAGTTTCAAAGCAAATCAGTCCAGGTTGCCAAGGACTTTCGAAGTTCGTCAGGGAGGACCAATTTTGCTGTCGCGGCTGCCATTTCACCCGCTGCAGCTGTTATGGCGGCTGGCAGGCCCAAACGCCGAGCTCGTGGTGGCAGAAAATGGCGCCAGCCAACGACGCTGTCAACGACCTCGTGAGTCCGAACTGAGGAGCGCCAGGAGCGAAGCAGTCAACATCAGTGCTGTTGGACAAGTTCAAGGTTGTGTCTGTGCAGTGCGTGTGTTCGGGCGCGCTTGCACAGTGGAGGGCCACATAGGTGGCCGTCTCCCACTGCATACACTGGTTTCAGACCCAGCCTGGCCTCCCTACTTGCCATGTCAGCGACCACGGTCGTTTGTGAGACCAACATGGGTGCGTTGCCACCGTTTCTTTTGTTTTCGCCGGTTTGGCCTGAATCTGGCTCAAATGAGTTGCATGACAAAATTGCGTTTGACACCAAGCACCTGTGGCTCTGGCCCGGTGCGACCAGGGTGGGTTTTCGCTTTGGTGGCCATGAGACGCTTTGGCAGGGGCAGAAGACCAGAGAAACCGAAACTGTGAAATGAATGCAGGTTCAGCCAGCGGCAATTGTCAGGGCCCTCATAGTGCCGCTGGACAGTGGGGTCCCACACACAAAATGCCCCCAAAACAGCACTTGAGCCACAGGAACTTTTGTCACATGGCTCCTTGGGAACGTAGATTAAGGCTGAGTAGATGGGCTGCATTGATCGCCAACATTCTCAACTAAGCTTACTTCCAACCCATGGGGCTCATGGTGGGGGGGCCATGCTTGGCTAGCCATCCTCACCATTTGGGCACACTCATGGAGGGCACTCAGGTGCAGTCCTTGACCCCGTCACCCCTTAAACATTTTGACCCCTCAAAGAGGGGGGGGGGGGGGGGGGCAAAAACCACCCCCTTCTTCGAGCTGCTGTGGTGTCCAGGGAATATTTGGACCCACGCACCCTGTGCAGGCACCTCCCGGTCCACTCACCCCCAAGGAAACCTGGTTGTTCATCTCATAATGACCTCATGTCTTCATAAAAAACCTTGCTACGAACAAAGTGGCAGGGACACGGTGGCCTAAGGGGTTAGCATACAACAACAGAGGTCTCCACTATGCCTCCTTACCAACATAACCTACATTACCCCTGCCTTCTCAGGGGTCCCCAACAGGGCGATGAAATCAGAAATGGCGACATTACCCCTGCCATTTTTGGGGCCCACGGAAAATGGTAAAACGAAAACCTCAGCATTTTGAGTATAAACACATGGGGTGACCGGTTTACCAACCCCTTCAAATGGGGCACCAGAATATTCCGGCGCCTGTGGGGCCCGCCAACTTCTCCATATTGGCCTGCAGTGTGGTCAGGACGTTTTAAACCTTTTGGCACCCAGGAGGGGGGAGGGGGGTCAGGGACTACACCTGGGCGCCCCCGCAGGCACACTAGTGAAAAATTGCCCAAGCTACCCTCTACGAACTGAGACTCACGCCGAGCCCATGAGAGGAACAAACACAGAGTGTGCACTGTGCATAGCACCGCGCGCCAATTCTTCCTTGCTATTTTACGCCCTTCTAGCGGATGTCGAGGGTGGTAGGGATGCGGTGGACTAAGGGGTTTTGCTTCGACACCAGCCCTGTCCCTCCCTCACGCCGCATTGCTCAGTCATTCAATGCATCTGTCTCCAGCCTGCCATGTACAGCTCTTACCATGCCACAAACAGAGAAAATTCTGGGATAGGGATGGGCAAAACATATGTTTTTGGCAAAACATTGGTTAGCATACAACAACGGATGCCTCCACTCTACCTCCACAGCAATGTCACAGGGTGCTAAATCTTCTAAAATGCCCTAGACGGTGCTGCCTGAAAAATGTAACTCGTGTACAAAAAAATCGTCAAGTCGTGTATTCTTTTTTGCGGTAAAGTCATGTAATTTTCCGGGGGATATTTGCCTGTCGCGCGCCCGGCGCATGCCCAGTGCGCTACCTTTGTATTAAGTATCTTATTTCTAGCCCCAAATTTATCCTCACCTTGGGAAGTCCCCAAGTAGACCGCACTAGACCGCAAACCTTCCCTGCAAAGCACGTTGCATAAGCCGAAATATGAGAATTCAACAACACAAAATGTCACTCCCACCACTAAGCTTGCCATGGTCATAAACTGGGTGCAAAGGATGGGCCAAATTCTTAGACAAAGCGAGAAGGTACTCCAAGTGGTTTGGTGAGGGGTAGGAGGGGCAAAAACAGGCACGGGTGGAGAATGGTAAAAAAAAGATGCCCGGCGCGTGCCCGGTGCGCTAATACTCCGCCCCTATGGGTGGTGCCACGGGGGGAGTTGTCGCACGGTGCGCGCACGCACGCTGCGTGCACGGTGCACACATGGTTCAATGTTTTTGGAATATTCACCCAGCTTCTACCCCGTTGAACAGCCCCCACAGAACCACAACCAGGGTCCCGATTTCTGCAACTTGCAGCGCTTGCTGGTATACCAGGGGTTTTTATTTTTTGTTCTGATGCTTGTCACAGGTCCCAAGTCCCAGGCTCTTAATTTCTGCACCTCTCGCTAGCATATCAGAATAATTTTGATTCTTAGCCTGACCCGGCAGTGTGCGTCGTCTTTTTGCAGCCTGTTGGTCCTTCTTGTGCTCTTTGTTGAAGCGCAAATGCCAAAACTCTGCAGCTGTAGTGCACATTTTGAACCCCCCACTCTTTTTTTTGCATCCTTGGGTTTGTGATGACCCAGTTGCAGCACGGAATCTTTTTAATAACAGCAGGAACCTCAGGAAGATCAGGATATACAGGGTGGCATTGCTTCCAAAAATTGAGGTCTGCTTTTCTGAAATTCTCCATGAAGACCTGGCGTTCCAAAGGTTGGATTGCAAGCATTTTAAATTTATCTGGTTGTACGGAAACAGGGAAACATGCCCTAGCCTGATGTATAAAAACCTTCTCACACACAGTGAACGGTTGTGCCCAAGCGGGAGGGGACGAGACACACAGAGAGGGGTTTATTTTCAGTGCAGTCTCCACGACGCTCTCTCAGACCCTGTGAGTGCCACGGCGTCGTCTCGCAGCCCCCCCTTCTTGGGGAAGAACCCCTCCCCTCTTACTGTTGTCCTGCATCCACAACAACAATGAAGAACCCAATTTTGTGGGAAAAAATCGGGCATCTTGGATCTGGGTAATGGACAGTACCCAAAAGTATGCACGGTGCGTGCATGCATCAAGCAACACCCCCATAGTGCACGCATTGGCACCAAATGATGATGCAATCCCACCCCAAAACACATACGAAAGATTTTTATCTTTGTAATCGGGCCGCAAATGTGGGTGTCAATACATTAAAAACAATAGTGCACTGTACACTCATTACAAACTGTGACGATGGAGCGCTTCTGACAACGCAACATACACACTTCTGCCTCATCCTCTGCCTCATCTTGTGTGCTGACCGAGTGGTCCCAGGCATAAAACCACCCCCAAATGGAGGATAAAACCACCCTTGAAACCACCCCGCGTGGTTTTATGCCCACTTTTATGGGGGATAAAACCACCCATTTTGCGGGATAAAACCACCCCTTTGGGGGGTTATAACCACCCCTTATGGGGGATAAAACCACCCCCCTTGTTAAAACCACCCCCTTCGGAGTGAGAAAAACCACCCTAGGGTGGTTATATGCCACCAAAGCAAAAAATGGCACGACAGGGCAAAACAAAGCAAAAAAATCTAAATCAAAGAAGGCTGAGGAGTGCACTGTGCGTGATTGAAAAGGTCCCCCCTCATGGGGAGACCCGTAGCAACATACATGAAATGATGTCCTGCACAACCGAATAGCTGTGCTACATCCACCAGAACCATGGAAAATCACACGCCCACTGATACAAAAAATTGTGCGAGAATTCGACTGCGGAACCTGGGGGAGGTTCTTGCACAAAGCCGTTCCTAGGCACGGGGGGGGGGGGGGGCGGGGAAAGCACAACACAGCAAAGCAAAGCAAAACAGTCTAAACCAAAGCAGTCTAAAGAGTGCACTGTGCGTCTGTCTGTCTTCCGGGACTGAGTTTCTTGGTTCACATTGAGATGGGCCAACCCCCCCCACCCGCCCAATAGGGGGATAAAATCACCAAAAATGGGGGATAAAACCACCCCAAAGGGGTGATAAAACCTCCCCAAATGACCAAACGGGGGGATAAACCCACCCCTGCAAAAAGGGGGGATAAAACCACCCCCAGGTGGCATAAAACCACCCCAGGGGTCAAAAAAGGCCGAAGAAGGGGTTGGGGGTGGCTTTATCCCCCATTTGGGGGTGTCTTTATCCCCACGACCAGGTGACCGAGTTGCTTTGGTCAGTCCAAACATGAGGCGGGACATGCTCCCATGGTCCATAGGGGGGGTGAGGGTTTTGCCTGTGAATGCCAAATTGCGTAATTTGCAACAAAATACGGGCTGACTGGTGCAACTCATTGGGGCCACCACACTAGATGTTCCTAACCAAACACCAATGCCACAACCGAGCAAACAGCTCCTCAATGTGTGCCCTATAACACCCGTGCACGTCATTGTAAGATTGTTGATGGGCTGTCAAAATGCCATTCTTTCTTCCAATGAATGGCACAATGACATCCGGCCGGGGGCCCAAAAGAGGGTAGAAGTGCTACGTAACCCCTGCATTCTCGGGGTTCCCCAACCAAAAAAGGACAAAATCAGAATTGGCTGCATCACCCCTGCCTTCTTGGGGACCCAGAAGAGGATGGAATTGCTTCATAACCCCTGCATTGTCAGGGGTCCCCAACAAAGGATTCAAAATCAGAAGTCGAAACCTACGCTAGGGGTGTTAATGATGCCCCTGGTATCTCAAAGTATGGGTCTCTAGTACGGCTAGACGCCCAAATAGTTGCATTGCGGTAAGTGCGCCCCCTGAAAGGTCACCCGTGGGGCATGGGTAAAAAAAAAAGGCCCGGCGTGCGCCCGGCGCGCTAACGTCCCCCCTTGGTACAAAGTGGGTTTTTTCGGGGCACACACCACGACCACTCCTGCAACTTTTGCACGGGTCCCTGCTGAGGACACTCCCCTGAGTGGTACCCCAGGATGTTTCCACATTGAAGCCAGCCCAGCAAAACAGTTGCTCACGTTTTTGGATCTGCAACTGTTGTATACACCTTATTTGGGGACGCACGCTGCCCCCAACTTACAATCTCCCCCCATAGCGTGCGACGGTCTCCCCCTCCGGGGGGAGAGGGGGACAGTGGCCAAGTGACTGTCCTTCCCCCTGGGGAGGGGGAGATTGCAAGGGTATTTCAAGGCAAATTGTGGTACCCTCCACTGATGCAAGCAAACAGAACACAAATGAAGCGACTTTTGCATCGATGCTCTGCCAACGTGATTCATGTAACACAGATGTTATTGGGGGTCCAAAGGAACGGTATAGAATAGCATAGAACTGCATACAACAAGAGGACACTTTGAACTGTTGCACATATTCAGTTTGCAAAACTGGCACAGGTTGTGTGGGACCGGCTGATGAGGAGGAGGCACTGGAGCATGGGGCTGGTTTGGCAGCCGGTTAGCGCACGGTTGCGCAAACGGAGCAGCCTGTTTGGGGGCTGGCTTTGCCCTTGTACACCCCGTACATCGCCTTTGGAGAGAGAATATCACAGAATACACACGGGTGACTGATTCCAAGTGATGGGAAAGCAATGCAAGAGCGTGTGTGTGACAGATGGGGAACACAAACCACCGCAATAGATATTGCCGAGCAGAACAGTGAAGTGACAGTCCCCCCACCCCTGGGGGGGGGGGGTTTTTCTAAGGAGGGGGGGTACATCGGGATTGGGAGCATACCAAAGCTTGCAGACTGCCACAGTAAGCGTGTCATCCAAAGTGCGCACCAGAGAAGTTTTCATTTTGGCACAATCACCATTCAAACTTCAACGGTTTTCTTGTCCGATTGGATATGCTATGAAGAAATCAGGATGAACAACAAGCATCCATCCGTCATCATAGTTGCCTTCATGTTTACAATGTGGCACACATGACTTCTGGTGGTCTGACGATGATAGATTAATTCGGCAGTGCAACTTGACTGTCTGTCCTATTTCCCACTGCAACTGTGATCAAGCACTCCTTAGGCTCTTGGTACTGCGGGTGTTCTACGTTGTGTCTTGTTCAAATTGGGCCCTTGGCCCGCCTTGCCACATGCGCGGAGAGGGGGAGGGGGCCCCTCCGCACAAGTCACTGGCCACCTCTCAACCCCCTATAATAGGGAACCCCATGTGTCGATTACGGCGGTTCTAACAACCCTGCACACTTACCCCTCAAAATGACCGCCTCGACGTGGCGATCCTGGCGTGCATCTTGGTTTCTGTCATCTATGGTCGTTTTAAATAGTTAGGAGCCCTTGAAGTTGGTAGTTTGTAACCAAGGATCCAAGAATTCCTGTATGTGTAGGGACCGGATTTGAGGATGCGGTACTAAAGGCCATAGGTCCAACGATCTCTTGTATGAGTCTCAAGGTGCGATCGTTCTGATGTGTCCGTGTCATTTGTGTCTGCCATTTTGCCATCTGTGTGTCATTTGTGTCTGCCATTTTGCCATCTCTGTGTCATTTGTGTGTCTGCCATTTTGCCATCTGTGTGTCATTTGTGTGTATGCCTTTTGCCATCTGTGTGTCATTTGTGTGTTGTGTGATGTGTTTTGTTTTTGCTCCACTGAAAGCAGAGATGGTTTTTTTTCGAAACAAAAGGCTTTTTGTCAATGTTCATGAGAGAAAGCAGTAAAATTTGGTGACAGGGGGAGCTTTGTACATTTGCGTTTAGAAACAACAACGTTGGATGGCAGGGAATAAGTGAAAGGGGCGAAATGATCAAATACGTCTACAAACAACGCTGTAAAACAGATCAAGTGCATGATTTTGGTTCCCATCGGGCAGTTGGTGAAGAAACTGGTGTTGCACCCCCAGGCTTAGGAGTGGCGTGCACATTGCTGGTGTTGTTTTGCATAACCTCATGAAGATTTTTAGCCATTTTGACCATCTTTTTATGGCATGTTTAGTTGTACTTGGCGTTCCGGCAACTTTTGCCCCAGCTAGGGGAAAACTAACTAGTCCATCAATCCCCCCCCCCACGCCTTCGCCGGGAGGGGGAACACAAAAAAGAGAGGGGGGGTGGATGCGATGGTGCATGGCACCATCGCATCCACTCAAGTATCCACTCACTCATCGCATCCACTCAGGTATCCATTCACTTACCTCAGGAAATTGCGTGACTGGGGGGGGGGGGGGGGGCTGCATGCTTTGAGGGGGTGGGTGCCGTAGCTACCACAGGTGGATAAAGGCCATGCTGTTTGTTGTCAAGTGGGGTACGTGGTGGTAGGGGTTCGGCTGAACCGCAAGGTGCACAAGTTGTGGGGCAGCGTTGGTTGGAAGAGAAACAGCATGCCACATTTGTGTGCCAATTTTCCAATTTGTTGATTCTCAATGGAATAATTATCCAATTGGCCTTTTGGTGCAGGTATGCGGTGAACAACATGCATGCACATGTATTGCCAACATTTTTAAATGGGCAAACAATGAGAACCAACATGTTTGCCGGGCAATTGGTGTTGTTTTGCGGCACCAAACAACCGTTGTTTTTCGGGCAAAAGGCAAAGGCACCCCCCCCCCCCCCGGGTGGCTTACCCAAAGGGGCATCGGGTGGGAAGTGCGCCACAAGTATTTTGCTACGCAAAGGTTTCAACATTTATGGCACCTATTTGTTTGCCATACAGCCATCACTTGCCACAAGGTGGCCCCTACATTGCTCTCACCATCTTTGGCCCTAATGTTAGGCTCAACAACATATCCCGAACATTGCTCTGAAAATATTTCCCCCAAACGTACAAGGAAACAAAGGGCTGTCCGTGGTATGTATCACCTCCCAAAACAACCCCCCCTATGCAGATTGCCCACCCTCTAGACCACCGCCTTCATCCCCTTGTTCACCTACACCCCCATGGGGGGCTTTTAATTGGGGGGCCGGGGAATGGGGCCCCGCCCCCCTCTAAAAGCAGTCCTTATGCCATTATATACAATCCGCGCGCCGAAACGAAACATATCCCAAAAGTGTACGATGCAGCCCCTCTAAATGACCGCCTCAAAGAGCTGATTCGCGCTGTCATATTGCTTTTGATTGATCATGGCTGTTTTGCAAAGTTAGGACCTTTACAAGGTTTTCACTTCTTTACCAGCATCCATTAATTCCATATAAGCTAGGGATGCGATTTGAAGGTGCACCAGCAAAGTTGAGGTGCCGAACAACACTATACATAAGCCACAGGCCCCGAATCTCAAGAAATCTATTTGACATATTATTTATTTGCTGTGCACGCGTGCATTTTGCAGTCGCCGGCATTAGTAAGAAAAAGTGCTTCTCCAATGCTTTGAGGCATACTCTAGTTGTATTAGGGATGCACTGAGCATCCAGGCATTTCTATCTTAGTATTGGTCCTACCAAAAGTGGTGATAACTCATTTTGACCTATGGAACCAAACACCCAATCAGGATATGGAGTGGACCCCTTAATCCCCTTTCAATGTGAGGCAAATCATCTTTTCCTGAGTTGACTGAGCACTGACATATCCAAGGCAGAGCCTATGAATTTATCTATGTTTTTCCATGAATTCTTAGCTATCCTAGTGGTATGCACCCTAGGGGGCTGGGCACCTCTTTTTGAGAGGTCCTGGGTTCAATTCCTGGTCAGCCTAGCTAAGTAGGAAGATCCCATGTGACATGGCAGTGACCTCATCGCCACATGCCCTGCCACCTCAGCACATATGGGACCCAAAACAAAGAGTGCACATCTCCTGAGATGGCACTATGGAGAGAGAGTGACCATGGGGCAGTTTTCTAACTCTTTTCCAAAACATTTCAGCTATCTTTGTGAATATGCATTCATTCGTGACCTGAGTTGCAGTTTCTGTGAATATCCAATCATCTTTCACTGTTTACACTGCAGCCCTTCATGCTTTGATCCTGATTCTCTTCTCCTTGCATACTTCTGGCTTGGGCTATCCTGGATTGACTTGGATTTACTGTATTTCAACAAACAAAAGCTTTTCATCTCCAAAAACAAGCAGCAGGACACCCTACAGCAACAGCAAGCAGCGGGAGAAGCAAAAACACAGTGCTGAAACCACTATAAACTTTTCTGGTAGCAAGAGGCAGTCTGTCTCTGCGCACCGGCAGCAACCCCGTGCCGTACATCCAGTGCGCCGAGTACAGGCACAAATAAGCAGAAGGGTGAAAGAAGATGGATCCAAGAAAGGAGGACGCCGACGTGAAGACAGCGCCAGCGCCTGAGGCACCGGCAAGGCCAGCACCTGGCGCTGTACCTTCGGCGGAGCCCTTACATGGGCCAGTGGATGCGGCTGAGGACTCCCTGGATGGACTCCAGACGGCCTTCGGGGCCCTGTCTGTCGAAGAGGTGGTCGTGGTCACTCAGCCTGTGAAGAGGAAGAGAGGAGAGAGCGAGAAGGATGCTGGAGAAGAAGCAGACGAAGGAGAGGAACAAGGGCAAGACCTGACGCATGTCCCTACCTTCGAAGGCGCACCAAGCGCTTCTGGTCTCCACGCATCACCCTCTCCTATAACCACCACACTCCCAGCCGCTGCAACATCCACTTCCACAACCAACCCGTCTATGGCAGAGGGCACAGGCTTTACTGGCATGCCTCCCTACCCCGCCTATGGTATGGGCCCACCTACCACTGCGCTCCATGAGGCAACTACTGCCAGTGAGCCGGTGGCTACCAGCTCTGCGCCGCGATGGTATGCGGCTGAATATCCCCATCCACTACCCGCTACTGGAACCTATGTGGATGTTCCTGGGTATGCACCAGGGCTGGTACCGAACGGCGTTCATGAACGCGTACCGTCCGCGAACGCGTACCATGCGGTATTAATACCGCACAGCACGTGTGCGGTATTGAGATGGTGCCGCAGACAGGCACCGCATTGCAGCACGCGCGCACGCTAGACGGAAAATTGCCAGATGAATTGAAATATTGCGAAAAACACGCTGCTGGATCGAAAGTTTACTACCGATGTTGGTAATTAGCATTATTATGCATTACGGCACCACTTTTAGTCTTGAATCGTAATGTCGCAGTTTTGGGAACATAAGAACGAATTCTGCTAGTACTAGTATTGTTGTGACCGCGTTGCAAATGCGCATTCAGCGGTGCATGAGTTTCCAGCAGCGGTGCCGTGTACGCTGAAAAACACTGCTCGCAAGGTTTTAAATCCCTCCTTTTAGTTGGGCCATGTGAGGACGTGCTCGTGCAGGACGCGTTCAAAGCCGACGACGATCAGCGTGATGACCACCCTACTGACGAGCGGCGTGTATGTTCGGGCCTCAGCCCCTCTCCCTGTGCAAGCGCAAGCCTCATGCTCCAGTGAAGCGTCCACCAACGTGCAAGCCTCAGCAATGGGCATAGAATCAGGGCGAAGCAGCCCTGCGCGCACTGCGCGGGACTTCAAAGCGAAGCAGCACTGCGTGTAAAGTAGGGATGCAGATTCGCAGCGAATTCAATTTGAATTCGCCGAATTCGCTGCGAATTCGTTCGCACTGCGAATTCGCTGCGAATTCGGCCTGAAATTCTTAGTACTGCGAATTCGGGGCGAATTCGCGCTGCGAATTCGCAGGCGACGGCAAAATGATCACGCGTGCGCCGTCTTTTCTCCAGATGAAAAACTAACTTTGAACTGTGCAATGCAATAATTTTTTTGACTTGACAAAATGAAAACTATGACGATTTTGCTTCGATTGAGCCGTTTTTTTTCTTGTTGGGTGCCTGCGTACCCGTTTTCGAAAACAAAATTTACTTTTGAGTTTTGAACGGACCGCTGTGTCCGCCTAGCTCCACCGAACACGGCGGTACCCTGCATTCTCCCCAGAAGTCCACCAGTTTGGAGAAAAACCCGTCCCGAACTTTTGATTTTCGACTTTTTTTTTCTAATTTTTGACAGTCAAAACGTGTTGCCCCTTGGCAACCACGCACTGTCGGGCGTGTGT
The DNA here is from genome assembly GCA_964036045.1 of Eutreptiella sp. 'Long Island Sound 2002'. Taxonomy (NCBI): domain Eukaryota; phylum Euglenozoa; class Euglenophyceae; order Eutreptiales; family Eutreptiaceae; genus Eutreptiella; species Eutreptiella sp. 'Long Island Sound 2002'. Next base: position 3,690,948 of record OZ038401.1, read on the forward strand.
GGAAGGAGAAGCAGCCGAGAGCAGCCCGACGCAGCCGCAGTGAGGCCCTGGGCACCCACAACGATGTGCACGGAGCTAATGACGTGCACGGAGCTGCACCCAGCCAGCGCACCTGCTCCAACCTCCCTATAAGCTATGTACATAGCCCCTTGTAGCCCTTGCGTATCCTTGACAGCGGTACCCTCCTTACCTTTCCCGGTGCTCTCTCTTGGATTACTTCAAGTCCAACGATTCAATTCAAGAATGCAATGAATGAAGGCCCAATAAGGGCAAGCAGTGGTTCACATGTGATGGTTTGTGTGTGGATTGGTGATCTTGCATGCTTCGTTGCTGCTTCTTTTCCAAAAGGCATTTGAGAGAAGCAAGGAACTTTGGAATTCTTGGTTTTGATTTGCTTTATTTTTGTCAAATCGTCGATTCGTTTCAGCATGGTAAATGCAAGCAACAACAAACAACAAAAATTGCAAGGTTACGGAACCTTTTGGGAAATCTTTTATGCGATATGGTACTTGGTAGTGGCATACCGATACGTAAGCAGGTGAATTGCAACCTAGAAGGTAAATTGTAGGTGCCAAGCGAATCAGGGAGGATTCGAATTTGAAGTTGCGAATTCGAGTTCGGAGTGGTCCACGAATTCGTGCGAATTCGGGGCGAATTCGAATTCGAGCGAATTCGTGCGAATTCGAACCTGCATCCCTAGTGTAAAGTCAAGGCGAAGCAGCACTGCGCGTGAAGTCAAGGCGAAGCAGCACTGAGCGTAGAATCAGAGCGAAGCAGCACTGCGCGCACGGCGCGTGAAGTCAGGGCGACGCGTGAAGTCAGGGCGACGCAGCACTGCCTGGGGCGACCTCCGCGCTGCGCCCAAGCGCCAAGGTAAATAAGCGTCGTCTGCCTCCAGTTGTATTCGCCAGAAGTCTTGTTTTCAGTGTGTGTCACGTGCGTGTGCCTGTCATTCACATGCAATGAGTGGATCTGTAAATTTGACTTTGGCCTCTGTGCCTCCATCAACCCTGAGGCGTGGCATGCACGTGTGTATTGATATCCTGATGTGTAGCCTTGCCTTTGTTTAGCTCTGTTGAATCCTGGGACCCCTCTTTCAAGGCCCACGCTTAGCGCTGGACCAGGAAGAAGACAGTGTGCAGTAAAGTCGACGTTAAAGTATTCTTTGTGTCTGAGTTGCAGGGCAAGACAGGGTAGAGCTGAAAAGTCATTTGCACGGTGTTTTAAGAAACATTGTCTTTTTGGCTGAACTGCAGGCAGGGTAGTGCATAAAAGGGAAGCAAACAATTTAAGGTGTGAATCATTTGCAGGGTGTTTTGAGAAACATTTAAAAGCAGGTCTGTGGTAACAAATATTTGTTGAAATTTTCTGGTGTTTTTGGGACAAAAGTTTGGTTGTTGGAATCAGCTCAAATGTATCGTAAAACCAAGGATTCAGCGGACATTTAGTGGTGCCTACTGGGTCTTCATTGGGGCTAGGCGATACCATACAGGACACCGGAGTACTGTATGGTATCGATACCGAACGGTACACGTACTGTATGGTACCAGCCCTGGTATGCACCTGGCTATGCAACCTTGAGTGGGTTGAGGAGAGGACCTGAATCTCTTGGTGGATCTGTTGGAGGATTGGGAAGATCCCCCAACAGATCCCTGACGCGGTCGGAGATCAACGAGGTGCTCCGAGGAGCCACTTCAAAAATCGTGGGCGACCTCACTCAAGAGATCCGTGAGAAGCTGGAGCCCCTGATGATCCCGCCCCAAGCGTCACCTACTACGGTGGGAATGTCACCCCACCGGGTACAGGCCAACCACCTGGCGGCAGGGTTGACCAACATCCTGGGCAGCCTGAGGAGCCGACCGATGCCAACTCCTGCAGCTATACCGAGAAGTCCCTTCGTGCCGAGAACGGCCCAGCCGCCCTACAGCCACGTGACGAACTCGACGAGGGCCGAGCTGGACCGGCTGGGGCTGACAGCCCTAAGGGCAATGGTGGACGTAGAGCCTTATGGCTCTAGTGATCTAGGCGGAGACCCCTCCGATGACGAGCCGCCGTCGATGGATTCTTCTTCGCCCTCCGAGGACGATGACCCGGAGGACCCCGAGGACTCAAGGGGGAAGAAGAAGAAGAAGAAGAAGAAGAAGACCCGACCCCCTGAGGGACGCAGGTCTCAGGAGGCGAAGGCTATTGCCACCTCCAAGATCGTGGTGAACCTGCCTGAGTTCACAGGCAAGGACCTCAGCGAGTTCGCTGAGAATTTTGGCCGGTTCCTACGACTGACCGGTCAAACCCACGCTAGTGGGCGAGTGAAGTGCGATCTGCTCCTGCAGTGTTGCAAGACCAAGTACCTGGAGAAGCAGGTCAGGCAGATCGTGACTAACTCCGCCACCTTTGCCGATGTGTTGGTTGCCCTGGAGAGGCAGTACCCGACCTACGAAACCGACCTCTCCATCAGGGCCGAGATCCAGAACCTGCCCGTGCTGCCCAACAACCCCAAACCTGGCAGGGTATCTGAGCTGTTGGCTGACTTGGATCACTGGGCTGGACGACTGACGCCCGGTTCCTACAGCAGCGACGACCTGCTGATCTGGTTGGTGGCCAAGCTCCCTCGAGAGCTATGGGACGAGTGCCGTTCGACGGCGGAGCGCAAGGCTAGGTCCCTCCGCTACGAGGACCTATGCGTGCTACTCCTGGAGCTGGCGCTGGAGAAGGAGAGCAACCAGCACTTGAACAACTACCCTCCTGGTGGTGGAGGTTCTGGAGGCCATGGCAAAGGGTACCAAGGGTCCCGACCTGGGCAGGGGACTACCCCCAAACACGCCCACGCCCGCATCATGGAGAATGTGAAGGAGCTATTCTGGTGTGATGCCAGAGACGAGCAGGGCCACCTGCAGCATGCCCCTGACTGCGAGCAGCGAGATTGCTTCGTAGTCCAGGGGAAGCAGCAGGAAAAGAACACCGGCGCCAAAGTGAAGCTGCCGGATCATTACAGGTGCACCATCACGTGTGCATTCTGCGGGAAGCGGAAGCACTACGAGGATGAGTGCTACCATAAGCAACGCCCATCGGCGAAGCTTAAGGGTGAAGATCCTGGCAAAGGCTCAGGCAAAGGTGGAGGCAAGAGCAAAGGCAACGACTCCGGCAAGAGCAAGTCGAAAGGACGTGGTCAAGGGCAAGACAAGGGTCAAGGTGGACGAGGAGGAGGCGCTAACCGCCAGCCCGACAACAAGAACAAGGACAAGAACGGAGGCAACCCCAACCCTAATCCAGGGGGGAACTCCGAGCCCTCTGGAGGGCAATCTGGTCCTACCACACGCTCACAAACGCAGGCCCAGCAAGAACAAGGAGCCAAGCGCGAGCATGAAGGTGGTGATGACGGCAATGCTAAGAAGAGGAGCCGTTTCATGAGGATGGCCCGTAAACTGCGGAACAAGGGGTTCGAGGTGACCTGTCCCGCGGAGTTCTGACGGGGACGCTCTGGTGGCACCCAAGACCTGGTGTTTTGGGTACGTATCCGACTAGGGGGACGCGAATACCTGGGGGTATTGGACACTGGCGCCACCATATCTATAGTGGCCAAGAAAATTTTACCTTGTGGGAGCCTGAAGAACACCATGACCACCGCTGCTATACGCATGGGGGATGGACATGTGGTGCACAGCTGCGGGGACTGTGAAGTGGAGGTACCTATGGGCTCTCGGACTATCGCCCATCGGTTCTATGTGATGGACACTGAGGCCTTCGACTTTGTACTGGGTACTGACTTCTTCGTACAGCACTCCCAGATACAATCCCTGACGCTGCAAGCGCCCTACCTCCTCTACGTGGACCACGGTAGTGGCAGAGAGTCTGTGCCACTGGAGCAGTCGGAACATACCTCGAGTTACCTGAGACTATCGAAGGAGGAGCCCTCGAACATGATGGCGGCCTCCAAAACTGAGGACTATCAACTATTGGGGGAAGTCCTAGACCAAGGTCTGAAGGAGTTGGGTTACTGTCGAGAAGACCTGAGTGTGGAGTTGTTCGCCAGCGACACGCAACATGTACTGGACCTATACTGCAGCAAGGGGAAGAACTGCAGCTACAAATGTTACTGGCCCTCTTTCAGGATGGCCTACGGGAACCCCAGGTTCAGTGAACTGGGGAAAGTGCTGACCAAGGTGGCGTTGGAACGTTCCCGTATGGTCCTGTGTTCCCCCGATTGGGGAGCCCATGGGGGCAATGAGTACTGGCGAAACCTCCTGGACAGGCTGACTATCAGCTCTGTTCGTTTGCCTGATGAGGCCATCTACGTGCCTCTGGGACGCAAGATGCCTATTGGGAAGCCCGGATGGGGGAGTATGCTGAGCGTGGTGGACGGAGGTCTTACCTTCATCCCCTGGGAGGATCTGGACCCGACTCTGGTCCAGGCTATACAACGAGAAAGCGATGGACTCGCCTTGGGTGACTTGAAGGATCGCCTACGACCTCAAGATGCTGTTGAGACTACACCCGGAGGAGATGAGTACGTCGTGACTGACACCAACGCTCCCAACTCTCCCTGTCATGTACCTGTTCCTGATGGAGTCTCTGAGTGTGGACTATCTGAGCTACCTAGCTCTATCCACTCAGACGACGAAACTGAGCACGACGCCTTCTTCATGCAGACCTGTGTGGAGGAAGTGGAGACCGCCGAGTACGTCGCCCCACTGAAACCCCTACTCTCCATGAGGGTGGAAGACCCCGTGGACGAGGAGCTGGACCCTCGATCCAGGCTCAGGGACTATGTGGATTCCAAGAGGAAGTTGGTGGCGAAAAAGCTATGCTACGCGAAGCCTACCCGCAGCTCATGGCCACTGAAGCAAGGACGTATGGGAGACCTATCCCAATTGAAGGAGGACCTCGAACAGAAGATCACCACCTGGCAAAGGGAGGTAGATCTTAAGTAAGAAAAAGTCACTGCCATGTCTTTCTTGGAGGGCTTGATCCAGGCTAAGCCCCCCTTAAAACCCTTTGTTGATGCTGAGACAAACTTAAGTGTTTTTATCTCTCTTTTGTTGCCTAAAGTACACTTTCTCAAAGTAACTAGGGTTGTGACCCTAGCCCCCCCATGAAGTTCACCCCTACCACTCAACTGAGCGGAGGTACCTTCCTTCATGGAGGACATACCAAAATAAATCAGGCATTTCATGCTTGTTGGCCTTGGAGGTTAAGCCTAAGTGGTCTCCCACCCCAAGACCCCTATACTCAATTGTTTCTACCACTTATTGTGGTCCTACTTTGTAACTGTTTCCGAATTCAGTTGCTTGGCCAAGTCATTTTCTGTGTGGTCCTGACATCTATGCCCCTCAGTCCTAACCAGCACCATTTCACCCAATAGAGTGCACATGAAGTGCCTAATGCAACCTCTGAGGCTAGAGTGTGACCAATTTTCATATAAAATCTTTTGTATTATCCATTTGTGATTGAATCTATGTGTATAAACCTGCTTTGTCTTTCTGCAGCCCTTCTGTGTTACACTGGATTCCAAAACCAATCATTGATTCGATCCACATTCAGTCCTTGCTCTACTTGCTGCTTTGGTTTGGGGTTTTCAACTACAAAACCTGCAGGAATACATCAAAAGACCTAGGGCATAATTCAAGGACATCTTTCCGGTAGCAGAGACAGTCCCTTGAGACCTTTTGAACCGACCCTGAGAAGAAGTGCAGAACAAAAGCTCAACAACAAGTTCATCATGTCCACGCCAAGCGTCAGGACCTGGCCTATCCGAACTGTCCAAGTACAAATGGGCAGCATGGCCCACCCAATGAGTGAACCACCACACCGAGCTCCACATCATCTCAGTGGCGCATCTGGGTCCCAAGGAGATCCAGAACGCAGAAGGGCGGAAGAGAATAAAGGCCTTACAACCGAGGCCTTAGCAGCACACGGTGGAGACAGCTTCAGTCACCTCCACAGACGTGTGGCTGCTTCAGTATCAAGATCAAATTGTCCAGCTTCATCCTCAACTGCCATTGAAGGACCTGAGGAGTATGAGGAGCTGAAGCAGAAGATGGATGAGTACATCCTACATCAGGAGTACTACAAATCCATCCGTGGGGAAGATGGAGAGGAGCCACTGGCTGTACATGGATCCATACCACGTACAGACCTAGGGTCCTACGCGCACTCGGGTCCTCCGTCCACTGCATCCCTGCCAAGACGAACAAGACCTGAGTATCCAAGACCATGTTATCCAACCCCAAGGGCTCCCGAAGTGGGCCCAACACGAGTCGAAGAACAACATCATCCAAGGCCAACCTACGGTGCCCTGGATCAAACGGCCGAGCTGTTGGCCAAATTCCTGTCTGGATCAGAAGATCCAGATGTGACGGCCTTATCGGAGGCCATTAAAGCTAAACTGGGTATTGCAGAACCCTTACCCAAGCCTGAGTTGCCCTCTCTCTCTCCAGGGCTGAGTAGCCTGGCCGAAGATCTCAAGAGATCAAGGGTCTCAAGGCTGTTGCCTAAGGTTACCTGCCCCAGCCCCTTTCACCCCCGTGCCAGGACTGTGCCTATGGCTGATCTACAGGATGTGCCTGTCACAGAGAGTGAGAGGAGAGGGCTGTCAGCCCTGGCCCCTCTTGCCGGCGTGTCGCCATCAGGCCTAACTCCGGGGGGTGGGAAGACGGGCAGACCAATTGCCCAGGCGAACATCCAGCTGGAACTGCCGGAGTTCGACCCCAAAAATCTGCCTGAATGGGCAGAAGAATTTGCAGAGTTCCTTTTGTTGACTGGCCAATCCCATGTGGATGTGGCCACCAAATGTTCACTGCTAAAACGCTCATGCAAAAAGAAATTTTTGCAAAAACAGGTCAAACAGATTGTGAAAACCTGTTCTACCTGGGCAGAGGTACTCCTGAGGTTAGAGAAGACATTTCCAGTCTATGAGACTGACCTCAGCGTACGCACACAGATCGAGGAGCTACCTATGCTCCCTGAGTTTCCATCCGCTGCGCGAATTTCTGAGTATGTGTGCGACTTGGAGTACTTATTTTCGAGGATGAATGTGGGCTCCTACGGAGCCACTGAGCCCCACCTGTGGCTCATGAGTAAGATTCCCCAGCGTACGTGGGATGATTGCCGCTTCACCTCTGAGAGGAAGAGCAGGACCCACTCGTACGATACACTGGTGGATCTCTTGATTGAGCTAGCTCTTGAGAGAGAGAATGACTCCCACATGGAGAAATTCCTCAAGAAGCATTTGGGACGAGGTGGTACCCCTACCCCTGAACGTGGCGAAGGGAAGGGGCATAAAAATCCCACTAACACCAACCAGGGAGGTGGTACAGGGAGGGGCAACCTACGTGCCATGAACGAGGTTCAACCTGATGCAGGCACACCCCCCCTGTTCTACTGCCGACCTGTCAATGACAAGGGGGGACCTTGTCATGCCTCTGACTGCGATCTCCGCAGTGGCTGTATGCTGCAGATGAAACGTCAGCAGCACACCAAAGATGGGAAACAGGTGACCCATCAGGACCACTTCAGGTGTACCATCACCTGTGGTTACTGTGGCAAACGTCGTCACTACGAGGACGAATGCCACATCAAGAAACGCGAGAGTGACAAACTCAAGCGTCAGGAGGCGGAGCGCTAGAAGACCCAGACGCCCGCCAGAAATCCCCCGAATGGGGATAAAGGTAAAGGAGGTGGCAAGGGGGGTGGCAAAACTGGAACCCCTAACCCCCAGAGGCGCTCATCAGCGCCCGTTGCTACACCTACCCCTGCTGCTACACCCGCTCCTGCCGCAGGTGTCCCCCAGAAGCGCCCCCAAGGGGATAACGCTACCCCTGAGGGGAATAATTCTAAGAAGAGGCGCTTGGCCTGGATGGCCAAGTCCCTCATGGCTGCAGGGGTGGATGTGAAATTCCCTGATGAGGAATAGGGGGGCGGCTCCGAAGAGGAGGACTTGGTTTTCTGGATCCTCGTGAAAATCGGGGATCAGGTTTTTCGAGCAGTGCTTGATACCGGTGCAACACTTTCCATAGTGGCCCGGCGCCTGCTTAAAACTTTCAGGAAAACTAAGACCGTGGCCATAAGAGTAGGGGATGGGCGTACCATCCATTCCTTGGGGGGGGTCGATGTGACCATATGTCTGGGTGACGAAACCGTGACCCAACAATGCAGAGTGTTGGACACTGACGCCTTTGACATCGTCATTGGCACCGACTTTCTAAGAAGAAATCCCCAGGTAAAAATGCTGTCCCTACAGCGTCCTTACTCTTTGCACTGCGACTTTGGCAGTGGGCTATTCTCCGTTCCTTTGGAGCTGTCAGGACGAAAAGAGTCTGGGCTGCGCTACGCAGCCAAGACGAACTATCGTACTGAAAACTACCAACTGGCCCGTCATGTTCTCGAAAATGGACTGGCGGCCCTTCAGGTAAACCTGGATGAGATCCAGGTGGAATTGTTTGCGAGCCAACAACAGCACATCATGCAGTTGTACTGCTCGAAACAAATGAACAATGCTTTCCGTTTCTTCTGGAAAGCAATGGGCCTAGCGTATGCTAACCCTCCCTTCTCCCTGCTCGCGAAGGTTCTAACCAAGATCGCTTGTGAGGGAGGAAGGGTTGTTATGTGCACCCCTGACTGGGGTTGCTCTGGTGGACATGCTTACTGGCGCCGTATGCTTGACCGAATAACCATGGGAAGAGTGCAACTCCCCGACGGCCCCATCTATGTGCCTGAGGACTCAGACACAGCTATGCAGGCCCCTGAGTGGGCCAGTTTCCTGTCCATCATCGATGGATCTCTCAATCCTGTACCCCTGTGTGACCTGGACCAGGTGCTACTAAAAGAGGTCATGGCCGAAAATCGTGGCCTGACCCTTTATGATCTCAAAAATCGATCTGCTGAGCACCTATCTGCCACACTTACAGGGTGTGAGTCTCCTGATGACTATCTGGAACCTGCAGCTGTAAAAGAGGATGCTGACGACCAACTGTCTGAGATCGCCAGCACTATTCCCTCTGTTGATCCCAGCTGTGTTGACCTAAAACATAGTGCTTTCCTGGCCCAGCTGTTGCTAGAGGAGGTAGATCTAGAGTCAACCTCTGAACCCGCTTCCTCTGTTGGGAAACCAGTGCTACACATGCAGCCTGTGCACACAGGTGAACCCGTGGCCCGGAGTACTGATGCTCTGGCGCGGCCTGCCGCTAATAACATGCCATTGTCTGAGCATGACACTCAGGAACTCCGGCGGCTGTTGTACCTGAAGGCCAAAGGTATTGAGCGCCAAGAGCGGCTGCAATACCTCAGACAGACCTGGAAATACTCGATCTGGTCTGAGGAGGACGATGAGTCCTATACGCTGCCTGATCCTGAGATACCTCTAGTGTATTCTCTACACTATGGGCAGCAATGTCCCCCTGAGTGGGACGATGGTACTGTACCTGCCGAAACTGCTGATTGGCATAAAAAGAAAGAACATGGAAAAAGCAACCTCCATGCTGAGGAGGATTTCCTTCAGAAAATCGAGAGTCTTAACCTTGACCCCGCCTGAAGAAACTGCTGATGACCTATGAGGAGGTGTTCGGCGCCTTGCCGCCTCCCCTTTCTTGTAAAAAACTGGTCCAGATGGACTTGAAATTGAAACCAGAATTCGAAAAGACGCGAGTGAGGCGTCGTCCCTATCCCGCTCCACAGGAACAGGTTGAAGAAATCGAGCGCCAGATCCAAGAATGCATTCATGCTGGCCTCGTTGAAGAGTATAAACACGGGGACTATCCCCATCACTGCAGTCCCTGTTTCCTTGTTGCTAAACCAGGGTCAACTGCCCTACGTCTTGTTGTAGACTATGGTGAGGTCAACAAGAAAACCCAGAACCACTCAGGGAGTATTCCTAACATGGAAAACACCCTGGAGCGTATTGCCAAATGCAGGTATAAGACCAAAATGGACAAACGCTCTGGTTTCTGGCAGGTTGACCTAACCGCCGCAGCTCAGGAGCTGATTGCCTTTATAACTCCTAAGGGTCGTGTCTTCAAGTGGAAGGTTATGCCTTTCGGGGTGGCTAATGCCCCAGCGCTCTTCCAGGAGCTTATGAACAAAATTTTGTACATACTGAGGCGCAGGCCTCCAGTACAAGAGTTGATTTCTCGGGGTGCAGAAATGGAGGCTCACATCGACGACGTGAGTTTGGGTACTAATACCAAAGAGGACCATGTCCTTCTCCTCCGTGAATTGTTCACTGTCTGTCAAGAAAACCATCTCCGAATCAAACTCGAAAAATGTGAGTTTATGAAAGAGGAGATGGAGTATTTGGGTTTCGACGTTGGGTATGGCTGGTGGAAACCAGCCGCGTCTAAGATGCAGCCCCTACAGGACATGCAGATTCGCGATGACCCTAAGAAGGGTCTACACGATGTGAGGAGTTTTGTGGGCGCCTGTAATTTCTATCGGCGTCACATCCACAATTTTACTTACTCCTCTGCACCCCTCACTGACCTGATCAAGAAAACTACTCCCTGGAGGTGGACCTCCAGAGAGGAAGAGTGTTTCCAGGAGTTGAAGAAGAAGATTGCCTCCTCAAACTGCCTGGGAGTGCCCCGCCCTGAGGGCGAGATAGTCCTGATCACTGATGCCAGTGATGTAGGGGGGGGAGGTACGATCTACCAATGGCAGGAGCTTAACCCCGCTGAACTAACCCACTGCCATTATCGTACTACTGGACTGAACCGTGATGGTTCGTTGAAACATGACTATCCTACCAGTGAGTGGCGACTGCTGCCACTGGGACACTGGAATTGGAAATGGAACCAAGCGCGTTCCAACTACAGCACCTATGACCAGGAACTCCTGGCCGGTATGTTGGTGCTATCGTCACAATCCCGACTCCTGGGATCTAACCCTATTGTCTGGCTGTGTGACCAGGAGCCTGTGAAGTCTTTTCAGAAGGGCCCACCACCGGAAAAAGCAAAGCTAAAACGGTGGTGGACTTACCTGAGCCAGTTCAGGCTGACAGTGCATCATATCCCCGGGATTAAGAATGAACTGTCTGACTATATATCGCGCAACAACTTCGATGCGCTTATTGGTGAGAGCTCTGAGGCGCTCGCCAAAGAGGCTTTCCAGCGTATGGATGTCCAGCTTGACCTGTCCATGCGCACTGCTGGAATCCTGGAGGGTTGGAGTCTAACCGACTATCAGTCAGAATATGAAGAAATTCTCCAAACCCTCAGCACTGGTCTCGAACCCCGTGTCATTGACGGGCACCAGTGGTATAAAAACAATCAGTACCTCTTCTACGAGGACCGAATTGTGGTGCCTGAGGCACGACTAGATGGGTGCCTACAGTGGTCCCATCTCAGTTCTGGTCACACTGGCGCTAATCGCTCAGTGGACTTCTTCCGTGAGTGTTTTTACTCTAGTCTAACCCTGACTGAACTGAGGTCGCGTATGCAGACCATTGTGGATGCTTGTGGCTGTCATGCCAGCAAGCAGAGCGACAGTAGGGATAGGGGTCTGATCTCCAGCTTACCCATACCCTATTGTGCTAACTCTCTTCTCTACGTGGATTACATCCACGGCCTACCACGCTTTGGCGGCTATGATAGTTGCCTCGTGGTCACCTGTGGTCTATCTCGCTTCACCCGTGTGTTCCCTTGCAATAAGACAATCACAGGTGAGCAGACTGTAAAAATGTTGGTCGAACAATGGTTCGAACCCTATGGAGCACGTAAACAGGTGCACTCTGATGAAGATGTACGCATCCGCAGTGACACTGGGTGGTACAAACGAGTGCTAAATGCCCTCAACGTGGAGGTAACCACAGGTGTGCCCTATACTCACACGTCTAACCCTCTCTGTGAGAGACAGAACCGTGTGGTGGAGCAAAACTTAAGAATCCTGATGAAACAGGAACGCACCAAGGACTGGGTACGCCTCGTGCCCTGGGCAGTTCTGTCCATGAACTCACAGCGGAGCTCTACTACGGGTTTTACCCCCCACGAACTGTTCCATGGAGGACGACCTGCATGGTTCTTCAAAACCCCTTTCCCTGAGGACTTCAAGAGTCCTGTGGGAGGTTGGCTGGAACACAAGCAGTCTCTGGCTAACCAGGCTGGTACTAACCTGAGGCACATTCGTGACCGTGAACAGAGCCGACGGAACCGCCTACGGCGACCTGCCAGCTTCAAGGTTGGTGACCTTGTTTTGGTACACAATTCACGCCTACCCTCCTGGCCACGTAACTGCCTGCAGGACCCTTACTTTGGACCCTATCGTATCATCAGGATAGATGGATCCAGGATCCATGTCAGGTGCAGTCCACGTCTAGGTGGTGAACTGCTATGTGCACCTAAGCAGTTGAGGCACTATCATTCCCCTGACGACTTGTCTTGGGATGAGTGGCGCCTCAGCGACAGTGAGGTCGAACGTATAGACCTAGAGAACGCTGCCAGTCCAGAGGAGGCAGACGAACTCGAAGAGATGACTGCCGATGAGATGGCAGTCGATGGTTACTACGCGGTTGCAGGTATTGCTCGCCACGAGTATAAACAGGGCTGGAAATTCCTAACCCTGTGGGATGGCTATGGGTTGTCCGAGGCGACCTGGGAACCTATGTCAGCCTTCATACAACCAGATGGGAGTATCAACCCCATCTTCCGCACTTACCTCGTTGAGAACAACGAGGGTCAGCTCCTAACCCGTGCTGAGACTATGTCCCAGCGTAAGAAGGGAAGCTAATTTCCCTGTGTCAGTCTACTGACAGGTGCAGTGAGCACTCTTCTGCAGACGTGCCTGAGTATGGGTGTAAGAGCAGTTGTCACAGTTGCCCCGCATTGCATCGCAGGACAGGACCCTTAGCCCCCCGTGACAACCACTCCCTGGCCGAAGGCCATTGGTTTTTCACAGACTACTGCTTACTGAGCACTGCACTGACCCTGTCTGTGCCCTGCAGACCCATGCCTATATTTTCCAGCGTGAGCCAGGTGGCCGCTTATCAAGATTGCAGCCACCCAGCGAGTGTTTGCCTTGTTGACCATGTGTTGCATGGGTACTGCGCTAATGTAATGACCTTGGTGAGCCAACGAAGAACGGTGGCTTACTACACCAGGGGGGAATGACAAGCAAGGTGTTATGAGGCAAGGCGTGTCTTCCCTCCTTGGGGACAAGCGAGCCCACAGTTAGGACCCCTGACTGGTCAAGACCCATGGGGTTCTACCCTTCCTTACAGGGTTTACCATACCCCTAAGTGTGCTACGTATGTCTGTATGTGTCTCACTTCTCCCCCCAGCGTGGCTCCCGGAGACCGGGCTTCGCTGACGTCGGACCGAAGGTCCTAATCAGGTACTATTACCACTCCTATGGCGCCCAATTTCTGTGCTGGCGCCTATCCTTGGGGTAAGACGGCAAAAGCCCGACCTACTAAGAGGGGAGGGGTGGCCAAGTGTGCTAAGGGCATACAAAACGCCCATTTTTGCTACAGGCCAAAAGCTAACGCACTCCCCTGCCCACGAGGAAAAGCACGCGGGACAGGAGACACCACTACACTACACTCACTAACGCCAGCACCGGCCTTCGAAGGCAGGGTGAGCACTCATCACTTGCACTCACCTCCTGCCAGGCCTGCTGACCCTAACCCCTACACACGCTACTGGGTGCTGCTGTCGAAGTTCACTCAGGCCCTAATGGCCCTCCTGTGAAGAAGACAAGAGAACACAGCGCTCCTAAGCAGCTGTGGCCTAACAGGGGACGCCACAACGCGTTTCCCCTGCTAGGGCTTGGAGGGAAGGGGTGCTCTCGTTGCGTGCAGAGCGCAGATGTCGTTGAGGTCGAACTGCCCTCGCCAGTACTGGCTGAGGCACAGTGATTTGATTTGTGATCAGCGCCCCTGTTTTGCTGGGGCAGAAAAATTGTAGCCGCCGAAGGCAGCTGCTGCGTGCGACAATCACCCTTAACCTCTCCCACCTGTACAACAGAGGCAAATGAAGGGGTGTTTGCGACGGAGGAACCAAGCCACACTCCAGGTATTATACCCTTCTCAGTGTGACCTATAATACACTGTTCGCAAACACGCTGACGGATCAGCTACCCCTGTCAAGCAAGCAAGCTTTGAGAAACTCCTCGGGTTCTCTTAAAGAACGTACTGAGGAGCCTCTGGGTAACCTAAACAAGGTTTACCGTGCGCAATTCGCGTGGCCTACCCTTTAATGCATCATGTGCACGCAGGGAAGGGAGGCTGAACCACTGACTCAACCAGGAGGTGAGCTCCTCCTGGGCTAACCTACCTTACTCACCATGCATCGTGTGAATGCCGAATTGAAACGAACACAAAACAAACCTAAGCGTTTTAAGCAACTCAACTTTAACGCCACGGCCGCACACGAACAAACGCTTTTTGTACTTACCTGTGAAGAAGAAAACAAGGGTGAATTTCGGATACAGGTGAAGCGTCACAGCGTGTGGATGCCTCGATTAGGCACATGCATCGCGAGCACAGCGCATATTCTAACCCTACGTGCGCGCTGCGCGCTCCATTCGCATCACATACCTTTCATTCCTGCTTTTACCTGTGCAGAGCACGAGAGAAGAACACCCGACCCCCCAACGAGCACAGCGTTGACAACCCCAACGTTTTGACGAAACAACCAACACGAACGCAATGCGTGAGTGTGAGGTGACACAGACATACCTGAGAGACGGGTTGTTGAACTGCTCTGTGGTGTGGGCTGAATTTGAATGCTTGACTCTGAAGTTTATAAACATTTTGATGCAACTGTGCAAAAATTTCCTTTCAAACTTTAAAAACTACGGCTCATACCTTCTTTTCCAAAAGCCGTTTACGCTTGCGCAACCCTTTTCTTGGAGTCCGCTTCCTTTGCGCTTGTCTGCGACTTTTAGTTATGTGTAAAAATGACGATTTCCCGCGTGGTTTCGTCGATTTTGAACGATTTCACTTGCTAAATCGCAACCCCTTCCGCTAAACCGCAGGAATCACTCCCTGCTGGTTACATTTTCTTTTTTTTCCAGCTCCTGGGGGTTTGTGTCCTCCATTGGGAGTATTGCTCCGCCCTGGCCTTTGGTCAGGACGTTTACTAAAACGCTGTTTATACGGCGATAGCCGTCCGCAGTAGAGCGTTCGACTGTACCCTGGTGGTCAAGCACATGTACTCTAGGGAGGGAGTCCTGGGTTCAATTCCCACTGCCCCCAAACTTTTTCCAAAAGTTTTCGTCGCACGCCGGCGACTTTTGAGGAATGCCCCATCGAGGGGACATCATTCACGGTACATTACACTGTTTTTCAAGGGTACCTACAGTGTGATAGGCTTCTATGAAATGATGAGGATGTTTTTGGTAAGTTTAATGCATTTTTGGGGTAATTTTGGGAATATTTCAGCCTTTTTCCTTGGTCCTACTAGCTTCATGACCTAGTACTCCAGGGGTGAGTAAGAAAAAGTCACTGCCATGTCTTTCTTGGAGGGCTTGATCCAGGCTAAGCCCCCCTTAAAACCCTTTGTTGATGCTGAGACAAACTTAAGTGTTTTTATCTCTCTTTTGTTGCCTAAAGTACACTTTCTCAAAGTAACTAGGGTTGTGACCCTAGCCCCCCCATGAAGCTCACCCCTACCACTCAACTGAGCGGAGGTACCTTCCTTCATGGAGGACATACCAAAAAAAATCAGGCATTTCATGCTTGTTGGCCTTGGAGGTTAAGCCTAAGTGGTCTCCCACCCCAAGACCCCTATACTCAATTGTTTCTACCACTTATTGTGGTCCTACTTTGTAACTGTTTCTGAATTCAGTTGCTTGGCCAAGTCATTTTCTGTGTGGTCCTGACATCTATGCCCCTCAGTCCTAACCAGCACCATTTCACCCAAAAGAGTGCACATGAAGTGCCTAATGCAACCTCTGAGGCTAGAGTCTGACCAATTTTCATATAAAATCTTTTGTATTATCCATTTGTGATTGAATCTATGTGTATAAACCTGCTTTGTCTTTCTGCAGCCCTTCTGTGTTACACTGGATTCCAAAACCAATCATTGATTCGATCCACATTCAGTCCTTGCTCTACTTGCTGCTTTGGTTTGGGGTTTTCAACTACAAAACCTGCAGGAATACATCAAAAGACCTAGGGCATAATTCAAGGACATCTTTCTTCTTAAGCTCATGAAGAGCGTGTGGGGCGCCCATGTGAGGACCCCAGAGGAGGACGACCTCTCGGAGGAATGTGTA
This sequence comes from Eutreptiella sp. 'Long Island Sound 2002', assembly GCA_964036045.1. Taxonomy (NCBI): domain Eukaryota; phylum Euglenozoa; class Euglenophyceae; order Eutreptiales; family Eutreptiaceae; genus Eutreptiella; species Eutreptiella sp. 'Long Island Sound 2002'. The sequence goes on from OZ038401.1 coordinate 3,707,148, forward strand.
TGTGAACCCCCTCGAACGTGCCTATGTTGCCATCGTCCATCGGAGATGGTTGAACAAGACCTCCTATATGCCTACCAAGGGCTGAAGGACACTACCACGGGCGAAGAGTCGGTGGAGGACCACCTCCCGACGTCTATTACTCAGGGGGCAAGCAACTTACACTCTGACGAGGACATGGAGGACAAGATCAAGGTATTGGACCCGCGGGTACAGAAGCTTATAAGGACCTATCTGGAGGTGTTCGGAGAACTACCCCCTCCAGCCTCATGTGACAAGCTGGTACAGATGGACCTCAAGCTGAAACCCGAGTTCGTGGGTCACAAGATCCGGAGGAGACCCTATCCAGCTCCTAAAGAGCAGGCCGACGAGATTGAGCGACAGATACAAGAATGTATCGACGCTGGCCTAGTCCTGGAGTACAAGGACGGGGACTACCCCCTACACTGCAGCCCCTGTTTCCTGGTGGCTAAACCTGGGTCTACAGCCAAACGGCTGGTAGTGGACTACGGAGAGCTGAACAAGAAGACGTTGAACCACTCAGGGTCCATTCCCAATATGGAGTCTACCCTGGAGAAGATAGCCTCCTGCCGCTACAAGACCAAGATGGACAAGAGGAGCGGATTCTGGCAAGTGGACCTGACGCCCAACGCACAGGAACTACTGGCCTTCATCACCCCTCAGGGGAGGGTGTTCAAGTGGAAGGTCATGCCGTTTGGCGTGGCTAACGCACCCGCTCTATTCCAAGAGCTGATGAACAAGATCTCGTCCATCCTACGAAGGAGACCTAAGGTGCAGGAGCTCATATCCCGTGGTGCCCAGATGGAGGCTCACATCGACGATGTATGCCTTGGGACCAATACCCAGGAGGATCACCTAATCCTCTTGGGTGAGTTCTTTGCGGTCTGCCAGGAGAACCACACACGACTCAAGCTGGAGAAGTGTGAGTTCATGCAGGAGACCATGCAGTACTTGGGGTTTGACGTTGGCTATGGGTGGTGGACCCCAGCGGCCTCTAAGGCCAAACCCCTGATGGATGCCAAGGTACGACCCGAAGACCCCAAGAAAGGACTTCATGATGTACGCAGTTTCATTGGGGCGTGCAACTTCTATCGCCGCCACATCAAGAACTTCACCTACACCAGCGCCGTACTGACGGACTTGATCAAGAAGAGTACTACTTGGCGCTGGGGCCCACAAGAGCAACAAGCGTTTGACGAGCTCAAAGACAAGGTAGCCAACGCTAAGTGCTTGGGCGTGCCTAGGGCACAAGGGGAGATTATCCTGGTGACCGACGCCAGCAATGTGGGCGGTGGTGGAACGTTGTTCCAATGGCAAGCACTAGAGAAGGAGGAGTTCGACTCGGCCATTTCGCAATGGGGGACGGAAGGTCTCAACCGAGATGGAACCCTCAAGCACAGCTACCCAGACGAGTAGTGGGTCCTAGTACCTCTGGGCCACTGGAACTGGAAGTGGAACCAGGCCAGGGGGAACTACTCCACCTATGAGCAGGAATTGCTCGCGGGTATGCTGGTGCTATCCTCACAAGCACGACTGTTGGGGAGTAACCCTGTGGTCTGGCTGTGTGACCAAGAACCGGTCCGCAGTTTCCAGGAGGGTCCCCCACCTGAGAAGGCCAAGCTACGCCGCTGGTGGACCTACCTCAGTCAACTACGGCTGACGGTACACCATATCCAGGGAGTGAAGAACGAGTGTGCCGACTACATCAGCCGCAACAACTTCGACGCCCTGATTGGTGCCCGGTCTGAAGCGCTGGCTAAGGAGGCGTTCAGCCGTATGGACGTCCACTTGGACCTCGACATGACGATGATACGCCCCCTGGATGGACTCCAACAATCGGAGTACCTGAAGGAGTTTGGGGATATCTACAAGCGCCTGGAGAAACGCCTTGAACCCCTCCTGGTAAACCAAGACCAGTGGAAGAGAGACAAGAGCTACCTCTGGCACGAGGACCGCATCGTGGTGCCTAGTGACCGAGTCCCAGCGCTGCTGAAGTGGACCCATGAGTCCAGTGGTCATGTGGGTGCTGACCGCACCCTGAGGCTGTTCAAGCAGTGGTTCCACACTACGTGGACTGACGACCAACTGCGGAAAACCCTCCAGCCTATCGTGGACAAGTGCCCGTGCAGGTCCTGTAAACCAGGGGATATCAGGGACAGAGTTCTCTACTCGACTCTGCCCATCCCTCACTGTGCTAACAGTGTTCTATACGTGGACTACACGGAGATGGCGAAGTTCGGGGGCTATGACTTCGCCCTACCGGTGACCTGTGGGTTGACCAGGTTTACCAGGGTGTTCCCATGTACCAAGCACATTACCGGGGAGGAGACTATCAAGATACTCCTGGAGGAGTGGTTTTGTGTCTATGGGGCGCCCAAGGAGATCAACTCCGATGAGGACGTACGAGTACGCTCAGATACTGGCTGGTACAAGAGGGTCCTGAGATCCCTCAATGTCCAGGTGTCTACGGGGATTCCCCACTCTCACACGAGCAACCTCCTATGTGAGCGACAGATCCGTGTCCTGAAGGAGAACGTACGGATATGGTGCAAAACTGAGCGCACCAGAGACTGCGTGAGACTACTCCCCGTCATATCCTTGATGATGAACTCCCAAGAGAGTTCAGCTACTGGCTACTCGCCCCATGAGCTATTCCTAGGGCGCCCGGCATGGTTCCTACATGCCCCCTATCCAGAGGACACCCATTCTTCTGTGGGTGAATGGGTCCAAGAGCAACAAGCGAAGGTGGACAAGGCCAAGGCTATGCTCCAGACACTGAGGGAGCGTCAGTGGAACAAGAAGAACAAGCACCGAGTGCCGGCCACCTACCAAGAGGGGGACTGGGTGCTGGTGCACCACAGTCGACTACCCGCCTGGCCACGCTCTACCAGCGATGACCCATACTTCGGGCCGTACAAGATTCTATCAGTGGATGGACACCGTATCACCGTGCGGTGTTCTCCCCGTCTAGGGGGGACCCTGGTGTGCGCTGCTCAACACCTGAAGCGCTACTATGATCCTGAAGACCTCTGTGGGGAGGAGTGGGAGCTGAACGACGAGGAAATCGCCGCTCTGGACCTACAAGGGGCTGCCAGCCCTATGGAAGTTGAAGGTGAACTCCCCGACATGAACGCCGAGGAGATGGCTAAGGAGGGCTTCTACCTGGTGAAGTCTGTCCTACGCCACCGCTATCGCCAGGGTTGGCGCTTCCTCACCCTCTGGGAAGGGTTTGGAGTCGAAGAGGCCACCTGGGAGCCCTTCTCTGCATTTGTTCTACCTGAGGGACGCCTAAACTCAGTTCTGGTTGACTACTTGTCCCAGAACAACCTTGGTGAGTTGCTGAGGCTCGCTGAGACGCTTGCCTCCAAGACTAAAGCTAGGGACTGAACATTACCCTTACCTGCCAAAGCGTATGTGTGAGTGTGCTATTCCTAAGGTCCTGAGAGCAAGCCGCAGAAGTGGTGTCCTAATTATACCCAAGTCTGCACGCTTGCTAAACCTGGAGGGTTGGCTTATTGATGCCACGGGGTACGCCCCGGGTCTCCCCTCCCCTAAGCGCCCAATTTCTGTGCTGGCGCAAAACCTTTGGGGAATACCCAGCGTACTAATCCAGGTATTGTTTTCCCTACCTATCTGTCTACTACAGGGAGGGGTGGCCAAAAGCTATGAAGGCATGAAAACGCCGTTTTGCTAAATGGCCAAAACACTGACCTAACCACTGCCACAGCCCACCAACCCTGCTAAAATTGCAGGAAACGGGTGGGACAGTGACACACGCACTACAGGTCCTACACACCCTACAGTGGCACCACCCTGGTGGGCGAGCACTGCGCAACTGGCTCAAGCCCCCACTCAGGACTACCACTCCTACACGCACACTCTACTGGGCGTTGCGAAGGCAAAGGTCTCGTGGGTGCTAGCGACCCTCCTGTGAAGTGACAAGAGAACACAGCGCTGCTAAGCAACTGTGGCCTAACAGGGGACGCCACAACGCGTTTCCCCTGCTAGGGCTTGGAGGGAAGAGGTGCTCTTGCGTGCACGGCGCAGATGTCGATGGAGTCGGACTCCCTGCTCTGCCACAGGCAGAGGGGAGTTACTTGTTTGTGTGATCTGCGCCCTTGTTTAGCAGGGCATGAAAAAAATGGTATGCTGCTGCACCAATCACCCTACCTGCCCACCTGTAAAGCAATGGCAAATGAAGAGGCGTTTGCGGCGGAGGAACCAAGCCACACTCCCCGTATTATACGGTTCTCAGTGTGACCTATAATACACTGTCCGCAAACACGCTGGAGGACCAGCTACCTCTGTCAAGCAAGCAAGCGTTAAGGGACTCCTCGGGTTCTCTTAAAGAACGTACCAAGGAGCCCCTGGGTAGCCTAAACAAGGTTTACCGTGCGCACTTCGCGTGGCCTACCCTTTAATGCGTGTGTGATTGCGCGAGCATGCACAAGTGTTGTGGGCAAACCTGCCCATCTTGACCGCAATCACGACTCCACCAGGGGGTGGCCCTACCTGGGCTTACTCACCTTACCTACCGCTGGAGAGAGAGAGCAAGTGAGGGGCGCACGCGAGGAACGTTGCTATGCACTTGTGTGTATGTCTAATCACCCTGATCTGACCGCTAATCATCTGCAATCTTTCTAATCAATCCCTCTCTCGCGTCCTATCGTTGTTAGCGCTGCTACAAGACTCGTTCACGGAGACACGAGACGAGCAATGTGTATGCGGCATAAGAGACGAGCATACCTGTAGTTTATACCTCATTCATTGAAGTCTTTTTCGTTGATTTTTTGCACTGAACGGCGCCTTTTGTGGCTGGCCAGGCCGGGGAGAAAGGCTCTTGCGCGCCAAGCTTTTTTGGGGAGGGGCGGGAGCCCGAAATCAAGTTCAATCGCGGGCTGAGTACCGCTGCACGTTGCTGTCCTCGTCTGCTTCATCTCAAAGAGACTTGGCAGCCCCGTTATAGACAACCGCAGGCCGGGGTCTCTGCTTGGTACCCGAAGGCGGTGTGGTTGCGGATTGGGGGTTAGAGCATGACGGCTTGAGCACGGGGGGTGGCTTGGGGGAGGGATTCACTTGCAGAAGTGACTGGTGAGTGCCAGTGTGGTAGTACTGATTGATTGCGCCGCTAGGGCTGTCGAGGGTCGGCGTGAGAAAATGTGTAAGTGTGGCTTTTTCAAAGAGATGACACGTTGGACGAGTGTGAGGACGGTTGTGAGTTTGTGCTCGCGGGGGAGGGGGGGGCTGGTGCGAAGTACCTTGTTATGCGAGGAGAAGGGGCGGAAATGGGGGCGGAGGCGGCGAGGGGGGGTGCTGGTCTAGGGGGGGGGGGGAGGTTGAACATGTCCCTGATTGTGAGCGGCCGTTTGGGGGGCGGAGGCTCTGGCTGGGGTTGACTTGCGGTACCGCGTTTCAGTGATAGAGGCCGGACGGGCCTTGGGGGCTGGCGGCCGTGTTTTCGAGTTTTGGTGTGTGCCGCAGGAGATGGGGGGCGGGGGCGCTTTGGGGGCTTGTGTGCAACTTTGTCCGGGAGGGGGGGGGGGGGGGTGGTAGGCGGGGGAGGGGCGTTGTTGGGCGGTGTGCGACGTGCTGTAGGGCGACCAGGGGCGTCCCCATGAGTTGGGGCCCGTAGGGGGGGTGAGCGGGGCTGGAGGGGGGTGGTCTTTTAGCCATTCCAGCGTGCGGTATAGGGCGCTGAGGAGCAGGGGAACACGATCCTTCAGGGCGAGTTTTAAGTCGTGACAGTGTGCTGGTTTTCTTCGGCCGGAGGGGGGGGTTGTGAGTTTGGTGTACAGCGTCATGGGAACAAGCCCCCGGACGAAATTGCGTCTCTCCCCCACGTGTGTGGTAGCGGACCACCATTGGGACACCACCGTGGTGAAGGGGGGGCGCCAGCATTGAATGTAGGTTTGGACCAGGTGTTCGCACGTTGGGCAGTGTGAGACGAAAGAGATAACATCCATCGGGTGCGGGTCGGGGCAAGCGTGGCAATGGCGAGGGCGCAAGTCGTCGTGGAAAGCAAATGGCGCCATGTTGAAATTTCCGGAGGACCATTTGAAAGGGAGGCCTTTGAACCACGAAGTGTGATTGTAAAAATGGAAGCTGGACGGTGCGTGGATGTTTTCGTGTTTGTGGCGAGGGAGGAGATGCTTGATTGAGGTTGTAGTCAATTTGTGTATGACTGGGAGGGGGCCCCTGGATATGCACCCTATCGGGGGGGGGGGAAGGAGGGAGGGGTCCCAGACCATCACGTGGGCGGCCCACTTTGAGTAAGCATCTGAGATTTCATTCCCCACGAACCCGGCGTGCCCCTTGATCCACCCCCAACCCTGGATCATCCCTGGGCGTAGGGAGGCCTGGATGGACTGGAGAGAGGATTCCCACGTGCCGGCTGGCGAGCGTGATGGGAGGCCTGGGGGGGTGTTCGGAGAGAGAACAGTGATAACGTGGAGGTTGTCCCCTAGCACGGCGAAGGTGAGGTGCGGGTGAGATGCAAGGGCCCACCGTAGGAACATAATAGCGGCCCAGAACTCCGATCCCTCTGATGACTGGTACGGGGACGTTTGGCACAGTACCCATCTGGAGCCATTTGGAAAAAACAGGGTGGCCGCCGATCCGTAGCCCAAGGCGCCCGCTGAGCCATCCAAGTACACCCATGTCGTGCCGGGGGACGATGCGAGGAGGAGGGCAAGGGCTGCTTCACAACCCCATTCTTCGAGGTCGTCGGGGTCAAGGGAGTGAGGTTCATCTGGGAGCCGGTACAGCTCGCCATGCAGTGACGAGTCGAGTAGGACCCCGCCGTATGGCCCGGGGGGGGGGTTGAGGATGTATTCTTGAGGGTGAAGAAGGGGGGGGGTGAGCAGTTCGTGGCGCCCCGCCAGTTGAGGGAGGACAGAAATGGCTGGGTTTTGAAAGGTGTATTCTTTCTCGTTGCGGCGGAGACCGGGGTTTTTGATGGTGTGGGTGGTGCCGTCCGAAAACTGGAGTGTGGCCGATTCTGAGTGCACTTCCGTGACTGTACCTAGGTGGAACCCCAGGTCCTGGGGCGTCCGTTTTAATCTGTTGCCGAACTTGCTGTATTGTGGTGCCGGCTTGGTGGCTAGGAACCGGACCTGGACTTTTTCTTTTGGGAGGAAAAGGGAGGGGGGGCAGGAGGCCCAGAGGCCGGTGCTGTGGTATCGGAAGCCTATGGTGTGGCATGCGTCCATGATGGTGTCTTGGATTGGGTTGCGTGTGGTGGAGAGCATTGCTTCGGAAAAAGATTCGTTTGTCGAGGCCGGGCCGTCTCCGTTGAGGTACCTTATTGCGGTGTTTACCAGGGCCATGCAAATTGAAAAAGTGAAGTGGCGGAGTCCTAAGCCTCCCTGGTGGCGAGGGGTGTAGCGGGCCTTAGGGGAGACGAGGCGGGAGATCCTGTTGGCTCTGTCCGGGGAGGGGTCATGCGCAACATTTTGCCAGATCATGGCCTGAAGGGCCCCCAACTCGTTCAGGGCCAGGGGGTGTGCCATGAGGCGGTAGGAAAGAATAGGGATGAGTTGGACGTTCACCAAGAGAATGTATTCCGAAAGGGTGAGCTGGAGGGGTTGGAGGGTTGTGAAAAATGAGCGTATTTCCGACTTGGCCAATGCCAGTGTTTGTGCCTCATGGTTGGCGGTGAAGATGTATACCCCTAGGTATTTGTAGCAATTGTGTGGTTGCCCCGTCTTTTGGTTTGTTGTCGACAGGGGGGTGCCCGAGGGGGAGGTGAAGGTTCTGGGGGGAGCTGTTCCCATAGCGTGGATCTCGGTTTTGCTGAGGTTAAGGTCTAGACCCCACTCCCTGGCGACCGTGTCGAAGAAGTTTAAAACTTGCTGTATGCGGTCCCCATTCTCTGATCGATAGAGGAGGTCGTCAACAAAGGCGTGGCCCGATTCGTGTGAGGAGGGGGGTGCAGTGACGTGGGACGGCAAGGCGAAGAGGAGCACATTCAGGTAGAGGCAGAAAAGGATTGGTGACATGGGGCATCCTTGCCGAACGCCTCTGGTTTGCAGGTGTGAGGAGTGGGTTTGACCTGACACCACTGGGAAGTCGCGAGGGGCACGGTACAAGGATTGAATGAGGTTTACAAGGGGCGTAGGAAAGTTCAGGCGGGATAGAACTGTGAAGAGGGTGGTGTGGGGGACGGAGTTAAAAGCCTTATTGAAATCAATGTAGAGGCTGTAGCTACCGACCGATTCCCGAAACGTGGATAAGAGGTTGAAAATGTGGTCCTGGCATCTGCGGTTCGGAAGCCCGCCGAACTGGGTGGGGTGTATGATGGAATGTTCAATGGCCGCTGCCAGTAGTTCTCGGTTGGCGTGTGTTGCAATTATTTTGTAAACGCTGTTCAGCAAGGCTATAGGCCTGTAATTTACCGGGTTCATCACGTCCCCTTTCTTAAAAAGCAAGATAATGTTGGCTTCGAGCCATTTCTCGGGCAACGGCCGGTGGAGGTAGTAGTTGCATACCTTCCAAATGAATTGTTGGATAGGGGGGGGAGAGACGTGCAAAGTGTAGTTGTTTGTGAAGTCCCGCCCTCCCGCCTTGTTGGGCTTGGACCTCTTAAGCGTGTTGCGTAACGATTCCCAGGTAATGTCAGGGAGGAGGCCGTGTTTTGTGGGTTCGGGGCAGGCGGGGGAGTGTGCGAGTAGGCGATCCACTAGAGTGTTCGGCGGTGCATATTCGAGGCTGCCCCCCAGGGTGAGGAGTGTAGAAGAGAAAATAGAGCCCACTTCTTTGGGGGTGGAGACGAGCTGTGTGGTGCCCGGGCGCTTCAGCGTTATTTCACCTCGTTCCACGGGGTTGAGCGCCTCGTTGATGGTGCGTTTGATCCTAGTTTTCTTCACTAGGCACCGATGGATTTTGGTGGTTGCGGCCTTGTTCACTTTGGTTTCCCACTCCTTGACGAGTTTGTTGAGCGTGTCCATGGAAGCGGGGTAGTTGGGATGGTTGGGGGGGGGCAGGGTTTGCAGGGACTCTTTGATTTTCTTTACCAGAGCCGAGGAGGTAGGGCGTGACGGCGTGGTGATACTGTGGTAACTGGTCGCCACTTCCTCCAGCACCACGTCTGTGAAAAGCTCGATGTCCGCCGAGGACAAGGACTCAAAGCGGGGGAGGGTAGACTCGCACCACCGCGCCAGGGGGGCAAGGGAGTCGTGGTGCTTGGAGCGTTCCCGCTCCGTCAGTTTTCGGAAAACTTTCCTCTTAGTGGTGGGAGCTTCGGTGAAAGGGTGAGGGGGGACTTGAGAGGTGTACGTGACTGGGTGGTGGTCTGACGTTTTGTCGTCGGTTTGGATGGTTGCAGAGGTGGGGGCAAAAAATTCTGAGGCCGCCGGGGAGAGCAAAATATGGTCAAGGCGGCTACTGCTTGCCCTGTACGGGGTGGGGTATCGGGAGAAGGACCGCTCGGTCGGGTGAAAGTGCCGAAAGGTATCGATGAGACGCGGCGGGTCGCTCGTGATCTGTCTGCGAAGCCACGGCCATTCGTTGTCCGTTTGGAGGTTCGATCCGTCTAGTAAACGGAGACACGGTAATGAAATTGAAGTGGCCCCAAATATTTGGTGTTTCACTCTCACTTGAGTTAGGCAAAGCCGTAACCGACCTCAAACCCTGCACTCAATGTGGACACTGGCCAATGCTCGGGATGTCTATTCCATGTGCTTCAAAGTATCGATTTCGCCCTGAAAGTGGGCCTCATCAGCAAAACATAGCTCTACAGGACAGGCAATCATCATTCATGTACAGTGTGTGCTGCACATTGTTCCATGCCACATAATCACAATAAATGCAACTCGTGGATGTTACAGCGCCAAACAAACACCAAGGTTGTTGCGACCTACTTCATTCTCAGCGCTGTGCGCGCGTGTCTCCTGAATAATTTACGAAGCGAGGCCAAAGGCTTCAAAATCGCAAATAAACGTGTTTTACCCTTCAAGAAAGGTAACCTTTTTTGTATGCAATGCAATACACGCGGCCACGACAGCTGTACCGCTGAATGATGCCATGCGCGAAGTATATGCACTCGGGGGATTCCCACCCTCCCTCCACCCCCAATGACACCCGACTCGTGGCTCTCCACTTGACTCAGCGAGCATTGCACATCATCCACATGTGCCAATACCCGTTCACGTCGTGGTATCAATACCTTTGAACGTTCATCCCATGAAAGAATCATTTGTGTGACCACGTGTTTAGGATAATCCAACAATTCCACCGCCGTAGTTCACCTTCGTAGGCAAAGGGCATAAAAGCGCTCGTGGGAACAAATACGTAGATACCTAATGCATTCGCCTCTAATCCATGAACATTTAGTGTGACGGGGCACATTCGCACGCCAAGGAATATAGGTGCATGCATGCGACGGCTTCCAATAGACACTTGTGCGTAGGGGGGCGAGTGATACCACCCATATGTCCAAAAAAGCAATTCCACAGCGACTCGCTTTATCCACAAAAGTAAAGGCGAGATGTTTGGGGTATACCTTACACAAATGCGTGTTCACATCCTGCACACTGAGACTCAAAGGGTGAACGGCGAAGCCGTCATCAATATAGCGCCATAATAGAATGTCACGGGGCAGGGGGGAGCGTCTCTCATATGCCCTAAGAACCAATTGGGCCCACGATGGAGCGCAGTTCGTTCCCATGGCAAAACCAATCAATTGCAAAAAGATGGCCACTCCCTCGTTGAGGAAGATGCAATGCGTGAACACTACATTCATGAGAAACTTTCCAAGGTACATATGCTCCTGGTAGTCCATATTCATATATGGGAACGATGTTTTCAACTCAACAAATTGTTCCCAAGGCATTTCGGCAAACAAACAATGTAGAAATACACGTTCATGGCTCGAAATGGGTAGAGCGTCGGATTCATGTTGAAGAAAGTAGGCGCGCCAAAAATCCATCGCCATGGAAACATCGCTCCAACGGAAATTCGTGTATAGACTCTCAAAATCGAAAGTGGATATGCACCATTCTCTCCCATCCGCCCCCCACCCCGGGTCAGAAGAAAATTTCCTCAACCTTTTGAGTAGGTCCAGCGTATCTAAAATGGGGGAGCAGAGGGGGTCATGGTGTCGATCTATCTTGAGCAAGATTGTGCCCATAGTGGCAAGTAGGATGGATGATGGTGTTGTTGCCCAACGAAACATGCCCACCACCGGTCGTGTTGGAAAACGCCCATTTGGTTTTAGGGCGAAACCCTCTTTATGTGTTTTTGCAAGCAAGTAGAAATTCGGGAGGCGGGGTTTATGTTGAAAGTCCAAGAAATTTTGTAGGAACTCCAACATCATCGGTGGCAAGAATGGCAAACACGTTTATTTGCGATTTTGAAGCCTTTGGCCTCGCTTCGTAAATTATTCAGGAGACACGCGCGCACAGCGCTGAGAATGAAGTAGGTCGCAACAACCTTGGTGTTTGTTTGGCGCTGTAACATCCACGAGTTGCATTTATTGTGATTATGTGGCATGGAACAATGTGCAGCACACACTGTACATGAATGATGATTGCCTGTCCTGTAGAGCTATGTTTTGCTGATGAGGCCCACTTTCAGGGCGAAATCGATACTTTGAAGCACATGGAATAGACATCCCGAGCATTGGCCAGTGTCCACATTGAGTGCAGGGTTTGAGGTCGGTTGCGGCTTTGCCTAACTCAAGTGAGAGTGAAACACCAAATATTTGGGGCCACTTCAATTTCATTCACGGAGACACGAGACGAGCAATGTGTATGCGGCATAAGAGACGAGCATACCTGTAGTTTATACCTGATTCATTGAAGTCTTTTTCGTTGATTTTCGAATTCTTGAATTTTTGATACTTCTATTAGTGTAGGTGGAATCTGTATGTTTATTTATTAATGTGTGTCTCGTCATTTTCAAGACTACGTGAGACATACGTTTATAATTCCATTATTTCTCCATTTTCCGGCGCTTCGCTAGGAGCCGCTCCTGCGCGCCGCCTTTTTATGCGTATGAATTTCTGGATTTAAAAAATCCAGAGATGACTATAATTTCTATAAAAATGTGCTTCTGATGCACAATTGGATTCTGCTCAGGTGTGTCGTTTCAGAAAAATTCTAGGCCGTCATTTGACGGATTTTGGTGTCGTTGCTTCGTTTTTGCGTGGATTCGTCCATAATTCTCCCATTCCTGCCTCTGCAGATACCCACGCGCAGCCTCGCTGAGTAGGCCGTGTTCGGGCCGAAACGCAGGTGCCTGGAGAGACTGAGCAGAACCCAAGACCCCACCAAGGGGCAATTTAACTTTTTCACGACTCCCTTCGCCCTAAGACAGGTCACAGGTCGCCAGCAGGTTTACGTGAACCCATGCGAGTGTGTATATTGTGTCTTGCGTTGGGTTTGTGTCGACGCTGCGTCTTGGAGGGAGGGATGCATATGCACATGTTTGACATGCTCCCATACTAACCCAACCAAGCCACAGGAGCCCCGGCAGCGCCATGAGCGCTGAGTCTTCTGTAGGAAATGTTACATACAGAGCAGCAAAAGAGCGCCAGCCATGGTGAGCGCTCATTTTTCAGTGTGAGGGAAACTGTAGGTATTTCAAAGTAGATGTGGAAACCAAGGAAAGGCCAAGAAAAAATCCCTTTTTCCTAAAATGCGACAGTGGTGGCCACCACAGCACAAGGGGGGAGTAAGAAAAAGTGCTTCTCCAATGCTTTGAGGCACACTCTAGTTGTATTAGAGATGCACTGAGCATCCATGCATTTTTATCTTAGTATTGGTCCCACCAAAACTGGTGATAACACATTTTGACCTATGGAACCAAACACCCAATCAGGATATGGAGTGGACCCCTTAATCCCCTTTCAATGTGAGGCAAATCATCTTTTCCTGAGTTGACTGAGCACTGACATATCCAAGGCAGAGCCTATGAATTTATCTATGTTTTTCCATGAATTCTTAGCTATCCTAGTGGTATGCACCCTAGGGGGCTGGACACCTCTTTTTGAGAGGTCCTGGGTTCAATTCCTGGTCAGCCTAGCTAAGTAGGAAGATCCCATGTGACATGGCAGTGACCTCATCGCCACATGCCCTGCCACCTCAGCACATATGGGACCCAAAACAAAGAGTGCACATCTCCTGAGATGGCACTATGGAGAGAGAGTGACCATGGGGCAGTTTTCTAACTCTTTTCCAAAACATTTCAGCTATCTTTGTGAATATGCACTCATTCGTGACCTGAGTTGCAGTTTCTGTGAATATCCAATCATCTTTCACTGTTTACACTGCAGCCCTTCATGCTTTGCTCCTGATTCTCTTCTCCTTGCATACTTCTGGCTTGGGCTATCCTGGATTGACTTGGATTTACTGTATTTCAACAAACAAAAGCTTTTCATCTCCAAAAACAAGCAGCAGGACACCCTGCAGCAACAACAAGCAGCGGGAGAAGCAAAAACACAGTGCTGAAACCACTATAAACTTTTCTGCATTTGCGATCTTTCAATTTGACTGTCCAAAGTGAAATCGGGCTACAATGCACGAAATTTCGATCTAAGACCAGATCTATAAATGATTTTAAAAGCCTCGTGTTGCTGCTTAATCGGAAAACCGCCGTCGTTTTGTTTTAGCACCGCTTTTCGATTTGACGGTTTTCAGCGCACTCAGCCGCCTTTTTAACCTCAAAAATGGAAAGAATCCCCCAAATTGACCAAAATGGCCCTTGATTTCGTCAAAATCCGATACAATAGGCCCGAGTTATGAATATGTCAATTGTATGCTATTTGCACCCTGTATCGCCAATCTTGCCCAATGCACCCTCCCTGTCCTTGCGCTGCTAGCTTAAACATAAGGCAAAGGAGTGTTTTTGCGTTTGTTTGACCGCCCGGCTCCATTTCCGACATAGAAAAGTGACCCGAAAATGGCTAAAAACGTAATAAGGCTTTTCTTTTGATGGTGCCTCGCACCAGCAAAGGAAAAGCCACACCAAGCACGAAAGACGAAGGATTCATTTAACCCTACTTTTCCACACCCTCCGCAACATATCATGTATCATTGCTTCATTGAAATTTCCTCAACATGCTCATCTTTCTTTGTTATAAATACGTGATCATGCAAATGCATATCGTGCAATCTGAATTCGTCGTCCGACAGATACCCTTCAGAGGCGATCACAGTCCGCACACTGCCCTTCCCCATCTCGCGGAGCCCCCCTCCGCTTGTTGACTGTGATGTTGAGCTCAAGGGTAAGGCTGCAGTAGGCAAGGTTTTTTTTGTTAAAGCATCTTCGTTTTTCTGGGGACTGAGACATCAGTACTGACAGAACTGGCCGAAGAAATTGATGAGATTCCAGCAGAGTTTGTGCTGTCATCAGAATCATACGTCACGACAACTGGCGTATGCGTTGATGTTTGGGTGGAAGGAGGGTTGATTTCATCATAAAGCATGCCGATTACTAAATCAGGAATGATGTTGGTTTTGTCACGTCCTGCAACCAGAGTTGCCCCCCCACAACCCACAACCCACAAAGGGAGGGAGAGGTCCTGGGGGTCCCACACCACCCCAGCTTCCCCGCTAGACCCCTCCCGGCCCCTTAAAAGATTGGGCTGAGATTTTGCTTCCGCACCTTTGGCGGAATTGATCCATGTAGTGCCTGCTTTGTACTCTGTCTTAGGCGGCTCAAGTTGCATGGTCAAAATCACACCAAATGCACCCAATTTGGACCATGCAAAAAAATAGTTTTTCACAAGCTCTGTTTTTTGAAAATAGAATATTAGTCCAAAGAAAGTATCTTTCTTACCATTTGTGCCATTTTGTGCCTTTTTTCGGACAGCCGAAAACAAAAAAAAACTATAAAAAGAATAAATAAATCTTATGATTTCAGTGGAAAATGATGTGCTTTTAGCGGAAATTGGCCAAGAAATACATTTTGCGTTCCCCTTGTTTTTTGGATGAACATGGTCTGTAGAAAAAATGATTGCAACATCATTTTCTGTTCTGCATGTTCATTGCATACCTGGAAAAATGATTTATTGATCGAATTCTATGCGCGAGGCCTCGCGCAATCAAGACCAAGGATCATTAAAACCGAAGCATGGCGGATTAAATATCAATGCAAAACATATGCAACATGTGGTTCAAGGGCTGCCCCATGCGCGAGGCCTCGCGCATAACTTACTAAACCAAAAACCTCACCCGATTCATTTTCCTTTGGAAAGACGGCTTCAGGGTCGAGTGGTCTTAGTACCTACCCCACGGTTTGATTTTTGATTTGCACTGCCTGAAAAAAGAGTTATAGGTTGTGACTTTCAAGTTCTGGGACTGCATTGCAGTCCTCATTGCGCGAGGCCTCGCGCAAAAAAAGGCCCAGAAAATATATTCTTTGTACCATTGTGATGGGTTCTCATCTGATAGCGCTTGTGCACAACCTTCACTGAAGCAATGAGTACCTAAATTGTCGTTGAGTCATTGAAATTTACCAGAAGCTTGCCCCCCCCGGAGGCGGAAAAACTCTTTTTGGGCTTGGTCAGCCCCTGCGCCTGGCAGACTGCTTCCCCCGGGGCACCTTCTTTCTCCAGGTATCGAACATCATCTTGATAATTGGTGTCGTTTGCACTACATTGCATTTTACTCTCCAAAAAATCAGTTTTTTTGGCCCAAACAAACGCTCAAAAAAGTGCCACGCATGGCAAATTCATATTTTCTTTGCACATTTTACTTTGATCTATAGTCAACAACGGAAGGATCAATTTTTCTTCAGCCAAAGCTACAAGGGGGGTCCCTGTCCAGCTCAGCGTCATCTGTTGAGTGGACATGCTTCATGTGTTACAAGTGATACTCTTTTTTTTGCTTGACACTCCCCATAAGTTGTGGCAGGTGTGCATCATCAGCAATGCTGAAGGATGCACCCTGTGCAACACCTCCAACGTATGTGCTCCTTTTGTTAGGAATGCAACAACATTTGAAATGATTTCTTGAGTCATCAATTAGATTTGCAAGGCTTGTTTAGAGCACTGAATGTCCGCCCGCGTAAACATATTGTACAATGTGATCAAGTCAAGGGTGCCTGTAATGTCACTCCAGTGTAGGCGCTTGCTTGATTCCTCAATTCTACCATCATTACCTGACTTTGGAGGGGCAATGGACTGCTCCTTGCGCGAGGCCTCGCGCAAGGAACAGTCCATTGCCCCAAAAAATGCATTTTTTGGACCCATCAGGACCAAGAAAAGGCCAAAATTCCTTACATAAGAGTTCTTTTGGTGTTCCAAAAACGGCTTGATTTTTTGCAAGCCAAAGAATGGTTCTTTTGATGTTTTTTCAGGCCGTGTATTTTGGGCACTTTCTGTCGTTTTATACCATGCAACTTGAGCCGCCTAAGTCTGTAGTGCATTTCTTGTTCTGCGGTTGTTACCTCCGTTTGTCTGTTGCATTTTGAGTCCCTGTACTACAGCTATGGCATCTATGTTCATGAAGTGGAGGAAGCTACATGGGACGGCAGAGCATAGAGAGCGAGGCTGCGCATACAGATTCATCAGGCTGCAGCGGGAGCGGGGCAGATTGGTTGGGACTACCGCAGGACATGGAGAGCAGGACAGCAGCAGAGGACATCTTTTGGGCTTACGGCAGTGCACGCATGGAGAGCACACAACAGTATGCACAAGCCAATGAGAATGTGCCGTGGTTTCGTAAGGGGTGGGAATACGGGGAAGGGGGACAGGCAGGGTGTGGGCTGGAGGTGGGGGCAGCGCAGCAGGAAGGCGAGGAGTGGGGTTAGGGCTCTGGAGGTAAAGGACCCGAAATATTTGAGTAGCAACAGCTGAAAAACAGAAAAAGAATGTGGCAACACCTTGGTCAGCCGCATCCAAAAACCTCAAAAAGCCGAGACCAAGCAATGTACATTCAGAAAATGTAGACCAAAATCTGTCCTGCCTTTCGCACTTTCATGCGAAACAGCGTGTGCTTTGGCTCATGGATATTCCATGAGAGCGGTTGCTGGGGCCTGAGGCAGAGACGTGCATTGCACCTTCTTGCATTCCTTGCAGGCGTTGTCAGGGTTGACGCGGCCGTAACCCCTTCTACTCCTCCGAGCACAGCACGAACCGCAAATCGTTCGCTTGCACTGTCGGCACCAGTGGCGGTGACGAAACACTCCGAAGGATGCTTGCCATAGTGCACAATCAGCCGCGGTCCTGTCCCATTCCGGGACCTCCATGCCTGGCACTGGCTGCCTCGTGTCTTCCTCCACTGCACTTTGGTGGCGCTCTAGCTTGTACTTTTTACTCTACTGGTACTTGCGCTTTTTGAGGTAGGCGAGTCCCAACCAGATGCATATGCCCACAGAGCCGGCGTAGCCCAGGTAGATGACACCGTCCACGGCCAGTTCGCCGAACAGCCAGAATCCCAGTACAACCAAGGCTGCCGACCATGAAAAGTGCACCAGGCAGTCCGTCACTAAGGCTTCGATGAGAAAAACCGGGAACATAATGGCAAGCAGAATGCTGAGAACTGGTATCATGAAAATAGAGATGAAAAACTGTGCGATCGGATTTTCGTCCTTCACAGAGCTGAATAATTGGTCTGCCACCTGCTGCATCCTGCGCCTCACCCCTTCGTTCAGCTCCGGCAGGCCTCCAAGTACAGCAAAGATAAGCACAAAATATGTGACCAGTCCCACACAGAACATAATGGCGTGCCACAGAAAAAGAGCCACATAACCTGGCCCTTTGGCGATCGAGGCGACCAAGAGGAGAGCACAGAACACCAAAACGCCCGGTGCGACAAGGTTGGTTTTGGCTTTGGTGGCCATGAGACGCTTTGGCAGGGGCAGAAGACCAGAGAAACCGAAACTGTGAAATGAATGCAGGTTCAGCCAGCGGCAATTGTCAGGGCCCTCATAGTGCCGCTGGACAGTGGGGTCCCACACACAAAATGCCCCCAAAACAGCACTTGAGCCACAGGAACTTTTGTCACATGGCTCCTTGGGAAAGTGGACTAAGGCTGAGTAGATGGGCTGCATTGATCGCCAACATTCTCAACTAAGCTTACTTCCAACCCATGGGGCTCATGGTGGTGGGGGCCATGCTTGGCTAGCCATCCTCACCATTTGGGCACACTCATGGGGGGCGCTCAGGTGCAGTCCTTGACCCCGTCACCCCTTAAACATTTTGGCCCCTCAAAGGGGGGGGGGGGGGGCAAAAACCACCCCCTTTCTTCGAGCTGCTGTGGTGTCCAGGGAATATTTGGACCCACGCACCCTGTGCAGCCACCTCCCGGTCCACTCACCCCCAAGGAAACCTGGTTGTTCATCTCATAATGACCTCATGTCTTCATAAAAAAACCTTGCTATGAACAAAGTGGCAGGGACACGGTGGCCTAAGGGGTTAGCATACAACAACAGAGGTCTCCACTCTGCCTCCTTACCAACATAACCTACATTACCCCTGCCTTCTCAGGGGTCCCCAACAGGGGGATGAGAAATCAGAAATGGCGACATAACCCCTGCCATTTTTGGGGCCCACGGAAAATGGTAAAACGAAAACCTCAGCATTTTGAGTATAAACACATGGGGTGACCGGTTTACCAACCCCTTCAAATGGGGCACCAAAATATTCCGGCGCCTGTGGGGCCCGCCAACTTCTCCATATTGGCCTGCACTGTGGTCAGGACGTTTTAAACATTTTGGCCCCCAGGAGGGGGGGGGGGTCAGGGACTACACCTGGGCGCCCCCGCGGGCACACTAGTGAAAAATTGCCCAAGCTACCCTCTACCAATTGAGACTCACGCCGAGCCCATGAGAGAAACAAACACAGAGTGTGCACTGTGCATAGCACCGCGCGCCAATTCTTCCTTGCTATTTTACGCCCTTCTAGCAGATTTCGAGGGTGGTAGGGATGCGGTGGACTAAGGGGTTTTGCTTCGACACCAGCCCTGTCCCTCCCTCACACCGCATTGCACAGTCATTCAATGCATCTGTCTCCAGCCTGCCATGTACAGCTCTTACCATGCCACAAACAGAGAAAATTCTGGGATAGGGATGGGCAAAACATATGTTTTTGGCAAAACATTGGTTAGCATACAACAACGGATGCCTCCACTCTACCTCCACACCAATGTCACAGGGTGCTAATTCTTGTAAAATGCCCTAGATGGTGCTGCCTGAAAAATGTAACTCGTGTACAAAAAAATCGTCAAGTCGTGTATTCTTTTTTGCGGTAAAGTCATGTAATTTTCCGGGGGATGTTTGCCTGTCGCGCGCCCGGCGCATGCCCAGTGCGCTACCTTTGTATTGAGTATCTTATTTCTAGCCCCAAATTTATCCTCACCTTGGGAAGTCCCCAAGTAGACCGCACTAGACCGCAAACCTTCCCTGCAAAGCACGTTGCATAAGCCGAAATATGAGAATTCAACAACACAAAATGTCACTCCCACCACTACCCTGCCATGGTCATAAACTGGGTGCAAAGGATGGGCCAAATTCTTAGACAAAGCGAGAAGGTACTCCAAGTGGTTTGGTGAGGGGGAGGAGGGGCAAAAACAGGCACGGGTGGAGAATGGTAAAAAAAAGATGCCCGGCGCGTGCCCGGTGCGCTAATACTCCCCCCCTATGGGTGGTGCCACGGGGGGAGTTGTCGCACGGTGCGCGCACGCTGCGTGCACGGTGCGCACATGGTTCAATGTTTTTGGAATATTCACCCAGCTTCTACCCCGTTGAACAGCCCCCACAGAACCACAACCAGGGTCCCAATTTCTGCAACTTGCAGCGCTTGCTGGCATACCAGGCATTTTTATTTTTTGTTCTAATGCTTGTCACAGGTCCCAAGTTCCAGGCTCCCAATTTCTGCAGCTCTCGCTAGCATATCAGAAACTTCTAATTCTTAGCCTGACCCGGCAGTGTGCGTCGTCTTTTTGCAGCCTGCTGGTCCTTCTTGTGCTCTTTGTTGAAGCGCAAACGCCAAAACTCTGCAGCTGTAGTGCACGTTTTGAACCCCCCACTCTTTTTTTTGGATCCTTGGGTTTGTGGTGACCCAGTTGCAGCACGGAATCTTTTTAATGACAGCAGGAACCTCGGGAAGATCAGGATATACAGCATGGCCTTGCTTCCAAAAATTGAGGTGTGCTTTTCTGAAATTCTCCATGAAGACCTGGCGTTCCAAAGGTTGGGTTGCAAGCATTTTAAATTTATCTGGTTGTACGGAAACAAGGAAACATGCCCTAGCCTGATGCATAAAATCCTTCTCGCACACAGTGAACGGTTGTGCCCAAGCGGGAGGGGACGAGACACACAGAGAGGGGTTTATTTTCAGTGCAGTCTCCACCACGCTCTCTCAAACCCTGTGAGTGCCACGGCGTCGTCTCGCAGCCCCCCCCTTCTGGGCGAAGAACCCCTCCCCTCTTACCGTAGCACTCAGCCAACATAATGCACCGTTTAATAGAAAGAAAGGAAAATTTGGAAAAGGAAATTTTCAAAAAGGGGGCAACCAATGGTCAACCAACAGCCGAATAGCTGTCCTGCATCCACAACAACCATGAAGAACCCAATTTTGTGGAAAAAAATCGGGCGTCCTGGATCTGGGTAATGGACAGT
Organism: Eutreptiella sp. 'Long Island Sound 2002'; assembly: GCA_964036045.1. Classification (NCBI taxonomy): domain Eukaryota; phylum Euglenozoa; class Euglenophyceae; order Eutreptiales; family Eutreptiaceae; genus Eutreptiella; species Eutreptiella sp. 'Long Island Sound 2002'. The sequence continues at coordinate 3,727,725 of OZ038401.1, forward strand.
ACCCAAAAGTATGCACGGTGCGTGCATGCATCAAGCAACACCCCCACAGTGCACGCATTGGCACCAAATGATGATGCAATCCCACCCCAAAACACATACGAAAGATTTTTATCTTTGTGATCGGGCAATGGTGTAACATGAAGAGTTTCTGCGCCGTTGCAAAATGTGTTTGCATGCTAAAAGCCTGGGCAGAGTGTGTTGCGAATCAGCCAAGTTGGTACGCTGCTTGTGGCCATTTTCTGTAGAAATGTGGAAACGTGAAATGACGCATGTTTTGAATGGTGCTGCAGGAGCAAAATGCACAGGTTTCTGAGGGGAAAAGATCCAATTTTCAAAAATTTCACCCGCCGCTGAACAACCTGAAAAATGCCACAAAAGCCCTAAATCCTGACTGTGGAAACCAACACCTCATTACAGTGCCCCCCCCCCATTTTTTTGGCGTAACATTGAAAAATCCCCCCCCCCCCCACTGTGTCCGACGATCAATTTTGTCCTCAAACAATACCATCCGAACGGGAGTGTTCGATGGACACACCGTTCGGGTTCGGTGTGCAAGACAATATTGCGAAACGGTGGTAACACATCCCTTGGCACAAGACACCCAGCCTATTCAAAGTACCCCCCCCCCCCTGTATAAGCTACGCCAAAGTCCCAAATTTATACGGTCCCACTGTAGCTTGGACACGGGCGTAGCTTGCGCGCAACACATACAACTACCAACACCGGGCACCCAGATTCAAAAAGAGAATATTGCATGGTGAGCAGGTGCAAGAAAGGGGCATATAATGCACAAACATCCCAAAAATCAGAGCTATGTGGGTTCAAGTGGCAAACACTCACAACAAATGTGTCCATGACTCTATGTGACTCGCAAATCCGTCACCAAACCCATGCCTTATGCGGCTGCACTACGTTTGGTACCGAATTAAAATTAGGCCCCAAATTAATACGGTCCCTACGCCTACTGTAGCTTGGACAAGGGCGTAGCTTATCTGCAGAGCGGTGGAAAGTCCAGCAATACGTCCCCACTGACAGACGTATGCCCTCATCAAGTATCTTGCGGCGCAGCCGCGTCACAGATGTTCACACTGTCCAACTCGGCGCCGTCAGGCACCAACACGTATTGTTCACAGTTCCACCAAGGCGCCGTGAGGCGCCGCCACAGATTGCTCCACCCTCCTGCCCATCAGCCTGGGATTATCGCTGACATCCGTGCTGTAGTCATCGCTGTCCCCCCACCCCAGCGAGCCCAAACTCGATGCTGGTCTTGCCTCGGGCGCCCCCTCCTCCCCAAGCAGGCTCCCTGTGCTATGCGAATACTCACTGTCGCTGGCCTCCCCCTCCCTAGAAGACATTTCCTCGAGCCCCAACTCCTCCCATTGCTGCTCAAGGCGGCGTCGTTTAGGGAGGGAGTCCTCATTATACGGATGTTGCAGTCTCCCCTGTTTTGCCATCTTGTCTGCCTCCTCATTTCCCGCCAACCCCCAATTGCGACGGCACCCATCGCACCTGGAGCCGGTCCCCTGCGAGCTCCCGCTCCGCCAGGACTGACATCCACAGTTCCTTGTGCTCCACCTCCCTCCCTGACACCCTCCACTGATGGCGCTGCCACTTACTGGACCACTGCGTGATCCCTTTGAAGGGCGTAGCTTATACAAGGGGGGGGGGTACAAAGCGATGGAGGCCTCCAATTAGTGCTTTTCAGAGTAGAAGCCCTTGTTGCGGTCCCGCTCCATGCGGAAAAGTTGAACGTGCTCCCTGGGCTTGGGGCCCTCCTTGTTCTTGGCACAGGCAGAAGTGGCAGCCTAATCTGGCTTGGGGACCTTTGGGACAGACAGCGCTTGTCTAGCACCTCCTGGGCAGGTGCAAGCAGAGAATCAGTCATGGTGGGCAATAGAGGTCCTGTACTTGAGCGACACCATTCCCTCACATCCTGCTTTACAAATTCGCCCACCATTACTGCAAGATACATCACAACAGCCCCTCATTTCCCCAATCTTTTAGCCTCAAACCTCGATTCTGAAGCCCGGTACATAATTAAGTACGCAATTAATTATGTCCTCAAAGAATACGGTCCGAACGGAAGCGTTCATTGGACATGGCATTCGTTGGACATGGGGGGGGGGGGGAAGACATGTTTCAAATTCAAATTTTGGGTGAAAAAAAGGGAGGGAGGGGTAAATTTCGATTTTTCGGGTGTTTCCGCACAGCCCGCACAGCGCCAAACAGCAATTCTACTTTCCAATGACCACCCTAGAAACCACCTGACTTCAGGGACGCACACATGCACCAAAGCATGGGAGCCCTTAATCCCAAGTCAACGGGTCACCCCAAAGCATGGGAGTCCTTAACCCCAACTCAAGGGGCCATGTTGAAGCATGGGAGTCCATCAACATCAGAAGTGGCTACCCCAAAATAGGCCATAGCCTACTTTTTGCACAGCATGAGCAACGCCCCATTCCCCCCTTAAACCACCTGAAAAAATCAGTTATCCAACCATTCCCTCTAAACCCCCTGACAAAAAGCGTTATCCAATTACGAAGGGGCTGAAGGGTCAAAATGGGAAAATTCACCGGAGGGGATCATTTTGACTCCCCAAATGATATTTTTACAAAGGGCCCCACAGCCAATTCCATACATTGGGGTATGCGGCGCGAGTACCCTCATAAAGGGAGTTCACACCTGCGCTTAATCAAACAATCCTCTTTGAGGTGCGTTCAGATTGTTTGTGCCGTAATCTGGCCCCGCGCAATGAGGATGCACAAAAGACGGGGCAACCACTAGTCTACAAAATCGACCCTACTGAATGGGGAGCAGCGTCATGGCAAAAATGTGGAGCCACAAAACAAAAGACAAGACTTTCTGAAGGGCCAACGCTGTGCAAATGGTGGACCAGTGGAGCTGCGAAGGGATTGGGCTGTGCAGCCTGTCGGTCCAGTGAGAAGCTGCAACAGATACTGAATGAGCACGTTGACACAACTGATTTGACTCGCCACAACAGCGCTTGTTATGTCACCAGACTGCATCCGTGCATGGGTGCTGTCCCCACAGTGAGGCATGCCATGCGAATGGTTTGCATAAATCATCTTCCTCATACCCATGAGTGAGGGGTGCACAGGTAAGGGCAGATCAAAGAAGAATAGTGTCAGTCAGGGACGTGTCGGGGACAGGTTGCAGGGGGAGGGGAAAGCTGGATGTTCTGCCACTCAAAGAGGACGGTGGCAGAACATAGACCCCAGACCCCAAAACGCCACAATGAGTACTCTGCATCTGAGAGCAGTGCATGTGAGCCACAGCCGGTACACAACACACAACCAAACCTGTACACACCAACAAGTGCATCTACGGTAAACAAAGAACTCCTCAGGCCTACCGAACTCCGGCCCTTGGCTTAATACAGAAATACTACCCACACACAGTTGGTTGTCCCTGGGTACCTGATACACATAACTTAATGGCTAACAGTGTATCACTGTGGACTGTAGCTGGGAAACAAGAGAAAGCATCACAAACCCGCTAAAACAAACATGCAACTACTGACAATGGGACTACCTCAGCAACATGGTATCTACTACTAAGTGACCACTGTGAATCAGTAGTTGTGTCTCAACACACAAGAAAATCAGTGTGGGCATAGTGTTAAATGTGGTGTTGGTAGGTTTAGAGAAATATGGTCGGTTACTCTGCCATATATGCGTACCCACGTCTTAATAGCAATATGTCCCCAATCTGGTGCCCCCCCCCCCCCCAGGGCCACGACGGTGCAGGCGGAGCAAAAACACAGGAAAAACAAAGGTCAGGCTCCAAATCAGCTGGCCTACACATGAGGTCAACATTTACAGCTGAAGCACAGAATAGCTTCGGCCTCGGGAATTGCTTTGGTCACAGTGCAGAAGAAATCAAACCATATCATGGATCAGCAGTGCACAATCAAACTCAAGGGGGAATCCTTGCACTGCAAACTACTCGTAGACTGTACCCCCCCCCCCCCCAAAGCCTCCAGACCAATCGCTTCCAAACGCCCTCAAAACCTGGCCACCCCGACAAGCCCGGCTCTGAACAATGGTCCCCCAGATTCCCTTACCACAATCCACATAACCCCCGCCCCCCGGCCCTTGCACAAGCACGCTGAAAGTCAGGAAAAAAAAACGGTCAGGCAGGGTCCCGTGCTTAGACAAGCCTGGGCCACACGCGGTACCAAAAGAATGCATGTGGCGAACACCTGCCCGCACCTGACCCCAGCCGCAATTGTCGCAACAGGGCACCAGAACAGATGGCGAAGGCAAAGTTCAGCAGGTTCTGAACGTCCTCACTGCCCATCACATGATCCAGCCCCCTTTCCCCTCTACAACCAGAGCACAACCGCGTCGCGTTACATTTCTGACCACAAAGACTGCGGCCAGAAGAAGAAACCGGGAAAACGACGATCAGGAGGGGTCCTGAGCTTGGACGAGCCAGTGCTTTGGCAAAGGGGGGAAGGTGGGGACTGTGTCACAAGATAGGGAACTTGATAAACTTGGTTCCATTCCGACAATCTTTCAGCCCATCGAATCTGAGCAGCACTTTTCTGACATGGCGATGCAACCCCCTGCTGTATCGGGGAAATCCGAAATGGCTCTGAAACCCTTGCTTTTTTTTTTTTGACGAAGCTGCAATAGTTCTGCAATAGTTCTGCAGCAGTACGAGTAAATCTCGGGATCTAAGTACACTCTCAGAACATACCATAGCTTCTTCCCCTGTCAAGGACAGGGGTCAAGGATGACAAAGAAGGAGCAACTTATATTCCTACCTTGAGTATACCTGCAGAGCGGCTCTGAAACCCTTGCTGTACCCAGAAAACGGCGCAAACTCTGCTGGGGGTGCCCACAAATGAACTCCAGATAAATTGCACTCCACTCACGCATGGAATAGCTGGTCCCTCACGTTTGTTTGGATCTGGATAAGAGTGTGGATTGGCCGTAAGACTGACGACGGTGGTCAGCCACTTGGCGCCAGCGGAAAATCCGCATCATGCAACGGGGGGGGCTTGCACAAAAGGGGGGGGGCGTGTTTTTAGGGTGACAAATGGCACTGCATGCCCCGTCATCGATGGAGCAAATTGATGGTGCTGGCGCAATGCAAACACAATGCCTGCGGTATGTGACACATGGTGCGGCAGAGGTTGGAGGAGGGTGTGCCAATCAGAGTTTGTCTCGGTTGGTATGTGTGTGTGGGAAGGGGTGGGGCAGGGCGCTGGGAGGTCAAACGTGGGGCGCCGTACACATGCACAGACATACCACACACAAACATGAATCAGCACAGATCGACAGGGTAACATTGTTTGAGGGAGGGGCCATGAGCAACGGATACTGAGCTCGCATACACCCCCGTGACACAGGCAGTTTGGGGGGGGGGGGGTATTGGCGGTCCCCCGCCGAAACAATGCAAGAAAGTGGCATGACCACAGGCGTGCAAGCGGTCATGGCGAGCACAACTTCACCGAAGGACTGCTGACTTGGACCAGACTTTTTCGGTCCAATTTTGTCACCATCCACAACATTCCATTATTTCGCATGCCTGCTGGGCACTCTCAGGGTTTCCCGAGGTGAGGATAACTTTGGGGCTAGAGATAAGATACTTAATACAAAGGTAGCGCGCCGGGCATGCACTGGGCAAACATTAAATCCCCCAAGTAGACCGCACTAGACTGCAAACCTTCTCTGCAAGGCACGTTGCTTAAGCCGAAATATGAGAATTCAACAACACAAAATGTCACTCCCACCACTTCCAACCACCACCCTTGCCATTGTCATGAAGTGGGTGCAAAAGTGGGCCAAATTCTTAGACATGGCGAGAAGGTCCTCCAGATTGTTTGGTGAAGGGGGGGGGGTGGGGGCAAAAACAGGCACGGGTGGGGAATGGTCAAAAAAAGATGCCTGGCGCGTGCCCGGCGCACTAATTTTCCCCATCCACACAACAGATATGGCAGAAGCGGGACGCATGGAAATGGTGTGTGGCAGGTGTGCAAGAGGACTGTAGAGCCAATGTGAACCTGTACAATGCGCAAGGACCACAACGTTTCGCCGTTTGGCCGGAGGGTGGGCGCTACACGAGGGAGGCCACCAAGCAACTTCATCAACAACAGAGGGACTGCACCAGCGCGTCCGCATTCTCGAAACGCAGCTCCTCCGTCCCATTACAGTCCAGACCCCCAATCACTGTCGGCCAATCCCGTGGCGAACAGGGGGTCTATCATCCCCCCCCCCCCCGTCCAAACAACGGAAAAGTTCCAACCAGCCGCGGAAACAACGCCTCGTGTTGTTTAGACAAGGGGGGTAATTGATAAAAGGTAAAGTAGGACATGGTTCCAAAAACTGCGGAAACCACACCCCGCGTTGTTTGGACAAGGGCATTGTTTGGACAGGGGGGGAGGGCAGGGCGGTCCTTAACAGAAAAAAAAAGTGTTCCTGTGCACAGTTTTCCCAAAAAGCCCCGTGGGCACACCATGTGTTGGCGGTGGGTGGTTGGCGGTTGGCGGTTGGTGGCGGTTGGTGGCGGTTGGTGGTGGTTGGCGGCAGTTGGTGGTTGGTGATTGGTGGCAGTGGTTGGTGGTTGGCGGTGGTTGGCGGTTGGTGGCGGTGTGGCGGTTGGTGGTTGGCGGTTGATGGTCCCATGGGGCGGTCCCTAAGGGCGGTCCTTTCACAAAAAAAAATTAATCCCTTAAGGACCCCCCTCGGGGTGGGTGGGTTACATGTCGAAAGTGTTCAAGGGGAATCTACCCTCAATGCCGCAGTGACGCGCCCGCCCCTGCGCGCAAAGCGATGGGCGAATGCGCCCATACCTTTGTACCCGTACGTTTGTCCGGGCCATGCCACACACGTGTGTTGTGCCTCATCCCGCGGCGCAACCAAGTCTCATTTGGGGTAATAGCGATGCACCCCCTTCAGACTGCAGAGTGCATTGCCTCGTTTGGAAGTCCGCACTGGCGTGCGCGGGCACAGTTGGAGCTGGGAGCCGCAGAACGCACTCATTGGGCGCTGAGACATGGCATCGGCAACAGACAGGACAGGGGCAGGGATGTATTAGAAGGGGGGGAGGGGGGTTTGGCTGGGACCCCCTCCTCCCAGGGTCCCCTGATGGTCCCCGCCGAAGGCGGGCCGAAAAATTTTAAGCGGAAATCCTCTTGGCACCGAAGGCGCCTAAGCAGAAAGTTTGGCTGTCAGCCTCAAACATTGGAAGGGGAGGAGGGGGGGAAGGGGGGTACTCCCCCTCCTACGGTGTACGGCACTTCTAATACATCACTGGACAGGGGCACAGATGGAATGACCAAGAAACTCCTCCTCATGCACGGCAGTGTTTGGTGGCTGGCGAACCGTTTTACCTGAGGTAGAGCGAAGGGTCCTGGGGAAGGGGAGGGGTGTGACCCCCCCCCCCCCCCCCCGAAGCACCGCCCTGGGGCAAAGGTGCAGGTTCGGTCGTTTACTGCACACTCTAAGCCGGGGTAGGGGTAGGGTGAGGGTGGCAGGGGCGGCTGGCCGCCTGCCACAACCACAAAACCAAATAGGATATACCCCCCCGTGCGGAGTCGTGTGGGTTACGCGCTGTTGTGGGTCACAGGCAGACACGCAATCTCAGCAAAACAAAATCCTCATCAGTGGTACCAGAGGCGCCTTACCCCCCCCCCCCCCCACGTTTGCACAAGCACGGCCAATGTCCCAGAACACGACGGACACACAGCTCCACGGTGCTTCTACGAGGCTGTGCCTGCGACATTGATGGGCGGGCGCGCGTATCGATGGCGACACGGCCCCCCATCACATCCGACCCAATCCAAGTGGCCCTCACACCAGCACACGCGGCTCCAATGGGCCGGGGGGCGTACCCCCCCCCCCCATTGACCTAGCTACGCAAAAATCCCAAATTAATATGGTCCCTACGCCTACTGTAGCTTGGACAAGGCCGTAGACACCCAGGTTCAAAAAGAGAAGATTGCATGTTGAGCTGGTGCAAGAAAGGGGGATATGGTGCACAAATATCCCCAAAGTCTGAGGTATGTGGGTTCAAATGGGCAAACACTCACAACAAATGTGTCCATGACTCTATGTAGCTAGCAACTTTGTCACCAAACCCATGTCTAATGTGGCTGCACTACACTTGGTACCGAATTAAAATTGGGTCCCAAATTAATACGGTCCCTACGCCTACTGTTGCTTAGACAAGGGCGTAGCTAGGACAAGGGGGGGGGGTACACACATATTTTGGCCCCTGGGTCCTCCCCCCCCCCCTGGGGCTGCGGGCCTAGGGCCGGGGGTCTGGAGGTGGGGGGTGGGCCGCGGCTTCCCGGTGACTTTCGGGCGCTGAACTGCCTAACCCAAGGGTGCGCTTGGGTGTCTCTGTGCACGCTACCTGCGTGAAACATGACCAAAACAGACCGGGAGGAACGGGGGGGGCGCCGACTTCCCCTTCGGAGGAAGAGGGAAATGCGGTTTGACATACACGGATCGAAGCGCCTCCCGAGGGGCATCCCCTCAGGAGGGCGGCTGACAAACATGGGGGGGCCTGGTGCGTCGCGGATGCTGCACCCAACCAGGAGGTCGCCACCGAGATGGGCAGTAGAAACAGGCATCAGCTGACGGGTCGGGCATCGGAGGACAAAAGACAGGACACGCACTGAAAAGCGTACGTATGTACGCACGCATGCACGCGTGGAGATGTACGTACGCATGTACGTATGTATCCCCGGTTCTGTGGGTCCTCCGTCAAGCTGTGGACAGGCAGCCCTGGGGCCCACGGCACCGTGGCGGGCGGGGGGCAAGCACTCGGTCGTGGTGGCCGGGAACACCAGTAGACGGCATGATAACTGATCAATGACTCTGACTGGGGCTATGTATGTCCGTATGTATGTCTGTATGTAGGCAGGGGGGGTGGCGCCATATTATAGAGGAAGGCCTGTATGGGTCCAGGGGTGGGCGCCCAGCGGAGGGGGCCTGTGCCAAAAAGGATGTCTGATGAGAATCATCATGACTGCACTGGCCCCCCTTGAGTATCGTCAACCTGTATGTATGTATGTAGGCAGGAAAGGGGGCTGGGGGTCACCATATTATAGAGGAAGGCCTGCATGGGTCTGTGGGCTGCCTGGCTCGACTGTATGTAGGCAGGTAGGTATGCATCGGATCGAAGACAACATGCACCGCGCATCATGTCCCACAATGTCAGTGTGTCTGACATCCGGAGGGCCCAGGATTCAGAAGGCGTAAACCCCCTCGAAGGAACGCTGGGCTATTGCACGTGTGCACAAGTGGCAGGCAGTGCAAAGCGCAGGAAGAAATGTGGCTCGTCAGTGGCCTACAAGACCATAGGTACCGTTCTGTCACAAGAGTGACACATGAAGATGCCCGTGGGCAGTGCACTGAGCGGACAAAGGCGGGGGCAGTGCAGCGGAACGTCCCAACCACCGCCATGCGACGCCCCCCGAATCCAACTGTCGATCACCTATTGAGTTGACTGCCAAGTGGAGACGCTGTAACCCCCGCCCCCCGGGGCCGAGGACCCAGACGGATTGGTGTAGACGCATCCAGTCGGGGGGTTGAAGAGCATAAAACAGAAAAATCATGGCACCCGTCGGCAAAGGTGTCCACGCAGGTCCCTGTGTGAGGCATGTGCCATGAGGCGTAAACATAACCCCACCCCCTGTGTGACATTCCGTGGGGTTGTTGTTTCTTTACGGGGCCCTGGACGGTCACCCGTTCTTCCCTTCGCATGTTGCGTCGGGTCGCTGCGTTCTGTCGGCCACTGCGGCCGGTGCTCTTGCTGGTGTCGTTTCCGCGTTCGCGGAGCCCAGTGGTTGGTGTGCCGGAGCTGTGCTGGATGTGGCGGGATGTGCCGTTTGCGCGTCAGCGGCGCCCAGTAGTTGGCGTATTGGGGGTTGTGTTGGTTGTTGTGGGGGTCGTTTGACCCCCTCCACGCCTGCCTTGTGCCCGTAATCCCCTTCTCTTTGGGGTGGCGGTGTGCCAACCACCATTGTCAACCCCAAACGGCCTCCGGCTGGTTCGTACCCTCCAAACCGCTTTTCCAACGGCCCGTCATCGCTCTTGCAACCATTCCCCTCGCATCGCTGCCCTCCTTTCGCCCGCCCTCTACGCGCATCCCATTACTCCTTCCAGAACCCAGCCCTTGCTGTTCGTCTTCGGGGTTCTCTCCTCATCTTGCGTACGCTCGGGGGCATCGCACAAAGCGGTGCAGGCTGCAGTCTCGAACCGCCAGACCCCAACCACAAGCCCCCAGCAACGGAGAGCCAGACTCCGAGGATCTACTTGGGGCCAGCCTGGGGCACTCATCCGAGGCGAGGCAGTGACGTGTCATACATCGAAGGGCGGTAGTGGCGTGGCCCCGTTTGGGGGCCAGAAGCGGGCGGCTGCGGGATCGGGGGCAGTGGAAAGTCCTGGCCACTCCGGCGCCTGGGCACTGGGGCTCCGGTGCCGTACTCAAAGGTCAGGTTTTGGGGCGGATGGGCGCTCTGCGTTACGAACGCCAGCCACTCTTGCAGTCCGAAGGTGTTCACGGGTTGCTGAGGGTAGACCTGATGTGCGCATGCGTATGCCATGCATCAGCGGGGCCCATGGGGGGTCGGGAGCAGCACACAGGAACCTGCGCATGCACGCACACGCTTTGGGAACCAACCAAACACACAAACACGCGCACAATGGGAACCACAAACAACTACAACAAGACAGCAAAGTGGTGAGACAAGAAAACTCCTCAGGAGCTGCAGAGCAGCCATAGGCATTGCTCAAACACACAGCGCGCGCACACACACACACTGCGTGAGGTGAGATCAAGCGCACAGCGGAGGCACGGCAGTGATCGTCAAAACAACTCGTCAGGCCAACATCAAAGTAAAGTCATGGAGGCTAGGCGCGCGCGCGCACACACACACACACACACACACACACGCACACACACACACACACATACACACACACACACACACACACACACACACACACACACACAGTCGACGGGACCACACAGTCGACGGGACAAACAGGGCACTGGTCAAGGAGGCCTGAATGCGGAAAACCAGGACATCCCTTCCCTGCCCTCAGCGCTGCCCGAGGTTACTCATGGGGAGGGGTCTCCATCAAAACATCAGGCTTGGCCACCGACCTTCCTCCCTCCCCGTGCCCCTGCAGGTACACACACACACACACACACACGTTGAGAACCGCGAGACAAGAACGAAGCAAGAAAAGCGGTTGAAAGAAAACTCCTCAGGAAAAGCAGAGCTGTCCTAGACGTCTTTCCGTCTGGTGAAGATGACAGTGACTGAGGCATGTTCAGTGCTGGGCAAAGCAAAAGCTCCCTTCTGCAGACCACCAAAGCAGCTCACGGAGGAGCCCGTGTCCTACCGAAGCCACAGCCTATAATTATCGTGTGCAAGGTGCAACCATCCCCCCCCCCCCCCCCCACACAGACGCACTGAGTATTGCCATCCAACCGGGTGGTGTTGGGTGTGGAGCTCCGTACGACAGGGTCCGGGCACTCGCCTTGGGGTGGCATACTAACAGTGTCATGTATGCGCCTGCCCCAGCTACAGGCAAAACGCAACCCCCCCTACCTGCTCCATATGCGTGCAAACCCCCACACAGGCTCGGTGAGACCTCTCAGGTTGTAAGACGGACTGAAGACCCTAGCAGGATATGGGAAGTGGCTTTGGGGCCAGGCCCCAAAGGCCTACACAACCATCAAAACGGGCCTGCAGCCCCTGCCTCTCACCCCGGCACACATAAGCCACCCACACACGTGCCCCCTCACACCCCCTACTGCACTCCGCTGCTGAAGGCTCTCGGCGGGGAAGCCGGCACCATGCTAGTAAGATGGACACGGGGGCCGTGACCTTGCTAGTAACAGACAAGTGGTCAGTCCCTCCCCAGATTTGGAATGACAGCACAACCCTCTGTAAGAGGATGTAGGGGGGTGGGCACTGTGCTGAGATCTCGCGTCTACGGGAAAATTGAGAGAATGAATATGGAGGTAGAAGATTGGACATTTGGTTTTTGTTGGACTCGGGGGAGAGTACCCTAGTTGAGAAGAAGACCTGCCCTAGCAATCCACTTGTAACCCCTTGTATGAACTATTCTGTGTAGGGTAGCAATATACTGGAGGATCCCACAACCCACTGCCCTTCCATGACTTGTTGCCCCCGACAGTCTCGTGGTCTACTGAAGGATCCCCTCTACCCACTACCCCATTTGCAGTGTGTGTGCCGATGAATTTCCACAACCGGCTGCCGCCCGGCCCTTTGCACTGCAGCTTATGGATCGCCACTGCCCACGGTTCTCTGATAGCGAACTGCATGATGAAGACCGAGTGCGTACTGTATAACGTGCCTATTGGTGCCGCCTGTTGCAGCAATAATTGCCCATGTGTTGTGTACACCTTAAATAAAAACTACAACTACAAAAGGTACCAATTTTTCTCACTTCTTAGGGGCTAAAGGGGCTACCAAGGTACAAAGGGAAATGGGATGGGCTTAGAGTGTGTGTTTTGTGTGGTGCGCAACTAGAGTGATTATCCAAAAGCAGATTGTCACTGTACACATATGTAAGACTACATATACTACCTATTGTTTGGGATTCTTTGATGATCAATTGATTGCCGTGGTAGGGTAGGGCGGTAGGGAACAGTGGAATCATTAGGTAAACCCCCCCCCCCAAAAAAAAGCCGGCGCGTGCTTTTATTCTTTGCTGGCTTTTATTTTTACCATCCATGCTTTTGCTATGTTCTGAAGATGCTTCGTATGGATGCTTCTCTTGCAACTGTTGCCGAGGCTTGAGAATATGATGACTGCGTTGTTGATGATGCCCGGGATGCAAAAGCTGATCCAGGGGAATCAGATGAAGGTGAGGATGAGAACCCTTATGCACACTGTGCACAGGCTTTGATTATTATGGACTTTGCAAGCTCACATATATCACCTGCTGTGTTAGCTACATTTTGAGCAGCTGGCCTCAAGTATGCCATAATTCCAGGAGGCCTCACAACGTTCAACCAAACCAAAGGCTGCACCTAAGCAGCTATCTATGGCTTTTTTTCTCAAGAAAAACTAAAACACGAGGTGGTTAAACTGCATGTGTTTGGCAATCAATTTCATGTTCTTGAGTCTTTCATTTGAGGGATGGTGAGGCTAGGATGGTGCTGCGTGCTTTTATTGTGAAGCATTTAATAAACACCGGCTTGCGTGCTTTTATTTCTGTTGCGTGCTTTTAAAGGGGGGGGGGTTTTTACACTGCCACGCTTCATGCGGGGGGCGCTGGTAGGGGCAGGGGGGCAAGAGGCAGTGTTTTCCTTGAGTAAGTTGCCATGTTGTAGGGGGTAGTGGAAATCCTTTAATGCACTATCACAGTGGAATCCTTCCATACCTTAATGCAACACAAGTGGCGATGAGGACATGAATCCTCATTGCAACACCATAGGCGGCAAGGGGCAGTGGAAAGCCATTAGTACAGTGCCGCATTGCTAGGGTAGCGGGTAGTGGGATCCTACTGTACACTATCCGGGTGACGGGTGCAATGGACGGTAGAAATCCGTCAGTTGATTGGTGCACAATTGGGAGAAGTGGCCTTTGGGATTCTCCAGTGCATTGTTGCACCGCAACGGGTAGTGGGCACTAGCAATCTCTCACTATGCTGCCACACTGTAGGGGGTAGTGGGCAGTGGAAATGCTTCACTGCAGAACCATTACATTACCACACTAGCGGGGGCATTGGGCAGAGGCATTCTTTAGCATGCTTCATCACTAAGCGACCGGGGGAGTCCTCAATATTCGTGGAAAGATGAGAGGTAAACGTGGAAGAGCTACAACAACTAGAAAATGTGGAAGAGCTAGAAGAGTTATACTTCTTGAAGAGTGTTCTCTTGGAGCATAAATTGGACCCCGTGCCCGGCTTCTAGGGCTAGCTCTCACACTAGGGCTGCCAAACACTTTTGGTGCCAACAAACCATAGGCCCCGAGGCAGTTGGGGGCTAGAAACGCCAACAGAAACTTCTATCTTTCAAAGAGCATCATGGTTGGGGGCACATGGGAACCCCCTCGTGTGGCCGGACCTATACCCGAATTGCCCTATTGGACCCGATGGAGTTGGTTCTACATATTCCCTACTATCAACCCCACAACCCGATTGCCACATGCTGCACCTACAAATCCGCTCACTCGTACAACAGAGAACAACCAATATTCAAGGTGAAAACATGCATTTGGTAATGGGAGCCCATTTTCCAGTACACCAAATTTTCTTGAATGCCCCTGCTCTGCCTTCCGAATGAATTTCCCCCCCCAATTGCAGCGAGGGGATGTTGGGGTGGGGGGGATGCTGTTGACGAGGGGATGAAAAGGGGCGAAGGGGCATCAAGGGGAAGGGGTTCTTGTGAGGGGGTGCTTGTGTTATCAAGATGCCGGGTCAGGTTGTCTACCACCTCCTCTGGTTTCTGAGTTGGAGTATGTGCAAATGCCTAACATCCAGTTGTGTGGTGTCCAACTGTGATATCCAAATGTCCACACCACACCACATCACACCACACCACACCATACCACACCACACCACACCACACCACACCACACCACACCACACCACACCACACCACACCACACCACACTTTGCTGTCAGAGTCTCAGAAGGTCTGGCAGGTCCACGCCAGAGCACGCAACGGGCTCATCAGGGTCCGTTTGGGGCCTGGAGGCACGATCGCATGGGCGTAGCGGGAGCTTCAGCTGCACCAGGAGGCAGAGCGACGGGGCATCTCCAGGGCGGCCCTGAATTGAGGTCGCCACTTGCCAGGAGGCTCAAGCCCCCCGCCTCAGGTGCGCAACACACTACACACAGCGTGCACTCAGACACACAGCCCCGCCCTGTTTTGAAATTTTCCCGTGTGCAGGACATCCCGGCCAGTGCCTCTTGGTAACAACACCTTTGTCACACCACACCACACCACACCACACCACACCACACCACACCACACCACACCACACCACACCACACCACACCACACCACACCACACCACACCCTGAGTACTCCCCAGCTCTACCCATGGGCTGGGTGCCGGGTGCGAAGCCCCGGACGACAGGGCCCGGGCACTGCCAATAGGCGGTGTACTAACAGTGTCGGGTGCGCGCACGTCCCAGTGCCAAGCACCATCCCCAGGGACCCCGCGGCCCCTAGTACCGGCCGCCTCGGCCCTGGGAACGGTCAGCGACCCCCAGTAGAGGACGGCTGACCTAGCCTCCCCCTCCTCTCCTCCCCTACGCGCCCGCCCACGCACCGGGCCCACACTGGAGCCCAGACATGCGCCCCCCCCCCCCCCGCGCACCTGCCCCAGCCCCCCCACAGCCCCCAGCCCCCAGCCCCACTCCCCAGCTCTACTCACGGGCTGGGTGCCGGGTGCGAAGCCCCCGACGACAGGGCCCGGGCACTGCCAATAGGCGGTGTACTAACAGTGTCGGGTGCGCGCACGTCCCAGTGCCAAGCACCATCCCCAGGGACCCCGCGGCCCCTAGTACCGGCCGCCTTGGCCCTGGGAACGGTCAGCGACCCTCCGTAGAGGACGGCTGACCAAGCCTCCCCCTCCTCTCTTCCCCTACGCGCCCGCCCACGCACCAGCCCACGCAGGAGCCCGGACATGCGCCCCCCCCGCGCCTTTGCCCCACCCACAGGGCCCTCTGCCCCAACACCATCCCACACACCCCCATGCAGCTCTCGGTGCCCCCCATGCACTACCTCCCGCAGCCACTCCGTGCCGCCTCCCCTGCCCACTGCCCCCCCCCCCCACCCCCTTCTCCTGCCCTTGCCCCTCTCACAGGCTGGCAGCGCCCGTGCGGCGCGCCTCCAGGGCCCCGCATCGGCGGCCGGCCGCGTGAACAACTGGGCCCGGGCGCGCCGACGAGGAGGCTCCAATGCGGGGTCTTCATGGCAAGCGTCCAGGTGTGCAGGTGGAAAGGGCCCTGGAGGGTGCATGTGAGGGGCCCCCGCCCTAGCAGAGGCGCGGTGCCTGGGAGGAGAGGATGGCCAGTGGCGCGGACATGCGCGGGGGGCCCCAACAACGACCCCCCGCCCTGCAACATGTGCGAGAGTATGTGGAGGAATATGAAGCTGGCCTGAGTGGTTGAGGACTGGAGTGGAGCAGGCTTTCATACCAACAGCCGTTGAATATGGGTCAGTCGATTGTAAGCCAGATGGCAATGCCCGGAGAAACAGTCCCTGTCCCCGTCCGGTTGGACGCCCCGGTATCGGTATCCAACATCCTTTAGGTACGGTATAAGGCCCCCCGGCCACCACCCCGGCGCCAACACCAGGGAGGGCGTCTGGGAGGGGTAACAGCCCCCGACTCCCCAAAGGCAGCCCCAAAGGTGAGCGCACCACTGGAAGGGGCATGTCTGCGGGGTAAACAAATGCGCTGAGTAATACCCTAACGTAATGAATAGTGCCTACTGCCGTAACTAATGCTTAACAGGGTAAATGGCCCCCCCCCGGGGCCAGTTTAGTGCGCAACCCCCAGAGCCGGACTCGACCGGCCGTACTGAGGCGAGCCCAGAAATGGGTATGGCAGGCCACAGTACAGCTGGTAGCCACGCCTCAGTACACTCCGTGGGCTCATAAGGCCCACGGGGGCCCCAAACACCGTTACGTTCGGGAGTTAAGCCCCGGCGGTGTTTAGGGTTGTTCCTGGTTAAAAGGACTCACGTTGAGTCCCAGATACTGTTACCCCGGGGTTATGACCCCCGGTACTGCCTGCTTACTTGCCTGCTGCTGCTAAGAGGTAGGAGGGAGTACCCACAGGCCTGGCAGGAGACTCCGAACACCCCCTGGGCTGGGCTCCCCGTCCCCCCCAGGCCGGTGCGCCCGCTTCTCTAAAGAAGATGGCCCCCCATTGGCCTGGCAGGAGACTCCGAACACCCCCTGGGCAAGACTCCCTGTCCCCCCCGGGCCGGTGCGCCCGGTTCTCTGAAGAAGATGGCCCCCCATTGGCCTGGCAGGAGACTCCGAACACCCCCTGGGCAGGACTCCCCGTCCCCCCCAGGCCGGTGCGCCCGGTTCTCTGACGAAGATGGCCCCCCCTTGGCCTCGCAAGAGACTCCGAACACCCCCTGGGCAGGACTTCCCGTCCCCCCCGGGCCGGTGCGCCCGGTTCTCTGAAGAAGATGGCCCCCCAATGGCCTGGCAGGAGACTCCGAACACCCCCTGGGCAGGACTCCCCGTCCCCCCCGGGCCGGTGCGCCCGGTTCTCTGAAGAAGATGGCCCCCCATTGGCCTTACAGGAGACTCCGAACACCCCCTGGGCTGGGCTCCCCGTCCCCCCCAGGCCGGTGCGCCCGGTTCTCTGAAGCAGATGGCCCCCCATTGGCCTTACAGGAGACTCCGAACACCCCCTGGGCTGGGCTCCCCGTCCCCCCCAGGCCGGTGCGCCCGGTTCTCCGAAGCAGATGGCCCCCCATTGGCCTTACAGGAGACTCCGACCACCCCCTGGGCTGGACTCCCCGTTCCCCCCAGGCCGGTGCGCCCGGTTCTCTGAAGCAGATGGCCCCCCATTGGCCTTGCAGGAGACTCCGAACACCCCCTGGGCTGGGCTCCCCGTCCCCCCCAGGCCGGTGCGCCCGGTTCTCTGAAGCAGATGGCCCCCCATTGGCCTTACAGGAGACTCCGAACACCCCCTGGGCAGGGCTCCCCGTCCCCCCCAGTCCGGTGCGCCCGGTTCTCTGAAGCAGATGGCCCCCCATTGGCCTTGCAGGAGACTCCGAACACCCCCTGGGCTGGGCTCCCCGTCCCCCCCAGACCGGTGCGCCCGGTTCTCTGAAGCACATGGCCCCCCATTGGCCTTACATGAGACTCCGAACACCCCCTGGGCTGGGCTCCCCGTCCCCCCCAGGCAGGTGCGCCCGGTTCTCTGAAGAAGATGGCCCCCCATTGGCCTTGCAGGAGGCTCCGAACACCCCCTAGGCTGGGCTCCCCGTCCCCCCCAGGCCGGTGCGCCCGGTTCTGTGAAGCAGATGGCCCCCCATTGGCCTTACAGGAGACTCCGACCACCCCCTAGGCTGGGCTCCCCGTCCCCCCCAGGCCGGTGCGCCCGGTTCTCTGAAGCAGATGGCCCCCCACTGGCCTTACAGGAGACTCCGAACACCCCCTGGGCTGGGCGTCCCCCCCGGGCCGGTGCGCCCGGTTCTCTGAAGCAGATGGCCCCCCATTGGCCTTACAGGAGACTCCGAACACCCCCTGGGCTGGGCTCCCCGTCCCCCCCAGGCCGGTGCGCCCGGTTCTCTGAAGCAGATGGCCCCCCATTGGCCTTGCAGGAGACTCCGAACACCCCCTGGGCTGGGCTCCCCGTCCCCCCCGGGCCGGTGCGCCCGGTTCTCTGAAGCAGATGGCCCCCCATTGGCCTTACAGGAGACTCCGAACACCCCCTGGGCTGGGCTCCCCGTCCCCCCCAGGCCGGTGCGCCCGGTTCTCTGAAGCAGATGGCCCCCCATTGGCCTTGCAGGAGACTCCGAACACCCCCTGGGCTGGGCTCCCCGTCCCCCCCAGGCCGGTGCGCCCGGTTCTCTGAAGCAGATGGCCCCCCATTGGCCTTACAGGAGAATCCGAACACCCCCTGGGCTGGGCTCCCCGTCCCCCCCAGGCCGGTGCGCCCGGTTCTCCGAAGCAGATGGCCCCCCATTGGCCTTACAGGAGACTCCGAACACCCCCTGGGCTGGGCTCCCCGTCCCCCCCAGGCCGGTGCGCCCCGTTCTCTGCAGAAGATGGCCCCCCATTGGCCTTACAGAAGACTCCGAACACCCCCTGGGCTAGGCTCCCCGTCCCCCCCAGGCCGGTGCGCCCGGTTCCCTGCAGAAGATAGCCCCCCATTGGCCTGGCAGGAGGCTCCGAACACCCCTTGGGCAGGACTCCCCGCCCCCCCCAGGCCGGTGCGCCCGGTTCTCTGAAGAAGATGGCCCCCCATTGGCCTGGCAGGAGACTCCGAACAGCCCCTGGGCAGGACTCCCCGTCCCCCCCGGGCCGGTGCGCCCGGTTCTCTGAAGAAGATGGCCCCCCATTGGCCTGGCAGGAGGCTCCGAACACCCCCTGGGCAGGGCTCCCCGTCCCCCCCAGGCCGGTGCGCCCAGTTCTCTGAAGAAGATGGCCCCCCATTGGCCCTGCAGGATGCCCCGACCACCCCCTGGGCTGGACTCCCCGTTCCCCCCAGGCCGGTGGGCCCCGTTTGTCCATCCCCACAGGCCCTGCAGGAAACTCCGACCACCCCCTGGGCTGGGCTCCCCATCCCCCCAGGCCGGTGTGCCCGGTTCTACGTCCCCACAGGCCCTGCAGGACACTCCGACCACCCCCTGGGCAGGACTCCCCATCCCCCCAGGCCGGTGTGCCCGGTTCTACGTCCCCACAGGCCCTGCAGGACACTCCGACCACCCCCTGGGCAGGACTCCCCATCCCCCCAGGCCGATGGGCCCGGTTGTCCATCCCCGCAGGCCCTGCAGGAAACTCCGACCATCCCCTGGGCTGGACTCCCCATCCCCCCAGGCCGGTGTGCCCGGTTCTGCGTCCCCACAGGCCCTGCAAGACGCTCCGACAACCCCCTTGGCAGGACACCCCATCCCCCCAGGCTGGTGGGCCCGGTTGTCCATCCCCGCAGGCCCTGCAGGAAACTCCGACCACCCCCTGGGCTGTACTCCCCATCCCCCCAGGCCGGTGTGCCCGGTTCTACGTCCTTACAGGCCCTGCAGGACACTCCGACCACCCCCTGGGCAGGACTCCCCATCCCCCCAGGCCGGTGGGCCCGGTTGTCCATCCCCGCAGGCCCTGCATAAAGCTCCGACCACCCCCTGGGCAGGACTCCCCGTCCCCCCAGGCCGGTGTGCCCGGTTCTACGTCCCCACGGGCCCCGCAGGACACTCCGACCACCCCCTGGGCAGGACTCCCCATCCCCCCAGGCCCGTGGGCCCGGTTGTCCATCCCCGCAGGCCCTGCAGGAAACTCCGACCACCCCCTGGGCTGGAATCCCCATCCCCCCAGGCCGGTGTGCCCGGTTCTACGTCCCCACAGGCCCTGCAGGACACTCCGACCACCCCCTGGGCAGGACTCCCCGTCCCCCCAGGCCGGTGGGCCCGGTTGTCCATCCCCGCAGGCCCTGCAGAAAACTCCCGCCACCCCCTGGGCTGGGCTCCCCATCCCCCCAGGCCGGTGTGCCCGGTTCTACGCCCCCGCAGGCCCAGCAGGACACTCCGACCAACCCCTGGACAGGACTCCCCATCCCCCCAGGCCGGTGTGCCCGGTTCTACCTCCCCACAGGCCCTGCAGGACACTCCGACCACCCCCTGGGCAGGACTCCCCATCCCCCCTGGCGGGAGGGCCCGGTTGTCCATCCCCGCAGCCCCTGCAGGAAACTCCGACCACCCCCTGGGCTGGACTCCCCATCCCCCCAGGCCGGTGTGCCCGGTTCTACGTCCCCACAGGCCCTGCAGGACGCTCCGACCACCCCCTGGGCTGGACTCCCCACTGCCCCCAGGCAGTGAGGCAGCGCATTGCAGGAGTTGCGCTGCCCACTGCCCCCAGGCAGTGAGGCAGTGCATTGCAGGAGTTCCGCTGCCCACTGCCCCCAGGCAGTGAGGCAGTGCATTGCAGGAGTGGCACTGCCTACTGCCCGAGGGCAGTGAGGCAGTGCATTGCAGGAGTTCCAGTGCCCACTGCCCCCAGGCAGTGAGGCAGTGCAATGCAGGAGCTGCACTGCCCACTGCCCCCAGGCAGTGCGGCAGTGGATTGCAGGAGTGGCACTGCCCACTGCCCCCAGGCAGTGAGGCAGTGCATTGCAGGAGTGGCACTGCCCACTGCCCCCAGGCAGTGCGGCAGTGCATTGCAGGAGTGGCACTGCCCACTGCCCCCAGGCAGTGAGGCAGTGCATTGCAGGAGTTGCAGTGCCCACTGTTCCCAGGCAGTGAGGCAGTGCATTGCAGGAGTTGCACTGTCCACTGCCCCCAGGCAGTGCGGCAGTGCATTGCAGGAGTTGCACTGCCCACTCCTCCCGGGCAGTGAGGCGGTGTATTGCAGGAGTTCCACTGCCCACTGCCCCCATGCAGTGAGGCAGTGCATTGCAGGAGTTGCACTGCCCACTGCCCCCAGGCAGTGAGGCAGTGCATTGCAGGAGTTGCACTGCCCACTGCCCCCAGGCAGTGAGGCAGTGCATTGCAGGAGTGGCACTGCCCACTGTTCCCAGGCAGTGAGGCAGTGCATTGCAGGAGTTGCACTGCCCACTGCCCCCAGCCAGTGAGGCAGTGCATTGCAGGAGTTGCACTGCCCACTGTTCCCAGGCAGTCAGGCAGTGCATTGCAGGAGTGGCACTGCCCACTGCCCCCAGGCAGTGAGGCAGTGCATTGCAGGAGTTGCACTGCCCACTGTTCCCAGGCAGTGAGGCAGTGCATTGCAGGAGTTGCACTGTCCACTGCCCCCACCCAGGCAGTGAGGCAGTGCATTGCAGCAGTTGCAGTGCCCACTATTCCCAGGCAGTGAGGCGCTGTATTGCGGGAGTTCCACTGCCCACTGCCCCCAGCCAGTGAGGCAGTGCATTGCAGGAGCTGCACTGCCCACTGCCCCCAGGCAGTGCGGCAGTGGATTGCAGGAGTGGCACTGCCCACTGCCCCCAGGCAGTGAGGCTGTGCATTGCAGGAGTTGCACTGCCCACTGTTCCCAGGCAGTGAGGCAGTGCATTGCAGGAGTTGCACTGTCCACTGCCCCCAGGCAGTGCGGCAGTGCATTGCAGGAGTTGCACTGCCCACTCCTCCCGGGCAGTGAGGCGGTGTATTGCGGGAGTTGCACTGCCCACTGCCCCCAGGCAGTGAGGCAGTGCATTGCAGGAGTTGCACTGCCCACTGTTCCCAGGCAGTGAGGCAGTGCATTGCAGGAGTTGCACTGCCCACTGCCCCCAGCCAGTGAGGCAGTGCATTGCAGGAGTTGCACTGCCCACTGTTCCCAGGCAGTCAGGCAGTGCATTGCAGGAGTGGCACTGCCCACTGCCCCCGGGCAGTGAGGCAGTGCATTGCAGGAGTTGCACTGCCCACTGTTCCCAGGCAGTGAGGCAGTGCATTGCAGGAGTTGCACTGTCCACTGCCCCCACCCAGGCAGTGAGGCAGTGCATTGCAGGAGTTGCAGTGCCCACTGTTCCCAGGCAGTGAGGCGGTGTATTGCGGGAGTTCCACTGCCCACTGCCCCCAGCCAGTGAGGCAGTGCATTGCAGGAGCTGCACTGCCCACTGCCCCCAGGCAGTGCGGCAGTGGATTGCAGGAGTGGCACTGCCCACTGCCCCCAGGCAGTGAGGCAGTGCATTGCAGGAGCTGCACTGCCCACTGCCCCCAGGCAGTGCGGCAGTGCATTGCAGGAGTTGCACTGTCCACTGCCCCCAGGCAGTGCGGCAGTGCATTGCAGGAGTTGCACTGCCCACTCCTCCCGGGCAGTGAGGCGGTGTATTGCAGGAGTTCCACTGCCCACTGCCCCCAGGCAGTGAGGCAGTGCATTGCAAGAGTTGCACTGCCCACTGTTCCCAGGCAGTGAGGCAGTGCATTGCAGGAGTTGCACTGCCCACTGCCCCCAGGCAGTGAGGCAGTGCATTGCAGTAGTTGCACTGCCCACTGTTCCCAGGCAGTGAGGCTGTGTATTGCAGGAGTTGCACTGCCCACTGCCCCCAGCCAGTGAGGCAGTGCATTGCAGGAGTTGCACTGCCCACTGTTCCCAGGCAGTGAGGCAGTGCATTGCAGGAGTTGCACTGCCCACTGTTCCCAGCCAGTGAGGCAGTGCATTGCAGGAGTTGCACTGCCCACTGTTCCCAGGCAGTCAGGCAGTGCATTGCAGGAGTGGCACTGCCCACTGCCCCTAGGCAGTGAGGCAGTGCATTGCAGGAGTTGCACTGCCCACTGTTCCCAGGCAGTGAGGCAGTGCGTTGCAGGAGTTGCACTGTCCACTGCCCCCACCCAGGCAGTGAGGCAGTGCATTGCAGGAGTTGCAGTGCCCACTGTTCCCAGGCAGTGAGGCGGTGTATTGCGGGAGTTCCACTGCCCACTGCCCCCAGCCAGTGAGGCAGTGCATTGCAGGAGCTGCACTGCCCACTGCCCCCAGGCAGTGCGGCAGTGGATTGCAGGAGTGGCACTGCCCACTGCCCCCAGGCAGTGAGGCAGTGCATTGCAGGAGTTGCACTGCCCACTGTTCCCAGGCAGTGAGGCAGTGCATTGCAGGAGTTGCACTGTCCACTGCCCCTAGGCAGTGAGGCAGTGCATTGCAGGGGTTGCACTGCCCACTCCTCCCGGGCAGTGAGGCGGTGTATTGCGGGAGTTCCAGTGCCCACTGCCCCCAGGCAGTGCGGCAGTGCATTGCAGGAGTTCCACTGCCCACTGCCCCCAGGCAGTGGGGTAGTGCATTGCAGGAGTTCCACTGCCCACTGCCCCCAGGCAGTGAGGCAGTGCATTGCAGGAGTGGCACTGCCTACTGCCCAAGGGCAGTGAGGCAGTGCATTGCAGCAGTTGCACTGCCCACTGCCCCCATCCAGTGAGGCAGTGCATTGCAGGAGCTGCACTGCCCACTGCCCCCAGGCAGTGCGGCAGTGGATTGCAGGAGTGGCACTGCCCACTGCCCCCAGGCAGTGAGGCAGTGCATTGCAGGAGTTGCACTGCCCACTGTTCCCAGGCAGTGAGGCAGTGCATTGCAGGAGTTGCACTGTCCACTGCCCCCAGGCAGTGAGGCAGTGCATTGCAGGAGTTGCACTGCCCACTCCTCCCGGGCAGTGAGGCAGTGCATTGCGGGAGTTCCACTGCCCACTGCCCCAGGGCAGTGAGGCAGTGCATTGCAGGAGTTGCGCTGCCCACTGCCCCCAGGCAGTGGGGCAGAGCATTGCAGGAGTTCCAATGCCCACTGCCCCCAGGCAGTGAGGCAGTGCATTGCAGGAGTTGCACTGCCCACTGCCCCCAGGCAGTGAGGCAGTGCATTGCAGGAGTTGCACTGCCCACTGCCCCCAGCCAGTGAGGCAGTGCATTGCAGGAGCTGCACTGCCCACTGCCCCCAGGCAGTGCGGCAGTGGATTGCAGGAGTGGCACTGCCCACTGCCCCCAGGCAGTGAGGCAGTGCATTGCAGGTGTTGCACTGCCCACTGCTCCCGGGCAGTGAGACGGTGTATTGCGGGAGTTCCACTGCCCACTGCCCCCAGGCAGTGAGGCAGCGCATTGCCGGAGTTGCGCTGCCCACTGCCCCCAGGCAGTGGGGCAGAGCATTGCAGGAGTTCCACTGCCCACTGCCGCCAGGCAGTGAGGCAGTGTATTGCGGGAGTGGCACGGCCTGCTGCCCGAGGGCAGTGAGGCAGTGCATTGCAGGAGTTGCACTGCCCACTGCCCCCAGCCAGTGAGGCAGTGCATTGCAGGAGCTGCACTGCCCACTGCCCCCAGGCAGTGCGGCAGTGGATTGCAGGAGTGGCACTGCCCACTGCCCCCAGGCAGTGAGGCAGTGCATTGCAGGAGCTGCACTGCCCACTGCCCCCAGGCAGTGCGGCAGTGGATTGCAGGAGTGGCACTGCCCACTGCCCCCAGGCAGTGAGGCAGTGCATTGCAGGAGTTGCGCTGCCCACTCTTCCCGGGCAGTGAGGCAGTGCATTGCGGGTGTTCCACTGCCCACTGCCCCAGGGCAGTGAGGCAGTGCATTGCAGGAGTTGCGCTGCCCACTGCCCCCAGGCAGTAGGGCAGTGCATTGCGGGAGTTCTAGTGCCCACTGCCCCCAGGCAGTGGGGCGGTGCATTGCAGGAGTTCCACTGCCCACTGCCCCCAGGCAGTGAGGCAGTGCATTGCAGGAGTTGCACTGTCCGCTGCCCCCAGGTAGAGAGGCAGTGCATTGCAGGAGTTGCACTGTCCACTGCCCCCAGGCAGTGAGGCAGTGCATTGCAGGAGTTGCACTGCCAACTGCCCCAGGGCAGTGAGGCAGTGCATTGCAGAAGTTGCACTGCCCACTGCCCCCAGGCAGTGGGGTAGTGCATTGCAGGAGTTCCACTGCCCACTGCCCCAGGGCAGTGAGGCAGTGCATTGCAGGAGTTGCACTGCCCACTGCCCCAGGGCAGTGAGGCAGTGCATTGCAGGAGTTGCACTGCCCACTGCCCCCAGGCAGTGGGGCGGTGCATTGCAGGAGTGGCACTGCCCACTGCCCCCAGGCAGTGTGGTAGTACATTGCAAGAGTTCCACTGCCCACTGCCCCAGGGCAGTGAGGCAGTGCGTTGCAGGATTTGCACTGTCCACTGCCCCCAGGCAGTGAGGCAGTGCATTGCAGGAGTTGCACTGCCCACTGCCCCCAGCCAGTGAGGCAGTGCATTGCAGGAGTTGCACTGCCCACTGTTCCCAGGCAGTCAGGCAGTGCATTGCAGGAGTGGCACTGCCCACTGCCCCCAGGCAGTGAGGCAGTGCATTGCAGGAGTTGCACTGCCCACTGTTCCCAGGCAGTGAGGCAGTGCATTGCAGGAGTTGCACTGTCCACTGCCCCCACCCAGGCAGTGAGGCAGTGCATTGCAGGAGTTGCAGTGCCCACTGTTCCCAGGCAGTGAGGCGGTGTATTGCGGGAGTTCCACTGCCCACTGCCCCCAGCCAGTGAGGCAGTGCATTGCAGGAGCTGCACTGCCCTCTGCCCCCAGGCAGTGCGGCAGTGGATTGCAGGAGTGGCACTGCCCACTGCCCCCAGGCAGTGAGGCAGTGCATTGCAGGAGTTGCACTGCCCACTGTTCCCAGGCAGTGAGGCAGTGCATTGCAGGAGTTGCACTGTCCACTGCCCCTAGGCAGTGAGGCATTGCATTGCAGGGGTTGCACTGCCCACTCCTCCCGGGCAGTGAGGCGGTGTATTGCGGGAGTTCCACTGCCCACTGCCCCCAGGCAGTGCGGCAGTGCATTGCAGGAGTTCCACTGCCCACTGCCCCCAGGCAGTGGGGTAGTGCATTGCAGGAGTTCCACTGCCCACTGCCCCCAGGCAGTGAGGCAGTGCATTGCAGGAGTGGCACTGCCTACTGCCCAAGGGCAGTGAGGCAGTGCATTGCAGCAGTTGCACTGCCCACTGCCCCCATCCAGTGAGGCAGTGCATTGCAGGAGCTGCACTGCCCACTGCCCCCAGGCAGTGCGGCAGTGGATTGCAGGAGTGGCACTGCCCACTGCCCCCAGGCAGTGAGGCAGTGCATTGCAGGAGTTGCACTGCCCACTGTTCCCAGGCAGTGAGGCAGTGCATTGCAGGAGTTGCACTGTCCACTGCCCCCAGGCAGTGAGGCAGTGCATTGCAGGAGTTGCACTGCCCACTCCTCCCGGGCAGTGAGGCAGTGCATTGCGGGAGTTCCACTGCCCACTGCCCCAGGGCAGTGAGGCAGTGCATTGCAGGAGTTGCGCTGCCCACTGCCCCCAGGCAGTGCGGCAGAGCATTGCAGGAGTTCCAATGCCCACTGCCCCCAGGCAGTGAGGCAGTGCATTGCAGGAGTTGCGCTGCCCACTGTCCCCAGGCAGTGAGGCAGTGCATTGCAGGAGTTGCACTGTCCACTGCCCCCAGGCAGTGAGGCAGTGCATTGCAGGAGTTGCACTGCCCACTCCTCCCGGGCAGTGAGGCAGTGCATTGCGGGAGTTCCACTGCCCACTGCCCCCATGCAGTGAGGCAGTGCATTGCAGGAGTTGCGCTGCCCACTGCCCCCAGGCAGTGGGGCAGAGCATTGCAGGAGTTCCAATGCCCACTGCCCCCAGGCAGTGAGGCAGTACATTGCAGGAGTGGCACTGCCTACTGCCCGAGGGCAGTGAGGCAGTGCATTGCAGGAGTTGCACTGCCCACTGCCCCCAGCCAGTGAGGCAGTGCATTGCAGGAGCTGCACTGCCCACTGCCCCCAGGCAGTGCGGCAGTGGATTGCAGGAGTGGCACTGCCCACTGCCCCCAGGCAGTGAGGCAGTGCATTGCAGGTGTTGCACTGCCCACTGCTCCCGGGCAGTGAGACGGTGTATTGCGGGAGTTCCACTGCCCACTGCCCCCAGGCAGTGAGGCAGTGCATTGCACGAGTTGCGCTGCCCACTCTTCCCGGGCAGTGAGGCAGTGCATTGCGGGTGTTCCACTGCCCACTGCCCCAGGGCAGTGAGGCAGTGCATTGCAGGAGTTGCGCTGCCCACTGCCCCCAGGCAGTAGGGCAGTGCATTGCGGGAGTTCTAGTGCCCACTGCCCCCAGGCAGTGGGGCGGTGCATTGCAGGAGTTCCACTGCCCACTGCCCCCAGGCAGTGAGGCAGTGCATTGCAGGAGTTGCACTGTCCGCTGCCCCCAGGCAGAGAGGCAGTGCATTGCAGGAGTTGCACTGTCCACTGCCCCCAGGCAGTGAGGCAGTGCATTGCAGGAGTTGCACTGCCAACTGCCCCAGGGCAGTGAGGCAGTGCATTGCAGAAGTTGCACTGCCCACTGCCCCCAGGCAGTGGGGTAGTGCATTGCAGGAGTTCCACTGCCCACTGCCCCAGGGCAGTGAGGCAGTGCATTGCAGGAGTTGCACTGCCCACTGCCCCAGGGCAGTGAGGCAGTGCATTGCAGGAGTTGCACTGCCCACTGCCCCCAGGCAGTGGGGCGGTGCATTGCAGGAGTGGCACTGCCCACTGCCCCCAGGCAGTGTGGTAGTACATTGCAAGAGTTCCACTGCCCACTGCCCCAGGGCAGTGAGGCAGTGCGTTGCAGGATTTGCACTGTCCACTGCCCCCAGGCAGTGAGGCAGTGCATTGCAGGAGTTGCACTGCCCACTGCCCCAGGGAAGTGAGGCAGTGCATTGCAGGAGTTGCGCTGCCCCCTGCCCCGAGGCAGTGAGGCAGTGCATTGCGGGAGTTCCACTGCGCACTGCCCCAGGGCAGTGAGACAGTGCATTGCAGGAGTTGCGCTGCCCACTGCCCCCAGCCAGTGGGGCAGTGCATTGCAGGAGTTGCACTGTCCACCCCCCCCGGGCAGTGAGGCAGTGCGTTGCAGGATTTGCATTGTCCACTGCCCCCAGGCAGTGAGGCAGTGCATTGCAGGGGTTCCACTGCCCACTGCCCCCAGCCAGTGAGGCAGTGCATTGCAGGAGGTCCACTGCCCACTGCCCCCAGGCAGTGGGGCAGTGCATTGAAGGAGGTTCACTGCCCACTGCCCCCCGACAGTGAGGCAGTGTGTTGCAGGAGGTCCACTGCCCACTGCGCCCAGGCAGTGGGGCAGTGCATTGAAGGAGGTCCACTGCCCACTGCGCCCAGGCAGTGACAAACAGTGCAGCAGGGCACACACAGTGCAGTGTGGTGCAGAGCACCAAGCAGTGCGGCACCACACAGAAGGCACTGGTGGTGCAGCGCGGCACGCAGGGTGCAGTGGGCCAATGGGACCCTGTGTGACTGCGCGCAGGCGTCGGCAAGGCAGTGTCGGCCAAGTGCGAGAGTGCACTGGTCCGGCTATGCCACAACACACTTACACACAGCGCGCACACAACACACACAGCCCAGCCCGTTTACCTTTACCCGTGGGTAGACATCCCGGCCTTTGCCTTTTGGTAACAGCGCCTTCGGCACACCACACCACACCACACCACACCACACCACGCCACACCACACCTCACAGCACAGCACAGCACAGCACAGCACAGCACATTACAGCACAGCACAGCACATCGCAGCGCAGAACACAACACAAACACCAACACAACACAACACAACACAACACAACACAACACAACACAACACAACACAACACAACACAACACAACACAACACAACACAACACAACACAACACAACACAACACAACACAACACAACACAGCACAGCACAGCACAGCACAGCACAACACAGCACAACAACACAACACAACACAACACAACACAACACAACACAACACAACACAACACAACACAACACAACACGACACGACACGACACGACACGACACGACACGACACGACACGACACGACACGACACGACACGACACGACACGACACGACACGACACGACACGACATGACACGACACGACACGACACAACACGACACGACACAACACAACACAACACAAACCAACACAACACAACACAACACAGCACAACACAACACAACACAACACAACACAACATAACACGCCATCGCCCCGGCTGCGGTGGCAAAATTCAAGTACCCCGCGGAGTGTGTGGCACACAGGTGCCTGGGGCACCCGCGTAAGGGACCCCTATACTACTCGCTCAACACGGCGGGTATGGTGCCGGCGGAGCTCCACCCGGCCCTACAAACCCACCTCCATGAGCACCGTGGAGACCTGGCCCTCCTGGCGCCGCACGGCCTGGCCGTCGACCCCCCACTGGTGCTGGCCCCCAATGTCAAGCCAGACATTTGGTTCCATGACCTACCGGCGCTGGCAAACCTTCGCGGAACCACAGCCGCAGTGGATGCAGGGGCCACGCCGGCCGGAATGGCAATGGCAGGGGTCGCCCAGTGCGGACTCGAGGCCTACCAAACCCACGTTGCCTCTGGGGTGGGCACCTGCCAAGAGGGAGAGGCCATGATACTCTGGTTGTACATCCGCAGGCTGGCGCAACAGCCAGGGGTGTTCTGGCTGGTACTGGACTCCGAGACGGCAGTGGGAGCCCTCCGGACGTACCAGGAAGGAGGCCATTGTGGGGATGGCATACACCACCTCTACGCCACGGTCTTGGGAGGCCGCCGACTCTCTCCAGCCTCGGCCATAAACGTGGTTACTACGCCATCTCACTGGATAAAGGACTTGAACGTCCATGTCAACCACCCCCCCAATTCGGCGAAGAAATCCCAACAATTCGGCAGGACAATTCGGCGGGCCTATTTTTCGGCGAACTGCTTCCCAGTCACCAGGATTATGGCCCTGGCGCCCCAAACACACTGTCCCTTTGGTTGCTGTGTTGTCAGAGACATGTGGAAACCCTTGTAAGCTCAAATTTTTTTTGCATCATGCAGCTTCTATAAGACGAAAAATGACAACTGCAGAGCGAAAATGAGTGGTTGACTGGTTACAATGCTGGGCTATAAGACGCTGAAATTTCGGGTACCCAGGTTCAGACCCAGTTGAGGGTACTTTTATGACCTGGACCCAGAGTCAAAGACAGGTTTTTGGAAGTGTCCGGGGGGTAACTTGGGGTAACTTGGTCCCACCGTTTCGGTTTGTGGCGCTTTTTTTTGCATGTGCACGGGACGACTGTGCACTTTCTGAATATCCAAAAAGCGCCGATTGCTTCAACGACATTTTGGAAAAACGGCACCGTTTTTGGGCGGGGCCACCCAGAAAAATGGCAAAACCCGCCCACAGTCAAATAGGGGGTTTTGGAGGTGTCCGGGGGGCGGGGGGGGGGACTTGGTCCCACCGTTTCAGTTTGTGGCGCTTTTTTTTTGCATGTGCACGGGAAGACTGTGCACTTTCTGAATATCCAAAAAGCGCCGATTGCTTCAACGACATTTTTGAAATCCGGGCCCGTTTCTGGGCGGGGTCACCCAGAAAAATGGCAAAACCTGCCCACAGTCAAATAGGGGGTTTTGGAGGTGTCGGGGGGGGAACTTGGTCCCGGCGTTTCAGTTTGTGGCGCTTTTTTTTGCATGTGCACGGGAAGACTGTGCATTTCCTGAATATCCAAGAGGTGTGAATTGGTACAACGACATTTTTGAAATCCGGGCCCGTTTCTGGCCGGGGTCACCCAGAAAAATCACAAAAAAATGAACAACAACAAGAGCACACTCCTTTGGCACTGCACCCAACCCGCAAATGCAGAGAGAGAACAAAGGCACACAGAAACAAATGCACAGAGACTTCTCAAGCAATGAAAGTCCGCAGTGGGAATGACTGCAATCGCAGTCTCAGAGTCTCACAGTCTCACAGTCAGTGCCCTACCTCTTTCTCGTCCTCGGGATCCACCCAAATGGGCCATTCCCCGGCCTCCCTTTCCCGCACATCCCAAGAGTCGTGCTCCTGCCCCAGCAGGTAGCACTCCCTTTCCCGCTCATCCCCCCATTCTTCTTGGTCTTCTTTCCCGTTTACGTCCGTGTTACTGTTCGAAACACTTTCAGCAGCAGGTTCTGTTGGCTCCACAATTTTCTTGGCATCGGCACCAGCTGGCACGGACTGATTGCAGTCCACGGTCAGGTCGACTGGGTTGCTATGCATGTTGATACAATGATTACTCTGCATGGCAAAGGCAGGACAACTCACCCCTACCCCTTGGTCCTTCTCCTCTACTCCCGAGCCCACTGAGGGATACGCCTAGTGACATCACCCGCGGCAGCCCCAGCTCTTCCCATGCATCCATGACAGCCTTAGCGACCGTCTTACTGTTGACTGCCTCCTTGCGACCGATGAATGCAGTCGTGGTGTAACAAACACGCTCAGGTGTGTGCACAATAATATTCACCGGATGCCGATCACAGCAATCAGTGGTCTCATCAAAAACAATTCCCAGGCAACCACCACGCATCACATCATCGTTCAACAGACGCAAAGCCGCAGCCCGTTGTTTGCGAATGATGGTCGGGCGGTAATAAGATTCAGCCTGATGGGTTCCACAAACATGGCCACCTACCGAGGTATATGTCCTGAAAATTGGACGAATGTCCTCCAGAATCGTCAGGAGGCGCCCACCTTCCATGAGACAATACACCAAATCCTCCGGGAGGTCTTGTGGATCCTTCACTTGCAGAATGGTTTGCCAAGATGGCTTTGATGCCAGCTCAGCAGGAAGAGAAACTGGCTCCTCTTCACGGAAAGCACGGCGCCTACCACGCTGCAGCTCTACCACCTCTGACCTATATTTCTTGTCTCTGCTTTCATCCCATTTCTGTGCCACATACTCGTGCTTCCTCTTTTTGTCTTCTGCCCGTTCCTTGTCCTCTTTCTCCTTCACCTTCCGTTTCTCTTCCCGTTCTGCATATCCTGGGGCAAGCACCAACTTTGCACCCGCACGAATGACCTTGGCACACGCGGCATCATGAATCCCTGAGATAACATGCCTTGTCAATGAGTCCTCCCGAGTCTCATCCATCTTCTTACCACATGGCTTACATTATAGCTTGCGGTTGTTATCATACAAACCATACTTACCGTACTTTTCAACCCGCTGTGCAATTGTAACAGTTTTCAGCACACGGGGGTTTTTGGCCTTCTTTAAGGTGTCTGGACGCGAAGGCTTTGCAGGCTTTTTTTGGGCACCTGACTCCTTTGCAGAAGTGGAAGACTCGGCAACCTCGCATTCCCCAGGCTTTTTCTGGGCACCTGACTCCTTTGCAGAAGTGGAATAGTGGGCAACCTCGCACTCCCCAGACACAGCTACAGAATGCACTGCAGGCACTAGTAGCCCGGAATCCACTGATTGGGGGCTTGTTGATGAGCTGCCCGAAGAACGGCGGCTGAAGAACGCACTGGGCCGTGCAGAGCGAACACAAAATTCGCAAACTGCCCCCTCACCGGCATCAGGATACTTGTCCAGAAGCAAAGCTTGATCAGCGGAGGACAACGAATCCCAGGGGACCAAAGACACGTCCTTTTGTGGACAGTAAAAACACTGCATGGTGCCAATCTGAACAACCAATGTACAAAGAAAAGGTATTATGCAGTGTCCCAAAGTAAGGGATGCCTCCAACTCAGGTGACCCAGAACCCATGAACCCCAACAGGTCGGCAAAACGAGGCGGCAAAGTCCCAGAAACCTAGTGATTCGGCAAAACAAATCGGCGAAATTCAGAAACCGAACAATTCGGCAGGCCAATTCGGCAAATTCGGCCAAATTCGGCCGCCGAATTGGGGGGGGGGGGGTTGCCGTGTGGATGCGGCGATGCATGAGCCGCCAGAGGTAGACCTAACATGGCTCCTCCGCCGCCCTTTTTCCTTTCTCCCCCCGGTGACCTACCGGGACCAGTGCCAGCTCTCCCTGACGGCACTCAGCGACTAGTTGCAGGATCGGGCCTCCATACAGGCGCGGGTCGGCTATGAGGCCCGATGGGGAGCAAACTACACGTCAGGAAGTGGACTCCCCCTCGACGGGTTCGATAGTGACCAGTAGCGCCACATTATGGCGCACCGCATGGACAACATCCCCGCGATGACTGTCCTGGCGCACCGGTCCTCCCACCGGAAGACGGTGCTGGACACCACGTGCCTCCTATGTCGAGTGCAGCCCGAAACGGCGCCCCACCTTTGGCCCTGCTCGGCCCAGTCCCATGAGTGGGGGCCGGCTCGCCAGCGGCTCGCCAAGTGGCTCGACCAGAAGGTGGGGAAACGGGCTGAATCGGTGCGCCACCAGCTGTGGTAGCCGGCTGTAATGGAATAGTGGGCGGCGGCCTTGCGTACCCCCTCCATGCAGCGGGCCCACATGGAGTGCTCAGGGCCCCACACGCTGGGGACCGAGTTCATAACGTAATCGAGTAGTAGTAACGTCATCGAGGAGTCCCTCAGAGTCTGGTACGCCCACGCCAAGGCGCGAGCCACGTTGCTGAAAGCCTGCTTGGGCCCGAACAGCACAATGGCGTGGGTGTTGCAAGAGCTGCGCCTGCACCAGTAGGCGGAGAGAGAGGGAGTACAGCGGGAACTTCTGGGATAATAGCTTTCGCCTGGTGGGTGACATCCAGATTTCCCCGATTCCCCCCTCGATCCGCCGATAACCACACACTTACACACGACGTGCGCGCCAAACACACAGCCTCCCGTTTACCTGTACCCGTGGGTAGACATCCCGGCCATTGCCTTCTGGTAGAAGCGCCTTCGGCACAACACAACACAACACAACACAATACAACACAACACAACACAACACAACACAACACAACACAACACAACACAACACAACACAACACAACACAACACAACACAACACAGCACAGCACAACACGACACGCCACAGCACAGCACAGCACAGCACAACACAACACAACACAACACAACACAACACAACACAACACAACACAACACAACACAACACAACACACACCCACACGCCAGAATGCCATGCTGATCCCAGACTCGTACCAATAAAAAAGACGGGGATGCGCGAAAAGACCTGCAATGCGAAGAACTCCCAAAATTGCACGGACCCGGTTCGGGTGGTGTCCCCCTGCGCGATCATGTCCTGGGCGTGTTTCAGCGTCAGATTGGTCTGCCCACTCTGGCGAGCCGACTCGAGGATATCCCTGACCGTCAGGCGGCCTGTCTTGTCCAAGTCTATCCTGAGCATCCGTGCGTGCGGTGCCATGGGCACGGGGGTGGGCACGGGGGCTGGCACAAGGTGAATGCCCCCTCGATGAGACTCCGTGAGCCCAAACCAGCAGGTTTTCACTTGTCATGTCGATGGTGTTGTCCCCCATCCTGGACCCCCCACGTCCCCTATCCCCAGGGATGCATTGGAAAGGGGGGGGGATACCCCCCCTCCTGCAGCGCCCCCAGCCTATGCCCAGCCACTCTCCCCCTGACGCCAAGTGCCAGCCTCAATGGCATTTGTAACCGACAGTAACCGCCCCCAACCGCTTGGGCAACCTCCTCCAACCGCCTGCCTAACCGCTGCTGGGGCCGCCTCTGAGGTCCCTTCCCTTCTAATGCATCCCTGCCCATCACCCCACCAGGGATGGATATAATAGTGACCGGATTATTTGGGTGGGGGTGGAAGGGGGCTCTGAGGGGCCCGAGATGACGAAATGACGGTTACGAAACGCAGTGAGCAGACCGACGAGGTGCACAACCCCGCAGCACATGTCCAGGCCACAGAAGCAAGGGGCATAGGCAGGGGCAGGCCTGCGCTTGAAGGGGGGGGTGATGATCCCCCCCCCCGCCCGCCCCAACCACTTCCGACCGTTCCCAACCGCTCTCCAACCGTTTGGTAACCGCCCGCTTGGGGCATTGGTGTGGGGCACGGGGCACGCGGCGCAGAGGACCGAGGGCGTGGGGCACGGGGCATGGGGTCGCTCGCCACAACCCAGTCCGCCCCCGGCCACCGTCAGCGACAGGGGGTTCGTCTGGGGGCAATCCCGGCGGACAAACTTCGTGAGGGGACGGGTCCGGCACAGCTCCGGTGTTGGTGCGGGGCCACCGGACGCGGCACACTTCAACGCCCCCCCAACCGTCAACAACCGCGGCCTCGTTTTGGACTCGAACCAAAGCCCACGAACATTCTCAATGACGACCAACTTCTCGGTCCCGAGGGAGCGAGAGCCCCGGACGTGACGACCGGACGGACAACAGCGCCACAACACTGGGCTACCGCCCACGGGCACTCGTTGGTGCCGGCAGAAAACTCACATCAGACCTCAAAAAAGGTGCACAAGAGAAGGGACCGGCACGGGTGCCCATTTCTCCAACGCCCCCCCCTCCCCCTTCGCTGGGCCTCCGTGCCCCCCCCCCCCTGTGTGACATTCCGTCGGGTTGTTGCTCCTTTACGGGGCCCTGGACGGTCACCCGTTCTCCCCTTCGCATGTTGCGTCGGGTCGCTGCGTTCTGTCGGCCGCTGCGGCCGGTGCTCTTTGCTGGTGTCGTTTCCGCGTTCGCCATCCCGTTCCATCGTCAGGTCGCCCGGAGAGGGTGCACAAGGGGCAGGAAGTACCCCGAATTGCGCAGAAAAATTTCGTGGGGGAAATTCCGGCCCCAAACTGCAAAACGAAATACTCCCAACGAAACTGCCCCCTTACACCCCCCCCCCCACCGTATGGTGACGTGTGAGCTGTCACGTGTGTGTTGGTTGAAACGAAGTCAGCACAAGATGCAGCACATGCAGATCACAAGAAGGAGAGAAAAGCTTGTCAAGAGCCAAACGGCCCTAGGCGCCTTTCGCAAAAGGTCTGTGAGGAGAATGTGCAGATGACCTTTTCCCCCCATCCCCCCCTCTGTAACCGCCGTTCTGCCAGCCACCAACCGACGTCACTGGATCGCCAACCGCCGTCGGTTGGGCGGGCGTCCCCAGACCAACCGCCGTCGGTCACCCGCCGCCCCAGCACTCCCCAGAAGGCGTTCCCGAGCGGCACGGACCCCCGGAGCCGCCCCTCAACACGCAGACCCGCAACGCCGGCCCAGACCTGTCGAACGTGTTCCGGATCAGAACGATCTGCCCCAACGTCACGATGACCCGCGCGAACATCTCGTGCCCGATGCGCTTCGTCGTCCCGGTGGTCGCGGGGGCGTAGAGCAGCGGGGACATGGAGCGCGGGGGGGGGCTCCGGAGGGAGGCCGGGGGCGGCATGGGCCCGGGACCGGCGGCCGCGCTGGCCGCGTCGGACGCGGCGACGTCGGGCTGGTCGTCGGTCGCGCGCGCCAGGCGCGTCTCGAAATCGTGCTTGTCCTGCGTCAAACGGGCCTCGGCCGCCCACAACTTCTGTGCGCAGGGGCGTCGGAGGGAGAGGGAGGGCGCCCACCGCCCGAAATGCGCACGGAGCAGCGCGAGGGAGCGTCCGGTCGCACGACCCGGGAAGCCTTTGGGCTGTTTTGGGGTTGGGAACACCGTGCAGCTTGCGCGGGGGGGGACGGGCAGGGGAGGACCACAGCGACGCATTGGAACGGAGGAGGGGTGGGGGCGGGGGGTTTGGACCCCCCGGGGGGGGGGGTTTTGGCACAAGGCCTTGGTGGTTGGCTCTGTTAGCCTGTGACGGCGCATACTGGCCTCTCGCCTTTGAATCTTCTGCTATGACAAGCAGGCATCCGCACTACTGCGGGCATCCGCACTGCCGCGGGCATCCCCCTGCCTGGGTGGGAATCCAGAATGCAACTTCTGCCCATGGCGTCCTCCCCTGACGGCCTGATCAGTGCCTGGTATGCGGTCATCACGAAGACCCCAGGCTGGGAGGTGCTCACCACAACCAGCAACGTGCATGTCCGGGGGGGGGTGACCTCCTCTTCACATATGTTTTTGTTCTAATGCGTCCCTCGGAGACGGGGTTGGCAAGATCAGCACTGAAGGGGGGGCTGCAGCTGGAGCTGGAGCAGGGGCTGGGCCTGGAACATCATACCTCCTTCTCCGTGCGCATCTTTGCGACTTCCATCTGCAACTCTCTTTTACTCGCCTCATGAACAGTCATCTCTTTGATCACCTGATCCTCATGCTTCTTCTCCCTCTGTGCAAAGCGGAGTGCGGCTTGTTGGGCCCAGCTTCATTGTACGGAGGGCAAGGAACGTCATGGCACTGGACGCTGGGTGTACCTCACGGTCTGGTACCAGCCTTTGTGGAGACCCTCCCCCCCCTTCCCCTGGAGCACTGGAAACCAACAGTACTACAAGGCCCCCACTCAGCCTCCATGGAACCCCTCAACCCCTTGAGCACCGGACAGCGGTGTACTGCATGGTACCCCATCAGCCATCCTGCAACCCCTCCCCTACAGCCCTGGACCCGAGTTGTACACTACTGTACCCCACCAGCCTTTGCACAATATCTTCTCCCCCCCCCAAGAAAAATGGACACCGGGTACAGCGGGGACCAGACTTGCCACTAGCGTCTGCCAACTCAGACACGATCAGATGGAGCGGGGTCCTACCGAGCCACACGCTGGACGCGGCACGTTCCTACTGAGTTCTGGTGGTGCAGAGGGGCGGGTATTACTGAGTGGCCGTTGATAGGAGGCGTTTCCTACTGAGAACCAGTTGCCCTGCCGGACGATAGTGGCATGTCTGGCGGGGACACGGTACGCCACGAGGCTTGGTATCCCATTGGGGTATGGGCCCGAGGGTTGCCGGCACCACCCGATGATGGCGCGGTGTTGGTATTGGACTGGCACGGTGGGTATTTGGTGGCAGTGCCCGTCCGGAAGGCTGGTGCTTCAGCCGACGCAGTAGATGTGACCATTGTGCGGCACTGCCTCACTGTGTGGGAGGTGTTGCACCGCGTCCGCACCTGAACCCACGGCTTCGTGGCGACCGTGGGCTATAGCGGGGGACTGCTGGTGGGTGGGGGGTTGGCACAAGGCCTCGGTATCTGATTGTTTGCCTTTGGCGGCGCCTATTGGCCTCTCACCACTGCACATTCCGACCCTCTGTGGGCCCGAACGTGTTTTGGTTGTGTCAACGGCGCCCCTGCATGACTTGTCCTGTTTGACTACTCCGGGGGTGGGCTGTCGCGGAGACGGACTGCTGCCCGTGCCGTTGACCAGGTGCATCCAGATGCACACTCCGAGTCCATGCGGGGGTTTGCCGACTCCAGCACTGACTTGTGGGGGGGGGGGTCAGAGGCCAAAAAACAAGTTTGTGTACCTCAAATCGACCTCCAATTTCGGGGCCCTTTGGTAAAGTTCATGTTTTTCCGGAGGAACGATTTTCCGATGCGGGTATTGGTGGTCAAACACCGGTGAACCACCCCAAGAGGCATACATACAACCCCAGAAAACCTGCGTTGCAGGCACACCCCCTGTCTTCCAGGGACTTGTTTTATGGCTGCCAATAGTTCCCAGAGGCCACTGGGTCGCTTTTGTTCCTTCCCGGAGGCAATTACCACCGGGAGGGGCCCCAGATGTACCCGACGTCTGCACCGGGCCCCGCACCGCGCGCGCACCGCGGCACGAGCGCCCTTTGTGTTCGGTGTCCACACCAGCACCAGCAGCGACCGAGGGCCGGCCAATTGGCGATGGCGGATTTCAGTCGATCGGCGACTGAGCCCTATTTTGTACTCAACCCTGGCTTTTATTGGGCAAAAATAATGATGTTACAAGGGGTTGGACATTCAATATCATGCCTTGGCGTATGCTGCGCGAATGACCCCCCGAAAGGGGCAGCTCGCAGGCGGCTGGTTCGAGGCCATGTGTCCCCTCATGGAATTAGGTCCTGCATCAGCTGGACCCGAGTGTGGATCAGCTTTGGTGCACTGCCTTGCAGTGGTATGGACCCCAGCACACGGTCACGTGTGGTGGTGTGGGGTGGCAGAGAACAGACAAAGCTCTGTACAGACGCCCACCAGGAGACAACCAGAGCCTACCTCATACTTGAGTTGACGGGGACCCCAATGCCGGGTAGATCGATTATCCCCAGCGCCGCCGCGCATGCCCGAGGCCGATGATCTCCGGGAGTGCTGGGACCTTCGGAGCATGCCATGGTCGCTATCACTAGCGGCGGGCAGAGGGCCATGAGCGGAACATTGATCGCACTGCTCCCGCATGACACCCCCCCCCCCACCATGTGCTCCTTTCGACTACCCCCCGTGTGACATTCCGTCGGGTTGTTGTTCCTTTACGGGGCCCTGGATAGTCACCCGTCCCTCCCTTCGCATTGCTGCGTTCTGTCGGCCGCTGCGGCCGGTGCTCCTGCTGGTGTCGTCTCCGCGTTCGCAGAGCCCAGTGGTTGGTGTGCCGGGGCTATGCTGAATGTGGCAGGATGTGCCGTTTGGGCGTCAGCGGTGCCCCGTAGTTGGGCCCCTCTGGATCAATCCCCCCCCCCCCCCCAAACCCATGCTCCTTTGGACTAGCCTTCCCCCGGATTCCCCTCCCCCCGTGTATGTCCCCATACCTGCGCTGCAGCATGCTCCCACTCCTCCCTGGACTTCCTTTCTCTGGCCTGCGCTGCCACCCACTCGTCCTTCTCCTTATCCCACGCCGCCTTCTCCCTGTCCCACGCCGCCTTCTCCCCGTCCCAGGCCTCCTTCTCCTTCTTGGCCTGGGCCTGCGCGTTCCGCAGTTGGGCCTGCGCAGCCTCCGCCTCCGCCTTCTCTCCGTCGTAGCGGGCCTGGGCCGCCTCCAAGTCCGCCTTCTGCTGCATCATCCGCTTGGTGCCGGCCAACGAGTCTTGGAGAGCATTCTCCGCACGCGTCTGAACACCAGAATGCGGATCATCGCGACGCTCCCCAGCAGGCCACTGCTTAGTGACCCCCCCGGGGGGGGGGGCTTTGTTTGGGGCCTTGGCCAGCACCGGCCGACCCCCCCCACCCCCCCACCCACATCAGAAAAATTTTCCTTGGGCAAAAAGTGAAATTCTATTGCCTTCGGCAGTGCTCCTCGAAAAGAGGCTGACAGTCAGCCAATCAGTCAGGCAGGCAAGCAGACAGTCAGGCAGTCAGTCGGGCAAGCACACAGTTTGGCTTTTTTCAGTTGCAGAGTACAATTACAAACATTGGGGAACCTGTAGTGTGCGGAAAAAATCAATGGTCGAGTGGTCGAACACCCGACGCACAACTCGCCTGGCGGCTGGTCGAATCCTGGCCGGCCAATCGGCGATGGCGGATTTCAGTCGATCGGCTACTGAGCCCTATTTTGTACTCAACCCTGGCTCAAATCCTTCTAACCACAAACTTTTGCCCTCCCCCCCCCCCCCAAAGTGGTATCCAGTTTCAGGGGGATAGAGGCCTCAAAAGCAAAAATTCCACTGGGGGATTGTTTTATTGGGCAAAAATAATGATGTTACAAGGGGTTGGACATCCAATGTCATGCCTTGGCGCATGTTGCGCGAATGACCCCCCCAAAGGAGGGGTGTATGCCCCGGCAACAGCAACTGTCAATTCCGCTCCAACCGTGCCCTTCCACTTCGAACTACAACGTTTTTGCAACCGCCACCTCCAGCTTCCCAACCGCTTTCCCAACTGTCGCCAACGCCGGCGGCACTACCGCGCAGCCTCCCTCTCCTTCAACCGCGGCCCACCCACCCGGCACAAACCAGTCAGGCACACAGTTACAGGGAGACGGACGCGTGCGCGCATGCCTGAGCCCTCAACGCCTCCTCTCTCTGGCACTCCAAGTCCTGTTTGGCAGCCACCGCGGCCTCCCGTTCGCGCGCGGCGGCGGCTCCTGCCCGTTCGGCCTGCTGCTGCTGCTTAGCGGCGGCCTCGGTGGCGGCCTTCAACTCGTCCATGGCTGCCCTGAATGAAGACGTTGGGTGGGTACGCTCGCCCTGCCTGGCATCCAAATCAATGTCCCGGCCAGTCATCCCAATGCTTTGTCCACTTCAACCCCCCCCCCCTGTGTGACAGTCCGTCTGGTTGTTGTTTCTTTTATGGGGCCCTGGACAGTCACCCGTTCTTCCCTTCGCATGTTGCGTCGGGTCGCTGCGTTCTGTCGGCCGCTGCGGCCGGTGCTCTTGCTGGTGTCGTTTCCGCGTTCGCGGAGCCCAGTGGTTGGTGTGCCGGGGCTGTGCTGAATGTGGCAGGGTGTGCCGTTTGTGCGTCAGCGGCGCCCATTAGTTGGCGTATTGGGGGTTGTGCTGGTTGTTGCCGGGGTCGTTTGACTGTTTTTGCTGCCCACACACCTCTGTCCACAGGCCGTCCATAGGCCTGCCTCGCTGTGTTTCTGTGCGGCCCAGGTGCCCTGTTCCCCCCCCCAAATTTTGCCTCCCCCGATATGTGACGGAATACGGCGGGGGAAACACTGCGGCTGCTTTCCGGTTGGAGGTACAACACCACACGAGTATGTAAAAAATACCGCAACCCCCCCCCCCCCCCGCCCCCCCCGCCCGCCCACTCTCTCCCGGTCCTGTTCAAGGTCCCACCAAATACCCCTCTGGGTTCTACTCTACCCGGCCGTAGTCAGCACTGGCACCGGCACCCAACACGCGCACCAACACCACCCGCTAGACACAGCACTGGCCCTTTTCCCCCTCGTTCTCCCTCATGGGCGGTCTCCCCCTCTCCGTCTCCGGGGGGGGGGGGTATTTTTCAATCAAGAAGGGCCCTTAAGGATGGCACTCTGGGCCGTCAACGAACCACCAATCGCCGGCAGTCAAGCCCATGGTACGCAAGCCTTCATGCTCCCACACCCTAACACATGTGATACCCCCGTACAAGATCTTCACCCCTGATGATGCGCACCTCCTCCCCCTTTACAACACCCAACACAACACATTGCGCACAAAAAAAAACTCGCACAGAATTCGTGCACAGGAATTCTCCCCCGTGCAATGCCCCCCCCCCCTTCCCCCCCCCGAGAAAAATGCCACCCCCCCCCCCCCCGATAGCCCTCCTTTTCCGGAGGACTGGGCCTCCGGTGGAGGAGCTTGCCCCTCAAACGAAATGTCCTCCCACTATGGGCGTCAGGCCATTGCTTAAGGACCCTGCGGGCGGGGGGGGGGGGGGGCTGTTTGGGGCCCTGGCCAGCCCCGGCTGACCCCCCCCCCCCCAAACACATCAGAAAAATTGTCCTCCGGCAAAAGTGAAATCTATCAAAGGGGCCGGAAATTTGAGGCCGATTTTAGGTACACAAACTCTTTTTTTCAGCCTCTGCCCCCCCCCCCCCCCCCCCTGTGACACTCCGTCGGGTCGCTGTTTCTTTACGGGGCCCTGGACAGTCACCCGTTCTTCCCTTCGCATGTTGCGTCAGGTCGCTGCGTTCTGTCGGCCGCTGCGGCCGGTGCTCCTGCTGGTGTCGTTTCCGCGTTCGCGGAGCCCAGTAGTTGGTGTGCCGGGGCTGTGCTGGATGTGGCATGGTGTGCCGTTTGCGTGTCAGCGGTGCCCAATAGTTGGCGTATTGGGGGTTGTGCTGGTTGTTGCCCCCCCCCCCCCCCTCGTGGGTGTGCTCCTGAAGCAGTAGCCTGATGGGCGTCCCCCCGGCGGCCCCGGGGCCTTACCCCTTGCGGGCCTGCTCCGCCTGCATCTCCTCCCTCTCCTCCTTGGCCTTGGCCACCGCCGTCCTCGCGTCCTGCAGCTCCTGCTTCAGCTTCCGGTTGGCGGCCGCGAACGCCGCGATGTTGGCCTCCGCCTCCGCCAGCGCCAGGCTGAGCTCGGAGTGCCGTGTGGTGCTGAACTCCTTCTCCTCCTTCAGCAGCTTCTCCAACTCCTTGATGCGCGCCTGCAACTGGTCCTTCGACTTCTTGGGGGTTCCCTCCTGCACGAGAGGGCCACGGGATTCCGGGGGGATGGGCCAGGCCTCCGCTTGAGAGCAAGGGAGGCCGCAGGGGAGTGCTGCGAAGGCTTGTGGATCCGGTTGGCGGCGGTTGGGAAAGCGGTTGGGGGGGGCGGGAGGCGGCGGTTGCAGAACCGTTGCAGCGGCAGGTGGGGTCGGAGAGATGCGGTTGGGGCCAAACTGACCGATACTGTTGGGGGGAGGTGTAGCCCCCGCCCCCCCCCCCACCTCCCCTTTTCGAGCGCAGGTTTCGGGTGGGCCCATCCCATCGAACACGTCAATGACAAATGTACTTTGGTACAGATGTACAAATACGTTGGGTGAAAATTTTGCCAAACATTTTCATCATCCCACGGGTGGGGGGGCCCAGGCAGAGGGTAGGGGTAGGTCAAAATGTATTCATTTATATTTTGTGGCAGGCGACTTGTGTTTGCACATTTTGCCCGATGCGTCGGGCAATTGTCAAATGTTCAAATTCATGCTCATCTCAAGATGCTCGGATACACCGTTGGTATGTGCAGTTCTTTGGATGTGCTGTTTTCTCTCTATCAACGCCTAAAATGTATTTAATACTTGTCAATCATATTTGAGTTCTCCATTGGGCTCACAAACTTGGGCTCCGTAGGCCCCCGGAAACTTGTTTTGCCTTCGCGCGGGGAGGGGCGGGTCGGGACATCCGCATGGATGACCGCCCCCCCACCCCCCCACCCACCAAATGGTACCCCAGGTCCCGCAGGACCGTCACACCCACGTTGTCCTACTTCCAAGCGTGCCCCGCATGGCCTTTCCAATGCCCCATGATCTGTCCCCGGGCCCATGCCTTGGCCCTCAGCCCCCCGCTGCCCAGTCCCCTCCCTTCCACAAGGGCCCAGTCTGCATCCGCAGCCTTTATCAAGGGGCTGCCGCATGCAAAAAGAAGACAACTGCTCTGGCACGCCTGGACCTCAAAAGTGCACCGGCCGGTCGGGTACTGCTGGCCAACAGGCGTCAGTTGACAATCTACGACCCCCAGTTGACCGCAATCCTCAGGGCCGTCGCAAAAGATGAAACGAAAAGAGAAATAAAGCCCTGCTCACAGTTACCCAACCGCCGTCTGCTACCGCTCAACCGCCGTCCCAACCGCCGTCTGCTACCGCTCAACCGCCGTCGGTCAACCCCCAGCAGCCGTCGGCTACCCCCCCCCAACAGGGCGGCGTCCATAATCCCTTTCCCTAAGGGGGGGTTGGAACCCAAGGAGGGTGGATTGGATTGTTTGAAAAACAGACAGACAGCGCTGCAAAAATGCACACTTGAGGCACAGTACGGCAAAAATGCATCTTTAGGGGGAGTATCCGTGTCGGGTATTTGAACAACTTCTCCAGGAGAAGGAAGACACTTATCATCATGAATCGTCGAGCTGCTGTGGTAATTCCACACTGCAATGGCTGGAGAATGAGCCGGTGGTTGGCCACACTCATGAGCTCCCCAGCACCCGCACCGTGCGCGCACCGGGTGCACATGGTGCCTGATACTCCCCC
Source organism: Eutreptiella sp. 'Long Island Sound 2002' (assembly GCA_964036045.1). Taxonomy (NCBI): domain Eukaryota; phylum Euglenozoa; class Euglenophyceae; order Eutreptiales; family Eutreptiaceae; genus Eutreptiella; species Eutreptiella sp. 'Long Island Sound 2002'. Next base: position 3,772,009 of record OZ038401.1, read on the forward strand.
TTATTCTCTATGTCAAACCTGGTTCACTCTCAAGACACACACTGTGTCAGAGACATAAAAACAGAACATCATGTCTTGACTACAGATAGTCAGATGATCACAGTCAGTCAGGCTGTCAGTCAGACAACAGCAATCGGTGTCATATGTATGTGCAGAATTTGTATGCGTGTCAGACAGACACAAACAGAGAGAATTCAGAGGTGCAGTGGAGAAGCCAGCAATTGCAATCATTCAATCGGTCTGGAGAACATTGAAAACATCATCAGGGGCTTGTGGAGGGCAAATAGAGAAGGTCTTGAGAGACTTCCTCTGGTGAGGCCCTTGCAGTCCCGGCTGCTTGGTAAACACCACAGCTACTATCTCTGGTGTAAGGAGCATGCGTGTTTTTGCGGGGTGTGCGTTTGTGAGCTTTTCTGCGTTTTTCTTTTTCTTTACAGGCTTCGAAACTTTGGTGACCCCAAAAGCCCCAACAATGCCATATCACTGTTGACCCACGCGATTTCAGTCGCAACTCATATTTTGCCTCGTCCCATACATGTTTCTATCTAGACCAACCCATATTATGTCAACCCTCACCCGCATTCTTCGATGCCCCACACATGTTGTGGTATGTCACACTGTTATATGTCACAAGAATACGCGTGCGTGCAATAGCTCCGCGAGGACGCTCTGAAGGTGGACGTACACGGCTGATCAAGCGTGCATTACTGCTAGAAAACACTGGCTGAGAGGTCGCTGGGTTTCACTGGAGATATGTCAACGTGTTGCGCTGGGGCAGGGACTGTTGGAGTACGGTTGTCAATCAGAACACCCAACATGTCAACACTCTGCTGCGAGGAGATAGGTCCATCAATCTGCAGCTCCAGCCTGTCACGATGGCTAAAATGTAAGACAGGGTTCTGCTGAAATGTTGCAAGTATGGCGAACACGTTGCGCTCTCTCAATGCGTTTAGCTTCAAAAGGGGGGGGGGTGGCAAACACAACGCAAGCATGCACTGCAGAGGCTCAACAGCTTCGTGCATCCTTACGGACGGCCCTGCTCCTGCCACCAACACCGCAGGCTGTCCTTTGTGGAACCAAAAGCAATCTCCTACTTGAAGGACAGCCCTGAATCACACACACTCCGCCGGATTCTTCTCAACGCGCCCTCACGCACCGCACAGCGAAGCGACAAGAGAAGACGCACAGGTGCACACCTTTTGGGGAGAGGCGTAGGGAGGCGAAGCAGGTGGAGCTGCTGCCGAAGATTTGAAAGAGGGCTTGGAGTTGGCCGCCTTGTGGACGTGCGGCGCACCATCGGCTTCATAAAAGGGACAGTCCTTGGGGTTGGCAAAGGGGCAGCCAGGCGTCCCCAAGTGGGAGTGGTCGGGCGACCTCAAAGGTGTTCCCAACTGCATCCTTCAGTGGCCCCGGAAAATAGCAAACAAACTGCGAATCGGACAAATGTGGTGGGTGGTGACAGGCAGGCTATATGACGCAGGTTTTGAACTGCAGAGGGGGGGGGGTGGGATGCCATGTTGCAGCCCCGAAGGATGAACGATGTGTGGGACTATTGTTTCCGAACCGGAAGCAATTCTGCAGTGGTTGACGGACCCCGATGTAGATGCTCTCACTGAACTGTGCACCCTTCATTGGCAGGATGGACGGCTCCTAGGCGACGTGGTGTGTGGTGACCAGACACTGGTCCCACACAAGGGGTTGGTCGACATCCACCACTTTACACTGCGGAAGCAGCACGGTACAGGTGTCAAACTGTACGCGCTGTGTGATGCACAGCGCCACTACATTTGCCATTTGTACTGCAGCGCTGCACCCCGTGCCAGTGGCGAGGCCACAGCCGGTTTGCGGGGCACTACAGCAAACCGGAAGTCAAGGCAGAGCCTTGCCTAAAACCACCAATTAGATTGGAACCTCGTCATGGGGGCCGTTACCGTTGGCTGGTCGTCTTTTTTTTTTTGGCTCAGACCAAGGTGAGCTGGCGTAGCCTGCTCACTTCACAGTACTCAAAGTAACCCTCGGAATCAAGGTTCAGTGCTGTCCAGTGCTACAATGATCCCATAAATGACTGCGGTAGTGGATCTGACATGTAGTGAGGATTAGCTGAGTCTGAAACCACGTGATGCAGTGGGAGACTGCCACGCCCGCAGGCTTCTCAGTGTGCATGAGGCACAATGACTGTAGGCTGAAGAAGACAGCGGTGTGAAGATTGAAAGCCGAGGTGAATCAGCGGGTTGCATTTCATACACTATCAGGGTGGCGGAGATGACATTTTCTCAGGAATTTTCTTTTCTCAGGTTCAGCTGCTGGTCGAGAAAATCAGCTACCCGTTGTCCAAATGCTGATGTCCCTGGCCCCAAAAGTGGCGAGTCTGTTCCAAGACTGGTAGCATTGTGCCCACACAGGATGAAGTTCCCTTCCTGGGCAGAAAAATGATCACGTCATCTACATACATCATCGTGACCGCCTCCGAACATGCTGACTGCATGGGGTAAGTAACGAAAGAAGCAACCATTGAGAACAGGGCTAGGGACAGGGGATTCTCGTTGTGTTCCAGGGCCCCAGGGTAATGCATGATCCTCGGCACGTACCCTGATGCCATTGAAAAAAGGGAAAGTGGTTTTTAGGAGATGTAAAATCAGTTTGATGACCAGTGTTGGGACCTGCATGGTTGTTTATCCCGCTTCACGCATTGTGTGGGATATGGTGGGAAACGCCTTCAGAATATCCATGCCCAGTGTCCCCCCCCCCCCCCCCCTTGCCGGAAGGCAAATTTTTGTTGAACAGTACAAGGCACTGCGATTATGGTTTAGCACGCAAGCTGACGGACAAAAGCATACAGCAGGGTGCTGTAATGCATGTGAATTCTACCAGGACGTGCCTGCACTGTAGTGTCTCCTTTGTTTGACGGAACTGCCAAAGTTCAGGCAAACGTGCGAGTAAATCTCAGCAAGCAGCACAATCCCTGTCAATGACAGGGCTCCTTTGGACTCTGAAAGCCCCGCCGAAACACCACCTGTACACTGAAACACAGTACAATACATGGGAAGGAGTGGGGGCCAGCGTGTGGGGAGCTAGAGTGCCCTTTGGTGCTTGCTAACAAACAAAACACACTCTGACAGTAAACAATCGGCAGGCATTGAACCATACACATACATGCAGGCAAGTATGGGTTAGGGTGAGGGCTAGAGAAAAAGACAAGTAGCTTTTTCAAACAACAGCTTAATGAAAAAGCACATGCAGACAATTTCTTCTTCAACACTGTACACATTCTGCTAACTTTCGATGCGCAACCTCACGCCCTGTACGCTGCTCTACCCGCATACAAAGGTGCACCACTGTCGCCTACTGTCTCCTACTCGGTTGCCTCCGAGATTCAAAATTAGATTTGAAATCAATGTGTGCAGGCACCCGCCTCCAGCGGCATTGCAAGAGCTTGTGCACCACTTGCTCCTGCGTTGTCGGCTGCCAAATTCAAAGTCAGGGTGTGCAGGGTACAAAAAAAAATCAATGCTATCAATTGCTGGATGCTGTTTGCAGGTTGCTGTTTTTCTGTGGAGACTTTATCGTGGAATCCGGATTAATGCTGCATTTTCTGTGACGATTGCAGTTGAATTTTTCTTGGCCACTGCAATTCACTTTTGGATGGTTTTTCAGAGGTCACTATTGATTTTCTTAAGACATCCGCATGGCTGTTGCTACATGATGCATGCTTTTTTGGTGGCCCCTGGATCTTTGCTGTGTGTGACAGTCTGATCGCCGATGCTCCCTACATGCTGTTTTCTAAACACTTCATGGTGTCACTCTGAACAAGGAACATAAAAAAACCATGAATCCTCCAACACCCAAATGAAATGATGCACATCTCAAACCATTTTACCTCTTTTTCTTTTCGGCTGCCCCATAAACTCCAGAAAACAAATTGGCAAGATCCAGAGACCCAACAAACTGGCAGAACAAATCGGCCAAGTCAGTGAAAGTCAGCCACCAAATGGGGGGGCGGGGGGTTGTCACTTGCATAGCCAAGCCCACGACACAGAGGGACAACAAGGAGCCAGTTTTCAAAACCATCAATCCTGCATTGAACTGCACACTCCTGCAACAACCCCGGCTCATCCATGTGTACACGTGTACACCTCGTGTGCTTCCGATGACGTGTATCATCAGGTACATGTCAAATGATACCCCTTGAGTGCTTCTAGAGCTGGCCTGTTCTTTTTGGGCCTTGTTTGCAATGAGATTTTGTTTTGGGGCTGACCAGATTACCTCTCATTTACAATTACCTGAATAACTTATTCTGACGGACAATCCACCTATCACATACACATGTACACCCAGTGTGCTCCCAATGACGTGCATCATTAGGTACACGTAAATGACCTCCCTGTGGGTGGTTAGAGAGCTGGGTTTTTTTGAAGCTGACCGGAGCTCTCTCATTTGAGACCACTTGTATCGGTTTGTGCATCCTACGCTCACGGACAGTTGACGCTGCTCTGGTCTCAGGCGCACACCACAGGACGTGCCCAAGAATGCTCTGGTTGCCTACACACAGTACACTCCAGAACAACGCAAGTGTCTGGTCCTGCACAGTCAGGAAGGGGGGCGTGACCGCAGCCGAGCACAATTGATTGGCGGACCAATGTGTTGCAGATTGTGCTTCATACTGTTTTTGGGTGTTGCCATTTGCAAAAAGTGCGTCATCCGCTGCCTGCCTGCGTGTATGCACGCTACCCTGTCCGCCTGTTTTCAGATGTTGGTACCTTCGAATGACTGCTTTCATTTGTGCTACTTTTCACTGTCCCATCGAGGACCGCTTGTGTCCATATGAACCCGGTCTCCTGTGTCGTGGAGGCATAGCAAACTCCCTCGTCATTCCCCATCACACGTGACATAAGATGACAGCGCAGTATGGATTGCACGAACGTCAAGTTGTCCGAGCTCTGCGGCACATCCATCGGGAGAAGGAGAGAATCTTTTTGTGGTTTCACAGGCGCACGGACGCACGGACCGCCTACAACCCTTTCAGGCATCAGCCATCAACCATTGACATTCAACCGACCGGACTGAGAGTAGCGGCCGCGACAGTCACAGGGGCTGGACTCATCACTTCTGTGGAGTTCTTCTGTTTTTTTTTGCTCAACTTTCGAAGTGTGCGACTGCCGCCGACTGGCTGAGAGTGCTACGAAAGTCCTCAGATAAGATCCTGGAGTCTAGTGTCTCTGAGATCTGACAATGTCAAACCTCCACAGGGTAAGTGTGTTGATAGGGTTGCACATTTCATATCTGCGGGTCAGAGAACACCGTCTAGTACAGCATGTGCTGTCACGCTGCTCTCCCAACTTCACAGTTAGGGGTCCCCCGCTCAAGGAGGGCACGAGTTTATTACGCTAGAGCCTGTTGTGCAACAATGATTTGGATATGAATAGGCCCGTACGGGCATGCAATGTGCAGCTCGCAGAGGCATTTGGGGAGAGCCAGACAAATCTGTGGCGAGCTGGCCCAAGCCAACGGCGGTCAAACCGACCGAGATACTGCGTTGCTATGGAATGCGTGCATGCAGCACCGAAATCAATGCCTCCCCGGACACGCCTGCAACACGGCATTCGTCGAGTGGTCGGAACGGAATCAAATCAAAGCAAAATGCCAACGGGACTTGAAAAGGGACGTTGCACTCAACGTCGCGGGTGGCTCGCGGGTGAGAAGGCCAAGCGCGTCGAACAGGACGTCAGTCGGGATCGACGCCGTCCATCCTCACATTCGTTCGTGCACCAGCAACGCCGTGCGCACTTACAATTCGTACACTTGCGGGAAATAAATGCGTGCGAAGTGGGAGTCCGCACCACGGCCTCCGTCAGCAAGCGGCTGGTTGACGAAGAGCCTCAGATGCCAGGGCTGATGTGGTTGGCCTCTAAAGGGGTCACGTTTGCAGGCGGCGCCACGTCACAGTGCCCGGGCTGCGCGCCCGCACAGACCTGGGTCACGCACCGGACACGCACCGAGTGCACACCGGCAGGGCTGCGTCAGAAGGGACGGGACCTCAGAGGCGGCCCCAGAGGCGGTTAGACGGGCGGTTCGAGGAGGTTGCCAAAGCGGTTTGGCGGTTCGAGGAGGTTGCCAAAGCGGTTTGAGGCGGTTGGTCGCGTGGCGGTCGAGTCCCCCGGCCCCTCCGTTACTGCGGAGAAGGACTGAACGAAGGCCTGGAGCGCAGCGTCGTCGAGGGGCGGCGCGCCGCGGGCCACCATCAGGGGCAGGAACTCAGCAAAGGGGTGCTTGTCGGCGCCGGGCCCCGCCTTCCGCTGCCGCCGCTGGGCCGCTTGCGCGGCCAGAAGCAGTGGCGGCCCAGAAGGGCACTCCGGGCCGAGTGCGGTCGGTGTGCGCAGGTCGATGTCCTCGCGCTCCAGCAGCAGCCGCAGGAGCTCCGGGCCCCCCGCGATGCCGTCGTTGACGGCGGCGATCGCGCACCCGATGGGCGAGCCGCGGGTGCCGCCGACGGTGCACCCGCCGTTGACGTCGGCGTTGGGCCTGCGCAACCACCGCCGGATCCACCCGCCCGTGGGGATGTCCTTCTGGCCGATGGCCGTCAACGCCAGGACGAGAGGGGGCACTCGGAGTGTGCCCCCTCCTTCTGTGGCTTCAAGGGCATTGGTGGCGTTGATGTCGAGATCCTTCCGGCCCAGCAGCAGCGACAGGACTGCGGCGATGGTCTGACCACGGCCTTTGGCTGCTCGCGAACCTATCCGCGAGCTCAGGATGAGAGCGTAGAGGACGTTCAACTTCGTGTCCGGTGGTGTTACCCGATTGAACAAATGGAAGTCCGCTAAAGCGTTGACGTCGAGGTCCTCGCGCCTCAAAAGCGGCCGCAGAACGTTGACGGCATCCAGACCGTCCAGCGCTGGACAGCGCAGGATCGCCCAGATCATGGCAAAAAGTAGTAGTGTGGGCACGCCTTGGACTACGAGGCGGGCGTTGACGTCCACGTCGTCGCGCTGCAGCAGCCGCTGGACCAGCTCCACTGCCTTCGGTTTCACCTCGGCCTTCAAGCCTACGTTTTGTCCGGGCCTGACGGCCAGGTCCAAGACCAACAGAATGTGGATGGCGGTGTTGACGTGGATGCGGCGGCACTCCATCAACCACCGCGCGACGTCCATCAGGTGGAACTTCGTGCCCTCCGAAAAGAAAACGCCCTGCAGCACAAAGTCAACGGGCGTCGTCTTGCCGTTGCCGCAGCGGAACGCCGTCTTGACCCTGACGTACTCGCGCTCCAGCAGCAGTCGCACGAGCCCCACGGCCTTCTCTTGCTTCGCTGGCGTGTCGCCGTCGCGCGCCACGCTGAGGACGTACCCGAGCGGCGTCGTCCTCTGGTCGTCGCTGAATGCGAGCTCCGAGTTGACGTCCACGGGGCGGTGGTCCAGCAACAGCCGCGCCAAGCCCATCCCGCCTTCGCGGCCGTCGATCGCCGCGGCGAGAGCGAACGCAAGCGGCGCTATCCTCTGCCCTTCCACTGTGGCGTCGGAGTTGACGTCAACGTCCCAGCGCCCCAGCACCAGCTGGGCCAATTCAATGCCGCCGTCTTTGTCATTCGCAGCAGCGGAGAGCGCGTACCCCACGGCACTACTTTTGGCGGGCATCACAGCATCACCTTAGGAGATGCACAGGAAGGAGTGCCCTGACCTCTATCCTCGGGGCCCCTGTTGCCTGTGCAGTACCCCGAATGCCCCCACCTTGGGTAGGCGGGCTTTCAATTGAGGGAGGGGGGGTCGATAGAGCCCTCTAGCTAGACCCCCCCACTCCCCAACAGGGGCTCAATTGATGGGACCCCCAAAATCCTACGGAGACTGACCCCTAGGCCTCAGAGGTGACCCAGACCCAAAATTCGGCAAAAAAATGAAAATGGGATTTTTGGAATCATCGCGTCGAGGGGGTCATTTGCCATGTATTCGGTGAAATTTTTTTGACCATTTTTAATGCTCAAAAAAATTTTCGGCGCCGTTGGTGCCAGAGTTCATAATAACTGATTAACGGTCCTGTCAATTGAGTCCTTTTCCCAGGACCCCCCGCCCAATTTTTGGCCATACGCAGGTCACAAAGCGCCCCACACATGCACGTCCTGGGATGCATATGCAGCAATGTTCAGCAGTTCTTCCACAAAGGCCAGAGCCACTGAATTGCTATCATGCATATCCCAAAATTATGTGTACACTTCGGCTGCTTAGACCGTGTTTTATCAATCCCAAAGGATTTGAATCGTAATATACAGGTTGGGCGCACCACTGCCTTAAAGATATGTGAGTCACTTTGCCTACGGCCAGTTGATCAATGACCACCCAGGTCTTGCTGGTTCGTGGCGGAGGTGTTGGAGTTTACTCAAAAAGTAGAGAGAGAGTCAGAGAATTCGCTGAGACAACCAGAGTCCAGTGTGCCAGAGCTGGCCTCTGTGTTGGGGGAGTATGAACGGCATCGCCGTCGTTTTGATGGCTGTACCATGGGTGACAGTCTCCCCACTTTTTTGGGGCTCTATTGACGCTCCCCCCCCTCCAGTTGAAAGCCCTACTGCCCCTTCAACACTATCCAGTATGGGCACGGCACTGTCAGGGTGCTGCTGCACCACGTGCGCACCGCGCCCGCACCGTGGCAGCCATCAGTGGTCAAACACCGGTGCACCGCCCCAAGATGCACCCACCCAAACAGCCCATAGAACCCTAGAAAAGCTGAGCTGCAAGCACAACACCTGTCTTCCCCGGTTTTTTTCTTCTAATTGCCAATAAATCTTAGAGGCTTTCGGGTAATTTTTGTTCCTTCCCAGAGGCCTCTGGACGGTTGCAATTCTCGGCGGGAGGGGCCCCAGATGCACCCAACGTGTGCACCGGGCCCGCACCACGGCCGCACCGTGGCAAGAGCACCCTCTGTGGCATGTGGAACGCAGCCACCGGGGGAATGTTTGCCCGGCGCGCACTCGGCGCGCGCCCGGCGCGCTACCTTTCTATTAACTATCCCGACTTCAGCCCGAGATTTACCCTCTCATGGAGAAGGCCCCCCAAATAGACCATGATGGACTGCGCACCTTCCCTGCAAAGCACGTTGCAAAATAAAGCAATATCTTTGAATTCAGCAACTCCAACTGTCACCTGTATTGTACTTAACAAACAACATTGGTCCCACAAGTGCGGGTGTCAATACATTCAGTATAGTGCTCCTTACACTCATCACAAACTGCGACGGTGGAGCGCTTCTGGCAACACAACACACACACTTCTGCCTCATCCTCTGCCTCATCTTGCGTGCCACAACCGAGCAAACAGCTGCTCAATGCGTGCCCTATACCACCCGTGCACGTCATTATAACATTGTTGGCGGGCTGTCAAAGTGCCATTCTTTCTTCCAATGAATGGCACAATGACATGAATCCGGCCTTTATAAGCACCATCATGGGGGCGTTGTCGCACGGTGCGCGCACGGTGCGCGCACGGTGCGTGCACGGTGCGCGCACGGTTCAATGTTTTTGGGATGGTTGCCCAACTTGTACCCCGTTGAATGGCCCCCATAGAAACACACCCAGGGTCCTGATTTCTGCACCTTGCAGTCCATACTGGCATACCAGGATTCTTCAATTTTTAGTCTGATGCTTGTCACAGGTTCCAGGGTCCTATTTTCTGCACCCTGCAGCCCCTATTGGCGTACCGGGAATTTTTTTTTTGAATCTGATGCTTGTCACAGGTTCCAGGCTCCCAATTTCTGCACCTTGCACGCACCTCCGTTACAAACCATGCACAGGCGACAACACAAGCGACAACACTGGTTGGGTTACGGGAATTTCAATTTCATCCGCCACAGCATTCTGGCTCATGATCATCAATTCTAGGGGCTTTAGTTTCCACTTCAGGTAATTGGGGCTCCAGCAAAGCGTCCATCGGCGCCTCATGGTGCACAGGTTGGGGGGAATCGGGGCTCTCAGCAGTCACAATTGCAAACTCCAACCGCTCCTCGGGTGCATGCTCGTACAGGACCTCTTCACCACCCAATTCGTACCGAATAGAGACGCGACGCCCACCTCTTGGAGAAGGGTCAACGACAGTGGCCGACACCCTATCCCCGTTGGAGCGGTGGTAGTACACAGGCAGTCCGGCGACAAGCCAGGGCAGCTCAGATTCAGGCATTGTGGATCTGGTGGACATAGAATACGCAAAAGGACGCACGGTGCGCGCACGGTGCGTGCACGGTGCGCGCACGGTTCAGGCAACACCCCCCATGGCCCCCAACTTCGAAATCAAAGAAATCACCTCGGGTACGAGAAGGTCCATACCCATCCCAAATCAGAACATCTGCTGATGTCCCGGGGGCCAAGGGGCAAATCCATATAATGTTGCCCAACATATCAATGGCAACAGTCCACCGGTGGGGCACGGGTCACAAAAGATGCCCGGCGCGCGCCCGGCGCACTAACGTTCCCCCACCAGTCCACCCAGTCTGTGCTCTGTTGCTCTGCTTCTCCCACAGAACAGCAGCCCCTGTGACTCGGAGAGGGGAGACCAAAGAGTAACACGTCCGCCCGTTCCGCTCAACGCACCCCCAGCAGCAGCAGAAGGCAGAGGAGGGCGGACGGGACAAGGAAGGGGTAGTCGGGACTAAGCTCGACGATAGTCAGGATAGCCCTGTGGAGGCACAGCCTCCTCTCTCTGCTTTGTCCCAAGGGGTGTGCAATACCCCATCGTCCTTCTGAGTCCAGCCTGCATCCGTTGCGTACCGGTTTCCCGCGCCTCTCATCCCTCCTTCGATCTGAGTGTCACATAGCTACCGCTGAGCCAATCGCAGTACATTTGACTTAACTCTTTAAGTCTATGAAACGTGAGGGTCTGGAATTGTGGAAAACCGTTCCTGGTACTCGTGGGACTGAGACCTGTAGTTTGCTTCTGCGCCCGGTCTGCAAAGTAATGGTCTTATCAATGTAACACAAAGGGCAGCACTTGATGCGGTGCGCACAATGTGCGCGCGGCACAACCATCAGGGGACTGTGAGGTTCTCCATCGTTCCCCATTGCTGTAGATTGGGGGATCAAGGGGGTGGTGTTCTGGCCCGAAATGTAACCCCCTCTCCCGTCGTTGTGCCTGCTTGCTGATGCTTCCTGAAGGGTTTCGGATGTTATTCCTAGAGGCTTCTGGATGGTTGCGAATGTTCCATAGCATTGCACAAGTGCGGCACTTTTGTGCAAAGATGGAGGGGAATTGAGCGCTTCTGCAAGTCGGAGGTAAGTCAAGCAGTCTGCCATATTCCATACATTATGTCTTATTGAGGCCTAGCCATGGCAATGGATCTTGAAACATCAGCATCAACCGTCATTTGGGGCACTTTTGTTGTGCCATAGTTTGTCCTTCCAAACTTCGCCCTCTCCAAATGCCCCCGCCCTGTCACGGACACTTCTCTGTTCAGAGTCAGAATGTGCCGCTGGCTGATCTCAAAGGCTTTTTGTTGCCCAGGCTGAGGAGAGTGGGCGAAGCCCTCTTATCAGACGGGGCTGCTGCAGAAAACTCTCATTAAGGATCAGGGCTGTCTGATGCTACAATTGTCCTACAAAGCAAAGCCGGAGCAGATGCAACACGCAGTGAAAGTGAGCTAAATCTATCACCAGGAAATGCAGCGGGATCTGCCGCTGGCTGAACTCGAGGGTGTTCCAGCGATTGCCCGACGCTCCAATATGGTTCAATGGAATCAACTGCCATCGGCGCAACAATAGCGCTGACTGCTCCTGCCCTCCCACTGAAAGCTACAAGAGCACGGCGACGTATATTGTAGGTTGCCCACCCAAATATGCCGAATGTGCCAGGGACCTTCAGTGTGTTGTGTTGCAGGGAGCTGTTGCACACCGCACCAACACGCCAAAGTGTCAATGCCGATGCAATCTACCAATGGGGACAACCAATGGACAATCGTGCGCCACCCGACCTGGTGGCTTTCACGAGCCCCAACGGGAACAGCGGTTGCCTGGCAGAGGGCGGCGTCCTGCAAAAGTGCCGCTGGAAATGGCACGCCCTTCTATTTCTTTTTGGGGGGGGGGGCAGGGGCAGAGAGCACCGAGCCGAAGAGCTCAGGGTGCCATCTGCACACACCTCTGCCGGTGCCGATGGGCTGTGCATTGCACTGGACGCACCCACACCAACAAAGAGGTTTCGCGATATGTGGCCCGGGGGGGGGGGGGGGATGGGGGGAGGAGGCATATGACACAGGGCAGCTCATGGGCTTGGTGGTCGGCACTCCTCTGGTCAGCCCTCGTGCACTGTGCAGGAGAGGAGGACCCCACCGCACCCCAAGAACAAGAGGCTCCGCAGCGTCAGGATCCCTCAGGGCGGGTGGGTAAGGGCAGGCAGTTCAGTATTGCTGTCGTGCCTGTGTTGTGTGCGTGCACGCGCCTACGCCGTTCGCGCACGTGCGCCCTGCAGGGCCGGGGGGCCATGACGTCAGGTTCTGAAATAACCAGCACGATCCACGCAATCTTTGCAGATTGTTTTGCTTTGCTGCCACTGCAGGGCCGGGGGGGGGGGAAGGGGGCATATGACGGAGGGGCACAAGCCCATTAGGATCCAGCACACGCTTGTGGAGGGAGGGAGGAAGGACCGTGGTAAGGAGAGGGCATGTGTGCTCTGCGTGGCAATCGCCTTGTCACAGACCGGACTGCATGTCATCCCTCTCGGTTAGCCTACGGCCATCGTCGGTTAGGGTGAGCTCTGAAGCGGCTGGAGGCGACAGGGGCAGGCGCCGCACAAAAGCGACAGAAGGGGGGCGGAATCCGTTTCGTGCACTGCACACCACCGGTCCACTGCCAACCTCTGGAAAAGGGGGGTTCAACGCGCCACGGCGCGGAATACGCTATAAATGCTCCGTGCAGCAGGTCCGGACGGGCCCCAGTCACGAGGACCTGGCCCACCGAGCCCGGGCACGGGGCGCAGCCAGCTCCCACGGGCAGGGGGGGCACGACCTGCGCCGGTATTACTGAGTGCTGTGTGGCCCCGGGCGGATTCCTAACGAGACTCCGTTGCGGACGTCAGTGCCATGGCTGGCCCCAGTGGGCGCTGGTGGCTGCAGTCCGCCAACGACACTGGGCTCATCTACGCGCCCCACCGCAGCCCGAGGTCGGTGGGTCGGACCAAACAAAGGGCGCGGCTGCTTTCCAGGAGGGGTCACGGGCCCTGGCCCCCGTACACACCACAAATGCACGGGTTCCACGGCGACATCCTTCATCCGCCCCGCGGATTGTGAGGCTGGGCAGTACACCCCTGCCCCCAATAATATACACCCAGACCCGACCCGTATCCCTCCCACCATTACCATTGCCACTTGAACAAGGGCTCGTCTTACCCACTCCAAACGGATACCGGAGCGACGCCGCCGCAGCCCTTCTTCTGCAGGGACTCGGTCGGATGACTCACCACAGAGAAGACAGTGACTTGTGTCTGGTTCCCGCATTGCACGGCCGAGGCCAGGCCGCAGCAGCACAGGCTGATGCCAGTCCGCATCACCACTACCTCGGCCCACGAGGGAGCGCGCACGCTGTGCGGGCACCGCGCGCGCACGGCGCAGGGTTTTGGACCAAAATGGGGCCCTCCGGCCTCCCCTCATGGGCCCTTAACGCGCTGTCCCCTGGAGGCCTCTGTAGGGCGCCATAATCGTACTAGGAAAATTGGGCGGGTGGGCCAGACGTTCAGCGGGTGCCACTCCGGGCTGGCGTGGGGGGCCACAAAATTGTGTTGGGGATTCACCAGGATTCACAGGGACACGTGCAACACTCAGAGACAATTGGATTTTGAGAGAAGTTCGTTTCAGTGCTCTCGATGGCACTGCAACAGAGTGACAACAGGAGGGCGATGGTGCGGCAGTGCACAAGGGCAAAAGTTGACTGTTTGTGCATCTGTGGCCCTTCCACCTTTGCAAGTGCACAAATCGCCTCGTGAGTACAAATTGACGGGTGGGAGCGCGCGGCCCTAACTAACACTGAAGGTCGTGGGTGGGGCCTATGGTGCCAAACTTGGGTTTGTTGCGAAACCCGGGATTTCTTGGGTTTAAGTGGGATTCACTGGGATGCACGGGATTCTGAAATTTTTTTTGGTTCAGACCAAGATGAGCTGGCGTAGCCTGCTCACTTCACAGTACTCGAGATAAGCTAAGGGATCAAGGTTCAAAGCTGTCCAGTGCTGCGATGATCCCACAAATGAGTGTGGTAGTGGATCTGACAAGTGGTGAGGATTGGCTGAGTCTGAAACCAGTTTATGCAGTGGGAGACTGCCACGCCCGTATGCTTCCCAGATACCCGGGATGCAGAAAATTTCTTTTTTTTGCATGGCCCGGTGTGGGCATCGTGCGCGCACTGCGCATGCTACTGCCCCCATTGTTCAAAGCCCCGTATTGGCAGAATAACCCATGAAACAGCGAGGGTCAGTGTGTGCAATGCATGTGGCTTGACCTCAGGGATCTCGAGGGGCTCCCGTTAGGCCCATACAGCGCCAGCAACGCCCGTTCTCCGATGAGTGAGGCCGAGCCACCCCATGCGCGCGGGGTAGTGGCCGGCGGTGAGGGACCGCCCTCACAAAATGGTGCAGCAGACCAACGATGACTCACGCACGACTAGTGCCGCTGGCTGCCCATCGGGGCCGTACTGCACGGTCTCCGATCTCGTTCGGAAGGGGCTGTTCGCAAACACTCTGTCAACCTTGGAGTCCCCGAAGGCAGACACGCCTGCGGCAGACATGTTCGGGTCATACACGCCGCTGTAGTAACCGGTGGACATGGTGGCCTTCGGTGGAGGAGAAGACTCTGAACGACACAACATTGGCCATGGTCAGGCCAGTGCTGGCGATGGGGGGGAGGGAGCATGTTCACATTCAAAGCTGGCCCAAACTGCAGGGTTCGACTCAAGCATCCGCGCTAGCCGCAGCCGCATTAGCCGGCTAGACGCAGGGGCTCGTAAAAATGGGGAAAATGGAAAAGTGGTGGCAAAATGGGGGGAAATGGAGGGAAATTGAGGGGAAATGGGGGGAAATGGGGGGAAATGGGGAATTGTGAGAAATTTCCAAAAAATGCGTTTTGGAAAATGTAGAAAAAATGTGTGACATTGGTAGGAAATGGGAGAAAAACATGGGACAAGTGGGACAAATTCCCACTTTTCCCAAATCCTCTTCTGTCATTTTTCAACAGCCTCGCCACCTTTCCCTCCCGTTCCTTTGCTGAACTTTGCTAGCCCAGCTCGCCGACTCAAAAAATTAGAAAATTTTTGACTAGCCAACACTAGCTGATTTTCCGGCTACCATGGTGCCTTGTCAACTGGTTAGTAACAAATCAAATGCACTTGGACCAAGCTCCACTGACCTACTGGCAGGGCTGGTCTTCAAGGGGGTGTTGTGTGGGGGGCCACAAAGGTGCATGCCTCAAGTCAACACTGGCCCGAAAATTTCTGGCAGTGGCCAATAGATTGTATATTTTGGTGTAAAAATTCTACTGCCTCTGGCAAGGCACCTTGAAGAGAGGCTCACAGCCAGCCAATCAGTCGGTCAGGCGGGGAGGCGGTTGGTAGGGCAAGTACGCAGGTAGACAAGCAGGCAGAAACACACAGTTTGGCTTTTTTTTTCTCAATCGCGGACTACATCTACAGACAGTGGGGAACTCCAGTTACACCGGTGCAATCGGCAATCGAGTGGTACACCCGTTTTTCGCCTCAAATGTCGTTGGTTCGAATCCCGGCCACCGATTGTTGGCGCGGATGCATCCACCCATTATTCTCTTTCACCCGACCCTGGTTCAAATCCTTCTCAGCACAAACTTTTGATCCCCCCCCCAACCCCCCACCCACCCCCAAAATGTGACATTTGGTTTCAGGGGAATAGAGGCCTCAAAATCAAAAAATCCATTGGGGGATCGTTTTGTCAGGCAAAATAATGATGTTACAAGGGGTTAGACATCCAATATCATGCCTTTGGGTATGCTATGCGAACGACCCCCCAAAAAGGGGGGTGTACGGGTCTGCGTCTGTGCTTGATCTGACAACCTCTCTTCGAGGTGATTTGATTTCCCCCTTTTTTTTGTGTGAAAAAATCTACAATTTTTCCAAATCCATGCCTTCTTTTTTCTACCACTTCCCCAACAGTTCAATGGGAGACAATTTGTGACACCACTGTTTACTCTTTTTATACAACTTTGGATGGGTGTTGTCCTTTCTTGGATGCAATCTGGATATCACTTGTTCATTTTCAGACACTTCTTGACGCATGCTGTTTATTCATGGATGTGATCTGGTCATCACTGTTTATTCTTTTTATAACTCTGGATGGATGCTGTTTATTCCTAGCCCCCCCACCAAATTAATACGGTCCCTGCGCCTACTGTAGCTTGGACAAGGGCGTGGCTTGCCCGCAACACATGTGGCTACTGACAGGCACGTGAGTGAATGCAAGGTATGAGTGCACCTTAACCTCCACCCACGTTCCCAAAAGGCATGTAAACACAAGAAAGTGTCCGAAATGTGAAACTTTAGGTTCACACCCATGTTTCTACAAGCAATGAGGCATGAGAAGCCTAAAAATGTTTGGCTTGGAAACCCTTCTTGCGATCATGCACCATGTGGAACAACTGCACATGCTCACCACTTGAAGATGCCTTTGAAGATGTCTGTGCTTAAGGTTTAGGGGCTGGTTTCGGCTCGGGCAACTTCAAGTTCTTCGGAATGAAATTGCCTTGCATGTGGAACACTCACAACAAATGTCTCCATTACCCTATGGGGGAGTCTTTGCACTGCGCGCTACTTTTAGACTATGTTCCCCCCGAAGATCCCCCAAGCACACCCCTTGGAAACGCCCTTAGAATTAGGTGACCCAAACTGCCCCAGCTCAAGAAAGTTGCAAACTACCTTCCCTTCACATAACACACATCATGCACAACTGGAAAAGCGTCCTTGTATCGGATAATCGGACTTGCTTCAATACTTCCACTTCCCAATGGAATCTTTGGCCGTCCCATGCGTGCTTGTCCCCCCGAGTGGAAATGGCTCTTCGCCACTCTGCAGAGATATAATGTAAAGCATAAACACAATCAAGGCAAGAGAGTCGCAAACGGCATTGCGTGTAGTAAAGAGGGCGGAAATGCTACGTCAACCCTGCATTCTCGGGGATCCCCAAACAAAGGGGGACAAAATCAGAAGTCAAAAGCTCCGCTAGGGGTCACCATGATGCCCCTAGGGGCCCCTAGTATCTCAACGTATGGGTCTCTAGTACGGCCAAACGCCCAAATAGTTGCACTGCGCGCGCACTGCGCGCGCACGTCGCGCGCACTGCGCTTGAGGCGCCCCCTATGTAACCGGCAAATTCGTCACCAAACCCATGTCTTATGTGGCTGCACTACATTTGGTACCGAATTAAAATTAGGTACCAAATTAATATGGTCCCTACGCCTACTGTAGCTTGGACAAGGGCGTAGCTTATGCAAGGGGGGGGTAGATGTTATCTGGACATTACTGTTATTTTTTGAACAACTATGGATGGATCTCACAAACCTTCTTATGCCCCCCTTGTTTGGGGAGCGGGCCGCCCCTATAACCACGCTCCAGAACACTATGCCACTATCAACAACCCTATACCTGAGCAGGGGAAAGAGCGTCTGTGGTGTGAACAAAATGAGACAAAGCACACAAATTGGAAGACAATGAGGCCCAAGCCCAAACACATCCCCAAATAGTGCACACATAGCAATATACACCGTTTTACACCGAATTTGCACTTGTAAACATGGCAAAGCCTTGGCCCCCAAAACGGGTGTTTTCGAAAAATTCATGCATTTACGAGTAAATCTCCCATTCGGCTAGTGGCCTTGCCATTTGTTCATTTCATCCTTGTCATGCTTGAGTGAACAACATGCTTCGGGCACGGTGTGTTGGATTGGCTTGGATTTGCCTGGGATGGGAACAAAAATGTGTCCCACACACGCTGCCGCTATGGCTCTAGAGGGCTTGCAAGCAAGGAGAGGTCTCTCCTGTTCTGTGCTCATTATGTTTAAATGTGTGAGTGTAAGTAGCCAAGGGCAAACAGGGCAGGGTCAGGATTGCTTCACCGCGGTTGTCTCCAACCGTGCTTGCCTCCATGGCCTTCATTGCTTGCAGTTGAGTGTCAGTTTCTGTTGAGTTGCTGAAAATTCAATGGGTGGTATTGTGTGCTGCACACAGCCTGTTGTTCGTATTGCGTGCTGCACACAGCCTGTTGTTGGTAGGCTGGGGTAAGGGATAAGGACCCTGTCCCCTTCCTATTCTTTGCCACATCAACTGTCACCTGTTGTGCAATTGGGGTGCAAACACTCATGATGGCCAACCGCCTTGTGCCATCCCAATCGGAATTGTTGGGCCGTACTGGCCGCGGGTGCGCACCGCGTGCCGGCGTCAGGTGCCCCCATTTCTGCGCTTTTGTTGCGATGCCTTGCACTACTGATGATGAGCCTCAATATACCAGTGTGTGCTAGCTGCGATTCCCGTTGTGTACTGCCTTTGATGCTGCTCTCCCTTCCTTGCGGTTGTTGGTTTGGCACTGATCCGAGGGTGCACTCTACTGCGTCACAGGCATACCCAAATGCACATTGCAAATTGGTTGTCTTTAGCACAGAATTGCAGGAGATACTTCGGGAATCAACAACTGGAGTCTGTGCAACAACGCTTTTTGTTCCAACCAAAAGAAGAAAAAAAAAACGGTCATTTTGCCCTCAAACTACATCCGAAAAAACGGCCGTTCAAAGGACACAACACTTGCAATCACAATTGTAAGAATACACATAGCAAACTGGCTGTCCGCGGCACAGAATTGTGGAGGATATTTTGGGAATCAACAACTGATCTCTGTACAATAACAGTTCTTGTTCCACAAAAGCCCCAAAAACGGTCATGATCGTCGTTGTGTTGCCGTGCACACTCCCACGGGCTCCATACAGCGAAAAGAAAGACCCTTGGGGGCTCTGCATCGTTGTCTTTGAAGACACGGAAGAGGCCTGCCCTCGTGTTTCTCACTGCTCTGTCCTGCTGCTCTAGCCCCCGTGCTGGGCCATACGGCTGTACTCACCCATTACAGGGACCCGGTCTGTGTCATCTCCCGGTAGGTTAATCCCACGTTACTCAGTCACATGCTGCGTGCAATAAAAAATAGTATTCAAGTTCATTGCCGTTGTGAATCATGGTCACCTTCAATCCACAGACAACATGTGTTGCGGCAGGTTCTCGAGAATCTCACGGTTCAGTGGCCCATAGTCGGTAGCAACACGGCAGAGGGAAGACCAAACGACTGTTTGGGTCCCCGCAAGCTTCACGAAGTTGAACGGAACACCACACAAGGGGAAGGGGGAAGAGAACACCATTCGGGGGTTGCTGGGGTCCTAGACCACACGCCAACACCGCCGCTGGGGCAAGGCACAAGAGGATGACTTATTTACACGATGTTTGGTTTGGCACACTCTGTGTCCAGCTGAGCTCTCAGGAACACCCCGGAGCAGATGTCCGTAGAGACAGTGAGGGCCGAGTGCGGCCCTGATCAGTCAGAGGCCCCATACGCCACAACCCACAATGTCTGACGCCTGCGCACAAACGCTGTGAGTACCACGCCAGAGGCAATGTATTTGAGAAACACCTCCATTGACCATCTGAGACCCCGGTCCCCCATGATCACCCCGTCGGAATAGCACACTCCCCTCCGCTGTCTCACCGAATCAGAACCTCCGCACTGGCATCCACCCGTGCTGAACTGCCTCTGCATGTCGCCAGACCAGGCCCTCTGTGAATGGTTTTGTTGTAATTAGTGCAACGAGGGGATTCAGAAAAGAATCAAAGGCTGACAGGCTCAGGGCAGCGCCGGAAACCAGCACCGCAGCGAACCGGGACTAGGCGTGTTGCGTGTCATGACAAACCTGCAATCCCCACCTCCCCCAGTCGGCGAACCCGCCTCCCCAAGGGCTGAAAATCCGACGGTTCTCGAGGAGAGCTTTCTCCACTTGCAATGCAATGCATTTCATAGTACACTTGCAATCATGCAATCGCTCGGACTGTGTGAGCGTTCACCGCCTCATTGGGAAGGGTCACCACTGCTGCATACAAGCGAGACTGGAAAGGGACTGGGAAAGGTTGCCATGATTGCGTGCCGCAGCTGTACTTGTGCACCTCCGGTGTGAAACCCGTGGCAAAGGCAAACAGCGTATCTTCAAGCGCCACCAGTTGATCGAGAGGATAGGCATGGGGCAAAGATGGCACTGGTTGCCAAACGCCGCTGATTGGGTCAAAGGATTCCACGGAAGATATGTCCTCGCCTGATGAACCCCAGCCCCCCGCCACTATCAACTTCCCCTGCCACACTGTCACGCATGGGTGACTGCGTGCACACAACATGTCCGGCAACTGCACCCACTTCCTCTCACTCACGGAGAACTGCTCCACGGATGTCAGGGCCATTGGGCCTTGTGGATGCGAGCCTCCAACAGCGATAAGGCCATCCCCAAGAGCGCAAAGCCCAAAGCCTCTTGGGTGCCGGTCAACTATCATTCCAGGAAGCCTTTCCCAGTGCCCTTTGCCCTGATATTCCAGCAACTCTAAGCGATGATAAAGTTGGCAAAACAACCGGGAACCTACGGTTGCCAGCCGCTTTGGGTAACGGGACGGTATGACGTCCAGTGCATCGCACCTCCACGACACGGCGTTGAACACACCAACAGACCATGGACGGCCACGGTCACATTTAGGATTAGGGATAATCCTGACCAACCGCCCACCCCACAGTCCCCAAGCGTCAAAACCATAGCGTCCCCGACAAGGCTGCGGTGTCTCAATCTGAATCCACTGATGTGTCTTTGAGTCATAGATCGCAGCCGATTTCGATTCTCCCTCCACAAAAAGACATGTCCGCGTGCCACTCAGGCCCACAGACTTGCTCAGCCCGTAGTACTGCGCCTCGCGCCGCAACTGCCCGCGTGCAGCGGCGTCATGGGGCACGGTGGTGGTGCCCTCGCGCAAATGCTGCAATATCAGCGCAAAGTGCTGCGGGTCCCGGTCGATGAAGAGGCTGTCGTCAGCCTCCCGCGCGGCGGCGAAGTTCCCCGACACCAGCGCCGAGAGGTAATGGTCTCCATGGCCGGAGAGCACAGCACTGCGGGCGTGGAAGCGCTGCCCGCCTACGTCCAGGCACTCCACCTCCTCCTGCCAACGGTTCAGGGCCTCCACCTCCGCCCGCACCATCCCAAACTGCTGTTGCTGCATGGCCAAACGCTCCCGGCGCCGGGCAACAACCGCCTGCAGGTACTCGACAATGGAGGTCAAAAGATGTAGAGGACAGGGCACTTGCATGGCAGCACAAACACGTCTGTGGGTACAGCGGCAGTCAGGGGCAATGGTCGCAATGGTTTGGCCCCCATCATTGACAAAATGGCACAACAACGCTTGGGACCGGCCGGTTTGGCCCTTCCGGCGATATCCCTGGCCACCCTGTGTGTGACGGCTCAACGATGACTTCGGGTAACCCCCCATCCCTTGTGCCATTACCAAAGTCAGGAAAACGTCGGTTGGACCGGTCCCATGCTTGGACAAGCCAGAAGCCAGTGCTTGCGCAGGCCGGGGGGGGGGGGGGGGGCATTATCGCGGGGGGTTCCGTTCACAACGACGAGGGGTTTAGCTTGAGTGGGGTGCCAGTCCTATCGAGCATTTCTCAGATTGAAGGACGGAACACCTGACCCGTGGGTCGGCTTGCCGGTCCCACCGGGGCTCGTGGATTACCCGTCTGAGAGTGCCGGGTATGCCGGGTATTTAGGGGCACTGCCGAACGTGTAGGGACATTGTATCCTCAGATACCACCAGAATGGCCTCGGTGTACTGCACACCATTCAAATCGTGTGTAGTTTTGGGTTGTGGGGATTGTGGACGTTCCTTGCAGGACACCAAACTGACACCAGAGCAAGTGTGGGGACAGATGCAGAGTCCGCTTTACACCCACCTCACGAGCAGCTGATAGATGGACTTGTATGTGCCGAGCGATGAAATGTGCGGATTTGTCATGTGCTGCCACAAAGCTGTGAAAGCGGGGGGCATCATCTCTCATTACCCCCCTTTGCTTGCTCTGAGTGAAACGACTTCGGCGCACAAGCGTTCAGACGTAGATGGTGGCTTGCTGAAGGTCAGAGGCGGGTTTCGGCGGCGTGCTGAAGCGGCTGTGTAGCTGGCTGCAGCCCTGAAGACCCGGGTTCGAATCCCCCTCGGCAAGCCAAAGAGGAATACGAGGAGGAAATGCGGCTCCCGTCGGCCGGCGGTACCGGTGACGGGGGGCACTGCTGCAGGTGTGTTGTGCCTGGTGTTTCGTTTTTGTGCGTTGTGCTACGTGGTCAGGGGGAGAAAAGAAAAATACGAGGATGAGACACGCCACCCATCCACCGGCAGTACCGATGGTGGAGGGGGATGCTGAAGGCGGCGGGACGGGCAGCCCAATCAAGCCAAACCCCTCATCGTTGTGAACGGAACCCCCCACCTATAATGGGCCCCCAAAAGAATATACTGCATCCTTGAGGAAGAGTGCATGGAAATACATCGGACCATGGCAAGGCCCGTGATGGCTGTTGGATATCATATGTGTGTCCCCAAGGCCCTTGATGACCACTATATATCATATGTGTGTCCTCAAGGCCCTTGATGATTGTTCTATATCATAGGCGTGTCCTCAAGGCCCTGCGTGGACGTCCTATGTCATATGCGTGTCCTCCAGGCCCTTGATGATTGTTCTACATCATAGGCGTGTCCTCAAGGCCCTAGGTGGACGTTCTATGTCATATGCGTGTCCTCCAGGCCCTTGATGATTGTTCTACATCATAGGCGTGTCCTCAAGGCCCTAGGTGGACGTTCTATGTCATATGCGTGTCCTCAAGGCCATGGATGGCTATTCTATGTCATCTCCGAGCCCTTGATGATTGTTCTATATCATATGTGTGTCCTCAAGGCCCTTGATGACTGTCCTATGTGATCTCCGTGTCCTCAAGGCCCTTGGTGGATGTTCTACATCATCTGCATGTCCTCAATGCCCTTGATGGTTGTTCGATATCACGACGATCGTCCCGAAAGTTTAAGACAATTGCGAGTGTGTCAAGCAAGGATCTTCAATGACGGCCATTCTTCTTCCATCGCCTTTGGGTAATCGAAAGATTGCAAAGGGCTGTTGAATGAGGTGTCTCCCACACTGTGGTGCCATGCTTTGGTCCATTTGGAGGTGAAAATAAGCCGGGTTTTCGGCAGCTTTTTGGGACAATGGTCCTACACGTGCAAGACCACCACCAGCGCAGGCCGTTCTTCTTCCTAGGCAATTTTCCTATGCATTGGGCAAGACTAGGACCCAGATCGGTCCGAGTTGTAAGTCTTGATTTCTGCAACTTTTGGAATTTAATCATTGTTCCTACACAGCGGGGGGTAGCTGCACCGTGTGCACCTCTTCAGGTGACTATCCCGGGGTTGCAGGCTTGCCCTAGTTGCCATAATAGTTGCCCCATGCATGCCTCACGTGAAGTGCATCATCAGTTACACTTGCGGCTACTCATGCAGACACTCTGGGACGTCTTGCGGAGGTAAGAAAAGGCATGACTCCTGAAGAAAGGGGGATCAAGGGTTGGTCAAGAAAGGGAACCAACTATATCATATGCGCGCCCTCAAGGCCCTTGATGGCTGTTCTATATATCATATGCGTGTCCTCAAGGCCCTTGATGATTGTTCTATATCATATGCGTGTCCTCAAGGCCCTTGATGGCTGGTCCATGTCATCTCCGTGTCCTCAAGGCCCCCGTTGCATGTTGGCCAGTGCTCTCAACCAAGTTTCCTGTGTGTGTGTGTGTGTATGTGCAACGCCCAAAGCTTTCTATCAATGCTCAAACTGTGAGGTTCAATTCCTACATCCTACTGCATGACAGCCCATCCATATGTTCTGAAATTCTGCACCACAGGCAGGCTGGCTACTGGCTATTGGGCTGGCCCAGAACTTGGGAGTCAGGGGTCAGAGCCCCTTTCCTCTGGGGGCACGCAACAAGAGGGGTTGGAGTTTGTGCTCCTACCGTGCCCTGCATCCCATATCCGTTTCCCCATGCTGAAGGCCCGTGGGCGAGTCTACTGTGCGTGGTGCGCGCGCAGAGGCGTGAGCCTACAAGCTACGCTGGAGCTCCTGTGCGAGTGCAGGGAGGGGGGGGGTGGCGGCTTACGGAAACAAAGGTCCTGGTATTGGTTGCCTACCCTTGAACCGTTTGGTCCGTTTGCGTGGAAGTTCTGTGCTGCTCAGTGGCGTCTAGGGGAGCAGACTCAAGGTCAGTCTGTCCCCTTGGCCCCGCGTGGGGGATGGTGTAGTGAAACCTGGGGGCCTTGGAGGTGTGCAAACAGTGAAATCCTCTCAGTGCACCGAAGATGGTGAACACTCTGAGGTCCCCGTTGGCGGCTTGCGTTGACCAACCATGTCCCAACCCAAACCTTGCTCCACTAACCACTGGCCCGCCTTCCGCCTGATATGACCGCATATGAACCAATACACACTGTGTGTGTGTGTGTGTGCTCTGTACTTTGATGAGGTAGATCCTTGTGCAGCATTGGGTTGGACGTCCCATTCAGCTCAGGTCTGCTGAGGCCTCTGTGTGACGTTGTTTCCCCCCCTTCTGCGGAATCAGAACCTCTGTGTTTGGTTGGTTATGTGACCGAAGTACTGGCTCTCCCATGCCTCGATTGTGTGTGTGTGTGTGTGTGTGTGCATGTGGACCCTCCCCTCCCCTCCCCTCCCGACAGCACATGCCTTCAAGCACAAGGCAATCACAACAGTCATTCAACGGAATGGTGTCAGGGCCATGGCAAGAGGGAGATGCATCCTCTCTAGAACCTCTGAAGCGTTCTGCCAGGCAGATCATCCTCCAACATTGTGTACACCAACTCAGAAAATGCAGAGGTCAGAGTGTTATGGCAATGTTTGTGGGAGTGGACCACCCAGTGCCTCCCACTCCTCACTGTTTGCATGAACCAACCTGTGGAACTGGTTCTAAAAGGGGCCAGTGGATCAGGTGAGACATTGCAGCACCCAGGCTCGGCCGCCTGCTCATACTGTGCATGAGCCCTTGCCAGTGCCAAGTGCTGCCAAGCATACACCAAGTGTACACTAAAGCAACACAGCCCCAAGCGGCAACCCTACCATTCATGGGTCAACCCCCCCCCCCCCCGCCCCCTGGCTACCGGGTGCCTCACCCCCTAAACCCCCCCACCCCCCCGCTTCACCATCGCCTCACACCCCACCTCCGCTGCCCCCATGTGCCTCTGAGAGAAACAAACGCACCGTGCGCACCGCGCATAGCACCCCCCCCCCCCCCCCCCACACACTAGTTCTGCATTGCCATTTCACACACTTTTGGCAGATTTCCAGGGTGGCAGGGAGGCCGTGGGCTAAGGGGTTGGCATACAACAACGGAGGCTTCCACTCTACCTCCTCACCAATGTCATGGCGGCTGTAGCCGCCCACACCACCTGCCGGGGGTGGGTGGGGGGGGGGGGGGGTGAGTACAGAGAGACCTCTTTGGCATGGCCCGCACTGAAGAGGGTGTCCCACAGGGTGCCCAAGCCTGATGAGCCGTTGTTTCGACACGTTTGGCGGTTGGGACCTCACGGGGTGCTCATTCCCGTACGCTGCCCCACAGGGGGCTCCAGGTGCCCCTTGCCGAAGGAGGTGGGTGATTGCAAATTTTCGATCCCGCTGCCCTCCCACAAGCTCTGCTTGCGGGAGGGTGGTACCCCCAAGAAGTACCAAATTAATACGGTCCCTACACCTGCTGTAGCTTGCACAAGGCCACAGATGCCGAGGATCAAAAAGGGAGGTTGCACAGTGAGCTGGTGCCAGAAACGGGAATATAATGCACAAATACCCCAAAAATCAGAGCTCTGGGGGTTTCAGGGGGCGAACACTCAGAACAAATGTGTCCATGACCCTATGTAACCGGCAAATTTGTCACCAAACCCATGTCTTATGTGGCCGCACTACATTTGCACCGAATCAAATTAGGTGCCAAATTATTCCCGTCTCTACACCCGCTGTTGCTTGGACAAGGGAGTAGCTTTGACAAGGGGGGGGGGGGGGTAGTTACAATCCGTAGTGACTGAAAGAAAAAACAGTGCATTCATAAAATGGCACCAGATAACGTGCGCACCACGCACACCACACGTTCGTTCCCCTCTCTGTGTGTACAGAGCTATGTGCAGTGAAGGAAATGTCTAGTAACTGCGCGCAGGCGGGGGGGCATTGAAGGTTTGCGCCCTGCTTCTAACCCTTCACCCCAGGCGGCAGGGCTCCAATGTCAGAAATGCAGCCTCCAAATTGGTGTTGGAACGGGGGTCCGATTGGGTGGCACCCCAATAAATCCACCTCACAATGATCACCGCAACGCACGGGTCATTCGGAGGGGCACGTCTTTGCAGTCCCGACCCGGACAGTGGTTGGCAGGGGGGGGGGGGGCTCCCCACCAGCGCAAGCCCTTTTGGAAGGGGGGGGGGGGCGCAGCAGTGGGAACAGAACACATAAGGAGCCGGAATGAGACGCTCCGGCCGCAACGGGGCCGCGGACCGCTCTGTGAAGTGGGATGGGCCGGTGGCCCCCCGGCAGCAACGTTTTCACCGGATGCGGTGATTGGTGTTCACTGAGCCCAGCCCCCGCCTGACAGTCTTATTTATGAGGGGGGGAGGGGGGGGGGGCAGCCCTCCAACCCCCTCCCAGCCCCTTGCGGCCGACACATGCGGTGCATGAACACCCCTTCGATTACTGCGAAGCTGACCCTCCAAACGGATGGCGGTGGACGTGGGGCGGTACACCACGCCGGGTGCATCTGCTTCGAGCGTCGCTCTGCCTTTGGCCTTCAACTGAAAGGGACTGGGGCCCCCAATGCCTCTTCAACCGCTTTGTACCTGCCACACATTGCCTCCCAACCGCTGTCCTAACCGCAACAAACCGCCCTTGCATCCGCTCTTTGCACGTGCTTTGGGCCCATTTCACCTCCAGCGCACCCCCCCTCCCCCCCAAAAAGAGGATATTGCCAGCAAATTGAGACAACAAATCATAGGACTTGCTCAGGGCCGGTTCACGGCCGAGGGAGCTCCACCCATGCCCCTGTCGCTGGGCGAGCCCACAGGCGAAGCTGTGCACATAAGTAAATTGTTTTCAAGGACAACAGTGATCTCACCAACTTGGGCCTTGAAAGGGAGTGCCAGAGCCAAGACTGTTTGAGGGTCAGCCCCTTCACAAGCACAGGCCTCACAGACGTCCATGAGGCATGGCGCTAAGATGAGCCTGTCCAGCAGTCGAGGGCCTGGGCCTGAGGCGGCGTCTCTTTCGATGGGGAATGTCGCGGGGGCCGCCCAGAAAAGCCGCCGCAAGTCTCGCGGACCCATCCCGGACCAGCGGTGGTGCGTAGGGCTGTGGTGGACGCAGAGCCGTTGGGTCGACACCCAATCATTGCCCAAAAGGGGCAAAAGTGCCGCTCCCGATGCAGAGGAGACCCGTCTGCCACACTGCGCTGGTGATGGGGGTCGGGCAATGTTGCATTCGAAGGGGAGGGACCTCAGAGGCGGCCCCAGAGGCGGTGGGGCAGGCGGTTGGAGGAGGTTGCCAAAGCGGTTGGGGGCGGTTACTGTCGGTTACAAATGCCATTGAGGCTGGCACTTGGCGTCAGGGGGACAGTGGCTGGGCATAGGCTGGGCGCCCTCGAGGGGGGGGGTGGGGGTACCCCCCCCCCCTCCAATGCATCCCTGGGGTCGGGTTGGCCTCGGCGTACAAACTCTAACACTGGGGTGTACTGCTGTTCCTCTCTTCCCAAGCAGAGGCAAAGGGCACTGCAAGCGTCATAATTCTGATCTGGATTGGCGAGGCAGTGAATCAGTGAGTCTACAGAAGCGGGGCAGACCCACTTCCGGATGGCTGTTGCCCAAAGCAGTGGTGTGACGCGCGCACTCCTAAGAGACTCCCACGCAAGTCCCGTGGTCAAGGGCATGACTCCCACTGCGCCTCGCAGCCCAGCCTTCGGTTGCGCCGCGCCGGGCGCGTCGGCACTGCAGCGCACGCCGCCGGGTCCGGCGCCCCATCGCCCGCCCGATGAGACGGGGGTTGTGCAAGGGTGGTGCACGAGCGCGCGGCGGCGCATGAGACAGAGTCCGTGGCCATGGAGGGGCCTTCGCACCGATGGTGAGTCTGCCGCAGTCCGGGGGTGATATGTGACACGGGCTACCGCTGTGCTGAACGACGTGACCTCTCCGTTCAAACATTGAGTTACACCGGAGAATCTTTGGGCACCCCCCCCCCCGTGTGACATGCCGTTGGGTTGCGGTTTCTTTACGGGCCGCCGGACAGTCACCCGTTCTTCCCTTTGCATTTTTGCGTCGGGTAAACGCTTTCGGACGGCCGCTGCGGCCGGTGCTCGTGCTGGTGTTGAGTCCGGTAGTGGGGCCCGGTAGTTGGCGCACTGGGGGTTGTGCTGGTGGTTGCGGAGGTCGTTCGAGGGTTTTTGCTGCCCCCCCAACCCCCAGGCCCAAAGAGTGCTCGGTGTCCGTTGCCCCGCTCTTAACCGTGTTTACTTTTTGACGTGGGGGCGGGGGTCAGCGTTGCATCGGCTCCCGGCGATCGGTCGCCGTCGCCCGTCGTGACGATCGCAGCCTTTCGGGTGGCGCTCTGTTGAGCCTCATGTTCCCATACTCTCACCCACAAACACCGCACCACCGCCCCTGCCCCCTTCGACCCACCCCCCCTACCAACACCGTCGATCAATAAAAGAAGGTCAAGACGCGGACACGGCACTGCGCACCGGGTGTACCACAGGGCACCTCTATCGAAACCCCCTCCCCTCCCCCACAGCATTGCACACCGGGCCCGCCTTTATGGAGCACCCCCTCAACGCTCCCCCTTTCACTCTTCTGATGCCGCCTGCACCGCCCTCCTCTCCCTCCGCCTTCCTCGGCACTGCTTGTATCGCTCTCATCAAAAACCTGCAATCCCCACCTGCCCCAGGGGACTCCTCCCTCCACCCAGTGACCCCGCCTCCCCAAGGGCTGAAAATCCGACGGTTCTCGAGGAGAGCGTTGTCCAATTTGGGATGTATGTCATGGTGCACTTGCAATCATGCAATCGCTTGGACTGTGTGAGCGTTCACCGCCTCATTGGGAAGGGTTACCACTGCTGCTAACCAGCAGGACTGGACAGGGATAGGGAAGAGGTGCCATGATTGCGTCTCAAGGCTGTACTTGTGCACCACTGGAAACTGGCCTGTGTTCCATGTGAAAGCCGTGGCAAAGGCAAACAACGTATCTTCAACCGCCAGCAGTTGATTGAGAGGATACACATGGGGCAAAGATGGCATTGGCTGCCAAACGCCGCTGATTGGGTCAAAGGATTCAACGGAAGATATGTTCTCGCCTGATGAACCCCAGCCCCCCGCCACTATCAACTTCCCCTGCCACACTGTCACGCATGGGTGACTGCGTGCACACAACATGTCCGGCAACTGCACCCACTTCTTCTCACTCAGGGAGAACTGCTCCACGGATGCCAGGGCCATCCGGCGGGATGAATGGCAGCCTCCAACAGCGACAAGGCCATCCCCAAGAGCGCAAAGCCCAAAGCCTTCTGGGTCCCGGTCAACTATCATCGCAGGAAGCCGTTCCCAGTGCCCATTGCCCTGATATTCCAGCAACTCTAACGGAAAAACTTGGCAAAACAACCGGGAACCTACGGTTGCCAGCCGCTTTGGGTAACGGGACGGTATGACGTCCAGTGCATCCCACCTCCACGACACGGCGTTGAACACACTAACAGACCATGGACGGCCACCGTCACATTTAGGATTAGGGATAATCCTGACCAACCGCCCACCCCACAGTCCCCAAGCGTCAAAAGCAGAGAGTCCCCGACAAGGCTGCGGTGTCTCAATCTGAACCCAGTTACGCGTCTTGAAGTCATAGATCGCAGCCGATTCTGCCGCCACGAGAAGACATGTCCGCGTGCCACTCAGACCCATAGACTCGCTCAGACCGTAGTACTGTGCCTCGCGCCGCAACTGCCCGCGTGCAGTGGCGTCATGGGGCACGGAGGTGGTGCCCTCGCGCAAATGCTGCAATATCAGCGCAAAGTGCTGCGGGTCCCGGTCGATGAAGAGGCTGTCGTCGGCCTCCCGCGCAGAAGCGAAGTTCCCCGACACCAGCGCCGAGAGGTAATGGTCTCCATGGCCGGAGAGCACGGCACTGCGGGCGTGGAAGCGCTGTCCGCCTACGTCCAGGCACTCCACCTCCTCCTGCCAACGGTTCAGGGCCTCCACCTCCGCCCGCACCATCCCAAACTGCTGTTGCTGCACGGCCAAACGCTCCCGGCGCCGGGCAACGGCCGCCTGCACAGCCTCGACAATGGAGGTCAGAAGATGTAGAGGGCGGGGCTGTTGCATGGCAGCACAAACACGGCTGTGGGTACAGCAGCAGCCAGGGACAAAGGTCGCAGTGGTGTGGCCCCCAACATCAACAGAATGGCACAACAACGCTTGGGACCGGCCGGTTTGGCCCTTCAGGCGACATCCCCCTGGAGTATTCAGCAAAAAGTCAAAGAAACAAACGACTGTGTCCTCACAGGACGCCCTGTGTGTGTGACGGCTCAACGATGACTTCGCGTAAACCCCCACCCCTTGCTTAAAGGGAAGGAAACCAGCAAACTTGAGCCCCAAGCTACCGCTGGGAATCTTCAATTGCGTGTATAGCAATCTGCAGGCATTGGGTAATTTGCACAAAGTGCAGAATGGCTACAACACCAATGTGTAGACCATAGGATGCCCCCAAGTTCAGCATCGCAACACTTATACCCGGTGGTCTGGTGTAAACGAAGCGGGCCGGGGGGTCACTGCACCAAAGATGTGGCTTCAAGCGCCGCCGTTTATATCTTTGGTCTTTGCCATCTTTTTTTTTTTTTTTGAAATTGCTCCGGGCAAGTAGCAAGCACGTGACTCAGTGTCTCGAACAGCATTGAATGGGTTGACAGCCGCCACAGTGTGTGTGGGGGTCCCTTCTATTTGGGTCCCACTGTACTTGAAGTTCTGTGCCCGTTTGCTGCGTTCATGGCAGCACACGACAAATCCGCACATTTCATTGATCGGAACATACAATTCCATCTATCAGCTGCTCGTGAGGTGGGTGTAAAGCACACTCAACCCGCACCTGTCCCCACACTTGCTCTGGTGTCAATTTGGTGTCCTGCAAGGAACGTCCACAACCCCCACGACCCAAAACTACATACGATTTGAATGGTGTGCAGTACACCGAGGCCATTCTGGTGGCATCTGAGGATACAATGTCCCTGTTCGGCAGCCCCTAAATTTTCAATCTGAGAACTGCGCGGCAGGACGGGCACCCCACTCAAGCTAAACCCCTCGTTGTTGTGAACGGAGCCCCCCACTATACTGGACCACTCAAAATATACCGCACCCTTGAGGAAGAGTGCACGGAAATACATCGGACGGCACGGCCCTTGATGGCTGTTCTATATCATATATGTGTCCTCAAGGCCCTTGATGGCTGTTCTATATCATATACGTGTCCTCAAGGCCCTTGATGGCTGTTCTTCATCATATGCGTGTCCTCAAGGCCCTTGATGGCTGTTCTATATCATATGCGTGTCCTCAAGGTCCTTGGTGGCTGTTGTATATCAGGACGAACGTCCTGAAAGTTCAGGAGGATTGCCAATGTGTCGAAGCACGGATCTCCAATGATGGCCGTTCTTCTTCCATAGTGTTTGGGCAATCAAATGATTGCAGAGGGCTGTGCGCGGGGGGGGGGGATTGCACTGCAAGGGTGGGGGGCCGTATGAACCCTTTTGTCCAACACCCCCACCATGGGGGGTGGGCTCTTCTGCCGGGGGGCCAATTTCAGCAAATATGGCATTGGTAGTGGTACTTATGTTTAAGGACACATTGGTCCCCGGTCATTTCCGGCTGTTCTTAGTGACAGTGCCCCACCAAGGGGGGAACGTTTGCCCGGCGCACACCCGGCGCGCGCCTGGCGCACTACCTTTTTGTTGATTATCCCGACTTCAGCCCTAGATATACCCTCTGGTGGAGAAGGCCCCCCCAATAGACCATGATGGAGTGCGCACCATCCCTACAAAGCACGTTGCATAATTAGGCAATAGCTGTGAATGCAACAACTCCAAATGTCATTTGTATTGTACTTAACAAACGGTACTTTGCCTTTACCTTTCCCATAGATTTCGCTATGGTAATAAGTTCCCAAGCCGCAAGCGGCTTGGACGGCGTTTCTGCCTCACGTCACAAGAACGAAGCGCAAACTCCATCGCCCTTGCCTTCTCAGGGGCCCAAAGTTGGGCAGAATGGCTACATCACTCCTACTTTCTTGGGGTACCCATGGTGCCGAGAAATCAACCTAGTAAGGAGTGGATGTGCCGGAAACGAGCAAAAAATGGATGAAAATGGGTGAAACTAGGTGAGAATCCAAATATGCCACATCCCAAATGTGAAAGAAGCATTAAAATACCCGCTGTCAAACAACAATAATGCCCATAGTATCACAAAGCATGGTGTTCTAGGACGACTAGATGTGCAAATAGTTGCACTGCGCGCGCACTGCACTTAGTGCACCCCCCCTAAAAGGTCACCGGTGGGGCACGGGTCAAAAAAGATGCCCGGCGTGTGCCCGGCGCGCTAGCGCTCCCCCAAGGCCTTACCCTTGCCATATGATGGAAACTCAAGCTTACTCAGAGTCTGTGTTAACCTAAGACCCCTTGCGCTTAGCCCACTTTATAAGGGGAACGGGCATCACGACTCTTGATGAGGAGTTGGGTGTCCCAAGGCATCGGTTTCTTCTTCTCCCCCCTTCGCATTTTTGGATTATCCAAAAAAAAAGAGGTTGAAGCCAACCGGACAAGCACATCAAGTGTTGTTGGACTACCGTTCCCCAGCATGTTGCACACCCCATGCCACATGCCTACTATCCACTCAACCATTGGCGGGGGGGCCGTCATGCCAATCCGCAACAGTCTTGGTGGCCAACACATTTGGCAAAAAAACAGCAACCCCATCCTCCCCAGAAGGTGTCACAAAGTCACCGGACAAAAGAGCCCCCTTTTCATCCCCCCCCCCCCCATGGTAGGTTCCGAGGGCTCATACCCCCCCCGCCCCCGCCCGTCACGGTCCAATTTTCCACCCGCCTTGTTGAATGAGGTGTCTCCCACACCGTGGTGCCACACCTTGGTCCATTTGGAGGTGAAAATAAGCCGTTTTTTAAGCAGCTTTTCGGGACAATGGTCCTAAATGTGCAATACCATCACCAGCGCAGGCCTTTCTTCTTCCAAGGCAATTTTCCGATGCATTGGGCAAGACATTGGGGCCTACCTTGGTCCTAGTCGTAGGTTTTGCTGGCCCTGCCCTGCCCTGCCCTGCCCTGCACCCTGTACCCTGTACCCTGAACCTTTGTGCCTGGGGTCATGCCCATGATGTGAGCAATACATATGCTTGCGCCTGCCGCATGGCGCCAAGGTAGACAGGGGCCTCTTGTGAGGCCCAGGCAGGTTAAAAATACATCAAACCGGGTGGGAGAGAGAGTGGACGTGGGTAGCATCATACCTCAGGCAACGCTGTCACTGCCACTATCACTGTCGCCGTCACTGTCACTGCTACTGTCCCTATCACTGTCCGCCCCCCCTCGGCAAAACAAAAGTTGCTACGCGCAACTTCCGTCTTCATTTCTGCAACTTTTGGAACTTTATCATTGTTCTCACACGGCGGGGGTTACCTGCACCGTGCACACCTCTTCAGGTGACTATCCCGGGGTTGTAGGCTTGCCATAGTTGCCCTAATAGTTGCCCCGTGCATGTCTCCAATGATGTGCATCACCGGTTACACTTGCAACTACTCGTGCAAACACTTTGGGATGTCTTGCAGAAATGCAGAATGGCATGAATCCCGGAGAAAGGGAGAGTAAGGGTTGGTCAAGAAAAAAAAGGGAACTAGAGGCCCTTGGTGATTGTTCTATATCATATGCAGGTCCTCAAGGTGCTTGATGGCAGTTATATATCATATGCGCACGGGGGGGACGTCGGACGTCTCCTCGCTTTTAAACGCGACTCCCCAGCCCCAGTAGAAGTGGGCCGAAGGTCCGGGGGGGGGGGGGGGGGGGGGGGGGGGTTGGATGGGGGGGTTCAGGGAGGGGCGATGGGGGGGGGGGGGGTTGGGAGCGTCGGTTGGGGGGGGGGCGGGTCCAGGTGGGGCGATTTGGGGTGGTGGTGGGGGGGGGGGGCACAGGCTCCCCTTACCTCCCCTTGCCCTCAATCTGACCATAGAATCACCATAAACCCAACCCTAACCTTTGCAGCCAGTTGGTTTGGCCATGCCAGCGATGGTAATTGGGCTGCACAAGATCCCCCAAATTTCGTTCATGGCTGCTTTTGCCACATTACTCTCCATTTTGGACCCCAACAATCATTCTAACCCGAGCCTAGGGTGAGAGCTAGGGCTAGGGGCAGGGCTAGGGTTAGGGTCACCGAGCTGGTGGAACCAGTCTTGGTTTTATAACCCTTTTTAGTGTCTAGGGTGGACCTACCAGGTTTAGCAGCAAGCAAGCAAGCAAGCAGCAAGCAGCACGCGCGAAATGGCTAAAAATCACAACTCCATCGTGGTGCTTCGGATTCGGGTGAAATTTTGGTGGATGATACCTATGGGTGTGAAGTACAATCAGACAAAGTTTGAGCAAGAAACTCAACGGTGGCGGCCGGGAACGGGATTCGCAAGTGGCGGACCTCAATTTCAAAAACTGCAGTTTAGGGCCAAAAATAGCCATTTTTGGGCCAAAAAAGCCCTAGAACACATTCAAAACGGCCAAACAAAGGGAAACGGTGCGTACACTCCACGCGCGGCTTGACTTCCCCGTGTCAACGAGCTCTTTGCGGCCCTCTAACTCCATGATATGTCCCGGAAACGGCCCAAAAAGCCCGCAGAAGCTCCAAATGCCGACAGCCACAAACCAAGAATAGGCCATATCTTTGGCTACATGGCTCAAAATGCGATTCCGAGGGCACCTAGTCCACCTGCAACCCCCCCACTTTTTGTGGTTTCCACCCCTCAAAATTGCCCAAACGGACGCCTAAACCCCAATACCTAGGCCCACTAGGCTGCGGCAAGCTACAAGCTCAAGCTTAAACAGGTGGGTGCCCAAATGGGTCAACAGGGTCCAGTAGGGGCAAAAAGATGACTTTTCTAAAAAATGATCCTAGACCATGTGCGACGCTAAAACAAGTGTTTTTGGACTGTTTTGAGCTTGTGGTGGCCCATTTTGGTCCTCCGAAAATCCCAAAATGCCTTGAAATTGGGCTGTTTTGGGACCAAAAGTGGGTCAAAAATGGGTCACAAACACATTTTTCCAAACCTCATCCTAGACCATTTAGGGTGCACAAACGGGTGAAATGAGCCCATTTTGAGCCCATTTTTGGGGCATTTTGGCCCCTCAGAAGTCCAAAAAGCCTTGAAAGTGGGCCTTGTGGTGATGGGGTTCACTTGCAAGCTGATTTCACTTTGTCAAGAGCCATCAATGTGTGAATCATTCTTGATGTCCCTCACCAGTCATAGCTGATGTTCCGTCCCCCACCAGCTCGGTCGCAATATTCAGTCTTGATCAGGGCTAGGGTCAGGGTTAGGGTTAGGGTCACCGAGCTGGTGGAACCAGTCTTGGTTTTATAACCCTTTTTAGTGTCTAGGGTGGACCTACCAGGTTTAGCAGCAAGCAAGCAAGCAAGCAGCAAGCAGCACGCGCGAAATGGCTAAAAATCAGAACTCCATCGTGGTGCTTCAGATTCAGGTGAAATTTTGGTGGATGATACCTATGGGTGTGAAGTACAATCACACAAAGTTTGAGCAAGAAACTCAACGGTGGCGGCCGGGAACGGGATTCGCAAGTGGCGGACCTCGGTTTCAAAAACTGCAGTTTAGGGCCAAAAATAGCCATTTTTGGGCCAAAAAAGCCTTGGAACACATTCAAAACGGCCAAATGACGGGGAACGGTGGGTACACTCCACGTGCGGCTTGACTTCCCCGTGTCAACGAGCTCTTTGCGGCCCTCTAACTCCATGATATGTCCCGGAAACGGCCCAAAAAGCCCGCAGAAGCTGCAAATGCCGACAGCCACAAACCAAGAATAGGCCAAATCTTTGGCTACATGGCTCAAAATGCGATTCCGAGGGCACCTAGTCCACCCGCAACCCCCCACTTTTTGTGGTTTCCACCCCTCAGAATTGCCCAAACGGACGCCTAGACCCCAATACCTAGGCCCACTAGGGTGCGGCAAGCTGCAAGCTCAAGCCCAAAGAGGTGGGTGCCCAAATGGGTCAACAGGGTCCAGTAGGGGCAAAAAGATGACTTTTCTAAAAAATGATCCTAGACCATGTGCGACGCTAAAACAAGTGCTTTTGCACCGTTTCGAGCTTGTGGTGGCCCATTTTGGTCCTCCGAAAATCCCAAAATGCCTTGAAAATGGGCTGTTTTGGGACCAAAAATGGGTCAAAAATGGGTCAAAACCGCATTTTTCCAAACCTCAGCCTAGACCATTTGGGGTGCACAAACGGGTGAAATGAGCCCATTTTGAGCCCATTTTTGGGGCATTTTGGCCCCTCAGAAGTCCAAAAAGCCTTGAAAGTGGGCCTTGTGGTGATGGGGTTCACTTGCAAGCTGATTTCACTTTGTCAAGAGCCATCAATGTGTGAATCATTCTTGATGTCCCTCACCAGTCATAGCCGATGTTCCCTCCCCCACCAGCTCGGTCCCAATATTCAGTCTTGATTAGGGCGAGGGTTAGGGTTAGGGTCAAGGGTAAGGTTTAGGGGTAGGGTTAGGAGTAGGCTGAGGGTTGGGGTGGGCATTAGAGTCAAGGTTGGGTTCAAGGATGGTGTTGGGGTGCAAAGTGGACAAAATGGGCAAGGGGAATGAAAAAAAAATTTCGGGCGCCTTCGGCGCCACCATATGTAGGGCCAGTAGCTGTTGATCCTTGGCAACTAAGTGGGCTCGGAGGGCAGGAAGGGGGGGGGGGGTCGCATACCAGAACCGAGGAGACACCCTCCCCCGTGTATATGCGTGTCCTCAAGGCCCTCGTGTTCCCGTACTCTCACCCACAAACACCGCACCACCGCCCCTGCCCCCTTCGACCCACCCCCCCTACAAACACCGTCGATCAATAAAAGAAGGTCAAGACGCGGACACGGCACTGCGCACCAGGTGTGCTGCAGGGTACCTCTATGGAACACCCCCCCGCCCCTCTTCCACAGCACTCTGCACCGGACCCGCCTTTATGGAGCACCGCCTCAACAACCCCCTTTCCCTCTCTTGATGCCGCCTGCACTGCCCTCTTCTCCCTCCGCCTTCCTCGGCCCTGCTTGTATCGCTCTCATTAAAAACCTGCAATCCCTACCTGCCCTAGGGGACTCCTCCCTCCACCCAGTGACCCCGCCTCCCCAAGGGCTGAAAATCCGACGGTTCTCGAGGAGAGCGTTGTCCAATTTGGGATGTATGTCATGGTGCACTTGCAATCATGCAATCGCTTGGACTGTGTGAGCATTCACCGCCTCATTGGGAAGGGTTACCACTGCTGCTAACCAGCAGGACTGGACGGGACCAGGGAAAAGTTGCCATGATTGCGTCTCAAGGTTGTACTTGTGCACCACTGAAAACCAGCCTATGTCCCGTGTGAACCCCATGGCAAAGGCAAACAGCGCATCCTCAAATACCACCAGTTGAACGACACGATCAGTGTGAGGCAAAGATGGCATTGGCTGCCAAACGCCGCTGATCGGGTCAAAGGATTCCACGGAAGATATGTCCTCGCCTGATGAACCCCAGCCCCCCGCCACTATCAACTTCCCCTGCCACACTGTCACGCATGGGTGACTGCGTGCACACAACATGTCCGGCAACTGCACCCACTTCCTCTCACTCAGGGAGGACTGCTCTACGGATGTCAGGGCCATCCAGCGGGATGAATGCCGGCCTCCCACAACCACAAGGCTATCCCCAAGAGCGCAAAGCCCAAAGCCTTCTGGGTCCCGGTCAACTATCATATCAGAAAGCCGTTCCCAGTGCCCGTTGCCCTGATATTCCAGCAACTCTAACGGAAAAACTTGGCAAAACAACCGGGAACCTACGGTTGCCAGCTGCATTGGGAAACGGGAAGGTATGGCATCCACTGCATCCCACTTCCACGACACGGCGTTGAACACACTAACAGACCATGGACGGCCACCGTCACATTTAGGATTAGGGATAATCCTGACCAACCGCCCACCCCACAGTCCCCAAGCGTCAGAACGATAGCCAAAACGATAGCGTCCCTGACAAGGCTGCGGTGTCTCAATCTGAACCCACTGATGCGTCTTTGAGTCATAGATTGCAGCCGATTTCGATTGTGCCGCCACAAAAAGACATATCCGCGTGCCACTCAGGTCCATAGACTCGCTCAGCCCGTAGTACTGTGCCTCGCGCCGCAACTGCCCGCGTGCAGCGGTGCCATGGGGCACGGAGGTGTGGCCCTCGCGCAAATGCTGCAATATCAGCGCAAAGTGCTGCGGGTCCCGGTCGATGAAGAGGCTGTCGTCAGCCTCCCGCGCAGAAGCGAAGTTCCCCGACACCAGCGCCGAGAGGTAATGGTCTCCATGGCCGGAGAGCACGGCACTGCAGGCGTGGAAGCGCTGTCCGCCTACGTCCAGGCACTCCACCTCCTCCTGCCAACGGTTCAGGGCCTCCACCTCCGCCCGCACCATCCCAAACTGCTGTTGCTGCACGGCCAAACGCTCCCGGCGCCGGGCAACAGCCGCCTGCATGTACTCGACAATGGAGGTCAGAAGATGTAGAGGGCGGGGCTGTTGCATGGCAGCACAAACACGGCT
Organism: Eutreptiella sp. 'Long Island Sound 2002'; assembly: GCA_964036045.1. Lineage (NCBI taxonomy): Eukaryota > Euglenozoa > Euglenophyceae > Eutreptiales > Eutreptiaceae > Eutreptiella > Eutreptiella sp. 'Long Island Sound 2002'. The sequence goes on from OZ038401.1 coordinate 3,810,945, forward strand.
GTGGGTACAGCGGCAGTCAGGGGCAATGGTCGCAATGGTTTGGCCCCCAACATCGACAGAATGGCACAACAACGCTTGGGACCGGCCGGTTTGGCTCCTCAGGCAATATCCCTCTGGGGTATTCAGCAAAAAGTTCAACAAACAAACCACTTTGTCCTCGCAGGCCGCCCTGTGTGTGGCTCAACGATGACTTCGGGTAACCACCCACCACTTGCGCACGCACGCTGAAAGCCAGGAAAACGTCGGTCAGACGATTCCCGTGCTTGGGGAAGCCAGAAGCTAGTGCTTACGCAAGCGGGGTGTTGCGGGGTAATGGGAGATGATGCCCCACCCTAAAGCAACACGAAGAAAGGAAACCAACAAACTTGAGCCCCAGGCTGCCGCTGGGAACCTACACTGTCCATTGCGTGTGCACTTCGTGCAATGCAATCTGCAGGGATTGGGTGATTTGCACAAAATGCAGAATGGCTACAACACCAGTCAGAATACCGCAGGATGCCCCCAAAATCAGTTCACTTACACCAGGTAGTTCGGTGTAAACGAAGCGGGGTGGTGGTTACTGCACCAAAGAAGTGGCTTCAAGCGCCGCCGTTTATATCTTTGGTCCTCAAGGCCCTTGATGATTGTTCTATATCATATGCGTGTCCTCAAGGTCCTTGATGGCTGTTCTATAACATATGTGTGTCCTCGGGACCCTTGATGGCTGTTCTATATCATATGCGTGACCTAAGGGCCCTTGATGGCTGTTCTATATCATATGCGTGTCCTCAAGGCCTGTTCTATATCATATGCGTGTTCTCAAAGCCCTTGATGACTGTTCTACATGATATGCGTGTCCTCAAAGCCCTTGATGATTGTTCTATATCATATGCGTGTCCTCAAGGCCCTTGATGATTGTTCTATATCATGTGCGTGTCCTCAAGGCCCTTGATGATTGTTCTATATCTTATGCGTGTCCTCAAGGTTCTTGATGATTGTTCTCTTTCACATGTGTGTCCTCAAGGCCCTTGATGGTTGTTCTATATCATATGCGTGTCCTCAGGGCCCTTGATGATTGTTCTATATCATCTGTGTGTCCTCAAGGCCCTTGATGATTGTTCTATATCATATGCGTGTCCTTAGGGCCCTTGATGATTGTTCTATAACATATGCGTGTCCTCGGGACCCTTGATGATTGTTCTCTTTCACATGTGTGTGCTCAAAGCCCTTGATGACTGTTCTACATGATATGCGTGTCCTCACGGCCCTTGATGATTGTTCTATATCATATGCGTGTCCTCAAGGTTCTTGATGATTGTTCTCTTTCACATGTGTGTCCTCAAGGCCCTTGATGGTTGTTCTATATCATATGTGTGGCCTCGGGACCCTTGATGATTGTTCTATATCATATGCGTGTCCTCAAGGCCCTTGATGATTGTTCTATATCATATGCGTGTCCTCGGGACCCTTGATGGCTGTTCTATATCATATGCGTGTCCTCAAGGCCTGTTCTATATCATATGCGTGTTCTCAAAGCCCTTGATGACTGTTCTACATGATATGCGTGTCCTCAAGGCCCTTGATGATTGTTCTATATCATATGCGTGTCCTCAAGGCCCTTGATGATTGTTCTATATCATGTGCGTGTCCTCAAGGCACTTGATGATTGTTCTATATCATATGCGTGTCCTCAAGGTTCTTGATGATTGTTCTCTTTCACATGCGTGTCCTCAAGGCCCTGGATGATTGTTCTATATCATATGCGTGTCCTCAAGGTCCTTGATGGCAGTTCTATAACATATGTGTGTCCTCGGGGCCGTTGATGGCTGTTCTATATCATATGCGTGTTCTCAAAGCCCTTGATGACTGTTCTACATGATATGCGTGTCCTCAAGGCCCTTGATGATTGTTCTATATCATATGCGTGTCCTCAAGGCCCTTGATGATTGTTCTACATCATGTGCGTATCCTCAAGGCCCTTGATGATTGTTCTATATCATATGCGTGTCCTCAAGGTTCTTGATGATTGTTCTCTTTCACATGTGTGTCCTCAAGGCCCGTGATGATTGTTCTATATCATATGCGTGTCCTCAAGGTCCTTGATGGCAGTTCTATAACATATGTGTGTCCTCGGGGCCCTTGAAGGCTGTTCTATATCATATATGTGTCCTCAAGGCCCTTGATGATTGTTCTATATCATATGCGTGTCCTCAAGGTCCTTGGTGGCTGTTCTATATCATATGCGTGTCCTCGAGGCCTACTCTACATCATATGCGTGTCCTCAAGGCCCTTGATGATTGTTCTATATCATATGCGTGTCCTCAAGGCCCTTGATAATTGTTCTCTTTCACATGCGTGTCTTCGAGGCCCTTGATGGCTGTTCTATATGATATGCGTGTTCTCAAGGCCCTTGATGGCTGTTCTATGTCATATGCGTGTCCTCGAGGCCCTTGATGGCTGTTCTATATCATATGCGTGTCCTCAGGGCCCTTAATGGCTACGGAGACAGCCTCGGGGATCCCCTCCGCTTCAGAGCGGGGGGCAAAATCAGAAGTGGCCCACTTGTGGGCAAGGTGGCTACGTAACCCCTGCCGCCTCGGGGATGCCCACTGCTTCAGAGCGGGGGGCAAAATCAGAAGTGGCCCACTTGTGGGCAAGGTGGCTACGTAGCCCCAGCCGCCTCGGGGATCCCCACCGCTTCAGAGCGGGGGACAGAATCCGAAGTGGCCCACTTCTGGGCAAGGTGGCTATGTAACCCCCGCCGCCTCGAGATCCACTCTGCTTCAGAGCGGGGGGCAGAATCAGAAATGGCCCACTTGTGGGCACGGTGGCTACGTAACCCCTGCCGCCTCGGGGATCCCCTCCGCTGCAGAGCGGGGGACATATTCACAAGTGGCCCACTTGTGGGCAAGGTGGCTACGTAACCCCCGCTGCCTCGGGGATCCTCTCCGCTTCAGGGCGGGGGGCAAAATCAGAAGTGGCCCACTTGTGGGTGAGGTGGCTACGTAACCCCTGCCGCCTCGGGGATCCCCACCGCTTCAGTCCGGGGGGGAAAATCAGAAGTGGCCCACTTGTGGGCAAGGTGGCTACGTAACCCCTGCCGCCTCGGGGATCCCCATTGCTTCAGAGCGGGGGGCAAAATCAGAAGTGGCCCACTTGTGGGCAAGGTGGCTACGTGACCCCTGCCGCCTCGGGGATCCCCACCGCCTCAGAGCGGGGGACAGAAACAGAAGTGGCCCACTTGTGGGCAAGGTGGCTACGTAACCCCTGCCGCCTCGGGGATCCCCACCGCTTTAGAGCGGGGGGCAGAATCAGAAATGGCCTACTTGTGGGCACGGTGGCTACGTAACGCCTGCCGCCTTGGGGATCCCCACCGCTTCACAGCGGGGGGCAAAATCAGAAGTGGCCCACTTGTGGGCAAGGTGGCTATGTAAACCCTGCCGTCTCGGGGATCCCCTCCGCTTCAGAGCGGGGGGCAAAATCAGAAGTGGCCCACTTGTGGGCAAGGTGGCTACGTAACCCTTGCGCCTCGGGGATCCCCACCGCTTCAGAGCGGGGTACAGAATCAGAAGTGGCCCACTTGTGGGCAAGGTGGCTATGTAAACCCTGCCGTCTCGCGGATCCCCTCCGCTTCAGGGCGGGGGGCAAAATCAGAAGTGGCCCACTTGTGGGCAAGGTGGCTACGTAACCCTTGCGCCTCGGGGATCCCTTCCGCTTCAGAGCGGGGGGCAAAATCAGAAGTGGCCCAGTTGTGGGCAAGGTGGCTACATAACCCCTGCTGTCTCGCGGATCCCTTCCGCTTCAGGGCGGGGGGCAAAATCAGAAGTGGCCCATCTGTGGGCAAGGTGGCTACGTAACCCCTGCCGCCTCGGGGATCCCCACCGCCTCACAACGGGGGGCAAAATCAGAAGTGGCCCACTTGTGGGCAAGGTGGCTACATACCCCCTTGCTGTCTCGCGGATCCCTTCCGCTTCAGGGCGGGGGGCAAAATCAGAAGTGGCCCACTTGTGGGCAAGGTGGCTACATAACCCCTGCTGTCTCGCGGATCCCTTCCGCTTCAGAGCGGGGGGCAAAATCAGAAGTGGCCCACTTGTGGGCAAGGTGGCTTCCCAACCCCTGCCGCCTCGGGGATCCCCACCGCTTCAGAGCGGGGGGCAAAATCAGAAGTGGCCCACTTGTGGGCAAGGTGGCTACGTAACCCCTGGCGCCTCGGGGATCCCTTCCGCTTCAGAGCGGGGGGCAAAATCAGAAGTGGCCCACTTGTGGGCAAGGTGGCTACGTAACCCCTGCAGCCTCGGGGATCCCCACCGCCTCAGAGCGGGGAACAAAATCAGAAGTGGCCCACTTGTGGGCAAGGTGGCTACGCAGCCCTTGCCATCTCGGGGATCCCCACTGCTTCAAGGCGGGGGGCAAAATCAGAAGTGGCCCACTTGTGGGCAAGGTGGCTACGTAACCCCTGCCGCCTCGAGGATCACCATCGCTTCAGAGCGGGGGGCAAAATCAGAAGTGGCCCACTTGTGGGCAAGGTGGCTACGTAGCCCCTACCGTCTCGGGGATCCCAACCGCTTCGGAGCGGGGTACAGAATCAGAAGTGGCCCACTTGTGGGCAAGGTGGCTATGTAAACCCTGCCGTCTCGGGGATCCCCTCCGCTTCAGAGCGGGTGGCAAAATCTGAAGTGGCCCACTTGTGGGCAAGGTGGCTACGTAACCCCTGCCGCCTCGAGGATCACCATCGCTTCAGAGCGGGGGGCAAAATCAGAAGTGGCCCACTTGTGGGCAAGGTGGCTACGTAACCCCTACCGTCTCGGGGATCCCAACCGCTTCAGAGCGGGGTACAGAATCAGAAGTGGCCCACTTGTGGGCAAGGTGGCTATGTAAACCCTGCCGTCTCGGGGATCCCCTCCGCTTCAGAGCGGGTGGCAAAATCTGAAGTGGCCCACTTGTGGGCAAGGTGGCTACAGACCCCTGCGCCTCGGGGATCCCCACCGCTTCAGAGCGGGGGGCAAAATTAGAAGTGGCCCACTTGTGGGCAAGGTGGCTACATAACCTCTGCTGTCTCGCGGATCCCCTCCGCTTCAAGGGGGGGGGGCAAAATCAGAAGTGGCCCACTTGTGGGCAAGGTGGCTACGTAACCCCTGCCGCCTCGGGGATCCCCACCGCTTCAGAGTGGGGAACAAAATCAGAAGTGGCCCACTTGTGGGAAAAGTGGCTACATAACCCCTGCCGCCTGCGGGGATCCCCACCGCTTCAGAGCAGGGGGCAAAATCAGAAGTGGCCCAATTGTGGGCAAGGTGGCTACGTAACCCCTGGCGCCTCGGGGATCACCACCGCTTCGGAGCGGGGGGCAAAATCAGAAGTGGCCCAGTTGTGGGCAAGGTGGCTACGTAACCCCCGCCGTCTCGGGGATCCCAACCGCTTCAGAGCGGGGGACAGAAACAGAAGTGGCCCACTTGTGGGCAAGGTGGCTACGTAACCCCGGCCGCCTCGGGGATCCCCTCTGCTTCAGAGCGGGGGGCAAAATCACAAGTGGCCCACTTGTGGGCAAAGTGGATACTTAATCCCCACCGCCTCGGGAATCCCAACCGCTTCAGAGCGGGGGGCAAAATCAGAAGTGGCCTACTTGTGGGCAAGATGGCTACATAACCCCTGCTGTCTCGCGGATCCCTTCCGCTTCACAGCGGGGGGCAAAATCAGAAGTGGCCCACTTGTGGGCAAGGTGGCTACGTAACCCCTGCCGCCTCGGGGATCCCCACCGCCTCACAACGGGGGGCAAAATCAGAAGTGGCCCACTTGTGGGCAAGGTGGCTACATAACCCCTGCTGTCTCGCGGATCCCTTCCGCTTCAGGGCGGGGGGCAAAATCAGAAGTGGCCCACTTGTGGGCAAGGTGGCTACATAACCCCTGCTGTCTCGCGGATCCCTTCCGCTTCAGAGCGGGGGGCAAAATCAGAAGTGGCCCACTTGTGGGCAAGGTGGCTTCCCAACCCCTGCCGCCTCGGGGATCCCCACCGCTTCAGAGCGGGGGGCAAAATCAGAAGTGGCCCAGTTGTGGGCAAGGTGGCTACATAACCCCTGCTGTCTCGCGGATCCCTGCCGCTTCAGGGCGGGGGGCAAAATCAGAAGTGGCCCACTTGTGGGCAAGGTGGCTACGTAACCCCTGCCGCCTCGGGGATCCCCACCGCCTCACAACGGGGGGCAAAATCAGAAGTGGCCCACTTGTGGGCAAGGTGGCTACATAACCCCTGCTGTCTCGCGGATCCCTTCCGCTTCAGAGCGGGGGGCAAAATCAGAAGTGGCCCACTTGTGGGCAAGGTGGCTTCCCAACCCCTGCCGCCTCGGGGATCCCCACCGCTTCAGAGCGGGGGGCAAATTCAGAAGTGGCCCACTTGTGGGCAAGGTGGCTACGTAACCCCTGGCGCCTCGGTGATCCCTTCCGCTTCAGAGCGGGGGGCAAAATCAGAAGTGGCCCACTTGTGGGCAAGGTGGCTACGTAACCCCTGCCGCCTCGGGGATCCCCACCGCCTCAGAGCGGGGAACAAAATCAGAAGTGGCCCACTTGTGGGCAAGGTGGCTACGCAGCCCTTGCTATCTCGGGGATCCCCACCGCTTCAAGGCGGGGGGCAAAATCAGAAGTGGCCCACTTGTGGGCAAGGTGGCTACGTAACCCCTGCCGCCTCGAGGATCACCATCGCTTCAGAGCGGGGGGCAAAATCAGAAGTGGCCCACTTGTGGGCAAGGTGGCTACGTAGCCCCTACCGTCTCGGGGATCCCAACCGCTTCAGAGCGGGGTACAGAATCAGAAGTGGCCCACTTGTGGGCAAGGTGGCTATGTAAAGCCTGCCGTCTCGGGGATCCCCTCCGCTTCAGAGCGGGTGGCAAAATCTGAAGTGGCCCACTTGTGGGCAAGGTGGCTACGTAACCCCTGCCGCCTCGAGGATCACCATCGCTTCAGAGCGGGGGGCAAAATCAGAAGTGGCCCACTTGTGGGCAAGTTGGCTACGTAACCCCTACCGTCTCGGGGATCCCCTCCGCTTCAGAGCGGGGTACAGAATCAGAAGTGGCCCACTTGTGGGCAAGGTGGCTATGTAAACCCTGCCGTCTCGGGGATCCCCTCCGCTTCAGAGCGGGTGGCAAAATCTGAAGTGGCCCACTTGTGGGCAAGGTGGCTACAGACCCCTGCGCCTCGGGGATCCCCACCGCTTCAGAGCGGGGGGCAAAATTAGAAGTGGCCCACTTGTGGGCAAGGTGGCTACATAACCTCTGCTGTCTCGCGGATCCCCTCCGCTTCAGGGGGGGGGGCAAAATCAGAAGTGGCCCACTTGTGGGCAAGGTGGCTACGTAACCCCTGCCGCCTCGGGGATCCCCACCGCTTCAGAGCGGGGAACAAAATCAGAAGTGGCCCACTTGTGGGAAAAGTGGCTACATAACCCCTGCCGCCTGCAGGGATCCCCACCGCTTCAGAGCAGGGGGCAAAATCAGAAGTGGCCCACTTGTGGGCAACGTGGCTACGTAACCCCTGCCGCCTCGGGGATCACCACCGCTTCGGAGCGGGGGGCAAAATCAGAAGTGGCCCAGTTGTGGGCAAGGTGGCTACGTAACCCCCGCCGTCTCGGGGATCCCAACCGCTTCAGAGCGGGGGACAGAAACAGAAGTGGCCCACTTGTGGGCAAGGTGGCTACGTAACCCCCGCCGCCTCGGGGATCCCCTCCGCTTCAGAGCGGGGGGCAAAATCACAAGTGGCCCACTTGTGGGCAAGGTGGATACTTAATCCCCACCGCCTCGGGAATCCCAACCGCTTCAGAGCGGGGGGCAAAATCGGAAGTGGCCTACTTGTGGGCAAGGTGGCTACATAACCCCTGCTGTCTCGCGGATCCCCTCCGCTTCAAGGCGGGGGGCAAAATCAGAAGTGGCCCACTTGTGGGCAAGGTGGCTACGTAACCCCTGCCGCCTCGGGGATCCCCACCGCCTCAGAGCGGGGGCCAAAATCAGAAGTGGCCCACTTGTGGGCAAGGTGGCTACGTAGCCCTTGCCATCTCGGGGATGCCCACCGCTTCAGAGCGGGGGGCAAAATCACAAGTGGCCCACTTGTGGGCAAGGTGGCTTCGCAACCCCTGCAGCTCCGGGAACCCCAGCGCTTCAGAGCGGGGGGCAAAATCAGAAGTGGCCCACTTGTGGGCAAGGTGGCTACGTAACCCCTGCCGCCTCTAGGATCACCACCGCTTCAGAGCGGGGGGCAAAATCAGAAGTGGCCCACTTGTGGGCAAGGTGGCTACGTGACCCCTGCCGCCTCGGGGATCCCCACCGCTTCAGAGCGGGGGGCAAAATCAGAAGTGGCCCACTTGTGGGCAAGGTGGCTACGTAACCCCTGGCGCCTCGGGGATCCCTTCCGCTTCAGAGCGGGGGGCAAAATCAGAAGTGGCCCACTTGTGGGCAAGGTGGCTACGTAACCCCTGCCGCCTCGGGGATCCCCACCGCCTCAGAGCGGGGAACAAAATCAGAAGTGGCCCACTTGTGGGCAAGGTGGCTACGCAGCCCTTGCTATCTCGGGGATCCCCACCGCTTCAAGGCGGGGGGCAAAATCAGAAGTGGCCCACTTGTGGGCAAGGTGGCTACGTAACCCCTGCCGCCTCGAGGATCACCATCGCTTCAGAGCGGGGGGCAAAATCAGAAGTGGCCCACTTGTGGGCAAGGTGGCTACGTAGCCCCTACCGTCTAGGGGATCCCAACCGCTTCAGAGCGGGGTACAGAATCAGAAGTGGCCCACTTGTGGGCAAGGTGGCTATGTAAAGCCTGCCGTCTCGGGGATCCCCTCCGCTTCAGAGCGGGTGGCAAAATCTGAAGTGGCCCACTTGTGGGCAAGGTGGCTACGTAACCCCTGCCGCCTCGAGGATCACCATCGCTTCAGAGCGGGGGGCAAAATCAGAAGTGGCCCACTTGTGGGCAAGTTGGCTACGTAACCCCTACCGTCTCGGGGATCCCCTCCGCTTCAGAGCGGGGTACAGAATCAGAAGTGGCCCACTTGTGGGCAAGGTGGCTATGTAAACCCTGCCGTCTCGGGGATCCCCTCCGCTTCAGAGCGGGTGGCAAAATCTGAAGTGGCCCACTTGTGGGCAAGGTGGCTACAGACCCCTGCGCCTCGGGGATCCCCACCGCTTCAGAGCGGGGGGCAAAATTAGAAGTGGCCCACTTGTGGGCAAGGTGGCTACATAACCTCTGCTGTCTCGCGGATCCCCTCCGCTTCAAGGGGGGGGGGCAAAATCAGAAGTGGCCCACTTGTGGGCAAGGTGGCTACGTAACCCCTGCCGCCTCGGGGATCCCCACCGCTTCAGAGTGGGGAACAAAATCAGAAGTGGCCCACTTGTGGGAAAAGTGGCTACATAACCCCTGCCGCCTGCAGGGATCCCCACCGCTTCAGAGCAGGGGGCAAAATCAGAAGTGGCCCACTTGTGGGCAACGTGGCTACGTAACCCCTGCCGCCTCGGGGATCACCACCGCTTCGGAGCGGGGGGCAAAATCAGAAGTGGCCCAGTTGTGGGCAAGGTGGCTACGTAACCCCCGCCGTCTCGGGGATCCCAACCGCTTCAGAGCGGGGGGCAAAATCACAAGTGGCCCACTTGTGGGCAAGGTGGATACTTAATCCCCACCGCCTCGGGAATCCCAACCGCTTCAGAGCGGGGGGCAAAATCAGAAGTGGCCTACTTGTGGGCAAGGTGGCTACATAACCCCTGCTGTCTCGCGGATCCCCTCCGCTTCAAGGCGGGGGGCAAAATCAGAAGTGGCCCACTTGTGGGCAAGGTGGCTACGTAACCCCTGCCGCCTCGGGGATCCCCACCGCCTCAGAGCGGGGGCCAAAATCAGAAGTGGCCCACTTGTGGGCAAGGTGGCTACGTAGCCCTTGCCATCTCGGGGATCCCCACCGCTTCAGAGCGGGGGGCAAAATCACAAGTGGCCCACTTGTGGGCAAGGTGGCTTCGCAACCCCTGCAGCTCCGGGAACCCCAGCGCTTCAGAGCGGGGGGCAAAATCAGAAGTGGCCCACTTGTGGGCAAGGTGGCTACGTAACCCCTGCCGCCTCTAGGATCACCACCGCTTCAGAGCGGGGGGCAAAATCAGAAGTGGCCCACTTGTGGGCAAGGTGGCTACGTGACCCCTGCCGCCGCGGGGATCCCCACCGCCTCAGAGCGGGGGGCAAAATCAGAAGTGGCCCACTTGTGGGCAAGGTGGCTACGTAGCCCTTGCCATCTCGGGGATCCCCACCGCTTCAGAGCGGGGGGCAAAATCAGAAGTGGCCCACTTGTGCGCAAGGTGGCTACGTAACCCCTGCCGCCTCGAGGATCACCACCGCTTCAGAGCGGGGGGCAAAATCAGAATTGGCCCACTTGTGGGCAAGGTGGCTACGTAGCCCCTACCGTCTCGGGGATCCCTACCGCTTCAGAGGGGGGGACAGAAACAGAAGTGGCCCACTTGTGGGCAAGGTGGCTACGTAACCCCTGCCGCCTCGGGGATCCCCACCGCTTTAGAGCGGGGTACAGAATCAGAAATGGCCTACTTGTGGGCACGGTGGCTACGTAACGCCTGCCGCCTTGGGGATCCCCACCGCTTCACAACGGGGGGCAAAATCAGAAGTGGCCCACTTGTGGGCAACGTGGCTATGTAAACCCTGCCGTCTCGGGGATCCCCTCCGCTTCAGAGCGGGGGGCAAAATCAGAAGTGGCCCACTTGTGGGCAAGGTGGCTACGTAACCCTTGCGCCTCGGGGATCCCCACCGCTTCAGAGCGGGAAGCAAAATCAGAAGTGGCCCACTTGTGGGCAAGGTGGCTATGTAAACCCTGCCGTCTCGCGGATCCCCTCCGCTTCAAGGCGGGGGGCAAAATCAGAAGTGGCCCACTTGTGGGCAAGGTGGCTACGTAACCCTTGCGCCTCGAAGATCCCCACCGCCTCAGAGCGGGGAACAAAATCAGAAGTGGCCCACTTGTGGGCAAGGTGGCTACGCAGCCCTTGCTATCTCGGGGATCCCCACTGCTTCAAGGCGGGGGGCAAAATCAGAAGTGGCCCACTTGTGGGCAAGGTGGCTACGTAACCCCTGCCGCCTCGAGGATCACCATCGCTTCAGAGCGGGGGGCAAAATCAGAAGTGGCCCACTTGTGGGCAAGGTGGCTACGTAGCCCCTACCGTCTCGGGGATCCCAACCGCTTCAGAGCGGGGTACAGAATCAGAAATGGCCCACTTGTGGGCAAGGTGGCTATGTAAACCCTGCCGTCTCGGGGATCCACTCCGCTTCATCGCGGGTGGCAAAATCTGAAGTGGCCCACTTGTGGGCAAGGTGGCTACGTAACCCCTGCCGCCTCGAGGATCACCATCGCTTCAGAGCGGGGGGCAAAATCAGAAGTGGCCCACTTGTGGGCAAGGTGGCTACGTAACCCCTACCGTGTCGGGGATCCCAACCGCTTCAGAGCGGGGTACAGAATCAGAAGTGGCCCACTTGTGGGCAAGGTGGCTATGTAAACCCTGCCGTCTCGGGGATCCCCTCCGCTTCAGAGCCGGTGGCAAAATCTGAAGTGGCCCACTTGTGGGCAAGGTGGCTACAGACCCCTGCGCCTCGGGGATCCCCACCGCTTCAGAGAGGGGGGCAAAATCAGAAGTGGCCCACTTGTGGGCAAGGTGGGCACATAACCTCTGCTGTCTCGCGGATCCCCTCCGCTTCAAGGGGGGGGCAAAATCAGAAGTGGCCCACTTGTGGGCAAGGTGGCTACGTAACCCCTGCCGCCTCGGGGATCCCCACCGCTTCAGAGGAGGGGGCAAAATCAGAAGTGGCCCACTTGTGGGCAAGGTGGCTACGTAACCCCTGCCGCCTCGGGGATCACCACCGCTTCGGAGCGGGGGGCAAAATCAGAAGTGGCCCAGTTGTGGGCAAGCTGGCTACGTAACCCCCGCCGTCTCGGGGATCCCAACCGCTTCAGAGCGGGGGACAGAAACAGAAGTGGCCCACTTGTGGGCAAGGTGGCTACGTAACCCCTGCCGCCTCGGGGATCCCCCCCGCTTCAGAGCGGGGGGCAAAATCAGAAGTGGCCCACTTGTGGGCAAGGTGGATACTTAATCCCCACCGCCTCGGGAATCCCAACCGCTTCAGAGCGGGGGGCAAAATCAGAAGTGGCCTACTTTTAGGCAAGGTGGCTACGTAACCCCTGCCGCCTCGGGGATCCCCACCGCCTCAGAGCGTGGGGCAAAATCAGAAGTGGCCCACTTGTGGGCAAGGTGGCTACGTAGCCCTTGCCATCTCGAGGATCCCCACCGCTTCAGAGCGGGGGGCAAAATCACAAGTGGCCCACTTGTGGGCAAGGTGGCTTCGCAACCCCTGCAGCTCCGGGAACCCCAGCGCTTCAGAGCGGGGGGCAAAATCAGAAGTGGCCCACTTGTGGGCAAGGTGGCTACATAACCCCTGCCGCCTCGGGGATCCCCACCGCCTCGGAGCGGGGGGCAAAATCAGAAGTGGCGCACTTGTGGGCAAGGTGGCTACGTAACCACTGCCGCCTCTAGGATCACCACCGCTTCAGAGCGGGGGGCAAAATCAGAAGTGGCCCACTTGTGTGAAAAGTGGCTACGTAACCCTTGCCGTCTCGGGGATCCCAACCGCTTCAGAGCGGGGGACAGAAAGAGAAGTGGCCCACTTGTGGGCAAGGTGGCTACATAAGCCCTGCCGCCTCGGGGATCCCCACCGCCTCGGAGCGGGGGGCAAAATCAGAAGTGGCCCACTTGTGGGCAAGGTGGCTACGTAACCACTGCCGCCTCTAGGATCACCACCGCTTCAGAGCGGGGGGCAAAATCAGAAGTGGCCCACTTGTGTGAAAAGTGGCTACGTAACCCTTGCCGTCTCGGGGATCCCAACCGCTTCAGAGCGGGGGACACAAAGAGAAGTGGCCCACTTGTGGGCAAGGTGGCTACATAAGCCCTGCCGCCTCGGGGATCCCCTGCGCTTCACAGCGGGGGGCAAAATCAGAAGTGGCCCACTTGTGGGCAAGGTGGCTATGTAAACCCTGCTGTCTCGGGGATCCCCTCCGCTTCAGAGCGGGGGGCAAAATCAGAAGTGGCCCACTTGTGGGCAAGGTGGCTACAGACCTTTGCGCCTCGGGGATCCCCACCGCTTCAAAGCGGGGGGCAAAATCAGAAGTGGCCCACTTGTGGGCAAGGTGGCTACATAACCTCCGCTGTCTCGCGGATCCCCTCCGTTTCAGGGCGGGGGGCAAAATCAGAAGTGGCCCACTTGTGGGCAAGGTGGCTACGTAACCCCCGCCGCCTCGGGGATCCCCACCGCTTCAGAGTGGGGAACAAAATCAGAAGTGGCCCACTTGTGGGAAAAGTGGCTACATAACCCCTGCCGCCTCGGGGATCCCCACCGCTTCAGAGCGGGGGGCAAAATCAGAAGTGGCCCACTTGTGGGCAAGGTGGCTACGTAACCCTTGCGCCTCGGGGATCCCGACCGCTTCAGGGCGGGGGGCAAAATCAGAAGTGGCCCACTTGTGGGCAAGGTGGCTACGTAACCCCTGCCGCCTCTAGGATCACCACCGCTTCAGAGCGGGGGGCAAAATCAGAAGTGGCCCACTTGTGGGCAAGGTGGCTACGTGACCCCTGCCGCCGCGGGGATCCCCACCGCCTCAGAGCGGGGGGCAAAATCAGAAGTGGCCCACTTGTGGGCAAGGTGGCTACGTAGCCCTTGCCATCTCGGGGATCCCCACCGCTTCAGAGCGGGGGGCAAAATCAGAAGTGGCCCACTTGTGCGCAAGGTGGCTACGTAACCCCTGCCGCCTCGAGGATCACCACCGCTTCAGAGCGGGGGGCAAAATCAGAATTGGCCCACTTGTGGGCAAGGTGGCTACGTAGCCCCTACCGTCTCGGGGATCCCTACCGCTTCAGAGGGGGGGACAGAAACAGAAGTGGCCCACTTGTGGGCAAGGTGGCTACGTAACCCCTGCCGCCTCGGGGATCCCCACCGCTTTAGAGCGGGGTACAGAATCAGAAATGGCCTACTTGTGGGCACGGTGGCTACGTAACGCCTGCCGCCTTGGGGATCCCCACCGCTTCACAGCGGGGGGCAAAATCAGAAGTGGCCCACTTGTGGGCAACGTGGCTATGTAAACCCTGCCGTCTCGGGGATCCCCTCCGCTTCAGAGCGGGGGGCAAAATCAGAAGTGGCCCACTTGTGGGCAAGGTGGCTACGTAACCCTTGCGCCTCGGGGATCCCCACCGCTTCAGAGCGGGAAGCAAAATCAGAAGTGGCCCACTTGTGGGCAAGGTGGCTATGTAAACCCTGCCGTCTCGCGGATCCCCTCCGCTTCAAGGCGGGGGGCAAAATCAGAAGTGGCCCACTTGTGGGCAAGGTGGCTACGTAACCCTTGCGCCTCGAAGATCCCCACCGCCTCAGAGCGGGGAACAAAATCAGAAGTGGCCCACTTGTGGGCAAGGTGGCTACGCAGCCCTTGCTATCTCGGGGATCCCCACTGCTTCAAGGCGGGGGGCAAAATCAGAAGTGGCCCACTTGTGGGCAAGGTGGCTACGTAACCCCTGCCGCCTCGAGGATCACCATCGCTTCAGAGCGGGGGGCAAAATCAGAAGTGGCCCACTTGTGGGCAAGGTGGCTACGTAGCCCCTACCGTCTCGGGGATCCCAACCGCTTCAGAGCGGGGTACAGAATCAGAAATGGCCCACTTGTGGGCAAGGTGGCTATGTAAACCCTGCCGTCTCGGGGATCCACTCCGCTTCATCGCGGGTGGCAAAATCTGAAGTGGCCCACTTGTGGGCAAGGTGGCTACGTAACCCCTGCCGCCTCGAGGATCACCATCGCTTCAGAGCGGGGGGCAAAATCAGAAGTGGCCCACTTGTGGGCAAGGTGGCTACGTAACCCCTACCGTCTCGGGGATCCCAACCGCTTCAGAGCGGGGTACAGAATCAGAAGTGGCCCACTTGTGGGCAAGGTGGCTATGTAAACCCTGCCGTCTCGGGGATCCCCTCCGCTTCAGAGCCGGTGGCAAAATCTGAAGTGGCCCACTTGTGGGCAAGGTGGCTACAGACCCCTGCGCCTCGGGGATCCCCACCGCTTCAGAGAGGGGGGCAAAATCAGAAGTGGCCCACTTGTGGGCAAGGTGGGCACATAACCTCTGCTGTCTCGCGGATCCCCTCCGCTTCAAGGGGGGGGCAAAATCAGAAGTGGCCCACTTGTGGGCAAGGTGGCTACGTAACCCCTGCCGCCTCGGGGATCCCCACCGCTTCAGAGGAGGGGGCAAAATCAGAAGTGGCCCACTTGTGGGCAAGGTGGCTACGTAACCCCTGCCGCCTCGGGGATCACCACCGCTTCGGAGCGGGGGGCAAAATCAGAAGTGGCCCAGTTGTGGGCAAGCTGGCTACGTAACCCCCGCCGTCTCGGGGATCCCAACCGCTTCAGAGCGGGGGACAGAAACAGAAGTGGCCCACTTGTGGGCAAGGTGGCTACGTAACCCCTGCCGCCTCGGGGATCCCCTCCGCTTCAGAGCGGGGGGCAAAATCAGAAGTGGCCCACTTGTGGGCAAGGTGGATACTTAATCCCCACCGCCTCGGGAATCCCAACCGCTTCAGAGCGGGGGGCAAAATCAGAAGTGGCCTACTTTTAGGCAAGGTGGCTACGTAACCCCTGCCGCCTCGGGGATCCCCACCGCCTCAGAGCGTGGGGCAAAATCAGAAGTGGCCCACTTGTGGGCAAGGTGGCTACGTAGCCCTTGCCATCTCGAGGATCCCCACCGCTTCAGAGCGGGGGGCAAAATCACAAGTGGCCCACTTGTGGGCAAGGTGGCTTCGCAACCCCTGCAGCTCCGGGAACCCCAGCGCTTCAGAGCGGGGGGCAAAATCAGAAGTGGCCCACTTGTGGGCAAGGTGGCTACATAACCCCTGCCGCCTCGGGGATCCCCACCGCCTCGGAGCGGGGGGCAAAATCAGAAGTGGCGCACTTGTGGGCAAGGTGGCTACGTAACCACTGCCGCCTCTAGGATCACCACCGCTTCAGAGCGGGGGGCAAAATCAGAAGTGGCCCACTTGTGTGAAAAGTGGCTACGTAACCCTTGCCGTCTCGGGGATCCCAACCGCTTCAGAGCGGGGGACAGAAAGAGAAGTGGCCCACTTGTGGGCAAGGTGGCTACATAAGCCCTGCCGCCTCGGGGATCCCCACCGCCTCGGAGCGGGGGGCAAAATCAGAAGTGGCCCACTTGTGGGCAAGGTGGCTACGTAACCACTGCCGCCTCTAGGATCACCACCGCTTCAGAGCGGGGGGCAAAATCAGAAGTGGCCCACTTGTGTGAAAAGTGGCTACGTAACCCTTGCCGTCTCGGGGATCCCAACCGCTTCAGAGCGGGGGACACAAAGAGAAGTGGCCCACTTGTGGGCAAGGTGGCTACATAAGCCCTGCCGCCTCGGGGATCCCCTGCGCTTCACAGCGGGGGGCAAAATCAGAAGTGGCCCACTTGTGGGCAAGGTGGCTATGTAAACCCTGCTGTCTCGGGGATCCCCTCCGCTTCAGAGCGGGGGGCAAAATCAGAAGTGGCCCACTTGTGGGCAAGGTGGCTACAGACCTTTGCGCCTCGGGGATCCCCACCGCTTCAAAGCGGGGGGCAAAATCAGAAGTGGCCCACTTGTGGGCAAGGTGGCTACATAACCTCCGCTGTCTCGCGGATCCCCTCCGTTTCAGGGCGGGGGGCAAAATCAGAAGTGGCCCACTTGTGGGCAAGGTGGCTACGTAACCCCCGCCGCCTCGGGGATCCCCACCGCTTCAGAGTGGGGAACAAAATCAGAAGTGGCCCACTTGTGGGAAAAGTGGCTACATAACCCCTGCCGCCTCGGGGATCCCCACCGCTTCAGAGCGGGGGGCAAAATCAGAAGTGGCCCACTTGTGGGCAAGGTGGCTACGTAACCCTTGCGCCTCGGGGATCCCGACCGCTTCAGGGCGGGGGGCAAAATCAGAAGTGGCACACTTGTGGGCAAGGTGGCTACGCAACCCCTGCCGCCTCGGGGATCACCACCGCTTCGGAGCGGGGGGCAAAATCAGAAGTGGCCCACTTGTGGGCAAGGTGGCTACGTAACCCCCGCCGTCTCGGGGATCCCAACCGCTTCAGAGCGGGGGGCAAAATCAGAAGTTGCCCACTTGTGGGCAAGGTGGCTACGTAACCCTTGCGCCTCGGGGATCCCGACCGCTTCAGAGCGGGGGGCAAAATCAGAAGTGGCCCACTTGTGGGCAAGGTGGCTACGTAACCCTTGCCGCCTCGGGGATCCCGACCGCTTCAGAGCAGGGGGCAAAATCAGAAGTGGCCCACTTGTGGGCAAGGTGGCTACGTAACCCCTGCTGCCTCGGGGATCCCCACCGCCTCAGAGCGGGGGGCAAAATCAGAAGTGGCCCAGTTGTGGGCAAGGTGGCTACGTAGCCCTTGCCATCTCGGGGATCCCCACCGCTTCAGAGCGGGGGGCAAAATCACAAGTGGCCCACTTGTGGGCAAGGTGGCTTCGCAACCCCTGCAGCTCCGGGAACCCCAGCGCTTCAGAGCGGGGGGCAAAATCAGAAGTGGCCCACTTGTGGGCAAGGTGGCTACGTAACCCCTGCCGCCTCGGGGATCCCCACCGCCTCGGAGCGGGGGGCAAAATCAGAAGTGGCCCACTTGTGGGCAAGGTGGCTACGTAACCACTGCCGCCTCTAGGATCACCACCGCTTCAGAGCGGGGGGCAAAATCAGAAGTGGCCCACTTGTGTGAAAAGTGGCTACGTAACCCTTGCCGTCTCGGGGATCCCAACCGCTTCAGAGCGGGGGACAGAAAGAGAAGTGGCCCACTTGTGGGCAAGGTGGCTACATAAGCCCTGCCGCCTCGGGGATCCCCACCGCCTCGGAGCGGGGGGCAAAATCAGAAGTGGCCCACTTGTGGGCAAGGTGGCTACGTAACCACTGCCGCCTCTAGGATCACCACCGCTTCAGAGCGGGGGGCAAAATCAGAAGTGGCCCACTTGTGTGAAAAGTGGCTACGTAACCCTTGCCGCCTTGGGGATCCCAACCGCTTCAGAGCGGGGGACAGAAAGAGAAGTGGCCCACTTGTGGGCAAGGTGACTACATAAGCCCTGCCGCCTCGGGGATCCCCTGCGCTTCACAGCGGGGGGCAAAATCAGAAGTGGCCCACTTGTGGGCAAGGTGGCTATGGAAACCCTGCCGTCTCGGGGATCCCCTCCGCTTCAGAGCGGGGGGCAAAATCAGAAGTGGCCCACTTGTGGGCAAGGTGGCTATAGACCTTTGCGCCTCGGGGATCCCCACCGCTTCAAAGCGGGGGGCAAAATCAGAAGTGGCCCACTTGTGGGCAAGGTGGCTACATAACCTCCGCTGTCTCGCGGACCCCCTCCGTTTCAGGGCGGGGGGCAAAATCAGAAGTGGCCCACTTGTGGGCAAGGTGGCTACGTAACCCCTGCCGCCTCGGGGATCCCCACCGCTTCAGAGTGGGGAACAAAATCAGAAGTCGCCCACTTGTGGGAAAAGTGGCTACATAACCCCTGCCGCCTCGGGGATCCCCACCGCTTCAGAGCGGGGGGCAAAATCAGAAGTGGCCCACTTGTGGGCAAGGTGGCTACGTAACCAGTGCGCCTCGGGGATCCCGACCGCTTCAGAGCGGGGGGCAAAATCAGAAGTGGCCCACTTGTGGGCAAGGTGGCTACGTAACCCCTGCCGCCTCGGGGATCACCACCGCTTCAGAGCGGGGGGCAAAATCAGAAGTGGCCCACTTGTGGGCAAGGTGGCTACGTAACCCCTGCCGCCTCGGGGATCCCCTCCGCTTCAGAGCGGGGGGCAAAATCAGAAGTGGCCCACTTGTGGGCAAGGTGGCTACAGACCTTTGCGCCTCAGGGATCCCCACCGCTTCAAAGCGGGGGGCAAAATCAGAAGTGGCCCACTTGTGGGAAAAGTGGCTACATAACCCCTGCCGCCTCGGGGATCCCCACCGCTTCAGAGCGGGGGGCAAAATCAGAAGTGGCCCACTTGTGGGCAAGGTGGCTACGTAACGCTTGCGCCTCGGGGATCCCGACCGCTTCAGAGCGGGGGGCAAAATCAGAAGTGGCCCACTTGTGGGCAAGGTGGCTACGTAACCCCTGCCGCCTCGGGGATCACCACCGCTTCGGAGCGGGGGGCAAAATCAGAAGTGGCCCACTTGTGGGCAAGGTGGCTACGTAACCCCCGCCGTCTCGGGGATCCCAACCGCTTCAGAGCGGGGGACAGAAACAGAAGTGGCCCACTTGTGGGCAAGGTGGCTACGTAACCCCTGCCGCCTCGGGGATCCCCTCCGCTTCAGAGTGGGGTACAGAATCAGAAATGGCCCACTTGTGGGCACGGTGGCTACGTAACCCCTGCCGCCTTGGGGATCCCCACCAATTCACAGCGGGGGGCAAAATCAGAAGTGGCCCACTTGTGGGCAAGGTGGCTACGTAACCCCCGCCGCCTCGGGGATCCCCTCCGCTTCAGAGCGGGGGGCAAAATCACAAGTGGCTCACTTGTGGGCAAGGTGGCTACGTAATCCCCACCGCCTCGGGGATCCCCACCGCTTCAGAGCGGGGGGCAAAATCAGAAGTGACCCATTTGTGGGCAAGGTGGCTACGTAACCCGTGCTGTCTAGCGGATCCCCTCCGCTTCAAGGGGGGGGGGCAAAATCAGACGTGGCCCACTTGTAGGCAAGGTGGCTACGTAACCCCTGCCGCCTCGGGGATCCCCACCGCTTCAGAGTGGGGGGCAAAATCAGAAGTGGCCCACTTGTGGGCAAGGTGGCTACGTAAACCTTGCGCCTCGAGGATCCTCACCGCTTCAGACCGGGGAGCAAAATTAGAAGTGGCCCACTTGTGGGCAAGGTGGCTACGTAACCCCCGCCGCCTCGGGGATCACCACCGCTTCGGAGCGGGGGGCAAAATCAGAGGTGGCCCACTTGTGGGCAAGGTGGCTACGCAACCCCTACCGTCTCGGGGATCCCAGCCGCTTCAGAGCGGGAGACAAAATCAGAAGTCGCCCACTTGTGGGCAAGGTGGCTACGCGATCTGCACCGCCTCGGGGATCCCCATGGCTTCAGAGCGGGGGACAAAATCAGAAGTGGCCCACTTGTGGGCAAGGTGGCTACGTAACCCCTGCCGTTTCGGGGATCCCAACCGCTTTAGAGTGCGGGGCAAAATCGGAAGTGGCCCACTTGTGGGCAAGGTGGTTACGTAACCCCTGCCGCCTAGGGGGTCCCCAGGGCTCCAAAGCGGGGGACAAAATCAGAAGTGGCCCACTTGTGGGCAAGGTGGCTACGTAACCCCCGCCGCCTCGGGGATCCCCTCCGCTTCAGAGCGGGGGGCAAAATCAGAAGTGGCCCACTCGTAGGCAAGGTGGCTACGTAACCCCTGCCGCCTCGGGGATCCCCACCGCTTCAGAGTGGGGGACAAAATCAGAAGTGGCCCACTTGTGGGCAAGGTGGCTACGTAACCCTTGCGCCTCGGGGATCCCGACCGCTTCGGAGCGGGGGGTAAAATCAGAAGTGGCCCACTTGTGGGCAAGGTGGCTACGTAACCCCCGCCGCCTGGGGGATCACCACCGCTTCGGCGCGGGGGGCAAAATCAGAGGTGGCCCACTTGTGGGCAAGGTGACTACGCAACCCCTGCCGCCTTGGGGATCCCCACCGCTTCAGAGCGGGGGACAGAATCAGAAGTGGCCCACTTGTTGGCAAGGTGGCTACGCGATCCGCACCGCCTCGGGGATCCCCATGGCTTCAGAGCGGGGGACAAAATCAGAAGTGGCCCACTTGTGGGCAAGGTGGCTACGTAACCCCTGCCGTTTCGGGGATCCCAACCGCTTCAGAGCGGGGGGCAAAATCTGAAGTGGCCCACTTGTGGGCAAGGTGGCTACGTAACCCCTGCCGCCTCGGGGATCCCCATCGCTTTAGAGGGGGGGGCAAAATCAGAAGTGGCCCGCTTGTGGGCAAGGTGGCTACGTAACCCCTGCCGCCTCGGGAATCACCACCGCTTCAGAGAGGGGGGCAAAATCAGAGGTGGCCCACTTGTGGGCAAGGTGGCTACGTGACCTCTGCCGCCTCGGGGATCAACACCGCTTTAGAGCGGGGGGGCAAAATCAAAAGTGGCCCACTTGTGGGCAAGGTGGCTACGTAACCCCCGCCGTCTTGGGGATCCCCTCCGCTTCACAGCGGGGGGCAGAATAGATGTGGCCCACTTGTGGGCAAGGTGGCTACGTAACCCTTGCGCCTCGGGGATCACCTACGCGTCACAGCGGGGGGCAGAATCAGAAGTGGCCCACTTGTGGGCAAGGTGGCTACGTAACCCCCGCCGTCTCGGGGATCCCCATCGCTTTAGAGCGGGGGGCGAAATCAAAAGTGGCCCACTTGTGGGCAAGGTGGCTACGTAACCCCTGCCGTCCGGGGGATCCCTTCCGCTTCAGAGCGGGGGACAGAATCAGAAGTGGCCCACTTGTGGGCAAGGTGGCTATGTAACCCCTGCCGCCTCGGGGATCCCCATCGCTTCAGAGCGGGGGGCAGAATCAGAAGTGGCGCCCAACAGAGGGCGGAATTGCTTCGTAACTTTTGCTTTTTCGGCAATCCCCAAAAAGGGGGGATAGACATGGCCCACGTTGGGCCGGGGCAAAAAAGCCTCTACGGGCGGTCCTTAAGGGGGCTAACCCTAACCCTTTAACAAAAAAAAAACTCGTCCCTTAAGGACCCCCTTGATGGCTGTTCTATATGATATGCGTGTCCTCAAGGCCCTTGATGATTGTTCTCTATCATATGCGTGCCCTCAAGGCCCTTGATGATTGTTCTATATCATATGCATGTCCTGAAGGCCCTTGATGATTGTTCTCTTTCACATGCGTGTCCTCAAGGCCCTTGATGATTGTTCTATATCATATGCGTGTCCTCAAGGCCCTTGATGATTGTTCTATATCATATTCGTGTCCTCAAGGCCCTTCATGATTGTTCGAGGTTTGAGGTTTGAGGTTTGATTTTGCGGGTACTAGACGCCTTTCGGCCCCGGGGGGCCACCTGGTCGGGCCAGGTGATATCCTCCCCACCGGGTCCTAGTGGGGGGCCCTCCAAGACGCACCTCCTGCCTGGTGGCGGAGTCCCCCGGGTTCACAGAGCTCGCAGCCCCGTCCTTCCCCGGCGTCCCCGTTTCGCCACTCCCCGGTCAGTGCATCAATTCGCAGCCGTGGCTGCAGGCGCTTACCCACTGCGTCGCCCCCCTAATGCGTGGTCGCCCGGGGCGCCGGCGCCGCCGGGCCCGTGCTACTGGCTTGTCGCCAGTGGGACCCCCCTGGGCTGGCGCGGAGGCTGCCTAGCCTAGGGGTTGGGGCGTGGCGCTGTGCGCCACTACTGCCTTGGCGGGCGCAGTGCCCCGTCTGTGTGTGCGCGGCGCTCGCAGCCGGTTCGGGGGGGTTCGGGCCGGCTCCTGGCGTCGTGTCTCTTTCGTTTCCCCCTCCCCGCCCCGCGTGTTCCGCGCTGCGTGTGGCGGGCCGTCCCGTCCGGGTGTCCCTTACCGTCGCTCGCTGGTACGCCATTCCATGCGGTCTGTGCGTTCCGCGCGCTCGGTCCGGTTGCCCTTCCGGTAGTCCCCGCGTGTCCCTTTCGTGTGTGTGCGCTCGCGCTCTCGCGGTGTCCGCTCCCCCCCCCGCTGGGTGGTGTGGCGCGCGCATCTCGCGTGGTCCCGGCACTGGGCGCTGGTAGGGCCGTTCCACGTGGTCCGTGCCCCTCCGCGTGTCCTGCCCCGGTCCCTTGCTCCGTCTGGCGTGCTTGGGGGGGGGGCGGTCCGGTCCCGGTTCCCCCCTACTTGGCTTGGGGTTATGGGGGCGGCGGTAGGGCGTCCCCGGGGGGGTGCCTTCGACCGTTGCGTGGGGCGTCTGGGGTCTTGCGCTCCTCCTCCCCCGACTGCCCGTCCACTGGGTGGGCTGTCGGGGTCCGCGTTGTGGGCGCGGGCGTGCGGGTGTGGGGGCCCTGCTCTGTCCCTGTGGGGGCTGCGCGCCGCGGGGCGGGTCCATGGCGTTCTTATGCTGGGGGGCGGGCTGGGGGGGGGGGGGGGCGTGCGCCGTTTCCTGATTGTTCTCTTTCACATGCGTGTCCTCAAGGCCCTTGATGGTTGTTCTATATCATATGCGTGTCCTGAAGGCCCTTGATGATTGTTCTCTTTCACATGCGTGTCCTCAAGGCCCTTGATGATTGTTCTATATCATATGCGTGTCCTCAAGGCCCTTGATGATTGTTCTATATCATGTGCGTGTCCTCAAGGCCCTTGATGATTGTTCTATATCATATGCGTGTCCTCAAGGCCCTTGATGATTGTTCTATATCATATGCGTGTCCTCAAGGCCCTTCATGATTGTTCTCTTTCACATGCGTGTCCTCAAGGCCCTCGATGGTTGTTCTTTATCATGTGCGTGTCCTCAAGGCCCTTGATGATTGTTCTATATCATATGCATGTCCTGAAGGCCCTTGATGATTGTTCTCTTTCACATGCGTGTCCTGAAGGCCCTTGATGATTGTTCTATATCATATGCGTGTCCTCAAGGCCCTTGATGATTGTTCTATAACATATGCGTGTCCTCAAGGCCCTTGATGGTTGTTCTATATCATATGCGTGTCCTCGGGACCCTTGATGATTGTTCTCTTTCACATGCGTGTCCTCAAGGCCCTTGATGATTGTTCTATATCATATGCGTGACCTCAAGGCCCTTGATGGTTGTTCTATATCACATGCGTGTCCTCAAGGCCCTTGATGATTGTTCTATATCATATGCGTGTCCTCGGGACCCTTGATGATTGTTCTCTTTCACATGCGTGTCCTCAAGGCCCTTGATGATTGTTCTCTTTCATATGCGTGACCTCAAGGCCCTTGATGGTTGTTCTATATCATATGCGTGTCCTCAAGGCCCTTGATGATTGTTCTCTTTCACATGCGTGTCCTCAAGGCCCTTGATGATTGTTCACTTTCACATGCGTGTCCTCAAGGCCCTTGATGATTGTTCTATCTCATATGCGTGTCCTCAAGGCCCTTGATGATTGTTCTCTTTCACATGCGTGTCCTCAAGGCCCTTGATGATTGTTCTATATCATATGCGTGTCCTCAAGGCCCTTGATGATTGTTCTATATCACATGCGTGTCCTCGGGACCCTTGATGATTGTTCTCTTTCACATGCGTGTCCTCAAGGCCCTTGATGATTGTTCTATATCATATGCGTGACCTCAAGGCCCTTGATGGTTGTTCTGCATCATATGCGTGTCCTCAAGGCCCTTGATGATTGTTCTCTTTCACATGCGTGTCCTCAAGGCCCTTGATGATTGTTCTATATCATATGCGTGTCCTCAAGGCCCTTGATGATTGTTCTATAACATATGCGTGTCCACAAGGCCCTTGATGATTGTTCTATATCATATGCGTGTCCTCGGGACCCTTGATGATTGTTCTCTTTCACATGCGTGTCCTCAAGGCCCTTGATGATTGTTCTATATCATATGCGTGACCTCAAGGCCCTTGATGGTTGTTCTATATCATATGCGTGTCCTCCAGGCCCTTGATGATTGTTCTATATCATATGCGTGACCTCAAGGCCCTTGATGATTGTTCTATATCATATGGCTATCCTCAAGGCCCTTGATGATTGTTCTATATCATATGCGTGTCCTAAAGGCCCTTGATGATTATTCTGCATCATATGGCTATCCTCAAGGCCCTTGATGATTGTTCTCTTTCACATGCGTGTCCTCAAGGCCCTAGATGATTCTTCTACATCATGTGCGTGTCCTCAAGGCCCTTGATGATTGTTCTGCATCATATGGCTATCCTCAAGGCCCTTGATGATTGTTCTATATCATATGCGTGTCCTAAAGGCCCTTGATGATTGTTCTCTTTCACATGCGTGTCCTCAAGGCCCTTGATGATTGTTCTATATCATATGCGTGTCCTAAAGGCCCTTGATGATTGTTCTCTTTCACATGCGTGTCCTCAAGGCCCTTGATGATTGTTCTATATCATATGCGTGTCCTAAAGGCCCTTGATGATTGTTCTGCATCATATGGCTATCCTCAAGGCCCTTGATGATTGTTCTATATCATATGCGTGTCCTCAAGGCCCTTGATGATTGTTCTATATCATATGCGTGACCCCAAGGCCCTTGATGATTGTTTTATATCATATGTGTGTCCTCAAGGCCCTTGATGATTGTTCTATATCATATGTGTGTCCTCAAGGCCCTTGATGATTGTTTTATATAATATGCGTGTCCTCAAGGCCCTTAATGATTGTTCTATATCATATGTGTGTCCTCAAGGCCCTTGATGATTGTTTTATATCATATGCGTGTCCTCAAGGCCCTTGATGATTGTTCTATATCATATGCGTGTCCTCAAGGCCCTTGATGATTGTTCTATATCATATGCGTGTTCTCAAGGCCCTTGATGATTGTTCTATATCTTATGCGTGTCCTCAAGGCCCTTGATGATTGTTCTACATCATATGCGTGTTCTCAAGGCCCTTGATGATTGTTCTATATCATATGCGTGTCCTCAAGGCCCTTGATGATTGTTCTATATCATATGCGTGTCCTCAAGGCCCTTGATGGTTGTTCTATATCATATGCGTGTCCTCAAGGCCCTTGATGATTGTTCTATATCATATGCGTGTTCTCAAGGCCCTTGATGATTGTTTTATATCATATGTGTGTCCTCAAGGCCCTTGATGATTGTTCTATATCATATGTGTGTCCTCAAGGCCCTTGATGATTGTTTTATATCATATGCACGTGCTGGTCTGTCCGGGGCGTTTAATAAAACTGCCCCTCGGATTCGCAGTGGTGCTACATGCAACCATCACGGTATGCCTTATCGGCCACACGTCGCAAAGAGACGCCATCGGCTGAATGTACCCGAGGTGCTGCGAAGAGGGAACCTTTTTGAAACATCATCCATCATGTGTATGCTGTTCCGTACTCAACCTCTTGTGACAATATTCGTCAACCCACATCTCATTCCCCTAAATGATCTCATCTGTCTGGTCCATCTCCCATACATCTGCCATATGTAGCCTCAACCCTCTTTTCCCCCGGGCCTGGAGGCACGGGACAGCTCGCCGAGGCGGTGTCATGTGCCTGCTCCTTCCTCCATCGTTGTATTGTTCCTCCTAGGTTCGAGGCTCAGGATAGCTCGCTAAGGCGGTGTCTTGTGCCTACTCACACCTTCATCTCCTTCATCCATCCTTCAGCGGCCCCATCGGTCTCCCTTGCCATGGTGAAAGGCTCCTTTTTGTCCTTTTTCTTGCGGTGGAAACCTTCTCAAGGCCCTTGATGATTGTTCTATATCATATGCATGTCCTCAAGGCCCTTGATGATTGTTCTACACCATACGCGTGTCCTCAAGGCCCTTGATGATTGTTCTATATCGTATGCGTGTCCTCAAGGGCCTTGATGACTAGTCTGTATCATATGTGTGTCCTCAAGGCCCTTGATGGCTGGTCCATGTCATCTCCGTGTCCTCAAGGCCCTTGTTGCATGTTAGTGCTCTCAACCAAGTTTCCAGTGTGTGTGGGTGTGTGTGTAACGCCCGATGCTTTCAATCAATGCTCAAACTGTGAGCTTCAACTCCTACATCCTACTGCATGACGGCCCAACCATATGTTCTGAAGTTCTGCACCACGTGCACCACAGGCAGGTTGGCTACTGACTATTGGCCGGCCTAGAACTTGGGAGCCCGGGGTCAAAGTCGTGATCCTGCAAGCTACGCTGGAGCTCCTATGCGAGTGCACGGGGGTGGCGTACGGAAACAAAGGTCCTGATATTGGACCGTTTGGTCCGTTTGCGTGTAAATTCTGTGTTGCTCATTGGCGCCAGTGGCCTCATTGGCCCCGCGTGGGGGACGGTGTAGTGAAACCTGGGGCCTTGGAGGTGTGCAAACAGTGAAATCCTCCCAGTGCACCGAAGATGGCGAGGACCCGTTGGCGGCTTGCGTTGACCAACTGTGCAAGGCTCGCTACTAGACTCCCAATGTGAAACGGATTCGTACCATGGAATCGGCGATCCTGAAGATGGATTAGCCGAAGATATATCCGAACTGCTTGGTGAAGAAATGTGCCGAAGTGGGGAGCACAGCACCACACTGGCTGGGCTCAAAGATTGCTGCAGCTCTCGGGCTGCTGTACCGCTCACCAGAGGCGTTGCTCCTCCACCGCACGGCGGCGCCCCGTTGAGAGCACGGTGATGTGCTGTAGAGGGGGCCACGCTGTCCTGCTGTCCTGACCCATGAGTATCACTGTGACGATTCTCCCTGTGCTATGCCCAGCCACGCAGCCTTTTGGATCCGTGTGAGAGCAAGAGAAATCAAGGGGTACCTCCGTGGGTGTATCCCAGAGCACGCGGGCGATCACTACGCACTCTCCCTGCACGTCACCCGAGGGGACCCCTTGGTGAAAACTGCGAACATGTCCCACCCCAAACCTTGCTCCACTAACCACTGGCCCGCCTTCCGCCTGATATGACCGCATATGAACCAATACACACGGTGTGTGTGTGTGTGTGATCTGTGCTTTTTACGAGGTAGATCCTTATGCAGCCATGAGATGGCAGGAGTATTCGGCTCAGTCTGCTGTTGCCTCTTTGCGCCTGTGATCCATCCCTTCTGCTGAATCAAAACCTCTGTGTGTGTACGGTTAGGTAACCTTGGAGCTGGCCCTTCCGTGTGCCCCCAGAAAGAGCTGGCGGCAGATTGCTTCCGTATCCGGCGTCTCTACCAGCCCCTGTGGAACAGGGGTTGGTGGGGAGGGCGGGGATGGCGTTTTGGGCCTCCGCCGCTTGGGGGCGGGAGGCGTTGGGGGTTGGTGTGGAGACCTCAAAGAGGCTTGACTTGTCTGTGAGGGCCCAACTCGTGGGCGTTTATATGAACGCTTCGGCTGTTGAGAGGAGCAACGCTTCCATGATGGTTGGACTGGGGTGCACACTTTGTGATGCCCCCTTGCACAACAGTGCCTTACCCCCCGTTGTGTGCGTGCGCAAATGGGGCACGGCGGCAGTCTGTGGGCCTCACAGAGCTGTAGTTGCGGGCGGCGAGGGACATGCCCCGCTTCGTGATGCCCCAAAGAGCAACACTCCTGGGCTGTTTTGCGCAGCCTCTTGCACGTGATGCACGCCGGTAGAGAGTGTGTGTCACATACAGTGGCATTTGTTGGCGCCCTGTTTACGTGTGCCTGTGCTGTTGTTGGTACGTGCCTGCGTGTACCTGTGTATGGGCGCTGTGGCAAGCGACCGTCGCCGATGATGGGGAATAAATCTGCTCCAAAATTGGAGCCCGTGGCTCCACCCTTAGCTGTGAGCTGTGCACCAGATGCTGGCGCCAGGCCTGTCTGCAAGTTCCCGCACAGGGCTCTGTGCAGTCTATGTGCTTCAATCTCTGCCGCTGTCTTACGCGGGCGGTATGTGTATGGGCGCAGCGCATGTGTGTGTGTGTGTGTGCATGTGGACCCTCCCCTCCCCTCCCCTCCCGATGGCACATGCCTTCAAGCACAGGGCAATCACAACAGTCATTCAACGGAATGGTGTCAGGGCCGTGGCAAGAGGGAGATGCATCCTCTCTAGAACGTCTGAAGCGTTCTGCCAGGCAGATCATCCTCCAACATTGTGTACACCAACTCAGAAAATGTAGAGGTCAGAGTGTTATGGCAATGTTGTGGGAGTGGACCACCCAGTGCCTCGCACTCCTCACTGTTTGCATGACACCAACCTGTGGAAATGGTTCTGAAAGAGGCCAGTGGATCAGGTTAAACATTGCAGCACCCGGGCTGGGCCGCCTGCTCATACTGTGCACTAGCCCTTGCCAGTGCCAAGTGCTGCCAAGCATACACCAAGTGTACACTAAAGCAACGCAGCCCCAAGCGGCAACCCGACCATTCATGGGTCAACCCCCCCCCCCGCCCCCTGGCTGCCGGGTGCCTCACCCCCTAACCCCCCCACCCCCCCGCTTCACCATCGCCTCACACCCCACCTCCGCTGCCCCCATGTGCCTCTGAGAGAAACAAACGCACCGTGCGCACAGCGCATAGCACCCCCCCTCCCCGCCCCACACACACTAAGTCTGCATTGCCATTTTACACACTTTTGGCAGATTTCCAGGGTGGCAGGGAGGCCGTGGGCTAAGGGGTTGGCATACAACAACGGAGGCTTCCACTCTACCTCCTCACCAATGTCATGGCGGTTGTAGCCGCCCACACCACCTGCCGGGGGTGGGTGGGGGGGGGGGGGTGAGTACAGAGAGACCTCTTTGGCATGGCCCGCACTGAAGAGGGTGTCCCACAGGGTGCCCAAGCCTGATGAGCTGTTGTTTCAACACGTTTCGCGGTTGGGACCTCACGGGGTGCTCATTCCCGTACGCTGCCCCACAGGGGGCCTCCAGGTGCCCCTTGCCGAAGGAGGTGGGTGATCGCAAATTTTCGGTCCCGCTGCCCTCCCATAAGCTCTGCTTCTGCTTGTGGGAGGGTGGTGCCCCCAAAAAGTACCAAATTAATACGGTCCCTACGCCTGCGGTAGCTTGGACAAGGCCACAGATGCCGAGGTTCAAAAAGGGAGGTTGCACGGTGAGCTGGTGCAAGAAACGGGAATATAATGCACAAATACCCCCAAAATCAGAGCTATGTGGGTTTAAGGGGGCAAACACTCACAACAAATGTGTCCATGACCCTATGTAACCGGCAAATTTGTCACCAAACCCATGTCTTATGTGGCCGCACTACATTTGCACCGAATCACATTCGGTGCCAAATTACTCCGGTCCCTACACCCACTGTCTCTTGGAGAAGGGCGTAGCTTTGACAGGGGGGGGAGGGGGGGGCGATCCGTGGTGACTGAAAGAAAAAACAGTGCATTCATAAAATGGCACCAGATAACGTGCGCACCAGACACACCACACGTTCGTTCCCCTCTCTGTGTGTACAGAGCTGTGTGCAGTGAACGAAATGTCTAGTGACTGCGCGCAGGCGAGGGGGGCATTGAAGGTTTGCGCCCTGCTTCCAACCCTTCACCCCAGGCGCCAGGGCTCCCATGTCAGAAATGCAACCTCCAAATTGGTGTTGGAACAGGGGTCTGAGTGGGTGGCACCCCAATAAATCCACCTCACAATGATCACCACAACGCACGGGTCATTCGGCGGGGCACGTCCTTGCAGCCCCGACCCCCCAGCCCCTTTCAGTTGAAGGCCAAAGGCAGAGCGACGCTCGAAGCAGATGCATCCGGCGTGGTGTACCGCCCCACATCCACCGCCATCCGTTTGGAGGTCAGCTCCGCAGCAATCGAAGGGGTGTTCATGCACCGCATGTGTCGGCCGCAAGGGGCTAGAAGGGGGTTGGAGGGCTGCCCCCCCCCCCCTCCCCCCCTCATAAATAAGACCGTCAGGCGGGGGCTGGGCTCAGTGAACACCAATCACCGCATCCGGTGAAAAAGTTGCTGCCGGGGGGCCACCGGCCCATCCCACTTCACAGAGCGGTCCGCGGCCCAGTTGCGGCCGGAGCGTCTCACTCCGGCTCCTTATGTGCTCTGTTCTGCTGACCCCCCCCCCCCCCTCCAAAAGGGCTTGCGCTGGTGGGGAGCCTCCCCCCCCCCACTCCCCCCACCCCCCCCACAACCACTGTCCGCCCCCAATGCCTCTTCAACCGCTTTGTACCTGCCAGACATTGCCTCCCAACCGCTGTCCTAACCGCAGCCAACCGCCCTTGCAATCGCTCTTTGCACGTGCTTTGGGCCCATTTCCCCTTAAGCGCAGCCCCCCTCCCCCCCCCAAAAAGGGGATATTGCCAGCAAATTGAGACAACAAATCATAGGACTTGCTGAGGGCCGGTTCACCGCCGAGGGAGCTCCACCCATGCCCCTGTCGCTGCGCCAGCCCACAGGCGAAGCTGTGCACATAAGTAAATTGTCTTCAAGGACAACAGCGATCGCACCAACTTGGGCCTGGAAAGGGAGTGCAGGAGCCAAGACTGTTTGAGGGTCAGCCCCTTCACAAGCACAGGCCTCACAGACGTCCATGAGGCATGGCGCTAAGATGAGCCTGTCCACCTGCAGTCGAGGGCCTGGGCCTGAGGCGGCGTCTCTTTCGATGGGGAATGTCGCGGGGGCCGCCCAGAAAAGCCGCCGCAAGTCTCGCGGACCCATCCCGGACCAGCGGTGGTGCGTAGGGCTGTGGTGGACGCAGAGCCGTCGGGTCGACACCCAATCATTGCCCAAAAGGGGCAAAAGTGCCGCTCCCGATGCAGAGGAGACCCGTCTGCCACACTGCGCTGGTGATGGGGCTCGGGCAATGTTGCATTCGAAGGGGAGGGACCTCAGAGGCGGCCCCAGAGGCGGTGGGGCAGGCGGTTGGAGGAGGTTGCCAAAGCGGTTGGGGGCGGTTACTGTCGGTTACAAATGCCATTGAGGCTGGCACTTGGCGTCAGGGGGACAGTGGCTGGGCATAGGCTGGGCGCCCTCGAGGGGGGGGGTGGGGGTACCCCCCCCCCCTTCCAATGCATCCCTGGGGTCGGGTTGGCCTCAGCGCACAAACTCTAACACTGGGGTGTACTGCTGTTCCTCTCTTCCCAAGCAGAGGCAAAGGGCACTGCAAGCGTCATAATTCTGATCTGGGTCGGCGAGTCAGTGAATCAGTGAGTCTACAGAAGCGGGGCAGACCCACTTCCGGATGGCTGTTGCCCAAAGCAGTGGTGTGACGCGCGCACTCTGAAGAGACTCCCACGCAAGTCCCGTGGTCAAGGGCATGACTCCCACTGCGCCTCGCAGCCCAGCCTTCGGTCGCGCCGCGCCGGGCGTGTCGGCACTGCAGCGCACGCCACCTTGTCCGGCACGGCGCCGGGTACGGCGCCCCATCGCTCGCCCGATGAGACGGGGGTTGTGCAAGGGTGGTGCACGAGCGCGCGGCGGCGCATGAGACAGAGTCCGTGGCCATGAAGGGGCCTTTGCACCGATGGTGAGTCTGCCGCAGTCCGGCGGTGATATGTGACACGGGCTACCGCTGCGCTGAACGACGTGACCTCTCCGTTCAAACATTGAGTTACACCAGAGAATCTTTGGGCACCCCCCCCCCCCGTGTGACATTCCGTCGGGTTGTTGTTCCTTTACGGGGCCCTGGACAGTCACCCGTTCTTCCCTTCGCATGTTGCGTCGGGTCGCTGCGTTCTGTCGGCCGCTGCGGCCGGTGCTCCCGCTGGTGTCGTTGCCGTGGTAGCGGGGCCCGGTAGTTGGCACACTGGGGGTTGTGCTGGTGGTTGCGGAGGTCGTTTTACGGTGTTTGCTGCCCCCCAACCCCCAGGCACAAAGAGTGCTCGGTGTCCGTTGCCCCGCTCTTAACCGTGTTTATTTTTTGACGTGGGGGCTGGGGTCAGCGTTGCATCGGCTCCCGGCGATCCGTCGCCGCCGCCCGTCGTGACGAGCGCAGCCTTTCGGGTGGCGCTCTGTCGAGCCTCATGTTCCCGTACTCTCACCCACAAACACCGCACCACCGCCCCTGCCCCCTTCGACCCACCCCCCCTACCAACACCGTCGATCAACAAAAGAAGGTCAAGACACGGACACGGCACTGCGCACCAGGTGTACCGCAGGGTACCTCCATGGAACACCCCCCCCCTCCCCCACAGCACTGCACACCGGACCCGCCTTCATGGAGCACCCCCTCAACGCCCCCCTCTACGCCCCTTTTTCACTTTTCGCTTGCCGCCTTCACCGCCTTCCTCTCCCTCCGCCTGCGCCGCCCTCTTCTCCCTCCGCCTTCCTTGGCCCTGCTTGTATCGCTGCAGTTTGCCCTGCCGCCGGCACCGGTACTCCGACACTTCGATGCACTGCCCCCGATACTCCGACGGGCACGTCCCGTCCAGCTCCAGGGCATTCTGGGTGCCCTCCTCCGTCTTGAGCTGCACCAGCGCGTACTGCCCCGTGCCGTTCGCGCGGGACTTGACCTCGACCTTCTTCATGCCGTACTCCGCGAACACCTCCATGACCTCGATGCGGGAGACCCCCCGGGGCATGCTGACGTGCAGCGTCCGCTGCTCGGCCTGCAGCTGCTGCTCGGGCTTGGCCTTCCTCTTCTTCTTCTTCTTCGGCTGCTCCGTGATCGGCGCCTCCTCGTCCTGACGCACATGCGTTGACAGCAGGACTTCCTTTTTTTTATTGTGACGGCCCCCATATCTCGCCACGAACAGCCCAGGCCTTCAACCACCTCTGTACCCATCAAGTCAGACCATTACAGCCCATCGCTTTGCCATGGCTCCGGGGCTGCCTTTTAGAATAGCAAAATGCATTTAAAAAAATCCTTTGGTACTTACTCTACTGCCAGTGAGAGTGTGCTCGCGTTCTTGCAGTGGGTTCACAACTGCATGATCATGTGAATGCGTCTCGATGCAATGCAAAGTGAGACGGGTTTTGCAGATGGAGGAGAGGCTGGGTCCATGTGAGGCGGGAACTGGGATTCATCCAGTGCAAACAAATTTAAATTACACCAATTTTTCCACTGTCACCCGTACCCCCCGCCCCCTTGCAATAGGTACGCAAAAGTCCCAAATTAATACGGTCCCTACGCCTACTGTCGCTTGGACAAGGCCGTAGCTTGCACGTACCACATACATGGTGAGCTGGTGCAAGAAAGGGGAATAGAATGCACAAATATCCCCAAAATCAGAGCGATGTGGGTTCAAGTGGGCAAACACTCACAACAAATGTGCCCATGGCCCTATGTAACTGGCAAATTTGTCACCAAACCCATGTCTTATGTGGCTGCACAACATTTGTACCGAATCAAATTAGGTGCCAAATCAATACGGTCCCTATGCCCGCTGTCGCTTGGACAAGGGAGTAGCTTTTACAAGGGGGGGGGGGGGGGCGGGGGGCGCAAGCATGGGAGTTCGTGTAAAACTGGTGCCAATTCGGTGTACATCAAGCGGTATCTGGTTAATGCATGGGAACTGGATGCCAAGGGATTGGGTGGGGGGGGGGTATCGTGTCAAGCGTGTGGAGCCGTGCGGAGGCTGTGGGACAAAACGCGGTCAACCCACTGCCGGACGCCGTCAATGTCAGGGGCGCAAGCCCACCGAGCCCCCCCAGCCCTGGCCCCTTGCCCTGCAGCACAACGGAATGGGATGAAGGAGGCGCGGCAGGCTGCGGTGCGGCCAGGGAACCGTGTCCGCGGCGTCCGCAGGCAGGACGCCGCACAGGCCCCCGGCGTACAACACTGGGCTCCCACTTCAGCTCCCCAGTGAAAGGCTCCACGAAGCAGGCGGAGAGTGGACGAGCCCGTGAACCCCCGCCCCTCGCACACGCGGCACACAGGCCGCGGATCAAAGGAGCTGGGGTGTTCCACAGCCACGCATCCCCCGGAGGAATGCTGAGCTATTGCGCACGGGCACGACACGCAGTCGGCACAAAAGCGCAGAGAGAAAATGGGCTCGTCAGTGGCCTAAAAGAACAGAGGTACCTTTCTGTCAAAACAGAGACATACGGATGCCAGTGGGCTGACCACCAACAGGCACAAATAGCAACAGGGCGCAGCGGTACGCCACGGACCGCCGCTAGGCTGCAACTATTGGACCTTCCTTTTCGACTGGTCGCATCCCCCCACCCCCCGCCCGCC
The DNA here is from genome assembly GCA_964036045.1 of Eutreptiella sp. 'Long Island Sound 2002'. Lineage (NCBI taxonomy): Eukaryota > Euglenozoa > Euglenophyceae > Eutreptiales > Eutreptiaceae > Eutreptiella > Eutreptiella sp. 'Long Island Sound 2002'. Next base: position 3,845,572 of record OZ038401.1, read on the forward strand.
CGTACACGCGCGCGCACATGCTTGTGGTATACCACACAGGACCGTACAAACAGTGAGGGTGCACTTGGAGCAGTGCTATCAGAGCTGTCTTCAGGTCCTGCAGCGCAGACTGCGCGCGCACACACCACACGATTGATGCGAGACGAACAGGTATACACAGAGCGCAGCACTGTGCACTAAACGAATCTCGTCAGGCTGGCAGGGGCATGTAGAAGAAGGAGTTAAAGATACGGGATGAGTCGGCTGGGCACCCTTCTGGGCACAGCAGGTGCGCGGTCATGGGGGGGGGGGGGGGGGGCGACTACAACCGGTCCTGATGCGACCCACCCCCCAACTATCTTTCAAAACTTGGGGGGGGGTCCAGCCGGGGGTCGGGGGCCGGGGGTGTTCCTGCCGGGGGTCGGGGGGGGGGGGTGTCCAGCCAGGGTTGGGGGGGGGGGGGATTAGGGTTAGGGTCACCGAGCTGGTGGAACCAGTCTTGGTTTTATAACCCTTTTTAGTGTCTAGGGTGGACCTACCAGGTTTAGCAGCAAGCAAGCAAGCAGCAAGCAAGCAAGCAGCAAGCAAGCAGCAAGCAAGCAAGCAGCAAGCAAGCAGCAAGCAAGCAAGCAGCACGCGCGAAATGGGCCAAAATCACAACTCCGTCGTGGTGCTTTGGATTCGGGTGAAATTTTGGTGGATGATACCTATGGGTGTGAAGTACAATTACACAAAGTTTAAGCAAGAAACTCAACGGTGGCGACCGGGAACGGGATTCGCAAGTGGCAGACCTCAGTTTCAAAAACTGCAGTTTAGGGCCAAAATCAGCCAGTTTTGGGCCAAAAAGGCCCTGGAACACATTCAAAGCGGCCAAACGAATGGACACGGTGGGTACACTCCACGTGCCGCTTGACTTCCCCGTGTCAACGAGCTCTTTGCGGCCCTCTAACTCCACCATATGTCCCGGAAACGGCCCAAAAAGGCCTCCAGTAGCTCCAAATTTTGTGTAGATTGGCTGCCGACAGCCACTAACCAAGAATAGGCCATATCTTTGGCTACATGATTCATAATGCGATTCCGAGGGCACCTACTCCACCCACAACCCCCCACTTTTTGTGGTTTCCATCCCTCAAAATTGCCCAAACGGACCCCTAGACCCCAATACCTAGGCCCACTAGGCTACGGCAAGCTGCAAGCTCAAGCCCAAACAGGTGGGTGCCCAAATGGGTCAATGGGGTCTAGTAGGGGCAAAAAGATGACTTTTCTCAAAAATGATCCTACACCACGTGCGACGCTAAAACAAGTGTTTTTGGACTGTTTTGAGCTTGTGGTGGCCCATTTTGGTCCTCCGAAAATCCCAAAATGCCTTGAAAATGGGCTGTTTTGGGACCAAAAATGGGTCAAAAATGGGTCAAAACCGCATTTTTCCAAACCTCAGCCTAGACCATTTGGGGTGCACAAACGGGTGAAATGAGCCCATTTTGAGCCCATTTTGGGGCATTTTGGCCCCTCAGAAGTCCAAAAAGCCTTGAAAGTGGGCCTCGTGGTGATGGGGTTCACTTGCAAGCTGATTTCACTTTGTCAAGAGCCATCAATGTGTGAATCATTCTTGAGGTCCCTCACCATTCATAGCTGATGTTCCCTCCCCCACCAGCTCGGTCCCAATATTCAGTCTTCATTAAGTTTAGGGTCACCGAGCTGGTGGAACCAGTCTTGGTTTTATAACCCTTTTTAGTGTCTAGGGTGGACCTACCAGGTTTAGCACCAGCAGCAAGCAGCAAGCAAGCAAGCAGCACGCGCGAAATGGGCAAAAATCAGAACTCCGTCGTGGTGCTTTGAATTTCGTTGAAATTTTGGTGGATGATACCTATGGGTGTGAAGTACAATCACACAAAGTTTGAGCAAGAAACTCAACGGTGGCGGCCGGAAACAGGATTCGCAAGTGGCAGACCTCAGTTTCAAAACCTGCAGTTTAGGGCCAAAATCAGCCATTTTTGGGCCAAAAAAGCCCTAGAACACATTCAAAACGGCCAAACGAACGGAAACGGTGGGTACACTCCACGTGCCGCTTGACTTCCCCGTGTCAACGAGCTCTTTGCAGCCCTCTAACTCCACCATATGTCCCGGAAACGGCCCAAAAAGGCCCCAGAAGCTCCAAATGCCAACAGCCACAAACCAAGAATAGGCCATATCTTTGGTTACATGGCTCAAAATGCGATTCCGAGGGCACCTACTCCACCCACAACCCCCCACTTTTTGTGGTTTCCACCCTGCCCCACCCCTCCCCCTGGACAAAGCAATGAGGACAGATGCACTATTCCACGGACAGCACATTTTGCCGCGCGACTGCGCGTCCATATGTCCCCGTAGCCGTCGTATCATCAGTCCCCCACCTCCCCTTTGAATCTCCACGGGGGGCGAATCCTCTCCATCAGACCCATGTACTTGGTGTCGACGGCTTTTTCCCACATCTCACGACGCCTTGTTGCTTCGGCAACGGCCTGTTTCCGAGACTGGAAGCCTGTCTCCCTACTCAGGGGGTCGGCCGCGTTTAAAAGGGACGGCACCCTGAAGGACTGGACACTAACAGTACTCCAGCACCTTAGCCAAAACAGGCGCCGGAGTATTCGCTGCTGAGAATCGGCATGCACCGACGCCCGCAGCGCATTAATCTGAGACCTAGCTACGTTGCTGTCTGAACCCACACGAATTCTTTCAAAACCACGATAGGATGCCACCTTAATGACGATGTACAGCGCATACAGTTCCGCCTGCTGCAGGGAGTCCACCCAGGGCGGACACACCTCCGATCGATAGTAATCCCCCCCCCCAACAATCCCCAGTCGAAAACGTTTGCCCTCTGGAGCTGCATCCACGAACACCTCCCAGGCCCCTCGTCCACCAGGCCCTGGAGGGTCGCACCGCTGAGGGACACAGGAGAATAGGAGCACTGTCGCCACTCCCTTGCAGACCCCCCTACCAAACACTCCTTTCCCACTCTGCAAACCTCGATATGCGCCCGCCAGGAAGGCGCCAAGACCCGCATTGGGCCTGCTCAGCCAGCACAGTTTACCCAGGAGGCGTTCCATAACCTTTGAGGGCAGGCGCCCCCCGCCCACCCCCCGGATCCACGCCCTGAAGGCACCGACCAAGGCACCCACCGCATTGCTGATTGTCCCAACCTTGGTGTCAATCTGCTTTCCAATAAAACCGAGTCTCTCAGTCGGATCCGGTTCGGACTTTGCCCCCACAATAAAACCCGCACGTCTCAGCCTGCGAATGCAGTCCCTCACAGCCCCCCGCAGACGACTCTTGCTCCTGCACGACAGTAAAATGTCATCCAGATACACCCAACCCCGCACACCACGTCTCGACAAGGCCCCCCGGATAACAGAGGATACCAGCTTTTGGCATATCACTGGGCTATAGGCCGATCCAAATGGCAGCCTCGCATACCGGAAACGCCTACCCGACCGCCCCCCCACCACAAAAACACTGCGCCAGGCGGGGGGGAGGCGGATGCTCCAGTAAGCATTCTGCAGGTCCAGCTTCGCCAGAAAAACACGGCACCTGCCCCCCCCCCACACGCCGAGGGCGCGCACGTCCCATCCAGTGGCGGATGGCCTCCAGCCCTGGCAGTCGGAATTTCGGGGGCTTCCGGGGGTCGCTTGCGTTGACTCTCCGCGCATCAAGAATGGCTCGGCATTTGAGCGCATTCTTCCACGTAAGGAACATTTTTGCCGTCTCGGGGCGCTTTGTTCTGCGCAGTCCCTTAGTCTCAGTTCTGAGGGACTCCAGCATGGCATCCACGGGCCCCGACTTCCCCCCATGTGACTTTTCAATCCCCGCACTTTCCCCCCGTAACTGCCTCCGGTACACCCCCAGCAAGTCACGAGGGACCAAGCTGTTCCAGATCTTGTCTGACACTGTCACACACCCCGCTTCCCCCACCCCCCGAGCAGCCATGTCCTCGGTAACCACCCCCTCCTCGTCGCTGCTACTGTAGTATCCATCGTCCTCCTCGTCTAAGTCCCCCTCCCCAACTTTTGTTAACACACTGCACAGCGTATCCAGACCCTCCTCCCCACACTCCAGCCTGAGCACCGCCTCACCCATCCCTGTAATGAGGTTACGCACCATCTCTTGCCTGTGCACCTTGACGCCCCGCATTTCGCTTATCGCCCTCGCCGCATCTCGCAACCGCCCTAGAAGCACTCGCACTCGGGGACACTGTCCTACCTCGTTTGCGTGCACCCTCACCCCCCTCAGGCGATCCCCCAGCAAGTCGGCAAGCTTCCCCGGCCGCGAAGGCGATCTCCCGGCGTATCCATGACGGCCAGAAAGAGAGCGTAGAGCCCTGCTTCGTGCAGTAGCCCGGCTCTGCCCCCCCCCCCCCCCACACACAGGCCATGGGATTTTTCCCGAGCGGGCAAACTTCCACCTGGGAGGGGCCTCGGTATACATCTGCGCGACTTTCGCTGACTTCCATCCCCCCCACAGCATAATTGTTGTGAGCGGTGCCCCCATTTTTCGGAGTTGCGCTGCCCCCATCCTACGGAAGCTATGCCACCGGACAGTCTTCTTTCCCTCCCCCCTCTCCAGCAGGCTGACCAACGTTTTCCCCAGCGCCTCCCTGGACTCGTGCCACGCCCCTCTGTCGGGGTGGAATCCTTTGAGCGCTCTGAGTTTTGCCAGGAATTGCAACCATGCTCGCACCCAGGGCCCCACTTCCTGTCTCTGGACCCCCCTCCTGGACTTCGTTCCAAAAAATCGCAACCCCTCATCTTCCTGTCCCACCCCACCCCCCGCCTCGGAGCCCCGCAGGCAGTGTCCCACCGATATGCACGCCAGCGCCACCGCCTCCCATTCTGCGAAGCTGGAGGCAGCCGCACACAGCCTGCACAAGTCCTCCAGTTGCGCCCACTCCTTCGCCTCCGCCCGCTGTTCTTTGCACCGCTGCTGGTCGATAGACATAACCAAGTACCAATCAGACTTCCGCACCACCGGGGCAAGCCACGCCATCTTTTCGGCCAGCCTCGCCGCAGCCAGAACGAGCTTTGCGGCGCTCTCTGACAGGTCGCCCTGCACAATCTGCATGAGCCTGGCCTCCAGTACACCCCGAGCACCGTCGCCTGGTCGCATCCGCTCCAGCCTTGCCAGTCGCCTGAGCTGCCGCAGATACCCGTCGAGGGTACCATCCTGCAGGCCCCGCACCGTAGTGGCATCAAAATTCGTCCCGTACTCATCAGCCATCGCCGCCTCGAGTCTGTCGCGCGCTGCCGCCCACGGCCACTCGCGCTCGCTCTCCTCGTCGTCCTGCGTGCCCCCTGCAGCCCCGTCTCCAGCGTCATGGCTTCGCAGTCATTTCCTTCGGCCTTTACACCCGTGCTTCTCCCTGTCAAACCACCAATGGTGGCCACCACACTCCGGGCATGCCGTTTTTGGAGGGTTTTCGCAATTAACCCAGTCTCCTGTCTTCTTGCTGCGGAAGTGGCGCTTTCCATCTATCCATTTGAACTCCGGCTGACTTGTGCTCCCCTGCGTGCCACCTCTGCCTTTACGCTTTGAGTGGCGCCCTGATGAGCTGGAGCTTGCTGTAGATAAGGTATCAGACGCACTGTCGCTGCTACTGTCCGTGGACGACGATTCCGAGTCGGAGGACATGCGCCTCCCTTTTCCCCTTCAAGACGACCGGCGCTCCTTCATCTCCTTCTTTTTCTCCTTGCGCCTCTGTTTTTTGGCCTTCTTCTTGTTCTTCTTTTTTACCTCCTTTATTTTTGCCTTGACCGCGTCCTTACCGGATTTGTCGCAATCAAGGAGCAATTGCCAGACATCGTCAATGATCGTGGACACCTCCGTCGCAGTCTCAGACTCCTCGGCCTCCATTAACCTTTCAACCAGGCGGCACAGTTTGACCGTCCACCGCGGGGCCCCGGGCCTCTTTCTCATCCACCTGGCATTTTTGAAGCTGGGCTCCTTATACGTCAGTTCCTCCTCCTCGCCTTCCTCAGCGGCGGCCGGCCCCCCACCTCCTTCGCGATCATCGGCTCCGGCGCCCGCCTCCTCGTCCAGGGCCATGCCACTGTTGGTCTCGGGCTTTGCGCTCTTCCCCGGAGAGTGTCTCTCACCCTTGATCCCCACTCCTCCTCTCCTGTTCATCGATTTTCCAGGCGGCTTGGCGATCAAGTCGCAGACAGCGAACCCGACGGCCGCCTCTTCCGCAGACAGGCTGAACACAGTCACCTCGACTCCCCAGGCAAGTGTCAACCCATACAGCAGCGCGTCGACGTACCGCTGCGGATCAGGGGATTGAAATGAGATCCCCAGCGTCTCATGGAAGGTCCTGGCCAGCTTCACCGCACTCCAGCTGACTCCATCCCGAGACCATCCTGCCACGCCCGCCACCAGCACCTCTGTGCGATGCTGATGCGGGATCATACGGGCCATCCAGGGCGTCTGAATCAGGTGGGCCCATGCTGTGGATTTTGCTGCGGGGTCTTCGTCTTTTAGACACCTCCAGTCCCATGCCCCATCATTTTTGGCCGAGCCCATTGGATGACCCGATGTACCCCCGCCTTAAATTATAAAAAGGCTAAGGAGGGGAGGAGGTAGGATGGGAAGCAGGTCCAGAGACAGGGGGGGGGGGGGGAGTGCTGGGGGCCCAGCGGCAGAACTTTCGTTACCCCGCTTCGCTATACTAACTGCAGTTTCCACCCCTCAAAATTGCCCAAATGGACCCCTAGACCCCAATACCTAGGCCCACTAGGCTGCAGCAAGCTGCAAGCTCAAGCCCAAACAGGTGGGTGCCCAAATGGGTCAATGGGGTCTAGTAGGGGCAAAAAGATGACTTTTCTCAACAATGATCCTACACCACGTGCGACGCTAAAACAAGTGTTTTTGCACCGTTTCGAGCTTGTGGTGGCCCATTTTGGTCCTCCGAAAATCCCAAAATGCCTTGAAAATGGGCTGTTTTGGGACCAAAAATGGGTCAAAAATGGGTCAAAACCGCATTTTTCCAAACCTCATCCTAGACCATTTGGGGTGCACAAACGGGTGAAATGAGCCCATTTTGAGCCCATTTTGGGGCATTTTGGCCCCTCAGAAGTCCAAAAAGCCTTGAAAGTGGGCCTCGTGGTGATGGGATTCACTTGCAAGCTGATTTCACTTTGTCAAGAGCCATCAATGTGTGAATCATTCTTGAGGTCCCTCACCATTCATAGCTGATGTTCCCTCCCCCACGAGCTCGGTCCCAATATTCAGTCTTGATTAGGGTTAGGGCTCTACAAAATTTTGAGTATTTTGAGTATAAACACATAGTATGAAAAAACAAATTGGCGCCTTTAGCGCCGGACAGTTTTCTCTAGGGAACCCGGCACCACTATCTTTCAAAACCCGGGGGGGGGGGGTCGCATACAAGGACCCAGCCCGACCGCCCCCCCTGTGTGTGCGGTGACTGTGGTCGCCCCTCCAAACAGACACCCCCCCCTCCAATACACACACCTCCTCGTGGAGTGGCGCATGGACATCGTCACTGTCAGAGTCTTCTTGGCCTTTCTTCTTCTTCTTGTCCGGTCTCTTGCGTTTCTTCGGGGCCGCCTTGGCCGCCTGGTCCAGGCCCCGGGTATAGTACCCGCGCAACTCCGATGAGCCCCAAATGGACGCCCGCTCCTTCTCTGCTTCGCGTGACAACTCCATCGTGGCTGCACAAATGTGTGTACGCATAGGACCATGGAACGGGCTCATCCCCCCCCCTTCCCCCCGCTTTTGAAAGGGACACCATTCACGTGTCTCGAGCGCCGTTCCATGTATCAACAGGCCTGAGATGGCCAAGGATGATGGCGGCGCCTGCAGTGTTCTCTGCGATGTCCCAGAACCTGAAATTGTTTGCCGTACTTAAGACACCCGAAATCTGAAAAAACAACGCTTCGATTGGTTGGAACAAACATGCCGGCACACGGAACAAAAGGCGCAGGCGCATGCACAGCAGGAGAACGCGGAATGCATGCACAACGGCGATGAATCAGTGGATACCTAAGTATTTTAGTGTCAATTACACAAAGGATTCATATTTGTGCACATGGAGTTCAGTGGTACAGGCAGATTTGCAGAATTACCCTGTTGCATTTTGGTTTAGACTGGCTGATGAGGCTGCTTCTACAGCAGCGAAACCGGTGCCACAGTAGCCGCCTCCATTGTGTCCGCTTTGCATCCGGGACTTGGGATCGAGGACGGATTGCAAAGCTTGTCACAAGAAACCCGAGGGCTAAAAACGTCACAAGGTTTTCATTTCAAAAAGCCGTGGTCTGCGATGCAGAGGGCCAGGGGATATGGCAACACCCCCTTCCGCGGGTCTGTGATGCAGGACATGGCCACACACCCCTATCCTCTGGTATAATGAATTCGGCGTTGAGGAACTTGTTGCCCAGCACGCGCCGCGTGCACTGCGCGCAAGGCTATTATCTATAGAACCTGCCCCCACAGAATGCTCCCAAATGGCTCAGGAAGGTTCTACTGTCACTATACAGGGATGGAAAATAAGTGCATCCTCAGCCCCCTTGCCCTGTCCCACAGAGCCATCCCTCAGGAGCATCTAGGAGCATCTGGCACAAGAAAGGTGCACCACAGGGGCAACGGACCCAGCCACATTGGAGCCCGCATGCCCCTTTCCAGCCCTGCCACATTCCGGGGAAGCTGCGGCCTGCAGCAAAGTAGCCGCAGTCCATGCACACCTTGCATGTTATGCCCCACCCCCTTGGTCTATGCAGGTTCCTACCAGTGGGTCTGCTCCTCAAGATGTGTTATTCTACGAATGGGAATTAATAGTGCATGTCGTATTGCAGCGGTTGCCGGTTGCCGTGACGATTTGAGTGATCTCTGCCAACGATTCAGGCAGACGTACCATGTTGCCTCTTCCTTCTGCTTCCCCCTCCTTGTCAAGCATGAGCCCATGGCTCATTCTTGTGTCTCGTCCATCAGGCAGTGTGGAGGAGAGGGATCAGGCGACGAGCGAGGACCGAGGGACCCACTGGTGAACCCTTGCTGTACATTTTTACTCGCCGCCCCCTGGAACAGTCCCCTGAGAACGCCAACCCGCCCCCTGAGTCGGCAAACCCGGCGGCCAACGAGTCAGCGAGCGAGTCGGTGACATGTTCTACCCGACTTGAAGGGCGGGATCAAAATTTTGGAGGTTGGAACAAAATAAAGCCGATTTTGCGGTGTTAGCTGTGCAGGTATCATTCCAATTTTGCATGGCACTCCTCAATCAGTGCTGCACCCAAAATTTTGGTTTTTGGCAACTTGACCGAATTTCGCTGACTCATTGGGCCCCTCACCGACTGGGTGGGGTGGCGGGGGGTTGGAATGCGCAGTGCTGTCCCCCACCTCTGCGGCAGCTGTCACCACATGACTGTCTCCCCCCCACCAAAGGGGGACTATGCGCTAGGACACCAATTTCCACTACAGCTACAATGTAACTGGGGGAGCCTTTGGTGACTGAGGGGGGACAGTGCAAGGGGTTGGGAGGGTAATTATTTTGTGGATGCTTCAAAAGGAGCTGCTCTCCTTGCGTCCCGCTTGAGTGCTCCTGCCTGCAGTGACCGCCGCACCCTCTGGAGGGTGCCAGATGCCACACAAAAAAAAGTGCCACACCTACATGCCTCTGAGTGAACCGGTTCCTGAAGCGTGCATGGATGATTGGGCTGCGGGTGGCAGGAGGTGTCTGTGCGGCAATATTTTACCTTCCACTCATACCAGATTGAGTCCCCACATATAGACATCATTGCGGCTCAACACAGTACCTCATTGGTTCCACATGCCTTGAGGATGCTTGTCTGGGCCTCCATGTTCGCCAGTACCAAACAGTGTTTGGTTGCCAAAAGCAAGGTAAAACAGGGTGGGGAACGGGGGTCAAATGGGGCAAAACTGGAGGGAAACAAGGGGAAATTGGGGGGGCGGACTTGTGATGGACAAAATGGGGTTATGGAGTCGAGTGGGGCAGCATTATCTTGAAAAAGATAGATGTAGGGACACGGCAGCTTAAGGAAATGAGCCTGTGGTAAAAAAGAATTGGACCTGCGGAGGATTGACTGGGTTGTGATCGAGGTGTGGTAGAGGTGGCGGATGTTCATGTGTTTTGTGGAAGGTGAAGGAACAGCAAGTGGAGCAACAACTTCAGATCCATCCACATCCTGGCCCCAAGGGATTTGCCATGTAGCTGCAGCAGTGGCCAGTACACTTGCTCATGGACTTTGTGCTGGGCTTGGACACATTGCGAGGCCACCTTGGCATCAATCCATTTTCCTTTGGGCCATTGAGGATTCCTCTTGGCCACGGGGAATTCCTCTGGGCCATCGAGGATTCCTCTGGGCTAATGAGGATTCCTCTAGGCCCACCTGGTTGTGTACTCTAGATAGCGTTCAGTCACCCTTCGTGGGCAAAGCTTTGACGACCATGGACCCTTGCAATGCCACAACCCGCTGTTGTTCCCGCTCTATTTGGATCTGAGAGCAAAACATATAAGAGGGGTATCCATAATGAAACTTGCCATGGAAACCCTCGTATCCTGACATCATGCACGAAGCCCAGGTGTCTCGCCAAACCTCTTGCAGACACATGAAGAATGGCCACTTCTTGTTGGTGTGGATCCATGAAACTATGTTGGTGACAATTCTCAGTGTACACAGCGTCATGTTTATTGCTTCATCAAAGGGACAATAGCCCAAAAATCAATGCAAGGTCGGCATGTTGCACTGCATGGCACGTGTTTCACCACAAAAACACGGTGTACTTCTTGTCCACTCTTTTTGTTTGTCTTGCATTTTTGTCTTTCGCCATAGCCGTTGCAAATTGCATCAAGGTCTTTTCCGTTGTGACTGTCGTTCAGCGTCTCCGGCCTTTTATCATCTGTTGCGAAAGCCATAGTTGAGGCAAGAAATGCTTCAAGAATGGGCATCAAGGATTTCGTGAGACAGGTAAGCCATATCCGCAAACGTGTCTTGGGGGAATGTTTGCCCAGCGCGCGCCCGGTGCATGCCCGACGCGCTACCTTTTTTTTGTGTGTGCCTGACGCTCAAGGTGTCATTGAGTGTACTCGGGAGAACCCCGGAAAGCCGAAGGTCCATTTATGTACAGCACACGTGCACCCAGAAACTGAGCAGACCAAAGGCCCATGCATCATGCTGGCATAACACGTGTGACTCCTTCACGCTGTAGTGCAGACGTACTGCGGCGCCCTAAAGGCACCTTTTTCAATGATTGTAACTGGTGGACTGAACAGGATAGTATAACAGGTCATTCTCAGCGCACGCTGTGTGTAAGCACAAACCCCTACAAGATGCACATGTGTGGTCAACTTGAGGTGGCGGTGTGACACCATGGTGTGTGTGGTAGGGCCCTACAGTGCCAGCAGCCTAGTGGAGAGCGTGCATGTAGGGAGCAGGCATGCATGCTAGTGGTGTCGCAGTGTGGGTGATGACACGAGTTAGCAATGCAGTGCATATGTGTGGTATTCTACAGTCCAGTGGTAGCAGGGGTGAGCAGGGGGTAACCGGGAGCATTCAGAGCGAGAGGCAGATCGGTTGGACCAACCATAGTCAGGCGCATGCCCGGCGCGCTACCTTTGTATTAAGTATCTTATCTCTAGCCCCAAGTTTATCCTCACCTCGGGAAGTCCCCCAAGTAGACCGCACTAGATTGCAAACCTTCTCTGCAAGGCACCTTGTATAAGCCGAAATATGAGAATTCAACAACACAAAATGCACTCCCACCACTTCCAACCAGCACCCTTGCCATTGTCATGAACTGGGTGCAAAGGATGGGCCAAATTCTTAGATACAGCAAGAAGGTACTCCAAATTATTTGCTGAGGTGGGGGCAAAAACAGGCACGGATGGGTAATGGTCAAAAAAAGATGCCCTGCACGCGCCCAATGCGCTAACACGTCCCCCTTGCCTGTTTTCACATGAATGTTGCCTGTTGCATGTGTCATAGGACACAAAAATAAATAAGGGCAGAGGCATGGACACATACCCTTTGAAAACCAGTGGTTTCTCCCCGTATCTGTTGCCTGAGTGGTGCAATGTTCTGAGAACTTTTGTGGCTTTTGCATGATGACCAACCAGATGATAATGTTTGGGATCTGAGTGCATTTGTTGTCTGTGGTACCAGTGAACAGCTCCTCAGCAATACGAAACCAAATTCTGCAACAAGACTTTCTCGGGCTGTGTGTACGATAAGCCAGAGGTGTTGTACGCTTTCTCGAATGATGCGCTCCAATGCTTAAAGGACCATGTGACGTGGATTCTTGCACAGGCAGTAATCCATGAGGCGCCAAAGGTGGAGGGGACTGCAAAGCTCCTAGACCCAGGGAGGGGTAATATACACAGAGGTGACTGTTTGTATCCTTCGTCCATGTGGTGTGTCAGGTGCACAACATGGTGAATGTGATCGTTCATAGCGTGTAAGCAAACAGAGCAGCCCAAGGGGGCAAGAGTGCACACTTCGTAATCAAGCAAAAATAAAACACAACATCTGTGAGATCAAAGCCTGCCGGTGGCAGACCTTGGGCATACAAAGTATTGGGGGGTTGTCATCTGCCAGGTGAAGGCAATTTCCGGGACCTGCAAGTCAAAGATATCGTCAGCCATTTGTTCCATGATCCAGTCACTCTTGTGTGTCACACTTGACTCATTATCTTATTTTCTGGACTGAATAAGAATCTGGGTAGTCCTGTGTCTGGGAACACAGTAACTGTGTCGCCTTGGCCATCGGGGAAAATGGGTCCAAAATAGCCTACTTTTCACACAGCGTGCGCGCAGCACACGGAGCGCCCCTCTTGTATAATGGGCTGGCCCTTCTGGGTTCGGACGTGCTGCGATGGACTGAGCACTTGTGTTACAAAAAAAAACATGGTACCCCCCCCCCTTGTACAAGCTATGTAAAAACCCCACATTACTACGGTCCCTACGCCTACTGTAGCTGGGACAAGCCCGTTACGCGCAACACATACAATTACCGACACACACATGAGCGAGCGCATGGTATGAGTGCACCTTAACCTTAACCCACGTTCCCAAAGGCATGCAAACACAAGAAAGTGTTGGTAACATGAAATTTAAGGTTCAAACCCATGTTCTCACAAGCAATGAAGCATGAGAAGCCCGCCACCTCTGATTCAGGAGGAACTTTAGCAACGGGGGAAGGCGGCGGCGGTGTGCTTGGTACCGGGGAAGGGGACGGGGACCGGACGAAGGATTTCAATTTTTTGAAGGGGGGCACAGGGGTGTGTGACCCACTGCCCACCCTTCATGTACCCCAACACCGCAAAAAATTCCCCCTTCTCCAATGCTCCCTTCATTGTGGCATCCACACACACACACACACACTAGTGAAATGCGTGAAAATAACTGGACGCCCAGGTTCAGAAAGAGAAGATTGCATTGTGAGATGGTGCAAGAAAGGGGAATATAGTACACAAATATCCCCAAAATCAGAGCTTGCAAAAGGCCGTAGCTTATACAAGCGGAAGGGATTTGTATATCTCATTTCCATTGCTCTGACTGCATCATCCATCAGCCGAAGGTGTACTCTATTTATGCTACTCAAAACTCGCTACTCAATCACAATACACTCCCTCGCTTACATGAGGGTGATGCTCCTGTGCTGTTATAAACAGTGTGCATGGAACCAGAAACCCAGATTGTGAGATGGTGCAAGAAAGGGGAATATAGTACACAAATATCCCCAAAATCAGAGCTTGCAAAAGGCCGTAGCTTATACAAGCGGAAGGGGTTTATATATCTCATTTCCATCGCTCTGACTGCATCATCCATCAGCCGAAGGTGTACTCTATTTATGCTACTCAAAACTCGCTACTCAATCACAATACACTCCCTCGCTTACATGAGGGTGATGCTCCTGTGCTGTTATAAACAGTGTGCATGGAACCAGAAACCCAGATTGTGAGATGGTGCAAGAAAGGGGAATATAGTACACAAATATCCCCAAAATCAGAGCTTGGAAAAGGCCGTAGCTTATACAAGCGGAAGGGGTTTATATATCTCATTTCCATCGCTCTGACTGCATCATCCATCAGCCGAAGGTGTACTCTATTTATGCTACTCAAAACTCGCTACTCAATCACAATACACTCCCTCGCTTACACGAGGGTGATGCTCCTGTGTTGTTATAAACAGTGTGCATGAAACCAGAAACCCAGATTGGCTACCTTCTCTGCATGATCAGTGTACGTGCTTATGCATCTATTGATGTCTCAGGGCACGTGGGGATTGAATCCCCACGTTTTATTTTCTTTTTTTCTGTATACTTTTTTCCACTCGCGTGACAGTTCACTCTTGTGTGACACGTTGCCATCCGTGTGCATGGGAATCGAAGGAGAACCACCCCCTGACGCCTCCACACAATGATGCGGCGACAAGAAGTAGCAATGGAAGTGTGCAGTGGCCTGTATGACAAGAGGCCCCACCTTCACAAACCACAGGTTTGCGCGCGCGACGTCCGCCCATGTCCCACTGCAGACCCGGTCGAGACTCGGCCCCTTTCCAAACCCACAATCCCGCCGAAGCAGCAACGAAAGGAAAGCGGTGCTACACCACCAGGGGCACGAGACATCTTCTTCCTCTGAAGAGGCCGCTGCTGACTGGGTCCAGAATAGGGGCACCCTGAAGCCCCTTTACAATTTGCGGGCCACCAGAGGGGTGTGGTTCGCACATTCCGGCACGTGTCGGTGGCAATGCCATCGTACGTGGCCACATATGCACCCGGAACAATTGCAAAGCGGGGGTGATCCATAAGTGCCATGACGTCAGGCTTTGAATTACCTGGCGTGATCCTGACCTCATGCCACACTCAATTTTGAAGGGAATGGCGCGAATTCACTGGATTATGAGGGGGGTGCGGGCGAATTCACTCCATAAAGAGGGGGGGGGGCGAGGCAGTCGCACAGCAACCGCCGACACAAGTGGCGTGCTGTTACAGGGGCCTTTCGGCAGACGTGGTGTCCTCTCACAAGCGCATTCCACATCATCAGAACACGGTGCAATCTTGTACCCCCCCCCCCCCCTGTATAAGCTACGCCAATGTACACAATTATCACAGTCCCTACGCCTACTGTAGCTTGGACAAGGGCGTGGCTTGCGCGCAACACATACAACTGCTGACACACACGTGCGCAGGCCACATGTGCTGAAATTGACAATTCAGGACCTATGGGATGCACCAGACAAAAAAAAATAATTCCTGGTGCACCAGCAGGGGGCCACATGTGCTGAAATTGGCAAATGTGACGACACACCCATGTCTTATGTGGCCACACTACATTTCGTAATCAAATTACGTACAAAATTATTACGGTCCCTACGCCTACTGTAGCTTGGACAAGGGCGTAGCTTATACAAAGGGGGGGGGGGGGGGTACTCTCAAGATGAAGAGCAAGCGATGCTTTTCGCAGCTGCAAAATGCGAAGTCTCGTCGTGACAATCCTTGAGCTGTGCACGGGAAAACGATCGGCATACCGGCGGACACACCATACATGGTGTTCAATATGTACATGTCCACCAAGCTGCAATGTCCAATTCAAGCTGTGTCACTGGCTTGTGTTTCCACGCAGGATCTCAAGAATCAGAAGGCAGTGGTGTAATATGCACCCTTTACCTACCCTGCACGTGCAGCAGTTCCATCAGGAGATACATGTGGGGGTCGGCGAGCACCCTGCCCCGCAGAGAGCTTCCCAACGCAGACAGAGGGTACCACAGTGTGTTAAACTTATGTCTATTTGCATAAACAGGGGTTCCCACTCTGAGCTGATGCTACATGCCAGAGTGTGTACTCGACTGCGTATTGCTTTATGTACGTGCCAGACAACATGAAGATCAGGATGTTTAGGAATCATATGCAACATGCACATGGCATGGACTTGCGATCGGCAGCGCCTTGCTCTGGCTTAGAAATATACTGCACGGGACCGAACACGGAGGGGTGCAAGCTCCAGAGACGGGGGGTGACAAGGGGAAAGCTGCAGCAACTCTAGACCTCCCAAATCCATTTCCACTTTGACCGACAGCAGTGAGCACCCTCCAACACCCAATAGCAATCAAATGAATGTTTGCCCAACTGGCGCAGCAGTATGTGCTGCAGCTGCCGCAGCAACCCATTCTGTGTGGATATTGGCCTGCAGTTCCCCTGGTGCACATTGGCGGAAGAAAGGTGAACACCTGCAGAGCTCCGAGCAAAACAGACATATGGGATGGGAGAAGATCATGAGGGAAACGCCATTGGAGTGTCAATCGAAAGTGTTTACCAGAAGGTGCCTGCCCACCACATGACCAAACGATGGTCCCGAATTCGTCGAACTCTGTGACAACAGTGATCGCCAAGTCTAATGAGTCAAGTCAACACCCCAGCCCGCCATCGTTGAGCTTGTGGCTCACACCCAGGCTCTGGAAAGGGCCGATGTCCAAGATGGCCGGAGCAGAGTACAGCCCAAAGCGTTTGTACGGCGTTATGGGGGAACCAGCTCAGAGACGTGTTGCCTGTTGGCTGGTTGTTAGCTCGATCCCAGGGGTCACTGGGTGGGTGATGGGGACCGCACCCCCTATTCTGAGGGACGGAGTTTGGTGACACAATCAAAAGAAAAAGAGCACTGACACCCTGAAAAGGGCGGCAAAGCCCAGCAGCCAGTCTTCAATGTTGCATGGATATCAGATAACGCTCCCCCAATGGACAGTGCCCATAGTGTGGGTTGATGGGCACTCATTTGCTTGGCATTACAAAGGCAAGAGAGCAATGAGCATCAAGTAGACGGTTAGAGAATGTATGCTGCGGGTGAGTGAGACAGCCCCCTCACAACAAAGACAAGTCCCCATTCTTCTCAGGACTCGGGTACCTGATCCCAAGGCGTCACTTCCTGACCGTCCGGACCGGAACCCTCCAGGTAGGCCCGCACCGCACAAACGAACCCGTGCTCTGCCCCGCGAAAATACCAACTCCTCAGACCACTGTAGAAGCCCCCCTGCCGCACATACTTCTGCAGCTCCCAGTTGTTGCCCTCCCGACCGGGGTCGGCCGCGTAATACGGCAGCCATCCCCCCGAGTTCCACTTGGCGGCGATGGCAAACGTGGGGTTTCCATCCGATGACGAGGTCATCACCCCCGCCGCCCGGCTCATCAGGAAGAAGTCCCGCAGCGCCTGCCCCGCCCGCTCCCCTTCGCCGGCGGAGACGTTGAGGCGGCGCGTGTCTTCCGGGGTCAGTGCGGCGGGAACGAAGGGGTGTAGGAGACCCAGGGCGGCGAGGTGCTGCGCCATGCGCTGGCGTTCGTTGGCAGAGTCCGAGAGCACCACGATGCGGAGGGCCTGAGGGGGCGGCGATGACTGCGCCGCCACAGGCACCGGATTGCCCGTGGGGGGCCCCGACTGAAGAGGGTCCGAGCGCTGTGCCAAGGGGCTGATCGGGGGCTGCAAGTCCTGAACTTGTCCACGTAAATCCTCCGGCTCCGTAGCACAGGCACGTGCGGCCCCCTGCAGCTGCGATGCCACGCGCTTCACGGAGTGGAGCAGCGCCTGCTGCCGAGCCTGGTCGATGCCGCCCTTGTCCCCGCGCCGGAGATACAGCACGAGGTACGACTTGACGGGTGGCAGCCCAAAGTCCACCTTTGGCCTCAGAGAGCGGCCCACGCCTTCGCAGGCGCGGAGCCACTCCTGCGGCGTGATGCAGGTGGCGTTGGAGGCGCTGCGCAGGTGCCTCAGGTGGTGGGCCCGGGCCATGACAGTGTAGAACACCTCCGGCACGAGGTCCATGGAGTGCGTGGGGTGCGGGAGGGGCCGGGGCAGGTCGACCGTGTCCATTCCGGAGAGCCGGTGGTACTGCGCCCTCTTGAGGAAGGCGTGGGCCCCAAAGCGCGTAGACACGGTGGTCAGCCGGGGCCACACGGTCTCGAAGTCGTGGAGGGTGCCCCCGTTGTGGTTGGTGTGCTCCCAATAGCCGAGCACCGGCCGTTGCAGGACCTGCCCCAGGCTGCCCCAGTTCAGCAGCAGGCCAAGGTGGTTCCCCAGGCCGCAGGTCGGGATGTTCAGGGGCTTCAGGGGACACCCAACGGGAAGATCCCGGTGAGAGTCATCCCGCAGCCAAGCGCCGCAATGAGCCCCCAGTCGGGGGGTCGATCTGAGGACCTGCAACCCGTGGCACACCTCCCTTCTGATGACGGAGGCAGTGGTGCAGGAAAGGCCAAGGATGTACAAACCGAAGAAGAGGCTGCGGGCAACTAAGTGCGACATGGTCTCTGAAAGAGGGCAGAGAAGGGTGGGGTGCTGTAGGGCAGCAAGGGCAGGGGGCGCGGGGCGAGTGGGAGGGGGGCATAAGGCAAAACAACCAAATCAGAAAGGCACACTGGGCATCGAGCAAATCTTCACAGTGTACACATGTCAAATAAATGAGCGGTCAGTGCGAAGGCAGCCTCCAGAAGGCTGACCCGTGTTTAACAGAGCCGTCCACCTCAGGAGCCTCTGGAATCGATTCACTCGGAGGCACATAAATGACACCAGTTGCTTATTTTCTTTTTTTTTTTGCACTCGAGAAGGGGAAAGGGAACCTCATGCTTCTCACAACGCAGAGCCCAGGAATCAAGGAAGAGTTTTTTTGTCCTGTTTGTCTATCCCATGCACTTCACTGTGCCAAAATTAACGATCCGCGCAAAACTAATTTTCACTTGTGGTGTTTTGAATTCTATTCTCGGAAACATTTTGCGATAGCACCCAAAATTGGGGGAAAATTATATTTTTGCAATTTTTTTCGGCGGATTTCATTTCTGCGAAGCTCTTTTTGGTTCAGTGAGTCAATGTTTTTTGCGTTTTTTTGTTGTGTTTGGCCTCCTTTTTGGGGGGTCTGTTTCATTCATTCAGGTGCCACTGAAAAGGACTTGGGTTAACTTGGACTGTGGGATTGCAGTCCATTCCTACACAAATACACAAATGTGGAGCAGTTGTTGGGACTCTGGGATTGCAGTCCATAGCACCAGCCGGCAAGAGTATCGGATGAGTCGAGTCTACTACCAGTTCTTCAACGAAGCAGATTGAAAATTCGCCCATCACAGTGCACATGCCACATCAAATGCAGAAATACCAATGCAATTTGCAACTTGGCCCTACCACTTTTTCACAAAGCCAGTTTGTAAATTTGTCGATAATAGTGCACATGGCACATCAAATGCTGAAACAGTGGCACAGAAAGCGATGCAAGAGCATTCAACAATACGATGGCGGACAATACGGGAGGGCCAAAACATTTCGGAAACTGACTGAATGCTAGACCCGGCACATGGAGTTCTTGTAGAGGGGCGAGGGGGTTCACCCTCGAATCACCGTATGCCTTGAGTGCCCCTTGCAAGATTAATGGCCGCGGCGGTGGGATTGGCTTTTTTTGTTTATCAACTAGGCCAAACGTGATAAGCCAAGTTGTAGCACTGCGTGCACCTACCGGGGAGCTCACCCTAAATCACCTGCCACATCATCCATCCATCCAAATCATGTTGTTAGTCTATATCATACTCGTGTCCTCTCGGCCCTTAATGCCCATTTGATATCATACTCGTGTCCTCTAGGCCGTGGATGGCTATTGTATATCATACTTGTGTCCTGTTGGCCGTTGATGGCTATTCTATATCATACCTGTGTCCTCTAGGCCCTCGATGACTGTTCTATATAATACTCGTGTGCTCAAGGCCGTTGATGGCTATTCTATGTCATATTCGTGTCCTCTAGGCCCTTGATGGCTGCTCTATATCATACACACACCATACTGCCAAAACCCGCCACAAATCAGGAATAGTAGCTGCACAGCTCCTCCACCCCCACCCCCACTGCAAAATCCCTTGAGACTGCTAAAAACGAACAGCACCATAAAACCCTACAGGTGACTGAGAGACCGGCACACACATCCCGAAAAATGACCAAAAATCTAATAATGGTGTCAAAAGAGACCCGCAGCAGCACAAAAACGAAACTGCCACGGACACATCCCTAAAACCTACAACTGCCAAAGCAGAGGATGTAGGAGGCAGTTGCAGTTTTTGGAGTGTTCGACACTTTGACAAAGAGGTGGTGTTTTGAGATGGGGGGGCGCATGGGGCTTGTGCTCAGACAGTCCAGAGAAGGGGTCCCGTCTCCAGGTATTGGGCGTGCTGGCCCGAGTGGGAGGGTACAAACCAGCGTACACCTGAGGGACTGCACAATGAATGGGCATGTCATCTACGGCCGGCAGGAACAACGAGTAGGCGCCGCTGACGGGAAAAAGAAACGAAAACGAGCCCACATGCCACC
This sequence comes from Eutreptiella sp. 'Long Island Sound 2002', assembly GCA_964036045.1. Taxonomy (NCBI): domain Eukaryota; phylum Euglenozoa; class Euglenophyceae; order Eutreptiales; family Eutreptiaceae; genus Eutreptiella; species Eutreptiella sp. 'Long Island Sound 2002'. The sequence goes on from OZ038401.1 coordinate 3,865,879, forward strand.
CAAAGCACAAGATGATGACTGACTTACACTGTGTTTGGTCGGGCACAGTTTGTGTCCAGCTAAGCTGGTAGGAACACCGCCGAGGTTGCGAGCATGAGCCATCATCATACACCATGCGCACGACCAATTCATCAACCTTTCCATCCACCTATGGTATGGGTTGATTCCAATTCACCGTACTGGTGGCTATGTTGTGACGTGTTGTCAAGGCTGTAATTGGGGCCTTGGGTGGCTTGGGGGGTGGGAGTGGGGTGAAACACGGGGTTATGGGGGGGTAGTATGGTCTGTTTAGATTGCTAATTGCCCTAAAATTCCCCAATTTCTCCCTGTCAAATGCGCTCTGTGCACAAACGCCCCCAAGTATGAACACGAAAAAAAATTGGACCTTTCCACCAGCCGCGTCCACGTCTTCTCGAGTTCCAACAGCACCTAGAAAATGTGTGGCCAATCCAGCGGCACTCCTGTCTTCGCAAAAACCACTACATTGCCCCACTGTAGGCTATCTGTGTGGGGCAATGTAGGCTGTCTGCATGCCCTGTGGCATTGTCCAAACAGCCAGTCCAGTGCAAGAAATGCCGGTAGACTTGGGTGTGTGTACACTGGTGGACCCCTCGCTTTTCACACTTTTAGCAAGCTTGTACTCGGTTGACCACACCTATATACTGTGTAAGGATAGGTCATTGTGCACAGAAAAGTAGAGAAATGGGAGAGAAAAATATCAAAAACAGAAGCTGAAGAAATAGCCCGGGCTAACAGTGAGCCAACAACGCTAGCAAATGCATGGCGGGCAAGGAAAAGAATGCAGAACGTGGTGCACAGGTCAAACACGCGCATCTAGCGACCGGCGGTTGCCGGTGTAACGTAGTCTGGTGTAATATAGCAGTTTGTGTGTTTGTGTGTTTATGCTTGAACCCATGTTCATGCCAATAAACATAAGTTTAGTTCACAGTGACTGGTCGTTGTCTCTTAGACTCACTTAGTTTTTGTTGTTTTAACCCCACGAGGCCACTCCATGTCCAAAGCAGCGAAAGTAATGGAATTGGACAACAACGGACAGCAGCTCTGTGCACACTCAAGTCTACCTTGTCGACTGGCATACGGGCTGTGGCGGTCTGGGTGTGGGCCGACATGGCCGCACGGTGTGGCTGTTGTGTGCGGTGTGGTGTTGTGTCCCCTGTGGTCAGGTTACCGAGGCTGGGGGGGGGGGGGGTGCCGGTGGGGAGGGTGAGAGTTGGCTGGCAATGCCTAGACGGTCCTAGGACCGATTCTGGGGGATGGCCCAAATACCATCTGGGACCTTTGCCACCGTTCCTGTCACAAATGTCTCGAGCAAAATGTTCCCATGAGCCCGTCAATTTGAAATCAAAAACAGCCTCAAAACACGACAGTCTCAAGATCATGATTCGAATGGTACCCTTCCCCCCCCTTGTCCAAGCAACGGTAAATGACCAGAAATTGACGGAACCAACGCCTAGTGTTGCTTGTACAACAGTGCTGCTTACGCGCCGCAACTTGCGTGACACATGTGCAGACCGTCCTTAGGGGGTTTGAAGCGGAGATGGTGGTACACAAGCAAAGGGTTGACATATGCAACAAAACACTCATGAGCAGTCTGCTGTAGCCTCCCCACCTGCATGTGCTTTCTGTGAGATTGCCCTTTGCCGTTCATGTGTCTGGAATGAAGTCAAAGCACACCTATGTTCTATCAAGTCATGCCACTAGCATATCAATGTCTACTGATTTTGCATCAGAACCCAACGATAATGCATCCTGCAATACTCAGATTTGTTCAAGCCCAACCCGATTCCAAACACGTCCCATCGGTACATTGTAGACAACAGCTGACATCAACTCCAGCCACCAAAGACATTACGTCTCGACAAGGGTAAATGAGCTCCCAACTATATTCTACCAAATCTCATGCATGTGCATTCATCATATCCACTCTCATTAGATGTGTAGAAATGGTGGCTAGTTGAGGAGACCGACAGGGCAAACACAGAAAGTAAACAAGGGCACGCAATACGGTGTCTGGAACGAAAACTATGCAACAGTTTGTGCCGGTTTGTGAACGGGACAAGGTGCCCATTTACATCCAGGGCTGCAGACCGCTGCAAACGGGTGGAAGGCGTGGAAAAGGCAGCTAGCTCCATTATTGAAGCAGACATACAAAATTTCGCGTATGTCACCACAATGAGGCTGCAGCACAAATGTAGTGCTGCAGTCGTGCAGGGAAAATGTCGTCAACACCTCTGCACGAAGTGTGTGTCGCCTGGCAAGAATCGCAGGCATGTCTGTTCATGTCTTGTGGACCCTTAAGGGCGCATGGCGGACATGATCACGCCGCGTGTGTGAAAAAATGTGGTGATTAGCGGAACAATCGTATAGAGCAATGGAGGCCAATCCCTCAATCCAATGCAGAATCCTGAGGAAGGGACCATGGACCGCATCCCAAGGGGTTTCAGCTGATTCGGATTGGCGAACGAGAGCGGAGGCCTTTGAGAGAGTGGTAAGCGTAACGAGGGCAAACGGCTTTGCAGCCACAGCATCAACTTGCGCAGTAGGTAAATATCGATAAAGATGTGGGGGAGTCTGGCGAGAGGACAATGCAAATGAATGATCAGTTGCATTCCATAAATGTCAACAAAGGTCAAGGAGGGCACCAAGTATCAACAAGTGCCCATATTGTGTCAACAAATGTCGACAACTGGCAACAGATCTCCACATCATCGCTGTGACTGCTTTCGGAGCATGAGGATATTACACCCAAAGCTTACTACTGCAATCTCGGTGGGTGGGGGGCAGCGCGCAAAGAAAAGGGGAGGGAAAAGGGGGATGGAAAAAATGATGAGCCCAATGCAGGGCCGTCGAGCGGGTTAGACTGCAGCTGTAGAGCATCCGCAGAGGGAGAAACCGCGGTAGGACGACCTTAACAGGAAACCGTCTGCACGATCTCACAAATGGCAAAGATTCCCAGGCCTCGGACCTCAAACCTCAGTCTCAGGCCCTCCAGAGCCCATGGGAAGTTGCGCTTGACGATGGTCTCCAGCTCCTCCTTCGACCACCAGTGGCTCTCGTAGCCCGTCTCGCTGCGGAAGTTGCCCTTCTCATAGTCGAAATCCTTCTCCGAACAGGGGCCGCAGAGCTCCGGATGATGGCGGTAAAACTCCTTGTAGCCCTGCGGGAGTGACTCCGAGTGCCAGCAGCCGACGATCACGAGGCCCCCGGCGCCGGCGCAGAGGAACATCTGCCGCAGTGCCGCATCCTTCAATGCGTCCCCGGGCAGAATGCCGAAGGTGTTCATGCACATGCACGACAGTCGCAGGGTCTTCTCGCTCCAAAACGCGTGCTCCTTGGGGTACACACTGCGCTCGATGACGTCGCAGAGCTCCACAGCGTTGCCTTGAACCAGGTGCACCTTCGAGCCAGACAGTTCCTTCAGCTCCCCATGCAGCTCGAAGGCAAGATCGATCATGGGCTGGCTGAGCTCAACACCGACCAGTGTGTCCACATTGCCCGTGATCTTCGAGAACAGCTCAGCTGTCCCCATGCCCACTTCCACAATCGCACACTGATCGTATGCCTGTCGTTTCTCGTCGAAGATGTCCTTGAACAAAGCGACCTGCTGCTCAAACAGCTGCGCCATAGCGGTCCCAGCGGCCTTCTCGGAGTAAATGGCATTGCGCCACACGAGAGGGGTGAGGTTCTCCCAGGTCGGGTTCCCAGCTTCAATCGGCTCTGCGCTGCCGTTAGCAGGCAACACCTGTTGTGCACAAGTGTTGGTCCTGTTGCATCATGCACCACATGCACAGGAACACGCAGAGTGCGCAGCATCAGGACGGATTGCGACGTGGGCCTTTGCGATTGCGGTGGGTGCGAGACGGTGGCTCACCTACAAGCAATACCCTCCTTTCAAAAATGCAAATGCGCGCATGCGCAAACGTTGTGGATGTCATATTCAGGCCATTGGGAGGATTGGAGGGTGTTTGGTACTGTTCTGAGGAGTAGCCATTCACTAGTATTGATACGGAAGGGCACCCCAACACCACTTACCCGTTGTTCCAACCACGTTCATTATGCTCCAGCAAGAAGTCGCTCACTAGAAACCATACAGCACATTGTATGAATGATGTAAACGATAATTATATTCAACACACTACACTGTTTGGGCTGTGCGATGATTGCAACATTGCTGCTGCTGGCACAAAGTGGCTGTCATGCCGCAGACAATGGGCTACACGACCATGCTTCCGTCATGCATACAATGCACGGTATTAGGTCCTTGTGTTGAAAAGAAAATGCAGTGGGCTAGACTTGCATGCAATGACCTGGTTAATGCACACAGCATTGATGTGGGGCATCTCCCGAACACCACTGACATCCATGGTTTAAACCACAATGTCTTGCTGGATCAAAATGGCTAATGAACCATAACATATCACGGACCCCAGGGGCTTTCCTAGTTCCACACCCCCACATGGCCGCTGTCCCTGACAATCGACATCACCCAGGAAATCAACCAACGCCCCGAGCATACCTCACAAATCGCAAAGATTCCCAGGCCTCGGACCTCAAACCTCAGTCTCAGGCCCTCCAGAGCCCATGGGAAGTTGCGCTTGACGATGGTCTCCAGCTCCTCCTTCGACCACCAGTGGCTCTCGTAGCCCGTCTCGCTGCGGAAGTTGCCCTTCTCATAGTCGAAATCCTTCTCCGAACAGGGGCCGCAGAGCTCCGGATGATGGCGGTAAAACTCCTTGTAGCCCTGCGGGAGTGACTCCGAGTGCCAGCAGCCGACGATCACGAGGCCCCCGGCGCCGGCGCAGAGGAACATCTGCCGCAGTGCCGCATCCTTCAATGCGTCCCCGGGCAGAATGCCGAAGGTGTTCATGCACATGCACGACAGTCGCAGGGTCTTCTCGCTCCAAAACGCGTGCTCCTTGGGGTACACACTGCGCTCGATGACGTCGCAGAGCTCCACAGCGTTGCCTTGAACCAGGTGCACCTTCGAGCCAGACAGTTCCTTCAGCTCCCCATGCAGCTCGAAGGCAAGATCGATCATGGGCTGGCTGAGCTCAACACCGACCAGTGTGTCCACATTGCCCGTGATCTTCGAGAACAGCTCAGCTGTCCCCATGCCCACTTCCACAATCGCACACTGGTCGTATGCCTGTCGTTTCTCGTCGAAGATGTCCTTGAACAAAGCGACCTGCTGCTCAAACAGCTGCGCCATAGCGGTCCCAGCGGCCTTCTCGGAGTAAATGGCATTGCGCCACACGAGAGGGGTGAGGTTCTCCCAGGTCGGGTTCCCAGCTTCAATCGGCTCTGCGCTGCCGTTAGCAGGCAACACCTGTTGTGCACAAGTGTTGGTCCTGTTGCATCATGCACCACATGCACAGGAACACGCAGAGTGCGCAGCATCAGGACGGATTGCGACGTGGGCCTTTGCGATTGCGGTGCGTGTGAGACGGTGGCTCACCTACAAGCAATACCCTCCTTTCAAAAATGCAAATGCGCGCATGCGCAAACGTTGTGGATGTCATATTCAGGCCATTGGGAGGATTGGAGGGTGTTTGGTACTGTTCTGAGGAGTAGCCATTCACTAGTATTGATACGGAAGGGCACCCCAACACCACTTACCCGTTGTTCCAACCACGTTCATTATGCTCCAGCAAGAAGTCGCTCACTAGAAACCATACAGCACATTGTAGGAATGATGTAAACGATAATTATATTCAACACACTACACTGTTTGGGCTGTGCGATGATTGCAACATTGCTGCTGGCACAAAGTGGCTGTCATGGTGCAGACAATGGGCTACACGACCATGCTTCCGTCATGCATACAATGCACGGTATTAGGTCCTTATGTTGAAAAGAAAATGCAGTGGGCTAGACTTGCATGCAATGACCTGGTTAATGCACACAGCATTGATGTGGGGCATCTCCCGAACACCACTGACATCCATGGTTGAGACCACAATGTCTTGCTGGATCAAAATGGCTTACAAATCACAACATATGACGGGCCCTAGGGGCTGTCCTACTTCCACCCCAAATGGTCCCCCGCATGGCCGCTGTCCCTGACAATCGACATCACCCAGGAAATCAACCAACGCCCCGAGCATACCTCACAAATCGCAAAGATTCCCAGGCCTCGGACCTCAAACCTCAGTCTCAGGCCCTCCAGAGCCCATGGGAAGTTGCGCTTGACGATGGTCTCCAGCTCCTCCTTCGACCACCAGTGGCTCTCGTAGCCCGTCTCGCTGCGGAAGTTGCCCTTCTCATAGTCGAAATCCTTCTCCGAACAGGGGCCGCAGAGCTCCGGATGATGGCGGTAAAACTCCTTGTAGCCCTGCGGGAGTGACTCCGAGTGCCAGCAGCCGACGATCACGAGGCCCCCGGCGCCGGCGCAGAGGAACATCTGCCGCAGTGCCGCATCCTTCAATGCGTCCCCGGGCAGAATGCCGAAGGTGTTCATGCACATGCACGACAGTCGCAGGGTCTTCTCGCTCCAAAACGCGTGCTCCTTGGGGTACACACTGCGCTCGATGACGTCGCAGAGCTCCACAGCGTTGCCTTGAACCAGGTGCACCTTCGAGCCAGACAGTTCCTTCAGCTCCCCATGCAGCTCGAAGGCAAGATCGATCATGGGCTGGCTGAGCTCAACACCGACCAGTGTGTCCACATTGCCCGTGATCTTCGAGAACAGCTCAGCTGTCCCCATGCCCACTTCCACAATCGCACACTGGTCGTATGCCTGTCGTTTCTCGTCGAAGATGTCCTTGAACAAAGCGACCTGCTGCTCAAACAGCTGCGCCATAGCGGTCCCAGCGGCCTTCTCGGAGTAAATGGCATTGCGCCACACGAGAGGGGTGAGGTTCTCCCAGGTCGGGTTCCCAGCTTCAATCGGCTCTGCGCTGCCGTTAGCAGGCAACACCTGTTGTGCACAAGTGTTGGTCCTGTTGCATCATGCACCACATGCACAGGAACACGCAGAGTGCGCAGCATCAGGACGGATTGCGACGTGGGCCTTTGCGATTGCGGTGCGTGTGAGACGGTGGCTCACCTACAAGCAATACCCTCCTTTCAAAAATGCAAATGCGCGCATGCGCAAACGTTGTGGATGTCATATTCAGGCCATTGGGAGGATTGGAGGGTGTTTGGTACTGTTCTGAGGAGTAGCCATTCACTAGTATTGATACGGAAGGGCACCCCAACACCACTTACCCGTTGTTCCAACCACGTTCATTATGCTCCAGCAAGAAGTCGCTCACTAGAAACCATACAGCACATTGTAGGAATGATGTAAACGATAATTATATTCAACACACTACACTGTTTGGGCTGTGCGATGATTGCAACATTGCTGCTGGCACAAAGTGGCTGTCATGGTGCAGACAATGGGCTACACGACCATGCTTCCGTCATGCATACAATGCACGGTATTAGGTCCTTATGTTGAAAAGAAAATGCAGTGGGCTAGACTTGCATGCAATGACCTGGTTAATGCACACAGCATTGATGTGGGGCATCTCCCGAACACCACTGACATCCATGGTTGAGACCACAATGTCTTGCTGGATCAAAATGGCTTACAAATCACAACATATGACGGGCCCTAGGGGCTGTCCTACTTCCACCCCAAATGGTCCCCCGCATGGCCGCTGTCCCTGACAATCGACATCACCCAGGAAATCAACCAACGCCCCGAGCATACCTCACAAATCGCAAAGATTCCCAGGCCTCGGACCTCAAACCTCAGTCTCAGGCCCTCCAGAGCCCATGGGAAGTTGCGCTTGACGATGGTCTCCAGCTCCTCCTTCGACCACCAGTGGCTCTCGTAGCCCGTCTCGCTGCGGAAGTTGCCCTTCTCATAGTCGAAATCCTTCTCCGAACAGGGGCCGCAGAGCTCCGGATGATGGCGGTAAAACTCCTTGTAGCCCTGCGGGAGTGACTCCGAGTGCCAGCAGCCGACGATCACGAGGCCCCCGGCGCCGGCGCAGAGGAACATCTGCCGCAGTGCCGCATCCTTCAATGCGTCCCCGGGCAGAATGCCGAAGGTGTTCATGCACATGCACGACAGTCGCAGGGTCTTCTCGCTCCAAAACGCGTGCTCCTTGGGGTACACACTGCGCTCGATGACGTCGCAGAGCTCCACAGCGTTGCCTTGAACCAGGTGCACCTTCGAGCCAGACAGTTCCTTCAGCTCCCCATGCAGCTCGAAGGCAAGATCGATCATGGGCTGGCTGAGCTCAACACCGACCAGTGTGTCCACATTGCCCGTGATCTTCGAGAACAGCTCAGCTGTCCCCATGCCCACTTCCACAATCGCACACTGATCGTATGCCTGTCGTCTCTCGTCGAAGATGTCCTTGAACAAAGCGACCTGCTGCTCAAACAGCTGCGCCATAGCGGTCCCAGCGGCCTTCTCGGAGTAAATGGCATTGCGCCACACGAGAGGGGTGAGGTTCTCCCAGGTCGGGTTCCCAGCTTCAATCGGCTCTGCGCTGCCGTTAGCAGGCAACACCTGTTGTGCACAAGTGTTGGTCCTGTTGCATCATGCACCACATGCACAGGAACACGCAGAGTGCGCAGCATCAGGACGGATTGCGACGTGGGCCTTTGCGATTGCGGTGCGTGTGAGACGGTGGCTCACCTACAAGCAATACCCTCCTTTCAAAAATGCAAATGCGCGCATGCGCAAACGTTGTGGATGTCATATTCAGGCCATTGGGAGGATTGGAGGGTGTTTGGTACTGTTCTGAGGAGTAGCCATTCACTAGTATTGATACGGAAGGGCACCCCAACACCACTTACCCGTTGTTCCAACCACGTTCATTATGCTCCAGCAAGAAGTCGCTCACTAGAAACCATACAGCACATTGTAGGAATGATGTAAACGATAATTATATTCAACACACTACACTGTTTGGGCTGTGCGATGATTGCAACATTGCTGCTGGCACAAAGTGGCTGTCATGGTGCAGACAATGGGCTACACGACCATGCTTCCGTCATGCATACAATGCACGGTATTAGGTCCTTATGTTGAAAAGAAAATGCAGTGGGCTAGACTTGCATGCAATGACCTGGTTAATGCACACAGCATTGATGTGGGGCATCTCCCGAACACCACTGACATCCATGGTTGAGACCACAATGTCTTGCTGGATCAAAATGGCTTACAAATCACAACATATGACGGGCCCTAGGGGCTGTCCTACTTCCACCCCAAATGGTCCCCCGCATGGCCGCTGTCCCTGACAATCGACATCACCCAGGAAATCAACCAACGCCCCGAGCATACCTCACAAATCGCAAAGATTCCCAGGCCTCGGACCTCAAACCTCAGTCTCAGGCCCTCCAGAGCCCATGGGAAGTTGCGCTTGACGATGGTCTCCAGCTCCTCCTTCGACCACCAGTGGCTCTCGTAGCCCGTCTCGCTGCGGAAGTTGCCCTTCTCATAGTCGAAATCCTTCTCCGAACAGGGGCCGCAGAGCTCCGGATGATGGCGGTAAAACTCCTTGTAGCCCTGCGGGAGTGACTCCGAGTGCCAGCAGCCGACGATCACGAGGCCCCCGGCGCCGGCGCAGAGGAACATCTGCCGCAGTGCCGCATCCTTCAATGCGTCCCCGGGCAGAATGCCGAAGGTGTTCATGCACATGCACGACAGTCGCAGGGTCTTCTCGCTCCAAAACGCGTGCTCCTTGGGGTACACACTGCGCTCGATGACGTCGCAGAGCTCCACAGCGTTGCCTTGAACCAGGTGCACCTTCGAGCCAGACAGTTCCTTCAGCTCCCCATGCAGCTCGAAGGCAAGATCGATCATGGGCTGGCTGAGCTCAACACCGACCAGTGTGTCCACATTGCCCGTGATCTTCGAGAACAGCTCAGCTGTCCCCATGCCCACTTCCACAATCGCACACTGGTCGTATGCCTGTCGTTTCTCGTCGAAGATGTCCTTGAACAAAGCGACCTGCTGCTCAAACAGCTGCGCCATAGCGGTCCCAGCGGCCTTCTCGGAGTAAATGGCATTGCGCCACACGAGAGGGGTGAGGTTCTCCCAGGTCGGGTTCCCAGCTTCAATCGGCTCTGCGCTGCCGTTAGCAGGCAACACCTGTTGTGCACAAGTGTTGGTCCTGTTGCATCATGCACCACATGCACAGGAACACGCAGAGTGCGCAGCATCAGGACGGATTGCGACGTGGGCCTTTGCGATTGCGGTGCGTGTGAGACGGTGGCTCACCTACAAGCAATACCCTCCTTTCAAAAATGCAAATGCGCGCATGCGCAAACGTTGTGGATGTCATATTCAGGCCATTGGGAGGATTGGAGGGTGTTTGGTACTGTTCTGAGGAGTAGCCATTCACTAGTATTGATACGGAAGGGCACCCCAACACCACTTACCCGTTGTTCCAACCACGTTCATTATGCTCCAGCAAGAAGTCGCTCACTAGAAACCATACAGCACATTGTAGGAATGATGTAAACGATAATTATATTCAACACACTACACTGTTTGGGCTGTGCGATGATTGCAACATTGCTGCTGGCACAAAGTGGCTGTCATGGTGCAGACAATGGGCTACACGACCATGCTTCCGTCATGCATACAATGCACGGTATTAGGTCCTTATGTTGAAAAGAAAATGCAGTGGGCTAGACTTGCATGCAATGACCTGGTTAATGCACACAGCATTGATGTGGGGCATCTCCCGAACACCACTGACATCCATGGTTGAGACCACAATGTCTTGCTGGATCAAAATGGCTTACAAATCACAACATATGACGGGCCCTAGGGGCTGTCCTACTTCCACCCCAAATGGTCCCCCGCATGGCCGCTGTCCCTGACAATCGACATCACCCAGGAAATCAACCAACGCCCCGAGCATACCTCACAAATCGCAAAGATTCCCAGGCCTCGGACCTCAAACCTCAGTCTCAGGCCCTCCAGAGCCCATGGGAAGTTGCGCTTGACGATGGTCTCCAGCTCCTCCTTCGACCACCAGTGGCTCTCGTAGCCCGTCTCGCTGCGGAAGTTGCCCTTCTCATAGTCGAAATCCTTCTCCGAACAGGGGCCGCAGAGCTCCGGATGATGGCGGTAAAACTCCTTGTAGCCCTGCGGGAGTGACTCCGAGTGCCAGCAGCCGACGATCACGAGGCCCCCGGCGCCGGCGCAGAGGAACATCTGCCGCAGTGCCGCATCCTTCAATGCGTCCCCGGGCAGAATGCCGAAGGTGTTCATGCACATGCACGACAGTCGCAGGGTCTTCTCGCTCCAAAACGCGTGCTCCTTGGGGTACACACTGCGCTCGATGACGTCGCAGAGCTCCACAGCGTTGCCTTGAACCAGGTGCACCTTCGAGCCAGACAGTTCCTTCAGCTCCCCATGCAGCTCGAAGGCAAGATCGATCATGGGCTGGCTGAGCTCAACACCGACCAGTGTGTCCACATTGCCCGTGATCTTCGAGAACAGCTCAGCTGTCCCCATGCCCACTTCCACAATCGCACACTGATCGTATGCCTGTCGTCTCTCGTCGAAGATGTCCTTGAACAAAGCGACCTGCTGCTCAAACAGCTGCGCCATAGCGGTCCCAGCGGCCTTCTCGGAGTAAATGGCATTGCGCCACACGAGAGGGGTGAGGTTCTCCCAGGTCGGGTTCCCAGCTTCAATCGGCTCTGCGCTGCCGTTAGCAGGCAACACCTGTTGTACACAAGTGTTGGTTCTGTTGCATCATGCACCACATGTAGCGATTTCTTTCGTTGTTTTGAAGGGACACATGCATTCTCGTGTCCCGTGGCCACTGCGAAAAATTTGCATCCACGAGTTATTTTCTGACCCTACAAGGGCGTAGGACAGAGTGCATACTCTTACAGCAGCAATGCAGATCAAGGAAATGGAGGTGCAGATTTCGGGATCACTTTGCCACAGGGAGGGGAGATAGCCCGCTGAAGGGGCATGGGTAGCCTTTTTGGCCAATTTCAGGATGCTGCATTTCTATTATTTTTGGCCGTTTTTGGGCACTTTCAGGAGGCTGCATTTTTCTTATTTTTGGCTGTTTTTGGCCATTTTCAGGAGGCTGCATTTTTGGTATTTTCGGCCATTTTGACCACTTTCAGGAGGCTGCATTTGTATTATTTTCGGCCGTTTTGGCAACTTTTGAGAGCCTAGCACAGAGCAGCACAGCTCAGCACAGCACAGCACAGCACAGCACAGCACACCACACAACAACACGAACATAGCAGCAGCAGCAGCAGCAGCACACACACACGCACACACCTTTTTCGCTAGTGTCTCGTCCCCAACACTCTTGTGGCCTGCCGACATCATAACATCTCGGGCCCCTGCGGCCATCAAAGCCTCGTCAATGATCTTGCCCATGTTGGAAGGGTGCGGTTAAGAGAAACGCTGCAAAGGGCAATGGATGGGATTGGCAGACACTTTGGGATGTTGTGTTCGCTAGAATCGCCCCGGTGATTTCGTAGGCATGTACCTCCTATTCGGCAGTCAAGTGCATATGCTTCCAAGCTGTAAAGGGTATTGCCATTGCACACACTGCACTGTGTCCCCTTACAGTTTCACCCATGTCCCATTTCATAGCTTCCTGCGGGCATCACTTTTACCGACACCCGATCAAATGGTGATAGGGTGCCTGCCACCGTCATCTCCGCTTCCGCAGTGTGGGCAGTACGTGAGCATCAAGTAACCAAGGAACCAAGGAATGACCCTTTCCCCTAGTTTGTTCCAACACGTTACACAGTGTGCGCACGGTGTAAGTAGTACTCGAAAGAACTTTGGCTGTACGTTACGCAAGCGGTGCATGTGTCCGCTTGGCATAGCGTTTGTTGGCACTGATTTGCAATGTGGGGCTCCATCCAACACAACAAACACTTTCTCACAGCGCCTCCTCCAGCGGAACCACCGCACACGCACCGCATGTGCACTGCGCGTGCACCGCATATAGCACTCCCTCTATGGAGGCTTTCAAGTCTACAATGGAGTGCCACAAAACGCCTCCGCTCACTGTTTTTGTGAAGGCAGCAAGATATGTGCTTGCCTGTGGTGGCAAGCGTTTCTGGCTGCTGACTGCACAAAAGTACAATACTCATTACAGTAAGTAAGCAGCGATGTTCTCCCTTTCACATTTTTCACTTGTCAGTATTTTGATTGAGCATGTCATCTGCATTATGGCTAAAATGCCAATGCCTGCCCTCCATGTCCATCTGCTTTGCTTCTCATTTTACAATTTCTGCCCACCACGTCTCCGTTTCTTTGAGGTGCAATTTGCGAGCCGTCTCCTTTTCTCTTGCCTCCTGCTTGCGGCCCACGCTTTGTCGGCTCGTGCCACAGGCTATATATATATATTTGCGGGGGGCAAAATCAGAAGTGGCCCACAAGTGGGCAAAGTGGCTACCTCACCCCTGCCGTATCGGGGATCCCCACCGCTTCAGAGCGGGGGGCAAAATCAGAAGTGGCCCACAAGTGGGCAAAGTGGCTACCTCACCCCTGCCGTATCGGGGATCCCCACCGCTTCAGAGCGGGGGGCAAAATCAGAAGTGGCCCACAAGTGGGCAAAGTGGCTACCTCACCCCTGCCGTATCGGGGATCCCCACCGCTTCAGAGCGGGGGGCAAAGTCAGAAGTGGCCCACAAGTGGGCAAAATGGCTACCACACCCCTGCCGTATCGGGGATCCCCTCCGCTTCAGAGCGGGGGGCAAAATCAGAAGTGGCCCACAAGTGGGCAAAATGGCTACCTCACCCCTGCCGTATCGGGGATCCCCACCGCTTCAGAGCAGGGGGCAAAATCAGAAGTGGCCCACAAGTGGGCAAAGTGGCTACCTCACCCCTGCCGTATCGGGGATCCCCACCGCTTCAGAGCGGGGGGCAAAATCAGAAGTGGCCCACAAGTGGGCAAAGTGGCTACCTCACCCCTGCCGTATCGGGGATCCCCACCGCTTCAGAGCGGGGGGCAAAGTCACAAGTGGCCCACAAGTGGGCAAAATGGCTACCTCACCCCTGCCGTATCGGGGATCCCCACCGCTTCAGAGCGGGGGGCAAAATCAGAAGTGGCCCACAAGTGGGCAAAGTGGCTACCTCACCCCTGCCGTATCGGGGATCCCCACCGCTTCAGAGCGGGGGGCAAAGTCAGAAGTGGCCCACAAGTGGGCAAAATGGCTACCTCACCCCTGCCGTATCGGAGATCCCCACCGCTTCAGAGCAGGGGGCAAAATCAGAAGTGGCCCACAAGTGGGCAAAGTGGCTACCTCACCCCTGCCGTATCGGGGATCCCCACCGCTTCAGAGCGGGGGGCAAAGTCACAAGTGGCGCACAAGTGGGCAAAGCGGCTACCTCACCCCTGCCGTATCGGGGATCCCCACCGCTTCAGAGCGGGGGGCAAAATCAGAAGTGGCCCACAAGTGGGCAAAGTGGCTACCTCACCCCTGCCGTATCGGGGATCCCCTCCGCTTCAGAGCGGGGGGCAAAATCAGAAGTGGCCCACAAGTGGGCAAAATGGCTACCTCACCCCTGCCGTATCGGAGATCCCCACCGCTTCAGAGCAGGGGGCAAAATCAGAAGTGGCCCACAAGTGGGCAAAGTGGCTACCTCACCCCTGCCGTATCGGGGATCCCCACCGCTTCAGAGCGGGGGGCAAAGTCAGAAGTGGCGCACAAGTGGGCAAAGCGGCTACCTCACCCCTGCCGTATCGGGGATCCCCACCGCTTCAGAGCGGGGGGCAAAGTCAGAAGTGGCCCACAAGTGGGCAAAGTGGCTACCTCACCCCTGCCGTATCGGGGATCCCCTCCGCTTCAGAGCGGGGGGCAAAATCAGAAGTGGCCCACAAGTGGGCAAAGTGGCTACCTCACCCCTGCCGTATCGGGGATCCCCACCGCTTCAGAGCGGGGGGCAAAGTCAGAAGTGGCCCACAAGTGGGCAAAATGGCTACCCCACCCCTGCCGTATCGGGGATCCCCACCGCTTCAGAGCGGGGGGCAAAATCAGAAGTGGCCCACAAGTGGGCAAAGTGGCTACCTCACCCCTGCCGTATCGGGGATCCCTTCCGCTTCAGAGCGGGGGGCAAAGTCGGGAGTGGCCCACAAGTGGGCAAAATGGCTACCTCACCCCTGCCGTATCGGGGATCCCCACCTTTTCGGAGCGGGGGGCAAAATCAGAAGTGGCCCACAAGTTGGCAAAGTGGCTACCTCACCCCTGCCGTATCGGGGATCCCCACCGCTTCAGAGCGGGGGGCAAAATCAGAAGTGGCCCACAAGTGGGCAAAGTGGCCACCTCACCCCTGCCGTATCGGGGATTCCCACCGCTTCAGAGCGGGGGGCAAAGTCAGAAGTGGCCCACAAGTGGGCAAAATGGCTACCTCACCCCTGCCGTATCGGGGATCCCCACCGCTTCAGAGCGGGGGGCAAAATCAGAAGTGGCCCACAAGTGGGCAAAGTGGCTACCTCACCCCTGCCGTATCGGGGATCCCCACCGCTTCAGAGCGGGGGGCAAAATCAGAAGTGGCCCACAAGTGGGCAAAGTGGCTACCTCACCCCTGCCGTATCGGGGATCCCCTCCGCTTCAGAGCGGGGGGCAAAGTCAGAAGTGGCCCACAATTGGGCAAAGTGGCTACCTCACCCCTGCCGTATCGGGGATCCCCACCGCTTCAGAGCGGGGGGCAAAATCAGAAGTGGCCCACAAGTGGGCAAAGTGGCTACCTCACCCCTGCCGTATCGGGAATCTCCACCGCTTCAGAGCGGGGGGCAAAGTCAAAAGTGGCCCACAAGTGGGCAAAGTGGCTACCTCACCCCTGCCGTATCGGGGATCCCCACCGCTTCAGAGCGGGGGGCAAAATCAGAAGTGGCCCACAAGTGGGCAAAGCGGCTACCTCACCCCTGCCGTATCGGGGATCCCCACCTTTTCAGAGCGGGGGGCAAAATCAGAAGTGGCGCACAAGTGGGCAAAGTGGCTACCTCACCCCTGCCGTATCGGGGATCCCCACCGCTTCAGAGCGGGGGGCAAAATCAGAAGTGGCCCACAAGTGGGCAAAGTGGCTACCTCACCCCTGCCGTATCGGGGATCCCCACCGCTTCAGAGCAGGGGGCAAAGTCAGAAGTGGCCCACAAGTGGGCAAAATGGCTACCTCACCCCTGCCGTATCGGGGATCCCCACCGCTTCAGAGCGGGGGGCAAAGTCACAAGTGGCCCACAAGTGGGCAAAGTGGCTACCTCACCCCTGCCGTATCGGGGATCCCCACCGCTTCAGAGCGGGGGGCAAAATCAGAAGTGGCCCACAAGTGGGCAAAGTGGCTACCTCACCCCTGCCGTATCGGGGATCCCCACCTCTTCAGAGCGGGGGGCAAAGTCAGAAGTGGCCGACAAGTGGGCAAAGTGGCTACCTCACCCCTGCCGTATCGGGGATCCCCACCGCTTCAGAGCGGGGGGCAAAATCAGAAGTGGCCCACAAGTGGGCAAAGTGGCTACCTCACCCCTGCCGTATCGGGAATCTCCACCGCTTCAGAGCGGGGGGCAAAGTCAAAAGTGGCCCACAAGTGGGCAAAGTGGCTACCTCACCCCTGCCATATCGGGGATCCCCACCGCTTCAGAGCGGGGGGCAAAATCAGAAGTGGCCCACAAGTGGGCAAAGTGGCTACCTCACCCCTGCCGTATCGGGGATCCCCACCGCTTCAGAGCGGGGGGCAAAGTCAGAAGTGGCCCACAAGTGGGCAAAGTGGCTACCTCACCCCTGCCGTATCGGGGATCCCCACCGCTTCAGAGCGGGGGGCAAAGTCACAAGTGGCCCACAAGTGGGCAAAGTGGCTACCTCACCCCTGCCGTATCGGGGATCCCCACCGCTTCAGAGCGGGGGGCAAAATCAGAAGTAGCCCACAAGTGGGCAAAGTGGCTACCTCACCCCTGCCGTATCGGGGATCCCCACCGCTTCAGAGCGGGGGGCAAAGTCAGAAGTGGCCGACAAGTGGGCAAAGTGGCTACCTCACCCCTGCCGTATCGGGGATCCCCACCGCTTCAGAGCGGGGGGCAAAATCAGAAGTGGCCCACAAGTGGGCAAAGTGGCTACCTCACCCCTGCCGTATCGGGAATCTCCACCGCTTCAGAGCGGGGGGCAAAGTCAAAAGTGGCCCACAAGTGGGCAAAGTGGCTACCTCACCCCTGCCGTATCGGGGATCCCCACCGCTTCAGAGCGGGGGGCAAAATCAGAAGTGGCCGACAAGTGGGCAAAGTGGCTACCTCACCCCTGCCGTATCGGGGATCCCCACCGCTTCAGAGCGGGGGGCAAAATCAGAAGTGGCCCACAAGTGGGCAAAGTGGCTACCTCACCCCTGCCGTATCGGGGATCCCCACCGCTTCAGAGCGGGGGGCAAAATCAGAAGTGGCCCACAAGTGGGCAAAGTGGCTACCTCACCCCTGCCGTATCGGGAATCCCCACCGCTTCAGAGCGGGGGGCAAAGTCAGAAGTCGCCCACAAGTGGGCAAAGTGGGTACCTCACCCCTTCCGTATCGGGGATCCCCACCGCTTCAGAGCGGGAGGCAAAATCAGAAATGGCCCACAAGTGGGCAAAGTGGCTACCTCACCCCTGCCGTATCGGGGATCCCCACCGCTTCAGAGCGGGGGGCAAAATCAGAAGTGGCCCACAAGTGGGCAAAGTGGCTACCTCACCCCTACCGTATCGGGAGTCCCCACCGCTTCAGAGCGGAAGACAAAGTCAGAAGTGGCCCACAAGTGGGCAAAGTGGCTACCTCACCCCTGCCGTATCGGTGATCCCCACCGCTTCAGAGCGGGGGGCAAAATGAGAAGTGGCCCACAAGTGGGCAAAGTGGCTACCTCACCCCTACCGTATCGGGAGTCCCCACCGCTTCAGAGCAGGGGGCAAAATCAGAAGTGGCCCACAAGTGGGCAAAGTGGCTACCTCACCCCTACCGTATCGGGAGTCCCCACCGCTTCAGAGCGGAAGACAAAGTCAGAAGTGGCCCACAAGTGGGCAAAGTGGCTACCTCACCCCTGCCGTATCGGTGATCCCCACCGCTTCAGAGCGGGGGGCAAAATGAGAAGTGGCCCACAAGTGGGCAAAGTGGCTACCTCACCCCTACCGTATCGGGAGTCCCCACCGCTTCAGAGCAGGGGGCAAAATCAGAAGTGGCCCACAAGTGGGCAAAGTGGCTACCTCACCCCTGCCGTATCGGGGATCCCCACCGCTTCAGAGCGGGAGGCAAAATCAGAAGTGGCCCACAAGTGGGCAAAGTGGCTACCTCACTCCTGCCGTATCGGGGATCCCCACCGCTTCAGAGCGGGGGGCAAAGTGGGAAGGGGCCCACAAGTGGGCAAAATGGCTACCTCACCCCTGCCGTATCGGGGATCCCCACCGCTTCAGAGCGGGGGGCAAAATCAGAAGTGGCCCACAAGTGGGCAAAGTGGCTACCTCACCCCTGCCGTATCGGGGATCCCCACCGCTTCAGAGCGGGGGGCAAAGTCAGAAGTTGCGCACAAGTGGGCAAAGTGGCTACCTCACCCCTGCCGTATCGGGGATCCCCACCGCTTCAGAGCGGGAGGCAAAATCAGAAATGGCCCACAAGTGGGCAAAGTGGCTACCTCACCCCTGCCGTGTCGGGGATCCCCACCGCTTCAGAGCGGGGGGCAAAATCAGAAGTGGCCCACAAGTGGGCAAAGTGGCTACCTCACCCCTACCGTATCGGGAGTCCCCACCGCTTCAGAGCGGAAGACAAAGTCAGAAGTGGCCCACAAGTGGGCAAAGTGGCTACCTCACCCCTGCCGTATCGGTGATCCCCACCGCTTCAGAGCGGGGGGCAAAATGAGAAGTGGCCCACAAGTGGGCAAAGTGGCTACCTCACCCCTACCGTATCGGGAGTCCCCACCGCTTCAGAGCAGGGGGCAAAATCAGAAGTGGCCCACAAGTGGGCAAAATGGCTACCTCACCCCTGCCGTATCGGGGATCCCCACCGCTTCAGA
This sequence comes from Eutreptiella sp. 'Long Island Sound 2002', assembly GCA_964036045.1. Taxonomy (NCBI): domain Eukaryota; phylum Euglenozoa; class Euglenophyceae; order Eutreptiales; family Eutreptiaceae; genus Eutreptiella; species Eutreptiella sp. 'Long Island Sound 2002'. The sequence goes on from OZ038401.1 coordinate 3,884,860, forward strand.
GCGGGAGGCAAAATCAGAAGTGGCCCACAAGTGGGCAAAGTGGCTACCTCACTCCTGCCGTATCGGTGATCCCCACCGCTTCAGAGCGGGGGGCAAAGTCAGAAGTGGCCCACAAGTGGGCAAAATGGCTACCTCACCCCTGCCGTATCGGGGATCCCCACCGCTTCAGAGCGGGGGGCAAAATCAGAAGTGGCCCACAAGTGGGCAAAGTGGCTACCTCACCCCTGCCGTATCGGGGATCCCCACCGCTTCAGAGCGGGGGGCAAAGTCAGAAGTTGCGCACAAGTGGGCAAAGTGGCTACCTCACCCCTGCCGTATCGGGGATCCCAACCGCTTCAGAGCGGGGGGCAAAATCAGAAGTGGCCCACAAGTGGGCAAAGTGGCTACCTCACCCCTGCCGTATCGGGGATCCCCTCCGCTTCAGAGCGAGGGGCAAAATCAGAAGTGGCCCACAAGTGGGCAAAGTGGCTACCTCACCCCTGCCGTATCGGGGATCCCCACCGCTTCAGAGCGGGGGGCAAAGTCAGAAGTGGCGCACAAGTGGGCAAAGTGGCTACCTCACCCCTGCCGTATCGGGGATCCCCACCGCTTCAGAGCGGGGGGCAAAGTCAGAAGTGGCCCACAAGTGGGCAAAATGGCTACCTCACCCCTGCCGTATCGGGGATCCCCACCGCTTCAGAGCGGGGGGCAAAATCAGAAGTGGCCCAAAAGTGGGCAAAGTGGCTACCTCACCCCTGCCGTATCGGGGATCCCCACCTTTTCAGAGCGGGGAGCAAAATCAGAAGTGGCCCACAAGTGGGCAAAGTGGCTACCTCACCCCTGCCGTATCGGGGATCCCCACCGCTTCAGAGCGGGGGGCAAAGTCAGAAGTGGCCCACAAGTGGGCAAAATGGCTACCTCACCCCTGCCGTATCGGGGATCCCCACCGCTTCAGAGCGGGGGGCAAAATCAGAAGTGGCCCAAAAGTGGGCAAAGTGGCTACCTCACCCCTGCCGTATCGGGGATCCCCACCTTTTCAGAGCGGGGAGCAAAATCAGAAGTGGCCCACAAGTGGGCAAAGTGGCTACCTCACCCCTGCCGTATCGGGGATCCCCACCGCTTCAGAGCGGGGGGCAAAGTTAGAAGTGGCGCACAAGTGGGCAAAGTGGCTACCTCACCCCTGCCGTATCCGGGATCCCCACCGCTTCAGAGCGGGGGGCAAAATCAGAAGTGGCCCACAAGTGGGCAAAGTGGCCACCTCACCCCTGCCGTATCGGGGATCCCCACCGCTTCAGAGCGGGAGGCAAAATCAGAAGTGGCCCACAAGTGGGCAAAGTGGCCACCTCACCTCTGCCGTATCGGGGATCCCCACCGCTTCAGAGTGGGGGGCAAAGTTAGAAGTGGCCCACAAGTGGGCAAAATGGCTACCTCACCCCTGCCGTATCGGGGATCCCCTCCGCTTCAGAGCGGGGGGCAAAATCAGAAGTGGCCCACAAGTGGGCAAAGTGGCTACCTCACCCGTGCCGTATCGGGGATCCCCTCCGCTTCAGAGCGGGGGGCAAAATCAGAAGTGGCCCACAAGTGGGCAAAGTGGCTACCTCACCCCTGCCGTATCGGGGATCCCCACCGCTTCAGAGCGGGGGGCAAAGTCAGAAGTGGCGCACAAGTGGGCAAAGTGGCTACCTCACCCCTGCCGTATCGGGGATCCCCGCCGCTTCAGAGCGGGGGGCAAAATCAGAAGTGGCCCACAAGTGGGCAAAGTGGCTACCTCACCCCTGCCATATCGGGGATCCCCTCCGCTTCAGAGCGAGAGGCAAAATCAGAAGTGGCCCACAAGTGGGCAGAGTGGCTACCTCACCCCTGCCGTATCGGGGATCCCCTCCGCTTCAGAGCGGGGGGCAAAATCAGAAGTGGCCCACAAGTGGGCAAAGTGGCTACCTCACCCCTGCCGTATCGGGGATCCCCACCGCTTCAGAGCGGGGGGCAAAATCAGAAGTGGCCCACAAGTGGGCAAAGTGGCTACCTCACCCCTGCCGTATCCGGGATCCCCACCGCTTCAGAGCGGGGGGCAAAATCAGAAGTGGCCCACAAGTGGGCAAAGTGGCCACCTCACCCCTGCCGTATCGGGGATCCCCACCGCTTCAGAGCGGGAGGCAAAATCAGAAGTGGCCCACAAGTGGGCAAAGTGGCCACCTCACCCCTGCCGTATCGGGGATCCCCACCGCTTCAGAGTGGGGGGCAAAGTTAGAAGTGGCCCACAAGTGGGCAAAGTGGCTACCTCACCCCTGCCGTATCGGGGATCCCCTCCGCTTCAGAGCGGGGGGCAAAATCAGAAGTGGCCCACAAGTGGGCAAAGTGGCTACCTCACCCGTGCCGTATCGGGGATCCCCTCCGCTTCAGAGCGGGGGGCAAAATCAGAAGTGGCCCACAAGTGGGCAAAGTGGCTACCTCACCCCTGCCGTATCGGGGATCCCCACCGCTTCAGAGCGGGGGGCAAAGTCAGAAGTGGCGCACAAGTGGGCAAAGTGGCTACCTCACCCCTGCCGTATCGGGGATCCCCGCCGCTTCAGAGCGGGGGGCAAAATCAGAAGTGGCCGACAAGTGGGCAAAGTGGCTACCTCACCCCTGCCATATCGGGGATCCCCTCCGCTTCAGAGCGAGGGGCAAAATCAGAAGTGGCCCACAAGTGGGCAGAGTGGCTACCTCACCCCTGCCGTATCGGGGATCCCCTCCGCTTCAGAGCGGGGGGCAAAATCAGAAGTGGCCCACAAGTGGGGAAAGTGGCTACCTCACCCCTGCCATATTGGGGATCCCCACCGCTTCAGAGCGAGGGGCAAAATCAGAAGTGGCCCACAAGTGGGCAAAATGGCTACCTCACCCCTGCCGTATCGGGGATCCCCACCGCTTCAGAGCGGGGGGCAAAATCAGAAGTGGCCCACAAGTGGGCAAAGTGGCTACCTCACCCCTGCCGTATCGGGGATCCCCTCCGCTTCAGAGCGGGGGGCAAAATCAGAAGTGGCCCACAAGTGGGCAAAGTGGCTACCTCACCCCTGCCGTATCGGGGATCCCCACCGCTTCAGAGCGGGGGGCAAAGTCAGAAGTGGCGCACAAGTGGGCAAAGTGGCTACCTCACCCCTGCCGTATCGGGGATCCCCACCGCTTCAGGGCGGGGGGCAAAATCAGAAGTGGCCCACAAGTGGGCAAAGTGGCTACCTCACCCCTGCCATATCAGGGGTCCCCTCCGCTTCAGAGCGAGGGGCAAAATCAGAAGTGGCCCACAAGTGGGCAAAGTGGCTACCTCACCCGTGCCGTATCGGGGATCCCCTCCGCTTCAGAGCGGGGGGCAAAGTCAGAAGTGGCCCACAAGTGGGCAAAGTGGCTACCTCACCCTTGCCGTATCGGGGATCCCCACCGCTTCAGAGCGGGAGGCAAAATCAAAAGTGGCCCACAAGTGGGTAAAGTGGCTATCTCACCCCTGCCGTATCGGGGATCCCCTCCGCTTCAGAGCGGGGGGCAAAGTCAGAAGTGGCCCACAAGTGGGCAAAATGGCTACCTCACCCCTGCCGTATCGGGGATCCCCACCGCTTCAGAGCGGGGGGCAAAATCAGAAGTGGCCCACAAGTGGGCAAAGTGGCTACCTCACCCCTGCCGTATCGGGGATCCCCTCCGCTTCAGAGCGGGGGGCAAAGTCGGGAGTGGCCCACAAGTGGGCAAAATGGCTACCTCACCCTTGCCGTATCGGGGATCCCCACCGCTTCAGAGCGGGAGGCAAAATCAGAAGTGGCCCACAAGTGGGTAAAGTGGCTATCTCACCCCTGCCGTATCGGGGATCCCCTCCGCTTCAGAGCGGGGGGCAAAATCAGAAGTGGCCCACAAGTGGGCAAAGTGGCTACCTCACCCCTGCCGTATCGGGAATACCCACCGCTTCAGAGCGGGGGGCAAAATCAGAAGTGGCCCACAAGTGGGCAAAGTGGCTACCTCACCCCTGCCGTATCGGGGATCCCCTCCGCTTCAGAGCGGGGGGCAAAATCAGAAGTGGCCCACAAGTGGGCAAAGTGGCTACCTCACCCCTGCCGTATCGGGGATCCCCACCGCTTCAGAGCGGGGGGCAAAATCAGAAGTGGCCCACAAGTGGGCAAAGTGGCTACCTCACCCCTGCCGTATCGGGGATCCCCACCGCTTCAGAGCGGGGGGCAAAATCAGAAGTGGCCCACAAGTGGGCAAAGTGGCTACCTCACCTCTGCCGTATCGGGGATCCCCACCGCTTCAGAGCGGGGGGCAAAATCAGAAGTGGCCCACAAGTGGGCAAAGTGGCTACCTCACCCTTGCCGTATCGGGGATCCCCACCGCTTCAGAGCGAGGGGCAAAATCAGAAGTGGCCCACAAGTGGGCAAAATGGCTACCTCACCCCTGCCGTATCGGGGATCCCCACCGCTTCAGAGCGGGAGGCAAAATCAGAAGTGGCCCACAAGTGGGCAAAGTGGCTACCTCACCCCTGCCGTATCGGGGATCCCCACCGCTTCAGAGCGGGGGGCAAAATCAGAAGTGGCCCACAAGTGGGCAAAGTGGCTACCTCACCCCTGCCGTATCGGGGATCCCCACCGCTTCAGAGCGAGGGGTAAAATCAGAAGTGGCCCACAAGTGGGCAAAGTGGCTACCTCACCCTTGCCGTGTCGGGGATCCCCACCGCTTCAGAGCGAGGGGCAAAATCAGAAGTGGCCCACAAGTGATCCCCACCGCTTCAGAGCGGGGGGCAAAATCAGAAGTGGCCCACAAGTGGGCAAAGTGGCTACCTCACCCCTGCCGTATCGGGGATCCCCACCACTTCAGAGCGGGGGGCAAAGTCAGAAGTGGCCCACAAGTGATCCCCACCGCTTCAAAGCGGGGGGCGAAATCAGAAGTGGCCCACAAGTGGGCAAAGTGGCTACCTCACCCCTGCCGTATCGGGGATCCCCACCGCTTCAGAGCGGGGGGCAAAATCAGAAGTGGCCCACAAGTGGGCAAAATGGCTACCTCACCCCTGCCGTATCGGGGATCCCCACGGCTTCAGAGCGGGGGGCAAAATCAGAAGTGGCCGACAAGTGGGCAAAGCGGCTACCTCACCCCTGCCGTATCGGGGATCCCCACGGCTTCAGAGCGGGGGGCAAAATCAGAAGTGGCCCACAAGTGGGCAAAGTGGCCACCTCACCCCTGCCGTATCGGGGATCCCCACCGCTTCAGAGCGGGGGGCAAAGTCAGAAGTGGCCCACAAGTGGGCAAAATGCCTACCTCACCCCTGCCGTATCGGGGATCCCCACCGCTTCAGAGCGGGGGGCAAAATCAGAAGTGGCCCACAAGTGGGCAAAGCGGCTACCTCACCCCTGCCGTATAGGGGATCCCCACCGCTTCAGAGCGGGGGGCAAAATCAGAAGTGGCCCACAAGTGGGCAAAATGGCTACCTCACCCCTGCCGTATCGGGGATCCCCACCGCTTCAGAGCGGGGGGCAAAATCAGAAGTGGCCCACAAGTGGGCAAAATGGCTACCTCACCCCTGCCGTATCGGGGATCCCCACAGCTTCAGAGCGGGGGGCAAAAGCAGAAGTGGCCCACAAGTGGGCAAAGTGGCTACCTCACCCCTGCCGTATCGGGGATCCCCACCGCTTCAGAGCGGGGGGCAAAATCAGAAGTGGCCCACAAGTGGGCAAAGTGGCTACCTCACCCCTGCCGTATCGGGGATCCCCACCGCTTCAGAGCGGGGGGCAAAGTCAGAAGTGGCCCACCAGTGGGCAAAGTGGCTACCTCACCCCTGCCGTATCGGGAATACCCACCGCTTCAGAGCGGGGGGCAAAATCAGAAGTGGCCCACAAGTGGGCAAAGTGGCTACCTCACCCCTGCCGTATCGGGGATCCCCTCCGCTTCAGAGCGGGGGGCAAAATCAGAAGTGGCCCACAAGTGGGCAAAGTGGCTACCTCACCCCTGCCGTATCGGGGATCCCCACCGCTTCAGAGCGGGGGGCAAAATCAGAAGTGGCCCACAAGTGGGCAAAGTGGCTACCTCACCCCTGCCGTATCGGGGATCCCCACCGCTTCAGAGCGGGGGGCAAAATCAGAAGTGGCCCACAAGTGGGCAAAGTGGCTACCTCACCTCTGCCGTATCGGGGATCCCCACCGCTTCAGAGCGGGGGGCAAAATCAGAAGTGGCCCACAAGTGGGCAAAGTGGCTACCTCACCCTTGCCGTATCGGGGATCCCCACCGCTTCAGAGCGAGGGACAAAATCAGAAGTGGCCCACAAGTGGGCAAAATGGCTACCTCACCCCTGCCGTATCGGGGATCCCCACCGCTTCAGAGCGGGAGGCAAAATCAGAAGTGGCCCACAAGTGGGCAAAGTGGCTACCTCACCCCTGCCGTATCGGGGATCCCCACCGCTTCAGAGCGGGGGGCAAAATCAGAAGTGGCCCACAAGTGGGCAAAGTGGCTACCTCACCCCTGCCGTATCGGGGATCCCCACCGCTTCAGAGCGAGGGGTAAAATCAGAAGTGGCCCACAAGTGGGCAAAGTGGCTACCTCACCCTTGCCGTGTCGGGGATCCCCACCGCTTCAGAGCGAGGGGCAAAATCAGAAGTGGCCCACAAGTGATCCCCACCGCTTCAGAGCGGGGGGCAAAATCAGAAGTGGCCCACAAGTGGGCAAAGTGGCTACCTCACCCCTGCCGTATCGGGGATCCCCACCACTTCAGAGCGGGGGGCAAAGTCAGAAGTGGCCCACAAGTGATCCCCACCGCTTCAGAGCGGGGGGCGAAATCAGAAGTGGCCCACAAGTGGGCAAAGTGGCTACCTCACCCCTGCCGTATCGGGGATCCCCACCGCTTCAGACCGGGGGGCAAAATCAGAAGTGGCCCACAAGTGGGCAAAATGGCTACCTCACCCCTGCCGTATCGGGGATCCCCACGGCTTCAGAGCGGGGGGCAAAATCAGAAGTGGCCGACAAGTGGGCAAAGCGGCTACCTCACCCCTGCCGTATCGGGGATCCCCACGGCTTCAGAGCGGGGGGCAAAATCAGAAGTGGCCCACAAGTGGGCAAAGTGGCCACCTCACCCCTGCCGTATCGGGGATCCCCACCGCTTCAGAGCGGGGGGCAAAGTCAGAAGTGGCCCACAAGTGGGCAAAATGGCTACCTCACCCCTGCCGTATCGGGGATCCCCACCGCTTCAGAGCGGGGGGCAAAATCAGAAGTGGCCCACAAGTGGGCAAAGCGGCTACCTCACCCCTGCCGTATAGGGGATCCCCACCGCTTCAGAGCGGGGGGCAAAATCAGAAGTGGCCCACAAGTGGGCAAAATGGCTACCTCACCCCTGCCGTATCGGGGATCCCCACCGCTTCAGAGCGGGGGGCAAAGTCAGAAGTGGCCCACAAGTGGGCAAAATGGCTACCTCACCCCTGCCGTATCGGGGATCCCCACAGCTTCAGAGCGGGGGGCAAAAGCAGAAGTGGCCCACAAGTGGGCAAAGTGGCTACCTCACCCCTGCCGTATCGGGGATCCCCACCGCTTCAGAGCGGGGGGCAAAATCAGAAGTGGCCCACAAGTGGGCAAAGTGGCTACCTCACCTCTGCCGTATCGGGGATCCCCACCGCTTCAGAGCGGGGGGCAAAATCAGAAGTGGCCCACAAGTGGGCAAAGTGGCTACCTCACCCTTGCCGTATCGGGGATCCCCACCGCTTCAGAGCGAGGGACAAAATCAGAAGTGGCCCACAAGTGGGCAAAATGGCTACCTCACCCCTGCCGTATCGGGGATCCCCACCGCTTCAGAGCGGGAGGCAAAATCAGAAGTGGCCCACAAGTGGGCAAAGTGGCTACCTCACCCCTGCCGTATCGGGGATCCCCACCGCTTCAGAGCGGGGGGCAAAATCAGAAGTGGCCCACAAGTGGGCAAAGTGGCTACCTCACCCCTGCCGTATCGGGGATCCCCACCGCTTCAGAGCGAGGGGTAAAATCAGAAGTGGCCCACAAGTGGGCAAAGTGGCTACCTCACCCTTGCCGTGTCGGGGATCCCCACCGCTTCAGAGCGAGGGGCAAAATCAGAAGTGGCCCACAAGTGATCCCCACCGCTTCACAGCGGGGGGCAAAATCAGAAGTGGCCCACAAGTGGGCAAAGTGGCTACCTCACCCCTGCCGTATCGGGGATCCCCACCACTTCAGAGCGGGGGGCAAAGTCAGAAGTGGCCCACAAGTGATCCCCACCGCTTCAGAGCGGGGGGCGAAATCAGAAGTGGCCCACAAGTGGGCAAAGTGGCTACCTCACCCCTGCCGTATCGGGGATCCCCACCGCTTCAGACCGGGGGGCAAAATCAGAAGTGGCCCACAAGTGGGCAAAATGGCTACCTCACCCCTGCCGTATCGGGGATCCCCACGGCTTCAGAGCGGGGGGCAAAATCAGAAGTGGCCGACAAGTGGGCAAAGCGGCTACCTCACCCCTGCCGTATCGGGGATCCCCACGGCTTCAGAGCGGGGGGCAAAATCAGAAGTGGCCCACAAGTGGGCAAAGTGGCCACCTCACCCCTGCCGTATCGGGGATCCCCACCGCTTCAGAGCGGGGGGCAAAGTCAGAAGTGGCCCACAAGTGGGCAAAATGGCTACCTCACCCCTGCCGTATCGGGGATCCCCACCGCTTCAGAGCGGGGGGCAAAATCAGAAGTGGCCCACAAGTGGGCAAAGCGGCTACCTCACCCCTGCCGTATAGGGGATCCCCACCGCTTCAGAGCGGGGGGCAAAATCAGAAGTGGCCCACAAGTGGGCAAAATGGCTACCTCACCCCTGCCGTATCGGGGATCCCCACCGCTTCAGAGCGGGGGGCAAAGTCAGAAGTGGCCCACAAGTGGGCAAAATGGCTACCTCACCCCTGCCGTATCGGGGATCCCCACAGCTTCAGAGCGGGGGGCAAAAGCAGAAGTGGCCCACAAGTGGGCAAAGTGGCTACCTCACCCCTGCCGTATCGGGGATCCCCACCGCTTCAGAGCGGGGGGCAAAATCAGAAGTGGCCCACAAGTGGGCAAAGTGGCTACCTCACCCCTGCCGTATCGGGGATCCCCACCGCTTCAGAGCGGGGGGGCAAAGTCAGAAGTGGCCCACAAGTGGGCAAAATGGCTACCTCACCCCTGCCGTATCGGGGATCCCCACCGCTTCAGAGCGGGGGGCAAAGTCAGAAGTGGCGCACAAGTGGGCAAAGTGGCTTTTTTCTACTAAGTTTTTTACTGCGCAAAAAAAAATAATTTCTACTCAGTTTTTTGCTAAGTAGAAAAAATTTCTATTTTCTACTCAGCTTTTTTTTGAGTAAAAAAAGATTGGTTTTCTACTGAGTTCCCTGCTGAGTAAAAAAAAAATTTTTTTTATTACTCAGTTTCGCAACTGAGTAGAAACCCAACTTACTGAGTAACAAATTGTTTTTTTACTCAGTTTTGAAACTTAGGAAAAAATTTTTTACTAAGTTTTACCACGGACCCCCAAAAGCCCCCCCCCCCCGGGGGGGGCGCAACCCTGAGGACCCACCTACCTTGGACCCCCAAAAAATCTCTAACATGATTGGGTGTGAATATTCGAACAGACCACCCCCCTTGATTTGCACCTATTTTCACCCTTTTTTAAACATTTTTTTGCTCATTCCCCCGCCACGCACTGCACGGTTCACCCAACCACAATACTCAGAAAACAATTCAATGAATGGGGCAACACAACCATGTCGCGTTACATTTCTGACCACAACAACCGCGGTAAAAAAAAAAAACGAAAAAGACGGCCAAACAGGGTCGCTATGCTTGGACAAGCGCGTGCTTGCACAAGGGGGCCTCAAAAATCAGGTGCGGACCCGTGACTAAACCCGTGACTAAAAATTTGAGGACAAACCGCATATCACACAACACACTTGCTCATATTCCTTTGACCCAAATGACCTCCATTGCCAATGAGCTTGTGATGTGTGGTAACTGGTGCAAATGGACTACAGCATGAATTGTGGGATCTGGCTTCGAGGGCCACACAACGGGATGTGGCATCCCTCAATCGAGCGCAAATGTCATTTGTTGCAGCCATATCTATTTGCGGACGCTCCTACCCATCAAACTTGATAACCCATTCGCGCGGCAACCACGCACAAGGGGCATGGGCATGGGGGGAATGATTGCCCGGCGCGCGCCCGGCGCGCTACTTTTCTATTAACTATCCCGACTTCAGCACCAGAGTTACCCTCTCATGGAGAAGCCCCCCAAGTAGACCATGTTGCCCTGCACACCTTCCCTACAAAGCAAGTTGCATAATAAAGCAATATCTGTGAATTCACCAACTCCAACGGTCATCTGTATTGTACTTAACAAACAACAGTGGTCCCACAAGTGTGGGTGTCAATACATTCAGTACAATAGTGCTCCTTACACTCATCACAAACTGCGACGGTGGAGGGCTTCTGGCAACACAAAACACACAAGTCTGCCTCGTCCTCTGCCTCATCTTGCGTGCCACAACCGAGCAAAAAGCTGCTCAATGCGTGCCCTATACCACCTATGCACATCATTGTAACATTGTTGGCGGGCTGTCAAAGTGCCATTCTTTCTTCCAATGAATGGCACAATGACATGAATCCGGCCCTTATAAGCACCATCATGGCCCCCAACTTCGAAATCAAAGAAATCACCTCGGGTACGAGAAGGTCCATACCCATCCCAAATCAAAACATCTGCTGATGTCCCGGGGGCCAAGGGGCAAATCCATATAATGTTGCCCAACATATCAACAGCAACAGTCCACCGGCAGGGCACGGGTCACAAAAGATGCCCGGCGCGCGCCCGGCGCGCGCCGGGCGCACTAATGTTCCCCCATGGGCCTATTTGTTGGCACTCCAGATGAGTGCAGGCTTGAAATGCCCCTCATACCACAAATCCTTATAGATATTGACAACGACGGTGTCAGGGAGTGAACAAGCAACAATCATGAGGACTAGACATGGAGGTTGACAATAGTGCCAGCGAGCAAACCCACCACGTGAACGCTGAGCGAGGCCATCAGCTTTGCGGAACAGGCCAAATCATCCCAGTTTCAAGGGGGCATCCGTTGGTTGGCATTTTGCATCGAAAAACATGGAGTCCCCATATGAGCAGCAGACTTTACCATCCCGAGGAACCGTGTTTGTGCTGCCCCTCCCCTTTGCGTGACGACCAGTGATGTATCATGTGTTGACCACAGGATTTGGCCAATGGGCTAGTCCTTGGGTAACACCGCAATTCAACAAGCAGCCCCATGTGACCGGGCTGGTCGCTGTTGCCCAAGGCGTTGAACTGCAACGACCCACAAAGATGTTTTAACCCTTGGAACCCCCTTCGCCGGGCCCAAGAGCAGGTATGTGGGTTTGCTCTAACGGTACGTTTCGCCAGTTCCTTTTTCACACAGCAATTTGCATCGTTCCCCCGTCCCACTCCTTATTCCTTTTCAATTACCTGCTTTTGGCTGGTTGCAATCCAGTAGCTCTTGGGAGGCCGTTGTGTTAAACAGGGTAGGTCTCCCAAAGGTTCCGCCTACACCTTCGCTTAGCTGACCTGAATCGTCTGGTTGTTGCTCCTTTACGGGGCCCTGGACAGTCACCTGTTCTTCCCTTCGCATGTTGCGTTGGGTCGCTGCTTTCTGTCGGCCGCTGCGGCCGGTGCTCTTGCTGGTGTCGTTTCCGCGTTCGCGGAGCCCAGTAGTTGGTGTGTTGGGGCTGTGCTGGATGTGGCATGGTGAATCCCCCCCCCTTTTCCCCTCTTTGCGGATCAGATCATTAGCAGAACCATTAGCATCAGATCATCAGATCATTGGCAGTTACACGAACAAACCAAATCAATTCAAATCAGGCATATTGCATCACTCCAGAAATGCATGTTTGGTCGGACCTCGTAAAACAATCGAGAGATGCCAAAGACGATCGCGGTGCCATAACCCTCCATCGCGGACAGCTACAGCAGTCATGATCAGGAAATATCCTGTCACCGCCAAGCGACGACAGCACAGATCCCACAGTGCAGGGCCATGCCAACATCGGGGGACCAAGCCGGAATGTTTGCTCAGCATCATCCGCATGCCGACCTGCCCATGCGTTCCGTTGTAGTGCCTACTGGATGTGTCCCAAACCCCAACACAACACAGGACACGCACAACGCAACAGAAGATGGCGTCCTGTGCAGAGTGCAGCCTGTGATCAAGATGGACAGTGGCTCCCCGATGGCCCATGGGTTAGAGAGTGCGCTCCTTGGGACCTGTTGCCTCGTTCTCGGTTGCAAGGTCCGGACTGCAGCGGTCTGCCTACGCGTAGAATGACACACCAGCGACCCCCAAAATCACGGAGTCGTCGCCTCTGTGCAGTCCAGCGGGCGCGGTTTGAAGCGGCCCCTTCTGAACGCCCTGCCGGGCAGGCGGGACCCGGCGAAACCGGCCAAAAAAAGTGCGCGTGCTCGTGCCTCGGGGGGCGCCCGACAAACATTTGAGCACAGGGACGTGGGATGGGGTACACAGACCACAATCGGCCCTTCGAAAGGGTGGCACGCCTACTGTTTGTTGCAACCAACCACCGGCCCAATGACGCACGGGTACTGACGCACTGCCGCCGCAGCATCGGTTCACGGGCAGTAGCACGGGACCACGGCGTTGCGAGCAGCCCAAGCGGACGGCAGGGCCAACAGCCCCCATTCTCAGGGGCAGCCCACGGCACACGCCACGACACGCGCGAAAAACTTGCAGCCCACCACCGGCACTGCAAACTCCGTGGCTCGAAACACAAGAGACACAAACACCGACGCGCTGTTGTTTGAGCAAAAACGTTGTCCGTGTCAGTGGGAAGGGGCAGTAGAGGGGGGGGCAGGGATGCATTGGAAGGGGGGGAGGTACCGCCCTCCCCCGTCCTCCACGGCGCCCAGCCTATGCCCAGCCACTGTCCCCCTGACGCCAAGTGCCAGCCTCAATGGCATTTGTAACCGACAGTAACCGCCCTCAACCGCGTTGGCAACCTCCTCCAACCGCCTGTCTAACCGCCTCTGGGGCCCGCTCCCTTCTAATGCATCCCTGGGGGGTTGGGGGGTCGTTGGGCCTCAATGGTGAGGTTGCAATGTCCACACTGGGCTCTGGCCGCGCCTGCTTCCCCGCGGCTTCCCTCGCCTACTGCCCACGCCGGCCGCTTCCCGTTCACTCGAGGTATTCTGTCCTGGTCTCCCTCCCTGACTGCTCGGACTCTACCGGGTTGTTGGGGGGAGGGGGGAAAAGGGGGGCATGGCTGAACGAGTATGCCGGTTGGGACTTCCGTTGGGGGGGGGGGGGTAAGACCTAATTAAGGTGAGCTGAGTGAAGGTGTCGATGGAACCTTCGGTGGACATTGGTGGCCGTTGTGGGGGCGGGGGAGGCTGCACGGTGCGCGGGGAAGCAACCAAAACACGACGCAAAGCGGGTGGAATGAGGACGCCAATCAAGACCCCTGGCTTCACGTGGATCGCCCACGGGTCTTGGGGTGCCCATCGCCCTGCCCGCCTGTCTGCTGCGCTGCTTGCCTCTCGTGCTGCGTGCTCAAGACCGCCGATTGGGAGTCCGACCGTCAGCCGACGACGGCTGACAGTTAACGGGGGGGGGGGGGGGGGAGCTCGCCCCCGACCGGCGGCAGTTGTTGGTGGCGCGGTTGTGGCACAAGCGGAGGCATCTGGACAAAGTCGCTGGGGGTAGCCCGGCGCTCCCTTTACGTCGGCCTGTGCCGGCAGGCGGACACCACAAACGGCCCAGACTTTCGTGTAAGGGTTGGGGGGGGGGGGGGGTCTGGAACCCAAAACTCTGTGTACCAACAGTAGCCCAAATCAATATTTCCTTTTGTACATTTCATTTGTTTTGCCCCACGAAATCCGGGGGTCCGAGGGGGGGGGGTGTTTCCCCCTCCCCGAAGGAGATGCTGAGTTGTTAAGCAAAACTCTGACCGGGCAGCACACCGCGGCCCCTTGACCCACCACCACTCAGGGCCAACGACCACCGGTCGGCCACCAACGGCCCAACGGGCGACACTTCAGGACGGTTCCCCGTGGGGGACACCTCCAGAGAACCGCAGCAGTCCTTCGCA